>CM042026.1:25827556-27146723 GCA_023525975.1 Smallanthus sonchifolius | reverse complement strand
ATAATTATAGTCATGTTAAACCCGAAATTTGATCAAAACGAATATAGAAGAATATAAATAATATAAGTTGTATTATTTATACTTATACGATGACAATGAAATATTTCCCTAAAAATAAGTTATATATATATATAAATTTGAAAAGTATATAACCACTTGATCACGACTTACATTTTTGGTACTTGATTTCGTGAGTATATCACATGTGTGAATAGTGATATGAATAAATAAATATTAATCACCGATAGGCCGTTGCTCAAAAACATCTTTTTCTAAAACGACACGTCCTTACCCGGACTTACTAAAGCGGGTGAACACTTTGCACTTAAGACATTCGGTCTTAGCACTTATATAGCCTTTGTGTTTAAGGTACGTGTAGTCAAGTATTTCTTGAACAATTATTGTTGCTAGCATTTCATCGGACATAAGATGAGTTCACGACCCCCTTTTAGCTTTTAATGTTTTGTAAACATCGGCGGAGAAACATACTTACACAACACGTTTGCTTACATATTTGAAAGCATGAAAAATAAATGTTTGATACATTTGAGAAAACATGAAATACATTTACAAACATTTTCATATGGTAAAAAGAGAACAAGACCCGACCTTTATGTTTGCATGAGTACGAACAATTATAGAGCTCGTAAAGTCCCCCGGAACAACTTAGTAACCATTAACTGTAGCCTAGGGTCCAATGAATAGTATTATGGGGAGTGACGTCCCCCGGTCATGGTTAGTCTCGCTAACCGCAATCTGGAGGATTTATGGCCGCATAGCATCTGATAACAAATGAGAGGGGCGAAAGAACAATTGTCATGGTTTGGTTACGTCTCATGTATGAACATATTATTTCTATTCCTAGCTAGTTTACAAATATGTCAACATTACGTGGTTGTTTATCATATACACTTGGAACTATTTGCGTATAATTGGATATGTTTTCATTGGGAAAACCACTCGTTTTATGACTATGACGTCACCACTATGTTTGCATTGGGAGAACAACTCACTTTCTGACTATGAGGCCATCACATGTTTTCAAGGAAAACGGTTTCATTATTTGGCCATGTACACCTTTTCAGTTTTTTTACTATATGACTCTGAAGTCATCACATGTTTTCAAAGACGGTTTTATATTATGGCCACGTACACCATATCAATGTTTTCAAGAAAAACCGCTTTACATTGAGACAACTAAACCTGTGAACTCACCAACCTTTGTGTTGACACTTTTAAGTATGTTTTTCAGGTAACACATAGCTAAGGCTCGGTTGGAATAGGCTAGCTCTTTGGATTAAACCATATAAGCTGAAGAAACAAATTGTCAAACCTCAAGTCTATTTTTTGATCTAGGAGTATTTAGATCATCTTTTTATTTCATGTTAGTAATTGTAAAGATGTTCGATACTTGAAAACTTGTACTTTAGCTTCCGCCGCTGTGTAATTATTACCAATCGTTACGACATTTATTTATTTATTAAGTAAATAAATTTGAGGGTGTGACAACACTGTTTGGAGATAATATTTCGTCAATTCTTTTAGCAGAAAATCCAACTTTTCATGAGAGGACAAAGCATATTAAAGTACACTATCACTTCATAAGGGAAAAGGTACTAACAGGTGACATTGTGTTTAAGTATATTAACACTTATGAGCAAGTGGCAGATGCATTTACTAAAGCTTTGGCTAAAGAAAAGTTGATCAAGTTCTGCAAAGCCATGGGTATGATAGAAGCTAACATTGAGAGGGAGTATTAAAATCATATGCAATGTTAACTAAAGTTGAAGGGTGGTTCGGTAAATCTCAAGGGATGGATGGAGGAGATTATTTGAAATTTGAACAATATATTTATTATTCTAATCTATCTGTTCGTTTATGCAGTCATAGTTTGAATTTTGAACAATATATTTATCATTCTAATCTATCTGTTCGTTTATGCAGTCATAATATATAAACCCTATTAGAGGCTTAGTTTTAGTCGGTTGTTTTCTCTTGTTTATTGTTTTGAATTCGTTTCTAATAAAACAAAGAGTTGCATAGTGTTTTATGCAAACTTGTGTGTCAAGGTTGTGGTGTGGACTCGAAACAAGAACTGCAAAGAATCCCTGAATCACTTGCAAAGTTGAACAGGGTTGTGAAAGCTAGCACCGCTTGAACAGTCAAATGCTTAGTATGGATAAGTGTAGAGGGAAGCATTTTGTTCCTTGCCATCCACTTCATCAAATTGTACATAGCACGCTATAAAGGTTGTAATTTTTAAATAAACTATGGTTGTTTTTTTTTATTTTATGTTTCATGTAAATGGATCATTGGTGTGTTTTTATTTCTTATGTTTCTTGTAAATGGATCATTGGTGTTTTTTATTTCTTATGCTTCTTGTAAATGGATCATTGGTGGGAGGCTAGAAAAATGTTTTAAATCGTTGTATGTTTTTCGCTTCCATTGTAAAAAAAGTTAAAACTCGTATACAAATCCTAACAGTGTCTGAGAGTCACTTTTGCAAGTCTTGATAAATCTTATTTAAATTTTGAAAAAATCATTTTTGTTATTTTTAAAATGGGAAAATATATGTTAAAGAAAAATTTATATTTTTAAGCAACTTTATTATTCATATATTTTGATATATTATAACCATACACATGTAGGTGTGGTGATAATAAGTTGCTATCTATCAAGATGTTATATATATATATATATATATATATATATATATATATATATATATATATATATATATATGTTGTTTCGTGCATACCGAGTCATAAGACCGTTTGTGACGTGTGGTTAGATTTTGTTTTGGTTGTAAATTTATTATATCAAATGAAGACGATTTTCCGACATGACGAGTCCATTGCCAAAACTGGGTATTAAAGTAAGTGGGAGCCCCAAGATCATCACACCTCAAACCAACTTAATTAATACAAGATATTAAAATTAACCCGCCATAATCATTAAGATGGAGATTTAGTGATAACGCAAAATTAATAGTTAAAATTTATTTCACTAAAAGGTAACGAAATTAGTACATTCAAATTTGTTACAAAATATATTTTTGCCCGAAATTTTATTTTACAAAACATATATATACATACCCTTTCAAATATAAGTTAATGTCATCCTATTTATTAAGGCACTTGCACGTTGCATGAACATTCTTGTGGATAGAGCATCAATTAACCACCTGGATGACATGGGTAAGGTATTATTTCGTGATTCCTATGACAGTATTGGGTCGTCCTCCACCATCTTAAAGTAGGACGCCTTAAAACCTGACCTTGGATTCAGCGATCAACTAATTCCGGGGAAGGGTTGGCATAAATGGGATTAAACATGTCAAACATCTAACGATCCCATAATATCTAAGAGTTGCATGGAGACGCAACTGATCAACGTAACATATCAATCGACTTAAACTTTTGGAATCTAATGCAAACGTAATGGTTAGGTTGTTACGAAGTTGGATGTTGGGACTATACCAGTTATCATTTGGGGTTGCATGGGTCTAAACAGGTAATTGGTCAACGTAACCTACCAATTGTCTCGTCCTTCGAAACATAGACGTTGTTCAAGAGAGTAAACCATCTCTTCTGAGCCACCTTCCTCAACTCTAAATTGAATACCAATCCGATCTGGACCAAAAGCTCTCGGACAAGTCATGACACTCAACTCTGTACCAGCTAAGTCACCCATCTCATGGCGCATGTGGTCACCCGATGGATTTCCACGCTTGCTTGATTCCATGCCGCTTGATTCCATGCCACTGTCTCGTGACAACGTACCCAGAATGTCATACGATGGTTTAATCTCTTGAACAACGTCCATGTTCAAGGCTTCGACAACCCACAAACGACCCCCACTAAACTCCCCTTCGTCATCAGTTCCATCCTCATCAAACATGGGTTCGTATTTCAAGTCACCCTCAAAATAAGTTGGTTCATCGAACCAGGGGTAGGAATGGAATGAAGGATACTCCTCCTCGTTCTCATCGTCCCGAACGATGATCATTGATTCAGTTTCCTTCACACACTTTTCCTTTTGCAACTCGAGATATCAGACTCTCTATCGAAGCCTTTAACCTCTTGTTGCAACTTGATATCTCCGACTCGTTGCTTGAGTCATTTAATCTCGAAAGGAGTTGATTGATACCAACTCTTTTGCTTCGTAGGTTTGCGATCCTGCAAATAGGAGGTCGGGCTTCACCATGAGCACGTGGTTCGTGAATAACTTTGTTGTTGCCTCGTCAAAGGAATCTACAAATGAGAGGATCTTCTCTTACACACAAAGCCATTTGACAACCAACAGCTATGATATCACTTGATACACACGGAGATACACAATCAAGTTAATCAATGGATTTAAATCGAGAATTCAGTGAAGGAAAGCTTAATGTTATTCGGTTTATCAATAAACAACAATTCATATTTACAATATAACCTAACATCCTAACATATAATACAAATCGAATAAACTTTGGAAACTACATCTATACAATTTAAATTTCAAATACACAAAAATAATTAAAGATAAAGACAATCTCAAGATTATCCTACGCCTTCTCGAACCCTCCACTCGGCCAATGAACCCAAATCGGCCCCATAACCTCTGGATGAGGCAATACCCGAATCAAGCAGCCTGGTTAACGGATACCCATCACTCTGGCCGAATACCCTTGGATCGACCCATGGATGCTCCTTCATCAGAACCAGCGATCAACCACTTGTAGAGGTTAAGGATGATTCAGAACTTAGCCTTTAAGCAATTAATGAATTTTTATTTAAAATTAAATTATAATTAATTGTTAAATGATTAAGTATCGAAAATACTAATACTTAGACTTGATCATATTTGTAGAAGTTTTATTTTACATTAAATGTCTACTAATGTGACAAATTTGATGATATAAATTTCCTCGTTTAGTATTGTAATCATATATTTGTTTTTAAAACATGAGATATCTGTAAGGTGCTTGAAAGGTCTCACAAGGGAACCAGGTTTAAACCTTCCCTAAGTAAACTAAAAATGAAAGTTACCTATAAAAAAAAAAGTAAACTGAATGACCATCGTCGTTAAAAAAAAACATGAGATATCCCAAATGATCCTTTGCTACAATACTATTCGACATAACTTCAACAAACAATCATGATACTTTTGGAAGTATCTCAATGATTTAATTGAAGTAGCAAAGCTGATAGAACAATTTTCTGAGAAAATATTATGACATTCAAATGTCGACGAAATTATGATTTTGATATTAAATATTGCTAAGAAAATTTTGATATTAAAAGGTTCTTTAAACATGTTGATTAGTTGAAGGATCTTTATTAAGGTATATCTTTTGAAGATAGACAACTTACTAAAAAGTTTTATAAGGTTAAATTAAGAAATCTAAATTAAAGACAAATGACATATTTGAAGAGTATCAAATGTTGTCGGACACCAAGCATCCTGAAGACAAGATAACTATATATGACATGTGTGATCACTATGAACGAATGAGTCATTAGAGCCAAAACTACAACCCTATTTAAAAGAGCTGAAACAGAAGAAGGCGACTACCGCTTCAATTATATATGGAATAAAATTGTTTACTGTTCTCAATTTACACTGTGACACTTGTTATCTTAGCCGACATTTATTAAAAAAATGTGTAGGCTCCGAGAAGTAGTAACTGATATCAAGTTTTGGATTTATGTAGTGTAAGCAAATAGTTGTCTTCCAAGCCAAGTGTACTTTATTATCTAACAACCTGTAATTAAAATTAACAAAGTAGTTTGTTGTATTATTTAAGTTTTCCATTTTTGTAAACTTGGTTATTCTAATAAGAATGTTCTCTTAGAGGTTGATCTATTCAATAAAATTTATGTTTTAAATATTCATGTTTAGACAATGATAGTTCTATAGATATCATATAGAGATCCAAGTGTGAAGTAGATCAAACAAATCTCTCGCATTATCATATTGAAGCGTTAAATAAGAAACGCATCATCAAACTCCAAGTTGAGGATTTGGAATTGACATTTTTGTCAACTATTCGTATGCATGTCACAAAACTGTTGTCGTAAATTTTTCATTTTTTTAGTAATGAGATTTCGTGGGAAATTTGTCGGAATTGGTCGTTAGCGACAAGTTTCCGACAAAAGAAGTGTTTGTTGGAAAAAACCCCGTAGGAAATGTTTTTTCCGACAAAGTTCCGACTAATTTTCCGACGAATTAGCGACAAAAGTATTTCGTCGGTAATTTCCGACAATATTCCGACGATTATAGTAAATAAATAAGTTAACTTATTTAATAAATTTGTCGGAAAATTGTATAAATCGTATAGTTACTTTTTTGTTTTTGTTTTGTCGGAAATTTGTCGCTAACTCGTGGGAAATATCTTTTGTTGGTGATTTATCGGAAACTTTTGTAGGAAATATATATGTTTTTTAGTAGTGTATGTGAGATGTGAGCATTCATGCAAACTAAAATCTTGACTATTAATGCATTTTGAAAAGCCCATTCAAAAGGTTATTTCAACAATTCCATGGAATTATATTCATAAACTTGTTATGACAAGTGAGAGCTTTGTAGAACTTGCATAAAGTTGATGTCATTAGAATGCAAAGCCTTCATTGACACCTGTAGTTAATAAAGAGTTATTATGACAAAAAAAAAAGTTGTTAAGATAGTTGAAGAAACAATTCACGTTCATGAAAATAACAGTTTAATCACTTATCACTCGTAATATATAATTTAATGTTCTTAGTGGATCAATGTGACCCGATCAAATAATTAAATTGAGAATTTATACAATAGCATGAATGCATGAACACATAGATATTCATTTCATGTTCTAATAATCAAGTACATGACTAGATTAATCAAATATTCTTGCAATATTATACTACAAATGAAAGTTAGATTTTTAATGCGAAGATCAACATGGAAGTTTGAATACATATGTTTTATATGCAACTAGGAATGAAGGAAACATCTCTCTAAAATTATGTTTTAAAGTGTTTTGAGATCTTTTACAACATTATTTAGAATAACGCTCATAGCAAATTTATGTGAAAATGGTTCTCTAATGAGACACCTAATAGAGGACGATTACAAGGTGTAACCTTGTATTTTCATAACCGTGTGCTAACTTCATGAATTCACTTGTGGATTGGAACAAGGATGATCTTATAGCTATTATCTAAGTTTTGACAAACGATCAAAATATTTTTGTTATGACAAACGCAAGAGATAATATATATTAATGTTTGAAGAAATAATTTCTTCATGAACATTCTTATATAATCTTGAGAAGTTGTAGATATAAAATTTCAGGAAAATATTATCGAGTATAACTCAATGTTGGTTGTACAATTGACAATGAAATTCCATTTGTCTTAGCAAATAGACTTTTTATAAATACTGATGAGTATGCCAAATCAAAAATCTCGTATGTTAGGGAACATAATGAGGAGAATACCAAATAAATTCAGTAAAGCATTATTGAAATATTCAAGAATAATCTTAAATAATGAATACCATAGGATATATATATATGCAAATAGTGCACATAAAAGTTTCAAAAGGATCACTAAATATCGCATTTAGTTTTACAATTTATTTGTAACTAAAATGCGCTTAAGTTGAAATGCATGTGTTCCAAAGGAAGCATTTGACTAACATTATTTCATCAGAAAATAGAGCTGATTAAGCTAGAATGTGTTCCAAAGGAATGTAAGACCCCAAACCCGGGAGGCCTCATAGTTGACACAATCATAGCATACATAGTTCAAAAACCGGATCTTCAATAAGTCATTAAACCAATGCAGCAAAAAAAGGTCATACAATCCCAAAACATGCGGGAAAAACCAAAGATAAACTAAGCCTAGTTAGTAATAAAGGAACTAAACAAGAATGTCAGTCTTAAGAGTGCGCCTAGCTCCAATAACTTGCCAAGAGATCCAAGCTTATCATCATAACCTACATTCAGTCTAATCTATGGGTTGTTAGCACCATAGGGGTGGAATAGCTACCTGAATTCGAGCACTAGGTTATTACATATAAATTTTATACTCACTGTTTTCAGTTCTATAATTCAATCTTAACATGTTTAATGAACTTAGCGGTGATCAGGGCCGGTCCCGAGAATCTTTAAAAAGTTCTGGGCCCTGGACATGCAAAAACAAATGGGCCCCTATAATATAATTATCATATTATATAAAAAAAAACTTAATACGACAATAATAGTTATAACAATAATTAATAAAACAAAAGTAATGTACCAAAATGATCGAGATTATTTACTTATGTGAATCATGAGGCTCTCCTAGCGTTTTTGGAAGCAAAGCTCTCGATCAAGTCTTCATAATTCATAGTCTCTAATGTATCACTTTCAAAAGATATCATTGTTAAACCGTTAAGTCTTTCTTGGGACATTGTCGATCTTAAGTAGGACTTCAACAACTTTAACTTTGAAAAACTTCTCTCCGCCGAAGCCACCGTTACCGGAATACTCAACAACACTCTATATGCAATTGATGCATTAGGAAAAAACCGAACCGGTTCAGATTGTTTAAAGCATCAATAAGGCTAATGATTTGACTAGTTATAAATGTCTCAAACAACTTCAACTCCAAGTATAATTCATTGGCATTAATATCAGATTTTTCTTTATACTTCAATGCATCTTGAAGGCGATAACAACACGATTTGAGATCTTTTTCATCAAGCTCTCTCAACTTTTTAGGAAACAAAAAGCCAAATAATCTTTCAAAATCTTTGTATTGTTCGAATCATGTTTCAAGGGAAGCAATCGCTTGATTAACAATACATAAAAAGTAATTGACTTTAAAATCCTCCTCGGGTGAAAATAAAACTTCTTCACTTGAAGTCTCATCATATTGTTTTTTCCTACGTATCGGATGCCTTTGCAGGAATATCGTATCAACACCTAATTCGTTTGCAATTTCTTTAGCTTCGTCAATCGTCTTAGAAAACCCCGTTTCTCTATAATTCTTGAAGTATTTAATCAACTTGTCTACTTCTTCAATACCAACATCAAGAAGCATATATTTCGATTGCAACCTTTTACTAACCACATTCACCTTTGTTAATATTTCATACCAAATGACGATTGATACCAAAAATTCAAATTCACCAACTTCTTTCGTTGCTAGTGATTAAGCTTCGTTTTGAATTTTAGCATCATTATCGTTGTCCCTAATTCGAATTGCACCAAGAAGAAATAGTCGCTGTTGTGAATGAAGGGTTCCTTCCTGCCGTCTCCCCGTCGCTCGGCTCGCAGCAGTACACAGCACTGAGTCCACGATGATCGATCGATGAATGGGAGGGAGCAGCAGCAGTCCAAGAGCCGATTGATTGCCCCGGAGAGGATGAGGATCGATCGAGGAATGGGGGGAGCAGTAGTCCAATTGGCGATCGCTGCTTTGTGTTCCTTCTTTTTTATTTTTTTTTTCAATTACCCAACTCAAGCCCAGCCCATCTTATTATCTATTTTGGGCCTTTTTTAATTTTTGAAATTGGTAAATACAAGAATTATAATATTAATAAGATTGGGCCTTTTTTTATAAAAAAATATATGTAATATATATATAAAAAAATTTGAAAAATGCGGGCCCCTCGGAATACCGGGCCCTGGGCGGTCGCCCACCCCGCCCCTCCTCTGGGCCGCCCCTGTGGTAATACCCGTGCACGCACCTACACCACAAAGGTTCCATCGTCACTACCAAATCAAAACCCTAAACCGGGTTTACGTGAACCAACTTGAAGCCATCTTCCTATCAGTTTACATGAATCAACTTGAAGCCATCTTCCTATCGGTAGCTTCAAGGTGTGCATAGCTCATTTAATACTAGTGAATCAGCTTCGAGCCATCTTCCTATCGGTAGCTTCGAATGTTGATATCGATTTAATATATCGAACTAGGCTGTACATACTAGTTCGAGTGTTGTTCCCTGGAAACAAAACGAGTTCTCTTGGGAGACTCGATATTTATGCAACCGTATCGAATACGAATCCTCAGCCTATAACCATTTTGTTCTACATCTCCTTCTTGTATTCCCTTTTAATTTAGTTATAAAAGTTCAGTAATTTCCTGCTTTAATTTCTTTATTTTTGTGTCGTAATTTAATTTATAAAAAAAATTTCTATTTGTTTCACTAACGGTTTCCTACACTGATTGCAGTGGTTTACAAACATGTCACGTAAACAAAGAAGCTAGTCAAGCACTAGCTTCTTGTTTTGGACAACATCTTATTGATTCACTTTAAAGAAGTTATTAAATATTATAATTTTTAAAAAAACTTTAAAAAGTTGAGGTTGAATATGTGGTTTGAAACCACATATATGCTAAATTGCAAAACATATTATTTTTTCAAAAACAAAATTTTATAAAATTTCCATTGATCACATCCTTGGGCTACAAGAAAATCTAGAACAGGAAATGAGTGGATAAAGATAACCTCAATGATTTTTTCATACGTTTCATTTGCTACATAAATATTTTGACATGCCGGTAAAAGCAACTTTGGTGTTTTGTTATCCCTAATACCCGAGTTTGATTCCTTATTAAACATAAATTTTATTGGATTCATTTATTTAAAAAAGAGTAAATTATAAATTAAGTCCATTAATTATTATTCATACGTGTTTTAACGAAGGAAATTACAGTGCATGTCATTTATGTTTAAAACTTCTTGCACGTTACGTACTTTGGCCTAATGACCGTCAAATTTTACCGTTAAGTCTGGTCGCGTGGTTGCCACGTGAGGGCAAAAATGTCTTTTTACTCCCCACCTTTTTTTCCCTCTTCTTTTACTCCCCTAACTTGTATATATACTTCTCGTCTTCTCCAACCCAAAATTAGGGTTCCATCACGGCAATAATCATCCTCAATTTCCGGCGCATCCTCTACACATTCAGATCCAAATTCTATGAGCCAAGCCAACGCATATAGATCCGTAGATAGAGATCGGAGTGCGGGCGGAATTGTCAAAATGTTACTGTGATCAAGTTCTATGATGCAGGAGAAGACATCTAGATTTGTAGGTAGAGAGGTTGTTGGTGGCGGAAGCGGAAGCATAACGGCGTCATAATCGGGACAACATGAGAAGAAAATTACGCGATCGAATCTGGTAGACCAGCTCAGAGAGTATCAAATTCGATCGAAGTATGATCGGGCGTCCATTTCGTTCTTCTCCATTTCAAATCCCTCTTCTTCTAGGTGATGCATCTGTTTGATCTATTTGTTAGGGTTAGGGTTAGGGTTAGGGCTTCATTGATGTAATTTTGTGTAATCAGAAACCCTGATTTTGGTTCAACATATTGTAATAAAGATTTGATTTTTATCATCTACAATTAAAAAATATTGTTTTTTTAGGAAATTTCAGCTTTTTAATCGGATATGCCTTTGAATGTTTGTTTTTATGTCCTCTTGATTCACATCATATGCCACCTAATAATAATTATACAAATTATTAACTTCCTTCGGAACATTTTATTTTGCACCAACAGATTCAAGATTCACAATTTTATAGAACACAAAACATGAATTCAAAACTTATAGAACATATATATACACTACAAGAAAAAGACCCTGTGCCGACGCCGCTTATACCGACGAAAATTGTCGTCGGCATAGGTCACCCTGTACCGACGACATGACGTCGGTATAGGTCAAAACCAAAATTTTGACAAGGTCACCCTATACCGACGACATGTCGTCGGTACAGGGTTGAGCCAGATGGGGGAAAAAATGCGCCCAATGAATTATTGGGGAAAACCTATACCGACGACATGTCGTCGGTATAGGGTTATTTTGATTTTATTTTTGTTTTTTTAATATAATAATGTTTTCGTCGGTCAAAATTTTTTTTTTGTTTAATTAAAAAAATTATAAAATGGCCTATACCGACGACATGTCGTCGATATAGGCCTTTTTACTTTATTGACTGGTCAAAACCCTACGAAGCCTATACCGACGACATGTCATCGGTACAGGCAACCTACAGCGCCGACTTTTGAGCCTATACCGACGACATGTCGTCGGTATAGGTCTCAGCACAAATGAACACAGAATACAGTCTTCTGCTTCCCATTTCGACCAAAATAACCTCAAACGCCTCCATCTCTCTCTCCGGCGATTTCACGTTTTTTTGGGTATTTTGTGGAGCAATATTCACCAATCTCTTCGGTTTTGAAGTGAGTTAACATATATTGTTCAATCTTAACAAGAAAATCAATATTTTGGTGTTTTTTGCTTAATTTCTTTAATTTTTGTTAGGTGTTTGAAGATTTAACCATTTTTTAAGGAATTCAAGCTTAGAGGAAGCTAATTTACAAACTTGGTTAGTAATTTTTCTACAAATTTGGTTTAGATGTATATTTTTCTACAAATTATGTTTAGATGTATGTATATGTTTGTGTTTATTTGTATGTATGTATATATGGTTTAGATATATGATTTTATAAATATTTATGTAATTTTATGATGAAATTAGGTTTAGATGAAATTTGGGAATTTTGACATTTATAGAAGAATTTGGGCATTTATATATGTATCTTTGTATATAATATGTATGTATATAGATGAAATTTGGGAATTTGGGCATTTATATAAGAATTGTGTTTATGTATGTAATTTGGGAATTTGGGTATTTTGTTTATATACGTTTGTAATGGCAATGTATGTATATACGTGTATGTATGTACTTTTATGTATGTAATTGTGTTTGTATATGTAATTTTAGAATTTGGGCATTTATTTATGTGTTTTGTATATAATATGTATGTATATTTGTATGTATGTTCGTATGTATGATTATGTAATTGTATGATTTATATGTATATAATTGTGTATGTATTTATGTAATTGTGAATGTATGTATATATCTTTGTATGTATATGTAACTTTATTTAATTTTGTTGCAAGTTCGGAACTCATTGCGGTTGGAGATGTGTGAATAACATCTTATTTGTGTTTCATTGAATTTTTTTAAGGTACGCATCCCGACTTTTATACCTTTATGTACGTCTCATGTTGTGTACACTAGTATGTTTATTAGGATAACTTTTTAGAATATACCCGTCTGAAATTTATCTGATAGAGATAAATTTTGGATTGTCCCCTTTGGGACTGCTTTTTGAATATTCTATCTTATTTAGGATATGTATATATTTTAACGGGTTGACATTTAAGAAAAAATTGGTAGATATTTCTCCTTACTCCTTCGAGTTTGCGGTTTATCTGCATACTTGGGGAGTTAAGGTGAAATGCTGCTGATTTTTTCTTAAATAGTCAACTCATTAAAATGTATACATATGAGATAGAATATTCAAAAAGTGGGTTAGGATCCGCCGCCTTAGAGTACCGATCAAATCACATACATTCGTTTATATCATTTATTACATGCAAGTATATGTGTATGCTTATAACACAATAGATATGACACTAGATATGGCAATTGATAAAAGTTGGGTTACACTGGGAAATCGGAATTCTCCGGCTTTCTTAAGCGGTCTTCACAACTTTATAGAGATGGCCAAGAACCATGTCGACGGTCGAGGTAGAGCGTTTTCCCCGTGTAGACGTTGTTGTAATGCGTGTCGACAGGATTTGAACACGATATATGGCCACATACATGACCGTGGGTTTCTACAATCATATCAGAATTAGATTTATCATGGTGAACAACATCCTCGTGTGGCGGAGATAGCATCACTTTTTGCCCCAAGAACAACACCAACTCCTCCAATAACTACAACAACAAATAATGAGATGTTTGATGCCATAGATGATGTGATGGATGAGCAAAATACAAACGAGGATAATATAGATGAAGATGGAACTGGTTTAGACCCAGAGTTTGATGCGTTGTTTGAGGAGCTAAATAAGGAGTTATACCCCGGTTGTAGTCAAATGTCTTCCCTAAACTTCATAGCCAAATTGATGCATATCAAAGTTATTAACAAATGGACGAATAGTTTGTTTGACCAACTGTTAGAGCTTCTACAAATTGCAATGCCGAAGGAAAATCACGTTCCAGGGTCACACTATGAAGCTAAGAAGAAACTGCATAAGATTGGGTTAGGATATCAGTCTATCCATGCTTGCATTAACGATTGTGCACTGTTTTGGAAGGAGAATGAATCAATGCAAAACTGTCCGGTTTGTGATGAGAGTAGATGGGTTGATAAAAACACAAAAGGGAAGAAAGTACCACATAAAGCTTGCATAGTCAATGGTGTTAGATTTGTTGTACAAAATCGTGATTCCCGACGCACTACTCAAAACAGTGGTGTGGTTACAATAGGAGAAGACGATACTTCATTTTATGGTCAACTAGAAGAGATCATAGAGTTGAACTACATAGATGGTTACTCGGTTGTACTATTTCGTTGTAAATGGTTCGACACGAGAGGTAAAAGATTAATTAAGCAAAACAATACTACTATAATTGACATTGGCCGTGATTGGTATGTTGGCAAAGAATGGTATGATGATGTCCAATATATATTAGCCACACAGGCTAAACAAGTGTTCTATCTTCAAGATCCTTCTCGAACCACTGGCCAATGGAGGGTTGTTGAGAACGTTCACCATCGGAAGCTTTAGGATCATCCTACTGTTGTTAATGAGATAGATATATTGCATGACACTCAATCAAATGATTATACTTTGGTTGTCGACACCGGATGCGAAGGTGGTGAATCAAGTCACGTAGGTGGTGACCAAACTCCAATTCCCCTTGTTGATAGTCAATCTATTACACGGGAAACTCAATCATTTTTTGGTAACTTGGTTGTCAACTTAGGCTACTTGCCTATGTGTACAACTTTAAATGAGGGTGGTGACCCAAGTTATGTTGCCTCGATTGATCTCGATGAAAGTTTTATTAATGATTATGAAGAAGATGAAGAAGATGCATACAATTCAGATAATGAAGACGAACTAAATGACGACGATGAAGAAGATGATGATGTTGTTGACACACGTTATTTTAGTAATGATTCTGATTGAATGTATGTTAAAAATGTACTATTTGTCTTTGTTAATTAATAATTATTTGTGCTTACTAATAAATTTTGTTGTAGAAAAAATGGCAACAATGGCGCAATCACATGGTGGAGATGGTGGAGACGGTGGTCCGTATCACTTCGACTCGGGTTGTGCGACTGGATCTGGTGGTAAGGTACTTGTTATAGTTTAATAGATGTCTTTATAATTGCCTAACTTTTGAATGTCATGTGTCAATGTAGGTAGTTCCTCCCAAAAAAGACGATCTAAAGGCAAGAACCTAAAATTGTATAAGAAATTTGAGCAAAATGGGAGGAAGCCTCTTCTCATTGATGTAGAACTTCATGCCGGGGGGTACAAGTTTGTGGGTCCCAACGCTACGGATTTTATTCGTGCTATCTCGTTGGAGGTTGAAAAGGTTGTTCCGCCATATTATCCTAATTGGGCTAAGGTTCCAATTGAGAAGAAATGAGCCGTATATCCCACTCTTATAGTAAGTATAGATGTTTTATAATTACTTACAATTTCATAACTATTACATTTATAATTACTTTCCATTTGTAGGATTATTTTGATCTGGACTCCTGGAGAAACACTGATAAGTGGCGAGGCGTTGAACTCGGAATCACCGCCGAGTGTCAGAGGGCGTATAAAAATCACAGGAACGTGTTGAAAAATCACTTCGTGGAGAATGGGGGATACGATGATGTGGAGGCGGCGATGAATAATCCACCAGAAGATGTTGATCAAGAAACTTGGGAGACTTTGATTAATGAGCTGTTTTTATATGCGAGCTATAAAAACCGCTCGACAAAGAACAAACAAAACCGATCAAAACAACGTTACCCAAGTTACCATGGCAGCAAATCATACGCCCAGCGCCGACACATGGAGGTATGAAAATACAATTGTTAGTATTATATGAACATGCTTATTAATTCTTAGTGATATTCTTTTTGTTTTTCACAGGGTACCGGCCCAATTGATGTGTTTAAATCGACCCATTATAAAGAAGGGACCGGTATCATCAGATTATGTAAGTCAAATGATTTTGTTGTTAGAACATCCAACTGTAACTTAAAACGAGTCAAAATGACTCAAACACACTTTTAGAGACTTAAAATATCCAGCTTTTACTTTAAACGGGTCAAAATGACCCAAACACACTTTAATAAACTTAGAACATCCAACTGTAACTTTAAACGGGTCAAAATGACTCAAACACGCTTTAATAGACTTAGAACATCCAACTCGAGCCCAATTGTTGAATATTTTTGCTAGTATTATTAGTATTTGTTGTTATTAGTGTTGGTTGATTAGAATTTGTGAATTTTGGTCGTTTATAACTTATAGTTTAACATGTTGGTTATCCATTTTACAGCAGTTATGCTGTCGAATTTTAGTAAAATAGTCAAGTGATTGTTTATTACATTATTTAATGCAGGACCGAATCCAAGAGGAGTATACAAGATCCTCTGCTAAGTCTGGTGATGACTCGTCTGCTGTCGATGAGATTGCATGCATGGAACGTGCATTGGGTCAAAGGCGTGGCCATATCCGGGGTGTCGGTCGTGTGGTGAGTAATCCCACACCAGATTTGTTCAGTACCCCGTCTCCACAACCACATTGGCAAGAAGTGGATGAGCGTGTAACTCAACTTCAACAACAAGTCCAAGATCAACAACAACGTGAAGCCCAACGAGATGAAGAACGTCGTGTGCATAATCAACAAATGCTTGAAATACAACGACAAATGGATGAAATGCCTCGAATGTGGGAACGCCGAACTAGCAGCGACGATAATTAGCTTGAAGTTGCTGCGCCTTTGCCTTGGTTGTCGGTGTTATTTGTTGAATGTTTGTACAATTTTTATGTTTGTGTGTCGGACAACTTTATGTTTGAATATTTGATTTGTGTGTCGAACAGGTTTTTGTATCGAACAATATGTTTCGGATTTCAATTTTTGAATGGTTTGAATTATCTGATTTGCAGGTTTTGGTAATTAGAAATTAAATATTTCTGGAAAATTTTGAAAATTTAATAAAAAAAAAAGAAAAAGAAAAGCCTATGCCAACGACATGTCGTCGGTATAGGTTATTTTCAAAATTTTTTAAAAAAATTGAAAATATCCTATACCGACGACATGTCGTCGGTATAGGTTGGGTCTTTACCGACGACTTGTCGTCCGGATAAGTCCCGAAGCTATACCGACGACATGTCGTCGGTATAGAATTTCTTTTTGAATTTTTTAATTAAACCCTATATCGACGACATGTCGTCGGCATAGGTCGACCTATGCCGACGACACCTATACCGACGACATCTTTGACCTATTAGGACGAGGCAATACCGACGACATGTCGTCGGCATAGCCTATACCGACGACAAGTCGTCGCTATAGCGTTAAAAAAAATCGTCGGGATAGGGTGATATTGTTGTAGTGATATATATATATATATATATATATGAAAAGGTTCCACTTACAAGTGGTTTTACGCTAAAAAATGCTAAAAAGTGAGTCAAGCGAACTCTGACTGAGTTCATTCTAGCGGCGTTGAAACCGTCTCATCGAACCCTAACCCGCCCCCAAAAATCTAAACCCCCCTCCACCCGTACCCCCAAAAACCTAAACCTCCTCCAACCCCACCCCGAAAAGCCTAAACCCCCCCTCCCAAAAAAAAAAACCCTAAACCCCCCACCCCACCCTCCCAAACCTAAACCCACCCCCAAAAACCTAAACCCCCCACCCCCACCCCAAAAAAAAAAAATTTAACCCTAAAATATAAACCCTAAAAGCTAAACCCTAACACTACTAGAAAATTGGGCATTTGCGACCAAACATTTGTCACCGTTAATGACGGTCGCAAAATTAGCTACCGATTTGCCACCGATAGATTTGCCACCGGTGTGACGGTGGCAAAAACGTTTTAGGCTTTTTATTTACATATCTGTTTTAGACTGTTTTGGTCTTTTTATGCCAGTGATCCATATTTACCTAATCAGATATACACATAAATTATGCCCAAATGAAACAGGACCTCCAGCTTCATTTGTACAAAATGTTTTGGGCTTTTTAATTACGGCACCTAACACATCTCCGCTTTTCATTTCTCCTCCTCCGCCACCAGGCTTCCATTCTACAAGATTCGATGGAGTCGAAATCCACGGAGTAAACGGTGCAGTAGCGAACGAAATCATTATTAGGCCCGCTTGTGATTCTAGACCTAATCTGACCTCATCTACGGCGATTTCAGGATTTGTTTTTGCTAAAATGGGCCATGATGTATTGTGTAATCACATTTGGGGCTTTTTTCTCTAGAATGACGCATATGGGGTTGTCGCCCTTCCAAAGGGTGACAGGTTCATCAACCTCTCACTCCAATCATTTGATGTGTACTGGTTAGTCAGTGTACCAAAAGCTGTCGCCATTCCAAAGGGCGACAACTTCCAGTCACACGTCCACCTCAGCTTAATATCCTGGTCACTGTCCTTGTCATTATCCTAGTCAAAGTTGTCGCCATTCCAAATGGCGAGAGCTTTCTTAATTGAATAAAAAGTTGTGTTGTCCCATCAACAACTCAAAGCTCTCCCATCCACTCAAAGTTGTCGCCATTCCAAATGACGAGAGCTTTCATAATTGAGTAAAAAGTTGTGTTGTCCTATCAACAACTCAAAGCTCTCCCATCCACTCAAAGTTGTCGCCAATGAGTATGGCGATAGCTTTAATTTATCAACCACCCTTGTTACGCGTGTACACAGAAATTCAACTTTTTATTCAATTAAGAAAGCTCTCGCTATTTGGAATGGCGACAGCTTTGACTAGGATAATGACAAGGACAGTGACCAGGATATTAAGCTGAGGTGGACGTGTGACTGGAAACTGTCGCCCTTTGGATTGGCGACAGCTTTTGGTACACTGACTAACCAGTACACATCAAATGATTGGAGTGAGAGGTTGATGAACCGGTCGCCCTTTGGAAGGGCGACAACCCCATATGCGTCATTCTAGAGAGAAAAGCCCCAAATGTAATTATACAATACCTCATGGCCCATTTTAGGAAATAATTCCAATTTCAGGTCTGTTTCTCACTGTGTGTTCTTGATTTCATATAAATTAGGGCTAGGATTTATATGTTGTTTTTTGTAAGCTATAGAGTTCGTAAATCAGGGCTCTCGTTTTTGTATCATACCGGTCAGTTGAAGTCTATGAAATGTTCATTGTATTTACGGGTGATAAACTAAAAAGTTGTAATGCTCGTTCACAATCATTGTAATCACTATGAAAGATATCAATAGTTTACACCTGCTATGGTTTTTTTTTACCTTGTGCAGCTTATAGCGTTACGAGATGAACCTACACGCGAAGAATCTCCCCTTATTTATCATTTAGATGTTGCTGCAATGTATCCCAACATTATTTTGACAAACATACTTCAGGTTTGCACCTGAATCATTTTTAAGAAATTTAATTGTATATTATGATATAACTTGCTATTTACCGGAAACAAACTGCATTTTTGCACAATGCCAGCCACCATCAATAGTTACAGATGAGGTCTACACTGCATGTGATTTCAACCGTCCTGGGAAAACTTGTCTTAGGAATCTTGAATGGATTTGGCGTGGAGAAACATACACAGCAAAGAGAAGGTATTTTAATTTAATCTACCCTTACATGCTACTTGCTTATAGTGGAAATTTACTAACGTCAAAATTGGATATCAGTGATTACTATCATATTAAGAGGCAAATTGAATCTGAGTTTGTTGATGGCCTCACATCAAAACCGTTCCTTGATCTGCCTAAAGTGGACCAACAGTTGAGGCTGAAAGACCGTCTAAAGAAATACTGTCAAAAGGTATATTAGAGGTGCCAAATTTGACTCATTTACTTAGCTATGGAGGAGATTAGTCGTGGACCCTGGTTTATCAAAGCTGGTAATATTAATCAGCTGGTAATAGCTAACTAAAGTTAAATAGTTTTGAATATTTGCTGCTTCAAATATTTAACAAGTTTAATATAACAAGTTGTGTTAATATTGAAGGTGAGAAATGGAATTGCTGCCTAGGAGGAAAAATATTTGCCCCAGGTTTTATTTGATCTTTTATTCTTTATGTATATTATTCATGCTTGCATATTATTCATATTAATGCTGGCATCGGGGTATACGATGAATTATTACTCATTTATATCAATTTTGTTTTTTTACTTATGTGTAGTCATGTTATGGATTCATTCACTACTTTGACCGTAGATCGGCTGCACTTGCTATATTATCTCTGAACGGGAGGTATTTTTAATGAAACGAACCTGTTAGGAAAATTATTAAATCCCATGTGCATCCTCACCCTATTTTTCTATGTCCTTATTTTGCCATGGTTTTTTTCTTGTTTTACAGGGTAGAATGGATCCTAGGAATAAGGGTATTAATCTTGATAATTTAATGTACCAAAAACCTGATCGATTAACTGAAGAAGATATTAAGAAACAAGAGGTCTATGTTTGTTTCTTGCATCACTAATTCTTATTATGAGGGAAAAAACATACTGCAGTCAGGTAATTTCTATATATATGTTCATTTAGTTTTGCTTTGTATATATATTGTGTTTTAACTTTCGATCTGTTAACAATTTTCTCTTTTTGATATCTGTTTGAAAATATTTAATTTACAGAGAAATGTAAGCAAAAACTGGTATATTCCTTCTACTTTTCCAAGTGATGCAGTGGTTTGATCTATATCTATTTGTTCTTCGCAAGTGAGTTTTATTTGAAATATTTCCATAAATAATGTAAGTTAGCTACTTAGTTACCTGGTTTCTAAATTCTGATGCTTTTATAAAGATTGTGTTTTGAGAAGTTTGGATGGGGTGCACAGAAGGCAGATGAGTTGCTACAACCTCTTCTAAAGGAGTACAACAAACATGAGGTGATGTGTCTTCTTTCTTTTATTTTTCCTTTATTTAATAAATCTAAGAGGAAACATGCCTGATTTTGACGATTTCATTTGTGCAGACTCAATTACGATTGGAAGCTTTTACAATTTCAATGAAAGATTTGCTAAAATTCGTAGCAAGAGGATAAGCAAATCTGTCAAAGGAATGGCAGGGAGCAAAAGCTCAGAGTTAATGGATTACAATGAGCAGCTACATTCATCCAATGAAAACAAGAGAAACAAAGTCAAACATGAAGAAGATAAAAATGATGTATAATTATAGATTTGAATGTTTGGAATTGTAATGAATTGTTTCAGATAATTTGAAATTTTAATTTGTAATGAACTGTTTCATATAATTTTGAAATTTGAAAAAATTTACAAAACATTGTGGTAACAAAACGGTCGCAAATCGGTGGCAACTGAAACGGTCGCAAACCGGTCAAAACTGCAGCGGTGGCAAATCGGTGGCAAACGGTAGCGGTTGCAAAACGGTCGCAACTGAAGTGGTGGTAACTCAGTGGCAAACTGAAACGGTCGCAAAACGGTAGCAACTGAAGCGGTGGCAAACTGAAGCAGTCGCAATAACGTAGCAAAAACGGTCGCAAAACGGTAGCAAACTGTGGCGATCGCAAAATTAGCGACGGTTTTTACCGTCGCAAAATGAAGTAGTGGTCGCAATTCGGTTGCAAAAAGGCAATTGCGACGTTCATTTTTCCTACCCCCGTTTTCAGTCGCAAAACGGTTGTAACAGAGCAATTGCGACCGTTTTGAGACCAAAATTGCGGTCGCAAATGCCCAATTTTCTAGTAGAGTAAGACTAAACCCTAAGGCTAAAACCATATAAATCAACGCTAAAATCTAAACCCTAAAAGCTAAGATGGTAGAGTTTGACGAGACGGTTCCAACGCCGCTGGAATGAGATCAACCGGGGTTCGTTTGATATCGTTTTTTAAGATTTTTGTCATTTTTTAGGCTTTTTAACGAAATATCACTTCTTATTTGAATCTCCCCATATATATATATATATATATATATATATATATCCATATATATACCCCTATATAGGAGCATGTTCTTTTGAGAACCAACCATATGTTGAGAACCGAAAGAACCGCACAAAACGTGTACTTATCGCTTTAGTGAAAAAAGTAAAATTCAACAACAATGTTTTATTTATCTCTTCCCACTCTTAGTTTGAGTTTATCTCCTCTCTCCTGAATTTTTTTAAGAAAAGTATAAAAATATGCATATATGCATTCATTTGTGCATATAGTGTGAGTACATATATGCATTTAAAAAAACGACTATAAATTCGAGGTCTTTTAAAATCAAACCTTAAACATATTGAAATGTACATGAATTCTAGTCAATTTATATTATAAATAGAGGAAGAGTTAATGCGGTTCTCACGGTTCTTAACATATTGTTGGTTCTCAAAAGAACATACCCCTATATATATATATATATATATATATATATGGGGAGGTTCAAATAATAAGTGAATTTTCGCTAAAAAACCTAAGAAATGATTTATTTTTTAACCGAAACCGGGTCAAACGAACTCCGATTGAGCTCATTCTGTTGGTAATCGGAGAAATTGAATGCTTGTAAATTGTATTGATATTTTTGTGACTTACAAAGAAAAAGAGACTCCAATTTATAGGAGATTACATGATTTAAACAAGGAAAAAAAACACCGATGATTTGACTGGGAATGAGCTGTAATTGCTGTGATTGATCCTTAATTTGAGGAAATAATGTTTGATTGCTCCTCAAAATCTTTTCCTTTCTTAATTATTTTGAACACTCCCCCTCAAGTTGAGTAGTGGGATCTCCGATACTCAACTTGCCAAAACAATGGCTAAAGATTCTTTCATTAACGGCTTTTGTCAATATGTCAGTTAGATGGTCTTCTGATCGAACAAATGGTAGTTCAATAATCTCTGCTTCAAGCTTTTCCTTAATGAAGTGTCTGTCAACCTTTACATGTTTTTGTTTGATCATGTTGCACCGGGTTTTCTGAGATTTGAATTGCAGCTTCATTGTCACACATAATCATGTTAGTTTTAGTCGAAGGAAAACCAATTTCAGTTAACGTATCCATAAAACTTCTGCCAAGCCTCGTACTACTCCCCTGAATTCAGCTTTTGCACTTGAAAGAGCAACAACTTTTTGTTTCTTACTTCTCCGTGTCACAATGTTCCCTCCAACTAGAGTGAAGTAACCTGACTTTGACCTTCGATTCCCTTGATCTCCTGCCCAGTCGGCATCAGTATACGCTTGAATTTCTAGATGCCCGTTTGATTTGAACAGAACTTCGTGACTAGCTGTTCTTTTGAGATACTTGATGATTCTCAAAACGGCTTCCATGTGGGCTGCTTGAGGTTGGTACATGAAGTGACTCACTACCCCAACAGCATAGGCTATATCGGGTCGAGTATGTGAGAGATATATCAATTTCCCCACCAATCGTTGGTACCTTTCTTTATCTGCTAATTCTACTTCGAGTTCCATATGAAGTTTGTGATTTACCATCATTGGGGTTTCTGCTGGCTTGCAATATACCATGCCTGTCTCTGCTAAAAGATCAAGAACATACTTCTTCTAGTAGATGAATATCCCTTGTTTAGACCTTAGTACCTCAATTCCAAGAAAGTACTTCAATCTTCCCAAGTCCATTTCAAATTCTGCAAACAAGTTCTCTTTTAGTTGCTCCATTTCCTCCTTGTCATTTCCAGTAATAATCATATTATCAACGTATATGATTAGACACGTTACAAGGCCATCTCTTCGTTTGAGGAACAACGTATGATCTGAATTACTTTGTTTAAACCCATATTTCTTCATTGCAAGAGTAAATCTGCCAAACCACGCCCGGGGGGATTGTTTTAACCCGTAAAGGGATTTCTTCAGTCGGCATACTTCCCGCTCTTTAAAAACTTCCTTGAATCCAGGTGGAGCTTCCATATACACTTCTTATTTTAGTTACCCATGGAGGAAAGCGTTCTTCACATCGAATTGGTGAAGCGGCCATCCTTTATTAGCGGCCATGGAGAAAAGAACTCTAATCATGTCAATCTTGGTGACCGGAGAAAATGTCTTAGAGTAGTCAATCCCGTATGTCTAAGTGTAGTCTTTAGATACTAACCGGGCTATGTACCTTTCAATAGTTCCATCCGGTCTATGCTTGATAGAAAATACCCAACGACACCCCATTGGTTTTTTTTTCTGGTGGAAGAGTACACATCTCCCATGTGTTGTTTTTCTTTAACGCTTCCATCTCGGTTTCCATGGCGTCTTTCCAATTCCTCGACTTCAAGGCTTCTTCCATAGTGGTTAGTATTTGGTCGGAACACAAAGAAGTAGTAAAAGCTTTAGCTTCACTAGACAAGTTTCCTTTGGCAATGTTTGTCATAGGATATTTGGATCTTAGAGCCTCCTTTTCTGGAGAGTGTCGTTTTGGTGGAATCCCTCTGTTTGCTCTTGGTGGCAAAACATACTTTTCTTTCATTGCTTATTGGTCAGAGTTGTGTTCCATGTTTGTTTCTTGTACTTCCTCATTTGGTCAGGAAGCTTCAACATGTTCTGTTGTCATGTCATGTTCCTCGTGGTTAGGTGTAATAAATGGTGGGATTCAGGATTAGTTTCAGAGGTTTGAGAATTTCTTACCTCTGACTCCAGGATGGGATGATCTTGGGTGGCACTGTTTGTTGGTTCTTCAGGTTGTATGGAGGTATGAGGTGACCTGTCTTTGGTACTATGATTATCTTCATTTGAAGGTGGAAACCACTTTAACCAACTTAGTGCGTCCTCAGATTCTCTCTCCCCCTAACCACTGTGTTGGGAGTTATAGAAATATTGTGTTTCAAGAAAGTTACAGTTCATGGTGGTGATCACATCTCGCCTTTTTGGACTATAACACCTATATCCTTTCTTGTTGACACCATAGCCAACAAATACACACTTCTCTGCACACAGGTCAAGTTTGGTTCGGTCAACTTTAGGGATGTGGACAAATACAGAACAACCAAATATTCGTGGTTTAAGGGTAAGGGTAGATGGAAGTTTTGTGAAGTCCGATAGGGTTTGTAGAGGAGTTTCAAATTGCAGTGTTTTGGTTGGTAACTGATTGATAAGATATGCGGCAGTAGCAAAGGCTTCGGGCCAAAAAGATTTGGGCACATTGGATTCGAGCATAAGGGCCCGCGTCATCTCTAACAAGATGCGGTTCTTTCGTTCGGCTACACCGTTTTGTTCGGAATGTCTTGGGCAAGTGGTTTGGTGAATCATTCCTTTGGTCTGAAAGTATTGCTTCATAGAGGTGTTAACAAACTCACCTCTATTGTCAGACCGTAGGATTTGGATATTGAGTTTGTATTGGGTTTAGATCATGGTATGAAACATAGTGAATTTTTCAAAAACCTCTGATTTGTGTGTCAAAAAATATACCCAAGTCATGCGGGTGCAATCATCCACAAAAAAGTAAGAAAAAACAGAAGTTTTGCCCCCCCCCCCCCGGTTAACTTCGGCTGGACCCCATACATCAGAATGAATCAATGAAAATGGTAAAGCAACTCTTGTGTTATTTGGTTTAAATGTTTGTCTATGGCTTTTAGCCAGAACACAAGTCTCACAATTTAACATACTATTGGAAGGAAAAATTTTAGGAAACAGAAGATGTAAATAACCCGTGGAGGGATGCCCCAATCTTCTATGCAGAGCCATGCTTCTCTGTTTGTTGTTCCATGAGCAAGCATCACAGTACCGTTTTGAGTCACCTCATTCACATAATATACCGTTTTGAGTCACCTCATTCACATAATATAATCCTTACCGTTCAGTTCCATGCCCAATGATCATCCCAGTCCTGATGTCCTGTAAGATACAAAAGGTAGGATGCATTAAGACAGTACAATTGAGTTCCTTTGTTACATGGCTAATTGAAAGGAGATTATGGGACAAAGAGGGAACTTAAAGACAGTTGGATAGTTTTAATGTTGGAGATATTTCAACGGTCCCTCCCAATTTTACTGGCATAACCCCCCATTCGCGGTTTGAATATGGGATTTTTTTGGTTTATGGGTAGAGGTAATATCAGATAATTCAAACGTCATAGTATCAGTAGCCCCACAATCAAAGATCCAAGCATTATGTTTTTTATTATGATAGTTTTGAGCCATATTAGCCTTTCCAAAAAATTGGGGTTCATTCTGTAACATTGCAAGAATTTGGGGGCCAAAGAATTTAGGGTTCAAACTAGAAGGGTCTGAGGATAAAACCTCAAACCCTTTACATGTGCCTTCTTCACATTGCATACTAGAAGCTATTCCCCTAAATCCACTTTCTCCACCATTTTTTTCTGGTCGTCACTACTGCTCGTAGCGTTCCCGTTGCCCATGGTGGCGGCCGCCTTTCCTCCTTTGGTTCCGGTCTATGGGCTAGGCTTCTTGTAACCATCGTTCCACCACTCGGGATAACCGACCAGTTTAAAGAATTGATCTTTGGTGTGCTTGGACATACCACAATGGCTACATCTTAATTTTGTCTTATCTATCCGGGATGATGACTTCCCGGAGTCTGACCGACGTTGTTGTCCCCTTGTAACAAGCCCTAGGCCCTCGGTTTCAGTTTTTCTGCCGGTAACAAGCCCCACCGCCACGCCGGACTATGAGGATGGTGTTCCAGAGGTGGTTCCAAGGACATGGCTGGTTTGTTTTAGGGTCTGGTTTTGGGAATTGAGGCAGGTTCTGAAAAAATTTACGAGTTGGGCTATGAGGTCATCATTACTGATGCTTCGGTTGGGGCTACCATCTCAGGACATGGCGGAATTGGGTATATGATGAGCTTTAACGGATTCGGTCCTAGACCATCTCACCACTCTGATACCATGTTGGTAATCAGAGAACTTGAATGCTTGTAAATTGTGTTGATATTTTTGTGTCTTACAAAGAAGAAGAGACCACAATTTATAGGAGATTACATGACTTATAGAAGGAAAAAAACACCGATGATTTGACTGGGAATGAGCTGTAATTGTTGTGATTGATCCTTAATTTGAAGAAATAATGTTTGACTGATCCTCAAAATCTTTTCCTTTCGTAATTCTTTTCAACACATTCCAGCGGCATTGAAACCGGCTCGTCGAGGTTCTTGGGGGTAGGGGGATTTAGGTTTTTGGGGGGTGAGGTTCGGGGGATTTAGGTTTTTGGGGGGTGGGGTGGGTAGCTTTAGGTTTTTTGGGGGGTGGTTTGGAGGATTTAGGTTTTTGGGGGGTGGGGTGGGGTGGTTAGATTTTTAGGTTTAGCTTTTTTTGAGAAAATGGGCATTGCCCATGGTAAATATTTATTAAAATGAAATGCAGGTGTTACATACTAAGTGCATCCCCCTCCTGGGCCTTTGAGCCATGGAGAGGGGAGCCACGAGAAAAAATGAAAACATACTAAGGCCAAACCCATACAAACTGAAACATACTAAAGGCCCAAGGCCTAAATCAACTGGAAACATACTAGGCACGCAAGCCCAAAACATAAACAACCAAACACTAAGCCCAGATCCAGAAGAGTCCATACAAGTGAAGCTCGGATGTCAAATACCATACAATGGTCATCAAAGCCCAATCCAAGAAGCCAGTTCATACTAGCCACCAATCAAGCCCGTACTCGATTTCCATCCCCGACCCATTTCTAAGGCTCATATGAGGACTTAACATACACACCTGAGCACTCCAGTATCCGTTCCACGACTATACTTGACATACACCCAAACCCATACTTGGGTTTATTTCCTACCCATTTCTAAGGCCCAAAGGAAATAAGGCTTACACAAGTCCATATGTAGGTGGTGTTCCTAAGCCTATGCCAATGCCATTTCAAGCCCATACTCGAGATTCATCCCCGTCCCATTTCTAAGGCTCATTTAGGGAACTTAATCCATATATTCAAGAGAAATATGGCCCGTTCCACACCTGTACTAGTGACCAACCCAAGCCCATATTTGAGAATATTTCCTACCCCATTTCTAAGGCCCAAAGGAAATACACAACCCATGAATTTATAAATAAGCAATGGTTCAAAGCTTTTTTTTTTTGAACGACTAATTTGGATAACTAGCGGACCACTAGAGTATCATCGTGCCACCAGTGGTACCACCTGATCATATTCCAACACCAAGTCACCAATTTAGGAGGAAACCCAATTTTTCTTGGAAAACCCCACTGTGAGATTCGAACCCAGGACCTTATGGTCATGGAGCCTTATCCCACCACCAAGATGCCGCTGGGCTATTATGCCTTTGGCATGCCAATGCCATCTCAAGCCCATACTCGCAAAGGTTCAAAGCTTAAAGACCAACCTTCCAGATAGAAGGGTTTAGCTTTAGGATTTAGGGTTTAGCTCTAGGCTTTATTTCGATGAGCCGGTTCCAACACCGCTGAAATTAGTTCAATCGGAGTTCGTTTGACTCAGTTTCCTAGGTTTTTTAGCGAAAATCCACTTATTAGTGGAACCTTCCCCTATATATATATAGGGGAGGGATAAAATAGAAACTCTTCCCACTTGAGAAAAATCTAGAAACTCTATCTTAGCCCTTGATCTATGGTTGAGATAATTGTAAGTATTTAACTTTATTTAAATCTTGTACTTTTGTTGTTAAAAAGTACAAGAATGGTAATTTGGGTATCGCATCTAAGAGTAAAACATTAAAAAATTGCATTGGAAATATGAAAGAGAATGTCCTTTTCTTTAGTCATTAAAAAATTGCATTGAGAATATAAAAGAGAAAGTCTTTTTTTTTAAGAATTGATTTTCTCTCTCCACACATCAATCACATCCAAAACCACCATTTAAATATAATGTAATTATCATTTTTATTCAGTTTTTTAAGACGGAATTTTTAAAATATGAGACAGGATTTATTCAGTTTTTTAAGACGGGATTTTTTTGTTTTCCTTTTTGCAATCTGACCAAGCAGAATCGACGATTGTTACATATGTAGCTATGATTGTTACATATGTAATTATTAATGATTTTACATAAAATGATTATTACATATGTAGCTAATTGAATGATTATTGCAGCGATAACTGAACAAATGATTATTACATATGTTTGTTACATAAATTGTCTGAAAAAGTGAAAATACAGAGAAAGAGACATGAACAAATGATTATTACATATGTCGCTGATGAGACAGTTTTTTTATAGTAGCTAACATATTTAGGAGAATGAACTTCGTTTATAACATGGTCAACTCCATCAGAAGGTTGAAAAACATTTGTAGCATCGCTAGTTACATATGTAACTTTATCAACTACATATGTAGCATTTCACAAGTTACTTATGTAACAAACTCAGTTACATATGTAGCGTCCTTTCGACAACTCCATATTGACCTTGAGAACTGAAACTGGGTTTGAGAGGTTTCTTAAATCCCATACCCTGCAGGGATTGTCTTGATTCTCTATAGCAAACAGTCTTCCATCTGGATTCCCTGAATAAGCAAATGAGTAGTCAAGGTGTGAGGCCCCCAACCCGGAGACCTCACGTATTGGATTACTCATCAACACATAGCTCATAAACATAATGACATTCACATTCACAGCGAAAAACGTTTTAAACTTTAACACGTGCAGCGAAAATACATAACATGTCTTAAAAATACTTGTCTCATACGAAATTAAACTTGTCCTAAAACATCATAAACTTTAAACATAAATGGGATGCCAGACTCTGATCTTCGGGTAACTCTTCTCGACAAGCCAAGCATCCACTTCCATCTACCGCCACCTACACTTAACTGATGTGCATACTAAAAATCAGCAACGCTGAGTGCGTTCTAACGCTTACATAAAACATTAATACATATACTAAAAGAAGAGGGTTTTATTTGAAACATATCTTTACTGCCAATATGGAAAAAGACTTACATATAATATCTTTTAAGTCATATACGAATTATCTTAACTGAAAACTTATCTTTAACTTTCCATTCGTTTCCATATCGCCCCAATGGTTCAAGTCCAAAGGCCGACGAATAGGGAAGGTTACATGATGCATCACCGTAACTTTTGTAACAGTCTTGACTAGTTTCAAGACACTGTCACCATACCGTCAATTCCATTTGTAATTGCTTAGGCACTGAGCCCTACTTAGGCACTGAGCCCTACTTAGGCATTGAGCCCCTTGTGACTAACTGTCATTACTCCTTATCACTGAGAACCAGTTGATCAACCGTTAATGAACCGCAACGGTTCTTATAGAGGGGGACATAGCCCTTAACTCACTTCCTGTACATAGTAACATTTGTCCCTGAAGGAACCGTAACTTAACTTGGCACTTATTCCCGAAGAAAAACTTTATCTTTCTTTCTTTGTTATTGAAATGACTTTCATTTAAAACTTTACCTTCATTCTTTTTAAGAAAACATCTTTTCAGTTCGTAAACATTTCATAACATCATTTATAAAATTTCTTTTGCCCCTTTTAAACGTTTCTATATATCATGACTTTCGCCATCGTTTATTAATATAAAACTTGTAATAAACACTTTTCTCTAAGTATGCACACCACCCCTAAAGTAGGAAAAAAAGGGATTAAAACTCACTTGACTTTCTTAGTTAACTCTTCTTAGGTATGAGGGTCAACGGGGTGCTAGACGATCTGTTCGAATGGTTATAAACGACATGTGTTATATTCTAGATATGACAAAACTGTCTGTTCGAAATCTACTTGGTCAAAAACCCATATGTCTGAAATCACTTTTCGATGGAAATCTATTTCGGTCGAAAAGTCTTGTCCGAAAACCATTTCGCCCGAAAACTAATTCTCCCGAAATGTCTTTCATCCGAAGACTTATTCATCCGAAATCTATTTTGTCCGAAAACTGTTTCGTCCGAAATCTCTGTGTGTCCAAAATACTTTTCGGACACTTCATAGTTTTCGGACCATTCATAGAGTTTTCGGACGATTCAACTGTTCTTGGCTAGATTCTTCATTTTTGATCCAAAAATCCCAACTTTTTACATACAAAATGTTCTAATCTTAACCATGTAGCTAAATCTAAGGTTTTAGACATAAACACATATAAAAATATGATCTTTTTGAAAAAAACTCATGCTAACCCTAAAAACTCATTTTCAATAAAAATCATGTCTGAATGCGATTCGTACCTCTAATCGACTTGTTTCTTCAGCTAAACCTCGTTTCAACACTAGAGAAGAAGGTTGGGACCGATCTTAGGACAAAATCCGACACTCTCTCTCTAGGTGTTTTCTCTCTCTAGAAAGTGGGGAAGATGAAGTGTGAAATGAGGTTGTTGGAATGAGGGTTAGGGTCTTAAGGCCTATCCTCACCCTCAGCCCACCTAGCGACCCGGCCCAAGGCCCGGTCCATCTCACTTATTTTTCCTTAATTTCATGTAAATCACGTGCTCGTTCTATCGTTTTGAAATACGGGATGTTACACAAGGTGACCTTCACAGATGCAACTGGCTAGTATTGATCAATGACACAACTTATGGATAGAGTTAGACGTGTTATGGATAATAAACATATTATGCACGAAGTACACATGGTGACCGTGTTACTAATGTTATGCTATCGAGTATTACATGACATGAATTGTTAAATATGTTATTAAGAGACTATTCACATGTGGACAAACGTAAGATAATTTGTATCATATGTAACTAATTAATAGATGATGATAAATTCACGTGGTAACGCATGTAAAATGAAAAAACAGTAGACTTTAGCCAATGATTATAATTTTTAGTAAAATTTTTGTAACTAAAACTAATACTAAAAAATGCATCAAATTAATGCTAAAAAAATCTTTTTATTGAACCTCATTCTAGTTGACTCTCATCTGATAATCTTTTGAGACCCAATTAAAATATTTACCCACGTTGACTCTCACTTGGTGATCCGATTAAACCTCCTTCCAAATATAATTTTGATTGAACTTATCTCCACATGAGCTTGAATTTGAGATCTGATTATTTTCTCTCACACACACTTAGTAGATGTGTTCTTGAAGATATGGATCTTGCGTAGAAAGAGAGAGAAACTTCCAAATCTGATGAATGAGGATAAGATGGAGATATGCAAGAGATTTTTTTCTCTTTCACACAGTGGAGAAACTTCTAAATCTTGAAGACACAAAATCACAAATCCAACACACTACACTTCAAGGAACTTGAATCTCTACCATTTCGAATGCATCAAGCCAAAGTAGTAGTGTTCAAGATTTGAACCCAAAAAAAAACTTGATTACTAAATGAAAACTGAAAGAGACTCCTCAAATGGCGATGACGGAACGGACGCCTGAGACGGTAAACTGGCGGTCGTCTATTGTCGTTCTCTACTTGTTCATGTGGTGAAATTAGAGGTCAAATGAAAGGTGTAAGGATGAAAGGAGAAAAAGGTGGAATGGTTTGGAGAATTGAATGAAGAATGGAGTTATGGTGGTTTGAGAAGCTTGAAACATGGAAGAAGGTTGAATGATGGAAAGTCTTGCAAAAAGTAAGTATGGAGCATTTTATGAAGATGGAGAGGTAGCTAGAAAGTACATAGTGTGTAAGATAGAAAGTACAAAAGCATGTGGAGATTCATACAAAAAGATTATCCAAATGGTATAAAATGATGAAATGACTATATTAACCTTGGATCCAAAAAGTTAAAAATTGAAGAAGGTGATAGGTTGCATGATATAGACCACATATGGAGTTTCTTGAGTTTTCATAACTTAAGGGGTTTCCATCATATACTTCCCATATATATAAAATCGGTAATGTAATCAGGAACCCTAATTTTGGGTTGGAGAAGACGAGAAGTGTAAATACAAGTCAGGGGAGTAAAAGAAGGGGGAAAGGAGGGAGAGTAAAAAGACATTTTTGCTCTGACATGGCAAACACGTGACCAGACTTAACGGTAAAATTTGACGGTTAGCAAAAGGACGTAACGTGCAAGAAGTTTTAACATAAATGACATACACTGAAATATGGGTAATATTTAAAGTACGTAATTTGTAATTTGCTATTAAAAAAATGTATGGTCTAATTAAATTAATAATTACACTTAAATTGGTATTTAACTTTCTTTTAAAATACCCAATTTAGTAATTACATGACAACCGGTTGTTGCTCATGAGTCATGACACATTTTTTATGATTTCGTTCATTATAAAACTCAAATCCGTTTATTGTAACTATACAACTAGTTGATTTCAAGGAAGTATAATTATGAAACTCTCTCTTTTCTTATGTGACGGGTTACCACGTTATCTTTTTTACTTCCTTTATCCACTGGTGCACGCAACATTCTTATTTAAAATTGCCATAATTATGGGTCCATACAGGAAGGTGATATAAAGGAAAATCTCTAAAATGTCCATATTACTTTTTTTCATCCCCTAATTTGTCCTTTTGACTGATTCCTTTCGAAAATGTCTCGTTATATACCGTTGGAACCAATGATATAACATGGTCGTCTGACGCTGTTCTCAGTCAACTACAGCCGCCAGTTGTCCAAATCGCCGGTATGTTTATAAACATTGGCAAATCCGACGATTTTTTTTGTCAAGGTAGGATCTCATTGTATTTATATAAAATCATTAATTTCTTTAAAAAAAATATTTTATTTTATTTTTCACAAAATTGTTGAATTAATTTTTTTTTCAAACATCGTCGGATTTTTTCCAAACACTGTTGGACGACGGTGTTTAAGGAGAAATTCTCGGAAAAATAAGTCAACGAGACATTTCACTACTAGAAAACTGGGCAATTGCGACCGTCTTACCGGTCGCAAAAACCTCCGTCGCTAATCCAAATTTGCAACCGGAATTGCGACCGGCGTTAACTTGCGACCGTTATTTACAACCGGCAACGCGGCCACAAAATTTGCGACCGAAAATGCGGTCACAAAATTTGCGACCGGAAATGCGGTTGCCAAATTGACGACCAGAAATGCGGTTGCCAAATTGACGACCAGAAATGCGGTCGCAAAATTTACGACCGGAAATGCAGTCGCAAAATTGGTGACCGGAAATGCGGTCCAAAATTGGAAATTTGCGACCGGTTTGAGACTGCCAACTTGCGACCGCATTGCTACAAGAATGTTGCGACCGGGTTGCGACCGCAATGATTTTTTTACAAATTTTTTTTTCCTGTTTTAATAGTTTTATATTTAGAATCTCTTTTTAATTTTTAGATTCTCAAATATTAACCATTCACAAATTCTGAATAGTGCAAAACATTCTAATTAACATTTACAAAAAAGAATATCAAATATTCAAGTTATCCAAACATAACATATACCCAAACGTTCAAATAAAAGTGTTTATAGGTTTAACAAAGCTTCAAAGTTCGTCATCCTATCGAGTATGGCTTGTTTCTCTACTTTATCCCTTTCTTCTTCCTTTTCTTTCACAAGCTCCTCGATGATTCCATTCAACTTTTGTATCTACAAATAATAAACATGTACTTAAATATAAAAGCTCAAATATAACTCATTTAGATCCGTTGTAACCAAACGTGGCTCATTAGGACCCATTATAACCAAACATGACCCATTAGGACCCGTAATAACCAAACATAAAATATTACTTAAATCTAACCAAATGGTTTTGACCCATAGCTGTCTCATCCAAAAAGTTACACTTCAAAGATGTAGGCCGTGCAACAGTGCAAAACAGGACTAGATCCAAATGAAATATAACAAGTCATATGAGTGGAAGAAACTTACATCATACAGGTCATTCACCAGTTCATCTGGACTTGGGGAGAAAATTAATCACCTTAGAGGATTTATCAGTTCCAGCAATCTGAATATTCAAGAAAAACATTTACCAACCTTATATTTAAAAATCAATACAGCAACAATGATAGCATGATGACTTAATTAAACTAATTATTATCATTTGTCAACCAAAAAGAAATTCAACAAAATTTAAGGTTAGGGATCATTTCTAATCAAAAACCAAAAGTCAAAGTTACACTGTTCAAAAATCTCACTAAGAACATTTTAAGTGGTATTAATCGGGAGCATAGCTACAATGCAAATGTAAACTAACTTATATCAACATTCATAACTCTGATCACATACACAAGGGAACATCAAATGAACTGATTATTAAAGTTAATGGCTTAAATATTAGAGTTAGTTACACGAAAGGTCCCTTTGGGTCATTAGCAATAAAGGTTCATACTTATGAGTTATGACTATGTCCAGAGTGATAAACTTTAACTTGGCTTTAGGCGGTCGCAAATGTTGCGACTGATTTGCGATTGCGTTCTATTTTTTCGACTGTTTTATGACCGATATACGACGGTCGCAACATTTGCGATCGTTTTGCGACCGTTATAATTTCGGTTGCAAATCGGTGGCAAATTTTGCAACAGTTTTTTTCGGTCGCAAAATTTGGTCGCAATTGCCAAGTTTTCTAGTAGTGTTTTATGTAAAAGGTTTGGTAACCAGGATAGTTTTGTTAGGATGAGTGGATTAAAAACACTTTCCTTTTGATGTAATTTTGTTTGCTCTCAATTGTCTTAGTCGTGTTCGTTTCTATAATATTTTTGCCGCTGAAAAAAAAAATAAGGATATTTTTGTGATTTTCCCAAATATAAAAGGTAGGTAAGCTGTAGCTTGTTGTTTTGGACCATGACATTAAATATTCATATATATATATATATATCAAGACAAATACTTATAAGGTGTTTTGGACCACGACTTATTAAATGTTCAATCAAAAACTAGTACTAGGAAGGTTTTATTTGGCTGTGAGATAACTTAACTACTTAATTTGTGGGACAATTGCATGTGATGCTTTTTAATTTGTTGACTTGAAAAGTTGTTCGGATTCAAAAAAATAAAAAATAATCTTGTATTTCTAGCCAGTTTTCTTCAAACAAGTTTACAATACAAGTAAAGGGTTAGGTTATAGTAAAAAGGTTTTTAAAAATAAGAAGGGTAAGAAGGATTCTAAGCTTGACATGTGTCATTTTATTGTTTTTAAAGGGAGGGCATAATGGTCAATGTGTAATATACCATGTCAATGTGTAATATACCAGGTCAGTGTGTAATACACCAGGTCAATGTGTAATACACCAGGTCAATGTGTAATACACCAGGTCAATGTGTAATACAAGGTCTGATATTACACAATGATCAGACCTGATATTACACAATGAAGTGATATTACACAATGAGCATATTACACAATGAGATGACATATTTGATCGAATTACACAATAATGAGCGAATTACACAATGAGCTGGAAAACGTAAAACACAATGATTAAAACACAATGATGAAAATATATAACACAATGATGAAAAATATTTGACACAATGAACTTGTATTACACAATGACCTGACTAATTACACAATGACTTGACTAATTACACAATGAACTTGTATTACACAATGACCAGACGTGGTATTACACAATGAACTTGTATTACACGATGAACTTGTATTACACAATAACCTGACTAACTACATAATGAGCTGGAAAACGTAAAACACAATGATAAATACATATAACACAATGAACTTGTATTACACATTGAACTTGTATAACACAATTATCTTGTATTACACATTGAACTTGTATAACACAATGAACTTGCATTACACAATGACTTGAATAATTACACAATGAACTTGTATTACATATTGACCAGATATTACACAATGACCAGACGTGGTATTACACAATGAACTTGTATTACATGATGAACTTGTAATACACAATGACCTGACTAACTACACAATGAGCTGGAAAACGTAAAACACAATGATAAATACATATAACACAATGAACTTGTATTACACATTGAACTTGTATAACACAATGAACTTGTATTACACAATGAACTTGTATTACACAGTGACCTGGCTAATTACACAATGACCTGACTAATTACACAATGACCTTGTATTACACAATGACCAGACGTGGTATTACATAATGAACTTGTATTACACAATGAACTTGTATTACACGATGAACTTGTATTACATAATGAACTGACTAACTACACAATGAGCTGTAAAACGTAAAACACAATGATAAATACATATAACATAATGAACTTGTATTACACAATGACCAGACGTGGTATTACACTATGAACTTGGATTACACAATGACCAGACGTAGTATTACACAATGACCAGACGTAGTATTACACAATGAACTTGTATTACACAATGAACTTGTATTACACATTGAACTTGTATTACACAATGAACTTGTATTACACATTGACCTGACTAACTTGATAAAAAGTCAACAAAAGTGGTCAAGACTAAAATACCCCTCTAACAACTTTTTCTCCTACAATTTAATCTTAACCATTAAATCTTTTCTACAATTTAATCTAATGGCCATAAATCCTTCTCACCCTTCTTACAATTAAAATCATTTTTACATGAACCTAATCTTACAAGTAAAATCATATATTAGACATAATAAAATTAATTTATTAGTAAAAGTATTTATTTTTGTATGTTTTAGAGTTAGTATCTAAGGAAAATATGACTCACTTTAAAAAAGTTCTTAAATATTATAAATTACTAAAAAGTTAAATCGTACGTTGAGATTGAACAAATGATATGAAACCACGAATATATTAAATTACAAAACATAAGAAGACACCCATTTAAATTTTATAAATTCTTTATTCAAAAACAGTATTCTTATAAGATTTTCATTGATCATTTCCTTAGGCTACAACAAAATCTAGAACAAAAAATGAATGAATAAAATGATTTGCTTTATGCAATTCATTTGCTTTAAATATTTTGGAATGCCCATAAGAAACAAATTAAGAAGAAAGTACACAAACATTTTATGGGAAAAATACCAAAAGGGACATTGTACCGGCTAACTTAAATGAGCGCCGGCTAAGCCGGCAAAATTCAAAAGCTTAGCCAGCGTTGTACCGGCTAAATGTCCATTTTGGTATTTTTTTTTTTGCCGGCTAATGTTCATTTTGGTATTTTCCCACATTTTATTGGATTAAGTAAACTTCTTTAAATGACCTAATTTATAAGTTACATGACAACCGGTTTGTTAGTTCATGCCACATTTTTTTATAAGGTCGTTCATCATAGAACTATCAAACTAGTCCCATGTAACTATATATAAAACTAGTCTATTTCAAGAAAGTATAATTTTGAAACTAGCTTATTTTCTCGTGTGGCAAGTTACCATGTCGTCATTTTTACACCCTTTATCCACCAAAGTACGGATTTAAATCATTTCAAAACTACCATAGTTACGGGGTCCTTAGATTATTTAATATTCAATTACTTACAATTGTCATATTGACAACAACTCATGCATAAGGTAGAACCACTTATGCATAATCTTATTTGTCTTTTTTGTTTGACCTTTCTTTCTACATTCACATGATCGTCTACATTCACATTCATCATCATCATGATCGTCTACATTCACATTCACACATACCCTCTCTCAATTGTCAAATTGCTAAAAGTTAGTGCACAAGTTACAAGTGAGTGATGCACAAGATTTTAATTTTGTTTTTTTCTTCTCTTCTCCTTTTAATTTATTTAATTTTCTTTTTTTATTAACTACAATGAAATCCATATAGAACTTCACAATACCAATATAAGAGTTAAAATATACTTTATGAATATTGTTGTTTAATTGTTGTTTTTTTTATAAATTTAACGATTTTCATATTAAAAGGAATGATAAAAACAGTTACTATACTTTGTTATTTATCATTAAAAGGTTATTTAATTTAACTTTACTAAATTAAAGTATTAGGTTATAAAAAAAGTTACAAAAAATGTTTTTGCGATGTATTGCGTGTTTTAACGTGTCGCAACGTGCGAGTTTTGAAAGACTTTCATTTCTTTAACGGTTTAGGTTTTTTTAAGGTTTCGAGGCAGTTTGGTATCCATTTTTTTTGTTTTTTTAGAGACTTTTATTTGTTTAACGATTTAGCTTTTCTCTTTTTTATTTTATAAAGTTCGAAGCCGTTTAGCGTCCGTTGCTTAATGTGTCGTGGCGAGCAGCGGCCGCAACGCGCCGGGTAGATTACTAGTTGTTAACAAAAGAAAACATTATCCTTACATTTAATGATTTTATTTCATTGGTTTACAAACAAGTCACTTAAATATAGAAAGTAGGCAAGCCCTTAAATATATTGAATGTCCACAACATATCAAGATAAATACTAGGAAGGTTTTATTTTATGGTGGTTCTTGCCCTTGATAACTTAACTACTTGGAGGGACAATTGTGATGCTTTTTGAGTTCTTCGACTTGAAATCTTGTTCGGATTCTGGAGTAACATTTAAAGTCGCCTGTAAAACCACCGGAGACAATGCCTTCCATACTGATGTATTTCCCGACAGTTGTCCAAAAACAGACCTACAAAATAAGTAAAATTACATTTTAGACAAATAAATTTCAATTTCTTATTAAAAAAATCCATTTTTTTGTAACAAAACGAAAATATGACTCACTTTGAAGAAGTTATGACAGAGAAAACTTCCATCCCACGATCATCTGCAATCTCTGCAATAGCAAAGAATTGAGGAACAATGAACAAGTCACCTTCTTCAACTTTACTGTCCAATGCAGGCTTTCCTTCACTTCCGACAACCTTAATCCGACCACTTCCTTTGCCGACATAACAGATCTGGACAGATCCATCGGTTACATAACTCGGTGCTAACAAAGCATTGCCCTCCAACTTAACAAACTTTGTACTCAGACCTATCTCACTAAGCAATGGCAAGTTCTTTTCTGTCAAGAAACTTATAAATCCACCACCTTTCACAACAACCATACCCGATGGATCATCAAAGGTGGCGTATAACTTATCTTTTGTATGATTACTTGGTTCAGGGAATTTGATTCCCTGATCAAGTTTCACAAGCAATACACCTTGTTGGCTGTTTACAAGATTTTCTGATTCCGTTTGGTCCAGACCAAAGGTTTTACCAACAAAATCAGTTTGAAATCCAGCTAGAAGTCCAACAACTCCAGCGAGCAAAAAGTATGTGATTTGGCCAGGGACTATGGCTTTGCTGCTTTCACCCAAGAACACAATGACAGCATCCGTGTCGGCACCATTAAACCACCATGAAACCCCCCCTGCTGGAACTGGAATTGCATCCCCCTTTTTTATCAACACAACCTTTTCTTCTGAACTGTTTGGTGCCACCAACCCAACTGTGATGGTACCTATATATACATACATCCATGTTGAATGACTTGTATTATGTATATGTCTATTGTTGATAACATTTGAAAATTTTTGCTTTTCTAGTGGTTTAGCAAAATGGTTTTGGTTTCTCAGGGAAATTTGAATTCAAAATGGTTTATAGGTAATCCGCTCTTTGAGATACTGGATTCAACGTAATCCGCTCCTTGAGATAGCAGATTCAAGATATTCCGTTCTTTGACATAGCGGATTCAAAGTATTCCTGATATTAAACACGATGCTTAAGGAGAGCATTTCTTGTAGCAACTCTTGAATCCGCTATATCAAGGAGCAGATTATGTTGAATCCACTGTCTCAAGAACTAGATTACCTAAAAACTATTTTGAATTCAAATTTCACTTAGAAACCAAAACCATTTTCTTAATTAAGTGTACTAGAAAAGCAAAAGGTTATACCATTTGTTGAAAATAATAAGTTAAAACTAATTATTCAGAAAATATTCTTGTTCATATGTTGACATGAAGTACAAGTACCTTCAAGAACGAAGCCAATTTTGTTGCAATCGGCATAGTGAGGAAGAGCAAAGCCAAGAGGGTGGAGGAGAAGCTTTCCAGCAGCCACTTTTGACTCACTTAACAATGGTGTTTTTGCGTTTGACCATACGTAATATCCACCACTGTCACCCTCAAATGCCGTTAGATCGGCCTTCTCCACTGTTATTTTCGTCTCCATCTTATTACCAAAAAAAAACTCGAAGAGAGAGTATGTGTGTGTGTGTGGATGATTCACAAGGCCAATTGGGTTGGCTATTTATAGAATAAAAGTGACTACCGATTGTGACCATCAACAAAAATCCAAAAAGGAAATAAAAAACTAAATTTTTTAAACATTTGTCGTTATTTCTTAGGTGATTACCACATAGAGTCTGAAAAAAATATATATATATATTATGTAATATCTGTTGGTAATCTCTCGGTATATAACGATGGATCTGCTATTGAATTTTGTTGATGTTGGTCATTGACCTTTGTGACGGAATATGCAACGGTTATCTGTAAACGATACTTACGTCGGTAAACTTTGGGACTTGTAGGTAAACTCATTACCTTTTTTCCCTCATTATTTAGCGACAAATTATCAACGGAATTTATTTCGACGTTTGAAGGATATCCGACGACTTGTTTATTGCTGAAGACCCTCTATTTTGTAATGTTATAATAACTAATCAAAGTATTTACTATAATCGGTAATCGTATTATTATTATTTTTATTTTATTTCTTTTAACAACTCCCAATCTACTCACAAGTCCACATAACCCGGTTACTTCAGGATTTGAATCCTTAACCTTTAAGTTCACAACAAATAAAACGACGCGGCTGGCAACTTGTAGAAAAAAAAGTTGATAAATAATTAGATTGGACATTATTATAATAATCACATTATTAATTACTATAAATGGTAACCATGTTAATTAGATTCACGGGGAATTTAAAGAATAAATAATTAGATTTGTAATCTTCTATGATATCATAAAAATATCATATTAATAAAATAGGGTTGGCTACTTTTTTAATAAAAGATTATTCAGGTTGACTTTCTATTCATGCACGTATTCGGATCACTGGACAATGTCATCATGATCACGGCACTTAATTAATTAAGATTATATTTGGTCTATATGCATGTGACATCTAAATTTTCTTTTTAATAAATTATAGAGTTGAAATATTCACTTAAAACACCTACAATAGTGGACATCATAAACACAATTAAACGTGTAAAATCAAATTTTCACTTATTTTAAAAAAAATCCTCATTTTTACTCAAATACTACATTCTTTTACAAACACCATTATATTTCTATAGCATCACCTACTTTTACATTTACTTTCTATATACCAAATTACTTTTTTTATAATAATCTTATTTTTTATATTTCGTATTATTTAAAATATTATAATATACAAAAAAAATAAAATTAAACTAACAATTAAAGAAATTAATTAAAATATTTAAAATTTAAAGAAATTAATTAAAATAAATAACTAATCTAAAAAACCATTTTCAATTAATAGTTAAATTAAAAAACCATTTTCATTTTTAATTTAAAATCCATTTGCTGTTCACTTCCACCGCAAGAAACAATTTTCAACAAAATAACAATGAATGGGAGGGATCCCCACTTTGCCGGTCACTTTCATCCGGAATTCCGGATGAAACTCTAACCGAACGAATTGCGAACGTCTCCTCCAACGGCTTGCGTCTTCGAATCCGCTTCAAGCAAACGTCCGTGTTAGAGGTGCTCTTACTTTTACAATACGTCACTATGATATTAAAATTTTCAGCTGAGATTATGTACTTTATGCTGTTAATAACTTAGGTGAGAGAGGTGAGACCTGAATTGCAACCCAAAGACGCACACACCCAATGAGCGAGGGTCGTGTGGGATCATTTTCAGTTACGCGCGTAGATGGCAACATATAAAAATAATGGTTACATGTCCGTAAATAGGAAGAGAGATTGAAAATCATGAAAGTGAAGGAAGAAAAACCGTAATAACAGACTATAAAGATACCATGATAAGGTAATGACACTACAAGAATTTTTATCTGATACAACAGGTGTCGTCGTAATAAAGTGCTCCGACAACATGTCGTCGGGAATAGTCTCGTCGGCGTAGCTCCGACGCTATATCCTCTAAAAGTCGTCGGAAAAGCGTCGTCGGCACAGGTCTAGTTATTGCGTTAAAAGGATAAACCCTAATTCTTTTTCTCAATAAAAATAAATAGAAATTAAATTAAAAAAAACCCTATTACGATGACATGTCGTTGTAAAAGGTAAAAATAATAATTAAATAATTAATTTAATTAGCAGACATTCCTGACGACATGTCGTCGGCAAATGTCTTTTTTTTTTACTTTTTAAAATTTTCTAGAATACAAAACTAGAAATTTGAAACTGGAAACTGGAAATTTGATACCGAATCATAAAAAACCGCAAAATATTGTCACAAATAAAAATAATTACAAACCTAACAACAAACCGTTATATTATTACAAACCATCAAGTTAATTGTCATAATAAACCGTTCAACTATCTTCATCTTCATTCTTCTCCTCACCCGACAAGCCGCCTTTGTTGGATTTGCTAGCACCCATCTCATTTTGCATTTGTCTCACCGTTTCATTCAAATGGAAGATTTATTCTTGCATTTCGTCATATTGGGAGTTGGACACACATGAGACATCGGTGGGTAGATTTCTAACTTTTCTTTCAACCCCCCGGCTCCAACCACGCCTCTCCCTAAGGGCACGTCGTAGAACCTCTTGCTCATCAACCTCTTACCCTTCACCCGCTTTCTGTTACATCCGGGTCAACTCATCTTCAATTCTAATATGTAATAAACATATATTAATTTTTTCAAAAAAAATCCGTCAGCATAACTGTTGTAAAATGGTTAACCAACATATTCAATAATACACAATAAACAAAATAATTTCTCAAATTACAATAAACCGACAACAATCAACAAAGCATAAATAATATCCATCTTTTAGCGGATTTGAGTCAAATGGTTCGTGTTCGCATTACTAACATATATACATACATACATACACACACATATACAAACACATGCATAACGTCAACAAATAATTAAAATACAAACCTATATATGCATATATTTTCACACAAACCTACACATACATATATATTGTCACACCCGTAACAAAGGACGGTTATCTAACCAAAGTAGTACCTCCAACATATATGTTCCCAGGTAGGTGCGACGGGTCTAGGAGAGATTTATACACCGCTCTTTCCTAGACAGAACATTCTGTTTGGCAGATAACTACATACCGGTTGAAGGTCGTCTTCTAGTTAATGTGATGTTGATACCAAAAACACACAGCGGAAGACTTAAAAATCCTAACTTACTTTATTTCATAATATAAAGTTTTACAATAAGGACTGACCAGTAAATCCAACACATTGTTCCTAGCAGGAACACATATAACCCTGGCCTTATAGTTCACAAAGAACATGCCGTCAGCTCAGGCCTTATGGTTACCCAAGAACCTACCCTCAGTCATCCCTATTATATGTATATCTCTTGGAATGCCAACTACACGCTAGTGGTCACCTGTGCTAAAAAACATTTGAAAATATTTGGATCAGCACAAGGCTGGTGAGTTCATAAACAAATCATGTTTTCACAATCATATTCATCATACGAAACGACCATCCATCCCAATCCCCACCCAGTGGCCACACAAGGACCCTGAGCTTTTAATATATATATATATATATATATATATATATATATATATATACTGAGACCTTCTAGGCTATTGGCATCACAAGTACCAGTGTACAACAAGAGGATCAGTCTTGCCCCTCAGTTCCATCTCATTCTCGACTGTAATAAGTGCTATTCACAGGTATATATACATGGAATTCACATAGGGATCCGACTCGTTTCGATAAAAATCATTTCCAAACATTTTACATTGAGCACAGTTTAGAGGAACTCACCTCAAGTAGAACATCCTTTCTGATCAACTATAATAATCAACTCCTTGACAGAACCTTAATTCATAACCGATATTATCATAATCAATATCCCTATCTTAGGTTTACACTAAGGAAATCTCAGGGTTTTTGGAAACCTTACCTCGGTACTATCTACAGCAGTTTGCAGACGTTTTGCTAGAAACCGGACTCTCTTCCACGAACCACGGCTCAGAGTAAGTGTATGTATATTGAGGTGAAATGTTGGTGTAGAATGGGCTGGGATCAAACTCCTATTTATAGGGCAAATTCCAAGGTCGTGACTGATGGTTACCACTGGTGACGGCCCGTCACCCAATTTGGGCGACAAACGTAACGGACCGTTACGCCCCATGACGGTCCGTCATAAGGTTACACGCGTCATTCTTCCCCCGCTAGTCAGCATACACGTGTCGCTCCCTGGTTTATTGTCGTGCCGAGCCCGTAACGGACCGTTATGACCTGTGATGGTCCGTCACCACCGTAACGGACCGTTATCCACTTGTGACGGTCCGTTATAGTCATATTTTTCAATTTGGTCATTTTTGGTCCTTCAAATTTCAGGAATTTTCATTTCAACCCCTTGGGCTTTATTTTTAGACTCTTTTAGCCCCTATAATACTTGGGAATTATACGGGTGTTACAAATCTACCCTACTTAAAAGAATTTCGTCCTCAAAATTTAGCATGGGTCGAACAAATGGGGATATATAGTTTTCTGTTGTTCTGTTAATTCCCAAGTTTGATCTGCACCCTTTCGACCTTGCCACTATACCAGAATCATCGGTATCGTTTTCTTTCTGAGCTTTCGATCTTGTGTTCCTAAGATCTTAATGAGTTGTTCGGTGAATTGGAGTTTATCATCGATGTGCACATCATCTATTGAGATTGCCTGATTGGGGTCTGCTAAGCACTTGCGTAGATATGACACGTGGAACATGTTATGAATACCTTGTAATGCTTCAGGTAATTCAAGTTTATATGCCACTGCTCCAACTCTTTCTATGATTTTGTAAGGTCCAATATACCTTGGGCCTAGCTTCCCACGTTTTCTGAAACGTACAATACCTTTCCAAGGTGATATTTTCAACATAATATAATTACCTACATGGAATTCTAATAGTCATCGGCGTCTATCTGCATAACTCTTATGTCGATCTTGTGCAGCTTTCAACCATTGTTTGATCTGGATTATCTTACTAGTTGTTTCCTGTAAGATTTCTGGTCCAGATAGTTGGCTATCTCCAACTTCAGTCCAACAAATTGGAGTTCTTCATTTCCTACCGTATAATGCTTCAAAAGGTGCAGCTTTTATACTTGAATGGTGTCACACCCCAACCGACAGCGGAATACGTCGGGAAGGACATGGAGACTGTTCATAAGCACATGATCAACTAAATTTCATATTGTTTATTAAATCAATATTTCATTACATAAGTTCAATCAAACCAAGTCAAACATACAAGAAATAAAGTATTCCCACAAAGTTCATTTGTTTAATTAACTAAGTCCTTAATCCTATGTGTAGCGTCTTGTAAATGATCTCAAATATTAGTACCTGAAACATGATGAAAACGAGGTCAACTAAAAAAAGTTGGTGAGCATACATAGGTTTTGACACCACAAGTAATATCAAGAGTTTGTGTAAAATTCATATGAACCATGGTTTAATAAGGCAATTATGGAGAACCACTATAGTTAAACCGGGGTGTACAATCAAACCTTGTGACTGCACACAATGTCATCCCAAATGTAACACCGGCAACAATCACCCTACCTGGGTGAGTTTTTCAGACACAATAGATCTATCATTGTTACCGTCGGCTTGTACAGAGTTAATGATTGCACTTGCACTATGCACATATGTATGTAATTGTAGTTTGCACTCACAGTGTTCAAGCATAAGGCACAAATTGCATGCATGTTCAAAATGTTTGAATTGTATAAATTGCAAATAGTTTCAAATGAAATCATGTTCCACCCCAAAAGTATAAAAATGTAAAAAGGGGCTATGTAAACTCACCTGGTATGAGTAGTGTAAGTACTAGATACATGAAAATGCCCGAACTACATGTGTCCTAAAATATGTAAGGACGTAAGTTCTATGAAATGTTGTGCTTGAGTATGCGATCAATCCACCCAACTCGAATTTTTGTAAAATGTATTTATCTTTTTGGCTTTGACCATGTTTGGCTTGACGACACGTTGGTGACTCGTTAAAATAGATAAAAATATATTTATTTTCCAAAAATAAATATTAACAATAGATCGTATGATGGAAATCATGCATGTCATAAAATATGCTTTTGATATATCAAAATATATATTTTTTGACGATTGAAATATTATACAAATATCCAAATGTTATTTAGTCATGTTTAAAGACATATGCATGCAAATAAATAAAGTATTTTTAATCATCCATAAGTTAAAAATAGATGTATGAATATTAATAAAAATAGTTTTATCATCAACACTATTGTAAGGATAAAAGAACCCGGTTTTTGATTTAACAAAGTTTCCTTAAATAGAAAACGATTGTAATGACTTGTATGTAGTAAAAATGATGATCTAAATATAAAATATACTTATATTTATATAGAAATACTCTTTATAAATTCAAATGACAAAAGATCCATGTCTAGTATAAAACTCATTTTTGAAAACAATAAAGTTGCTACTATTCGAAATACGATCCATCAACATGCATGTGATCAAAATGATGATCCATCAATATGCATGTATCATCTAAGATATATAGAAGCAATAAATCATAAAAGAAAGTATATAAAGTAATTTTTAGATGATGCATGTTACATATTTAGATTCTTTTTACAAAAGAATGTAAGTTTTTGTTGGTGTTATGACCTAAACACAATTGCTTGAAACAAATAAATAAAAGTTAAATAAGATAAGTTTCTTACTTAGAAGGATCGAAAAAGATGAAGGCTTGATCCTAGTACTTGAGAAATCACTAAATGAGGCTTGAACACTTGAATCTTTGAAATAAAATGGTGGTTGTGTGTGTGTGTTGGTGGCCGAAAATGGCAAAGAGGGACGGAGAAGAGGGCTTTGCTCTTGAGTAGGAGGAAGAAAATGGTGTGGAAACGAAGTGAGGGTGAGGGGGCGTTTATAGTGTGGGAGGAGAGAGAAATGAAGGATTTTAAATAAATAAAAAAAGAAAATATTTATTTAATGTGGGGTGGTGGATGGAAGTGGATTGGTGATGTAGGGAGGTAGAGTGTGAGAAAAGAGATTTTGAAGATTTTTTAAAAAGATGGTAATGATTATGTTGAATTATTAAAAGATATTTAGAAAATTTAATTAATTTTTAATCATTTTTAATAAATAATATTATTTTATATGCATTAGTTAAATACAGTGTAATATAGTGTTATCTGGACTGTGTTTAAAACAAAACGTTCGTTAAAAATTCTCAAACTTTTATTTTTTACTCGAAATAATAATTCGCAGTGTTATGTATAATTTTTATATTCTAAATCATACTTAGATATCACCAACGTTCGTGTGTGACCGGACTGGTGTGTGATCCGGTAATTCTTTGAATTACCGATGCATGATATGAATTGATTGAACTTTGATATGCAACAAATGAACTTAATTATAGCTTCAATTTCACACCAAACATGCGAATTGAATCTGAGGACGGTTTCGGGATTGAATCTTGAGTTTAATCATTGAATTGCTGTAATTGATTTTCAAGCACGTTCGAAACAACCGTTTAAACGTTTATGCACGATTATCAGAAGTTATTACACATGAATTCGTTGGTTTTGAAATGGATTTTCCTTCATGTTGACTTTATTAAGTCAAAATTGAGGGATCTAGGGTCAAGAGTATGACAAGGTTCAAATTGAAGGGTGAGGGGGTTCATTCAGGGGTCCAAACGAGTTCAAGGGGGTTCAAGGCTATATCATGAGGTTCAAGGTCAATTTTATTTGTTTTAAAATCATTTTAATTATTTATAAAATCGATTTTATAAAATTTATAAAAACTAAACATAAATCATTTTATTATAAATATTTTATAAAGGAATAACTTCCATCTTCATAAAAATTACAAATTGTATACATGGTTTATTTAATAAAAACAAAAGTGTATATATATATATATATATATATATATATATATCTATATAAATATACATACATATGTTATATATATAATAGAAAAATAATATGTAAATGCAAGGTTGAAACTTTGAATTGATACACGTTGAAATGATAATTAATGTAACACATTGTATTAAATAAATACGGGATTGAAATAGAATGTCATTATTGCATAAAATAAAGTATAATAATACAGGAAAATCATGAATGTTACAAATGGTAGCTGTTGTTGTAGGAAAATTCTATTAATGGTAAATGATTATCCCAGCTACCTCCAAATTCTATTACACAAGCTCTCAGCATATCTTCTAAGGTTTGGATTGTTCTTTCACTTTGTCCGTCGGTTTGAGGGTGATATGCTGTACTCATATTGATTCAAGTTCCCAACTCTTTCTGGAAACTAGTCCAGAATCTGGATGTGAACCGACTATCTCTATCAGAGATAATAGATAGCGGTATACCATGGCGACTTACAATTTCATTGATGTAGTGTGATTCCCTTCAATCTGCTGATATTCAAGGAAAAGTCTTCAATCACTCTCTGAATTGGAGGAAACAATTCAGAAGTTAAGTCCACATCAACTGAACAAATCAAACATGAGCAATCTCAATACTATCAATCACACCAAATGCATACTTCATGATGATTAGATTCATTAATCCAATAATGTAATCAAGTATTAACAATAGAAACACACAGAAATTCTCTTTTGATTAACTTGTAAAATCACAGTAAAAAAATGAGAAAGTTACTTGAAATACAAAAGACACAACTATTTATACTAGAGAATTTTCGATCGAAATCTTCTTGATCGAAAAATGTTTTCGACCGAAAACATTTTCCGACCGAAAACTCTGAAGTTATACTTCTAAAACCTAATTGATTTCTATGGACTATTAGGTTCCAACAATCTCCCCCTAGTCCACAAAACATCAATTCTTCAAAAGTTGTCTTTTGTAGACTTGGTTTTGACTTTAATACTTAGCTTCTTAGCATCCAGAGCAGCAAGTCTCTTCTTGATCACTTCAGCTTCATGTCTTCTTGACAAACATCGAGCCACGACTCTAATATACAACTTTGCTTCAGTTTTAATCTTCGTGCTCATATCACATCTAATAGGATTCTTGTACAAAATCTTTAGATCATCATCAGAAAAGCTAAACAAATCCACTGGATCAAAAACTCTGACTTCTGGTAAATGATCCTGTATAATCACAGCTTCGTGTGTTTTGCTATCATACACCCACTTCTTGAAGCTTTTAATAAATGTCTCTTTACGTGCTCGAATGTAAACGGTTGAAACTGTATCAGCAGGCTTCACAATGTATCTAAACCTTCTTTTGCCGTCTTTATCATTTCTTTTCAACTTTCTGCATTCAAGCACCTGTGGTTTGAACTTTTCAAATTTAGCTTTTCCACACTCTCTCTTTAAAAATTCTTCAAAATTAGCAGCAAATGAATTGTTCGATGGATTGATCATCTTCAGTTGACTTAGCTCTCGAATATCCCAGTATGGCAATCTGTTTAACTTTGAACTCCTGTCAAAATATTGAATATTCCCATCACATCTCTTTATTACATACATCTTCTTTTCACCATCATACATCCATGCTAATATTTCACCAGTTAACGCTTGTTCTGGACTCTTTATTTTCTATGTAATCCTTTCTATAATTGAGGGCTTCTCAGTCACTGTCCACCAGGTACTCTTGTCAATCTTTGAAGTCTTTTGCCTTTTAGATGATGATTCAATATCTTCAGAAACATTAAATGGCTCTCTTCATCTACAATCTTATCCAGTTTACCAATCACTAAACCATCTTCTTCAACATACGTCTGTTGTTCATATTCATACTTTTTTTTATTCAGTGTTGGTTGGAGTTTCTTGTTCAGCATCTTCAATTGATTTTTCACTTCCACCAATACTACCAGTACCACCACTATTATCATCGTCATCTGAAGAATTGTTGTCATCTTTTCTTTCACCAGTGATCACCACTTCTTCATCATCTTCTTCTTCCTTCTCTATCTCTTCTTGGTTCTCATCAGTTTGCTCCAACCCTTCACCTTCATCATTGAGAAGCATATCAACATCAAATAACATGTTGTCTTCATACATAGTTGCATCAAAAATTGGAGTTTGAACTTGTTCACTCGTAGAAGGAATTGGTTCAGTGGCTGCTGGACTATGAATTTCTTCAACATTCTCTGCTGGGTTTGTACCAATTTGAACCCCCGTAAGAGCTATTAAATCCTGTACCATCTTCTGAAGTTGATCAATCTGTTGTTGTTGTTGAGCTATTACACCCTTTTGTTTAGTACTTTCAATTTTCAATTCTCTGATCTCTCTAGAATTAGTAGCTTCTCTACTTTGCAAGTTTGAGATCTGAGTCTTCAATTGACTAACAACATCTGCAGTTTCCCTGGTTGCATAGTTAAGAAACTCTTCATCAACCAACTCATGACTTCTAGATTTTTTGGACTTATGCTTTTCTGGTACCTCTTTAGCTTTACCATTGCCTTTATCAAGTCTTGTTGTAGTTTACTTTTTCTTCTGTAATTCTAGATCAGTAAATACAATACCCTTAGATGGAGGAGGTCTAGAAGGTACTGTCTTTGTTTGTTCAAGTTCTTTTCTTTTCTTTGATGGGGTTGTTGTTGTGGCAATTAACTGTTCATCATTAATTTCTAATACTTCAGTGTTCACACTTAAGACATCGTCAGCTTCAGCAATAAATTCTTCTGTGTGACTAGTAATGGTTCAGTAACTTCTTCATTTACTTCAGGAACTCTGTTTTCTTCAAAAAACATATCATGTTCTTCAACTTGAACTTGACCTTCCTGTTGAATAACATTTACTTGACCACCACCATGACCTTGATCATTATCATTTCCCTGATTATCATTCTGCACTTGGTCAGTTTCATCATTGTCATTATCAACTCCATCTTCTATATCTTCTTCCATTAAGTCATTTATTTCATCTTCAATAGTAAAATCTAGATCAGGATTTTCTTCAAGCATATTAGGAAATAGTGGTGTCATAGTATCATTAAATTTGCTTGTCTTCCTCACATTATTCATGCTGCTGAAGATTGCTTCTTTCATTGAATCCAAAGGTAGTTCAACACCATTGTTTTCCAGATTCGGCAGCAGTGTATTGATAATCATTTGTACAAATCTTGGGTACATTAGAAACTTGTAGTTTTGTCTTGGTCCTACAAAGTTACTAATCATTGCCTCGAATATCATTCTTGAAAAATTGAATCTTCTATGAGTTTCCAGACACACTAATGCTCTGCTGAATACTTCACCTATTTGATCAAAAGCAGATGTTCTGGGACTCATGCAATGAATTAATACATGGACAAGGTACTCCATTGTTTTGCAAACATAGTTTTGGTCACCTGTCTTCTTAGAAACGTTCCCTCATATCCCATACTCAGAATTATCCCTGAGATTGCAATGTGATTAATTTTGTAAGGAAAATCAGTTGCGTCTCTGAAGTTCAACACTTCACGAATAACTTGCTCTGTAACTTTTATTGTATTTCCACCAACAGAGCTTTCTATCCAGATCTCCTTGTTTTCGTTCTTGTATTCTACATTGTCCCAAAACTCCCTCACATGTTTCTCAAACACTCTAACTTGTGTGGATATTGTTGTGTGAATTCTGGAATTTATCAAGAACTTGACAATTTCTTCATAACCACATGCTTTCTTGGTGTTTGTGGTTAAGCACGCACAAATATTTTGCTTGGGTTCAAACTTTAAACGGTTCATATCTGTAAAAAACAAACACATAAAATTAGAAAATTTCTTAGAAAATTTCTAAAAGAAATCTTAACTCTGGACATTTCGATCGAAAACTCCCTTATTTGAAACCTTTTCAATCGAAAAAATCCTTTTAACCTTTTCACTAGAAAAGTTGAGCTTTGAACTTTTCGATCGAAAACTCTTAATCAGTACATCAACATTTCGATCGAAAACTCAACCAGTACATCAACATTTCGATCGAAAACTCTGAGTTATACCTCTCAACTTTTCGATCAAAAACTTTTGAAATCAATATAAACAATGACTATTTCGATCAAAAAATTTAAACAATTTTCATCAAACGTCTTTTCCGATCGAAAACTCTTATTTTTCAAAAAATTTCTCAAGCCAAGATTTTTCGATCAAAAACACTTTTCGGACGAATCAGAATTAACTTTTCCATCTTAAATACTTTTCGATCCATTCAATCGACTTTTCGGTTCATTCTTCCTAGTTTTCGGGCGATTCAAAAACACATAAATTTAAACTAAAACTATGGCTTTGGATCTAACCTATCAACTTCTATGAATCACGAGAACATACCTGGATGATCGAAAAACACTGAGAATCAAGATGACGTCACGATCGACCACTTTTTCGTATGAATCTTTAACACTTGTAAAACACGATGAATTTTGAAATGATACGGTCGAGAGAAAAAATCAAGTGAAAAAAAAATCTTTTCAATCGAAAAATTTGAATATAAAAACTTTTCAAATCTTGACCGAAAATTTCAGTCATGACTTTTCGATCGAAAACTTTATCAGATGATTTATTTTCGGTCAAGAGATTTCGACCGAAAACTCCAAACATGATAAATTTTGAAAATTTTCAAACCAATTTTTTTTATTTAAGTCCATTTTGAAATCATTAAGACCTGTTCCAGAACTTTAATTTTCACACACACACAAAACAAAAAAAAACAAAAACAAAAAAAACTTTTAAACATAAAATCCAGATCATAACAACTATTTTATTCTCCGACATTTTCTTTTGATAAAATGAAATGACATAGGATCATAAATGTATATTGTCTTAACTACACTGCATATCAAATCAGGATCTAAACAGTTCAACATTGATTGCCAGTATTGTTATCCACATAAACTCATGCATCACGTTTCAGCAAATACTGTGTGACATTTAAGGTTATATTAATCAATACAGTGTGTAGCCCACAATCGAGATGGAATGAACTTAGAATTAACACAAAATTTCACCAGATCATGATCCAATCTCCAGCATGAAGGTGGCGTTCTTAGCACAGGAAAAATAATCCAAGTGGATTTGATTGGAATCATATTGATTCAGAATCATTTTAATTCATTTTCTTGGTTTCTGAGATAGTACAGAAGCATATTGATTCATATGAGATGTGAAGAATCATGAATGATTCGGGTATGCGGATATCCGTAAGATATTGGATATGTCAATTGAAATCACGAATAATTCAAAGGGCGAAACAGACTGACTTTCTGGTTTCCATCCGAGATTTTCACCACAACCATCAGCTGTATGAAGGTGTTTAACTCTAAATCATATATTTGACGTATATAGTCAATAGAGCAAACCAATTGTGCTAAGAACTCATCAAGATCCTGGTCTCATGGTATGACTAGATTCACTTTGCATTCGAATGATGAAAGTACCGATATTCGATGTGGGTAAAACACAAAGATTGCTATTTAGTTAATCACACAAATATCGTCTAATTTACATATGCAGAGCCTACCAGCATATCAAAAATTGTAACCGATGTCACCATCATATTTAATTCATGCATAAGCTCAGCACACACTTGTACTATCATTTCCTATATATACGGCATTCAGACACACAAATTTTCTTTTTCTTTTATTCCCCTCCTAAAATTTTGATTTATTTACTATTTATATCACTTATGAGAACAAACATATCTGACACGAACACTCATTAAGCTAATACACATATAAAGCGTACACAACATAATTTTAACACTTAAAAGAAAATCTTTTTGAGGAACATATTTCTGAGGTCTTTTAGTTCAAAATTTGGACTATTTATTATTCTAAATTTTTTGTTTTTTTAAAACGAAATCATCCCCAACATCTCAACCAAAGAGTTAAACCGATCCGTTGAAAAAGCTTTTGTAAAAATATCAGCTTTTTGCTCTAGGGTATCGACATGGACCACTTTAATCAGCCCATTCTCAAAACAGTCACGAATGAAATGTAACCTGACCGCAATGTGCTTTGTTTTTGAATGCTGAATTCGATTTTTTACTATTCCGAGCACTGCCTCGTTGTCACAACAAATCGGAGTTTCCAGAAAATTTACTCCAAAATCTAGCATTTGATGTTGAATCCAGATAACTTGTGAACAACAGCTCGAGGCATCAGTATACTCAGCTTCAGCAGTTGATGTGGATACATTCGTTTGTTTCTTACACTGCCAAGACACCAGTCTCTCCCCCAAAAATTGACATCCACCTGAAGTTGACTTCCTGTCCAAATTACAACCTCCATAATCACTATCAGTGTAAGCAAATAAATTAAATTCAGAATCAGAAGGATACCATAAACCTAAATTTACTCGACCCTTAAGATATGGGAAAATTCGTTTAACGGCTAATTCATGAGATTCTTTTGGAGCTGCCTGATATCTGGCACAAGAGCAAACAACAAACATGATGTCTAGTCGACTAGCAGTCAAATAAATTAACGAGCCAATCATTGACCTGTACATCTTTTGATTTACTTCAACTCCAGAGACATCGACAGTTAAAGGTTCATGAGGAGCAATTGGTGTTGAAGCTGATTTGCAATCAGTCATTTTGAATTTTGTAAGAATGTATTTCACATATTTGGCTTGATGAATAAGAATTCCTGATTCAGACTGCTCAACTTGTAACCCAAGAAAGAACTGCATTTTTCCCATCAAGCTCACTTCAAACTTTAGTTTCATAACTTGTTCAAATTCTTTGTAAAGAGCTTCATTTGTTGATCCATAGATAATATCATCGACATAAACTTGTACAATTAACAAATCAACATCATATTTCTTCAGGAATAAGGTCTTGTCAATTGTTTCACGAACGAAGCCATTTGATGTAAGATGTATTGACAAGGTTTCATACCACGCACTAGGCGCTTGATGTAACCTGTACAATGCTTTATCAAGCTTATACACTTGAAATGGATGAGCCGGATCTTCAAAACCTGGTGGTTGATTCACGTAAACTTCTTCCTTTACCACCCCATACAGAAAAGCTGTTCTTACTTCCATTTGATATACAGTAAATTTTTGTATGATGCATAAGCCAAAAAGATTCGTATGGCTTAAATTCATGCAACAGGAGCAAAGACATCATCATAATCTAGTCCTTCCTCTTGATAAAAACCTTGTACAACCAAACGAGCTTTGTTCCGAACTACAATCCCACGATCATCCTTTTTATTTCTGAAGACCCACTTCGTTCCAATTGGATATTTTCCCTCAGGTAAGTCCACAAGATGCCACACGTTTAACTTCTTAAACTGAAGCAATTCTTCTTGCATAGCTTCAATCCAACTTGGATCTTGTAAGGCAACAGTAACATTCTTTGGTTCCTCTTGAGATAAAAAACAGGAGTACAAATAAACATTTATATTTTCAGTTTGACTTCTTGTCTTTACTCCATCTTCATGAGATCCAATAATATTCTCAACTGGCTGAGCAGAATGGATTTGATGATTTTAAATATGCTCAACTTCCACAGATTCTGGCATGTTTGTATCATTCAACTCTGGTAATTGATCATTTGAATCTTCAACACTAGAAGAACTTGTCTGAATTACATCCTCAGTCTGATCATTTACAGAATCTAACTAAACTTCATTAACTGCTGGTTCATCATTTGTACTAGGAATTTCTTGTACTTCAGAGTCAATATTTGTGACAGATTTATCAACAATATTTTCTTGTGTTTGAGTTGATGTAGTAACATTCTCAGACATCTCATTTTGAATCATCAAATTCTGTGGTCCAACCAAAAACTTTCCAACAGATAGATCACTACTTGTAGAAGACTCGGTTACAATACTCGAAGTACTTGCTTCATTAGAATCCATTTGAAGTTGTTGATCAAAAGTTTTGAAGATTACTTCAGCATCAAAGAACTAGTCAGGTCCATTTTGATCTGTAGGAGTATTTAGTTCTTGCCACTCCACATAAAACGATTCTTGAACAATTTTGGTTCTTTTACACTCTATAAGTTTTTTGATATGAAGAATAACCCAAAAAATAGCATTAATCACCGACAGCTGCAAATTTTGGAAATGAATCTTGTGTATTCAACAATGTACAAGAACAACCAAATGCTCTGAAGAACTTGATATATGGATTTTGTTTATAGAATAGTTCATATGAAGTCTTTGTAAGTTGCTTCACCATAAGAACTCTGTTTAAAACATAACATGCAGTGTTTACTGCTTCAGCCCAGAAGATAATGGGCAACTTGGGATCGAAGCATTGTTCGAGCCGCTTCTATTAAAGTTCTGTTCTTCCTTTCAGCTACTCCATTCTGTTGTGGTGTTCTTGCAGCACTATACTGATGTGTTATTCCTTTTTCTGCACAAAACGAACTTATCAGTTTATTTTTAAATTCTGTTCCATTGTCACTGCGAATGATTGAAACTTTGCTATCACAAATGTTTTCTATTCGTTTGACAAAATCAATAATTGTTCCAGGTGTTTCATCCTTCGTTGCAAGGAAAAACACCCATGAAAATCTTGAAAAATCATCTGTGATAACAAGACAATATGACTTTTTCGCAATGCTTTTAACTCGAACTGTACCAAACAAATCCATATGAATAAGAAATAAAGGTCTAGTAAAAGTTGTTATGGTTTTTCTTGGATGGGACTTCTTGTGTTGTTTTCCCTTCGCACATGACATGCAATTTTCTTTAATTATGAATTCTTTCTTTGGCAATCCTCACGCCAAATCTTTATGCACCAGTTATTCATGTTCTTTAAATTCACATGACCCATTCTTCGATGCCACAAATAGGATTATGAACCAGTTACCTTGGATAATAAGCATCAAACATTTACTGGTGTAGTATGATCATTCATGTCAACCACATATGTGTTGAATTTCCTTGGAGCACGCATCAGAATCATTTCTTCTGGAATAACCAATCCAGGCTTTAAGAACAAGCATTCCTTTGTAGTAAAATGAACTGGTATGTCTTTATCACAAACTTGAGAAACACTTAGTAAATTGAATTCCAATTGAGACACAAAATTTACCTTTTCTAATGTTATGAGTTCATTCGACACTGTTCCGTGACCAGTTATTTTTCCTCCCTTTTTATCTCTAGCAAATGCAACAAAACCTCCATCAAAAGTTCAAAAATATTCCAGAATTTTTCTTTGTCCAGTCATGTGTCTTGAGCAACTGCTATCAACATGCCAAGCATTATTAATAGTCCTCCTGGTTAAACTCTGCACATTCAAGACAAAATTAATGATTTACAGGTACCCAGATCATCTTTGACCCGGGCTGACTTTTATCTTTTACAGTCTTAACATCTTTCACATCTTGTTCTTTCAATTTTATCAGTTTTATATTTTTTATTCCAACCATATGTGAAGATTGTTCATTTTTAACTTTCCAAACATAACCAACATTTTTCGCATATTTCATAGTAGTTTTTTTTTGCAAAATAGATTGGTTGGTTAAATTTCTTCACATATTGTGAACCTTTTAGGACACATTTATTCCCAAACTTTGGTAGCACATAATCACGGCACACATTAGAATATAAAGCATGACAATTTCTGGAAAGCAAGTAATCACGACTATATCTTTGTATCACTCTGGACTCTGACACACTGTCGTTCGCAGACGCTCGCTTGAAATGCTGAATGATGTTGCTCTTAACTTTCGCTTTATTCTTTGTGAACCTTGACTCACTAGAGTTATGTTTGAAATTACTCGCAAAATGACCAACGTGACCACACACAAAGCAATTGTAGCTCTTAGGCTTTGACTTTGACTTTGACTTTGAACACTCGCCTACTTCACTCTTTAGGCCACAACTTTTCTTTCTTAATTGGTCTTTGATTTGAATAGACTTTTCTTTGACATCAATGAACTTGTCTTTTACATCTATGGATTTGCCTTTGACACACCAAGACTTTCTTTGGATATTTGTTGGTACACTCACTTTAACTTTGACAACTTTATTGTTCTCTGTCTCACTGGTAAGAATATGATTCTCTGGTGCTATGACATTATTTTTCTTTAGTCTCTCACTTGACAAATCATACTCTTGAATCAGAGGATTTCCAAACTCATATAAGACCACATCATCAACTAGACAAGAGAGTTTATTAAGTGGAACATAATCTTTAGCTATATGCACCACTTTATCAAAGAAAGTAGATGTTGATGACACTTCAGACACACAATCAAACTCAACACAACCGTTAGTAGAACATGCCGAAACATAAGAAATATCAGAATCAGAAGCATTAATATTTTTTGCATCAGCATTTAAACTAGAAATTGAAACAAATTTATCTGGATTACAGTCAACATCTAGGTATTGTTTACAGTCCCTAATAAACTCCCTAGTGCACTGTTTATTGAAAGCTGAAAAACTTTTCACTCCATCAAGTTCATTTTCATTATCCACACACCCTGAGTTTATATCTGCACTAATATACATATCATGAAAGTTAGAATTTTTGACATTCACCAACTCATTCGATTCATGCGGTTCAGGAAAAGGTACAAAATTTTCAGGATGTGGAACCTTGTTATAACCCAACCCGTCTTTGATATAAACAGTTCTCTGTTTGCTCACACATTCATCAAAGACATTTTGTTGCATCTTCCACTTTGAAACAATTACCCTTTCTTTTATTAAATCAGTTTCAGAATTGATAAGTTTTTCTAAAAGATCTTTGATTAAAACGTCCTTTTTATCCAAATATTCTTTAAATGTAACATTATCTTTCAATAATGCTTTAATTTTTCTTGTAAAAGTTACTTCATTTTGTTTCAATTCTTTGTTTACTCTTTTTAGTTTATCATTTTTAGCAATCAGAAACGTGTTTACTGCATGATAATTTTGCATTCGATCTACACACATTGAGGAACATATATCAAATTTATTTTCAGAATTTACCTCATTCTCAGATGAAGTTTCATCAGAAACATCAGCTTTGCCCTTTCCTTTAGAATCGGTTTTGAGCGCACAGTTACTGGTAATATCAGCTGGTTTCATTGAATCTTCAATGTCAGCCATTAAGGCTTCATCCATTTCATCCTCAGCATCCTCGATCTCATCCTCCCATTCACAATTACTCAGTTATTTGGACATGAGTGCAGTTGGAGACTTTTTTGACTTATCAGATTCATCAATCATTTCCACCAGCTTAACTCCGCTTCCCTCAACCTTCTTTTTATTGTCCTTGGTACACTCATGAGCGAAGTGACCAAGTTGTTGACAGTTGTAGCACCTGAGTTTAGATTTGTCAAAACTAACCTTTTTACCAAACTGCAACTTATCCTTCCCAACCTTCTGCAAGTACTTTTTAGCCCTTACAGCTATCATGGCCATTTGCCATTGCAAGTCCATATATTCTAAATCATCAGGATTGATCTGAACAAGATCTTCTACATCATGCAAGGCCGGTTGCAACTTTCCTGTCACCAGTGCATCGTAGCTGCTCATGAAAGCTCAGAACAGAGCAAGCTGATCTTCAGGGATTTGTCCAGATGACTTGTCTTTCTCACCAGAGGAGTGTTCACAACAACCTTTTTTTTTCTTAGGTTTTGTTCCATTATTTCCTTCACTACTTCCAGAAAATAATGCTGCATTTGTTGAACTTGAGTTATTTTGTTTATCTTTGTTGTTCAGTTCTCTCTTCTTTGCATCCAATTCATAAGACTCGAGTAAATAGATAACATCATCAAGTGTTTTACTCTTCAGATCTGGAGTTGTGATCTTGATTAGCATACAAGGTATGCTCTGGCAATCTGGCAGTGAGTCTAACAACTTCTTTCCTAGCTCATAGTCTTCAAATTTTACTCTCATTTTTCTCAACCTATTTATCATGGTTGTAAACCTAGTCACTTGCTCTCATTCTTTTTATAACTAAACATGTTATATTGCTTTAGTAGAAGATCGGTTCTGCTTTCCTGAAGAGCTGCATTACCTTCAAATCTTAAGCACAAACCGTTCCACAGACCCTGAGCAGTTTCATGTTGCTCAAAATTCAAATACAACTCAGTCGGAAGTGCTAGAATAATAGAACCCAATGCTCTGTTATCCCTTTCGATTAACTTCTTATCTTCCTCTGAATAAAGATCAGGATCAACAATCGGAACTAACCCATCAGCATTTGCAGTCTTAGGAATGTGAGGACCTTTTACAATTGATTCCCAAAGTGTATGTTCAGTAAACTTGAAATAAGCCTTCATCATTATCTTCCAATTTGAAAATTCTGATATTGATTTCAGCATCGGTGGTGATTTCCCAATAACCCTCTCAGTATCGTATACATTTCCAGCCATTCTTTACTTGAAATTTGAAACTTAGTCGAAATCAGAAAAAATTTCCAACTTATAACTTTTCGGTCGAAAACTTAGTACAATACTTTTCGATCAAAAAATCAGAATATTTCGGACAAAATACTTTTCGATTTCTTCAACCAGAGTTTTCGACTACTTCAAACAAACTTTTCGGACAGTTCAACAGAAGAACACTTGAATTGACCAAAAACTTTCTATGATGATCCGAGTAAAGAATCAAGTCTTCAAACTTGATGCAGACTTCATCTCCATCAAAACTAGCTTCAAATCAACAACAATGGCACCCAAATTACTTCAATTTGATCAGATTTGACTTAAAATTTTCTTGAATACCAAGAGCTATTAGCCAACAGCTCTGATACCACTTGTGATTCCCTTCGATCTGCTGATATTCAAGGAAAAATTATTCAATCACTCTCTGAATTGGCGGAAACAATTCAGAAGTTAAGTCCACATCACCTGAACAAATCAAAGATGAGCAATCTCAATACTATCAATCACACCAAATGCATACTTCATAATGATTAGATTCATTAATCCAGTAATGTAATCAAGTATTAACAATAGAAACACACAGAAATTCTCTTTTGATTAACTTGTAAAATCACAGTACAAAAATGAGAAAGTTACTTGAAATACAAAAGACACAACTATTTATACTAGAGAATTTTTGATTGAAATCTTCTTGATCGAAAAATGTTTTCGACCGAAAACTCTGAAGTTATACTTCTAAAACCTAATTGATTTCTATGGACTATTAGGTTCCAACATGTAGAGTCGGGCAAGCTTATCCATTGAATAACTCTCACTAATAGGAATAAAGTGTGCCGATTTGGTTAGTATATCAACCATAACCCAAATAGCATCATGCCCTTTCTGGGTTCTCGGCAGTTTCGTGACAAAGTCTATAGTAATCATATCCCATTTCTACACAGGTATCTCCAACTGTTGCAGTTGACCTGCTGGTTTCTGATGCTCGATTTTAACTTGAAGACAAGTTAAGCACTTTTCTATATACTGAGCTATAGATCTCTTCATATTCGGCCACCAATAATGAGTTTTCAGATCTTTATACATATTATCAGCTGCAGGATGTATCGAGTATTTGGATTTGTGAGCTTCATCCATCACCTTTGTTTGGAATTCTCCTAGTTTAGGAATCCAAATTCTGCTTCCAAATCGTAGGATCCCGTCATCGCCTTTGGTTAGTAACTTCTCTTTACCAACCATGCACTCCTTCTTGATGTTATCTTCTTGGAGTGCTTGGGTTTGAATTTCCTTAATCTGATCTATCCAGTCTATCTTGATTTCTAACCTTAAGGCTTTTATCTTGATAGGCTTGATTCTTTCCTTCCGACTTAAAGCATCTGCTACCACGTTGGCTTTCCCGGGATGGTATTTAATCTCACAGCCATAATAATTTATGAGTTCCATCCATCTTCTCTGTCGCATATTCAAATCCTTCTGATTGAATATATGCTGGACACTTTTATGGTCTGTATATATCACACACTTAGTACCATACAGATAGTGTCTCCAAATCTTTAAAGCAAACATTATGGCACCAAGTTCAAGATCATGTGTGGTATAGTTCTTTTCATGAATTTTGAGTTGGCGTGATGCATAGGCTATTACCTTTCCTCGTTGCATCAATACACAACCTAGACCAATTCGGGAAGCATCACAATAGATGACGAAGTCATCATTTCCTTCGGGTAATGCTAATATTGGTGCTGAACTAAGTTTCTGTTTAAAAATTTTGAATGCCTCTTCTTGCTTCTGATCCCATTCAAACTTCTTATTTTTCTGAGTTAGGGTAGTTAATGGAGTAGCAATTTTTTGAGAAATCTTGTATAAACCTTCGGTAGTATCCGGCTAGACCAAGAAAGCTTCGAACCTCAGTTGGTATCTTTGGAGTTTCCCATTTCATGATTGCTTGGATCTTGGATTGATCTACTTGGATTCCCTGATGATTTATAACATGGCCCAGAAACTGTATCTCTTGTTTCTAAAATTCGCATTTGGAAAACTTAGCGTACAACTTTTCTTTTCTAAGAGTTTCCAGGATTATTTGAAGATGTTTGGTATGTTCTTCCCGAGTTTGGGAATAGATAAGGATATCATCGATGAACACTATAATGAATTTATCAAGAAATGGTTTACAGATTCGATTCATTAGGTCCATAATTGTTGCGGGGGAATTTGTTAGATCGAATGACATAACCACAAATTCATAGTGTACATATCGAGTTCTAAAAACAGTCTTCGGTACATCTTATTCTTGTACCTTCAACTGGTGATATCCAGATCTAAGGTCAATTTTCGAGAAATATTTATCTCCTTGCAACTGATCAAACAAATCATCTATTCTCGGCAATGGATATTTGTTCTTCACCGTGAGTTTGTTTAGTTCCCGATAATCTATGCACATACGCATGCTTCCATCTTTCTTCTTTACGAATAAGATTGGTGCTCCCCAAGGTGAAGTACTTGGACGTATAAAACCTTTATCTAATAATTCTTGAATCTGCTTCATCGGTTCTTTCAGTTCCGAATGTGCCAGACGATACGGGGCTTTAGCTACCGGTTTAGGTCCATGTATGAGATTGATTCGGAATTCGATTTGTCTATCTGGTGGTAGACCATGTATTTCTTCCGGAAATACATCCGGGTGATCACATACTACAGGAATGTCCGCAATTTGCCGTTCGGGTTTTGAATCTAAAGCATAAACTACGAATACGCTACATCCTGTATTTACACATTTCTTAGCCTTAGTTATAGAAATCGTTTCAATCTTATTTTCATCACAATCGCATTGTATCAACATAGAATCTCTGTTAGGCCTATAAATCTTAACAGTTTGTTGATCACAATTGATCTGAGCATGGCATTGGTTTAACCAATCCATTCCAATGATAACATCGTACTTGTTCATACTCATTGGCAATAATTCAATCACTGAATTTTCATTGCCCAGAGTCATTTTGCAATTCGCATACGATTCGGTTATCCTAATTTGCTCACCACTTGCCATCTCAACTACGTAAGCACGCTCAAGTGGGGTAGGTTTCACGCCTAAATGCAAACTAAAGGCATCAGAAACAAAACTTCTATTTGCTCATGTATCAAACATGATTTTAGCATAAATATTATTAACTAGGAACGTACCAGCTACCACTTTGGCATTGCCGTTCCTCTTTCCTTCACCTATCACAAACACCCGACCTTTAGCCCCTCCTCCAGGCTTCCGCTGAATAGGTTTGGGACAATTCTTTTGCATATGTCCCATTTCATTACAATTGTAACATTTCAGAGTTGGACAATATGAGAAGATATGCCCTGGCTTTTGGCATATATTGCATTTTATCTCCTGAGGACCTCTTGCCGAATGGTTTCCCTCTCTCCTAGGGAATTTAAAATTTCTTGGTTTGAATCGGTACATGATTTCCTCATTCTTCCTTTTTGCCTCTACAGGCCTTACCACAGCTGCTCTCTCAGCCTTATCCTTGGCTTCTTGTGCTGCCACATCATCATAAATTGTGACACTTAACGACAAGGTTGCATCCATTGTTTGAGGTGTAGAGGTTCTCACCAAGGTACGCACCTTTAGTGGCAAACCCCTGATAAAATGTTTGATTCTTCGGGGTTCGGGTGTCACCAGATGTGGCACCAGTTTGGACATCTCATCAAACTTCGTCGCATACCCCTGATGAATCATCGTTCCAGCCTCCAGACGCTGAAACTCTTCCTCAATTTTATCAAGTTCATTCTGAGGATAGAATCACTGTAAAATTATCTCCTTGAATTCATTCCATTTCATATTATCCACAGCTTGTTCTCCTCTGGCTTGTTTCACCGACTCCCACCAATCCAATGATGTAGTTTCCAAGGAATTGGCAGCAAAGTTGACTGACTGATCGCTTCTGCACTCACTGTGCTTAATCACAGCCTCCATTTTTGTAATCCATTGAGTAGCATCAATGGCTCCCTTTTTTCCATCAAATGGCTTAGGTTTGCATCCTCCAAAGGATTTGTAATTGCATCCTTCATGATTCTCAGTTCTTGCTACTGAGCTAGTGTTGGCATTTCCATTTGCCCCTCCGGTGTTGTGGGTTCCTTCTCTGGCTGTTCCAGTACCCATCCTCTTTGTGAGGACTTCATCTAGCAACCCAGGTAGAGTTGTTCTCGGTGCTTTTGTTACTTCACTAGCCACGGTATCTTGGAACTAGGCTTCAGACATAATTACTTCTTTGGTGTAAGGACTGATGTTATTGTCGTTCTCATTTGTTTCGTGATGATTGTTAGTATCGGTGTTATTTTCAGTCTTCCTATGAGACCTAGTAACCGGAGTTCGACCTGTTCCCCTACCTTTTCCTCTTCCCTGTCCAACCATTGTTACCTATACACACAGATGTATGATATCAGGATTCGTATAACTGGTTATGATCCAGAAAATCAGAAATTAAAGACATTTGGCCAAGAATGTACTTAATTATCTGTTTCCTCAATATATCCCGTTATATTCACAATGATAATCGACATCTCAACCTATATCCTATGGCATTCCAGCTATTCTCAGAGCTCTTAGTCTAAGTCTAGATACTAATCTTTCCTATTAGTATCTAAATCCTTTAAACCGCGGCTCTGATACCAAATTGTCACACCTGTAACACACGACAGTTATCTAACTAGAGTAGTACCTCCAACATATATGTTCCCAGGTAAGAGCGACGAGTCTAGAAGAGATTTATACACCGCTCTTTCCTAGATAGAACATTCTGTTTGCCAGATAACTACATACCGGTTGAAGGTCGCCTTCTAGTTACTGTGACGTTGATACCAAAAACACGCAGCAGAAGACTTAAAAAATGTAACTTACTTTATTTCATAATATAAAGTTTTACAATAAGGACTGACTGGTAAATACAACACATTGTTCCTAGCAGGAACACATATAACCCTGGCCTTATAGTTCACAAAGAACATGCCGTCTGCTCAGGCCTTATGGTTACCCAAGAACCTGCCCTCAGTCATCCCTATTATATGTATATCTCCTGGAACACCAACTACACGCTAGTGGTCACCTGTGCTAAAAAACATTTGAAAATATTTGGATCAGCACAAGGCTGGTGAGTTCATAAACAAATCATGTTTTCACAATCATATTCATTATACAAAACGACCATCCATCCCAATCCCCACCCAGTGGCCACACAAGGACCCTGAGCTTTTAATATATATATATATACTGAGATTTTCCAGGCTACTTGCAACACAAGTACACGTGTACAACAAGAGGATCAATCTTGCCCCTTAGTCCCACCCCATTCTCGACTATAATAAGTGTTATTCACAGGTATATACATGGAATTCACCTAGGGATCCGACTCGTTTCGATAAAAATCATTTCCAAACATTTTACATTGAGCATAGTTTAGAGGAACTCACCTCAAGTTGAACCTTCTTTCTGATCAACTATAACAATCAACACCTTGACAGAACCTTAATTCATAACCGACATTATCATAATCAATATCCCTATCTTAGGTTTACACTAAAGAAATCTCAGGGTGTTTGGAAACCTTACCTGGACACTATTTACAGCAGTTTGCAGACGTTTTGCTAAAAACCGGACTCTCGTACGCGAACCACGGCTCGGGAATACTTCTCCAGAGTAAGTGTGTGTATATTGAGGTAAAATGTTGGTGTAGAATGGGCTGGGATCGAACTCCTATTTATAGGGCAAATTCCAGGGTCGTGACGGACCGTTACCACTGGTGGCGGCAAACGTAATGGACCGTTACGCCCCATGACGGTCCGTCAAAGGTTACCCGTGTCATTCTTCCCCCGCTAGTCAGCATACACGTGTCGTTCCCTGGTTTATTGTCGTGCCAAGCCCGTAACGGACCGTTATGACCTGTGATGGTCCGTCACCACCGTAACGGACCGTTATCCACTTGTGACTATCCGTCATAGTCATATTTTTCCATTTGGTCATTTTTTGTCCTTCAACTTTCAGGAATTCTCATTTCAACCCCTTGGGCTTTATTTTTAAACTCTTTTAGCCCCTATAATACTTGGGAATTATCCGAGTGTTACATATATATATAGGGAGAAGATTATGAAAAAACTCATTTTATTGAAAGAACCAAGAAACTCCTCATTAATGGCATTTTCATAATTAATGGCACATTTTTTGTAAGGCAAAAAAAACCCTAAAAGAAATATATAAAAAAAAAACCAAAATGTTTCTCTTGTTTGCCTTGTTTCATAAAAAAACAAAAATAAACGTGAAAAAATAGTCGGTTTAGCTTTATGGTTTAGTTTTTTGGGTTTAGTTTAGCTTTTAAGGTTAAGTTTTTGGGTTTAGCTTTTAGATTAGGTTTTTAGAGGGGATGGTTTTAGGTTTTTAGGAATAGGGGTGGTTTAGGTTTTTGGGTGGGGGGTGGGTGGGGATTTAGGTTTTTTTAGGGGTGGGGGAGGGGTTAGGTTTTTGAGAATATATAATGATAATATAATTATAAAAGTGCCATTAATGAACAGTTTATTGGTTCTCTTATTAAAATGATTTTTCTTATAAACCCAACTATATATATATATATAGAGAGAGAGAGTTAGATTCAAATGAGAACTTATAAATACTTGAGAACTCGACAAAAAACCAATTAAAACTATTTTTTTTGTTTTCACTATCTTTATTATTAAAATATAGCATAAAAAATGATTTATCTCTTTAATTAATTCATCAATTCTCTCTAAATTATCCTAAAAAAAATTTATATACATGTGTAAATGGTAAACACTTACACATGTGTAAGTGGTAAACTTACACAAGTGTATATTTTTTTTAATATATGAAGACATGTAAATTTACATATATAAATTCATTTTTTATGTTGTATTCTAACAATAAAACTAGTAAAAACAAAAAAAATGGTTTTAATTGGATTTTTGACGAGTTCTCGTAAGTTCTCAAAATATTTAGGAGTTCTCAAATGATCCATTCCCTATATATATATATAGGGGATGATTATAATAAAAACTCACTTGAGTTGAAGAAACCCACTAAACCATGTTTTACATATGTAAAAAAAATTTAAAAAAATTATTTTTGGAATGGATTTTACATTCGATTTTATCGCTTTTGGTGAAAAAACTAAAAAAAACGCCGAGCGGTTTTTTTTAAATTATTTTTTTTTTAAATCTGACGTTTGTTACATATGTAAATGTTGTTTTTAACATATGTAAATACTGGCGTATTGCATACGTAAGAAAAAAAGCGCTGATTTTTGTTATTTTTTAAATGTTTTTTATTTTTATTCGGCGTTTTTTTCATTTTTTTGCGACCAGAGCTTTTTTTATATAAATAATCAATCCCAATTTTTTTAAAAAAATTTAATTTTTTTCAAAGGGTTTCTAGGGTTTTCTCAAATCAAGTGGGTTTCTTTTCTACCCTTTCCCTATATATATATATATATATATATATATATATGCTAACCTATAAATAATATCCATCTTTTAGAGGATTTGAGTCGAACGGGTCAAATGGTTCGTGTTCGCATTACTTACATATATAAACGGGTCAAAAGGTTCGTGTTCGTATTACTAACATATATACATACACATATACAAATACATACATAATATCAACAAATAATTAAAATATAAACCTATATATGCATCATAACAAAATATATAGTTACCCAATCTTGTTGCACCCTATCGTTGACCCATGTTCCCTTAGAAGTGTGCATATCTCTCCAACTCGTAATAAGACTCATGCGTTCTCTTTTTTGCACTTAGAAGTGTGCATATCTCTCCAACTCGCAATAAGACTCATGCGCTCTCTTTTTTGCACCTATAAACAATAAAAATACAATTATTAATATTTAATTGAATTATGAATACAACTTTGGATAATAGTAATAGTTTTCCTTACCTTCTCGTATCGCTTTTGAGCATATGACTTGCTTCTATTTGAATTTGAATAAGGTTGTTTCCTCTACACATATATACATACATACACATATACAACATACATACACATATACAACATATATACATACATACACATATACAAATACCTAAATAATACATTTAAATTAAAAAAATACAATCCTATATATATATATACACATTATATACATACGAGGGAAGTTCATTTCAGAACAAGGAAATTCTGTAAGAACAGAGGGAACAAACCTAAATCATTTAATTTTTTGATACATGGTAAAAAAATTTAAATTTTTATACTTCTTACATACAAATATGTATGTTTATGTACATAAAAAACCATTAAACTAGGGTTTTCATATGTTTTTATATATTGTAAAGTTTCCTACACGTGTGTAGGTAAAAAAACCTACACATGAATTACACATGTGTAGGTATGTATATAAACGAAATTTATTCATATTTTTTTGTTTGAATTTCATGAAAAAGGAATAAATATTACATTTATATCATTTTCTTATATTTTAAAACTTTTTAAGATTGAAAAAGTGAATGATTCATTTTGTTCTGCGTGTTCTCACAATATTTAGAGTTCTAAATTGAACCTTCTCCATATACATACATACACATTTTGGATCAAAAGGGTTCAAACGGTTCGTGTTCGTATTACTAATTGAAATATATACATACAAACACATATACAAATATATACATAGTGTCAACATTTTTATACATACTTCTATATACAAACATACATATATACATATAGAGTTCCCTAATTTTCTTAAAAGAAACAAAATTATATACATATAATTAAAAAAAACACAAACCTATATATACATTTATATTTATACAAACATACATATATACATAAACATTATACCCAAATTTCTTCAAAAAACAAAGTTAACTAAATTAAATTTAAATTAAAATTTTACCTTTAAATTTCTTCTTCAAATGACTATAGAGACGACATGTCGTCGGGACAAACCCCGGAGGTGGACCGAAGTGCAAAAATCACATAAAAATTTGGGTTAAACTAAACTAATTTTGGTAATAAGTATATAAAAAAAAGAATACATTTCTTTCTTTTTGAAGAAGATAACTAGCCTCGGAGATGGAACGAGTTGGCTCACGGTGGAGGTGGACTGACATGGATTATGGTGACGGACGAAGGGTGATTCACGGTGGCGGACAACTACAAACAACGGGGATAGGGTGGTTTGGGTCAGAAATGTGAGAGAGAGGTCTGGGGTGTGAAGAATGAGGGTTGTATGCCCATCTGCGTATCTTAGGTCTGATTTTGACATAACTCGAAGACGTGTCGCCGATCTCATTTTGTGCTGAGCTCGTAAAAAGGTATACGACATCAAAGAAAAGTAATTTTTTTTAAAAATGGTCTATCTCGATGACATGTCGTCGAGACAAACCATCTAGATAGCGCCAACTTTTTTTCCCATCCCGCTTAATGTATCTCGACCACAAGTCATCGTAATAGGTGGCCAATAGTATAAATTATTGGACGGATCTATGCCGACGACTAGTCGTCGTAATAGGTCCGTCGTATCAGATAAACTTTCTTGTAGTGTGATTGATTCATTCAATTCACTCATACTCACACACATCCCTCTCTTACGTTCTCTGCTAACATATACTTATTCTTACGTCGGAAGGTGGTCACAGGGAGACCATGCTTCCTGTGTAGAGTACTAACATTGTGTTCCAAAGTCCTTTTTAAAGCTACGTGTGAAAAGAAGTGGAAATAAACTAAAAAAGAGTTGTGTTCCCGTGTTTTTTAATGTAAGGAAGTGAAAAATACTGGAAAAGATTTGTGTTCCTGATTTTTTTAATGGAAGGAAGTGGAAAGAAGAGAAAGGAAGATTTTTAATAATCTTTCCTCCTAACTTTCCTCCCAAAATGGACGGATTTGGATAAAAAGAAGGATTTTTAATAATCTTCCCTCTTAATCTTCTCTCAAAATGTTTTTCCTTTGAACTTGGGAACACGAAATTAAAATATATCTTTCTCTTCCCTTTCTTTTCCCTTTCCCTTCTTTTCTTTCATTTCCCTTTCTTTTCTCTCATTAATTCTCTTTTCCTTCTTTTATTTAATTTATTAAACTCGGGAATACAATGTAAGAGTATTTTGCGTTGCAAAACTTCTTTGATCTCAGACGAGACTTCTCCAGATTTGCCATTGCAGATTGCTTAGGGAACCTTCATTGAGAGGATTGTACTTGATAATCTGGTTGAACTCGTATTTTCATCTTGGCGCCATCAGTGATCAAACGAGCTAGGTAACCATGTATTTTTCGAGCAATCATGGCAAACATCACCAACCGAATGACCAATGATACCCTGAGACTAGCACAATTCCTCCTCACCCAACTCCACACCTCGAAATAACATCAGATAAACTATCCATGCAACCACTTTTCACTACAACGTCGCCACCCTTGGTGGTGCCTCACCCCCCTAGGCCTTATTATCAAGGATGAAGAAAATGAAGTAGAATACCCATCGAAACAGTTCATGACTAATCCCTCTTAAAATTCCCAAGTCACAATAACAAGCCTCCCTAGTGTTCAACACTCCCCGGCTTTAACTTAAACCATTCTCTCGTCATCCATCATGACACCCATAGCAACCACACAAGCACCAACGTATACTACTGCTACTCATAACACCATGGCCACGACGCTAGTAATAATGTTCATGACTGTCCCACCAGCCTTCTCATCACATCCCTTCACATCCCTACCTTAAGTTTATCAGTTTTCCCCATTCACTACCTTGCCTCAACTTTTATCAATGATGTCCGGGCTACCCGTGCTCATTACTTTCCCTCAAAATTCCATGCCACTGATTGCTCCCAATGAATGTTGGGCAGAAAAACAATGGCATGCCCAGATTTATGAACAATTCCTTCGAGAAGCAAGGCTGGGAGAACTACGTACACGACTAACATATGGTAACGCACCATTCACTACAACAATATCACCCTATTCCGACGATTTTTTTTACCCTATAGCGACGACTTGTCGTCGGTATAGGCTATACCGACGACATGTCGTCGGTATTGCCTCGTCCCAATAGGTCAAAGATGTTGTCGGTATAGGTGTCGTCGGCATAGTTCGACCTATGGCGACGACATGTCGTCACCATAGGGTATAGGCCATTTTATAATTTTTTTAATTTAACAAAAAAATTAAAAAAATTTTTTTTGACTGACGAAAACATTATTATATTAAAAAAAACAAAAATTAAATCAAAATAACCCTATGCCGACGACATTCCCCAATAATTAATTGGGCGCCATTTTTTCCCCCATCTTGCTCAACCCTGTACCGACGACATGTCGTCGGTATAGGGTGTCCCTGTCAAAATTTTGGTTTTGACCTATACCGACGATATGTCGTCGGCACAGGGTGACCTATGCCGACGACAATTGTCGTCTATATAGGCGGCGTCGGCACAGGGTCTTTTTCTTGTAGTGATTCACTATACCAGCATTGCATATACAGATTAGTGTGTTGCCTACTTGTGTGGGGAGCAACCCGGGGGGTAGCGGAGCAAGCTAAGGGAATATGGCAAGACCTAGTGCACACACACGATCTAGCACCCCAGGGGCCATTTATTTCAGCAAACTCTATCGCATCACGACACTAATGTCCCAATCCACATTAAAAAAATGCAAAGCATAGGCGGAGTTCCTTACCAAGATTAAAATGCCAACAACCATGGGAAAATACAATGTTTACAAAAAACTGGATGACCATCTCATCGAGTTTATAAGCGCGGGTAGGGTTGAACGGTGGACTATCCCAATAAGGGAATATATATATATATATATATAGAGGGTTAGGTTCAAATAAAAACTTATAAATACTTGAGAACTCGTGAGAACTCGTCTAAAAACTAATTAAAACCAATTTTTTTTTTGTTTTCACTACCTTTATTACTAAAATATAAAATAAAAAAAATGATTTATCTTTTCAATTAATTCATCGCTTCTCTCTAAATTTTCCTTAAAAAAGTTATATATATGTGTAAATGGTAAATACTTACACATGTATAAGTGGTAAACTGACAAATGTATATATTTTTTTTTAATATATGAAGACATGTAAATTTACATATATAAATTCATTTTTTTATATTGTATTCTAACAATAAAGATAGTAAAAACAAAAAAAATGTTTTGTTTGGTTTTTTGACGAGTTCCCGCGAGTTCAAAAAATATTTAGGAGTTCTCAAATTATTCATTCCCTATATATATATATATATACATGTTCTTTTGAGAACCAACCATATGTTGAGAACCGAAAAAACCGCACAAAACATGTACATATCGCTTTAGCGAAAAAAGTAAAATTCAACAACAATGTTTTATTTATCTCTTCTCACTCTTAGTTTGAGTTTATCTCCTCTCTCCTGAATTTTTTTTAAGAAAAGTATAAAAATATGCATATATGCATTCATTTGTGCATATAGTGTGAGTGCATATATGCATTTAAAAAAAACGACTATAAATTCGAGGTCTTTTAAAACCAAACCTTAAACATATTGAAATGTACATGAATTCTAGTCAATTTATATTATAAATAGAGGAAGAGTTAATGCGGTTCTCACGGTTCTTAACATATTATTGGTTCTCAAAAGAACATACCCCTATATATATATATATATATATATATATATATATATATATATATATATATATATATATATATATATATATATATATATATATATATATATACATATATATATATATATATATATACAGATATATATATATATATATATAGTTTTGAAGAGCTAATAAAAAAGTTCATGTATGGTTGTTCAAAAAGCTCGTGGATCGCACTTTGCTCGAAAAAAGCTCGACTCAAAAAAAGCTTAGTTGAAAACGAGCGGAGCCGAGCTGGCTCGATTTATAAACGAGTCGAGCTCGAGCCAGGGTAGGCTAGACTCGTGGCTCGCTCGATAACTTCCTCGGTGACTCGCTCATTTAAAATAAGATTATTAATAATATAACATATAAGAGTTGAAAAAAACAAAAATAATACATATAATATTTTGAATCTATCTTAGTGTCTCTCGATCATTAGAAAACCCTAAAAAATAATAGTTTTTTTTTTGTTTACAACCTTAATACTCTTTTATTTATTATTTTATTAGTTTTAGTAATGGTTTTTTTTCATATATATATATATATATATATATATATATATATATATATATATATTCAAAATGCCCAAAAATACAAAAATAAAAAAAACATTTTTTTAAAAAAAATATTGAGTTGGCTCGAGCCTTTCACGAGCAGAGCTCGAGCTCAACTTTTCAGCTCATTAAAAGAGCTTGAACTTTTCACGAGCCGAGCTTGAGCCAATCCTGGCTCGACTCAGCTCGGCTCGTTTACAGCCGTAAGTCCATGCAAAAATTCAGCCAACATGCGACATACAAAAGACATGACTGAAATACTCAAATCAGGCATCGTGACAATGAATCCGTGGAAAACTTCATTGTGCGCTACAACATGGAAAGTTTGCAAATTGGCGCGTGTAACATCAATGATTTTTCCGGCAATATATTTTTTTTATATATTTTATTCTAAACAATAATGACACTCCTTTTAATCCCGAACTTGTTCATCACCAGATAAGACATTGAATCTTTTACTTTCATTATGTTCTAATTCGAAGTTCAACAATTTCAATTCCGTATTATATTCATAACACATGTATATATGTATATATACTTTACTATAAAGATTAATAAGATTTATAGCTTAATGATGTATTACATCCCTTATTTATATATATAATTACTCATTTATAGATGTATATGTAAACGTCTATGAATATATATGTGTAAACATATTTATATATTTTAAACGAGTCCTAGTAGAATAATTGTTTGGTTCTTAAACAAAGACATATATATTTGACATATTGACATAAATCGTCGTATGGTGATTTTATTAAATCAAAAGGGTACTTAGCTTTATAAATTTTATAAGAATTAAAGTTAGCCTTATATTTAAAATAATTTCAACCAAATTAATAAGATTTTGAACCCCCACACATTTCATAGAACCCCTCAAAACGAGTTTGAACCCCAACACTTCAAATTGAACTTTTTACAAGAAATTGAACCGCCCCCCACTCTTTGGACTTCTCCCTGCTACTTTGACTCTTGGGAAGTTAACAGCCACCAAATCAAAACCATAAATCCTGAAATTAATACTTTTAATGATCTATAAACGTGCGTGGACGTTACACGATGATTTCCGAATACCGGTAAAGATCCAGTTTAATCCAAATCAGTGATTTTGAACGCAATATTCATTCTCGTAACTGTCCCATGTGTACACGAATCGATTCCTGCGTTACGGATGAAATTGATCAATAATAACAAACCATAACGAGTTGTGACACTTCCTTTTCAATCTTTTTACTCTCAATTTCAACTCACACAACCAGTGGAGCCCGGTCAAACTCCGACGAGCACCGAACTTGCGGCCACCATCGATCTCACTCTCCACATAACCATTTCAGGTATTTCGATCACCTTTCATCTCGTAATTACACCGTGAATCAAAGCCCTAATGTTTGGATCTTGTACCCGTGAGTCTTCAGGTCGAATTAAAGGCTAGGATTTGCTGGTTTCGCATTTGGGGAAGAAGGTTCAGTTGGATATGTTTATTAAATAAATGGTAACTCTGTTTTTAATCAATGAAACTGCCAAGATCCACCTGTAAGACTCTCGACGCATACATACAAGGTCGCGGGTTCGAAACTTCCCTTTCACCCTTTTTTTACACGTTTATTTGGCCCTAAGAACCCTGCTCACAATTGGTCTCACTTATCTCCCTTTGAGCAGGCTGCATTCAACTAATAGACGTCTGGTCTGGTGGTATCGAGCAAGCGCAAGTCCAGAACCCACCCGGGTACGATCCGTGTAGCTTGCAACTTTTTTTAAACCATTTTAAGCCCATAATCAACCTCATAAAAATTATTTTACAAACTCTCGACTTTCCAGATCAGTTCTATAAAATAAGATTATTAAACTTCCAAGTAAAACCACTTATTTATTGTTAATAGGGATAAAACCTAATAAGTTTTAACTAAATTAATATGTTTATTTTAGACGAGTGATTATTTAAAGAACTTGGTGTTTAAAACATATTAGGAACATAAATATAATTATTCCTATAAAACCAATTGCCACGTAAAAGACCTATACATTCTTTTTATATAACACAGTTTATTTTTTTTATATATACTGTTAACTATTTAATAATACATTTTGATTTGATTATTTATTAATTAGAACAAAATGTTACACCTAATTTTTCATGGAATCCAAACTAAAATGAATAAAACGATTTATTTATTTATTCATTTAGTTGTTTAATTACTTATTCACTACTCCTTTACTTATTATTTTACTCATAAATTATTTACTCATTTATTTATTTAATTATTCTTTTACTTCGTGTTGATTATAAACAAAATAGCACAAATTAATTATTCCTATATATACATTAGTCTATATGTTTACTAGACAAATGAAATCACGTGCTCATACACGCCTACTTTTACGAGGGATTTCTTATGTAACGTTTGAAACTCAAACAAGCATCCTCCAACTTAACCAATTATCCTCATCCAACTCCTTTGTAATTTAGGATCCTTGGTAGTCTTTTGAGCGCACCATTAATTCTATAACACTAGTAAATCATAGGTTAAACTTGTTGTTAGCTAAAAACTTGGGCAACATCGTGTTCGTGTGATTTCCAAGCTACATATTCTATGTGAGTTTACATAGCCCATTTTTACTATTTTTACTTTTCGGGTGAAACATGTTTATAAATGCTTTACTTACACAATTCAATACCTATGTTCTTATGCTTTGATCTATATGTTTTATGTCTTGAACTACCTGGTGACCATTACAGGTGTTCATGTCAATACATTCATTAACTTGCAACCCAAACCTAAGGTAGTATCTAATATGATCATTTATACGGGAATCCGAAACTATAACTTACCACAAAACCTTGGCGGGTTTTGTTGGGTATCAACTTACAACTTGGGTATCCTCTTGCCCCTTTTTCAAAATGACAATCAGTGGGATTGCGTATCTATTTTTTCATTAACAGGATTGAATTGTAGTCTTGGAACCTTGTATGTTTTCACATTCATGCTTTATACACGCTTTGAACATATTGAATTGTAAACTCATACTTAACTTGTTTGATGTCAAAACCTATGTTTCTCACCAACTACTTATAGTTGACATTTACTCACATGTTTCAGGTACACCAGTTTGAGGACACTACATGATAATATAGGACTATGGACCTAGCTCTAATAAAGATTGGATTTAAGTTATGTTATGTTATGAACTCTTTGTTTTCTATTTCTTTGTGTAACGGATGCTTTAACTATGATGAATAAATATTATCACTTATTAATAGATAATCATGAGCTTATGAACAACCGCGTCAGCCCCGGCAAATAATCCGCCATCGGTCGAGGTGTGATGACATAAAATCTATAGTGATATAAAGTAAACAAAACTAATGTAATATGGTAAGGGCATGGTAGATATGATGCTGGTACATCCTACATATAAGTTCCTGCCATATTGTCAGAAGTAGCATTGTTCGTGTCTCGTAGGGTTTTTCTATCCTTATCCAGTAATACCTTTTGAACATACGAGACTACATCATAAACAAGTTTTAATCATCAAATTTTCATCACTCTCTTTGCAAGTGATGCATCCCATCAATGGAGTTCAAAAACATGCTAGGGCAATTCTCTGCCTAACTCTTCAAAAACTAAATCTACTATCATCATGCATGCCTAACCTTAAGTATCAAACCTGAATCTTGTTATCAATCGTAACCCTCGACCTGACAATCAAAACTCATTGAGGATCCAAACCCTAATTTCCTTCCTGATTCAGTAGACTCCATCAGTTGAATTTCGGGACGAAATTCCCTCAACTTGGGGATACTATAACATCCATGATTTTTCCGGCTATATTTTATATATATATATATTTTTTATTCTAAACAACAATGACACTCCTTTTAATCCCGAACTTGCTCATCACCGGATAAGACATTGAATATTTTACATTCATTATGTTCCAATTCGAAGTTCAACAATTTCAATTCCATATTATATTCATAACACATGTATATATCTATATATACTTTACTATAAAGATTAATAAGATTTATAGCTTAATGATGTATTACATCCCTTTTATATATATATATATATATATAATTACTCATTTATAGATGTATATGTAAACGTCTATGAATATATATGTGTAAACATATTTATATATTTTACTCGAGTCCTAGTAGAACAATTGTTTGGTTCTTAAACAAAGACATATGTATATATATTTGACATATTGACATAAATCATCATAGGGTGATTTTATTAAACCAAAAGGGTACTTAGCTTTATAAATTTTATAAGAATTAAAGTTAGCCTTATATTTAAAATGATTTCAACTAAATTAATAAGATTTTGAACCCCCACATATTTCATAGAACCCCCTCAAAACGAGTTTGAACCCCAACACTTCAAGTTGAACTTTTTACAAGAAACTGAACCACACACACCCCCCCCCCACTCTTTGGACTTCTCCCCGCTACTTTGACTTTTGGGAAGTCACCAGTCTCCAAATCAAACCCATAAATCCCGAAATAAAAACTGTTAATGATCTATAAACGTGCATGGACGTTACACGATGATTTCCGAATACCAGTAACGATCCAATTTAATCCAAATCAGTGATTTTGAACACAATAATCATTCTATTAACAGTCCCATGTGTACACGAATCGATTCCTACATTACGAATGAAATTGATCAATAATAACAAACCATAACGAGTTGGGACACTTCCTTTTCACTCTTTGTACTCTCAATTTCAACTCACACAACCACTGGAGCTTGGTCAAACTCCGACGAGCACCGAACTTGCGGCCACCGTCGATCTGACTCTCCACATAAACATTTCGGGTATTTCGAACACCTTTCATCTCGTAATTACACCGTGAATCAAAGCCCTAATGTTTGTCTCTGGGACCCGTGAGTCTTCAGGTCAAATTAAGGGCTAGGGTTTGCTGGTTTCGCATTTGGGGAAGAAGGTTCAGTTGGACATGTTTATTAAATAAATGGTAACTCAGTTTCTTTATCAAGGCAACTGCCCAGATCCACCGGTAAGAGTCTCGACGCATACATACAAGGTCGCTGGTTTGAAACCACATGCGCACCCTTTTTTACACGCTTATTTGGCCCTAAGAACCCTGCTCACAATTGGTCTCGCTTATCTCCCTTTGAGCAGGCTGCATTCAACTAATAGACGTCTGGTCTGGTGGTATCGAGCAAGCGCAAGTCCAGAACCCACCCGGGTACGATCCGTGTAGCTTGCAACTTTTTTTAAACCATTTTAAGCCCATAATCAACCTCATAAAAATTATTTTACAAACTCTCGACTTTCCAAATCAGTTCTATAAAATAAGATTATTAAACTTCCAAGTAAAACCACTTATTTATTGTTAATAGGGATAAAACCTAATAAGTTTTAACTAAATTAATATGTTTATTTTAGACGAGTGATTATTTAAAGAACTTGGTGTTTAAAACATATTAGGAACATAAATATAATTATTCCTATAAAACCAATTGCCACGTAAAAGACCTATACATTCTTTTTATATAACACAGTTTATTTTTTTTATATATACTGTTAACTATTTAATAATACATTTTGATTTGATTATTTATTAATTAGAACAAAATGTTACACCTAATTTTTCATGGAATCCAAACTAAAATGAATAAAAAGATTTATTTATTTATTTATTTAGTTGTTTAATTACTTATTCAACTACTCCTTTACTTATTATTTTACTCATAAATTATTTACTCATTTATTTATTTAATTATTCTTTTACTTCTTGTTGATTATAAACAAAATAGCACAAATTAATTATTCCTATATATACATTAGTCTATATGTTTACTAGACAAATGAAATCACGTGCTCATACACGCCTACTTTTACGAGGGATTTCTTATGTAACGTTTGAAACTCAAACAAGCATCCTCCAACTTAACCAATTATCCTCATCCAACTCCTTTGTAATTTAGGATCCTTGGTAGTCTTTTGAGCGCACCATTAATTCTATAACACTAGTAAATCATAGGTTAAACTTGTTGTTAGCTAAAAACTTGGGCAACATCGTGTTCGTGTGATTTCCAAGCTACATATTCTATGTGAGTTTACATAGCCCATTTTTACTATTTTTACTTTTCGGGTGAAACATGTTTATAAATGCTTTACTTACACAATTCAATACCTATGTTCTTATGCTTTGATCTATATGTTTTATGTCTTGAACTACCTGGTGACCATTACATGTGTTCATGTTAGTACATTTATTAACTTGCAACCCAAGCCTAAGGTAGTACCTAACATGATCATTTATACGGGAATCTGAAACTATAACTTACCACAAAGCCTTGGCGGGTTTTGTTGGGTATCAACTTACAACTTGGGTATCCTCTTGCCCCTTTTTCAAAATGGAAATCAGTGGGATTGCGTATCTAGTTTTCTATCACCAGAATTGAATTGTAGTCTTGGAACCTTGTATGTTTTCACATTCATGCTTTAGACACGCTTTGAACATATTGAATTGTAAACCCATACTTAACTTTGTTTGGTGTCAAAACCTATGTTTCTCACCAACTACTTGTAGTTGACATTTACTCACATGTTTCAGGTACACCAGTTTGAGGACACTACTTGATAATATAGGACTATCGACCTATCTCTAATAAAGATTGGATTTAACTTATGTTATGTTATGAACTCTTAGTTTTCTATTTCTTTGTGTAACGGATGCTTTAACTATGATGAATAAATATTATCACTTATTAATAGATGATTGTGAGCTTATGAACAACCGCGTCAGCCCCGACGTATTATCCGCCGCCGGTCGGGGTGTTACAGCGAGGCCATGAAAGAATTAAATGATAACAAGTTTTTTGCAAGGGGTCATAAATTATAAATTAATTAGAAGGATTCATGGACCAAAGGGCATGCCCCAAACAATGGAAGCTCTTATAGCAGCGACCAAAGTTTATGTAAGGGAAGAAAAATCTGTGGCATTGAATTACATGCTAAATAAAAAGACAAAGGACATGTTGAGACATTCTGAGGCATGCACAAGTAGAGATTCTCAAAACGAAGTATGCTATATCAACAACTGTAACACCCCAAATTTTAAAGAAAATATAAAGTACAAGGGCTAAAGTATAAATAGTCCCAAAGTTCTGGGACTAAAAATACAAAATTTGAAAGTTTTGACGGTAGAAGACCGCTACGCGGTCCGCTACGTGGTAAGGAAGGTAATGATGAGAGAATGACACATGGCTGTTGACTTAGCCCTATAGCGGACCGCTACCAGGGTGCGTAACGATCTGCTAGCCGTAAAGATGGCCCGAGCAACAAGGGGCTGGCGCATAGCAGGTGACGCGTACGAGTTAGGGCGGTAGCGGACCGCTACCGTCCTGTTTAGGGGTCCGCCACCGATGCCAGATTCAACCTATACGTAGGAACTCAATGCCGTTCATTTTGAAACATATCCAAACAAACACCACTTCACAATTACCTCGAGAAGCATGCAAGAAGACCCGGTGCGGTGCGTTAAAGTTACGAGTGAGTTCCAGAGAAACATTTAAGCGAGAAACCGAGCATAGGAAACAACCTAAGATTACCGTAAGTACACTGGACTCGTACCTATTTCAATTGTTATGTGATTATGTGTTATGTGTAAAACTAATGTATGGGGGAATGGTAGATTAGTCTCAATACTAATCCCGAATAATGGAGTATCCACGAGAAATCAAAGGGGTGGTGGGTACACCGCTGGTACACCCTATATATAAACCTCTTTGATACCTTGGGGTGAGCCAATTACAAATGTTTAGGGTGAGGACTAAGGGTAAATAGCATGGCACGAATGCATGCTAAATAAACGGAAATACATGATGGAAGCTTAATTCTAAATAAAGGAATATTCATGAGACAATAAAAGGGTGGTGGGTACGCCGCTGGTACACCCTATATATAAGCCCCTTTAATATTTCATGAAGAAACTTTTACGGGGAATTAGAGCAGGGATGGGATAAAAGCATGACAAGATATCATGCTACGCATGATAAGCAATCATGCAATACGTGACAAATATGAATGTGTGAATGCATGATAATGGATCATGCAATATGTGCTAAATGTAAATGTGTGATGGAATGAGTCTAAACCCTAAAATGGAGTAACGGCGTATTCACAAAGTGTTAAAGGGGTGGTGGGTACACCGCTGATACACCATATATATAAACCTATTTAATGCATCGGGGAGAAACAATTATGAAGTTTTAAGGTGAGTACTGGTTGAGAATAGAACAAGCATAAACGTGCATGATAAAAGTAAACATGCATGTTATAAATAAATGCTTGATAAATTGGGAGGCTGTGAGTGTGACAATCAAATCCCAATGAAATGAGATGTTTAGCCTACGGGGCGGCTTTTAAAAGGAATAAACCAAACAAGGTGTCCAGCCTACGGGGCGGGCCTTGTAAAGAACAAGTAAGGTGTCCAACCTACGGGGCGGGGCCTTATAAACAAAATGTCCAGCCTATGGGAGCGGGTCTTGTTTAAAATCGAACGAATGAGGTGACTTGAGGTACGTCCTATGATAGTCACAGGGGCATGTATGACTGGTGAAATTTGAATAAGGAACCTAAAGGGTTCTATAAAAAAAGAAATAAACAGTGTATTTACTTATCATAAGATAATGTAAAAAATGTTTTCCACACACTACAAGGAAAAAACACATGGAATAAAGCTTCATGGGGACGTGACCGTCGGAGTTGAAGAATCCCTAGATCATATAATGTAAAATTATATGTAAAACAATATTATAATAAAATATACTTGTGTCATTGTGGTGGCAAGGTTTTGAAAAATCTGAGACTAATCTCCACATAATAAAACTCTGATAAATTAATAAAACGAAGTAGGGTGATTCAGGTCAGTATCAGCGCACGGTTTGAGGGATTTGAGTATCGGAAGGATACTTAAACTCAAACCATAAGTGCTCGTGATATAAATAGGGATTCAATTCGAGGCCGTCCGAGGTAGCAGGTATGTTTAAAATTCCAGTATGAGATACGTGGGATGAATTTTGTATGAGATAAGCTCTATATGATAGTTGGGAGTATCGTGACGCATAACATATATTACCTCATACCTGGCCACTATGAGAGTTAATGTATGGGACCATCATGATATCGCAAAGATCATATGATAACTTATATCAGCAGATAGTAAGCTCGGAATGTGAATATGCATGATTAAAGAGGCATAAATGAATGTGCATTTGTGAAAACGCATGATGGGCCTTACGTGAAACCCTAGAATGCTTGAACAGGATTAGAACTTTATGAGGCCTATAATATGAAACCCTAGACTATGATTAGGATAAACGAGTGAGGATCTAAACGAATTTGTATCTCAGCAAATAAATGGCTGAGCATCAGAATGTAGAAGTGTGTGACGAAGGGAGTCTTGGGAAAACTGCGACTCCACCTCCCAACGAAAATGAAGTCGAACAAGTCCCGGAAGCTATCCAGAGACAGATCACATTAGAAGTAGGAAAATCTTTCGATGCAAACATCCCGATCATGCAAGTGGAACTACAAAGTTCGCTTGAAAGTTGGGTTGAAAACCACAAAGAGGTCGAGAAATCTCATAATAGAGAAGAGGGAAATCTGAAGGTTGAAGATAAATCAACCCGATGCACGTAGAAGGATTTCATGATGTGCAAACCAATAGAGTTCATGGGAGCCGGTTAATTCCTTAGAAAGCCAGAGGTGGATTGTTGCAATGGGAACAGTCTTCGATACCTGTCATTGCAGCAAAGAGGAAAAAGTGATGTTTGCCACCAATCAATTAAAAGAGAGAGTTGAATATTGGTGGGGCATGGTGAAGAGAGAAAAACGGAGAGGAAGGATCAAGGAAATGAAATGGGAAGAATTCAAGGATATCTTCCTAAAGCATTATTGCCCACGAGCGACAATTGAAAGAATTACAAAGGAATTTCTAAAATTTTGACAAACAAAGAAAACGGTGGACGAGATTATTGGCATCTTCTTCGATAAATCCAGACTCTGTCATGCTTTGTTAACAACTCCCGAGATGTGGATGACTCGGTATAATCTCGTCTTGAAAACAGAAAGTAGGGAGTTTATTTGTGACACCCGACATTTCAGGTCAATATCCGTACATGTAGAATGTGACACCCGACATTTCAGGTCAATATCCGTACATGTATTAAACAAGTTTACATTATAATTATTTTTGTGATTTACTTAATTTCACAAACAAGGACATTAAGGTCTAACAAAAACCGAACATTGTCTCATTTCATATTTTGGTAATTCTAGGAGTTACCGGTTCACGTGTCATATAAACGACTAAATACGAACGTTAGTGGTTAAATTAAATAACCAGAAAAATATATATACATATATATTACATAAACTTTACTTTGGTCAATAACTTATTTTTAGACTAAAACATACGGTATACGTAAAAGTAAAATAACGAACCCTTTCGAAGACGTTACCACGTATCATCACCTTTAGGTACTCATACCTATAAATAATCACCTCAACGGATTATACAATCCAAGATTTCAATATTTTTCTTTTAACGAGCCATAAACTTACAAAATTTATAATACCGTGAGAAAACTAAACCGAATTAAATTACCATTTAAAAACTCTAAACAATATTAAATTACACTTAAATCAAATGGTTTGATTTATTTAACCCAAACCCCAACCCAAATATTTTAATCGACCGAGACAATGGGTCTTTCCCCCCCCCCCCCCCCCCGATTCCTTGACTTTCTCGACCAAACTTCAGGAAATGACCATACCTCATCCTTCGAAATTCAAGTAAAACCATACCATCTCAATCATTTTTATCACAATTCCTTTTTACCTCTCATTTTCATACGGCAATTTTCCCAATTCTCTTAAATTCGAAGTCAAGTTTTAAGGCAAAATCCATCATAATTCGGTGTTTTAAGAAGAATTTCAAGTGTTTCTAAAGAGAGTTTAGCAAAAGATTCAAGACCACTTATCTGTTTCTCTCAAAATCGTCATCACCGTTTGGAGGTAAAAACTCAATACTATCTACATTATTTTCTTTAAACCGTAGCTAAACATACAACTTATTTGAACGCAAGAAAGATAACAAGAAAAGTGTGTCGAATTCAAGATTAAAACCTAAAAATATGCAGGACTGATTCTGTCAAACAGAAGTCCGGTAATCGAAACTATAGTTTCGATACCAGTTTACTCAATCGAAACTGGGAGTTTCGATACCTGTTTACTCAATCGAAACTGGGAGTTTCGATACTAGTTGTTCAATCGAAACTAGGTAGTTTTGATACATATTACTCAATCGAAACTAGATAGTTTCGATACCCTTTTTGCTAATCGAAACTAGGTAGTTTCGATACCAGTTTTTGCTCAATCGAAACTAGGAAGTTTCGATATCTAATCTGCACAATCGAAACTAGGAAGTTTCGACAACTGTCATGTTCAATCAAAACTAGGTAGTTTCGGTACCGGTGTCAGTCCCCTTTTGGGCAGTAACTAAGATCTGTTTTATAACGAAACAAGTGTTGAACAACTAAGAGGATATTTTAAACAAAAGCAACCAGATTTACAAAGTCGATGAACAATTTGCAATATGAGACGTTCAGTCTTAACACAATTTACCCTTTGGTATCTAGGGTACAAATAGTCAAGTTGACTAGAACAAATATCGTTACAAGCATACACAAACTCAAGGTGAGTTTCACGGCCCCTTTTTACTGTTTTCAATATTTGGGGGAAAACATACTTACAACTATTTTTATGCGATAACAAGAGAATAAGACTCGACTTTTATGTTAACATGAGTTAAACGTTTTGAGGCCGCTAAAGTCCACTGGAACAACTTAGTAACCATTAACTGTAGCCTAGGGTCCTATGACTAGTACTATTGAGAGTGACGTCTCCCGGTCATGGTTAGTCGCGCTAACCACAATCTGGAGGATTTATAGCCGCATAGAACCGGATAACGAAATTAGGGGCGTGTACAAATGTCATGGTTTGGTTACGGCTCATGTAGGAACATATTATTTGTATTCCTAGCTAGTTTACAAATGGGTCAACAATTCTTATTCTGATTATCACATGCAACTGGAACTATTTATGAACAATTGAATTTTACAAAGATCTATTTGATTTAAACCTATGAACTCACCAACCTCGTGTTAACAATTTTAAGTATGTTTTTCAGGAAATTGACGCGATCACAAGGTTAGCAATGTAGATTATATGCATGCACGATGGATACAACTTTTGGGGGGATTTCTCTTGTATAACTCATTGTAATAGAGTCATATTTGCGAAATCTTCACTTTTTGTAAACTCAATTTACATTTTTGAAATGTAAAACTTTAAACTTGTTTATGTATCCATTTATCATGTATGTGTTTGCGGTAATCATATGCTTTGGAAATCATGAACGTCGCGCCTCGCGTTTCCGCCTTGGCGGGGTGTGACAGATTGGTATCAGAGCCATTGATTATAGCGAACTAGGAGTCTAAAATGGAACCTAGTCTATAATTTAAATGACTCACAACATATTTTCATTGCATAAGCATTGCATAACCAGTCATCATGTCATGTGGATATTGTAGTCACAAGCATGTCGTCACATTCACACTCTGACTTCGTCTCTGACCCTGAATCCAACGAGGAACTTTCCGCCATACGCGCCAAAAATCGAGTACAAGTTCGTAGCTCCACACCACCCAATGTTGCCCTGGGAGAACCGCCAATCGTCTACCGAAAGAAAAGCGGAGGACTTCCACACCACCCAAAGAGTGCTAGGAAGAAGGTTCGACTTCCACGCAAAAGAACCCTGGCAGCCCGTGACTCGAAAGACTTGGAGACGGATGAAGAACCATCTAGGAAACGACCCTGCTACCACCCTACTGTGGGGACTATCCATTCGATGCCCCGTACCCTGGCACGATGGAGGGAGATGGAGAGCATTCCCTCTACTTTTGAGCTCGGAGAGTCCTCCAACTCCCCAACACCTCTACCCCACACTGGGGAAGCCATGGAGCTCACAGTGCCTACATTAGTAGCACGCGTTCATACGCACGAGGAGCGTCTTGATGATCTCCTAGATGATATTCGGGCATATGGGGATGCAGCCACGCGCTTACGTCAAGGGCTCGGATCTCGAGTACAGACTCTGGAGGACAGCACTCGAGACATACAGGGTGCCACTGACTACCTCGAGTTGAGAGCTGACATGGACTGGCAGTTCACTGTTACGGTCCGAGACATGGTGGAGGCGCTGGAAGAAAGGACTTTGGCTGCGGAATTTGTGGCGAGAGCTAGCTTTGTCATGGCGGGACTTGCCATGATGATTGGGTTGTACTCCCACTTCTTCTTTTAAACCTAGTACGGGCGGGTTGTGCCCGTAGTACATTATGTAGTTTAAAACTTTGGTACTTATGTGGTCATGTGAACCCATCCCTTTTGTATCCTTGTCTTTTGGAACAATGTGCTATGTATGTTTTAACTATGTATGTAATGGTTTATGTTGTAATGATGGTTGTTTACGTTGATGTTGTTGTATCCTTATGTCATGATCTATCATTATTTTTATACAATGTTGTTTCTTTTTAATTGATATGTTAGAAAGAACGTCATGGCACCTAAGCGTAGGACAACCCGTAACACTACTGGTGACAACAACGACGCGATTTCCCCAAACGTGGAACAACTCATAGCACAGTGAGTAGCTGCTGCCATGGAGTAGTATGAGGCAAATCGAAATAGTGGAGGAGGAAACGGCAGCGGTACCGGCGGAGGAAGTGCAAGAGGTAGCGGTACAGCCGGAGGTTCCGGAGGTAATAAAATAAATAAGCCATAACACATTGTCATGATCCGAATTAATGACGTTATGACTTGTAATTCTACAGATGCTCCAAATACGAAGTGCACCTACAAGGCCTTTCTATCTTGCAAACCCCGCAACTTCAATGGCACCGAGGGTGTAGTAGGTCTAATGAGGTGGATAGAAAAGATGGAATTAGTAATCGATATTAGTGAATGCACCGCTGACTGCATGGTGAAGTATTCTACATGCTCACTCACTGATAAAGCTTTAACCTGGTGGAATTCACAAGTAAAGACTTTGGGAAGGCAGACAGCATATGAGTTGTCATGGGAAGACCTAAAAGCCATGATGATCGAGGAGTACTGTCCTCGAAATGAGTTGCAAAAGATCGAATCTGAAATGTGGAATTTACAAATGATAGGAGATGATGTGGCTGGGTACACTGACCGATTCAATGAGTTAGCAAGTTTGGTTCCACACATGGTTACCCCAGAATACAAGAAGGTTGAAAGATACTTGTGGGGTCTGGCACCTCAAATCCGAAGCCTGGTGACTTCATCGAACCCCATGGATGCCAAGAGCGCTATAACTCTAGCATTCAAGCTAAGGGATAATGTTGTGCGTGATGGTTTGTTTGGAAAGAAGGAGACCGAGGAAGGAAAATCTAGAGAAAAGAGGAAATGGTTTAGAAAACCCAGTAATCAAAACAAGAATCAAGCTTACAAGAGACCCAAAACTATGAAAGCCTATGCTGCCAACATTGAAGAACAAAATGGATATCTTGGAACACTACCGAGGTGTGACAAGTGTGGATATCATCATAGTGGAAAGTGTACTCAATGTGGAAAGTGTAAAAAGTATGGGCATCTAGCCCATAACTGTTGGAGCAATGCAAATCCTAATAAGATCAATCAAGTAGTAGGAAAGGTCAAACCAGGAACAGAAAGGATGAATCAGGGATGCTTTGAGTGTGGAGATCCAAAGCACTTCAGAAAAGACTGTCCAAAGTTGAAGAACCGAATCGACAGTCAGGCCCATGGAAGAGCATTTGTGATGGGGGCTAGTGACGCACGACAAGATCCGAACATTGTCACTGGTACGTTCCCGATAAATAATCACTATGCCTCTATACTTTTCGATACGAGTGCTGATATGAGTTTTGTGTCAAATGACTTTAAGTCCATACTCGGTATTAAGCCCAACAAACTAGACCAAAATTATACAATTGAATTAGCAAATGGGAAATTAATTAAAACCGAAGAAGTCATTCAGGGTTGTACCTTATGTTTTAAGAACCACACATTTAGTATAGACCTGTTACCCGTTGACTTGGGAAGTTTTGATGTTGTTATTGGTATGGATTGGTTGTCGAAGAATCACGCCGAGATTGTTTGTTTTGAGAAGATTGTCCAAATCCCACTCCCGAACGGAGAAGTTCTTTCAATTCAAGGTGAGAAGAGTGGAGTAACATTAAGGATGATAAACTGCATGAAAGCTCGTAAGTACCTACGTAAATGCTATTGCGTATTCCTGGCTCACGTCGTCGAGAAGAAACCCGAGGAACGTCGACTTGAGGATATACCAATCGTTAAGGATTACCCCGAAGTTTTTCCTGAAGACTTACTTGGATTACCACCACCGAGGCAAGTCGAATTCCGAATCGATCTGGTACCAGGAGCCGCCCCGGTTGCGCGATCACCGTATCGATTAGCACCTTCTAAAATGTAGGAATTATCAAACCAACTCCAGGAGTTGCTTGATAAAGGTTTCATAAGACCGAGTTTCTCACCCTGGGGAGCTCTGGTTCTATTCGTAAAGAAAAAGGATGGAACCTTTAGGATGTGTATTGATTACCGGGAATTAAACAAGCTTACAATCAAAAACCGATATCCACTTCCTCGAATAGATGATTTGTTTGATCAACTACAAGGTTCTAGCATATACTCTAAGATCGATCTACGTTCGGGGTATCATCAACTAAGAATCCAAGAAGAAGATGTACCAAAGACAGCATTTAGGACTCGTTACGGCCACTACGAATTCCTAGTTATGCCGTTTGGTTTGACGAACGCACCAGCTGTTTTTATGGATCTCACGAACCGAGTGTGCAAGCCATACTTGGATAAATTCGTGATAGTATTTATTGATGATATATTAATATATTCACGAACCAAGGAGGATCATGAACATCATCTGAAATTAATCTTAGAACTACTCAGGAACGAGAAACTTTACACTAAATTCTCTAAGTGTGAGTTTTGGATCCGAGAAATGCATTTTCTTGGACATGTCATCAACAAGGAAGGAATTCATGTTGATCCATCTAAAATAGAAGCGCTCAAAAACTGGGAAGCACCAAAGACTCCGACAGAAGTGCATCAATTTTTGGGCTTGGCAGGCTACTACAGACGATTCATTGAGAATTTTTCAAAAATAGCCCTGCCCTTAACCACATTAACCCAGAAAGAAAAGAAGTATGATTGGAGTGACAAGCAAGAATCAGCTTTCCAATTACTGAAGCAGAAGCTGTGTAGTGCACCGATCTTATCTCTTCCGGAGGGAATCGACAATTTTGTCGTATACTTCGATGCATCACACCAAGGACTTGGTTGTGAGTTAATGCAAAGAGACAAATTCATCGCATATGCCTCACGACAACTAAAAGTGCACGAAAAGAATGATACGACCCACGACTTGGAGTTGGGTGCAGTTGTGTTTGCACTCAAGATTTGGAGACATTATCTTTATGGTACGAGATGCACTATCTTTACTGATCACAAGAGTCTTCAACATATCTTCGATCAAAAGGAACTTAACATGAGACAACGTCGTTGGGTAGAACTACTAAACGACTATGATTGTGATATCAAGTACCATCCCGGAAAAGCCAATGTCGTAGCAGACGCCTTAAGTCGCAAAGAACGAGTTAAAACTCTTCGTGTTCGTGCCCTCGGATTAACAATTCATACGAGTCTTATTACTCAAATCCGAATAGCACAACAAGAGGCACTTAAAGAAAAGAACATCCAAAATGAAGCACTACGTGGAATGATCAAACAATTGGAAACTAAGTCAGATGACACTTTATACTTCATGAACAGAATTTGGGTGCCATGTTTTGGTAACTTACGGGAGTTGGTTATGGACGAAGCCCACAAGTCCATATACTCCATTCACCCAGGTTCAGATAAGATGTATAAGGACCTAAAAGAATTATATTGGTGGCCCAATATGAAAAGAGATATTGCCACGTATGTCAGTAAATGCTTAACGTGTTCAAAAGTAAAAGTCGAACATTAGAAACCGTCTGGCTTATTACAACAACCTGAAATTCCCCAATGGAAATGGGAACAGATTTCTATGGATTTCATCACGAAATTACCCAAGACGTCTAGTGGTTATGATACCATATGGGTAATTGTCGACCGTTTAACGAAATCAGCTCATTTTCTACCTATCAAAGAGACGGATAAAACCGAGAAACTTGCAAAGCATTATATCAAGGAAATTGTGGTTAGGCATAGAGTGCCAATTTCTATCATCTCTGATAGAGACAACAGATTCGTGTCTAGAATCTGGAAATCATTACAGGAAGCCATGGGCACACGTCTTGACATGAGCACGGCATATCACCCACAAACGGATGGTCAAAGCGAAAGGACCATTCAAACTTTAGAGGATATGCTCCGTGCGTGTGTAATTGATTTCAGAGGAAATTGGGATACTCATTTACCGTTGGCAGAGTTTTCCTATAATAACAGCTACCATACTAGCATTAAGGCAGCTCCGTTTGAAGCTTTATATGGTCGTAAATGCCGCTCACCGTTATGTTGGGCGGAAGTTGGTGAAAAACATTTGACAGGCCCTGAGATTGTCCAGGAAACCACTTATAAGATCTTTAAAATTAAGGACCGTCTGAAAGCAGCCCGAGATAGACAGAAGAGCTATGCTGATAACAGACGGAAACCATTAGAATTTCAAATTGGTGACCGAGTAATGTTAAAAGTCTCACCATGGAAAGGCGTTGCAAAGTTTGGTAACCGTGGTAAGCTCAACCCTAGATACGTTGGACCGTTTGAAATACTGGCTAGGGTTGGCCCTGTAGCTTACAAGCTCAAACTACCACAAGAACTAAGCAACGTACATGATACATTTCATGTTTCAAATCTCAAAAAGTGTTTGTCAGACGAGACCCTAATCATACCGCCTAATGAAATTCATATTGATAATAAACTTCATTTCATCGAGGAACCGATTGAGATTTCAGATTGGAAAGTTAAAAGGCTGAGACGTAGTAGGATCAAACTGGTCAAAGTACGTTGGAACTCAAAACGTGGTCCTGAGTATACATGGGAACGAGAGGATCAAATGAAAACCAAATACCCATCCTTTTTTAAGGATACACCAGTTCAAGAAGACACAAATTGAATTTCGGAACGAAATTCTTTTCACACACCCGACATTTCAGGTCAATATCCGTACATGTAGAATGTGACACCCGACATTTCAGGTCAATATCCGTACATGTATTAAACAAGTTTACATTATAATTATTTTTGTGATTTACTTAATTTCACAAACAAGGACATTAAGGTCTAACAAAAACCGAACATTGTCTCATTTCATATTTTGGTAATTCTAGGAGTTACCGGTTCACGTGTCATATAAACCGACTAAATACGAACGTTAGTGGTTAAATTAAATAACCAGAAAAATATATATACATATATATTACATAAACTTTACGTTGGTCAATAACTTATTTTTAGACTAAAACATACGGTATACGTAAAAGTAAAATAACGAACCCTTTCGAAGACGTTACCACGTATCGTCACCTTTAGGTACTCATACCTACAAATAATCACCTCAACGGATTATACAATCCAAGATTTCAATATTTTTCTTTTAACGAGCCATAAACTTACAAAATTTATAATACCGTGAGAAAACTAAACCGAATTAAATTACCATTTAAAAACTCTAAACAATATTAAATTACACTTAAATTAAATGGTTTGATTTATTTAACCCAAACCCCAACCCAAATATTTTAATCGACTGAGACAATGGGTCTTTCCCCCCCCCCCCCCTCAATTCCTTGACTTTCTCGACCAAACTTCAGGGAATGACCATACCTCATGCCTTCGAAATTCAAGTAAAACCATACCACCTCAATCATTTTTATCACAATTCCTTTTTACCTCTCATTTTCATACGGCAATTTTCCCAATTCTCTTAAATTCGAAGTCAAGTTTTAAGGCAAAATCCACCATAATTCGGTGTTTTAAGAAGAATTTCAAGTGTTTCTAAAGAGAGTTTAGCAAAAGATTCAAGACCACTTCTCTGTTTCTCTCAAAATCGTCATCACCGTTTGGAGGTAAAAACTCAATACTATCTACATTATTTTCTTTAAACCGTAGCTAAACATACAACTTATTTGAACGCAAGAAAGATAACAAGAAAAGTGTGTCGAATTCAAGATTAAAACCTAAAAATATGCAGGACTGATTCTGTCAAACAGAAGTCCAGTAATCGAAACTATAGTTTTGATACCAGTTTACTCAATCGAAACTGGGAGTTTCGATACCTGTTTACTCAATCGAAACTGGGAGTTTCGATACTAGTTGTTCAATCGAAACTAGGTAGTTTCGATACATATTGCTCAATCGAAACTAGGTAGTTTCGATACCCTTTTTGCCAATCGAAACTAGGTAGTTTCGATACCAGTTTTTGCTCAATCGAAACTAGGAAGTTTCGACAACTGTCATGTTCAATCGAAACTAGGTAGTTTCGATACCGGTGTCAGTCCCCTTTTGGGCAGTAACTAAGATCTGTTTTATAACGAAACAAGTGTTGAACAACTAAGAGGATATTTTAAACAAAAGCAACCAGATTTACAAAGTCGGTGAACAATTTGCAATATGAGACGTTCGGTCTTAACACAATTTACCCTTTGGTATCTAGGGTACAAATAGTCAAGTTGACTAGAACAAATATCGTTACAAGCATACACAAACTCAAGGTGAGTTTCACGGCCCCTTTTTACTGTTTTCAATATTTGGGGGAAAAACATACTTACAACTATTTTTATGCGATAACAAGAGAATAAGACTCGACTTTTATGTTTACATGAGTTAAACGATTTGAGGCCGCTAAAGTCCCCTGGAACAACTTAGTAACCATTAACTGTAGCCTAGAGTCCTATGAATAGTACTATGGAGAGTGTCGTCTCCCGGTCATGGTTAGTCGCGCTAACCACAATCTGGAGGATTTATGGCCGCATAGAACCGGATAACGAAATTAGGGGCGTGTACAAATGTCATGGTTTGGTTACGGCTCATGTAGGAACATATTATTTGTATTCCTAGCTAGTTTACAAATGGGTCAACAATTCTTATTCTGATTATCACATGCAACTGGAATTATTTATGAACAATTGAATTTTACAAAGATCTATTTGATTTAAACCTGTGAACTCACCAACCTCGTGTTGACAATTTTAAGTATGTTTTTCAGGAAATTGACACGATCACAAGGTTAGCAATGTAGATTATATGCATGCACGATGGATACAACTTTTGGGGGGATTTCTCTAGTATAACTCATTGTAATAGAGTCATATTTGCGAAATCTTCACTTTTTGTAAACTCAATTTACATTTTTGAAATGTAAAACTTTAAACTTGTTTATGTATCCATTTATCATGTATGTGTTTGCGGTAATCATATGCTTTGGAAATCATGAACGTCGCGCCTCGCGTTTCCGCCTTGGCGGGGTGTGACATTATTCATCCATCCAAGTGTGCGAACTTGGAGGAAATTATTGATGGGCATGAGAGCGAGAGTCGGAGCTCAAGAGACAGGAGGAAAGAAATGGGAAGAGGAAAGGAGAAGGTTATCCATCTCCTATGCCTCTTAAGAAATTCAAGTTCGGGAAACCCGAAAATAGTCCTTCTCCGAGAAAAGAAGTGAGGGAATGTAGAACTTATGGGAAGAGACATTCTGGAGAGTGCCGGTTTAGGACTCTCAATTGTAGCAAGTACGGGAAAGCTGGACACACTGCACTACAGTGTATGGGTTCAACCCAATTATGCTACAATTGTTCTAAGCCAGGACACTTTAGTAGAGAATGTCCTGAGATGAGGCCATAAATAGAGAAAATAGCTAAAGGATCTAAAGTGGCAGACAACGAGATTAAAAGGATTGAAGCTTTGAAGCAAAGAGGGAGGGCTTTTCAGATCATGATAGAGGAAGCAAAAGACATCCTTGACGTTGTACCAGGTACTTTCCACTTGAATTCCCTACCTGCTTGTGTTTTATTCGATACGGGAGCTAGTATATCCTTCATTACTATAAATTTTGTAAACTCTGGAAACTTTGATAGAAGTAAGTTGGCTAAGGCATTAGAGGTTGAGATCTCGAGTGATAGAAACTGCGTAGTAACCGAAATATGTCGAGACTGCGGACTACTTATCGAAGGGGAGGAATATCTTGTTGACTTAATACCAATGGCAATGCAAGAATTCGACGTGATCTTCAGAATATATTGGCTATCCTCACATTCTGCAATGATGGTATACAAACAAAAGATCGTACGATTCACGACTTCTACGGGAAAAAAAAATTAGCATCATCGGAGAATGAAGAAACAAGATCACACTGTGTACAATGGCTAAGCTAAAGAGCTAGGTGAGACAAGGTCACCAAGCATTCTTAGCCTACATAGTTGATGTAAAGATGAAAGGGAAAGAACTGGATCAAGTTCCAATTGTGAATGAATTTGATGACGATCTCCCAGGAGCTCCACCTGAGAGAGAGAGAGATCGAATTCTCAATCAATTTAATTCCTAATGCTAAACCGGTGGCTAAGGCTACTTACCGATTAGCACCAACTGAAATGAAAGAGTTGATGTCACAACTGCAAGAGTTGTTAGACAAGGGATTTATACGTCCGAGTGTATCTCCTTGGGGTGCACCAATTCTGTTCGTCAAGAAAAAGGACGGTAGTATGAGAATGTGCATAGATTATCGTCAGTTGAACAAGATGACTATCTGTAAGGCCCCAAACCGGGCACACTACAGTTGGTTCTCATAACGGGTTATTCCCTTGAAAATACTTATTTTAAATATTTTAAAGTACAACAGAAGTCTTTCTAAAAACATTAACTTGTCTTTAATGTCATTAAGTTACCTCACGAATGCTCGCACACCAATCCGAGTAACACCGCTCCCAAGCCAGGATAAGTCAACGCAGTGCTTACCTACAAAACAATCTATCGTACACACAAACTCAGCTACACTGAGTGAGTTCGAATAGTTTAGTTTAATTAAAAGCCAACTCATCTCAAAATTTATTTGAACTTTACTCAGGACCCACGGTCCTTATAAAATAGGTCCACCATTCATAAACAAATAGACAACCCCTGTTATCTCCAGATATCCCATAATAGCTCATTACCCAAGACTCATCCCATAATAATAATAATCCCGCAGTTTCATTGACATAGGTCGAACCTACCTACACTAATAACTCATGTTCAAGTACATGTATTAACTCGACACTTGGTTAACACAACAATCCCCTAGACCTCAACTTACCCAGCCTTGACCAAGGATCTTACAGATCAACTTACATGATCGTTAAGAACATCAGATCACAATCATGGCACCACGGCCAATCTAACTCTACTCATCACATTAATACTATCTCAAGCACAATAAGTATAACTCATCACTTTTATGCAATTTAGCACAAATATATATAAGCACACAAACACATACCTCTTCGTTGCACCCTCGTTAGGATTATCCCCGTCGGGATACTCGTCATAAGCTCAGTTCTACCCTTTTTACGGGGCCCCGCCACTAAATATAGTTACACACTCGTCATCTACAATCACTACCCAGCCACTCACATGGTGACTATATCATCTACCATACGGTGACTGACACATCACCACATGATGACTGTCAGGTCACGCGTACAATGTTGACCCCGAAGGACTCCGTCTTCCAAACCACTATTGACCATACACACGGACAACAATGCAAACACACAAAGCAACACATATATACACATGACACTATCTGGGCATGTACTACGACTCACCACCCTTTCTGGATCACTTACGTGTGTAAACCAACACATACTTCAGATGTATCCTTTTAACGTCTAGACACATTACCCAACCCTTTCCGAATAGGTAATTATATGACACACAACACCATACTAACTTCTAGCCCGTATATACTGTGGATCCCACCTGGACCCATGCAAACACGATACACGCTGTGTCACGAGGACAACGACACAATACACACAACATCAAACACATGACGCTTAATAGCATACTAGCATTTACTTGACTCATTAATGAACCACGTACGGGTTCCCCTACTAACTCTCTTTATATAACCATCATAGGTTTAACTAAATTCCCGACTAACTCACCAGATGACACATACATATCATCACACACTTGTACACCCATCCTAAGGACCCCACAACGACCCTTACCTTCATTATTACGTAACGATCTCATAAAACACTTCATGTTTAAAATATAACTCGTAATACGTTCATTTAATAAAACATGTGAGTATGTACGATAGCCCCAAAATAGTAAAATGTTTAAAAGAGGGGATTAGAAACTCACCGGTTATGATAGTCAAACTCCTTCAGGTTCCCATTCTCCTCCACGTTCACCACCGTGAACCACTGTCGTGCACACCGCCGAGCTCCGCCATCATCTTCTTCATCTAGCCGCAACCCTAATCGACCATGTCCCACCCTGGCTCCACACCGTTGCATCCCTCTTAGCCGGTTCCACCGTCCCCGACTATACCCGAGCTCACCGACACCGCTGTCGCACTGCCACGGCCATGACCGCCTGTTACCGGCCTCACGTTAACCCACCACTGCTGCCACCATGGCTGCCGCTTGCATGCTCCATGACGTCAAGCTTCATCACCCGACTCCGCCACTCCGTAACCAACCCCTCACCCTCTTTCTCTTTTTCTCGGCCGCCGGCTTCACCCGCAATCACTACCATCGGCCGCCAACTCCCTCTTCCTTGTCCTTGACGCCGATCATAAACAATGAACATGAACCCTAACCAGGTTTCTCATCAAAACAATAACGAATAAACATAAAAGGAATGTACGAAGGTTACCTTGGCTAGACGTGAAGTTGCCACTTAGAACCACCGCGAAACTACCATATTTCAGCCTCCTCCGATCCTAGCGTATCCCTCTCTCCCGCCTCCTGTTCGGTCGTCGCACACCTGGGATCCAAAAGTTGCCCTAGGGTTTACGATTAGAGTGGTTTATAAACACCCACTACGTTCGTTTCGGGTCCTTTTACTTCTTACTCGCACGCATCGATCTCGAACCGTTATCTAAACGACTAACTATGACATTCCCGGTAGTTAAATGCACCTCATCTAAGAATCCTTTCAATTTCTTCTCATTTAATATAGGTTCGGGTCATCCACTAACCCAAACTACTACTTTATAATTTACGGGATGTTACAAGTCTACCCCCCTTAAAAGAGGATTCGTCCTCGAATCCTTCATCGGCACAAACCAACACCACTCATCTTCTCGTTCTCACTGCACCAAATTCTTTCGTGTCCAGTATTCACCTTCACACTTTTTGGTTTCATAACTTTGCCTTTGACCATACCTTTTCGCTCTTAATGTTCTTAACATCGTCGTACGTACTACCTCTAGTATTACGCATCGCCATACTGCCAATTGTCCACTCACCTGCAATAATTCATCCCAGTTCACAGGTACAATTGCCTTTGTCTCGTGTATAATCTAAATGATTTCGTCACTCCGAAGATCATCCTCTCAAGTAAGACCTTGTCCTTCATAAAGAGGAGTAATAGTTGCTTTACTATCATATATCCACCACACTCCTCTTCTATGCTCAATTTACCATCTTGCGATGATTTCTCGAACTCAATCCCACTGCCCTACACATAAGGGCACTGCTTCTGTCCTTTTCTGATGATCTCCAGGAGCTCGCGCAAGGCTACACTGGTCTCCACCAAATTCCTCTACCAAAGCATCTCCTTACTTCATTATCACGCATTTAATACGTCCCGTAAGTACGTACACACCCAACACTAGGGTCATCCTCATTAGCTCTCGATGTTTCTCAAAAGTCTTCTTATTACTGCCATGTCTATTACAACAGCCACACTCTTACCTTACTTGTATGCTCCGCAGGAGCTTGCTTTAAGTTGGTCTTACATTCACCAGCCTAGACATCTCTTTTCCAGTCACTTACGTGCAATCCTGCACTTACCTTTCCTGAGTTTCACTTTCCTCATGGTTGCTCTACCATTACCAAGCAATCACCGACCGCGTCTCATTTATCACGTACGAACAAGAAGTTCGTCTGCTCACAAGCCTCAGCTATTTGTTGTCTCGTTCAGGGAAAAACATCCCTAATCTTCTGGTGTCTCTTCTCGACTGAATTCTTCATATAGAACGTGTTCCATTAAGGTCCTTCGTCACCTTGTTAAGCCCGTGTTGAAATCTTCAGCATCATCACCTTGACCTCATCATAAACATTTACGGTCAAGCGTCCATGTAAACACCTTCATCATCTACTCTCACAACTCCGCCCATTGGCTTCGTGCTCCGAATTCCCAAGATATAAGCATAGGCATCTCATAAGAGCACCTTACTAGTCGCCTAGAAACACATCAAAACTCCTTGCATCACCTCGACGTATCAGCGTCGAGAAAATCGTCAAGATAGAAATACTATACTTGAGCACACTAACCATCCATCCTATACACGACTAGGCGTGTACTACAAGGACACACCGACACACATAACTACAGAACACACATTGTTCTACACATGTACTAGTAACTCAACTTTCTAACTCTCACAAGGTGTACATACACAACTAGCTAGATCTGGGTAAATCTACGCGCATACAATATGACCTCGTCATTTATAGACACACAAGTATATCATGTTGTTTGGCTCAAAAGCACCAGCAAACACGATCTCCCGTCTGATAGCCGTCAGACACAATAACCTGTTGAAAAAAGTCAACACCATATCAAGCTTACACTTAATCTCCCGCCACGACTATTAAGTAGGTGACATAAATAACTCATACTCATAAGCAACTCAATTAACGAGATACAAGTTTATTCACAAAACTCTCTCATGTTCTTAAGCACCAAAACATTTACCTCGCGAAGATCTACGCCTGAAAATATAAAGACATTCAATATCATAGTAAGGCTAAACGCCCCCTTACACTTCACACATCACTTAGCATAACACATAGGTGACACTATCTTAAGACCGTAGACGCACACAAGTAATCAAAACTCAGGTCTACTCATACCGTCTAATCAACCAAGTTCTAGCATCACATCAAAGATTACATTTAGTATGAACTCACGTCGTTCAAAAGGTAATCACATAATCACACATAATTAACAATGCACCGTCAATAGCAAGCTATCACACATGCGACTATCATTAACTACGTTTTAAACCATCCCGTGGTAAGATTCAATGTCAAGGTTAATATCAAACAATTGAAAAACCAAGAATAAATATTTCACCACAAAAGTGCCTGACAGCCATTACTCAATATGCTCTAGTCCTCTCGTGGTAACCACCACTGTTCTAGTCATTGAACAAGTCGAAGTTATCCCCCACCTGCTCCTCGTCCTCGGATTCCTCCAACCACCCATTTCCTATTCTGCGTAGTGTCTCAAGGGCTGACTCCAGACTACAAATGCATTTCTTCCTCTCTTGTAAAAGGAACTACTGAGCCCGCCCCTCATAGTTGCCATGGTAGTATTACGGGCATTTGGCGCCGGAAGTGCCAAGATCACCTCCTGTGCTGGTAGCTCCTGCTCGTACTCAGTCGCCGGTAGAACCACCGTCAATGGAACAGGTGCTAAGACTCGTCTCCCTCCAAAGATAACTGTGTGAACGGCATCCACACGTCTAGCCCGCCGCCATGTCAACCTCTTGATAAGGGCTCCTCGCCTAATCTATCTAGTCCGAATCGTCATGGCCATCAGTACCTGCATAAGATAGAACGTTGGAGTGATTACTATGGGTGTCAAATTCAGAACATGAGAGTAATCATAGACTACCAAATTACAGTGATCAAATGCAATTTGGTGGTCCATATTACTGCTCGGATTCTAAACCTTCCCCATCATATTCACACTAGCTTTCTATCTTTCATACCCCCCCGAATGCACATGCATCCTACATAACTCACATAGCACCACACAATAATCTAGTAAATTATCAAATTTATCACAATTTCACACCATCCAAGGTTACACACAAAACCGCTAAATCACATCGACACATCAAGCTATCTCACATAGTTGCAATTAACGCTACTTCATGTTACTCAACTCACTCTATAGTCTCATTCAATCACGCCACACAACTTCAAGTAGTTCTATATAATACTACAACATATAACACACCTCATGATCCCACACGAAACCATAAGTCACTTACTTACACCGATCACTTTACCTAGTGTAACACTATACAAATGGTAAATAATAATTACTACTCAACTCGAAAAACGTACCTCTTGGCTCGCGGTTACTCAAGATGGAATTCGTTTCACCATCGTCCCATTTTTAGTTTAAGTTAAGGCATTTTATTTGTTTAAAAGCACCAATTTTCTCTTAAACCACAGCTCTGATACCAACTTGTAAGGCCCCAAACCGGGCACCTATAGTTGGTTCTCATAATGGGTTATTCCCTTGAAAATACTTATTTTAGATATTTTAAAGTACAACGGAAGTCTTTCTAAAAACATTAACTAGTCTTTAATGTCATTAAGTTACCTCACGAATGCTCGCACACCAATCCGAGTAGCACCGCTCCCAAGCCAAGATACGTCAACGCAATGCTTACCTGCAAAACAATCTATCGTACACACAAAGTCAGCTACGCTGAGTGAGTTCTAATAGTTTAGTTTAATTAAAAGCCAACTCATCTCAAAAGTTGTTTGAACTTTACTCAGGACCCATGGTCCTTATAAAATAGGTCCACTATTCATAAACAAATAGACAACCCCTGTTATCTCCCGATATCCAATAATAGCTCATTACCCAAGACTCATCCCATAATAATAATAATCCCATGGTCTCATTGACATAGGTCGAACCTACCTACACTAATAACTCATGTTCAAGTACATGTATTAACTCGACACTTGGTTAACACAACAATCCCCTAGACCTTAACTTACTCAGCCTTAACCAAGGCTCTTACAGATCAACTGACATATCATGGCACCACGACCAATCTAACTCTACTCATCACATTAATACTATATCAAGCACAATAAGTATAACTTATCACTTGTATGCAATTTAACACAAATATATATCAGCACACAAACACATACCTCTTCGCTGCACCCTCGTCAAGGTTATCCCTGTCGGGATACTCGTCATAAGCTCAGTTCTACCCTTATTAAAGGGCCCCGCCACTAAATATAGTGACACACTCGTTATCTACGATGACTACCCAGCCACTCACATGGTGACTATATCATCTACCATATGGTCACTGACACATCACCACATGATGACTGTCAGGTCACGCGTACAATAATGACCCCGAAGGACTCCGTCCTCCATACCACTGTTGACCATACACACGGACAACAATGCAAACACAGAAAGCAACACATATATACACATGACACTATCTGGGCATGTACTACGACTCACCACCCTTTATCGGATCACTTACGTGTGTAAACCAACACATACTTCAGATGTATCCTTTTAACATCTAGACACATTACCCAACCCTTTCCGAATAGGTAATTATATGACACACAACACCATACTAACTTCTAGCCCGTATATACTATGGATCACACCTGGACCCATGCAAACACGATACCCGTCGTGTCACGATGACAACGACACAATACACACAACATTAAACACGTGATGTTTAATAGCATACTAGAATTTACGTGACTTGTTAATGAACCACGTACGGGTTCCCCTGCTAACTCTCTTTATATAACCATCACAGGTTTAACTAAATTCCCGACTAACTCACCAAATGACACGAACAGATCATCACACACTTGTACACCCATCCTAAGGACTCCACAACGACCCTTACCTTCATTATTACATAATGATCTCATAAAACACTTCATGTTTAAATCATAACTCGTAAGACGTTCATTTAATAAAACATGTGAGTATGTACGATAGCCCCAAAATAGTAAAATGTTTAAAAGAGAGGATTAGAAACTCACCGGTTACGATAGTCTAACTCCTGCACTGCAACGGCCTCTTTGGACAAAGTCCGAACCTGTCAACGTATGATCACACGATTAGGATGCGTTTAAAACATACGTTGATAACGTACAACAATATAACAAAACCCCGAGTTCCATCTTCTTGTCCATCCAACACCATGAAACCCTAATCTCGTGCCCTCTTCGTATCGAATCGTTCGTGACCTGTTTAGAACTCTTATACATGTACCGGGTCTCATGCATGCTTGCAAACCCTAACTTGATCTACTTCACACTCGGCTTGCTAGTAACTCAACATGCAAACCCCATGCTCACAAAACCCTACTCGGGTGTTACCCGATTCCATTCTCCTCCACGTTCACCACCATGAACCACTGTCGTGCATGCCACCGAGCTCCGCCATCATCTTCTTCATCTAGCCGCAACCCTAATCGACCATGCACCACCCTGGCTCCACACCGCTGCGTCCCTCTTAGCCAGTTCCACTATCCCCGACTATACCCGAGCTTGCCGACACCGCTGCCGCACTGCCACGGCCATCACCGCCCGTTGCCGGCCTCACGTTAACCCACCACGGCTGCCATCATGGCTTCCACTTGCATGCTCCATTCCGCCGAGTGTCGTCACCCTACTCCGCCATTCTATGACCAACCCCTCACCCTCTTTCTCTTTTTCTCGGCCATCGGCTTCACCCGTAATCACTACCATCGGCCGCCAACTCCCTCTTCCTTGTCGTCGATCGTAAACGATGAACATGAACCCTAACCGAGTTTCTCATCAGAACAATAACGAATAAACATAAAAGGAATGTACGAAGGTTTCCTTGGCTAGACGTGAAGTTCCGGCTTAGAACCACCATGAAACTACCATCTTCCGGCCTCCTCCGATCCCGGCGTCTCCCTCTCTCCCGCCCCTTGTTCGGCTGTCGCACACCTAGGGTCCAAAAGTGGCCCTAGGGTTTACGATTAGAGTGGTTTATAAACACCCACTAATTTTGTTTCGGGTCCCTTTACTTCTTTCTCGCATGCATCGATATCAAACCTTTATCTAAACGACTAACTATGACATTCCCGGTATTTAAACGCACCTCATGTAAGAATCCTTTCAATTTCTTCTCATTTAATATAGGTTTAGGTCGTCCACTAACCCAAACTACTACTTTATAATTTTCGGGATGTTACACTATCAAGAATAGGTAACCCTTACCTAGAATTGATGATTTGTTCGATCAGTTAAAAGGACCTAGTTGGTTTTCCAAGATCGACTTATGATCCGGTTATCATCAAGTCAAGGTACGAGAAGATGACGTACCAAATATGGCATTCAGAACTCTTAATGAATTTGTGGTGATGCCTTTTGGAGTGACAAATGCCCAGGCAGTTTTCATGGATCTCATGAATAGAGTATGCCGGCTAATGTTAGACAAGTTTGTTATTGTCTTCATTGATGACATCTTAATCTATTCAAGAAGTGAAGGAGAACACGTACAACGTCTTCGTGAAATTCTTACTACTTTACGAAAGGAAAAGTTGTACGTAAAGTTCTCGAAATATGCATTTTGGTTAAGAGAAGTTCAGTTTTTGGGCCACGTTTTGAATGCGAAAGGCATCTCAGTGGACCCAACAAAGGTAGAGGTTGTAATGAAATGGTCTCCACCAAAGAATCCATCAGAAGTTAGAAGTTTCTTGGGGTTAGCCGGCTATTATAGGAGATTCATTCAAGATTTCTCCAAGATAGCCACCCCATTAACTAAATTAACTCGAAAGAATTCAAAGTATGAATGGAATTCAGAACAAGAGAAAGCATTCCAGACATTGAAAGAAAGATTGACATAAGCTTAGTTCTGGAATTTCCAGAAGAAATAGAAGATTTTGTGGTATATTCTGATGCCTCAAAGCTTGGATTAGGATGTGTCTTAATGCAAATAGGAAAGCAGTGGGCTGGTTTGATCTTTGTTAGCCCCGAAGGCATTGAACTCACACATCCACTACGGCTTGCATTCATAAGTTCGAATAATGAAGCTGAGTACGAGGCACACATTTTTGGTTTACGACTGGCCTTGAAAACGGATGCTAGGCGTGTACGCACACATGTTGATTCCATTTTGGTATCTAACCAAATAATGAAGTGTCTAAAAAAGTACTTGTGAGTGGTTCGGTATCTCGAAAAGTCAAAAGAACTGATAAAGAGGTTTACCTTCTGTGAAGTAATATAGATCCCACGTAGATAGAACAAAAAGACGGATACACTCAACAAACTGGCATCGTAAGAATTCAGTCCAATTAAGTACGCATGCAGGTCTTGGAAATAAGTGACAAACAGTTGGATGACCCCTGTAATAAGATATTTGGCGGATGGTGAGCTACCTGAAAAAAATGGGAGGTAAGGAAAATATATATTAAGGCCCTACGATACCTTTGTTGAAATTCTTTCTTAGTACCAGACCTCAGGTTTGTTGACCATGAGGAGCAAAACTACCCTAATCAAATAAATACACATCGGCTTATGTGGCATTCATGTGGGACCTAGGGCGGTAGACTTCAGGATATTAAAAATCGGATAGTATTGGGTAAGCATGCACCTTGCAGTAGTAGAAGAGTTGAAAAATGCAGAAGATGCCAAAGGCATGCACATTTGGTCCTACGACTCAAGAATGACCTGATCCCCGTCACCGCTGCATGGCCATTCTAAAATGGGTCTTAGGCATCGTGGACCCTTTCCTATAAGCAATGGGGCGTGTCAACTTGCTAATCAGCAGTGGATTATTTCACAAAATGGGTAGAGGCGAAACCATTAGCCACCATATTTGCCACTCATGTCAAAAAGTTCCTACGAGAATATTTCATTTGTCAGTTTGGCCTCATACTCTATTTGGTTAGTGATAATGGTCAACAATTCACATACAAGATGCTGAAGGTATGGCGCGAGGAATTGCACATCCAACAGATCTTTACATTAGTAGCCCATTCCCACTAGAATGGCCAAGTTGAAGGGCGAACCAAATCATAGTCAAAGGGATTAAAACACGCTTGGATTATGATGGAGTCTCCTAGGTGGAGGATTTTCCCATGTATTATGGGTGCATCGCATGATAGGTAAAACAAGTAATGCAGAAACACCTTTTAGTCTTACTTACAGTTCGAAGGCAATGGTTTACTTCAGCGTGCGCCTTAGGGGCACCAATGATCAACAACGATGAAGAAATTAGGTGGAATCTTGATCTCTTGGAGGACTAGCGATAGACAGCCTCCATTAAAGAAGCCAGGTACAAGAGAAAGATGAAGAGATATTACCACCAAAAAGGTCTAGAGCTGCTCCTTTAAAGTAAGACAATATGTTCTAAGAAGTAATAAACATAGCAAAGCCGAACCCCATGGAAAGCTTGGCCCATATTAGGTAGGACCTTTTGTGATCCATGAGGTGGATGGAAAGGAGCTTATGTTAAGTTAATGGAAATATACTACCTTATCGTTGTCCACGCACCGGTAGGAGGGCTTGAACCCGAGGCGATCCCATTTCCGACTATACTGTAGTGCCACCCAGGCGTGCTCCTCAAGTGGTTAAATATCAGCATCCAACTCGTGTAGCTAATCAAACAGTTTATCAACTAATTCCTCATCACCTACCTAGGGGAACATGTCACCAGGATTCATACCAGGATCAATGTAAATAATTTTTTTGTCTCCAATTCTTATCCTTCACGCCGGAGGGAATGCGTTGATCATGGAAATACCCATCCTTCTTATTATCAAAGGAATACTAAGTATCCTTCCTCACCATTTAATACAAAACTTGAAAAAGGAGAATTATGGCGCAGACCTAAGGTTGCGCGTGACAAACTCAAAATGATAAATCTTGATTAAGCCCAACAGATGAATCTAATAAATATGAAGCCGATAGAACTCCAAGAGTCTCAAACAGTATATGCTAATGGGAAGGAGAGAGTGCGCAAACTGTAAAAAACAGGCATATGGAATGATTTTCCATCGTGGACATAAAAAATAGGCTCTGGCACGATCGTCCCTCCTCATTTCTATAAATACAGGGCTTTTTCCCATACTTCAGTATTCAACAGTCTTGAGCAAAAACCACTGTTTTGTGCTCCGAAGCAACCTTGTTCCAGCCACATTTCAAGCTTCTATGAGGGATTACAAGATCAAGAGGATCACCATACATCATCTACAACAATCTAGCTTGGAGGAGGGGTTTGATTCTTGCATTTCATCCATGTTTCTTACCATTTTCCCTACTTGTTGCATGTTCTTGTGCTCATGATGAGCTAAAACTGTTGTTCACTTTGGTTTAGATGAAGTTTAGTTACATTAGACAACATTTATGGATTATTGGCAAGAATTATGTTAATGTTATGGAAATCGTATGAATATTCTTCAATGAAACTATGTATTTGAGAATTTGAAACTGTTTGCAAGACTTGTATTTGTGTATGCTATATGATGTTGGAAAACTTATAGTTTATACTTATATTCATGAATTGGTGTATCTTGTATACTTGTTTATGGCTTTTGACTAGAAATGGTGAATGAAGTCTTGTTCATGATTTATGATTCTTGAATGTATATCCTTATGCTTATGTTTGGAAAAACAAAGTATTTGTTATGGTGTTTCATGCTTAATTATATGTTTATCTAGGATTTGTTGACACAATTCCCTAAATTTGTGTATGCTATATAATGTTGGAAAACTTATAGTTTACACTTATATTCATGAATTGGTGTATCTTGTATGCTTGTTTATGGCTTTTGACTAGGAATGGTGGATGAAGTCTTGTTCATGATTTATGATTCTTCAATGTATATCCTTATGCTTATGTTTGGAAAGACAAAGTATTTGTTATGGTGTTTCATGCTTAATATTATGTTTATCTAGGATTTGTTAACACGATCCCCTAAATTATGTAATCTTTGTATGAACATTGTATGTTGAAGAAGTGCATGTTGTTGTCTACTTTAATCAACTTGAGGTGGATAGTGTGTTTTTCATGTTATCTTTCCAACTAGTTATTGGATTAGTCACCCTTGATCGGAAACTAGTTCAATTTTTAAAAACATTAATATGTTTGTAACACGTGAACTTGATTGCATGATTTTAGGTGGTTAGTTTGTATAATTCATTCTAGCTTTTCGAATTGTCATTTGATTAGATGTCTTTGACGAGAGTTTAGTCAACATATGTTTCATGTATTTGCCATATTTCTATAGTTGTTGGCTGATGTTTTCTAGATGGATTCGACACCGAAGTGATATTCTCTCCGTGATTGTTAGTTGTGTGATTTTAGCCTAGTTTTATATACATTTGCATTTTAGTTAATTAAAAAAACCCCTTTCAAATTTCTTTTACCCTTACTTGATTGAGTATTGATTCCGGTTCTCTATTGCATTTCACCGTATCCACGGATTGATATCTGGTTCTTATCTTTGCTCTATTGCTATCCGATAGGTACACTTGCCTATTGTGTGTAGTTAGTCTTTGGTGAAAACCCTTTTTAAAACTATAATTGTGTGAAAAATCCTTATATATATGTATAGTTTACACGAATCAGGCCACCACCCTTATGAAAGTGAGGGAAGAAAAACCATAATACCATACTATAAAGACAAAATGAAGACGTAATGATTGATTGATTCAATTTATTTTTGAACGGTCAACGATTACTATAAGCCCGGCCACCCAGGTAAGCCCATTGGCGAAAGGCCACCCACGTCCGCGAACGCAGACATCGCTAGTGACCCGGCCCGCCCACCATTCCTGAGGAAACCCACCACCCGAAGGCCCACTGTGGTAAAACCCCTAACCCACCTGATCATATTGCACCAAGTAAGTCTCGAACCTATAACCTCCACATTGGAAGACTATGGGGTGACTCTTCCCAAACCAGTTGATCTAAGGATCATTAGCGATTGATTCATTCAATTCACTCATACTTACACACTCTTACATTCTCTGCAAATACTATCCTGGAAACATGTACTTATTCTCACGCTAAAGGTTGGTCACAGGGGAGACCCCCTTCCTGTGGTGAGTCCTAATGGTGTTATGTATTGTAGGATTTCTTTGATCTTCAACCAGACTTCTCTTGAATTGCCATTGCAGATTACTTAGGGAACCTTCATTGAGAGGATTATACTTGATAATCCGGTTCAACTCGTATTTTCCTCTTCATTTGGTATTGTTTCACGTTTACCATTGCATATACATGATCTAATTATAAATGAAGTGATTTACATTTCATTGTTAAACGTTATACATCAACAAACTTGCTTGTCTTTGAATTTTACACTAGAAGATGCTTCGAGCATTGATCATCCATAGGGTGTGTCAATGTAATCCGGTTTGTAAGAAAGAATCGGATACTATTACTCAATCTTGATATTTTTTTTTTTAAGATTAACATTTTCCTAAATAAAAAGTTTCTGTGCTATTCTTAAAAAGTAAAATTTTAAATAGAAATGACTTTTTTTTACTAAGTATAAAGGAATTTCATCATAATTGAGTGTCATTGATCAATATTGAACATAAATATCAATTGTTGATTTTACTTTTTATTTAAATCTAGTTTCATTGTAGTGTCAGTAAAACCAATCTAACAAAAAAAAATTCATAAAAAACAATGTAAACAGTTTTACTTATTATAATTCTTTCTTTTTATTTGATGACTAATTTTTTTTTAGAACGGCATGTCGGTTAGGATGTCGCTAACCCCACCTAACCCAGAGTTCAAGTCCTGCCACAGAGGGTGTTCCTGAAATTATGAAGTCCACCTTGTGATAATTAAACATGGGACCTCCACAGGAGGAAAGCCTTATAGCAAAACCCCCTAACCACCGAACCAAAGGCATGATGGCTAATTATGGCTAATTATGTCTACAAGTGTTCGATGACTAATTATGTCTAGAATTAAATATGGCTTCCTACAAGTGTTAGCAAATAACAGGAATGACCGGTCAATTTTGCAAACCTCCTTTTCATTATCATAATCATCCGTTACTTTTTTGGTGTTCGAAGAAAATATATGCGTCGAAAAAAAATCGACTGTTAATTAAAATAATTACGTCCCAAATCATTTCATTATCGTTTTTATTGTTTTATTTTGTTTCGTTTACATGTGTGTTTTGGTAATAAAATTACTTATCTTACTTATTACACATGTGCAAATCATCAAAAACTTGTTACAAACTAATAATAAGATGAGAATAGTGAAAGCTATATAAAAGCTCGGTGTCGATGTTTTCTTGGTCTAGTAGCATCTGGAGTTTATCGTCACCGAGTAGTGCTGATAGAATATTCGGCTAAAATGGAAAACACAAATCACGGAGTAATAGTTGGGGCCAAATATTGACCACCATGATTGGGGATTTCACAGAATGTCCATAATCTTCTCACTGTCAAACGATTTATTTAGTTTCCTTGTATAGGTTCATGTGTTCTCTATATAGTGTCGGTAATAACCTTTTGTAAAAATAACCTTTGAGAATATAATACAAAAATCCTTTGATTATCAGTTAAATACGTGCAGATTTAAGTCTCACAAAGTAGACAATATGTGCATTTTAGAAGTAAATTTTAAAAATATAAGAGCTCGTGCAAACAACTTCAATAGTTATTACTTAGTTTTTTTTTTTGAACGGCAACACCTAGATATTCTAGGATAATTGGGTTTCTCCGGGGCAACACCTACAACATTCAGGGCAGTCCACCCAAGGAGGAACCCTCAACTGGGTAAACCCCTTGACCTGGCCACAGACCCCTTTTTTACTGTGGCCAGGATTCGAACCCAAGACCTCCACTATGAAAAGTCTTGTGGCTACCATTGCACCAAATGGCCAACGATAGTTATTAGTTAGTTATTGGATATAATAAACGTAACATGGGGAAATACTAAAAGGATTTTTGTTTCTTCATCCATTCTCTTCGTTTCTCCCTAGTCATATTTTTTGACTAACTTTTTGTTTCTACAATACACATTTACATGTAAAGTACATGCACATACGCATGTACATATACATGTAAACGAAACACTATAAATACATTAACTTAAAAAAAAAAGCAAAGAAAACTCTAACATATTAACATGCACATATGCATGTAGTATATAATTAATACATTTACACTAAAATTAGATATATATATATATAGGGGTGAGTTTTACTAGAAAACTTATTTTCATAAGAAAACCAAAAAACTCCTCATTAAAGGTGTTGCATATGTGTAGTACACCCAAAAACCTAACCCCTACCCAAAAACCTAAACCCCCCACCCCACCCCACCCAAAAACCTAAACCCATCCCACCCACCCCTCCACCCACCCCCCAAAAAACTAAACCCCCCACCCACCCCCAAAAAACCTAACTTAAAAGCTAAACTAAACTCAAAAGCTAACCCTACTACACATATGTAGTAGGGCGCATATATTTTTTTTTTTTGGAAAGAGGACGATATGGGGAACAAGATATCCGAAACGGTTTTTTAATTTTTGATTTATATTTTGAGTTATGATTTTTTTATTATTTTTTTTACTTTTAATAAATAGTTTTTTGGTTTTCTCATTAACAATGAGTTTTTTTATGATACTTCCCATATATATATATATATATAGGGGAAGGATCATAAGAAAACTCATTGTTTATGAGAAAACCAAAAAATTGTTTACTAAAGGTAAAAAAAATCATAACTTAAAATATAAATCAAAAACTAAAAAACCGTTTCGGAGACATGTACAAAACCAGGGATCAATGAACATGATAAATATACAATGTAGATTATGAAAGATTGGGATTTTCAATAAATGAGAAACAGTTGCAAAATTTATACATTGTCAAAACCCAATCTACAAAGGCTTCCATACCTTTGCAGAAGCTTTAAAAATAGCCGGAGAACATTTTGGAACACACGGCTTTTACATCAAACCCGAAGAGGTTCCAACGTTTTCTGAAATTACAAAAACCAATCCTGAGCAAATAATCAAAGCTCAAGAGGAGGTTATTGCAAAGCTTGAGCAAATAATCAAAGCTCAAGAGGAGGTTATTGCAAAGCTTCAAACGCAGCTAATGAAAGGGGGAGAAAATACACAGCCTATACAAGCCCAAATTGAAAATAGCATAATGAAACAAAAGATAGCTATACTCGAGGCAAAAAATAAACAATATATACACAGAATCGAGAAAAAAGAAAAGATAGCTTCAAATATAAATTATGATTCTTTCAGAACAAGGATGCTAGATACACCCTGGAGACAATATTTACAACCAGTTATTAACAGATTTCCAGAATTTGAACACGTTATTTTACAAAAAGTTTGTTCAGAATTTTCGTTAATTCTGTATGATCTTCAACAAAAAATTATTATTGATCTTGCATTTCAAGATACGGCTGATGAAGGAATTAAAGTAGTAGAAAGAACAAATGATGAAGGAGAAGGAACGGGACTCCTTCTTCTACAAATCAGTTTCTCTACAATAATGTTTGACGATCAAGCTGTTCAATTTTACCACCATGGTATGATTGACTATATTGAGTTCAGATTAAACCAAAGGACAGAGAACCTCTTTCAACGTTTAGGAGAAAAATTTACAATGATCACAGAAAATATTGTAGCACATTCAAAAATCCCCATAGTCGGTTGCAAAATCTTTTCATCATTTCCCTTTGCATCCGAATATACATACAAACCAGCCAGAAAAAGGATATTTGTAGATCACAGAAAACACATACAAAGCCCTTTTTCTAGCTTTTTCCTAATTAGACCAGTTGCAAAACTTTGCAATTAATCCAAATCATGACTTTGCCAATATTGCATGGTTAACAGAAAAAGATACACAGACACAGGTTTTCGATTCATTTATCAAAAAACATCAAAAAACCCCTCAGTTGTCTGGTCATTTTCCCTCGGAAAGATTTAAATTACTAGGAGAAGGCCACTATATACAGATTTATTCTGATCTAAACTGGCGTTTGCTTTTACCATACATGGGTGAAGCTGATACTCTAGAACTAGACCATACTATAAACGATGAAAATGAAGACACTGACAGTATTCCAGAAACACCACCTTCTATCGACAACACACACAGAGATTTCTAAAACATGACGCATACCATGACGTAAAAAGACCAATTATTACGCGTGGATATACAGCAAAAAGACAGCTGACAAATGAAAATAATTGTAGATAAAGATTCTTATCGTTTTTTTCTTTTATTTTGTCGTTTTTACTTTAGTTGATAGCCGTTGATTTATTTCTTTATTTTGTAACCGTTGCTTTAGATTAGTGTGCATTATTGCGCCTTTACTTTTTATCTTTCTCTGCCTATAGAAGAAGGCGGTTGCTTCATTTGTAATTACACCGAGAACTTCAATAATATAAGAATTCTCTCTCTCTATGGCACACTAAACTCCTTACGACCCTCTTTAGCCAATAATTCTAACACCTTAGCTCCTTCCCAAAACCTCATGCTATATCCCATATATATAAAAAAAAACTCCGTTGTGCATACTCTCCTCTGGAACTACTTCACTACTCATCATTTCATTGTAACATCATAGTAAGTATACCCCTTTTCTTTTATATTTCCACTTCTTTTTATGTTTTTACATGTTTAATTTTAATTTTCTCAATTTAACTAGTACCCCCTCTAAATGGTATCAGAGCCATGATTTCCTAAAATCTAAAAGACTTAGACAGGTCCATACTAAGGCAGCGTGATTGCTTAAGCCCTATTTTCTATGGAAACCCGCTTAGATGAAGATTAGGGATTGTATTGCTTTGATAACAAATAGGACTAATGGCCCAGATATTTGTTCTATTTACTGTCATTTTTAATTTACGGGATATATGAAAATATTATAAGGAAGGCTAATCGGTGTTAGAAGAAAAGCTAAAGAGTCGGATTTTTCTCTAAAATATATAATCTCAAAATTCAAACAACTCAAGCAGAATACTCGATTTTTTAAATCTAGAATTCTCTGAAAAACCAACCAATAAAATTATTAATAAAAATAATTTTAATCTAGTTTTAGAATTAAAAAAGATTACGAACATAGTCTACATACACCAGACAATATACAATTAAATGCTTTAACAGACCTAGTAATCAATCTAGGAGTAAATCTACAAAAAGAGTCTGATACTAACAAACAGTTGTTTGATATATTACAAACAAAAGTAAATAATAAAATAGAAGAATTTAGAAAATATATAGAAAATCTAGATTAAATTAAAGACCAAAACACCCAAATTCTAAGAGAATTAAAAGGATTTAAGAGAAACAATCTAGAACAACAAGAGGTAAATAACGATATAGAAAAAATTACTGAAGCCATAAACAAATTAAGTTTGGAAGAAAATAAAATTACTAGACAACCAAAACCCTATAAACATTGGCAACCCCGAAAATGAGTAATCAAAGCTTTTTTGGAAGAAGTAGAACAATACAGGAAGCCAGAAACTCGACAAGCAACATACAGGACACAAAAATCAGATACTTTACTAAACAGGTTAATCAGAAGAGGATCAAGATCCAATAGTACACAACATATAGTACAAATTGAAGAAGAAATAGATTTGAATAGAAACATAAATTTATACAATCAACATCAGCTAGACATCCTAAACCCTAGAATTTTATATCAAACAGGAATATTAAATCTAAATACAACATTAATACGAAGCTCTAGAGAAGAAAGTCTAAGAGTTACAGATAAAACTGTAACAATAGACTTAATTTCACCAGAAACTATACAAAAGATTAAACAATCAGGAAAAAAATCCGTTCATACAGGGTTAATAGTCATAGGAATAAAAGCCTTAGGAAGAAAAAACTTGGGCACAAAATTATTAGCCTTAATACTAGACAAAAGTTGGAAAATAGATCTAAAAAAGGCCATAATCTCAAGAATGGAGGTTGACCTTAGTCAAAATACAGCCTTATTTTACTGTACACCAGGAATTCTAAAAGATATCAAAGATTTACAAAATATAAAAATAGCCCTACAAACCAAAGGATATGAAGACTATGAAGGAAATAACATGGTCATAAGCATAGGAGTACTAGGAAAAGCTAGTAACAGGTCAGGTATGGAGTACAAAGTAAATATACAAGGAATCGTACAAACAATGACATCAAAATCTATACAAATGATAGATCCAATCAAAATTAATCCAGAAGAATTAGCGGGATTAGAATGGAATATACAAGATATACAAGAAAGTGAAAACCAAATCCTAATACCAAAAAGAAGTATTATATATGAAGGATTAGATGGATTACAAAGCATAAGATTTACAAACTTTCATCAAAAAATAAATGAAGAAAATAGTAGCGAAGCTACTATAGACAATAGTTTCATGAGTATAGAAGATGATGAAATACCAATATACGATACAGAACACAGAGGAGGATGAAGAAATAAATACAGAATTTTTATGATTTGAACAAGAAGAAGCAGATTATAGCATGATAGATTATCTAGAATCATCTCTAGAAGAAGATGAATTAACAGCCTTTAAAACAGAAGAAGTAGATAAAACTATAGAACAAATCATAGATAGAAAATTCACCGAATTAAACATACTAGAAGAAGTAGATAATAAGATTATAGAATGTATAACAGAACTAGGAATGACATACGAAGAGAGCTATAAAAAGCTACAAGAAGATTATAATTTACCATTAGTTAAAGATATTCTACAAGGAAAAACAATGATTTCAGATTTTTACAAACAAGAACAGTCGTTCATGGATCAGGATATGAATAATCCATACAAAAGAACAAGATGGTCTGAAAGAGGAGAAACTTCACATGAAACATTAGGAATGGAACCTTGGACTCCACCATCTATAGGTTATCAACAAGAATCTAAGTACCAAGGAAAATGTAGTAGACTACCTATAGGACATATATATACAGTGGAAATATGTTGTTATTAGAACAACAAAAACCACAACTTTGGGTAGATGAAATTCTAACATGAGAACAAATCACAGTTCATATGTGGGAAACAAATAAAAAAGATAGTATGGATATTTTTGCCTACCTAGAAACTACATTAGGTCCGATAGCCTTAGGTATCTGGCAAAGAAAAAAAGCCCAAGATCCAGACAGTATAAATATATTAAAAGCCCTAGGAGATAACCCTTATAATTTTACATCTCAAATAAGGACTCTCATCCTAAGAGTAGATCCAACAAAAAACAATAGTTTAATACAAGATACAACAATTAGAAATTTAGAACAGTTAAGCATAGCCGATATGAAATATATAAATGAATTTACATTAGATTTCACAAGATTATTATCACAGACAGGAAAAGCAATGGATGATAATTTATGTGATAAATATTTTATAAAATTACCAGGAGATTTAGGAAAAAGTATACACGAATCGTGGAAATCAACATATGGTGAACAAAATAATCTAAGAATAGGACCTAGAATAACTTATACATTTGGGATACTAGAAGAAAAATGTAAAGAAGTAGCCTTACAAGAACACTTAAAAAAGAATGCTTATGCATTTTATAAAACAGCAATCTACACACCCCAAGCTTACGAATTTTATGAGAAAAAGAAAAAGCTTAGAAAAAGCACAACATACAATAAAAATTATAAACCCTACTATAAAAATAAATATGTTAGAAAACCACAAACTAAAAAATGTAAATGTTTCATTTGTGGAGATGAAACACATTTAGCTAATAAATGTCCAAACAAAAATAAAAATATAGAAAGATTTAATTTAGTAGAACAGTTAAATGACTACGAAATAGAAACAATAAAAACAGACGATTCAGATAACGAATCCATTTATAGCATCTATAGCGAAGAAGAACAACCTATAGCAAAAATCTCATATGCATTCATGAACACAGAATGCATACATAAATGGATATGTCAAAAGGGTAATAATTATATAAAATGCTATAATTGTGAATACTATCCAAGTATAGAAAAAAGATCACAGTGTAAGTTGTATATGTCTAAAAAAGATATACGATGAAAATATAGACAACACAACAAAAACAAGTACAAGCGTTAATCCAGAAAAATTAGAAGAAAAAATAGAAAAATTAGAATTAACAATAGAGCTACATGATCTTAAGCTAAAAAATATGGATAACAAAATAAAAGAATTAGAAGAATATATCAATAAAAAGAAAGAAGTTCAGCATGAAATAATACAAATGTCTGCAGAAGAACAAGAACCAGTATATGTACAAACACATGGATCAATGAACATGATAAATATACAATGTAGATTATGGTTAGATCACAATAAATTTATAGATTTAACAGCATTAGTAGATACGGGAGCCACTTAAAGTCTAATATCACATAGTATAGCTCCAATACAATATCATAAAAAGTTATCTTATCAATTAGTAAGTAGAACAATTGAGGATGGATTAATTTTAATTACACACTATCTAGAACCAGTAGGAATACAATTCCTAGACTTCTCAAAAAATTATAGTATAAAGTATGAAATACCGCAAATAAACATAAACCCTCAACACATAAAATCCAAAGACTTTGTTTTAAGATTAAATTTTTTACTAGGATTAAATGGAGTCATTACTCTAACAAAAAACTTTATTACACTAAGCAAACACATATATACATTCCCAACGCTTAGGTATAATAACACAACAGAAGTTATACAAAAACGTGAAAAGACCGGAAGCTTAGAACTTTTAAAACAAAATCATAATAAACAAAGTTTAATAGAAAATGAAAGCATAAAATTACTAACAGAATTCTTAAGCCATGAGCTTGAAAAAGGCAAGGATATAACAAAAAGTATAAATAATCCTATAATATTACATTTAGAAAAAATAGGCTTAATAGGAGAAAACATTACAAACTCAAGAGTAAATTACACATGTAAATTCAAACTCAAAAACCCACATCTCACAATTATAACAACTAACATAGAATATAGTCCATTAGATAAAGAAGAATTTAAAAAACAAATACCTGAAATGACAAACCAATGATTAATAAGAAAATCAGAAAGTCCACATAGATCATCATCATTTTTAGTAAGAAACCATAGCGAAATCAAAAGGGGAAAGGCAAGAATAGTTTATAATTATAAACCTTTAAACGAGAATACAGAAGACGATGGTTATAATATTCCCAATAAAGACAGTATATTAAATTTAATACAAAAGAAAAAGGTATTTTCAAAATTCGATCTAAAATCAGGATTTAACCAGCTACATTTAGAAGAAAGTTTTAAACCATGGACAGCCTTTACATGTTCAGAAGGACAGTATGAATGGAATGTCCTCTTTTGGACTAAAAAATGCTCCATCTATTTTTCAAAGATTCATGGAAAGTATATTTCTAAAATATGATTTTTGTTTAGTTTACATTGATGACATTCTGGTTGCAAGTGAAACTGTACAGGAACACGAACAACATCTAAAACAAGTATTCGAAGAAATTAAGAAGCACGGTATTGTAGTTTCAAAAAGAAAGATGGAACTATTTAAAAGAAAAATATCCTTTCTTTGTCTAGAATTAGGAAATGAAAAGATAGAATTACAGTCACATATTTCGACAAAAAATATAGATTTTTCTGAAAAACTTAAAAATTTAAAACAAATTCAAGTCTTTTTGGGACTAGTAAACTATGCTAGAAAGTTTATTCCAAACCTATCAAAATTAGTAGGTCCTCTATATAGTAAAACCACAAAAATAGGCAAAGACATTTTAATACAGAAGATATTAAAATAGTGCAAAAAATTAAAAAAGGCTATTAAAGTTATAGGTCCATTAGAATTACCAATAGTTACAGATTATATTATTGTTGAAACAGATGGATGTAAAGAAGGATGGGGAGCTGTCCTTCTCTACAAACCAAATAAATATAGTCTAAAATCAGAAGAAATTTTTTTTGCATACTCTAGTGAAAATTTTCAAAATAAAACTAATTGGACAAGTATAGATTTTGAAATATAAGCATTAATTAATGCTCTGGAAAAATTTAAAATCTATTTACATAATTAATTCACGGTCAGGACAGATTGTGAAGCTATTTTAAAATTTATAAAAAATGACCAAAGTAAAAAAAATAAACAGAACCAGATGGGTTAATTTACAAAATACTATTCAAGGTCATAGATATATTATAAACATCGAACATATTAAAGGAAAAGATAATGAGATAGCTGACATGTTATCTCAAAATATTAATAACTTATTTTTTCCAGATGGAAAAGAAAGATAAGGGCAAAGCAAAGATTATACATCCTAGAAAGACAGTCTCTCTGATGAGTATCTCATCTGAAGAAGAACAGACAGAAAAGCTGATGAGCCAGGCTATAAAGGTAGAAAAAGTACACAGTTCTAGAAAGTTGCCAACATCAGTAGCTAGACCAGATAATATCCTTTAGTTTTACAACCCAGTATACAGCCAAAGTCCTATTAATCCAAGACAAAAAAATACACAAACTAGACAAAGGATTGATACATACTCATAAACATAAACATAAACATAACATTGTTCAACATACGGAAGCGTAAACATTGTCTAAACAAATCATAAACATAATCAAAACATAACGGGATACCAGACTTCATTATCAGCAGGGTAACTCTTCTCGCTTGCCAAGCATCACCGTCCATCGCCGTACCTGTCATTAACCTGAATGTGCATACTAAAAGTCAGCTACGCTGGTGAGTTCTAGCATTTCATAAACCTTAACATAAACATTTGCCAAAAACATAACATACATTTATTTAACAAAAGCGTACGTAAAACATGCAATAATTTAACATCATCGTAACATAGCATCATAACATAAGTCAATATGAACCGAATCCGCGCCTTCTCGTAACCGTCAATTTCATACATCGTATTCTGACGGAAGAACCTAAGGCTCGTTACCTTAAGGCAGACCAAACATCGTCTCCTGAGGCTAGTTACCTCAAGGCAGACCAAACATCGTCTCCTGAGGCTAGTTACCTCAAGGCAGACCAAACATCGTTTCATGCACTGTTCCCTCGCGGGGAATAATGCCTCCCGTTAAGGGATCCCGGTAATCCCATAGGGGACCGTCGTCACCCTTTACTCAACCAGTTGTACAACCGTTATCCAGCCACATAGGCCCCCCGTAAGGGTAAGGCCAATACATACATACATACCCTAGCTCTCATAGGAACTCGTGGCAGATTTGTTCATTGTCATGACTTTCATGAAATCCTTTACCTCGTTTTAGTTAAAGCATTCGTACGTTTTATTAAATAACATTTCATCCGTAAATCTTTTGTAAACTTTATTTGGCAAAACACTTCATTAACTCGTTTCATCTTCCCCTTTCGGAAGCATCGTTTCGTAAACAATTCATTAACATATTTCAACTTTCCTTTTCAGAAGCATCGTTTCGTAATCATTTCATTAACACATTTTAACTTCCCCTTTCGGAAGCATCGTTCATAAACCTCGTTTTGTAAACATCATTTCATAAACCTCGTTTTGTAAACATCATTTCAAAAACCTCGTTTTGTAAACATCATTTCATAAACGTCGTTCTGTATGTATGCACACCAGCCCAAAACATTATTAAAACATTTAAAAGAGGGCTCTAGAATTCACCTGATAAGCTAATCTTGGTTGTCGTAAACAAAGGTCCAACAACGTCACTTCCGACCTGAATTGATTAGTTAAATATACATCAGACCTAATCTCAACTCTAACGGTTTACTCGTTCTGTTTTAGGCGAACTTAAGGCTAAGTTCGCCCCTTATAACCCTAGCGAACATACAAGCGAACATAGTCCAAGTTCGCCTAGTTAATGCCCAGCGAACTTAATAAGTTCGCCTACTCTACATTAGGCGAACGTGCTAAGTTCGCCATCCTTGCTTCAGGCGAACAATGTAAATTCGCCTGAACTGGTCCCATTCCTAAACATACCCAAACCGTTACGAGGACGTCTAGATAAAATACGCTTATTCAATTCTAACGAAAATCGAAAAGAGTCTCGTTTGTTTTTTTATCTAATCCAGACAATTCAAATTGTCTATTTCCATCTCAAAAATCATGTCCAATAATCCAATAGATAAAGCTTTAGCTATTAGCATCGACAAGAACATAACCATTATATTTGACAAGCGACGATTATTAAAATAAACAAACTTTGTCATTTAATGATAGCCAAATATAATCTCTACTCGTCCTCCTCAAATACGGTATTCATTACAACATGTGTAGGAGAACTTGAACTCATTTAATCAAGACGGTGTCTAAATCTTACCTTTGATGTCTAAATCCGATTCAAATGAGTTCAAGTTGTCAATTAAATGAGGTGGAAAACCTTACCTTTGATCAAGAATTATTATAATTATCCCCATCTTTTGACAACTTGAACTCATTTAATCAAGAACCGAATGAAGTGGAAAACCTTACCTTTGATGTCTAAATCCGATTCAAACGAGACCGAGCCTCACACTTGATCGAACCGTGACCCGTACTTACTCATAACATGTGTTCTTCATAGCCTATAGATCGATTAATTTGTGAAATAGCATCTTTTTAACATTGACTCATCTTTGCAGTTGGGATTATAGTCGGCTTACCTGAGAACTGACCGGAATGACTTTCTCAAAGCCCCGATAGAGCCTTGCTTCCTGTTACAGCTGCAAGACCCGCCGAAGGTGACTACAGCAAGCTGATTTCGCGTAATCTGAGGTCAAATCTCCCTGTATTCGTCGCCCTTGTCCTCCAGCAGCTGTCGGCGAGTACTAGCCGCCGGAATCCCTTTTTGTCTTGCGCGATTCGGACCTGAACGAACCTTCCCTGAGGTCGGCTCCTGTGTTGGGACCCATAATCTGTATTCTCCATGCTAACCGAGCAAGTTAGGGCAGGTGGTGGTCTGATTATGGTTCAAGGGTGGTGAGGGGTGTGTTTCTGGGTTGAAGTCGACGAAGTGGAGGGGTGGAATGGGGGTGACGGAGAGCTAGGTTTTTAAATCCATCTTTACCTCTTGCCCACATAAGTCCTTAGAATTCTCATATATTACCCCTTTTACCCTTAAACATAAACCTCATTAATTAGGCCATAATCGTGTTTAAACTTCTGAAATTTTGGGGTGTTACAACATTTTGGAACAAACAGCTTTTACATCGAACCCGAAGAGGTTCCAACGTTTTCTGAAATTACAAAAACCAATCATGAGCAAATAATCAAAGCTCAAGAGGAGTTTATTGCAAAGCTTCAAACACAGCTAATGAAAAGGGGAGAAAATACACAGCCTATACAAGCCCAAATTGAAAATAGCATAATGAAACAAAAGATAGCTATACTCGAGGCAAAAAATAAACAATATATACACAGACTCGAGAAAAAAGAAAAGATAGCTTCAAATATAAATTATGATTCTTTCAGAACAAGGATGCTAGATATACCCTGGAGACAATGTTTACAACCAGTTATTAACAGGTTTCAGAATTTGAACACATTATTTCACAAAAAGTTGGTTCAGAATTTCCGTTAATTATGTATGATCTTCAACAAAAAAATTATTGATCTTGCATTTCAAGATACGGCTGATGAAGGAATTAAAGTAGTAGAAAGAACAAATGATGAAGGAGAAGGAACGAGACTCCTTCTTCTACAAATCAGTTTCTCTACAATAATGTTTGACGATCAAGCTGTTCAATTTTACCACCATGGTATGATTGACTATATTGAGTTCAGATTAAACCAAAGGACAGAGAATCTCCTTCAACGTTTAGGAGAAAAATTCACAATGATCACAGGAAATATTGCAGCACATTAAAAAATCCCCATAGTCGGTTCGAAAATCTTCTCATCATTTCCCTTTGTATCCGAATATACATACAAACCAGCCAGAAAAAGGATATTTGTAGATCATAGAAAACACATACAAAGCCCTTTTCTAGCTTTTTCCTAATTAGACCAGTTGCAAAACTTTGCAATTAATCCAAATCATGACTTTGCCAACATTGCATGGTTAACAGAAAAAGATACACAGACACACGTTTTCGATAACCAAACCAAACGTACCTAGTGTAATCCCACACATAGCTAACGCTATTAGTAGGGTCTGGGGAGGGTGTGATGAGGGCAAACCTTACCCCTATCCCAAGGGATAGAGAGGCTGCTCCCATTTAGACACACGTTTTCGATCCTTTTATTAAAAAACATCAAGAAACCCCTCAGTTGTCTGGTCATTTTCACTGGGAAAGATTTAAATTACTAGGAGAAGGCCACTATATAGAGATTTATTTTAATCTAAACTGGCGTATACTTTTACCATTCGTGGGTGAAGCTAATACTCTAGAACTAGACCATATTATAAACGATGAAAATGAAGACACGGACAGTATTCCAGAAACACCACCTTCTATCGACAGCACACACAGAGATTTCTAAAACATGACGCATACCATGACGTAAAAAGACCAATTATTACGCGTGGATATACATAAAAAAGACAGCCGACAGAGGAAAATAGTTGTAGATAAAGAGTCTTATCGTTTTTTCTTTTAATTTGTCGTTTTTACTTTAGTTGATAGCCGTTGATTTATTTCTTTATTTTGTAACCGTTGCTATAGATTAGTGCGTATTATTACGCCTTTACTTTTTACCTTTCTCTGCCTATATAAGAAGGTGGCTGCTTAATTTGTAATTACACCGAGAACTTCAATAATATAAGAATTCTCTCTCTCTCTCTATGGCACACTAAACTCCTTCCGACCCTCTTTAGCCAATAACTCTAACACCTTAGCTCCTTCCCAGAACCTCATGCTATATCTCCTATATATATAACTCCGATGTGCATACTCTCCTCTGTAACTACTTCACTACTCATCATTTCATCGTAACATTATAGTAAGTATACCCCCTTTCTTTTATATTTCCACTTCTTTTTATGTTTTTACATGTTTAATTTTAATTTTCTCAATTTAACCGGTACCCCATATATATATATATAAAGGGGACGATTCCACTAAAAAGTGGTTTTTCGCTAAGAAGTACTAAGAAGTGGGTTAAACGAACTCCGATTGAGCTCATTCCAGCGGCGTTAGAACCGTATAATCGAACCCTAATCCGGACCCAAAAACCTAAACCCCCCTCCACCCGCACCCCCAAAAACCTAAACCTCCTTCTAACCCTACCTCGAAAAGCCTAAAACCACCACCCACCCCCCAAAAACCTAAACCCCCCATCCACTCCCCCCCCCCCCAAAAAAAACCTAAACCCCCCACCCCCCCCCTAAAAAAACCTAAACCCCCCCCCCACCCACCCCTAAAAACCTAAACCCCCATAAAAAAAACCTAAACCTTAAAATCTAAACCCTAGAAACCAAACCTTATGGCTAAACCATAAGGCTAAAACATTAAAATTCAAACGTAAAGTATAAATCTTAAAAGCTAAACCCTAAAAACTAAGATGGTAGAGTTCGACGAGACTGTTCCAACGCCGCTGAAATTAGCTCAATCGGAGTTCGTTTGCTATCGTTTCTTAAGGTTTTTGTCATTTCTTAGATTTATTAGCGAAAAACTACTTTTTATTTGATCCTCCCCATATATATATATATATATATATATATATATATATATATATATATATATATATATATATATATATATATATATATATATATATATATATATATATATATATATAGGGGAGGGTTATTCTACAAAGTCAAAAAAGTGTAAAAAGTCGTTTAAAAACCCCACCACCACCCCCCAAAAGTCTAAAACCCCCACCCCCTCAAAACCTAACCCCCACCCCGAAAAACCTAAAACCCCCACCCACCCCCAAAAACCTAAATCAAAACAAAAAACCTTAAAAAGCCGAAAAAGTCGTCTAAAAACACTACCACCACCCCCAAAAGCCTAAACCTCCAACCCAACCTCCCCAAAAACCTAACTCCCCCCTCAAAAGCCTAAATAATAAAAGCTAAATCCTAAGGAAAAAACTAAACCCTATTATCTAAACCCTAAAAGCTAAGATCATAGAGTTCGACGAGACGGTTCCAACGCCGCTGAAATGAGTGAAATCGTAGTTCGTATGAGCCGGTTATAAGCGTTTTAAACCACTTTTTACAATTTTTTGACTTTGTAGCGAGATCTCACACTATATATATATATATATATATATATATATATAGGGTAAGGATCCAATCAAAACCCTATTTTATTGTGTTAACCCAAAAACCATATGTATATTTTTGACTTGGGTTCGAGCCTGTCTTTGTGTTCCGTTTTTTTTATTAATGCGTTTGCCACGTGTTCTGTTACACCTTACCTTTCTTTAGTTGCCCTTTTACATCTCTTTTACTTTCAAAATTAACCTTTTTTTGTTTTTTTAAAAATCCAACTCATCCTCAACCATAATATTCATTATTCTTTAATATATTATCCTCTCTTAATTATCTCTGATATTTTTAATAAATTAAAATAAGTAGCATTTGGATGATAGCTTTACTAACTTTTATTTATCTTTTGAGATTAATGTAATACTGTCAAATATATAAATAATTATACTTTATTTAACATTAATATTTATATTTTTAAAATAATATCTATTATTTTCGATTAATTTCAGTTTTATTTAAATGTGTTTCATTATTTTGATTTTTTTTAATATAACGGTATATTCCATAAATTTATATAGCTTTTTTTAAGATATTATTATATAGGATTAGGTTCAGGTAAAAAGGATTCTAATTCTAAGAAGGGTGAGAAGGATTTAAAGCCATTAGATTAAATTGTAGAAAAAATTTAATGTTTGAGATTAAATTGTAGGATAAAAAGTTGTTGGAAAGTTATTTTAGTCTTGGCTACTTTTGTTGACTTTTTTTCAAGTTCCCCCCTCATTTTTAAACGTTCATAACTTTTACATACGACATTATTTTTTCAAAAAAATTACACCATAAAAACGAGCGATTTTTTATCTTTAAAACGAGTATAGTGTCGTTATAATCAAAAAAGAAAAAAAAATTACGTTTTCCAGCTCATTGTGTAATACAAGTTTATTGTGTAATACAAGTTTAATGTGTAATACAAGTTCATTGTGTAATACAAGTTTAATGTGTAATACAAGTTCATTGTGTTAAATGTATTTATCATTGTGTTTTACGTTTTTCAGCTCATTGTTTAATTAGTCAGGTCATTGTTTAATACAAGTTCATCGTGTAATACAAGTTTATTGTGTAATACAAGTTCATGTGTAATACAAGTTCATCGTGTAATACAGGTTCATTGTGTAATATAAGTTCATTGTGTAATACAAGTTCATTGTGTAATAAAAGTTCAATGTGTAATACAAGTTCATTGTGTTATATGTATTTATCATTGTGTTTTACGTTTTTCAGCTCATTGTGTAATTAGTCAGGTCATCGTGTAATACAAGTTCATCGTGTAATACAAGTTCATCGTGTAATACAAGTTTATTGTGTAATACCACGTCTTGTCATTATGTAATTAGTCAGGTCATTGTGTAATACAAATTCATTGTGTAATACAAGTTTAATGTGTAATACAAGTTCATTGTGTTATATGTATTTATCATTGTGTTTTACGTTTTTCGGCTCATTGTGTAATACAAGTTCATCGTGTAATACAAGTTCATTGTGTAATACAAGTTCATTGTGTAATACCACGTTTGGTCATTGTGTAATATCTGGTCATTGTGTAATTAGTCAGGTCATTGTGTAATACAAGTTAATTTTGTAATACAAGTTCATTGTGTAATACAAGTTCAATGTGTAATACAAGTTCATTATGTAATACAAGTTCATTGTGCAATATAAGTTCGTTGTGTAATACCACGTCTGGTCATTGTGTAATATCTGGTCATTGTGTAATTAGTCAGGTCATTGTGTAATACAAGTTAATTTTGTAATACAAGTTTATTGTGTAATACAAGTTAAATGTGTAATACAAGTTCATTGTGTAATACAAGTTCATTGTGTAATACCACGTCTGGTCATTGCGTAATACAAGTTCATTGTGTAATTAGTCAAGTCATTGTGTAATACAAGTTCATTGTGTAATTAGTCAGGTCATTGTGTAATACAAGTTCATTGTGTCAAATATTTTTCATCATTGTGTTATATGTTTTCATCATTGTGTTTTATGTTTTTCAGCTCATTGTGTAATTCGCTCAAATATGTCAGTTATTATGTAATATCAGGTCTGATCATTGTGTAATATCAGACCTTGTATTACACATTGACCAGGTGTATTACACATTGACCTGATGTATTACACATTGACCTGATGTATTACACATTGACCTGGTATATTACACATTGACCATTATGCCCTCCCTTTAAAAACAATAAAATGACACATGTCAAACTTAAAATCCTTCTTACCCTTCTTATTTTTAAAACCCTTTTTACTATAACCTAACCCTTATTATATAACTTTTAAAATACGATATTTTATAAAATTCTGAATTTACCGTCACGACTTACTTATTTTTATCTTTGTTTCAATATAAATTTTATTCAAAACAGATTTATCATGATAATGTATACGTCATCGAAGGATGAATATATAAGCCGTCGAAGCTGTTTCCCGTTTCGTTTTTTTTTTCCTATTACATATTTTAAAATATGATGTTTTATAGAATTACGAATTTATTGTTTTGATGTACTTATTTTTATCATCGTTTTGACATGAATTTTTTTCGCATTGTTAACCATTAGTTTATATGTTATCAAAACCGAGGCTTACAAATTTTAACACCTCCGCCGCAACGCGTGAGGTGCATGTTAACTAGTTCAATTTATTCAATACCGATTTCATATTAGACATATTTTCTTCCCAATCTTCTTTCTTCAATTTTATATTTTTTCAACACCATTTCAATCCCAACCTGGACGACTAATTTTTTTATTATTATAATAAATTCATATTTGTTTTTTACTTAAACGAAATGTCATTTCACCTCTAGATTTTATTTTTTTTATTAATGAAATTCATTTATATATATATATATTTAATGAAATGTCATTTATTTTTATTTTTAAATTAAATAAAAGCTTCAGGATGAGACAAATGTGAAAGATGACCACACTCATGGCTTAAGGATGGTTTAGATATACACCGGGAAAAATGACGTGATACTGACACAGAAAAGAGATAATATTAGGGATGTTAGGGTCGACATCCACCCCTAAGAAGCAAGCGGAGAGCAGTGAAAAGAAGATGAGATAGTCGTTGAAAATCTCTAGACGGGAGAGAAAAAAAGTGGGGGAGTGGGTTGTGTTAAATGCCAATAATACCCGTCACTTGTTTATTTGTTTGGCATCACACTTAAAGCTTTAGATATTTTAGAAGAGTAAACTATCATTTTCGTCTTTATGGTTTAGTCATTTTTGTCGGTTTTATTCAAAAAGTTTAATTTTCTTCTGTGTATACTCATGATTTACAAAATTTATCGTTTTCATCCAACTGATTAACTTCATCCATATTTTAACTTTAAATAAAGGGGTATTTGTGTCTTTTTATACATTTTCTTTATTTTATACATTTTTAAACCTTTAATTATTCCTCGTCCCCTTAAATGAGGGTTGACATGAAATTGAATCGATTTCGATTAGAAATTTGAGGTTTGATTTCCTTATTCGATTTGCAAGAGAGATTATTGTTTTTTCCTATCAATTTTGATTTGAATTACCGCTAGGGTTTTCCATCAATTTTGTTATGTTTGTATCTATTTGCGCATAAACTATGGGTTCAGAAAGTGAGTTTCTGTAGTAAAATCGATGGATAATAATGGCGAAAGTGAAACTATATTAAAAAGTAATGGCGCCTATCATGTTAAAAATATTAGTGAAAAATTAGTAAAAATTGGGAATTCTACACCTGTTAAGACCATGATGTCTGTTGAAAGCACCAGATCGTCATCACCTACGGTCAGTAAAAGTAAGGTATTGAGAAAATGGCGGAGAATACCTAGGGATCTTGTTAAGAAAACAGGTAGTAGCTTAAACATTAGTGAAAATGGCGGTCTAATTGTCACACCCCAGTCCCAGGTACTGGTTAGACGTGACGCATGGTACAGAACACACAGCGGAAACTAAATTTTCATCTTTCATTACAAAATTTTAAACATCGTTTACATCATGAGATCAAAAAGTTACATCACATTTCATCATCGTTCATAACAATGAACATATCATTTCGGGACTTATAGTCTCATGACATGCCCATCATCTGGTTCAGTTCATCATCAGTTTTAGTCCTAGAATGCCTCATCTATTGACTACCTGTGATGCGCTCAAAAACATTTTAAAGAAAATGGGTCAACATAAAGTTGGTAAATTCATAACCAAATCAGTTTATAAAATGACCCGCAAAAGTATCTTGAACACAGTCATGGGGTTCCACCCCCTCTCATAGACAACTATGACCAATCAAGTCCATATATATATAACCCAAGACCGTTCCACGGGTCGTGTCCAACATGTCGTTCCACGTGTCTTGTGAAACACAATAACGCATATATAAACAATCGGTGTAATCGTTTCAAGATACCCAAAACGTTTTCATAAATTAACCATGCTTAAAATGGAGTATAACCGAGCCATGGTTATTTTAAATGCATCACAGTTTAAGAACTCACCTCAGCAGTATTTCGGCTTATCGTATCTTAAATATGGCAAACACTTCGGACAAAGCTCCTAGATATATAATGATATTACTTAATTACACAAGCCTAGCTTAATGGTGATTAACCAAAGCTTAACAGTAGGTCGGAACCTTACCTCAACATTATCTACAGTAATTTGAAGGCGAAACGCTAGAAACCGTACTTCCGTACGCGAACCGAGGCTCAGGATCGGGTATTCAGAGGTGTATGTGTGAATCCAAAATCTTAATTGGCTGTTCTTTCTCAAATGGACTAACACCATTAGTATGACTTTCTTTCTCAATTTTCATTCTTGTGTATCAAGAATCTTAATTGGCTATTTTGTGAAATGAAGTTAACCGTCTACCTTCACATCGTCTAGTGCAATAGCCTGAGCTAGATCAGCTAAACATTTGCGTAAGCAAGATACGTGAAATGTATTGTGGATTCCTTGTAGTGCTTCGGGTAATTCTAGTTTGTATGCCACTACTCCGATTCTTTCAGTGATCTTGTAAGGTCCGATGTATCTTGGTCCTAAATTTTAGTGTTTCCTGAACTTTACCACGCCTTTCCAAGGTGAGACCTTTAACATCACATAATCTCCTATTTGAAATTCTAAAGGTCGACATCGTCGGTCAGCATAACTTTTCTGTCAATCTTGAGCGGCTTCAATCGTTGCTTAATCTGGATTATCTTATCTGATGTTTCCTGTATAACTACAGGTCTAGATAATTGACAATCTCCTGCCTCCGTCCAACATATTGGAGTTCTGCACTTGCTTCCGTATAACGCTTCAAATGGTATAGCTTTGATGCTTGAATGGTAATTGTTATGATGTGCTCAGTATGGTCTATAAAATATACCTAATTTAACCTAATCTAGAAACTTTAGTTAAACTCTAGACTATCCTAAATACTAGACCACAATAACATGCAAGTGTACCTATCGAGTGCAGCAAAGCCTAATAGAAGTCCGGATATCGAACCCACGAGACACTAGTGACAACTAACTAGACTCTGACTCAACTAACTAACTGGTTTATATTAGGGGTTTTGTGTTCTGATTCTAAATCTAACAAACTAAAAGGAACTAAGACTAACCAACTATCACGTAAAGTATTTAGACAAACTCAAGAATGGGGAAGGCACTACCCAAGTAAGAATCCTATTTGTGAATCTCGGATTTCTCTCGGTTATGGAAACTATGATGGAACTGGGATCTTAAAGTATGACACCCTTAGACAACCTAGTGGATCCCTGATCAATCTCCGGGTGTGACCAGAAGGAAACTATAAGGGGTGTAAACGCTCACCAGTTAGTTGGATTACCTTTCTGTCTCTCCAACGACACTAAAGTACCCAAAAGACAGATTACCTTTCAGTCTCACTATCTCAATACATTCAAAGAATGCAAGGGGTAATCTCCGAACAATCGGTAAGACACGGAATAGCAAAGACAATAAGAACCCTAGGGAAACTTCTTTTCAGAGCCTTTACACCTAGACACCTATCACCAAAGACAACCCGACTACTTCGCACCTCTCAGCTATTGAAGTAAGTAGAATACTTAAACCCTCTAAACTCTCAACTATCGTTCTTATGGATTCGAACGTTCAAATACCTTAAACTAGTCACAAAAACACAGTAAGAACCTAATATGCATCTATACATGAAAGACATTCACAAAGACACATATGGAACATTAATTAATCATAAATTAGATCTAAATACGCATGCACATCAAACCAATTGTAAAAAGATTCTTTACATCAATGTCAAACCATCAATCATAACCAAAAACTGATAAAAATCCAAACTTTCAACAAATAGTCATCAAACCTAGGTAGCTCTAGAAGTTTAGCCAACAATCATGTTAAAAAAAACAGTAAACAATAAATAAAAATCATAAACATAATGTCAATTAAACTGATTGAACGCAAGAGAACGAAGAACATAAGCCGAATGATTATGATCTAACCAATGCGTGCTCACAAGCTTCAATCCTTTGCTCCAACTGACTTCCCTACTCCTAAAATCGCCCAAAGTCTCTGACTTGACAGCTGAAAGTCCAACCCTTGATAGAATGGCATTAAAATCTTTAAATATTCAATTTCTAGGGTTTTGCCATAATTTAGGATTTTCGCGTGTCGCGAACAACTTGGGTGGACATCTTGGCGTGGCGCCAAGGACAAACTAGTCGGGCGCACATTTTCCTGAATTCCCGGTCTTAGCGACATGCGAAGATCTGAGCCATGATCTTGGCGCTACCCAAGAACTAGAATTCCAGAATTTGTTTTCTTTTTCATTCTTTTCCTCGTGTGCTCGATTCCTTTAAGATTTTTCTTTTTTTTGCACACGAATACCTGTAAACACATCACAAACTAAGTACGAAACAAAAACGGCTAATTAAATAACTAAAACACACAAAAACGATAGGATAAACGGATGTGTTTTGCAACACATCAAACATCCCCACACTTAACCTTTTTTCGTCCTAAAAAATAATCTGCAATGGAATCATAACTGGAAAACTAGCTTTCAACTTCTCATTAATTCATTGATTAAAATATACTCACGCGTTAACTGCAATCATCGGTATTTCTGTCTGATTAAACCCAACCACCAACTAATCAAGCCCCCGATTGTGTTATATCATCACGTTACAAAACCATCATTCTACCTATGGGTCTCACACACAAAAATTCACAGCTTAGCCTAATCCCATCTCAAGGTGTGTCAAGGCCAGGGTTAAACCATGTAGATTTTCCCACCACTATAAACAAGAATTTATATGTTTTAAGAATTGCTTTAGATGGATAATGGATTAATGTAATGAGCATTTTTTATAATTTTATTTGAACCTTACCTAGTGGTGCTTCAATCAAGCTGTAACTCGACATGTGGCACATAGGCTGCAGTTCTAACAATGAAGCACTCGAGAATCTAACCCAGTGGTGTTTCAATCAGGTTGTAACCCGACGTGTGACACATAGGCGAAACTTAACTTTCCAAATTAGCTCATAAAGATGGAATTATGCAATTTAGGGCGCCACCTACTTTCGAATTTATTTTCATAAAAAGAAAGTGGTGTGCTACAGAATTTTTAAAACATATAGATTCTTAAATTTAACGTGGTACCCATCATCCTATATCGATAGTTTCAGCTTTACCGTTTCTCCCAAGATGAGAACCCACAAGATATCCCGATCTAATTACCGAATTAACTTATTTAACACTCTCAGGATGTTTAAGCTTTTCACAGTTAGCTGGGCCTACCAACACATCACAAATTAGACGTGCTTTCTATCCTTATTGTTTCATTTATTTCACAACCAGTTCCCAATTATACCTATCATTTTCCATTTATTTGCGTTTTATTTCAAGGTCATTTTTGAATTTTTTTACAGATTCTACCTAAAAATAAAAAATAGATTCAAATTACAAAAACTAGACGACTGTCTCCCATCCCCACACTTAAACTCTACATTGTTCCTAATGTAGGATGAAAGAAGACTCAAATTAAAAAGAAATATACAAGAATAAAAACAAAAATAAAAGGGAACAAAATTGGAATAGACTTAGCTGGTTAATTTGCAGTAAACTTCATAAGTTCTTCAGAGTCTTCCAAGCCAAAGTCGTACGATCGTATAACATTCCATTTGCAATCGTATCCAAAACACACGTTGAGGTGTCCCTTGACATCTAGATAAACTTCAGATCATCCCCACACTTGAAATTTAAAACGAGTGGATTAATTTGAACCTGCAAAAGTAAGAACCAAGCAGAACCCCAAACAGACATCAAACAGACTCAAGGTACAAAAGTATAAAACCACAAATATACAGACTTAGTCAAAACAAAAATAAAACGACACAAAGACTCAAAATACACAACTCGTTTACAAACCTAACATCAATTGACACGACAAAAACAAAAGAAACTAAAACAGACTCAATGTACGAAAGTCGGGAAACATACCTGATCGGCGACAATCACATAGACATGAAAGTCGAAGAGAGGCAAAATCAGACACGAACGTCTCTGAGGTGTCCCATGGTGGTTAAGGTTTGGTGAATGGTTGTGGAAAGTGAGTGATGAATGGGTGCTGGTGATGGAAGGTGGAAGGTGATAAACGGTATAATGATAGGTGAAGATGAGTGAAAATGGTGGTGAATGGTGTCAGGTATGGGGAAAAGGGGTATTTGGGAGAAAACATGTCCTTCGCGTGTCGCGAAAAAGAAAAGGGACCTCCTCGAATGGCGCGAGGAGATGAGTTTGACCCGGTCAACCTTCTTTGACCTTCGCGTGTCACGAAGACTAGATGGCATGGTCCCCGCGTGGCACGAGGACCCTATTTTCACAGAAAGTTCTGTTGATTTTATACTTTGAAATTTTTTTGCCATTCAATCCCATTTTCTCCCAAAAACCTCTAGAAACGTGTTTCCAACATTAAATCATATAAAAACTTACCTGGAAATGCGTTCTTGATGATTTTTCCTCTCTGAAAAGCTTACGAATTCCCTGAAAAAGAAAAGAAAACAAACTACACTGAAAAACCGAAGAAATACACAAATAAAATCACATAAACCCATGCAAACTCTACACTATCCTACACCTACCATCCCCACACTTATCCTCTATCAGGAGGCTTCTCCTTTATCCTCTTCCCATCATTGCTCCTCAAAACTCTCCTCTTACAATTGGTTGGGAAAACACCAATTGCAAAACCCTCGTAGGCCCAAAAATATGAATTCAACTTGACCCACCAACTCTTGAATTTCCCCGGACCAAACTATATGATATGCATGTAATCCAGGAGGTGGTCATCCCTGCATAATGATACGGTGAAGTGAGGCGGGTATGACAAACTCCTCAGCACACTATGATCCCTGAGTCCCCATATCCTCTCTCCTACTTCTTTAGACAATTTCTCAACCCTCAACATATCCCGAATGGAGATTGAGTACGGTCCGTGTTTCAGTTTTTCAAACTCGAGGTGTAATGTTGTAAGAACCGATTCACTTACTACCTCATGGATCTCCTCACAAGGCTCCTTCTCGGTCTCAACACTTGGCTCTTGGTAAAGTAGATCTTCAAGAAGCTTTAAATCACCAAGTGGGTCAAACTCTTCTTCACTAGGAGTCGGCAAGTCTACTATTTCGTCACCGAACTCCTCCTCCCAAGATGGTACATGATCCTCCTTCTCTGCATCCTCCATCTTGTCCAGTGGCTCGTTACGCTGTAACTCACTAATAGCCTTCATCTCGAATAAACTTGCTAATCCATCTTAAACAAAGTCGTCTTCAATTAGGGTTTGAGGAACATCAATCAACTCCACTTCTTCCATCACTTCTTCATCATCACTAAAGAAATCAGCATCTGTAGGCTCGGTTCCACAAATCCATGACATGGGAGACCGGACGTCCTGCTGAACCAGAGGTGGGACTGCTTGGTCCATTATCGTCTCTAGTTTTGATATGCCACTTTCTTGAGCGTCCTCTTCCGACCTTTCATCATCACTAAAGAAATCAGCATCTGTAGGCTCGGTTCCACAAATCCATGACATGGGAGACCAGACGTCCTGCTGAACCAGAGGTGGGACTGCTTGGTCCATTATCGTCTCTAGTTTTGATATGCCACTTTCTTGAGCGTCCTCTTCCGACCTTTCATCCTCAGCAACAGTGTCCTCAATCAAAGCTGTGGTGTAGTCAGCTTCATCATCATCATAACAAATACCCTGTGTAACCGGAGGTGGGACTACAACCTCCATTAACGTCTCTTGTTGTAGCGGTGCTGGGACCATTGCACTTGATGCAGTTTCAAATCCAATAATGTTTCCTTCTAGATCGTAAACTACACGCTCTCGATTTTTCATATGTTGTGATTCTATGTAATCCTTTATAGCTTGGATTTCCCTGTCGCTCTCTTCATCAGCAACTCTACACCATGCATTCGAATCCTCTCGAGTTCTATATCCATCATATGTCTAAGGATTTCTAAATCGACTACCCTGCTGTCTATACATTCTTCTCTCAAAGTGGCAGGTAATAGACTCAACACTAAGACTCAAAACCTAAGACACGACTTAGACTCACAAATAAACACACGAAAAAGCAAACAAAAGACACGGACTGACTAGATTCACTATGACTCAAAACACAATTAAGACCAATTAATCAGTTAAGTTCAATCAAAGCTAGATATGCTATCGCCTAAGTGTCCTCGGAAACGGCGCCAAAAACTTGATGTTCTCGGTATGGTCTATAAAATATACCTAATATAACCTAACCTAGACACTCTAGTTAAACTCTACACTATCCTAAATACTAGACCACAATGACAGGTAAGTGTACCTATCGAGTGTAGTAAAGCATAATGTAAGTCCGGATATCGAACCATCCACGAGACACTAGTGACAACTAACTAGACTCTGACTCAACAAACTAACTGGTTTATATTGGGGGGTTTTGTATTGTGATTCTAAATCTAACAAACTAAAAAGAACTAAGAACAACCAACTATCACACAAAGTATTTAGACGAACTCAAGAATGGGAAAGGCACTACCCAAGTAAGAATCCTATTTATGACTCTCTGATTTCTCTCAGTTATGGAAACCATGATGGAACTGGGATCTTAAAGTACGACACCCTTAGACAACCTAGTGGATCCCTGATCAATCTCCGGGTGTGACCAGAAGGAAACTTTAAGGGGTGTAAACGCTCACCAGTTAGTTGGATTACCTTTCCGTCTCTCCGACGACACTAAAGTACCCAAAAGACAGATTACCTTTCAGTCTCACTAGCTCAATACATTCAAAGAAAGCAAGGGGTAATCTAAAAAAAATCTATAAGACACGGAATAGCAAAGACACTAAGAACCCTAGGGAAACATCCTTTCAGAGCCTTTACACCTAGACACCTATTACAAAAGATAACCCGACTATTTCGCACCTCTCAGCTATTGAAGTGAATAAAATACTTAAACCTTCTAAACTCTCAACTATCGTTCCTATGGATTCGAACGTTCAAATACCATAAACTAGTCACAAACACATAGTAAGCAACCTAATATGCATCTATACATGAAATACATTCACAAAGATACATATGGAACAATAATTAATCATAAATCAGATCTAAATACGCATGCACATCAAACCAATTGTAAAAATATTTTTTACATCAATGTCAAACCATCAATCATAACCAAAAACTGATAAAAATCCAAACTTTCAACAAATAGTCATCAAACCTAGGTAGCTCTAGAAGTTTAGCCAACAATCATGTTAAAAAAACAGTAAACAATCAATAAAAATCATAAACATAATGTCAATTAAACTGATTGAACGCAAGAGAACGAAGAACATAAGCCGAATGATTATGATCTAACCAATGCGTGCTCACAAGCTTCAATCCTTTGCTCCAATTGACTTCCCTACTTCCAAAATGGCCCAAAGTCTGTGACTTGAGGGCTGAAAGTCCAACCCTTGATAAAATGGCATTAAAATCTTTAAATATTCAATTTCTAGGGTTTTGCCATAAATTAGGATTTTCGCGTGTGGCGAACAACTTGGGTGGACATCTTGGCGTGGCACCAAGGACAAACTAGTCGGGCGCACATTTTCCTGAATTCCGGGTCTTGGCGATATGCGAAGATCTAAGCCATGATCTTGGCGACACCCCCAAGAACTTGGCGACACGCGAAGATCTGAGCCATGATCTTGGCGACACCCCAAGAACTAAAATTCCAGAATTTGTTTTCTTTTTCATTATTTTCCTCGTGTGCTCGATTCCTTCAAGATTTTGCTTTGTTCTGCACACGAATACCTGCAAACACATCACAAACTAAGTATAAAACAAAAACGAATAAAAACGGATAATTAAATAACTAAAACACAAAAAAACGATAGGATAAACAGATGTGTTTTGCAACACATCATGTTGTTATAGGAGAATTCGATTAACGGTAGGTGATTATCGTAATTACCTCCGAAATCGATAACACATGCTCTTAGCATATCTTCTAGAGTTTGAATCGTTCGTTCACCCCGTCTATCTGTCTAGGGTGATATGATGTACTCATATTAAGTCGTGTTCCCATTTATTTTTGGAAAATAGTCCAGAATCTAGATGTGAGCCGACTGTCTCTATCAGAAATAATAGACAGTGGTATGCCATGGCGGCTCACAATTTCGTTGATACAGATTCTGGCCAACTTATCCATGGAGTTACTTTCATTAATGGGTATGAAATGGGCTGACTTGGTTAGTCTATCGACCACGACCCATATAACGTTATGCCCTTTTTGAGTTCTTGGTAATGAAATCCATTGTAATACGATCCCATTTCCAGATAGGTATTTTTAACTGCTGTAGTTGACTTGCCGGCTTTTTATGCTCAATCTTAACTTGAAGACAAGTTAAGCATTTATCTATGTACTGGGCTATTGAGCTTTTCATATTCAGCCACCAGTAGAGGGTCTTAAAATCCTTATACATTTTGTTTGCTCTAGCATGCATAAAATATCTTGAATTATGTGCCTCATCCACCACTTTTTCTTGGATGTCTCCAAGTTTCGGAATCCAGATTCTTTGATTGAATCTTATGATTCCATCTTTTCCTTTGATAAGCAACTTTTGTTTTCCAACCATACGTTCCTTCTTGATATTTTCTTCTTCAAATACTTTCGGTTGGATTTCTTTAATTTGTTCCATTAGATCTAACTTTATATCTAAACGTAGTGCTTTTACTTTAATCGGTTGACTTCGTTCTTTCCGACTTAAAGCATCTCCCACTACATTTGCCTTCCCGTGATGGTATTTTATTTCACAGTCATAGTAATTGATAAGTTCCATCCACCTCCTTTGCCTCCTATTTAAATCCTTCTGATTAAAAATATGTTGGAGGCTTTTATGGTCTGAATTTATCACACATTTGGTACCGTATAAATAATGTCTCTAGATCTTTAGGGCAAACACTATGGCACCAAGTTCTAGATCATGTGTGGTATAGTTCTTCTCATGAAATTTCAATTGGCGTGATTCATAAGTAATAACCTTATCTCGCTGCATCAACACACAACCCAGACCAGTTCGGGAAGCGTCGCAATAAATTACGAAGTCATCATTTCCATCGGGTAATGCTAAGATCGGTTCATGACTGAGCTTCTCTTTAAGAATGATAAATGCTTTTTCTTGTTTGGAACCCCACTCAAACTTTACTGCTTTATGAGTCAGAGCAGTCAATGGTGTAGCAATCTTGGAGAAGTCTTGAATAAATTTTTGGTAATACCCAGCTAATCCAAGAAAACTTCGAATCTCTGTTGGAGTCTTTGGAGCTTCCCACTTCATAACATCTTCAATTTTACTTGGGTCCACATGTATTCCTTTTTCGTTTACCATGTGCCCAAGAAATTGCACCTCTTGTTTCCAAAACTCTCATTTGGAAAACTTAGCGTACAACTTTTCTTGTCTCAGGGTTTCCAAAATGATCTTAAGTTGATCAGTATGTTCTTCTTGGCTTCGGGAGTAGATATGAATATCTTCGATGAATACAATGACAAATTTATCAAGGAAAAGTTTACAAACTCGATTCATTAGATACATAAATGTTGCAGGGGCATTTGTTAGACTAAATGACATGACCAGGACTTCATAGTGACCATATCGGTTTCTGAAAGCAATCTTAGGTACACCCTCTTCTTATACCTTTAACTGATGATATCCTGATCTAAGACCAATCTTCGAGAAATATTTAGCTCCCTTCAACTGATCAAATAGATCATTTATTATGGGTAATGAATATCTGTTCTTTATAGTTAATTTATTCAATTCTCGATAATTGATGCACATTCTCATACTTCCATCCTTCTTCTTTATGAATAGTATCGGTTCTCCCTAAGGTGAAGTGCTTGGACGAATGAATCCTTTATCAAGGAGTTCTTGAATTTGTTTCATCAGTTCTTTCAATTTTGAAGGAGCTAGATGATAGGAGGATCTTGCAACAGGTTTGGCACCAGGGTTAAGTTCGATTCGAAATTCGATCTGACGATCGGGTGGAAGACCGGGTAATTCATCCGGAAAGACGTCCGGGTGATCACAGACTACGATAATACCTGCAGTCTATCCTTCAGGTTTGACGTTTAAAGCATAGGCTAAGAATATACCGTCTCCCTTAATCAATTGTTTCTTAGCTTTTGTTATCGAAATGATTTCAATCTTATTGGTTTCACTATCACCCTGAATCATCAAACAACTTTCATATGGTTTCTTAATCTTAACCATTTTCTGGTCACAATCAATCTGGGCCTGGTATTGGTTTAACCAATCCATCCCTAGGATAACCTCATATTCATTCATATTCATTAGCATTAGTGTAACTAACACCTTATCGTCACCAAAATTGATGACACAATCGGGGTATGATTCGGTTATCCTTATTTGTTCGCCACTTGCCATTTCAAATACATAGGCATGAATAAGCGAAATAGGTTTTACGCCTAAATATAGGGTGAATGCATATGAGACAAAAATTCTATTCGCCCATGTATCAAATAGTATCTTGGCGTAAATATCATTAACTAAGAAAGTACCTGCCACCTCTTTGGCATTATTATTCTTTTGAACTCCGCTTCCTATGACGAACACACGTCCTACCGACCACCAGTTCTTTGCTTAGGTGGTTTAGGACAAGAAGTCCTATAATGTCCTATCTCTCCACAATTGAAACATTTAACATTCGGGCACTGGGTTGCAGAATGGCCAAACTTCTGACAAGTCTGGCATTTCATCCCTTGGATTGCCTTATCGGGATTAAACCCTCCTCTTCTGGGAAATTTATTATTTCCTAGTTTGAACTTGTAAACAACTTCTTCCTGTTTCATCTTATGATCTGTCTCCGGTGGTTCTTGGGCTACCACCTCATCATATATTACCGCACTCAGCTCAACAAATGAATCTATCGTTTCAGGTGCGGTAGTTTTCACTAAGGTATGAACCTTAGGTGGTAAGCCATGGACATAACATTTTATCCTTCTTGAATCAGGAGTAACCAGATGTGGCACTAGCTTGGCCATTTCGTTGAATCTGGTTGTATATTCATGATGAGTCATGGTTCCTGCTTCGAACCGATGAAATCCCGATTCAATCTTGTCCTCTGCATTTTGTGGACAGTATGTCGTTCCTTCATTCTGGTTTCCTAGACCATTGGGATCCACTCTCCTTCTAGGAGCATCGTCGAGGATCCCAGGTAAGGTCGTTTGGAGTAATCTGGTGACCTCGGATGCCACCGCTCCTTGAAATCGGGCTTCGATCATTATTACCTCTTCCGCAGGCTGTTCGGGTTCAGTATTCGTATTTACGTTCTCATTTGGTTCGGTGTTTGTGTTTGTCGTGTCGCGGGTGTGGGACCTAGTATTGGGCCTCCTACCCCTACATCTGATTTGTCCTCTATCTCTTCCTACCATTTGTACCTAAACACATATATGTATAACATCGGAATTCGTATAACCAGTTATAATCCAAAAATTAATAACATTTGGCCAAAATGCCTTTAATTATCTGATTTCTAGGTATTTTCCGTTATATATCATACTGAATGTATACATCTAACTTATCCTGAGGCATTCCAGGCTATTCTCAAAGTCCTAGTTTAAGTCTATATACTATTCCTATAGTATCTAAATCCCTAAAACTGAGTCTCTGATACTAACTTTTCACACCCCAGTCCCAGGTACTGGTTAGAGGTGACACATGGTACAGAACACACAGCGTAAACTAAGTTTTCATCTTTCATTACAAATTTTTAAACATCGTTTACATCATGAAATCAAAAAGTTACATAGGTTTCATCATCGTTCCTAAAAAGGAACATATCATTTCGGGACTTATAGTCTCATGACATGCCCATCATCTGGTTCAGTTCACCTTCAGTTCTAGTCCTGGAATGCCTCCTCGATTGACTACCTGTGATGCGGTCAAAAGCATTTTACAGAAAATGGGTTAACATAAAGTTGGTGAATTCATAAAAAAATCAGTTTATAAAATGACCCGCCAAAGTATCTTGAACACAGTCATTGGGTTCCAACCCCTCTCACAGACAACTATGAGCAATCAAGTCAGTATATATATAACCAAGAACGTTCCACGGGTCCTGTCCAACATGCCGTTCCACGGGGTCATGTGAAACACAATAAGCGCTTAGAATGCGATATATATAAACAATCGGTGTAATTGTTTCAAGATACCCAAAATGTTTTTTATAAATTAACAATGCTTAAAATGGAGTATAACCGAGCCATGGTTATTTTAAATGCATCACAATTTAAGAACTCACCTCATCAGTATTTCGGCTTATCATATCTGAAATATGGCAAAGACTTCGAACATAGCTCCTAGATATATAACGATATTACTTAATCACACAAACCTAGCTTAATGGTAATTAACCAAAGCTTAACAGTAAATCGGAACCTTACCTCAGCACTATATACGGTAATTTGAAGGCGTTTGTGTGACAGTAACGCTAGAAACCTGTTGAAGCACGTTTGTGTGACAAACACTCTGGATATTGTCTTAGCTTTTGTTCTTGTCTTGTATGTATTAGTCTTTGTATGTTAGTGTCTGTATGTATTAGTTATCCAGTTGTAATTACTAATGTATGTACTCGTCGTCTGTTTTCTCTCAGTGTTTTGCGCACTTAGCATGTGCGCAGGAATTACTTCCTACGTACTTGGCAAGTACGCAAGAATACTCTGTGTACTTGTCAAGTACGTAGGAACAATTTGGCTAACGCACTTGTTAAGTGTGCAGAGATCAGGTCTAGTATAAATAGGTTGTGGTGACAGAAGTTATGTATGCACTCATTTGTAACATCTCTGTAACCTACAAGTTTTATAATAGATGAAGTTTGAAAGTGTTTTAGTTGTCGGTTTACTTTGTGTTACTTGATTCTCCACCTAGTCACGGGTATTGCGCACCCGATCCGACTAGTCACACACCCACACGTCACGATCCGAGACACCCGGGGACCTACAAGTGTTATCAGAGCGGAGCTCTTGATTTCGAGTGTTGTGAGTGTGTTAGGAGCATCTTCTACACATCCTATAGAGTTTTACAAGCAAAAGAGAGTGTCTTTTGGTGATTTTTGTGATAAAATAGGGGCAGCTCTTGAGCACTACTTTAGAAGCAAAAATTACTCAAAAACCGACCTTTTGTTGTGTATTTGGGTGTTTTGAGCATCAAAGGTTGGTTAGAAACGTTTTGCTGACCCTTTGGCTCATTTTGTTTGGTCATATCTTCAACTTTTTCTGTCTCTGGTGAGATTCCAGTGACCGGAAAAAGTTGGTGAGGGTTGGTGAAAAAGTGATCTGCGTACTTACCATATTTGGCAACAAGTACAGTCTTGCTGCGTACTTACCAAGTACGCAAGACCATTTCTTGTTGCATACTTAACTCCCTCTTGCGTACTTGTCATTTACTCCTGCGTACTTGTTAAGTACGCAAGAGAAAATCTTAAGTACACAAGACCAAGTTCTTAAGTGCGCAAGGCCAGAACTTAAGTGCGCACATTGCCTTGATTTTTCTGAAATTTGACTAAGTTTTTCAGCATGGCAAATATTCAGAACCTCGGTAACCTTCTGAATTATGACAATGAGATTGGAACTTCTGGAACAAGGTTGAGAGGTGTCCGGGTCGGGACGAGCTCTCCCGACCCCTGGACCGTGAGCTTAGATGAGAGATGTGTGCTCATTCGGTATGTAGTCTGTAATATGGGATGAATTCTATGTTATGGATTACGTATCGTTTCATTATCTTTTGTTTATGTTCGTCTTTCTCTCTCTCATTTCTTGGTTCCCACACAAATCACAGAACATGTCCGTGTTATTTCCGCTGCGCGACGAGGCTCCCGGGACCTACAAGTGGTATCAGAGCATAGGCTTGCTTTGGGCACTCTAATTTCTTCAAAGTCACAACGCCAGAGTCACGACCCGGCCAATTAAGGCTAGGAACGCATTGCCGACAAAAGGGACGAGTAAACCGGTGCATACCTAAAGGCGGACCGGCCGACCCAACCCAAAGTCCAACTATGAGCTTTTTAATTGCAACAACTTAAATATACGCTATTGGAGCTGGAATTTGTCAACGGATTAATTGACATTGATCTGTCTTGCCTTAATGATTCCTCAAGTAAGGCTAACTCTGCATCTGATGAAGAGTTCTTTACTGCTTCTGATGATGGGTCTGAGAACACCTGTCCTGAAGGAGTAGTCTCTGAGGAGTTGCTCGGTGAATAGAAAGTTAAGAAAAACATTGTCACTGATGGTGGTAATTGTATTTTGACTGAACCCGATATCGTTGAATCAAATGAAAAATTAAAAGTGATGCTTTATAGGGGATATAAAAACATTAATCAAGTTAAGAAAGAAGCCTTTTCAGCTCATTATGGGCTTGGCTATCAAGAAAATATGCAAAAGTATTATATTCCCAAAAACAAATCACCATCGGATCAAACTACTGTTCACCAAACAACGTCTCCTGTTCATCATGCTGAGTCATCAAACTTCAAATCAAATGAGCCTTACATGAGGAATTACAAAGATAGGAGAACCTGTTTTCACTATGGTACGATCGGTCACAGTATTGTGGGCTGCCCGAATAAGAATCAAGGGAAACATCCAGTTATTTCACAACTAGCTGTTGTCGCTAAGTCACCACCAGTGAAACAGACCTAGAGTCCAAAAAAGAATGAAGTGAAACCACCAGTAAAACCATTGGTGAAGCCAAATACCACATCTGAGGCTAAACCAACTGTTCCAAAAAGGGAAAAGCTTCCTGCTAAACCTTGTGCATCTACCTCTGGTACTGCACCAACTGGTGAGAAACCTGTGGTAAAACTCTCCAAACCACAGAGGATAAGAAGGAATAAGAGATTGAGAAACCTGGAACAACTGGCTGGAGTTCAATCAGGTGAAGCTTCCACTAGTTCACCTGCTGCTGTTGAATGTAAGCCTAATGTTCAAGTTAAGAAAAAGAAGAGGTCCTAGAAAAAGAAATCTAAAAGTTCTCAATTTCCTGATCCCAAGTTTTCAAAAGATTCATCCATTTTTGACAGACACGACTGTGAGTTAAATAGAGTTTGTTTATTTTGAGAAAGATGGACGACCCAAGACCACTATGGCTTGGGTATCCAAATCTAACTGATGTGTTTAGTGACTCGTGCAGGGACATCCAAAGGGTACTATCTTTAATCGTTGGTATGTAGATAGTGGATGCTCCCGGCACATGACATGTAACATGGCTCTGCTTCAAGATGTGAAACCATTTAGAGGCGTCTATGTGGCCTTTGCTGGAGAGAAAGGCGGTAGTATCACGTGTCAAGGCGTGGTTTCGAATGGATGTGTTAGCTTCGACAACGTCAACTACTGCGAGCAGATGAAGCATAACTTGTTGAGTGTCTCCCAGATGTGCGACAAGGAGTACTCCGTTATGTTTGATAAGACAGAATGGATGATTCTCAAACCTGGTTTTGAAGTTCCAAAAGACTGGATTCTGATGCGAGCACCAAGGACAAACGACACTTATTAGATCGATATGAGCGTGGCAACAACCACCTCATCAGTTGCTACTTGTTTGCTTACCAAAGCGACAGAGCTTGACTCAATCTTGTAGCATAGGAAACTCGGACACATTTCTTATCGAAAAATGAATCATCTTATCCGAAACGGTTTGGTAACCGGTGTTCCTAAGCTGAGATTTGCCGTTGCAGATGACTGTGTGCCTTGTAAAAACGGGAAACATCAACGGAAGTCTCACAAGCCTAATCTCCAAAACTCTATCGATACCCCTTTGGAGCTATTACATATGGATTTGTTTGGCCCCATAAGTATCAGGAGTATTGGAGGTAAGTCATACTCTTTAGTTGTAACTGATGACTTCTCACGTTTTTCTTAGGTGCATTTTTTTAGGTATAAAGGAAGAGACTGCTGACATTCTTCAATACCTGATCCTGAGCTTGGAATCTCTTTGCAAGTTGAAGGTTAGAAGAATAAGGAGTGATAACGGAACTAAATTCAAGAATAATTTGATGGAGATTTTCTGTCTCAAGAAGGGTATCCATCACGAATTTAGTGCCCCGTACACACCTCAGTAGTACGGAGTTGCAGAAAGGAAGAACAGAACCTTGAACGAGACTGCAAGGACAATGCTGTCAGATGCAAAGCTTCCTGTAACTTTCTGGGCGGAAGCACTAAATACAGCTTGTAGCACTAAATACAGCTTGTCACGTTTTGAACAGAGTTCTGGTTGTGAAAAGGCACAACAAGACCTGCTATGAGTTGATCAACAATCGACCTCCCAACCTTGACTACCTAGTTCCTTTTAGTAGTCCTTGTTCCTTATTGCTACAATACAAGGATCGAAAATCTAAATTTCATGCAAAAGCAGTGGAAGGCATCTTCTTAGGATATGTTGCCAATTCACCATGCAACAGGGTGTACAATATAGGAACTCGTACTGTTGAGGTATGGTTCGAAGTGGATTGCAGTAAACACAACATTCCACCAGAACCAACTGGTCCAGCTTGGGGTTTCAATTATGATGCGCTATTCAAGTCTTTCAACATTCTTGATTTATCTGCTGATGATGTCGCAAATGTGTACGATTTCTTTAATGGAGGCGATGACTCCAACTTCTCAACCCGTGCCACAGTACCTATTGTAACTACCGATTCTAATGTTGCATCTGCATCTGGAACTCATGATGGTGAAGACGTTGAAGTTGTCCTTGTGTGGAAATGACGCTCCAGCTAATCCTAACACTCGTGTAGGAAATGAAGCTACAGCTGATCTACTCAACATTGAATCATCATCCTCTAGATCACAGAATATGGGGGAGTTGAGCACGAATCTAGACATAAATCTCCAGGAACCGCTCATACCAGAGACGAGAGTGCATAAGAATCATCCAATTGACAACGTTATTGGTGATCCTCATGCCAGTATTTAGACTCGTCATAGAACCATTGCTGAGAACACTAGTTTGTACGCTGAGATACTTGACACTGTTATCATGGAAACATGTTTGCATGCTGCATTCGTGTCCCATTGGAGCCGAAGAATATGAAGGAGGCTCTCGTTGAAAACTGCTGGATTAAGGCGATGCAAGATGAACTGTCCCAATTCCAAAAGTTGCATGTGTGGGATTTAGTTGACTTGCCAAGTGGCGTACAACCAATTGGAACCAGATGGGTGTTCAAGTGCAAAACAGATGATCGTCATGTCATAGTGAATAATAAAGCAAGGGTGTTTGTTCAAGGATTTTATCAACAAGAGGGCTTGGATTACACTGAAGTATATGCCTCAGTTGCTAGACTTGAGGCCATTCGACTGTTTCTGGCTTATGCCTCCTATGTCGGCTTCAAGGTTTATCAACTTGATGTGAAGAGTGCTTTCCTATATGGAAAAGTTCATGAAGAGGTCTATGTCACTCAACCTCCCAGCTTTGAAGATCCGCATAATATCAATAAAGTGTATAAGCTCGACAAAGCACTTTATGGTCTTCATCAAGCACCTCGGGCATGGTATGAGACGTTATAAAAACATCTACTATCAAATGGTTTTGACCGTGGACAGATTGACTCGACCCTCTTCATTCGGAAAGCAGGAGGTGATATTCTACTCGTACAGGTGTATGTCGACGACATTATCTTTGGGTCTACAAATGAAGAGACGTGTAGGGAATTCGAACAGGTGATGAAGTCCAAGTTTTAGATGAGCAACAAGGGTGAATTGTCGTTCTTCCTGGGTCTGCAAGTCAGTCAAAGAGAGGATGGCATCTATCTACATCAAACTAAGTATGTGCAGGACAACTTGTCAAAATACAAGATGAATGATAACAGTACTTATGGCACACCTATCCCTGTCAATCTCGGTTTGCATCCAGACAAAGATGGAAAGGATGTGGATTGTAAATTGTACCGTGGGATGATCGGTTCTCTCATGTATCTCACAGCTTCATGGCCCGACATAATGTTTGCTGTATGTTTGTGCTCAAGGTTTCAGTCACAACCAAAGGAGTCTCATATGATAGTTGTCAAGAAGATATTCAGATACTTGAAAGGGAAACCCCGATTGGGTCTTTGGTACTCAAAGCAGCAGTCATTTGACCTCCAAGCCTATACTAATTCAGATTATGGCGGTTGTAACCTTGATAGAAAATCAACTTCAGGTGGATGTCAATTCTTAGGAGACAGGCTGGTTTCCTGGCAGTGTAAGAAGCAGTCAATGGTTTCTGTCTCAACATGTGAAGCAGAGTACATTGCTGCAGCGAGCGGTTGTTCTCAGATATTGTGGATTCATCAGCAATTGAGAGACTACGGCTTAAACTTCACTGGAATTCCACTGTTCATTGACAACAATGCCACCATGTCCATTACAAATAACCCGGTGAAACATTCCAAAACTAAACATATTGAAATTCCCACCATTTCATCCATGATTGTGCTGAAAAGCATCTCATTGAACTTGTAAAGGTTCACACGGATGACAACTTTGCTGACCTTTTCACTAAGGCGTTTGATCGAACACGTTTTGAACATCTTGTCAACATGATAGGAATGTTCAATCCGGAGTGAAAACTTGTTTTTCTTAAATCAATTCAATTCATGAAAGTTAAATTTTATTTCTTTTAAGTTTTCTGTATAGTTCTTTTAATTTTTAAATATTTTATAAAAATACAAACAAAATAGAAAACTAGAAAATTTCAAAGTTCTCTTGAGAAAAGAGGAAATGATAGTACATCAGAAATGATCTAAACATCCTAGACTGCGCATATGGGAAATGATTGCATCATGCTTACTTGATTGTTTAAATTGTTGTGTTTTTAATTTGCTTATTTAGAAGTAATTTGAATTTTCAGTAGGCTGTAAGTGTCTTTGAATCATTAGTAGTGTGGAAAGTAAATCAATACTACAACTGTGATTTGAACCCATGTTTGCTAGTGTATGTGCGTAAAAGAATGCAAAAGATCACTATCAGATACAAGATGTTAGAGTTTGGCAATTATTTTCTACTGAGACCAGTTTCGGGTTAGGTCGTTAGCACAATTAATGAGGTTCATCTCACTGCCCATACTCACAAGTATGCAATGAGAGATTGAATCAAGACATGTCTTTACATCAACCGTTGAGCGTGTATTCACCCTTGAATCACTCCTGATTCATTGAATTCAAATCCAGATAAAAGTTGGATCCCCTTACCTAAATCCTCAAACACCATATTCATTATCCTGAATCATCATACTGATACTCACTAAAGAAATCACATGAAACCAAGACAAATGAATCACTCGATTCTGAATCTTATGATTCCTGATAATCCTTATGGATTCTATTTGATTTTTCCTGTGCTAATTGATGTAGCCTCGTTCTGAAAATTTATAAAATCATTGGGAAAATCTTAGATGCCTTAAGATAAGTGCAAAGTAAGTTCATAGCATAACTGTGGGGCACACGTTGTATATTAATAACTATTACCATAACACACAAGAACATGATACTAAGATGCTCATGGTTTCAAATCTTATAATATTGCCAACTTGAATTACTTGTTTATGTGCTTATTACGTATGAATAAATTGTAATCCATGACATGATCTCATATTCTTTGATGTTTATCTTGCATCATTATTGCTATAGATTAGCCTGATATGATCCTCTGCTCGTGTCATTGAACAAAAATAGCTTGTGTGTGAATATGTGTATATCATTATTCTGAAAAGATCAAAAAGATTTTAAGTTTGTGTATAGTTCAAATTCTAATCAGAAAAACCAAAAATGTTTGTGTTTAACCTTCGTGAATTGACTTTGAATCCTCTTGATTGAATGTGCTTATCATGTTCGTTATTTGACTTTGTCTTCTTAATAATCTGAGTTGAAAATTAACTTCACATAAGTGTCTGCGTACTTAACAAATGCGCAAGGGTTAGACCCTGCGTACTTATCAAGTACGCAAGACTTAAGTCATGCGTACCTAGTAAGTACGCAGGAGTTAAGTCCGACTGTTGTGGTCCGGGTATATAAACAGGTGTTAGAATTCTTTCTCAGTTCATCTCACTCAAACGAACTTAACACTGTTGTATACTCCCTGTTCGATTTTCACTCAAAATTTGTGTGATCCCAAACTCATTTTTCGTCCCGCTCATTGTTTCATCTTATGTTAAACAATCTTTGGTGAGAATCTGAGACCATTTCATCTGTTAAATCATGAGTTATGGAACGATTTGTGACATTATAGAACTAGGTTTTTGAACTTCGATTCTTGAGAATTTTGGGTTGTTTTCGACCGGCATTATGACCTAAAATATGTTTAAAATCATCATTCAAAGCTCAATCATCTAGAATTCATCCTTAACTTGTCTTGATTTTGGTTTTGACCTCTTGCTTGAGCCGAAGGTTCACGTCGGTTCGCACCTAGGTCAAAATGACAAGGTTTTTAGTACCATTTTGTTGTTGGTTTTGGTTCCAGTGGTCTTTAACATTTTTTTCGAATATGTGGTGACCATAACCTACAACAAGATCCATCATTCATGGATTATGGAAATTCCAAAAAGTTTTAAGTGATGGGTTCCTTCGCACTTATCAAGTACGCAAGAAGTAATTCATGCGTACTTGCTAAGTACGCAAGACCAACTACCTGCGTGCTTGCTAAGTACGCAGGAATGGACATTTAGAAATTTTTCTAAGTCTAGAAACTTGTTCAATGTGAATGTGTTATACCTTATGATGTTTATTCAATTCCAATGATGCTTCTTGTTCTTATTGTGTTTACTCAAAAATTTGTGTGATCCCAAACTCATTTTTCGTCCCGCTCATTGTTTCATCTTCTGTTAAACAATCTTTGGTGAGAATCTGAGACCATTTCATCCGTTAAATCATGAGTTATGGAACGATTTGTGACATTATAGAACTAGGTTTTTGAACTTCGATTCTTGACAATTTTGGGTTGTTTTCGACCGGCATTATGACCTAAAATATGTTTAAAATCATCATTCAAAGCTCAATCATCTAGAATTCATCCTTAACTTGTCTTGATTTTGGTTTTGACCTCTTGCTTGAGCCGAAGGTTCACGTCGGTTCGCACCTAGGTCAAAATGACAAGGTTTTTAGTACCATTTTGTTGTTGGTTTTGGTTCCAGTGGTCTTTAACATGTTTTTCGACTATGTGGTGACCATAACCTACAACAAGGTCCCTCATTCATGGATTATGGAAATTCAAAAAAGTTTTAAGTGATGGGTTCCAGCGCACTTATCAAGTACGCAAGAAGTAATTCATGCGTACTTGCTAAGTACGCAAGACCAACTACCTGCGTGCTTGCTAAGTACGCAGGAATGGACACTTAGAAAATTTTCTAAGTCTAGAAACTTGTTCAATGTGAATGTGCTATACCTTATGATGTTTATTCAATTCCAATGATGCTTCTTGTTCTTATTGTGTTTACTGGTTGTTTTTGCAGTGATGGCTCGTGCATTTACAAGTGAGTTTAATCCGCTTCCACTTACTAAACCGGAATGGAAGGGTGTTGCACTTGAGTACCGGGAGATCATTGATTTCTTGAACCACTCAAGGATAAGCAATGCTATTTCAGCAGACCCTGTCGTATCAAGACCATACTTGGAGCAGTTATGGGATACTGCAGAACATGACTGCACAGTAACCCCCAATGTCTTTCGGACTACTGTGGCAGGTCATGATATTGTCATTTCTGAAGACACCATCAGGCGGGTCTTATAGTTCAGAGATCTTGCAACCGACCCAATCTCCTATCCTGATTACTTTGTGGATGGGTGTTGGAGACAACGTATGTGATACGTCGGTGTGCAGGATTATTCATCTTACAAGAAGATGTGGGTGCTGGATCAGTGGAGGTACTTTGCCCACATTATGATCGTGTGCATGTCTTCCAGGAAGGCAGGGAAGGATGCCATGGGTCATGATCTAGCAGCCGCTATGGTTGGGCTGTCTCTCAACAAGGGCTACAACGTCTCCCGCTACATCTACAAGGCTATCAATGATCAGATTAACACAGCGAAGAGGCATAGGTTTTTGTTATACCCCAGATTTGTGCAACTCTTGATAAATGATGTGTTGCCTAATCTACTTGCTTTTGGGGAGAGACTGCAAGTTAAGCGGGTGGCCAAGAGAGTTTTCTCACAGTTCTTAACGGCATGCAGTGTAGAACCTACCCCTGAGCATACTCCACTCTTTGGCCACCTGATCAATGAAGTGTACGTGGTGCCTGCAGATTGGAGATGGTATAGTGCAGAGTCTGAGCCTGAACTCAGTGAACATAGTGATGAACAACAGGAAGAAGAGGAAGTTGAATCTGAGGATGATGTGTCTAAAGACGAAGGAGACGAAGAACAGGGAAGTAGGAGTGCTGAAGAATCTGACTTAGAAACGACCGAGTCAGATTCATCTGATTCTGATGATGCACCATCCCATGCACACCCAAGGAGATTGACGAAGGTAACCCTTCCCGAGTCTTCTTCCAAGAGAAAGAGACAAGAGACTAGCAGTGAATATGAGCCCGATTCTGATTCGGACGCTGCTATACAAAGACGCAGACGGGAAAGTATCAACAAGCGTCGGGGAGATAGGCCACATCAACCTATTCTTCATGAGGTGGAAGTAAGTGCTCAGAGGCAAGTAAGTGTGACAGCTGCGAGCACTGAATCGACTTCTACTTCATCTTCACAGCAGCTTTATCGACGACAGAGGAGGAGGCCATTGGTAACATTTGTTGAGGCTGCTACTACTATCACAGAGGAGGTTTATGTGATAGTAACCCTCCCTGTACAATCTGTCCGGGTGGCGGTAACGACTCGAATTCTGACCGAGTCTATCACCATCACCCCTACCACCATCCAAACAACCACCATCCATACGTTAATCCCCACAACCACTTTCCAACACATCAGTGAACCATTTCCTGAGTTAGATTTTACTCATGGATTTGATTTTGATGAAATCTTCACCTTCCCAACTCATCAAGCCGAAGCATCGTCGTCTAGGGGTCCTGATCCTAGAGATGCTAGGATCGCTACTCTAGAGACTCACATTACTGGATTACTTGAAATGGTACAAAAATCACATGACGAGTCTGACAAGCAACTGGGCCAGATAAACTCACTGATTGATGAAGTTACCGCTTTGAAGAAATAGCAAGCGGTTAATGAAAACCAGCGTAAGGAGCATGATGCTATGGTTAAACTAGTCTGTGACATGGCTAAGACGCTTGCTGCTCAGGGGAAGAGATTGAAAGAATTGTTGGAAAAGCAACCACCTAAGCCTAGCAGTGAAGAGGCTTTTCACTCAGTTGATCTAACTAAGGGTGATGATCAGGACAAGGATCCTGAAGCCGGACAGAGTGGAAGTGAGCAGCAATTGTTGGCTTTGGTGATTCTTCCCATTTCTGCCGTGCATATGGCCGAGGGGGAGTCTACTCAGAGTGAAGGTGGAGGTGATGCTGTGGGTCGTGATAAAGGAAAGTCTGTGGCTGATGTACTGAAAAATCTATCTGACGATGTGTCAGAAGATGTGATCCTATTATTAGAGCCAGACTATTCCAAAGAAGTACAGATCGACGCTCTCTTTAATCTGGAAGAGGGAGAGATCGAGTCTGGTGACGACTGGGATGAGGAGGATAAGGATGTTGTGATTGAAGTTCCCAAGGGAGACGGGGAAGGAGAATATGAGTTTGAGGATGGAGAGATTTTTGAAGCTACATTCTTTGAAACTAATCTTGACACAGGTTCAGTCGAGCATGTAAGTACTGTTGAGGCGTCGACTGAAGCCTATCCTACCGACCCTACACATGCGGATCCAGAGGCGCAGAAAAGCAAACATACGCCTGCAAGTTCATCAAAGGATCTGGCTCCTGTCTGGCAGAAGACATCAATCATAGACAAACATGGAGGGTTCAATTCTTGAAACCAACCAGTGAAGCTTTCAGCTCCTTGCTAAAGTTTGACCTTGTGAACCTAGTAAACCGAGAGCTGTTGGGTCACTCAAATCACGCAGTAGCGATGGGTTTGTGGCAGGTTCTATAGCGAGAGGTAAGACTTGGGAAGTTCAAAACGTTTAAGCCTCAAGTGCCCAAGCGAGCCAGGGACAAGAATGTTAGACGTCCTATGACTCATAAAAGCTTAAAGAAACTGGTATAAAAGCCAGTGCTGTGTGAAACCAAGATTCCCCTGAACAAGTTATCTCAGGATATCCTCGGTAACATATGGTACTGGTACGTAGATCCTAAATCGGGCGAGGCAGTGGTGATTGGAAAGGTGTGGTCCGAGAGTGGAAGCTTAGTGCCAAGGGAACTGATTAGAGTTTTTGATGAAGTCTGCTTCATAAATTTTTCTGTGAAAAATATGGAGGCGCTAGCTAACAAGTACTGCATGTACACGGATGAGTGGACAAAGTTCCTTTCTTCTAAATACGACAAGGTGTTCAAGTTCTGCCTTGATTACAAGAAGAAGATGGAAGCTATAGCTGGGGAGCAGTGAAGACCGAAGACAATCCAGAGCTGTTGTCAAGGGCGAGTTTGTTGAAGCACGTTTGTGTGACAAACACTCTGGATATTGTTTTAGCTTTTGTTCTTGTCTTGTATGTATTAGTCTTTGTATGTTAGTGTCTGTATGTATTAGTTATCGAGTTGTAATTACTAATGTATGTACTCGTCGTCTGTTTTCTCTCAGTGTTTTACGCACTTAGCATGTGCGCAGGAATTACTTCCTGCGTACTTAGCAAGTACGCAAGAATACTCTGCATACTTAGCAAGTACGCAGGAACAATTTGCCCTGCGCACTTGCTAAGTGCGCAGAGATCAGGTCTAGTATAAATAAGTTGTGGTGACAGAAGTTATGTATGCACTCAATTGTAACATCTCTATAACCTACAAGTTTTATAATAGACGAAGTTTAAAAGTGTTTTAGCTGTCGGTTTACTTTGTGTTACTTGATTCTCCACCTAGTCACGGGTATTCCGCACCCGGTCCGACTAGTCACACACCCACACGTCACGATCCGAGACACCCGGGGACCTATAAGTGGTATCAGAGCGGAGCTCTTGATTTCGAGTGTTGTGAGTGTGTTTGGAGCATCTTCTACACATCCTACAGAGTTTTACAAGCAAAAGAGAGTGTGTTTTGGTGATTTTTGTGATAAAATAGGGGTAGCTCTTGAGCACTACTTTAGAAGCAAAAATCACTCAAAAAACCGACCTTTTGTTGTGTATTTGGGTGTTTTGATCATCAAAGGTTAGTTAGAAATGTTTTTCTGACCCTTTGGCTCATTTTGTTTGGTCATATCTTCAACTTTTTCTGTCTCCGGTGAGATTCCAGTGACTGGAAAAAGTTGGTGAGGGTTAGTGAAAAAGTGATCTGCGTACTTACCATATTTGTCAACAAGTACAATCTTGCTGCGTACTTACCAAGTACGCAAGACCATTTCTTGTTGCGTACTTAACTCCCTCCTGCGTACTTGTCATTTACTCCTGCGTACTTGTTAAGTACGCAAGAGCAAATCTTTAGTACGCAATGCCAAGTTCTTAAGTGCGCAGTGCCAGAACTTAAGTAAGCACATTGCCTTGATTTTTCTGAAATTTGACTAAGTGTTTCACCATGACAAATCTTCAGAACCTCGGTAACCTTCTGAATTATAACAACGAGATTGGAACTTCTGGAACAAGGTTGAGAGGTGTCCGGATCGGGACGAGATCTCCCGACCCCTGGACCGTGAGCTTAGATGAGAGATGTGTGCTCTTTCGGTATGTAGTCTGTAATACGGGATGACTTCTATGTTATAGATTACGTATCGTATCATTATCTTTTGTTTATGTTCGTGTTTCTTTGTCTCATTTCTTGGTTCCCACACAAATCACATAACAGGTCTGTGTTATTTCCGCTGCGCGACGAGGCTCCCGGGACCTACAAAACCGGACTTCTGTACGCGAACCAAGGCTCAGGATCGGGTATTCAGAGGGGTGTGTGTGTGTGTGAATCTGGAGCGTGAGAATGATTGTAAATGCTTGAGATCGACCCTCCTATTTATAGGCCAACATTGAACCCGTAGCGGACCTCTACACAAGGTGGTGGCTGTTCGCCACCGCCTCCAGCCGCAAAACTGCCTTCGGGGCCAAGTAATGAACCGTTATCTGTTCCTTAGCAGACCGCTAAGGACACCTGTGCCTTGGCGGAACGTTATGGTGCGGGTGGCAGTCTGCCATAGGGTTACACGCGTTGGAATTCGTTCGCTAGTCAGTAGACACGTGGCTCGTTATCATTGCTGCCTTCCTCTCCACGTAGCAGACTGTTAAGCTCTGTAGTAGCGGTCTGCCACCGTCCTCTTCCCCGTAGCAGACTTCCAAGGTCTTGGTAGCGGTCCGCTGCCAACCAAGTTATAATTTTCACTTTTGGCCCTTGTACTTTGAACTATTCCCCTATTAGCCCTTTAACTTTGAATTCTTGGCAACATTGGTCCTTATTTTCTTGGTAATTTTAGAGGTGTTACACTAGCTGTTTCATCGGTTTCTAAAGATATGGTGAATGTTAACGGTGATTCGCATGTTCAGCCTGCTTTTGCTGCAGCTAGTGCTCCAAGAAATAGAAATGAAGTAGGAAATTTGAATAGGGGGAATTTAGTTTTATCTGATGATGAGCACAGAAACGGTCGAATTGCGCCTGGAAAAGAAGGCTAGGGGGTTCAAAATCGAGAAGGAAAACTCGAATTTGACCATGGGATCTGACTCGCGAAGCTCCAACTTTGTGTTTGTGTAGGGTAGTGGTAACACGGTATCAAGCAAAGGTAGACAGTGCCAAGTTTTTTAAAAAGTGTAGAAAATAAAGAAATAAGTAAAAAGACACAAATACCCCTCATTTAACGTTAAAATAGTTAACCAGTTGGATGAAAATGACAAGTCTTGTAAACCACGAGGATACAACAGGAGAAAATTAAACTTTTTGAACGAAACTAACAAAAGTAACTAAACCAAAGGGACGAAAATGACGTTTCACTCGATTTAAAAACTTTCTTTTAGTTTTATACTGAACATCAACACACATATACATACTGATTAGATCGAATAGTAAGTTTCTTTTTGGTGAAAAGCGTGCAAAATATATCTGGATTATTGTTCAGACCTTTTCAACCGGGTATATCTGGATTATTGTTCAGACTTTTTCAACAGTAAGATTGATGCTATGGCAAGGTCGTAAATAAAAAAAAACATTAAAAATGGTAGAAAGGGCGAAAACAGAAAAGCCTTTATTATTATTGACTTTTTTTTGTTAAATCAAAATCCATTTTTGTAAATCAAATAATATTTATGTATTATATTATTTTGTTTATAAAAAGTAATGTATACCATAAAAACAAGAATTCTATTATATATAATTTGAGTATACTGTTTTTTTATAAAAATATTACTTTTAAAAAATGTTCATATAACGTATAAATATATGTTGTGTAATTATTCACATGTTAATTATAACATTGTGTAATTAAATATATTTTTTTTAACAATAACACCTAGAAATTCTAGGATAATTGAGTTTTCCCGAAACAACACCTATAACATCCAGGGCAGCACACATAAGAAGAACCCCAACCGGGTAAATTCCCTATCATATATATATATATATATATACATATACATATATGGTTGGGTTCATGAGAAAACTCATTTTAATTAGATAACCAAAAAACTTCTCATTAATGACACTTTTGTAATAATATTATAATTATAAATTCTCAAAAACATAATCATCCCAAAAAACCTAAACCCCCCACCACACCCCCCGAAAACCTAAACCCCCTCACCCCCACCCTCCGAAACCCCCCACCCACAAAAAAAAACTTAAATCCCTACCCCCAAAAAACCTAAACCCCCCACCCACCCTAAAAAACCTAACCCCACCCCCCCACCCTTCAAAAACCTACCTAAAAACTTAACCCTAAAACTAAACTAAACCCTAAAACTAAACGACTATATTTTCATGTTTTTTTATGGAACGAGGCAAACGAGAGAAACATTTTGGTTTTTTAGTTTTTTTAGTTTTTTTGCCTTACAAAATATGTGGAATTAATTACGAAAATGTCATTAATTAGGAGTTTCTTGGTTCCCTCCGCAAGGAGTTTTCTCATGATATTCTCCCTTGAGTTGAAAAAACTCACTTGAGTTGAGAAGCCTATCTAACTTTGTTTTTTTGTTTTTTAGGCCGTTTTTATATACATTTTCGTCACCTAAACACAAAAAAATTAAAAAAACGCCGAGTACTTTTTTTAAAAAAAATATTGAAAAAATAGCCAAAATCAACGTTTTTACATCGTACGTCAGCGTGTTACATACGTAACACATGATGTTACATATGTAAAATTTTGGTAAATAATTTTAAAAAAATCCACTCGCGCTTTTTTGATTTTTTTTTTCAAAAGTGATGAAATTAAATATAAAAGCTATTCCAAAAATGAAAATAAAAAATTATATATGTTTTAGACTGTTACGTATGTTACATAAATTTCAGAGGGTTTCCATCATAGCCCTCTCCTATATATATATATATATATATATATATATATATATATATATATATATATATATATATATATATATATATATATTGTGTGAGGTTTCACTACAAAAATAAAAAAGTGTAAAAAGTGTTTTAAAACGCTCATAACCGGCTCATACGAACTCCGATTTCATTCATTTCGGCGGCGTTGGAACCGTCTCGTCGAACTCTATGATCTTAGCTTGTAGGGTTTAACTTTTAGGGTTTAGTTTTTGCCTTAGGGTTTAGCATTAGGGGTTTAGCCTTATGGTTTAGCTTTTAATATTTAGGCTTTTGAGGGGGGGTTAGGTTTTTGGGAGTGGGGTGGGTGGGGGTTACGTTTTTGGAGGGGTTGGGTTGGAGGTTTAGGATTTGGGGGGGGGGGTGGTGGTGTTTTTAGACGACTTTTTCGGTTTTTTAAGGTTTTTTTGTTAGGATTTAGGTTTTTGGGGGTCGGGGGTTTTAGGTATTTTGGGCTGGGGTGGGGGTTAGGTTTTGGGTGGGATGGGGGTTGGGGGTTTTAGGCTTTTGAGGGGTGATGGTGGGATTTTTAAACGACTTTTTACACTTTTTTGAATTTGTAGAATAACCCTCCCATATATATATATATATATATATATATATATATATATATATATATATATATAGGGAGACATTCTTTTGAGAACTAACAATATGTTAAGAACCGTGAAAACCACATTAACTCTTGCACTATTTATAATATAAATGGACTAGAATTCATGTAGATTTTAATATGTTTAAGGTTTGGTTTTAAAAGACTTGGATTTTATAGTCGTTTATTTTAAATGCATATATGCACTTACACTATATGCACAAATGAATGCATATATGCATATTTTAATAGTTTTAAAAAAAAAATTAGGAGAGAGAAGATGAATTCAAACTAAGAGTGAGAAGAGATAAATAAAACATAATTGTTTAATTTTACTTTTTTCACCGAAGCGATATGTACATGTTTTGTACGGTTCTTTCGGTTCTCAACGTATGTTTGGTTCTCTAAAGAACATCTATACATATACATATATATATATATATATATATATATATATATATATATATATATATATATATATATATATATATATATATATATCCAGCTCCGGCACCCCTCCTCGTCGACAAACAGCAAGTGACCACTGGCGATCAAGCCCTCCTCCACTCATGTAATAGGGTTGAGGGAGACTCATCGTGACTCAAGGAAGAAGGAGAAAAGGTTGTGCCCGATGATGATGTTGTCACCGTAGTGAAATCATGATTTGGAGGTGGTTGGGTGGTGATTTTCCATTGATTGCTACTTTTTAATTGGAGTGAAAATTCTGTCGATTTATCTTGGCCGCAAGTTTTATCGGTGTGTGTTTGATTTGGATTTATTTATTTTAAATTTCTTCATTTTTATTTTCTACGATTTCTTCTTCATCTCGATTATTTGTGTCTCCTTTGATCTGATATGAGTTGTTGGTTTCGTCATAAAAGTGATTAAAATTTGTGGAAGAATATTTGGGGTTACTATTTCTCAATTCCTTGTTTAAACCACGGTTAGTTGGAAGATTCAATATCAAAATATGCATTAAATCCCTTTGTCCACTATTAATTTTATGTTTAGAAGAAACTAAATAGTCTTTTTGGTTTATTTCTTGTGGATCATATATATGGGGAGATTCAAATAACAAGTAGTTTTTCACTAATAAATATAAGAAATGACAAAACCTTAATAAACGATAACAAACGAACTCCGATTGAGCTCATTTCAGCGGCGTTGGAACCGTCTCGTCGAACTCTACCGTCTTAGCTTTTAGGGTTTAGCTTTTAAGGTTTAGATTTTACGTTTGAATTTTAGGGTTTTAGCCTTATGCTTTAGCATTAGGATTTTAGCTTTTAGAGTTTAGATTTTATGGTTTAGGTGTTTTTTGGGGGGGTGGGGGCTTTAGGTTTTTGGGGGTGGGTTTAGGTTTTTTTTTTTGGGGGGGGGGGGTGGGGTGGGGTGGGGGGGGGTTAGGTTTTTGAGGGGTGGGGGTGGGGGTTTTAGGCTTTTCGGGGTGGGGTTGGAGGGAGGTTTTAGGTTTTTGGGGGTGTGGCTGGAGGGGGTTTAGGTTTTTGGGTCCGGGTTAGGGTTCGATGAGACGGTTCCAACGTTGCTGGAATGAGCTCAATCGGAGTTCGTTTGACCCACTTCTTAGTATTTTTATAGCGAAAAATAACTTTTTAGTGGAATCATCCCTTATGTGGTAGTCCACAATTAATTTTAAAAATCCAAACTTAAAACTTTTCAATTTCATATCTACATAGACTTCATGTGAGAATTCTTGTTTTTACCTCAAAATATATCTACATAGGCTTCATGTGAGAATTCTTGTTTTTACCTCAAAATATACTGTCAATTGGAAACTAATGCGGTAATTCTTTCCTTCTAAAAGATCAAGGTTTTAAATTAATCTAGCTCAATCAAGTAAAATCACTCGAAAAGGAAACTAATGAGAATTCTTGTTTTTACCTCAAAATATACTGTCAATTGGAAACTAATGCAGTAACTCTTTCCTTCTAAAAGACCAAGGTTTTAAATTAATCTAGCTCAATCAAGTAAAATCACTCGAAACGGAAGTAACCCGAAAGAAATTGTTGCGAGGGCTTTTCAATTTTGAAGAGGTTTAGAATTGAATACCCCATATGAGGGATATTTATTACTTTAAATAGGAGAATAAAATACAGGAAAGAATACAAAGAATTAAATAACTTCAAAAAGACCCCTATATTAACAACTATTAACATCCCCCCTCAAGCCGAAAGGTGGCGGTTCAAGGCGAAGCTTTGCTCGAAAAAATTCAAACTGTGATCGAGGGAGCCCTTTAGTAAAAATGTTAGCCACCTGAAGCTTGGTAGGAATAAAGTGAGAGTATAACTTTCAAGAGGATACAAGCTCACGTATGAAATGATAGTCTAAATCAATGTTCTTGGCACGTTTATGGGCTACTGGGTACTGAGTGAGAAAGAGGGCACTCTGGTTGTCACAAAGTAAGGTAGGCCGGTATGGAGGGAGAGCATGCAACTCATGAAGAAGGTGGGTAATCTAGATAATCTCGGTAGCAGTGTTTGTTATAGCACGGTATTCAGATTCACAACTGGAGCGAGAGACAGTTGGTTGCTTTTTAACACTCCAGGAGACGAGATTTCCTCCTAGAAAAATGGAGTACCCATAGGTGAAACGACGAGTCTCAAGACATCGAGCCCAATCTGCATCGGAGTATCCTAGAATGGACGTATGAGATGGTTTGGTGAAGGTGAGACCAAATGCTATTGTGCCTTTTACATACCGAAGAATTCGTTGAACGTGCTGATAGTGAAAAAGAGTAGGAGATTGCAAAAACTGGCTTACTTGGTTCACTGCATACGAAATGTCGGGCCTAGTAATGGTCAAACACTGCAGAGCTACAACAAGAGACTGATAGTAAGTTGGGTCTTTGAACGGCTCTCCTTGAGAGCTGAAAACCTCATTTGCTGCCAAGGGAGTGTGAACCGGTTTAGCATCCAGAAGATCATCACGGTGAAGAAGATCATGAGTATACTTGGATTGACATAAAAACAACCCTTCAGGATATCGAGCAACTTCAAGACCAAGGAAGTAGTTGAGATCACCAAGATCTTTAATAGCAAATTCTTTATCTAACCTGGTAACAAAGGATGTGAGAACATCAGGTGTGGTGCCAGTTAGAATAAGATCATCAACATATACCAAGAGGTACATAATGCATGCATCACGGGAAAATATAAACAAGGATGGGTTAGCACGACTACAAATGAAGTCATTCCGCGTAAGAAAATTGCTTAGTGTTTGAAACCAAGCCGTTGGAGCCTGTTTTAGGCCATATATAGCTTTGTTGAGGCGGAAAACATGATTGGGAAACCAAGAATCAGCAAAACCTGGTGGTTGTTCCATAAACACGCGTTCGGTTAGATGTCCATGAAGGAAGGAATTATTAACATCAAGCTGATGGAGTTTCCAATTGTTTATGACAGCTAACAAAAGAACAACACGAATGATGGAGGCTTTGACCATAAAGTGTAAAAGTAGCCAAGGCCGGGAACTTGACTGTAGCCTTGAGCAACCAGACGTGCATTGTGAAAATCAATGAATCCATCTGAACGATACTTACTACGAAACAATCATTTAGACGCCACAACATTATGATTATCAAGACGAGGAACAAGTGTCCAAATGTGATTGTTATGGAGGGCAGTTAGTTCTTTTTGCATAGCACCACCCAATGTGAGCTTTTCACAGCCGTCTTGAACCCCTTATAATCACGTGATGCAAATAAGGCTGAAAATACGGCATAATGCTCGGTATGCGCAAGATCGGCTTGATGTTTGGGTTTAAAACTACCGTCTTTGGCCCGAGTTGTCATATGATGGGTGGAAGTGGTAGGCACAGTGGGTCCGACATGTAAAGTGTGCTCAATGTTACCGTGATCAGCAACTGTGGGCATGGTGTCAGATATTGGGCCAGCAGGAGGAACAGAGGGCCCGACTGTAGTGGTAGTTGGTTCCGTGGGCCGCTCAGGTGTAGGCCCAACACCCAAAGGATCATTAAAACATAGACCACATGGAGAACTTGTTGTTGGCCCAATTTTCGGCTGATCAATAGACTAAGTAGGCTCGATAGGAAGTGATTAGGCCGGTACATCAGTGGGCTCAGGTGGTTCAGCCAAAACCGTTTCAATAGGTAACATACTTGCAGAAGTTGTTGCAATATTTACAGAAAACGAAAATATCGTTTCATTAAACCGGGCATTCGGAGTTATAAAACTGTGAGATATTACGGGGTCAAGACACCTATATCCTTTATATTGAGATGAGTAGCCAATGAAAATGAAAAGTAGACTACGAGGCGCAAGTTTATGGGCCGCATAGTCACGTATGTAAGGATATACCCGACAGACAAATGCCCGAAAGTTGCTATAAATAGGCTTACATCCAAAATAGGCATGGGAAGGTGTAACGAACTAAGTTTCGGGTTTGCCCTATAATATATTAATTATATTGTAGAGGGTGTTTTTATATAATTAAAAGTAGAGGATTTTAATTGTAAAGGAGCATCCTTGACATTTTGATGCAAGGAGTCAAAACCTGGAAGTGTAAGGGGGCTGATTGTAACTTTTACAAATCAGATTTAATTAGGAAGGAGGTGTCACACAAACACACACAGAGTGTGTGTGAGATGCAAGGGGGAGAGGAAGGAAGAGCCAAGATCATGAAATTGGTGATTTGCAAGTGAAATATGGATGGATTAGAGTGTTCCTCTTCTTTAAGAATGCAAGTAAGTAGCAATCATCTCTTTTAAACCTCCATTTTAAGTGTTCTTTGTGGGTTTTGGAGAAGATCAAGCTAGGGGCTGAATTGGTGATTGTTTGTGGTTAATAACTTGTTCAAAGTTAAAACCTAGCTTGATTAGTGTTAAAGAGTGGTTAATATCATCCTTTTAACACCTAATCTAAGAATCATAAAGTTAAGTTTCTTGATGGTGATTTGGGGGTTTTGTAATTGGTGATGTTTAATTGATGAATTGAGGGTTGGTAAGTGTTTATGGTGGTAATAGACACTTTAATTGATAAGAAACCTCAATCAATTTGATGATTTGGAAATTAGGGTTCTTGAGAACCTAATTTGGGGGTTTTATAATTGAAGGTGTTTAAATGGTGAATTGAGTATGGAAAAGTGTTTATGATGTAATATAAACACATTTTCAAGTTTAAAACTCAATTGAATTGGTGAATTATGAATTGATGAAATTGTGGGATTTGGGTGAAATCCTTAATGGGTCAAAATGGGTGGAATTGACTTAAATGGATAAAAGCTTGTGTGAAGCTTAATAAACCTAGATTAGATGATGAGTGAGGATCATAAGATCATAGGTGGATGTTAAACTTCATTTGATGAGCGTTTTGGGGTAAATTTGATTACTAACACATGTGAAAATGTTTAGGTGGTCGAGGCGTTTAAGGTGTTAGCTTTGAAGACCGTTTGGAATCTTCATTGGGAAAGGTAAGTGCTTTGCACTTACTTAGTATTAGATAAGTAGTTTTGTGTAAATAGTATGTGTGGTATGCTATTTACATGTTATTGTTGTGTTGACTTGTTTGGTATATAGTCAAAATATAATGGTTATGGTAGAACTTGTGTGTTTGACTCAATGTGGATATTTAGTCAAACTAAACCATTGATGTGTGGTAATGTGTGCAAAATCGGCTTAAGTAGTATTTAGCCAAACTATATTAACTAATGTGGTTAATTGGAATAAAAGACTCAATGTGGTCAAGAGTCAACTTGAATGTAGTATGTGGTAGAATTGGATTTAATTGACTTAATGGGGTATAAGTCAAACCATTGTGGATAATGGTGAAATTAGTGTAATTTGACTTTAGTGGTATAAGGTCAAACTAATATGTTGGAATTGGTGTAATTAGACTATGTGGTTAATAGTCAAACTTGATTGTGCAATGTGGTAAATATGTGTAATTTGACTTATGTGGTAAATAGTCAAACTATTATGTAAATGTGGTGAATTTGGTGTTATTTGACTTATGTGGTAAATAGTCAAACTATTATGTAAATGTGGTGAATTTGGTGTAATTTGACTTATGTGGTAAATAGTCAAACTAATATATAAATGTGGTGAATTTGGTGTAATTTGACTTATGTGGTAAATAGTCAAACTATTATGTAAATGTGGTGTAATTTGACTTATGTGGTAAATAGTCAAACTAATATGTAAATGTGGTGAATTTGGTGTAATTGACTTATGTGGTATATAGTCAAACAAATTGTGATAATTTGGTGAAATGTTGTATTGAAGTATGGAATACTTCAAAAGGTGGAATTGGAGTAAAATACTCCAAGTATGGGTAAGACGAGTTGTGGTACTCGCACCAAGAGGTCGTAAACCCAATAAGAAGTGTGGAATACTTCAAAGGGTGGAATTAGAGTCAAATACTCCAAGTACGGGTAAGACGAGTTACGGTTCTCGCACCAAGGCGTTGGAAGCCAACTAAAAGGTGATAAATGGGTGGGAGTAAACATGTGTGTGTGTTATTGTCATACATGTTATATTGGTGTCGTATTGCACAAAGATGCGAACGGGTCGGAATGGAAAACGAGTAATGGTGCTCGTATTGTGGGTGGATAAACTAACAAATAAATGTTAGTTAATGTGGTAGTTAATGTGTGGTCGAAAAACAAGTACGTACACTATAGATACTTGTTATATACAAAAAAAATTGTAAAAATGGTGAGAATGGAAGGTACTGTGAGGGAACATGGTTGTGTTCATCTGAACACAGCCATGACAGCAACCTTGTTTCTTTTCTAGAGCTGTATATGAATACGGTTGTGTTCATCTAAACACAGTTGTCTCCAGGCTTCAGGGGAACATGGTAGTGTTATGAACACTACCATGACAGGAATTTGTATTTTTAAAAATGACTTTTCTTGGGTTTTACCAATGAAAGGGGGGAGTCTACGGACTTGGTAATCGTCGTGGGGACTTGTGGAGAAGTTCCTAATACTACTTATCTTTACTAACCATATTCAAATTGTTGTTTTGAATGTAGGAAAAGCTCCATGGTGATCTCGGGTCTCGCCTAAGGTGGATATTGGATTCTCAAAATTGGATTTTGACGTTTTACAATTTATTTGGAGTTGTTACAAGTTGTGGATAACTTGTTGATTATTAACCTTTGATTAAACTACTTTTGTGGGAAATATTATAGTTTAATTCGTGTTTGTAAACCTAAAACGTGTGGATACGTTAAATGTTGTATATGGGACCGCTTCCGCGTCGTATTTAAAAAGTTTAAAATCGTTTGATTTTTTGGGTGTTACGACTTGGTATCAGAGTAATGGTTTGAGGGATTTGGTGTGCGAGACACCAAACTCAAACCTATAATTCTCTTGATATGGTTGGAGAAACGAGAATCCAGTGATTGCGTGACCGAGACACGAAGCTTAAGGGGCAAGGTTAGTATTGATTATGATGTTGTATGTTTTAATTGGTGTCCAATGTGAACTAATTGTGCCAAAAGTTGTTAAGGGATTCGTTATATGGAGATAGTGAATGTAATTGGGCATATTACATTATCAATCACGCCTGGCCAGTTTGATTCTTAATGTAACATGTTCGAATACCTTCATGATAACCATATGATGATGAACACCGACATTGAGTAAGTGAAGGTGGTTATATGTGTATACCTATATGTTATGTGTATGAACATAAATGATTATACGGAGGAAATAAATATACACATAGGAAGAGGTAGTGCCTTATAAAGTAAGACCAGAGGCCTATAAGTAGGTAGAACACCTAAATGCTTATTGCTAAACGGTCGGGGATGACTGGGGGGAAACATATCTTAATAGGTGGGATTGTAGATAGAAGTTGATTTAAAGACTCACATATGAAAGAGTCTATGGGTGTATCACCTCGAGGATGGGGATGAACTTTAGAAATAGTTGGGAGAAATAGAAAGCAACATCCTAGTTGAGGATGGATAAAGCTTTCTGTGATGTTATATCAATTTTTCTTCAAGGAAGATAGGAGCTCATTGAGGCGGTACTTTGAAGAACCGCATGAAGCCTTAAGAGCGGGATGATCAAACGTAGTCAAATACGTGGAGGGAGGAAACCTTGTCTTCACAAAGGGTTCGTGGTGGGCGAGCCAAAGGAGTAAATAGTATGGAGTTCGTTCGTTGGTTAACAAACAATGCATCACTAATGGTATTGGCTTTAAAGCAATCCATTGTGATGGGTGGATGGAGTACTACTTGCGGAGAGTCGACTCCGGAAAATGGCGAAAATTTGGTTGGGAGTTCTCCGTAGGGAGAAAGGCTTAAAGGCGTGAAGATAATGCAACGGGGTGAATTCAAGAGACATTCTTGAACTAACTTGTCCATAAGCCGTTGTGGATCTTGCAAATTGGGTGTTTTCTTCACGTACGTTAGATAAATGGATTAATCAAAGGATTATGGGCATGTTGTCACACCCCCAAATTCCACTAACGGAGTATTACCGTTTGGGAAGTGACAAACCAGGATCTCAGACATTAGTTACATTGAACGACTCTACATGGGACTCAAATGAAATTATCCTTTAAAATCATAGTATCAATGCGGAAGCGTAAAGAAAGTAAATGCGCAAAATACACGCGCCCAAAACCAAAGTCCAAAAGTCCAAACGTTCAACCAAACAAAGTACATTAAAATAATTCAATCAACATAAATAGACACAAAGCAAAGCAGTTGAATCCCATGCATGCCCTAACGTGCACCTGTGTCTTAGCTTAGCGTCCTGAGAAAACATGTAAGAAAAAGTGTCAACACGAGGTTGGTGAGTTCACAGGTTTCAATATATAACTAAACGTTTACCAGATTTATTGTACAATCAACATAAATACCAAATGAGTAGCTAACCCATGTTCATTGTTTGCTATTACGCTCGCAACCGTAAACTGACTGTTTGTATTGCCTCCCACCAGGTCTATCAACCACGGTGCACGTTTAGGTCAATATTGCACCCGTTCGATATCCAATCGTGTTAGCGCGACTAACGCGGGTGAGGTTTGTCAAACCCAGTAGTACTACCCAACATACCTCGCTATATTCATATTTAAACGGTTCGATGTGAGGACTTTCATGATAGAGTTTACGCATAGTCATAACAATTGATATAAAATGAAGTACAAAAATCAAAAGAGTTGTATCATGTTTTCTCCCCCAGTTTAAAAGCAGTAAAAAAAAAGGGGGCGTGAAACTCACCTGAGCTTGAGTAAGGATTTGAATCACACAAGGGAAAAGTTGGAACCAAGTGTGTAAGTCTCAAAAGACTTACGAATGCCCTAAAATTATAAACACATAAAATTAGGGATAAAGGAAAATGGGAAATGTGACAATGATACGGATTGAGAAGCGTCCTAAAGAAACGCTCTAATATTCAAGAGTGGACGAAAGTGTCCATGGAGTTAGAAATTACTTTACACGACGAATGACACGAATGATAATAATTATAACCGGGTGTTTTGTCATTCACAAAAATTAATAAAATAATAATATATGTATACGAGTAACTAGTATAACCAACTATATTATTATTTAGTCTCAATCGACACACGATGTTACAAAATGATTTGAAATAATATAAATATATATGATTTAATAATACGGGTCACGGTTTGAAAATAATATAAACATATTATTTTTATATGAATTTATGGTTTAAAAATAATATAAACACATTATTTTTACTTGATAATAATAACAATATATTAATTATAAAAGTGGGTTTAATATATAAAAATATGTTAATAATTCAAACCCGAGCCTACGGGTTGTTTTTCGGGTAAAAACACAATTGTATAACCTTATAATATTATAGGGTTTGATTTTTATTAATTAAATATTAACAGAAAAATGTTTAAAAATGATTGTGGGAGCCCGGACTCGAACCCGGGTCTCTCCCACACATGCACACTGCCTTAACCAGTCCGGCCGCTAGGCTATCACGTTAGATACGCAGATTAAATCGTTTTAACATACAATTCCAGCGTGTTCTTTTCCCCCATCGTAATCGAGCCAAAACCAGTCTCGATTCCTTTGATTTGGATATCGATCGAACCAAGAAACATGTGGGTTTTGTTAATTCGGTTATTGCAAAACTGTTGGTTAGGTTTAATTGAAAAATCGATTAGTAAAAAGGTGTTTAATTTCGGAATGAGCACCGAAACCCTAGAACAAGGTCATGAAATCGATTTGAACAATTCTGATGTTAGAATTCATTGAAAACATAGGGCTTTTAGAGAATAAAGGATTTCGAATCTGGCCATGATGTTTAATTAGATTGAGATTAAGTTTATGACCGAAATCCCCAAATCGTTTTTATGAAGAACCCTAGATTATGAACTGAGTTGAATTCGATATTAGAAACGGTTGGATTCATAGGGCTTTCGATGAGTGGTCAGTTTCAAATCTAACCACATACGTTGATTGGACTATAATCGATTCCGGGACAGTGATCGATTAAACTGTAAACGCATGAACCCTAGATTCGGGTTCATGTTAAATTCGTTACTTCAAGCCTTAATTTTGATAGGGCTATTGTTCTAGAGATTGAAACGAAACTATAGATGAGATAAATTACCAGAATAGTTGATGGATTGATAGAAATCGAACAAATGCAGGTCCGACAGCGAACAACTTGATCTCCGGCGACTTCCTCTGCTACTCCGATCGAATTGGCGTGTGGGATAGCTTCTGTGTGACTCGTCTGTTGTGCGCAGGGGTTTGGTTTGCGAGAATAACATACAAACGATGCGAACTTGGTAGTAATTGATGAGGGTGTCGACGGTTATGAAACGATCGGTCATTTTCGATTAATTCGGATGTAATGCAGGTGATTAAGGCTCAATGATGGCCGAGAATGTTAATAATGCCCGTAGTAATTAATAGTTTCAACGAATTTCAGTTAAAATCCACGAATTGGAAAATCAAGGATCGAACTTTGACTTCTAAAAGTCAACTGAAGGCAATTTGATCAATTTTGACTTTTAGGAGTCAATTTATTCAGTTTAGTATAATTACACAATTAGTCCTTGCAGTTTTGAGTTGATATAGTGGCTGAATTAGTCCTTGAGGTTAGATTTGATTAACGGGGTTAAGTTTTTAATAAGAAACTTAACGGAATAGTTAACGGAATTAACTGAAAAAGTCGGATTGTCACATCATTCCCTAGTTGAAAGAATTTTCGTCCCGAAAATTTAAAATAACAAAAATAAATAAAAAAAAATTTTTCTGGGGGGTTTCACATCATTCCGTAGTTGAAAGAATTTTCGTCCCGAAAATTAGATAGTACCTTAGGGATTTGACGCGGAGTGCTTGAACAGATTAGGATATTTGCGCATCATCTGATCCTCGCGCTCCCACGTGAATTCCGGTCCGCGTTTCGAGTTCCAACGGACTCGGATAATAGGGATCTTACTGTGCTTTAACGTTTTAACTTCCCTATCCATAATTTCCACAGGTTCTTCGATGAAACGTAACTGTTCATCAACATGTAGTTCCTCCAGAGGAACTGCGAGTGATTCGTCTGCCAGGCATTTCTTTAAATTTGAGACGTGAAAGACGTTGTGCACACCACTAAGTCTTTCAGGTAGGTCCAGTTGATACGCGACTGGTCCGATTCTTTTTAATATTTTGAAAGGTCCAACATAACGAGGATTCAGTTTTCCTCGTTTCCCGAAACGAATGACACCTTTCCAAGGTGAGACTTTGAGTAAAACCATGTCACCTATTTGAAATTCCAAAGGTTTACGACGCTTATTGGCATAGCTCTTTTGACGATCACGAGCTGCCGCCATACGATTTCTAATTTGAACGATCTTTTCGGAAGTTTCAAATACAAGTTCAGAACCTGTGAGTTGGCTATCCCCAACCTCGGTCCAACAAATGGGAGAACGGCATTTCCGCCCATAAAATGCTTCAAATGGAGCTGCCTTGATGCTAGTGTGATAACTGTTGTTGTAGGAGAACTCCACCAATGGTAGGTGAGACTCCCAAGTGTTACCGAAATCGATCACACAAGCTCGTAGCATGTCCTCCAGAGTTTGGATAGTACGTTCAGTTTGGCCATCAGTTTGAGGATGGTATGCTGTGCTCATATCTAGACGCGTGCCTAATGCTTTATGCAATGATTGCCAGAAACGGGAAGTGAATCGTGCATCACGATCCGAAATAATAGAGATTGGCACTCCGTGCCGAGAGACCACTTCTTTCAAGTATACTCGAGTGAGTTTATCCATTTTGTAGTTTCTTTGATGGCTAGGAAGTGAGCAGATTTTGTTAGGCGATCCACAATTACCCATATAGTATCACATCCGGTAGGGGTTCGGGGTAATTTGGTAATGAAGTCCATGGATATTTGTTCCCATTTCACGTGGGAATTTCAGGTTGTTGTAGGAGACCGGACGGTTTTTGGTATTCAACTTTGACCTTCGCGGGTCAGACACTTACTAACATAAGTGGCTATATCGGCCTTCATCTTTGGCCACCAATATAGTACTTTTAGATCATGGTACATTTTATCGGAACCCGGATGAATGGAGTAACGAGATTTATGAGCTTCATCCATGATTAGTTCCCTTAAATTTCCGAACACTGGAACCCATATTCGTTCGACAAAGTAACGAATTCCGTCAGATTTTACTTCAAGTTGTGCTTCCATGCCACGTGTACCTTCTAACGGTAGGTTATCTTCTTTCAAGGCTTCAAGTTGAGCACTACGGATTCTGTCAGGCAATCCAGGGTGAATAGTAAGTTGTAATGCTCGAACTCGTTTGGGTTTTGTTTCCTTTCGGCTTAGTGCATCAGCCACAACGTTAGCCTTACCCGGATGATACCGGATCGCACAGTCGTAATCATTTAAAAGTTCAACCCAACGACGTTGTTGCATGTTCAACTCCTTCTGATCGAAGATATGATGGAGGCTCTTGTGGTCGGTGTAGATGGTGCATTTGGTACCGTACAAGTAATGTCTCCATATCTTAAGTGCAAAAACTACTGCTCCCAACTCTAGGTCATGAGTGGTGTAGTTTTTCTCGTGAACCTTTAACTGACGTGAAGCGTATGCGATTACCTTTTCGCGTTGCATTAAGACACAACCCAGGCCTTGAATGGATGCATCACAATACACCACAAAGTCATCGGTTCCTTCCAGAAGAGCTAAAATAGGTGCACTGCAAAGTTTCTGTTTGAGATGCTGGAAAGCTGATTCTTGGTTATCGCCCCAATTATAAGCTTTTCCTTTTTGAGTTAGGGCGGTGAGAGGTTGCGCAATCTTTGAAAATCCTTTGATGAATGTCGATAATAACCAGCCAATCCCAGAAATTGTCGCACCTAAGTCGGAGTCGTCGGTGCTGCCCATTTCTTGATGGCTTCTATCTTTGATGGATCAACATGTATTCCTTTCTCGTTAACCACATGTCCTAAGAATTGAACTTCCCGGATCCAGAATTCACACATGAAAAACTTAGCATACAGCTGCTCCTGCTTAAGTAATTCCAAAATTAGGCGTAGATGTTCCTCATGTTCTTCCTTGTTCTTGGAATAAATGAGAATGTCGTCGATGAAAACGATGACAAATTGGTCAAGATAAGGTTTACACACACGGTTTATGAGGTCCATGAATACCGCGGGTGCGTTGGTTAATCCAAAAGGCATAACCATAAACTCGTAGTGGCTGTACCTTGTCTTGGAAGCAGTCTTAGAGATGTCTTCATCTCGGACTCTTAATTGATGGTAACCGGATCTAAGATCTATCTTGGAATAGAAACTTGATCCTTGGAGTTGATCGAAGAGGTCATCAATACGCGGTAGAGGATAACGATTTTTGATTGTCACTTTATTCAGTTCCCGGTAATCGATGCACATGCAAAAAGTTCCGTCTTTCTTCTTGACAAATTGGACTGGAGCTCCCCATGGCGATGAGCTAGGTCTAATGAAATCTTTATCCTACAACTCTTGCAGTTATGTAGATAGCTCTTGCAATTCACTGGGTGCAAGTCTACAGGGTGCCCGAGTAATAGGTGCTGCTCCGGGTGCTAGATTAATTTGGAACTCGACCTGTCGATGTGGTGGTAGACCAGGCAAGTCTTCGGGAAATACTTTCGGGTAATCCCGAACGATCGGTATGCCTTCAATCCTCTTTTCTTCAGATGGTTGCTCGGCGACGAGAGCCAAAATGGCAGTATGCCCTTTACGTAGACATTTTTGTGCCTTCTTGAAGGATATGATGCCCATAACAGCACCACTCCTTTCGCCTTGGACGGAGAGGATTTCTCCATTAGGAAGAGGAAGGCGAACGATTTTCTCGCGACAGACAGTATCGGCTTGGTTCTTGGATAACCAGTCCATTCCGACAATTACGTCGAAACTACCGAGTGTGACCGGCATGAGATCAATGTCAAATTTATGACTAGCCAGTTCAAGTTTACAACCCTTAAGAACATGTGTTGCTTCTATTATCTGACCGTCCGCTATTCCTATGGTGTATTTGTCCTCTAACAGGGTTGGAGTTTTTCTTAGTAGGTTACTAAGTTTATTAGTCATGGAACTCCTATCAGCACCAGTGTTAAACAGTACAGAGGCAAAATAGTTGTTTAGAAGGAACTTACCGGTAACCACGTTGTGGTCATAACGAGCTTCTCCGGATCCTAGCACAAAGGCTCGCCCCTTTGTACCATTTCTGCCATTGTTGCCATTATTGTTACCGTGGTTGTTGTTGTTACCTTGGTTATGGTTATTGTTGCCATTACCCCCTTACTTCAGTTGAGGAAAATCCTTCCGAAGGTGTCCTTCCTTTCCACACTCAAGACAACCCTTTGTAGATTCCGGTTGCTGGAAAGGATGTTTGGTTTGTAGCTCACATCTACATTCCTTGGCAGCATGACCCACCTTGCCACACCGCTGGCAAGGATTTCTCTTACAAGCACCGAGATGGTGAAAATTACACTAGTTGCACTTAGGGTATCCCTCCGTATAACCACTCTGGTTTTGTCCTGAAGAGGTCAACTGGTTGAAAGTCTTAGCAGACTTGAACCTACGTTGTTTTTTATGGGGTTGGTTAGATTAAATCCTCGTCTTCTAATGTTATTGGATCATTCCATGAAGGAAGAAATTTGTTTACAGGATTGAATGTGCTAGGTATAATTCGTAATTGACTAAGGATTAGTCATCGGATAAGGCAATAGAGTCAACTGGAATTTATTGCTGGAGTTTAAGGATTAACGTGTTAGCAGGAAAAGAATTCTTCCAATTCCGCTTACATACTTGGAGTCGGTGGGTTTACCATGAGGTTTTACCAGAGTTTCAATCGAGTTGGTTTCATTGATCAAGTTTGGATGAGAGTCTTAAGTTCACTAAGACTCTTACATGAGTGAGATAAAATGATGGATCCTATGGATGATAGTTTAGTGTATTCGTAAACATCTTCAACCTGATAGTTGCGTCTATCAACTGTTGGACGAGTTTAACGATACCAACTAGTCGTTGAGCGGGTTACAAGAACTTCTACTGACAGTGGAAGTTTAAGTTTGTAGATCACTGATTAGGACCATTTATCCTCACACTAGGTTTCACCAGGACTTACATGCACCTCAAATTACTATTACGTGTGCACCCGTAATGCTAATTTGCTTTGCAAGCTCACCCTTGTTCTTCCTGTCCTGTGTCATAATGTCCTTTAGGTTATATTGTTTAGTATAGAGTGTTGTCAGATATGATAAGTCATTGAAAGGAGTAGTCATCAACCATAAGTTGATCGACTAGGACTCATATCAGTACGAGTAGTCGAGAATAGGTTGATACGAGTATTCACCCGAGTTGAAACACAACACGATAGTCCAATCCAGCGGATTGTAGATGAGAACATGTAACAAACATGTACATGAAGTGCGACTTCGAGAAATGAACTAATTCATGAATACAAGTTATAGGAAGCAGCATAGTAGCCGTCCTTTCAACTGAGTCAGGATAGGGTTTGAGTATGCATTGAGCAATGCGTTCTCAAATTTGTGTTCGATCTATTCTCAACAGAATATCGACCAAAGACGCGAGCCCATGGCTCGGTAAAGTGATGACATCTACGTGTCAATAGATTCTGCAATAATGTGTGCAACGGTCTGCCTTCAGTCGGCGTATTGTTGCTAATGTGTACAGTAGGGACTCGCCACCGACGATCCCAATTCCCAAGGAGATACGCGTTAGTGCTGAGTGTCGTCCATAACATGGACCTGAGAAAGCCCACCATACCCAACAGGTGATGGTGATGTAAGTGACTCCTCCGAAGGCTCCGTCTCGCTGCCCTCGGACGGGAGTGGATGTTGTTCTGATGATCCCCCGAGTGTTGCCACTGGGAAAGATTATGCAATTCAAATGATGTGTCCCTCGCCAACTGAGGGTGTTACAGATAGTATTAACATGCCTGCCCTGCAATGTATAGTTGCTAAATGTATCACGTATAAGTGTCTGTGCCGTGTAACTAATGTGTGAGGTTATAGTCTAGTATGCAATCCTAGTTCTCTATAACCAATGGCTCTGATACCAATCTGTCACACCCCCAAATTCCACTAACGGAGTATTACCGTTTGGGAAGTGACAAACCAGGATCTCAGACATTAGTTACATTGAACTACTCTACATGGGACTCAAATGAAATTATCCTTTAAAATCATAGTATCAATGCGGAAGCGTAAAGAAAGTAAATGCGCAAAATACACGCGCCCAAAACCAAAGTCCAAAAGTCTAAACGTTCAACCAAACAAAGTACATTAAAATAATTCAATCAACATAAATAGACACAAAGAAAAGCAGTTGAATCCCATGCATGCCCTAACGTGCACCTGTGTCTTAGCTTAGCGTCCTGAGAAAACATGTAAGAAAAAGTGTCAACACGAGGTTGGTGAGTTCACAGGTTTCAATATATAACTAAACGTTTACTAGATTTATTGTACAATCAACATAAATACCAAATGAGTAGCTAACCCATGTTCATTGTTTGCTATTACGCTCGCAACCGTAAACTGACTGTTTGTATTGCCTCCCACCAGGTCTATCAACCACGGTGCACGTTTTGGTCAATATTGCACCCGTTCGATATCCAATCGTGTTAGCGCGACTAACGCGGGTGAGGTTTGTCAAACCCAGTAGTACTACCCAACATACCTCGCTATATTCATATTTAAACGGTTCGATGTGAGGACTTTCATGATAGAGTTTACGCATAGTCATAACAATTGATATAAAATGAAGTACAAAAATCAAAAGAGTTGTATCATGTTTTCTCCCCCAGTTTAAAAGCAGTAAAAAAAAAGGGGGCGTGAAACTCACCTGAGCTTGAGTAAGGATTTGAATCACACAAGGGAAAAGTTGGAACCAAGTGTGTAAGTCTCAAAAGACTTACGAATGCCCTAAAATTATAAACACATAAAATTAGGGATAAAGGAAAATGGGAAATGTGACAATGATACGGATTGAGAAGCGTCCTAAAGAAACGCTCTAATATTCAAGAGTGGACGAAAGTGTCCATGGAGTTAGAAATTACTTTACACGACGAATGACACGAATGATAATAATTATAACCGGGTGTTTTGTCATTCACAAAAATTAATAAAATAATAATATATGTATACGAGTAACTAGTATAACCAACTATATTATTATTTAGTCTCAATCGACACACGATGTTACAAAATGATTTGAAATAATATAAATATATATGATTTAATAATACGGGTCACGGTTTGAAAATAATATAAACATATTATTTTTATATGAATTTATGGTTTAAAAATAATATAAACACATTATTTTTACTTGATAATAATAACAATATATTAATTATAAAAGTGGGTTTAATATATAAAAATATGTTAATAATTCAAACCCGAGCCTACGGGTTGTTTTTCGGGTAAAAACACAATTGTATAACCTTATAATATTATAGGGTTTGATTTTTATTAATTAAATATTAACAGAAAAATGTTTAAAAATGATTGTGGGAGCCCGGACTCGAACCCGGGTCTCTCCCACACACGCACACTACCTTAACCAGTCCAGCCGCTAGGCTATCGCGTTAGATACGCAGATTAAATCGTTTTAACATACAATTCCAGCGTGTTCTTTTCCCCCATCGTAATCGAGCCAAAACCAGTCTCGATTCCTTTGATTTGGATATCGATCGAACCAAGAAACATGTGGGTTTTGTTAATTCGGTTATTGCGAAACTGTTGGTTAGGTTTAATTGAAAAATCGATTAGTAAAAAGGTGTTTAATTTCGGAATGAGCACCGAAACCCTAGAACAAGGTCATGAAATCGATTTTAACAATTCTGATGTTAGAATTCATTGAAAACATAGGGCTTTTAGAGAATAAAGGATTTCGAATCTGGCCATGATGTTTAATTAGATTGAGATTAAGTTTATGACCGAAATCCCCAAATCGTTTTTATGAAGAACCCTAGATTATGAACTGAGTTGAATTCGATATTAGAAACGGTTGGATTCATAGGGCTTTCGATGAGTGGTCAGTTTCGAATCTAACCACATACGTTGATTGGACTATAATCGATTCCGGGACAGTGATCGATTAAACTGTAAACGCATGAACCCTAGATTCGGGTTCATGTTAAATTCGTTACTTCAAGCCTTAATTTTGATAGGGCTATTGTTCTAGAGATTGAAACGAAACTATAGATGAGATAAATTACCAGAATAGTTGATGGATTGATAGAAATCGAACAAATGCAGGTCCGACAGCGAACAACTTGATCTCCGGCGACTTCCTCTGCTACTCCGATCGAATTGGCGTGTGGGATAGCTTCTGTGTGACTCGTCTGTTGTGCGCAGGGGTTTGGTTTGCGAGAATAACATACAAACGATGCGAATTTGGTAGTAATTGATGAGGGTGTCGACGGTTATGAAACGATCGGTCATTTTCGATTAATTCGGATGTAATGCAGGTGATTAAGGCTCAATGATGGCCGAGAATGTTAATAATGCCCGTAGTAATTAATAGTTTCAACGAATTTCAGTTAAAATCCACGAATTGGAAAATCAAGGATCGAACTTTGACTTCTAAAAGTCAACTGAAGGCAATTTGATCAATTTTGACTTTTAGGATCAGTTTAGTATAATTACACAATTAGTCCTTGCAGTTTTGAGTTGATATAGTGGCTGAATTAGTCCTTGAGGTTAGATTTGATTAACGGGGTTAAGTTTTTAATAAGAAACTTAACGGAATAGTTAACGGAATTAACTGAAAAAGTCGGATTGTCACACATGTCGTATGACTATGTGTGGTCTTGCCCAAATCTTGGAGTATCTGAAAGAATGAAGATAGATCGACTTTCTCGATGCTATCGGTTGACTTCAAGAGTGATTTCTCCTTCATGGTGTACGACTCGGATGGAGTTGATTATTATGTGATGCAAGGAGATCAAACTCGGGAAGCTAGTGGAGTGTGAAGAGGAATTAGTGGTGGCTTCAAGCAAGCCAAATATTCTAGCCGAGCTAGAAATCCCTTTAGGAAGGCAATACTTGTTGTTGCCATATGTGTGTAAGTTACATAGGTGGAATGATGGGACACACTACGCCATAGTGTTCTAGTCCAAATCATGTGTGCTACGGTGGTTACAAGTCGGGACACATTCGAAGTGAAAGCCACGAGTTTAAAGCACGCGAAAGAAAGGGGGAGAAAAGAGAAATTTTAAGGCTGTCGAGCCGAACATTTCTAAGCTACCAAAGACGGGGCTGAAGTCTTTTGGCATAATTGTTGGATTAGATTATATGTGAATCGGTGGATTCGGAGGAGATCAACATTGTGGATTTCATAATGTTGACAAATGTATGAGCTAATAATCGAAAGATGTAAGTGAAACAATCACATGGAATGGAGTCCTATGATTGTAGTGGAAATTGTGGGGTTACTTAGTAACCGCATCGATGTCGTGTATGACTAAAGGGTGATGTGTCGACCCGTTCTCACCTAGAGACGGTGAAACACGTGGCGCATGAATTGGTGTATGCCTGGCTTATACCATTGAAACCAACCGGAGCAATGGAATACTTGATGTTCTAGTCGTGAAGAAGTTCATAAGGGTTCTATACCCAAATGTCACTTCTTGGGGTGTAACCGTTCTCTTGAGGAAAAGAAGAATGGAAGAATGTGTACGTACATTTGTCGGGTTCGAACAGGTGTCTAAGTCCTAGTTCAGCAATGAAGGTAGAAGAGGAAGTTATCCCATGAATGGTATCTTTTCCGTTATAGATACTATGGGATTGAGGGTGTAAATTTCTGGCTTATTAGAAGTCACAAGGTTTATGTGGATCAATGTGAAAGGTGTGTAGACCCATGTATGCTAATACGGTGGTCGTTTATTCGATGATAGTCGTTTTTATCTTCGAAGCAAGTCGTTCAAACTCATTATCTTCGTGAGTTTTCTGAAATTCCCAGAAAGGAGAGGCCTTTCTTCGGAATGATTTGGTGTGCCATTTTGGCTTTGGGTGGTATTCCATTTTTGGATAAGGCGGTGAATTCTAAAAACTTATATGCTGACCCGGCAATGATTGAAGTAATCAAGTGGTATATGGTGTTGGAGTCTTAGAACTTCATAGTGGCGTTTGAAGTTTTAAAACTTCACGACCGGTGATTGAAAATGAAGTCTTCGAACTTCAAAGGGGAGAATTTGGAGAGGCAAGTGATGAATCTACACGCGGACGAGCATTAGAAGTATGAATTGAAGTCCTCGAACTTCATCGGTGATCTTGAAGTCCTTGTACTTCATGGGTGATGACCGAGACTTAAAAGTCTCGTGTGTTATTGTATGGTTATTTTGGAGTTTAACTTTTGGTAGCTTCGGATGAAAAAAGGTACAATCTAGTGTGTGGTTATAAGTGTCTCACTTGCCTACGGGTAAGGCCGAATACCAAAAGTGAACCTACTCTTCCGAGTGGTTGGAGAAATTTGGTTCATGAAGTGTGTGATGTGACATGGTACATCTGTACCTATTGAGTCGGATTGAGGTGTTAGTTTCTTATTCGATTTGGAGGAAACCAGGTGACTAGTTACCATTAGTTAAAAAATTGTATCATCTTATCTACCATTTTAGTGTTCATTTTCGATCGAATGAATTACTAAATGGTAAAAGGTGTCGAATACCGTTAGTTGGGTGATTTTGGTTGTCGTAAAACTAAGAATCATGGTGTGATTCAAGGCTTAGCGTGAAAAATCTTGTATATTGAGTGAGATTGAAAAATCCGCTCAAGGTAGATAGAAAACCCTAAGTGGATTTAGGGAAGAGGTGAATTGAATTTCCTATGGGAACTTTGGCGATAAAAAAAGTTTCCTTTATAAAGGAGGTGTATCGGGTTCGAAAACGTGGGAGGCCAAGTCCCCGTTTTGTTGAACCGATCAAACTTCACTTTAGTTTCTTAAGTGGTATGTCGTTAGGAGTTACTCGGGGGATAGTGTAGACTCCATGATACATTCCTCGTGGTTATCCATCGAAATATGTGATGAGAGAAGTGGATGTTTCTTCTCCTAGCGGTATTGAGGCAATAGATGATTGATGTTTCATCTAGAGAATCCGGCGACTACCTTAGGTAGTTAGGTGAAACGATTGTGGCATAAGTGGATTAACCAAGTGTTGTTTCAGTGGGATACCTAGATAAGGGTGAAACTACTCGGGAATCTGAGGATAGATACCCGAGTGTTACCCTAATCTTTTGGTGGATCGGGTTTCGGGGACGAGACCCAAAATTAGGGTGAGTGATTTGTAACGAACCAACTGTCGGGTTTGCTCTATAATATATTAATTATATTGTAGAGGGTGTTTTTATATAATTAAAAGTGGAGGGTTTTAATTGTAAAGGAGCATCCTTGACATTTTGGTGCAAGGAGTCAAAAACTGGAAGTGTAGGGGGCGGATTGTAACTTTTACAAATCAGATTTAATTGGGAAGGAGGTGTCACACAAACACACACAAAGTGTGTGTGAGATGCAAGGGGGAGAGGAAGGAAGAGCCAAGATCATGAAATTGGTGACTTGCATGTGAAATCTAATTGATTAGATAGTTCCTCTTCTTCAAGATTGCAAGTAAGTAGCAATCATCTCTTTTGAACCTCAATTTTAAGTGTTCTTTGTGGGTTTTGGAGAAGATCAAGCTAGGGGCTGAATTGGTGATTGTTTGTGGTTAATAACTTGTTCAAAGTTAAAACATAGCTTGATTAGTGTTAAAGAGTGGTTAATAACATCATTTTAACACATAATCCAAGAATCATAAAGTTAGGGTTCTTGAGGGTGATTTGGGGGTTTTGTAATTGGTGATGTTTAATTGATGGATTGAGGGTTGGTTGGTGTTTATGGTGGTAATAGACACTTTAATCGATAAGAAACCTCAATCATATTGATGATTTGGAAATTAGGGTTCTTGAGAACGTAATTTGGGGGTTTATAATTAAAGGTGTTTAAATGGTGAATTGAGTATGGAAAAGTGTTTATGGTGTAATATAAACACATTTTCAAGTTTAAAACTCAATTGAATTGGTGAATTATGAATTGATGAAATTGTGGGATTTGGGTGAAATCCTTAATGGGTCAAAATGGGTGGAATTGACTTAAACGGATAAAAGCTTGTGTGAAGTTTAATAAACCTAGATTAGATGATGAGTGCGGATCATAAGATCATAGGTGGATGTTAAACTTCATTTGATGAGTGTTTTGGGGTAAATTTGATTACTAAAACATGTGGAAATGTTTAGGTGGTCGAGGCGTTTAAGGTGTTAGCTTTGAAGACCGTTTGGAAGCTTCATTGGGAAAGGTAAGTGCTTTGCACTTACTTAGTATTAGATAAGTAGTTTTTTTGTAAATAGTATGTGTGGTATGCTATTACATGTTATTGTTGTGTTGACTTGTGTGGTATATAGTCAAAATATAATGGTTATGGTAGAACTTGTGTGTTTGACTCAATGTGGATATTTAGTCAAACTAAGCCATTGATGTGCGGTAATGTGTGTAAAATGGGCTTAAGTAGTATTTAGCCAAACTATATTAACTAATGTGGTTAATTGGAATAAAAGACTCTATGTGGTAAAAAGTCAATTTGAATGTAATATGTGGTGGAATTAGATTTAGTTGACTTAATGGTGTATAAGTCAAACCATTATAGATAATGGTGAAATTGGTGTAATTTGACTTTAGTGGTACAAGGTCAAACTAATATGTTGGAATTGGTGTAATTAGACTATGTGGTTAATAGTCAAACTTGATTGTGCAATGTAGTAAATATGTGTTATTTGACTTATGTGGTAAATAGTCAAACTATTTTGTAAATGTGGTGAATTTGGTGTAATTTGACTTATGTGGTAAATAGTCAAACTATTATGTAAATGTGGTGAATTTGGTGTAATTTGACTTATGTGGTAAATAGTCAAACTAATATGTAAATGTGGTGAATTTGGTATAATTTGACTTATGTGGTAAATAGTCAAACTATTATGTAAATGTGGTGAATTTGGTGTAATTTGACTTATGTGGTAAATAGTCAAACTAATATGTAAATGTGGTGAATTTGGTATAATTTGACTTATGTGGTAAATAGTCAAAGTATTATGTAATGGTGGTGAATTTGGTGTAATTTGACTTATATGATAAATAGTCAAACTAATATGTAAATGTGGTGAATTTGGTGTAATTGACTTATGTGGTATATAGTCAAACAAATTGTGATAATTTGATGATATGGTGTATTGAAATGTGAAATACTTCAAAAGGTGGACTTGGAGTCAAATACTAAAAGTACGGGTAAGCCAAGTTGTGGTACTCGAACCAAGAGGTCGTAAACCCAATAAGAAGTGTGGAATACTTCAAATGGTGGAATTGGAGTCAAATACTCCTAGTACGGGTAATACGAGTTGTGCTTCTCGCACCAAGGCGTTGTAAGCCAACTAAAAGGTGATAAATGGGTGGGAGTAAACATGTGTGTGTGTGTGTTGTTGTCATACATGTTATATTGGCGTCGTATTGCACAAAGATGCAAACGGGTCGGAATGGGTCGGAATGGAAAACGAGTAGTGGTGCTCGTATTTGTCACACCCCGCCAAGGTTGAAACGCGACGCGTAACATTACATGGTTTCCAAAGCATATGATTACCGCAAATACATACATGATAAATGGATACATAAACAAGTTTAAAGTTTTACATTCCAAAATGTAAATTGAGTTTACAAAAAGTGAAGATTTCGTAAATATGACTCTATTACAATGAGTTATACAAGAGAAATCCCCCAAAAGTTGTATCCATCGTGCCTGCATGTAATCTACATTGCTAACCTTGCGATCACGTTCAATTTCCTGAAAAACATACTTGAAAATGTCAACACGAGGTTGGTGAGTTCACAGGTTTAAATCAAATAGATCTTTGTAAAATTCATTTGTTTGTAAATAGTTCCAGTTGCATGTGATAATCAGAATAAGAATTGTTTGACCCATTTGTAAACTAGCTAGGAATACAAATAATATGTTCCTACATGAGCCGTAACCAAACCATGACAATTGTTCTTCGCCCCTAATTTCGTTATCCGGTTCTATGCGGCCATAAATCCTCCAGATTGTGGTTAGCGCAACTAACCATGACCGGGAGACGTCACTCTCCATAGTACTATTCATAGGACCCTAGGCTACAGTTAATGGTTACTAAATTGTTCCAGGGGACTTTAGCGGCCTAAAATCGTTTAACTCTTGTAAACATAAAAGTCGAGTCTTATTCTCTTGTTATCACATAAAAATAGTTGTAAGTATGTTCTTCCCCCAAATATTGAAAACAGTAAAAAGGGGCCGTGAAACTCACCTTGAGTTTGTGTATGCTTGCATTGATAATTGTTCTAGTCAAACTTGACTATTCGTACCCTAATTACAAAAAGGGTAATTCGTGTTATGACCGAATGTCTCATATGCAAATTGTTCACCGACTTAGCAAATCTGATTGCTTTTGTTTAAATATCTTTTTAGTTTTTCAACACTTGTTTCGTTATAAAATAGTTCTAAGTTACTGCCCAATGGGCCTGAAACAGGTATCGAAACTACCTAGTTTCGATTGAACAGAACAGATGTCGAAACTACCTAGTTTCGATTGAGCAAACTGGGTATCGAAACTACCTAGTTTCGATTGGGTAAGAAAGGTATCGAAACTACCAAGTTTCGATTGAGTAATAGGTATCGAAACTACTTAGTTTCGATTGAACAATAGGTATCGAAATTACTTAGTTTCGATTGAGTAAACAGGTATCGAAACTATAGTTTCGATTACTGAAATTTTGATTGACAGAATCAGTTTCAAAACTTTATTCATACATATACGCATATATTCATGTTTTAATCTTGAATTCGACACACTTTTCTAGTTATTTTTCTTACGTTCGAGTAAACTTTATGTTTAGCTACGGTTTTAAAGAAAATAATATGGATAGTATCAAATTTTTACCTCTGGACAGAGATGATGATTTTTGAGAGAAAAAGAGAATGATCTTGACTTCTCCTGCTAAAAACCTTTGAGAAAACACTTGGAACTCTCCTTATAATACCGAAATAAAGGATTCGAGTCTTCGATTATGGAAGAACACCAAAAGAAAGTGAAGATAGATATTCTTGTTGTTGTCGTAGAAGAAAAGAGAGATGACAGGGGTTCTGAGTTTTTGCTCGTGATGGATGAATTGATAGACAATGAGGTGGTATGGTTTTTATCTAAAATTTGAAGTCATGAGGTATGGGTTTTAGTATAGATAATTAGAATGTGAGTGAAGTAGGAAGTGGGAATGGGGCCTTCTCTGAATTTCGGCCGAGAAAGTCAAGGGTGGGTTGGGTTAATTAATCAAATAATTAGATTTAAGTGTAAATTTATTTAATTCATTAAGTGTATTAATATTAATTAGAGTTTCAAATGGTAATTTAATTTGGTTTAGGTTCTCCACGGTATTATAAATTTATTAAGTTTATGGCTCGTTAACGAAAGATATTGAAATCTTGGATTGTATAATTCGTTGAGGTGATTATTTGTAGGTATAGATACCTAAAGTTGACGCTACATGGTAACGTCTTCGAGAGGGTTCGTTAGTTTACTTTTACGTATATTATATGATTTATTCTAAAAATAACTTATTGACCAACGTAAAAATTTGTGTAACATATTCGTCTAGATATTTTCTGGTTATTTAATTTCACCACAAACGTTCGTATTAGTCGGTTTATATGGTACGTGAACCGGTAACTCCTAGAATTACCAAAATATGAAATGAGACAATGTACGGTTTTTGTTAGACCTTAATGTCCTTGATTGTGAAATTAAGTAAATCACGAAAACAATTATGATGTAAACTTGTTTATAACATGTACGGATATTGACCTGAAATGTCAGGTGTCACATTCTCCCTATGTTAAAAGAATTTCGTCCCGAAATTCATTTCGTGTCATCTTGAACTGGTGTATCCTAAAACAAGGAGGGGTATTTTGTTTTCATTTGATCCTCTCGTTCCCATGTATACTCAGGACCACGTTTTGAGTTCCAACGTACTTTAACCAGTTTGATTCGACTACGTCTCAACCTTTGAACTTTCCAATCTGTAATCTCAATTGGTTCCTCGATGAAATGAAGTTTATCATCAATATGAATTTCATTAGGCGGTATGATCAAAGTCTCGTCTGACAAACACTTTTTGAGATTAGACACATGAAATGTATCGTGTACGTTGCTTAGTTCTTGTGGTAGCTTGAGCTTGTAGGCTACAGGGCCAACCCTAGCCAGTATTTCAAATGGTCCAACGTATCTAGGGTTGAGCTTACCACGGTTACCAAACCTCGCAACGCCTTTCCATGGTGAGACTTTTAACATTACTCGGTCACCAATTTGAAATTCTAATGGTTTCCGTCTGTTATCAGCATAGCTCTTTTGTCTATCTCGGGCCGCTTTCAGACGGTCCTTAATTTTGAAGATCTTATCAGTGGTTTCCTGGACAATCTCAGGACCTGTCAAATGTTTTTCACCAACTTCAGCCCAACATAGCGGTGAGCGGCATTTACGACCATATAAAGCTTCAAACGGAGCTACCTTGATGCTCGTGTGGTAGCTGTTATTATAGGAAAACTCTGCCAACGGTAAATGAGTATCCCAATTTCCTCCGAAATCAATTACACACGCACGGAGCATATCCTCTAAAGTTTGAATGGTCCTTTCGCTTTGATCATCTGTTTGTGGGTGATATGCCGTGCTCATGTCAAGACGTGTGCCCATGACTTCTTGTAATGATTTCCAGATTCTAGACACGAATCTGCTGTCTCTATCAGAGATAATAGAAATTGGCACTCCATGCCTAGCCACAATTTCCTTGATATAAAGCCTTGCAAGCTTCTCGGTTTTATCCGTCTCTTTGATGGGCAGAAAATGAGCTGAGTTCGTCAAACGATCGACGATTACCCATATAGTGTCATACCCGCTCGACGTCTTGGGTAACTTTGTAATGAAATCCATGGAAATCTGTTCCCATTTCCATTGAGGTATCTCGGGTTGTTGTAACAATCCCGACGGTTTCTGATGTTCTGCCTTTACTTTTGAACATGTCAAGCATTTACCGACATAAATAGCAATTTCTCCTTTCATGTTCGGCCACCAGTAGAGTTCTTTCAGATCCTTATACATTTTATCCGAACCTTGGTGAATGGAGTACCTGGACTTGTGGGCTTCATCCATAATCAACCTACGTAAGTTACCGTTACTCGGCACCCAAATTCTGTCCATGAAGTAAAACGTATCATCTGACTTAGACTCCAATTGTTTGATCATTCCACGTAGTGCTTCATTTTGGATGTTCTTTTCTTTAAATGCTTCTTGTTGTGCCATTCGGATTTGAGTAGTAAGACTCGTGTGAATTGTTAATCCTAGGGCACGAACACGAAGAGTTTTAACTCGTTCCTTGTGACTTAAGGCGTCTGCTACGACATTGGCTTTCCCGGGATGGTACTTGATATCACAATCATAGTCGTTTAGTAGTTCTACCCAACGACGTTGTCTCATGTTAAGTTCTTTTTTATCAAAGATATGTTGGAGACTCTTGTGATCAGTAAAAATAGTGCATCTCGTACCATAAAGATAATGTCTCCAGATCTTGAGCGCAAACACAACTGCGCCCAACTCCAAGTCGTGGGTCGAATAATTCTTTTCGTGCACTTTTAGTTGTCGTGAGGCATATGCGATGACTTTGTCTCTTTGCATTAACACACAACCAAGTCCTTGGTGTGATGCATCGCAGTATACGACAAAATTGTTGATTCCCTCCGGAAGAGATAAGATCGGTGCACTACACAGCTTCTGCTTCAGTAATTGGAAAGCTGACTCTTGCTTGTCACTCCAATCATACTTCTTTTCTTTCTGGGTTAATGTAGTTAAGGGTAGGGCTATTTTTGAAAAATTCTCAATGAATCGTCTGTAGTAGCCGGCCAAGCCCAAAAATTGACGCACTTCTGTCAGAGTTTTTGGTGCTTCCCAGTTTTTGATCGCTTCTATTTTAGATGGATCAACGTGAATTCCTTCCTTGTTGATGACATGTCCAAGAAAATGCACTTCTCGGTTTTGGCGTAAAGATTCTCGTTGCTGAGTAGTTCCAAAATTAATTTCAGATGATGTTCATGATCCTCCTTGGTTCGTGAATATATTAAGATATCATCAATAAATACTATCACGAATTTATCCAAGTATGGTTTGCACACTCGGTTCATGAGATCCATAAAAACAGCTGGTGCGTTCGTCAAACCAAACGGCATAACTAGGAATTCGTAGTGGCCATAACGAGTCCTAAATGCCGTCTTTGGTACATCTTCTTCTTGGATTCTTAGTTGATGATACCCCGAACGTAGATCGATCTTAGAGTAGAAGCTAGAACCTTGTAGTTGATCGAACAAATCGTCTATTCGAGGAAGTGGATATCGGTTTTTGATTGTAAGCTTGTTTAATTCTCGGTAATCAATACACATCCTAAAGGTTCCATCCTTTTTCTTTACGAATAGGACCGGAGCTCCCCAAGGTGAGAAACTCGGTCTTATGAAACCTTTATCAAGCAACTCCTGGAGTTGATTTGATAATTCCTGCATTTCAGAAGGTGCTAATCGATACGGTGATCGCGCAACCGGGGCGGCTCCTGGTACCAAGTCGATTCGGAATTCGACTTGCCTCGGTGGTGGTAATCCAGGTAAGTCTTCAGGAAAAACTTCGGGGTAATCCTTAACGATTGGTATGTCTTCAAGTCGACGTTCCTCGGGTTTCTTCTCGACGACGTGAGCCAGGAACACGCAATAGCCTTTACGTAGGTACTTACGAGTTTTCATGCAGTTTATCATCTTCAATGTCACTCCACTTTTCTCACCTTGAACCGAAAGAACTTCTCCGTTTGGGAGGGGAATATGAACAATCTTCTCAATACAAACAATCTCGGCGTGATTCTTCGACATCCAATCCATACTAATAACAACGTCAAAACTTCCCAGGTCAACGGGTAACAGGTCTATACTAAATGTGTGGTTTTTCAAACATAGAGTACAACCCTGAATGACTTCTTCGGTTTTAATTAATTTCCCGTTTGCTAATTCAATTGTATAATTTTGGTCTAGTTTGCTGGACTTAATACCGAGTAGGGACTTAAAGTCATTTGACACAAAACTCATATCAGCACCCGTATCGAAAAGTATTGAGGCATAGTGATTATTTATCGGGAACGTACTAGTGACAATGTTTGGATCTTGTTGTGCGTCCCCAGCCCCCATCACAAACGCTCTTCCACGGGCCTGATTGTCGTTTCGGTTCTTCAACTTTGGACAGTCTTTCCTGAAGTGCTTTGGATCTCCACACTCAAAGCATCCCTGATTCATCCTTTCTGCTCCTGGGTTGACCTTTCCTGCTACTTGATTGATCTTATTAGGGTTCGCATTGTTCCAACAGTTATGGGCTAGATGCCCATACTTTTTACACTTTCCACATTGGGTACACCTTCCACTGTGATGATATCCACACTTGTCACACTTCGGTCGTGTTCCAAGATATCCATTTTGTTCCACAGTGTTGAAAGCATAGGCTTTCATAGTTCCAGGTCTCTTGTAAGTTTGATTCTAGTTTTGATTACTTGGTTTTCCAAACCATTTCCTCTTTTCCCCAGACCTTCCTTCCTCGGTCTCCTTCTTCTCAAACAAACCATCATGCACAACATTATCTCTTAGCTTGAAAGCTAGAATTATAGCGCTCTTGGCATCCATAGGGTTCGATGAAGTCACCAGGCTTCGGATTTGAGGTGCAAGACCCCACAAATATCTTTCAACCTTCTTGTATTCTGGGGTAACCATGTGTGGAACCAAACTTGCTAACTCATTGAATCGGTCAGTGTAACCAGCCACATCATCTCCTATCATTTGTAAATTCCACATTTCAGATTCGATCTTTTGCAACTCATTTCGAGGATAGTACTCCTCAGTCATCATGGCTTTCAGCTCCTCCCAAGTCAGTTGGTATGCAATCTGCCTTCCCAGGGTTTTCACTTGTGAATTCCACCAAGTTAAAGCCTTATCAGTGAGCGAGCATGTAGAATACTTCACCATGCAGTCAGCGGTGCATTCACTAATATCAATCACCGACTCCATCTTTTCTATCCATCTCATTAGCCCAACTGCACCCTCGGTGCAATTGAAGTTGCGGGGGTTGCAAGATAGAAAGGCCTTGTAGGAGCACTTCCTATTTGGAGCACCTGTAGCATTACAAGTCATAACGTCGTTAATTCGGATCATGACTATGTGTTACGGCTTATTTATTCTATTACCTCCGGAACCTCCGGCTGTACCGCTACCTCCTGCACCTCCTCCGCTGGTACCACTGCCGTTTCCTCCTCCACTATTTCGATTTGCCTCATACTGCTCCATGGCAGCAGCTACTCGCTGTGCTATGAGTTGCTGTTTGGGGAAATCGTCTCGTTGTTGTCACCGGTAGTGTTACGGGGTGTCCCACGCTTAGGTGCCATGACGTTCTTTTTAACATATCAATTAAAAAAAGAAACAACATTATATAATAATAATGATAGATCATGACATAAGGATACAACAACATCAAACGTGAACAGCCATCATTACAACATAAACCATCACATACATAGTTAAAACATACATAGTACATTATTCCAAAAGACAAGGATACAAAAGGGATGGGTTCACATGACCACATCAGTACCAAAGTTTTAAACTACATAATGCGCTACGGACACAACCCGCCCGTAATAGGTCTAAAAGAAGATGTGGGAGTACAACCCAATCATCATGGCAAGTCCTGCCATGACAAAGCTAGCCCTAGCCACAAATTCTGCAGCCAAAGTCCTTTCTTCCAGCGCCTCCACCATGTCTCAGACCGTGAGAGTGAACTGCCAGTCCATATCAGCTCTCAACCCTAGGTAGTCAGTGGCACCCTGTATGTCTCGGGTGTTGTCCTCCAGAGTCTGTACTCGAGATCCGAGCCCTTGACGTAGTCGCGTGGCTGCATCCCCATGTGCCCGGATATCATCTAGGAGGTCATCAAGACGTTCCTCGTGCGTATGAACGCGTGCTACCAATGTAGGCACTGTGAGCTCCATGGCTTCCCCGGTGTGGGGTAGGGGTGTTGAGGAGTTGGAGGACTCTCCGAGCTCAAAGGTAGAGGGGATGTTCTCCATCTCCCTCCATCGTGCCAGTGTACGGGGCATCCAGCTGATAGTCCCCACAGTAGGGTGGTAGCAGGGTCGTTGTTTAGGTGGTTCCTCATCAGTCTCCAAGTTTTCCGGGTCACGGGCTTCCAGGGTTCTCTTGCGTGGAAATCGAACTTTTATCCTAGCACTTTTTACCATGACTGGTCCTCCGCTTTTCTTTCAGTAGACGATAGGCGGTTCTCCCAGGGCGACATTGGGTGGTGTGGAGCTGCGAACTTGTACTCGATTTTTGGGGCGTGTGGCGGAAGGTTCCTCGTTGGATTCAGAGGCAGAGTCGGGGTCAGAGTGTGACGACATGCTTGTAACTACAATGTCCATGTGATAAGATGAATGGTTATGCAATGCTTATGCAATGAAAATGTTTTAGTGAGTCATTTAAATTATAGACTAGGTTCCGTTTTAGACTCCTAGTTCGCTATAATCAATGGCTCTGATACCAAATCTGTCACAGCCCGCCAAGGCGGAAACGCGAAGCGTAACATTACATGGTTTCCAAAGCATATGATTACCGCAAACACATACATGATAAATGGATACATAAACAAGTTTAAAGTTTTACATTCCAAAATGTAAATTGAGTTTACAAAAAGTGAAGATTTCACAAATATGACTCTATTACAATGAGTTATACAAGAGAAATCCCCCAAAAGTTGTATCCATCGTGAATGCATGTAATCTACATTGCTAACCTTGCGATCACGTTCAATTTCCTGAAAAACATACTTGAAAATGTCAACACGAGGTTGGTGAGTTCACAAGTTTAAATCAAATAGATCTTTGTAAAATTCATTTGTTCGTAAATAGTTCCAGTTGCATGTGATAATCAGAATAAGAATTGTTTGACCCATTTGTAAACTAGATAGGAATACAAATAATATGTTCCTACATGAGCCGTAACCAAACCATGACAATTGTTCTTCGCCCCTAATTTCGTTATCCGGTTCTATGCGGCCATAAATCCTCCAGATTGTGGTTAGCGCGACTAACCATGACCGGGAGACGTCACTCTCCATAGTACTATTCATAGGACCCTAGGCTACAGTTAATGGTTACTAAATTGTTCCAGGGGACTTTAGCGGCCTAAAATCGTTTAACTCATGTAAACATAAAAGTCGAGTCTTATTATCTTGTTATCACATAAAAATAGTTGTAAGTATGTTCTTCCCCCAAATATTGAAAACAGTAAAAAGGGGCCGTGAAACTCACCTTGAGTTTGTGTATGCTTGCAATGATAATTGTTCTTGTCAAACTTGACTATTCGTACCCTAATTACAAAAAGGGTAATTCGTGTTATGACTGAATGTCTCATATGCAAATTGTTCACCGACTTAGCAAATCTGATTGCTTTTGTTTAAATATCTTTTTAGTTTTTCAACACTTGTTTCGTTATAAAATAGTTCTAAGTTACTGCCCAATGGGCCTGAAACAGGTATCGAAACTACCTAGTTTCGATTGAACAGAACAGATGTCGAAACTACCTAGTTTCGATTGAGCAAACTGGGTATCGAAACTACCTAGTTTCGATTGGGTAAGAAAGGTATCGAAACTACCTAGTTTTGATTGAGTAATAGGTATCGAAACTACTTAGTTTCGATTGAACAATAGGTATCGAAATTACTTAGTTTCGATTGAGTAAACAGGTATCGAAACTATAGTTTCGATTACTGAAATTTTGATTGACAGAATCAGTTTCAAAACTTTATTCATACATATACGCATATATTCATGTTTTAATCTTGAATTCGACACACTTTTCTGGTTATTTTTCTTACGTTCGAGTAAACTGTATGTTTAGCTACGGTTTTAAAGAAAATAATATGGATAGTATCGAATATTTACCTCTGGATAGAGATGATGATTTTTGAGAGAAAAAGAGAATGATCTTGACTTCTCCTGCTAAAAACCTTTGAGAAAACACTTGGAACTCTCCTTATAATACCGAAATAAAGGATTCGAGTCTTCGAATAAGGAAGAACACCAAAAGAAAGTGAAGATAGATATTCTTGTTGTTGTCGTAGAAGAAAAGAGAGATGACAGGGGTTGTGAGTTTTTGCTCTTGATGGATGAATTGATAGACAATGAGGTGGTATGGTTTTTATCTAAACTTTGAAGTCATGAGGTATGGGTTTTAGTATAGATAATTAGAATGTGAGTGAAGTAGGAAGTGGGAATGGGGCCTTCTCTGAATTTCGGCCGAGAAAGTCAAGGGTGGGTTGGGTTAATTAATCAAATAATTAGATTTAAGTGTAAATTTATTTAATTCATTAAGTGTATTAATATTAATTAGAGTTTCAAATGGTAATTTAATTTGGTTTAGGTTCTCCACGGTATTATAAATTTATTAAGTTTATGGCTCGTTAACGAAAGATATTGAAATCTTGGATTGTATAATTCGTTGAGGTGATTATTTGTAGGTATAGATACCTAAAGTTGACGCTACATGGTAACGTCTTCGAGAGGGTTCGCTAGTTTACTTTTACGTATATTATATGATTTATTCTAAAAATAACTTATTGACCAACGTAAAAATTTGTGTAACATATTCGTCTAGATATTTTTCTGGTTATTTAATTTCACCACAAACGTTCGTATTAGTCGGTTTATATGGTATGTGAACCGGTAACTCCTAGAATTACCAAAATATGAAATGTGACAATGTACGGTTTTTGTTAGACCTTAATGTCCTTGATTATGAAATTAAGTAAATCACGAAAACAATTATGATGTAAACTTGTTTATAACATGTACGGATTTTGACCTGAAATGTCGGGTGTCACAGTATTGTGGGTGGATAAACTAACAAATAAATGTTAGTTAATGTGGTAGTTAATGTGTGGTCGAAAAATAAGTAAATACACGATAGATACTTGTTATATAACAAAACATTGTAAAAATGGTGATAATGGAAGGTGCTGTTAGGGAACATGGTTGTGTTCATCTGAACACAGCCATAACAGCAACCTTGTTTCTTTTCTAGAGCTGAATATGAACACGGTTGTGTATCTGAACACAGTTGTGTTCAGGCTTCATGGGAACATGGTAGTGTTCATCTGAACACTAACATGACAGAAATTTGTTTTTTTTAAAATGACTTTCCTTGGGTTTTACCAATGAAAGGGGGGAGTCTACGTACTTGGTAATCGTTGTGGGGACTTGTGGAAAGGTCCCTAAGACTAATTATCTTTACTAACCATATTCAAATTGTTGTTTTGAATGTAGGAAAAGCTCTGGGTGATCTCGGGTCTCGCCTAAGGTGGATATTGGATTCTCATAATTGGATTTTGACGTTTTACAATTTATTTGGAGTCGTTACAAGTTGTGGATAACTTGTTGATTATTAACCTTTGATTAAACTACTTTTGTGGGAAATATTGTAGTTTAATTCGTGTTTGTAAACCTAAAACGTGTGGATACGTTAAATGTTGTATATGGGACCACTTCTGCGTCGTATTTAAAAAGTTTAAAATCGGTTTTATTTTTTGGGTGTTATAGAAGGCATTTGATGATATAAATTTCAGATGAGATTGCATTAATCCAATACGATGCGAGAACTTGCCCATTGAATAACATGGCCAATCCCGTTTCAACCACATGATGATGTTTCATTTCAACCCTACCGTTTTGTTGAGACATGAATGGACAAGATAAACGGTGAAACGTGCTATTTCCTTCAAGAAGTTTACGAACGTAACTACTCACAAACTCCGCGCCACATTGCTTTGAAATACCTTAACTTTTCACGAGAACTATGTTGGCACAAATTTCATAAATATGGACAAGATAGTATAAAACTCAAATTTTGCACGTAATGGGTAAAACCAACAAAACCGAGAGTAATCGTTCACAAATAAAGCATAATACCGGTAACCATTATTTGAAGTAACTAGTGATGGGCCCCACAAATCACAATGAACTAAATCCAAAGGGTTTAAAGCACATTGTTCATTAGTATCAAAAAGGTAAACGCTGTCCCTTAGATATTTGACAAGCGACACATGACACCGGTTTAGGTAAAACGGAGGTAACACATAAACTCCCCTCTTTATTTAAAAACAAAATAGTGTCAAAAGACACATGACCTAACCGCATATGCCATAATTCAAGAGATGCCTTCAACTGAGTGGTAGCAACAAAAGCTTGAGGTCCAGAATTCAAAACATATAGGCCATTCTCATATCTGCCTTGAGCTAGGACCTGTTTCGACGTTCGGTCCTGAATATATAAGTTGGGTTGAGAAAGTAAAACATTCAGGTGGTTATCAGTCGTTAGTTTGCTAATAGATAACAAATTTTAGTAAGTTTAGGAACGACCAATACACTATTCAAGTTAATATTAGGCGAGACCAAAGTGAAACCAATATGAGAAATGGGAAGATTGTTACCATTTCCAAAGGTGACATTTGAAGAACCTATATAAGGAGTGGCATTTGTAACATAAATTTTTTGAAGCAGTCATATGATCAGTGGAACCTGAATCGACATACCAGTTAGGGCCTGAGGATGAGACATTGCATTTGGCCAAAAACGCTTTGGCAAGATCATTATCAATAGAGAAGGCCTTGGATGAAAATGTTGGAAGATTTGGACACGAATTGGCATAGTGTCCATCGACCCTACACAACTGACAGTACGGGGGGGCGGCGTCCCTTACCACAACCACCACCCAGAAGGTCTGGCCACCACCACGAGTGTGATTAGCCAGTGCACAAGAATAGGAGTCTGCTGTAAAATCCATGGTTGAGTTTGGTGTGCCATGAAGGGACTTAATGAACATTTCATAACTTTTTTCTTGGGCCAGTAGGTCGCGAAAAGCCGAGATTAGCTGGGTGGTGCAAACAAACATTGAAAAAGTCTCGAAAGTGGGTCCTAATCCAAAAAGAAACCAGTGTAGTTGGTCCGAAGTTTCAACCAAGGAACCCATGGCTGCCAATTGATCACAAATTGGTTTGAAATGGCGCCCAAATTCAGCAACCGTACTGGTTCCATTCACCAACTGTCGAAGTTGGTCCTTCAGATTCTAGATTCTTTCAACCGATGCATTGCTATAGGCCAATTCAAGGGCTAACCAAATGTGTGTTGGATATATGATGTTCGAAAGTCGATTATCTCAACGTTACTATCGAAGTACGATCCGAAGAGTTATACTTTGGACAAAGAACAAAGTATTACATTTAAATGTTAGAAGTTATTTCACGAAATGCAAATTTGGAATTCAGTGGATTAAATATTTAGAGAAATATTTATTTCGTATTTAATTGTTTAATGTAATAATTAAATTACGAATGACGGAGAGGATTTTCATATTTAACAGTTAAATGATGAAACGGATATGGTTTACGCAACACGGTTTAGTGATTATTGTAATTATAAACTACCGAGACTAGTACTGATTAAGAGTTAATTAGTGGGTAATTAAAGGTTAATTAACCCAGGGGTTGACTTGTAAATTGATTAGCTATAAATATATCTCATAGGCAAAACCCTAAACATATTTGGCCTCCTCTCCTTTGTGAAAACCCTTAACCGCCCCCTCCTCCTGTCGTTGATCCTACGCTGGCCACTGTGCCTTGCCGCATAGCCGCCTCCCTTCCTCCCTTCCAAGCCGGGATGTCGCATCACTGCATCCGTAAGCCGCTGCCGAGAACCTTGAGTAGGGTCCGCGGAACCGGACCAAATCCGCAAGCTGGGTTTCTCGTGAGAACGAGTTTGTGAGACGAGTTCGTGTTTGGTCAACTAGTGTGACGTTCTTTGATCCCGAGTTTTCAACGCGGTTATTCGTCAAAGGTATAATCTTCAAACACCCTATGATTATTTTTGTTTTATTTATTTATCGTCTATTCATCGTGTAATCGGATCACTGTCAGAATAAAGTTTAGAACATTATAATCGTGTGCCTTAAACCTCTTCCGCTTCACAAACCTGATTTTGTAAACTTATTGTTTTTAAAAGTTAAAACAGGTGCACGATTCCCAACAATGTGTCGGGTCGTAGGGAGGCCAATGATTTCGGCTACTGCTTCCTTAGACAAAGAAGCGTGAAGGAGGATGATGGCCCTTTGATCAGTAGGGACCCAAGAGGGAAAAAGAGAGTTAGGGCTTGGCTTTCCATCAGTCACTATCTGAAGTTCAGGAGGGACAGAAGAACCGTCTATGTGTAGGAGGAGATTTTGGTATGAAAACAAGGGTAGCATTTGATTCCTCCAAATAAGATAATTGGATGATGAAAGCTTGATAGGGAGAAGGTGTAGTAGGGTGTTCATCGGAAGAACAGAGTCTGCATTTGAGGAAGATGACATAAATGTAACAAATTTAGTTATTTTTAATGTGTTGCATAAATGTAACAGGTATTATTAGATATACGTAACAGTACTATATATATATATATATATATATATATATATATATATATATATATATATATATATATATATAGGATGTGCATCCAATCAAAACACACTTTTATTATCAATACCCTAAAACCCTGGCAAAATTTGATCAAATCATCAATTTTGTTTGTTTAATAAAATTATTACACGAATTTAACGTCACATCCTTTTTTACATCTTTGTAAATTCGTAATTGTGAGAAAGTTTACACTGGTGTAAGGGTAAAAAAAATAAATAAATGTTGTAAAATTTACACCAGTGTAAATTTTCTCACACTTACAAATTACCAAAAATGCAAAAAAGGATGTTACGTTGAATTCGTGTAATAATTTCATTAAACTAAAAAAATTCATGATTTGATTGATTTTTGCCAAGGTTTTTGGGTTTAATATTTTTTGTTTTGGCCCCTCCCTTTCCACCGCCCTTCTTACCGCCCTTCTTGTGACCCTCATTCCACCATTCTGGAAACCCTACGAGTTTGAATCACTGCTCCTTTGTATGCTTTGACATCCCACGGTGGCTGTAGAATCCTGTTTTTAGAGGATTAAGTATCAGTGATGTTTGGTGTAAGTCGTGAACTAGGGGTTCACGGCTAGGGTGTTTTGGGCCGGCCATGGGGCCGAGAACATGTATATTATGGGCTTAGTCTATTATTGGTAAGTATATATTCATGTTTACCCTAACCATTAATGGTTAGCGCCTTTGTTTACTTTTCTCTATAAATACGTTTGTTCAATAATACAATCGGTAGTTGCATTGAATCTTGTTCTTGAATCACCACACTAAGTAGTTTCCACCTACTTTGTGTGAGACTTTGATATCGTGTTTGCGTGTGAAGATCCATCGGCGTTTAAGGGACTTACAATTGGTATCAGAGCCATTGAAGTCATTCAAGGCTCGGTTTGATATCAAGGATTCAAGATCAGAGGTATTTTTAGTTTTTTCGATTGAATGTTTATGTTTAATCGATTTTTGTGTGCTACTTTGCTTCGTTTTGCTGCTGTTTTGGAAGGTTTAGTGTGAAATTCGTCAAAGAGAAGATCGGAATCATCCCTGTGTTCTTTGTATTCTTGGAGTTAATTGGTTTTTCAAATTTTGAAACTCCAAAAATCTCGGAAATTAAGTTGGAAACCAAATCAGTCAAAGATTTGATCTCGGGAGATTCTCACGGGATTAGTTCACGGGTTGGTTCTTGGCCAGGTTCATGAGACAACTACAAGGCTCTAGGTTCATGGGTCAAGCTTCTCGGGCTAAGTTCAAGGGTTAAGATTCATGGGAAGTGTTTTCGGGTATAGTTCACGGTTCAGCTTCAGTCCACGGGTTGGTCATCAGTTCACGGCTTAGACTCAGGTTCACGGGTTGTTTACTGGTTCACAGCCAAGATCAAGTTCACGTGTGGTTTACCTGTTCATGGTTCAACTATAGCTCACTGCTGAGTTATAGTTCACAGCCAAAGTTTATTTATTTTTCTTACAAGTTTAGATCAAAGGGACTAGTACTCTGATAAAATGAACTCACAACAGAACATGAATCTTAACAGTATGCTAGACCTTCATATTGGTACCAGCACAAAACCTCCACGACTTACATCTGCTGAAGATTTTATTGAATGGAAATTTAGGTATAAGAATTATGTTTTGCTCTCTAAGGCTAAGATGTGGAGAAGTATAATAAGAGGCCATCAGGTTCCTATGTATACCAAATCTGATGGTTCACAGGCTCACAAGCAAATTGAGAATTATACCGATGAGGATTACGATCTTGTTGAACGTGACTTGAAAGCTTTGGCCTCACTGACTATGGCTCTATCACCTGATACTGCTCATAATTTCAAAGAATGAACTTCTGCTAAACAACTATGGGAATCTTTAGAGAAGGTGTTTGAGAGTAATGATGACATGAAAGCCAACAGAAAGGAGATGCTACTACAAAAATTAAACATGTTTAATCACATTCTGGTAGAGTCATTGGAGGTACAGTTGCAAAGGTTACTAAGATGGTAACTGAGATGAGGGGTGTTGAGATTGAACTGAGCATGGGTGATCCAAATAGGAAGCTGCTCAATGGTCTCTCGCAGAGCTGGGATATGAATGTTGCTCTATTGAAAAGAACAAAGGATTTGAAGAATACTCCTCTGAATGATTTGATTTCTATTATCAAATTTTATGATCTTAATGACAGACAGAGGAAGTTGAATCATACAAGTAGCTTGAACTCAGCCGAGGCATAAAGAAGCAATAGTGCTTTCCTTTCAAATGTTACGTAAGGAATGTTTGGTGGTGGAGAATCTTCTACAAGCCAAACTGTTACATGCAAAGCTGCTACAAATGAGCAACATGCTTATTCTACTCACGATGCTAAATTAATAGAAGCTAATACCTCCTTGTGCACTAGTATTATGAACTGCTATGCTGCCTTTGCTTCAGGAAATCTATCTCCTTCTGAGATACTCACTGCTGAGTTGAATCAAATTCATCCTGAAGATGTTGAAGAGTTAGACATCTCCTGGCAGCTAGCAATGGAAGTCTTTAGAGCAAAGAACTTCATCAACAAGACTGGTAAATTCAGATGGAGTGAGGATACTGGAAAGAAGATCGGGTTCAATAAGTCAAATCTTCGTTGCTATAATTGCCATCAACCGAGTCACTTTGCTAGAGAATGCTCAAAGCCAAAGGAGCATAGGAATGGTGAAGCTGGTGAGAATAAACAAGCTGCAGGAAGTAAGGCTGTGGATAACTCAAAGGCCTTGATTAGTCAGCAAACTGGTGACTATGACTGGGGAAATCAGCTAAAGGATCTAAATCTGAATCATGCATTTATGGTTGACATCAATGAAGATTCTTCTTCATCCTCATCCTCTACCCCACATGAGGTAACTTTAAACTTATGCCTAAATTATGCATTTATAAAGTAGAATTATATAGAAAACACAATGTTGACTTGATTCTTGAACGTGAAAATCTTAAGTATCAAAAATCTAAGTTTTCTAAAACTGAGAAAGCATACGAAGAAGTAATAGAAGCCCATAAGAAAGATATCTCTCTGCTTAAATCTCAACTAAGTGAGAAATGTTGTGTGTTTACTGATGCTATGGCAGATATTAAAAGGTTAACTATCGAACTAGAACAATCTGTAGGATCGGTGTTTTACAAGATGGTTCTGTTTAGTTGATATTGGCGGAAACAATAACAACTATGCAATGCAACAAGAAACAATGAGAATACTGATAAATGCAAATTGTATTACTCTTCAATGTTAACAAGTTACAGAGAAAACTCTAAGGAAGCACACTAATACAATGAAGAGAAACAATACATATAAAGGAACTTAGAATCAAGACATACCCTTGATTCTAAGGATCTGATCAAGCACAAACCGTTGATCTTTTATAAATAAAAGTTACACTACAATTGGTAGACAACAAAAAGACAAACTACAGCAAACAGACAGCTACAGAACAAAAGTCTACGTAGGAATCTTTGTAGGAGACTTCAGAGGTAGTAACTTTGTCTTTTATCATCTGCACAAATAACATTTCTTCTGCTGATAGGTGTGACAGTGTAGCAGTAAAAGGTTTCAGTAGTAAAGTCAAAGCTGCTGATGATTTTCCTATCAGCAGCATCAACGTTTGATGCTGCTGAGAAGCCCATCAGCAGCAACTTTGGACTTCAGCAAATAAGGCTATCCGCAGCATAGATGTAGATTAGCAGCAAAGGTTAACTATCTGCAGCATAGACACTTATTCGCAGTAACTTTATCAGTTGTCAAAATTGTGGAGTCCGTAGCAATCATACTTGGAGAGTTTTGTAGCCATCAGTCTTTATCTTTACAAACTGACTCTAGACTGATGCTACCAAAACTCTCATAATGCCTTTGTTCCTGAAGCTTTCGCATGGTTAGGACAATCCTTGCTGTCTCATAGCCTCTTGGATACTTGCTAGGGTTGTAGAAAGGAATTTCATACAAAGATTTAATGTCCTTGCTTGGCATACTGAAGATGGCCTTGCTGGAACATCTCATCTTGTTTCCCTTGACATCAATTAGTGTATATTCATCGTTGACATCATTGTAGGACCATTTGACAAGAGGAAAGTGGGATTGGAGTGGTTTTGCATCAATGACAACATTTTTGCTAGGATTGAAGTGATGTTTGATCACTAGCAAGAGATGTCTCCCACTTTCATTTTCAGGGTCATGAGCTTCACCCAGCTCCATAATTTTCTTCAAGTCATAATCTGGAAGTTGCATTACCTCATCAACAGATTTTTAAACTGATCTCTTCTTTTCTACCTCTCCTCTAAACACTTCATACCACTAATCTTGATCACTGTAGAACCATTGTACAATCATTCTAGAATCTTCAGAGATGGTAGGAGGTTTAGTTTTCTTTTTGGGAGGCTGCTGATGAGAAGGAGCTAGGTGAGAGGATTTGGACTCTTTGGGAGTGGTAGAGGGAAGTCTGGGAGGGAGAGAGGGAATTTGTTGGACAGAAGGGGGAGATACTAAGGGAATAGTTTTAGGCTTCTTTGATTTTCTTTCTTCTGTAGAGGTATCTACCCTTTTCAAAGGATTAGTCTTCTTCAATCTCTCCTCTTCTTCTTTTTTCACTTGTTTGTAGAGAGCTTGCAGATTCATGAACTTCATGGGACCTAGTCTCTTTCCACTCTCACCTCTTGCCTTTAAGAAGTCAATCATAACCTTCCTTTCTTCATGGGTTCTTTTATTAAAGGCAATGGCTCTCCTAGATTTCTATCTTGCCTTTTCTTCTTCTTCAGCTCTTTTCTTCTTTGCTAGTTCCTCTGGTTGACCCATAAAGGCCCTATAGATTTCTTTATTTGATAGTTTCTCAAGGTAGTCTGTATCCTCACCTTGAGAAATAAGAACTGCTATCCACTCCTCCCTCATCTCCTTTGCAAGTTCAGAGTCAGTAATTCTAAACTTGGCTTCTTCACCCTTTTGCTTCTCTCTCTCTTCATCTTCTTTATTTAGTTGTTCCTGCAGCTGGAGAGCTAAATCTTCATCTTCTTCTATTTGTGAAACTGCAGGAATCTGAACTTTTGTTGCATCTAGAGATTTTACATGAAGTTGGATATGTTGTTCTCTAAAGAGCATGACAACTTTTCTCTCTTGATCCTTCTTTAGCTTAGCCATCTCTTCTTCTTCTCTTTCCCTTCTTCTTCTTTCTATCTCTCTCTTTTCTTCTTCAATCTTTTTCTCTTCTTCTTCAGTCTTAATGCCCTTCCCCTTATTTTTGTCGGATGCCTCTGCTTTTGCATCATAGACCACAATAGCATATGAGGAGGTTGCTATTAGAGTCTCAGCATAAGCTTCATTGGCAGTTTGTGGAGTGGACAGGGGAGGAGCATCTTCTTCTTCATCACTAGATGCAAAAGCTGCTTTTATAATTTTAAGGTCATCTAGACTAGAAGAAGCTGACTCAGACAACCTTGTTGTTGATTCTTCCAAAGCTATCCATCCACCATTTTGTAAGAAAGTCTTGATGATAAGCATCATTTCCTGACTTCTTGGAGAATCAACTGAAAACTTTTGAAATCTCAGTTGAAACACTTTGAAGAGAAAATCAGGGTTTAACATCAAGACTTCTTCAATGTGACGGATGAGCCATCACAGAGTAGAAATTTTACACCTTTTATCCCTATGAAAACCCATCCGTAGATTTCAAGACCTCTGACTGCTTCATTGTACAGATATCTCCTTAAGTTTAGAACTTGGTCTTCAGTCAGAAATCTGCTGTTCATTATCTCTAAGCCTTGACCTGTTCTTCTTACGGCTGCACTTGAGGACTCTCCTTCTTCTTCCTAAAGGTAGGGATGGGCTCCCTTCTTGGCTACTTCAAGGACTCTCTCAAACCAAGGCATATTATCTTCCATTAAGTCATAAAAACAATCAATTTCAATCTTGGCAGAGAGATCCTTAGAAGTATTGATGCAGTTTTCAGTGTATAAAGCCAAGATATCAAGTGCACTTAGGTTTTCCCTATCCAGTTCTTCAACCCCAGGGAACTCCCATCCAATCCAAAATCTTTGAGATAAGCCATCATACCCCAAAGCTAGAATTGTGTCAAACTCCAGATTGTTTGTTGATAATGGGTACTGGGGGCTATAACTTGTCTTTAGAGGTTGGCAGCAGCCTCAAGTACATGGATTTTTAGGAATGCTTCTTCTTCCCTTTCTATCTCCATCTCCTCAGGGAATCCTTCCTCTTCTTCCCTGGCTACTATTTGCAGATTTTCAGAGATATCTTCCTCTTCGTCTCCGGAGTCTTCCCACTCAATATCTTGGATTTGAACAAAGGATGGCTTGAAGCTTGTTCTTTGAAATTACTCTTGTTCCTTGAACCATTTATCTAAACTGTCATCGTCATCTTTGAAGCTTTCATCCCCCTTTTTGGTTGCATCAGTGCATATAGGTGAATCTGTTTGAGTGCCCACGGATACAAGGTAAGGAGAAGCTGAACTGGTATATTTTTGGGATTCATGTACAGAAACTTGGTGCCTCAATTGAAGCACTTCAACCTCTAGTAGAGCTACCCTGGCCGTCAATTCCAGATTTTGAAGTTTCAGTCTGTCCTCATCCATAGATGCAGAATCCTTGGAACTCGATGGGGCCGAAGGCCTAGCCTCTGCATCCCCATCACCCTAGTTGTATTGGCACCTGGGATTCCTCTTAGTGAAGAATGTTTCAAAAGAAACATTTACACCATGAGTTGCCAAGGTTGGGGTCTTAATGATATTGTCACTGTCCTCCTGGTCTATTGATGTACCAGGAGCAGCCCCTTCCATATCCACTCTTTCATGATTCCCAGAGTGAACCTTCTAGGGTGATGAACCTGGGCTGGGTACATTAGCAGCCAAGTCAATCAGTACGTCCTTTATAGTGGCATTTGGAGATGGTACATCATCTTGACTAGGTGCCTCTACACTTAAGTTCAAAGAAGAAAGTGTATGGGCTCAGTGGGGATTTCTACAGACCCGGGATGTGGTCTTGATCCTAATAGGGATCCTTCCAAGGAAGTTTCCCTAGTAATGTGGCTGTCCCTTTTGATATTCTCACAAGAGTGTTGTGACTCTGGGTGAGGGCTTTTAGTTTTGGATTGGGCTTGTGAGCCAAGAATAGAAGGATTCTTCTTGCTCATTTTTTTCTTTCTTTGGTAGATTGCCTCAACTAGGGCCCTGTGTTCCAGTTGGGCTTGAATTGCAGGGTGACTATTTGGTGTACTTATGCACCCTCAGTAGGTGCACAAGGGTTCGATCAAGGGAAGCAGTTGTTATAATTTCAGGCTGTGAAGTGGAGGGTGTGGAATCAGTATCAGTTGGGACTATTGAACTGTCACCCTAGGTACTCTGTATGTTCATCATTATAGATAACAATGGAACATTGACTCCTGAGAACTTTTCTGAAACTGTTCTCATGCTTTTAAAAATGTTATTTTTATGTCCCCCTATCATGTAGATTCTTGCAGTTTTGGAAAGATCTTTTAGTTCATTGTTAAAAACTTCTTGCAAGAACCTAGGGTACATGTAAAAAGATTTTTTTGCCCCTTCCTAAAGGTTGTATCTCAAAGCTTCAAATATTAAGTGAGAAAAGTTAAAGCCTTGGGCAGTTACCAGACCATGAACTGCAGATGCCGGTCCAGAGTTGAGTTGATGCCATCCACTCCTCTTTTGAGATATACATTGAAGAAGAGTGTGGCAAAGGTACTTCCAGGGAGGGCCCATCAGTGCTTTCTCTATGGCGTACTCATCTTGATTTCCAGTGTACCCTATGGATACAAAGGTCCTCATGTATTCTTTCTTGGAGTAGGAGTTAGCAGCACCTTCATCTTGAAGCTTGAGATGTTTTCTAAGAGTTGCTTCAGTGACAATGATGTCCTTACCATCTATCTTGGCTTTGATTTGGGGAATCCCCTGTTCAGTGGAGTATGAGGCAGAATTCCAGAAATCTTCCATATGAGATATGTAGATGGTGGGATTGACTGTTAGGGCAAAATGTATCTTTGATCGACACATGAAGTCAATCATGTCATCGAAACCTTCTAATTTCTTCCCCTTTACCAGGTACGCCACAATATTGTGATATGTTGAGAATTTGTCATCAGGGTTGTTGATATCAGGATTGGCCATTTTGATTGTAAGTGGAGGGAAGATTTGAAAGTTGGTTATGGATACAGGAAGCTTTGAGTGCTTGATTGCGGGAGAGTTAGGTCAAGAATTTAATGTGATGAGGTGAGGGAGGGAATTTGATTTTGTTATAACGAAAGGGTTTGAATGGATGAAGAAACGGTCACTTGTATCGTACAAGAAGGAACAACATAAGTAATATATCTATAGTAACACTACAATTTTACTATTTTACAGTTGTATTGCACTGTAGCAGTCATGGTAAAGACTGACAATGAAATTTTACAGCGGGTTAAAGTTAATTTGAACCATTTTTACCCATCCACAACAAACTTGGTTGCTGCTGATGGTTAAGTCTATCAGCAACAACCTTGGTTGTTGTTGATGGATACAATGGTCCGCAGCAAACTTGTTCCTGCTGATGACTTAAAAGTAAAATTGTAGGCTACTCATAGATGAAGTCATCAAAGTTAACTAAAATGTTTTTGAGATATTCAGGAGGTTTTTATTTTCAACAAACGAAAGACAAATACATTTATTATTAAAACTTTTGGAGAAGTATTTTAATCAAAATTCATCATCCCAATGGATTCAACTAGATATTTAAATCTAGCTTCATCAAAGGCTTTTGTGAATAAGTCAGCATATTGCTCATTGGTATGAACTTTGGTTAAGATAATTCTCCTTTTCTCAGCTTGATCTCTAATAAAATGATACCTGACATCAATGTGTTTTGTCTTGGAGTACTGCACAGGATTATTGGTAATTGATATGGCACTCTTGTTGTCAATGTGAATGGGAGTTGCCATGAATGTCACTCCATAGTCCAGCATTTGATTTTGAATCCAAATCACTTGGGCACAGCAACTTGAAGCTGCAATGTATTCTGCTTCAGCTGTTGATGTTGACACACATGTTTGCTTCTTGCATTGCCAAGAGATAAGTCTTCCTCCCAAAAAGTGAAATCCTCCTTATGTGGACTTCTTGTCCAAGTTATATCCTCCATAATCACTGTCAGTGTATGCATACAGATTGAATTTGTCATTTTTAGAGTACCATAGCCCTAGTCCTGGAGCTCCCTTTAGGTATCTAAAAATTCTTTTGACAACTTGAAGATGTGAAGTTTTTGGAGCTGCTTGAAATCTTGCACACAGGCATACTGCAAACATGATATCTGGTCTGGAAGCAGTTAGATACATGAGTGATCCAATCATTGCTCTGTACTGATGTTGATCAGTGTCTTGACCATTTTTGTCTGGGGATAGTTGATGATGCACTTGAATTGGAGTTCTTGCAACAGAGCAATCAGCCATCTTGAATCTTTCCAAAATGTTTTTGACATATTTAGATTGGTTGATGAAGATTCCATTTAGAACTTATTTGACTTGGAGACCCAAGAGGAAATTTAGTTCTCCCATTGAACTCATTTCAAACTTTGAGTGCATCAGGATCTTAAAGTCGTTGCATAACTTCTTCTTTGTTGATCCAAAGATGATGTCATCTACATAGATTTGCACCAGTAGAATCTCTCCCCCTTCATATTTGATAAACAAAGTCCGGTCAATGGCACCTCTTATGAAGTTGTTGCTGAGTAGATATCCTGAAAAGGTTTCATACCAGGCTCTTGGGGCTTGATGTAACCAATATAGAGCTTTGTCTAATTTAAACACCTTATTTGGATGTGAAGGATCTACAAATCCTGGAGGTTGTTTAACATATACCTCCTCACCAATCTTCCCATCTAGAAAAGCACTCTTGACATCCATCTGATAAACATTAAAGCTTTTGGATGCAGCATATGCTAGGAAAATTCTGATTGCCTCCAGTCTAGCAACAGGTGCAAATACTTCATCATAATCAATTCCCTCTTCCTAAATGTATCCTTGAGCTACAAGTCTGGCTTTATTCTTGATTACAATTCCTCTTTCATCTTGTTTGTTTCTGAAGACCCACCTTGTTCCTATAGCAGTTTGTCCAGGTGGCAGATCAACTAGGGTCCATACTTCTTGTCTCTTGAACTGCAGCAGTTCTTCCAGCATTGCTTCAATCCAGTTGTTGTGCTGTAGGGCTTCATCTATTTTATTTGGTTCAACTTGAGACAGAATGCAGGAGTACAGACATATATTAGCTTCATGTGACTTTCTTCTTGTCTGAACTCCTTGCTGAACTGGACCAATGACATTTTCTAGAGGATATCCTTTGTTGATTCTTTGGGCTGGAACCACCTACAGCCAGATTCCTTGATCAAGATTGCTTTGGTTTTGGTCAGGGACATCTTCAAAAGAATTGATTGTAGAAGAGTCTTCAACAGCAGCAACATCTTCCAATAAGTCAGCATCATCATTGGGTACAGTTTCCTCATCAGCAGCAGATACCTCTATGTCAACTGCAGAGTTGTCAATGTTCTCATCTGGATTTTCATGTTCAGAGGGGCTACTGCTGGTGACATTTGAGCTACTTGTTCTAGCTTCACTGGCTTCAATAGCATCAACAACAGATGGAGGATCAATGGATGGTCTTTTGATTCTAATAGATGGACCATTTAACCCCAATCTGTAGGCATCATCGGATGAGGTGGCTTGCTCTTTGGAAGATGAAAAATCCATATTTGAGAAGATGAAGGGTTCAAATATTTGAGAGAAGTAGTCTATATCAAACAGCCAGTCTGGCCCTTTTCCTTTTTCACATGGAATGTGTTCCCTGCATTCCACATTGGCTGATTCTTCAATGATTCTTGTTCTAGTGTTGAATACTCTATAGGATTTGGATTGAGAGGAATAGCCTAAAAAGTATCATTCATCAGATTTTGCACCAAATTTGGAAGAACTCCATTGGTAATGAGAATAGTACATGAACATCCAAAGGGTTTTAGGAAACCAATGTAGGGAACTCTATTGAACCATAGTTCATAAGATGTTTTGTTGAGAGGCTTGACTATAAGAAATCTATTTTATACATAGCAAGCTGTACTAACTGCTTCAGCCCAGAATATGAGAGGCAGTTTTGAGTCAGCCAACATGGATCTAGCAGACTTAATCAGAGTTCTGTTTCTTCTTTCCGCAACCACATTTTGTTGAGGGGTTCTTGGAGCACTGTATTATCTCTGAATACCTTTGTTCTCACAAAAATAGTTCAAGGTTTGATTCTTGAAATTTGTACCTTGATCACACCTTATTGTCTTGACTTTCTGATTGCTTTGAATCTCAAACCTAAGAATGAAGGATTTGAGAATCTCAGCAGTTTCATCATTGGTTCTCAGGAAGTGTACCTATGAGAATCTGGTATAGTCATCAGTTATCACTGGACAATATGACTTCTTGCCCGTAGACATAACGCTTGTAGGACCAAAAAGATCCATATATAACAGTTGCAGTGGAGTGTCGTTTGAGTTCAATGTCTTAGGCTTATGAGAACTCTTGTGTTGCTTCCCCTTCAGGCATGCTATGCAGTGATCTTGAAGATGGAATGCTTTATCAGGTAATCCTCTTACTAGATTTCCTTTAACCAACTTTTTGATGGTTTTGACATTTTTATGACTCAATCTCCTGTGCTATAGAGCAGATTCATCAACTGATGCTTTGGATAAGAAGCAAGATACACTTCTAGATGGTGTAATCTTGTTCATATCAAGCACATATAGATTGTCTTTTCTTTGAGCGGTTAACAAGATTTTCTCTGGAGGAGGTGTGCTTAGCCCAGGGGATAGCACAAAACATTCTTCATCTATGAAAAGCATCCAATGCTTTTGATCACAGATTTGTGATACACTCATGAGATTAAACTTCAATTCCTTCACATAATTTACCCTTTCAATGCTCATCCTTTCATTGGACATAGTTCCTTGTCCAGTGATAGAGCCTCCCTTTGAATTACTCCCAAAGGCAACATATCCACCATAAAAGTTTCTGAAGTCTGAGAGGATGGACCTATTTCCAGTCATGTGCCTAGAACAACCACTGTCTATAACCCAGGTGTTATCTTTGTTACCTGGTTGTTCCTGCACATGAGAGATTTCTAGTTAGAAAGGGGACCCAAGTGCTTGCAGACTTGGGTGATACTTTTGAGTTAAGATCAAAATCATCAATAGGTTGGCATTCAATTGATCCAATGATGATATTCTGAGTGGATGAGGATTTAGGCTTTACTTTCCATTATTGAGTCACCTTTGCAGTTCTTTTAACATTCTCAGCAGCTGATATAGCTTTTGCTGCTGATAGTTCTACCCGATTTTTGATCTTGCTGAGCTTAGACTGATCAGTAGCACACTTGGTTGCTGTTGATGGTTTTAACTGATCAACAACAAACTTAATTGCTGCTGATGGATTTAACCGATCATCAGCAGATTCAGCTGTTGCTGATGGTTTGTTCTTCATCTTTTAAGCTTTAAATGATCAGCAGTATTCTTCGTTGCTGCTGGTGGTTCAACAATCGCTTGTTTCTCCTTCTTTACCTTCCTGTTGAAAGTAGGTTTTTCAGTAGGGGTTCTTCTATAGACAAGTTTTTGTCTATCAGAGATGATTTTGACAGATTATGCTGATGATGATTGAGAGAGCTGGTTGAATGGATTGAATTTATAACTTGCAGCATAGTGGTCTGATTCACCACAGATAATGCAGGATTGTTGAGCTTTTGGGTTTTGTATAGCAACATGTTCTCTTGGTGGAGAGATGAACCTTCTGAACTGAGTTGATCTTGCTTCATAGCTTCTTACCTTCTTGTTCTTGTTTGTTTTCTCAAAAGCCTGTTGCTTGAGGTTTCTTTGCTGCTGGAGGTAATAGAAACAGGTGCTTGCGATATGGTTGTATTTGCCACAAACAAAACATGATTTAGCAATCTTATCCCTTTGAAAGTACACATAGTCCTTTCTTTTAAATAGATCTTTGAAATTCCAGGGATGAGTTTTGTTGTGTTCAAAGGTGGCTTCTTCCAATGTTTTTTGAACATATGGCATTCTCTCTCCAGGTGAATGACAGATGTCAAACACTTTCTTTGTAGGGAGGATTGTCCTTTTTCAGTGATCAGATTTCTTCCCTAAGGAGGATAGCTGATTTTGATCTGTTTGGTGGGTTGTGTTATTGGTATGGATGGAATTAAAGGACTTGGGAAGTTAGATTGAATCACCTTCCCAGATTTGGTGGTTTCAAAAAATTCTTCATTGGTTGAAAGTAATGGAGCATTGGTGTTTTCTGATGAGTCTGAGCATGTGGAATTACACTCAGTAGAGGTACTGCATTCTTGCACAACAATGTCTTCCTTTGAAGGATCAACGTTTCAATTTGAACGATCAAGATTGTTTAGGTTGAAGTTAGGTTCATGTATAGTTACATAATCAGAAGGTGGTGGTATAGATTTGTATTGCTCAACTTTGTACCCAAGACCAGCAGTCACCTTTTCATGGATTTGAGCATCCAACAATCTTTGCAACTTTTTAGATGCAAACTCATACTTATCAACATGAACCTTTTGATCTGCCAGCTCATCTCTTTTAGCTTTTAGCTTAACCAATAGTTCATCAATCTGAGTTTCAAGGTTTGTTTGTTCATGTTTTAATGATGAAATCTCTTTCTTTAGGCAGTTAATCTTTTCTTTATAACTGTTTTCAACCTTTTTGATCCCAGACTTCATTTGATGAAACTCTTCATTTTGATCTATTAGATTTTGGTTATGCTTTCTATATCCCAAAACTTTATCAATGCAAGCTTGAGAGCAAAGATGTTCATATACTTGAGGTGGGATCTCTGTGTTGGCTGCCATGAGAGCTTGGTTATTGGAAGATGTCTCTTCACATTGAAAGCTCCAGTCAAATTCAGTTGTTCCAACTTGTTGAGTTGCATAAAAAGCAGTTTGAGCAGGTTGAGTGCTTTGACCTGCTTTGACCTGCTTGACCTTGATAGGTTTGTCTTGGTTGTACAATAGCTGGGTTTGCTTTTGGTGCTTTACATTCTCTGGCAAAGTGACCAAGTTGATTGTAGTTGTAGAATCTTAACTTGCTTTTGTCTAACCCAACTCTGGTGTTTGAATTGTTGCTTTGAATAGGTCTTCCAGTTCTAGAATAGAACCTTTTTGCTCTAAGAGACAACATAGCATAGGAATGTTGTATATCCATTTCTTCTAGATCATCTGGATGAAAGTACTCCAGATCTTCTTTGATAAAGGACATGTTGCTTGGGGTATCAGAAACAAAAGCAGTAGGGTTAGGATTTTGAGAAGGAGCTTCAAGAAGGAATGGAGAGTTGTTTGCTTGTGAGTTAGGTTTTTGAGGATGTGTGACAATGGGAGAGTAATAGTTGCTTGAGCTTGGTAGTGTATGGTCAGAGTGTAATGCAGAAGAGGTGGTGGGTGATAGGGATGAAGGTGAGAATGAGTAACCTGACCTTATTTCTCTTGCTTGAATCATTTCCAGCTCATATGTTTTTAACATACCAAAAAGCTCTGTCATAGTGAGAGTCTTTAAGTTTTCAGTTCTTCTAATTGACACTGTGTATAGTGTCCAACAACTTGGAAGAGATCTAATGAACTTTTTGAGAATATCTTCATTCTATAGCTTGACTTTAGCACACTGCAGCTCACCCACAAGATAAGTGTACCTGTTGTACTGGTTTGTAAGAGACTCACCATGCTTTTACAAAAATTTTTCGTATTGTTGCTTCATAATATCTCTCATGTTTTCCTTAACCTCTTCAGATCCAGCAAACATCTTTTCAAGAGCTTCTCATAGCTCTTTAGTAGTCTTGTATTCTTTGAAGTTATGAAACACTTTCATTTGGTAGGCACATTTGTATGGCTCCTAAAGCTTTAAAATCTACCTCCATCTTCTTAATATCTTCCTCGGAATATTTTGAAGCTTCTTTAGGGACAGATGGACCTCCAGAATCAGCAGAGGCCACTCAGTTATGGATCTCCACATTCCATATTCTTGATGGCAGAAGAAGCTTTCCATTCTGTTTTTCCACATGTCATAATCTTCTCCGAACACCAATCTTGGTGGTCTGTGAAGGCTTCCAATATCATCAAATCCATTATTTTGTGACATACTTTGGATAGATGTTATGCAGCAAAGAAATAATAGTAACAGAACCAGAGAGTGATTAAACATATGTGAGTTTGCTTAATCTAAGAGCCAAAACTCTGATACCACTTGTAGGATCGGTGTTTTACAAGATGGTTCTGTTTAGTTGATATTGGCGGAAACAATAACAACTATGCAATGCAACAAGAAACAATGAGAATACTGATAAATGTAAATTGTATTACTCTTCAATGTTAACAAGTTACAGATAAAACTCTAAGGAAGCACACTAATACAATGAAGAGAAACAATACATATAAACGAACTTAGAATCAAGTCAGAACCTTGATTCTAAGGATTAGATCAAGCACAAACCGTTGATCTTTTACAGATAAAAGTTACACTACAATTGGTAGACAACAAAAAGACAAACTGCAGCAAACAGACAGCTGCAGAACAAAAGTCTACGTAGGAATATTTGCATGAGACTTCAGAGGTAGTAGCTTTGTCTTTTATCATCTGCACTAATAACATTCATTCTACTGATAAGTGTGACAGTGTAGCAGCAAAAGGTGTCAGTAGTAAAGTCAAAGCTGCTGATGATTTTCCTATCAGCAGCATCAACGTTTGATGCAGCTGAGAAGCCCATCAGCAGTAAATTTGTACTTCAGCAAATAAGGCTATCCACAACATAGATGTAGATCAGCAGCAAAGGTTAATTATCAGCAGCATAGACACATATTTGCAGTAACTTTATCAGTTGTCACAATTGTGGAGTCCGCATCAATCATACTTGGAGAGTTTTGTAGCCATCAGTCTTTATCTTTACAAACTCCATCTAGACTGATGTTATCAAAACTCTCATAGTGCCTTTGTTCCTGAAGCTTTCGCATGTTTAGGACAATCCTTGCCGTCTCATAGCCTCTTGGATCCTTGCTAGGGTTGTCGAAAGGAATTTCAGACAAATATTTAATGTCCTTGCTTAGCATACTGAAGATGGCCTTGATGGAGCATCTCATCTTGTTTCCCTTGACATCAATTAGTGTATATTGATCGTTGACAGCATTGTAGGACCATTTGAAAAGAGGAAAGTGGGATTGGAGTGGTTTTGCATCAATGACAACACATGTGCTGGGATTGAAGTGATGTTTGATCACTAGCAAGAGATGTCTCCCACTTTCATTGTCCGGGTCAATAGCTTCACCCAGCTCTAGAATTTTCTTCAAGTCATAATCTGGAAGTTGCATTACCTCATCAACAGATTTATAAACTGATCTATTCTTTTCTACCTCTCCTCTAAACACTTCATACCACTAAACTGGATCACTATAGAACCATTGTACATGCATTCTTGAATCTTCAGAGATGGTAGGAGGTTTAGTTTTCTTTTTAGGAGGCTGTTGATGAGAAGGAGCTGTGTGAGAGGATTTGGACTCTTTGGGAGTGGTGGAGGGAAGTTTGGAGGGAGAGAGGGAATTTTTTAGACAGAAGGAGGAGAGATTAAGGGAATAGTTTTGGGCTTCTTTGTTTTTCTTTCTTATGTAAAGGTATCTACCATTTTCAAAGGATTAGTCTTCTTCAATCTCTCCTCTTCTTCCTTTTTCACTTGTCTGTAGAGAGCTTGCAGATTCATGAACTTCATGGGACCTAGTCTTTTTCCACTCTCACCGCTTGCCTTTAAGAAGTCAATCATAACCTTCCTTTCTTCATGGGTTCTTTTATTAAAGGCAATGGCTCTCCTAGATTTCTGTCTTGCCTTTTCTTCTTCTTCAGCTCTTTTCTTCTTTGCCAGTTCTCCTGGTTGACCCATAAAGGCCCTGTAGATTTCTTTATTTGATAGTTTCTTAAGGTAGTCTGCATCCTCACCTTGAGAAATAAGAACTGCTATCCACTCCTCCCTCATCTCCTTTGCAAGTTTAGAGTCAGTCATCTTCTTTATTTAGTTGAGGGAATTTCGCCCCAAAATTCAACTGATGGAAGCTACTGAATCAGGAAATATATGCGGGTTTGAGTTCTCAACGAGCTTTGATTGTCGGTTTAAGGAGTATGAGTGATGACAAGGTTCAGGTCAGGTCATTGCGGCAGGTATGGATGGTGGTAGTGGATTTTGTTTGAGGGGAATTTGAGGAGAAAATTTGCCCTAGTTTGGACTGTAACGATGGGGATGCATCACTTGAAGTAGGAACGATGAGAATTTGATGATTAAAATTTGTTTAGGTTGTAGTCTAATATGCTCAAAAGTTTCACTGGATAAAGATTTCACAGGCATTGGTCAAAGTCAAAATAATAGAAAACCCTACGTGACACGAACAACGCTACTTCTGACCATATGATAGGAACACTTTTATACATGATGTACCAGCGGCGTATCCACCATGCCCCTATCATATCACTTTAGTTTCGTTACTGTATATCACTATAGGTTTTACGTCATCACACACGACAGAATCTACTATGTTTTCCATGCGCTGACTTTTATAATTATGTGTGCACCCGTAATTACTCAAATCGGCGTATGGTCCGTATAGATCGTTCTATTACGTGTTGGTACAGAGGTGGGGGAAAACACTCAAAAACCTTTAGTTTATCATTGTTTTCATGTATGAGTTGCTAATAAGTAATTGTGTCTAGATGGTAAAATCATTCAGGGAGTAAGGACTAACAAGGTGGCACAACCCCATACATGGGTGCCCTAAGTAGATGGCATACCCTCCAAGTTACCCATAAGCTTTATAGCTCCATCGTGTTTGAACAAGAATACGTCAAACCCCGAGTAGCTCAAAGTTTATAGTTTTGAACTTTCATGGATAAAGTGGATAATCATGCCTTATGTGTAATGCGGATGATCAATTGCAAACAATGTAAACAATCTAGTTTCGGGTATAATGTAAACACTCAAGTTTCATGTATAATTTGTAATCAACCAAGTTTCATGTAGAATGTGAAAAATCTAGTATCATGTATATTGCAAACGACTAAGTTTCATGTATGATGAGAACAATCTAGTATCATGTATATTGCAAACGACTAAGTTTCATGTATGATGTGAACAATCCATTATCATGTATATTGCAAACAACTAAGTTTCGTGTATACTGTGATCAGTTAAGTTTCATTCACAATGTAAACAATTTAGTTTCACATGTAATGTGGACGTTCATATGTAGATAATGTACTCTCACAAGTAACGTAAACTATTGAGTTTCGTGGGTGATCGTGTTTTGCAGGCCAGCGTGTTGCTTGACGTTAATGTATCATGTAGGTAGTTGGGTTTTAAATTTTCAATTTTGTTGAGGTTTATATGGGTGGTTAACGCCTATGCGAAAAGATTCATCTCCTGGAAGTGACTAGTAAGCTCATACATTTCCGAAGGTGTATAATAGTGAGAAAGTTTTACAGGTATTTTAGAATAAGGTGTATGTGAATAATTGATTTGTGCTTTTTGTTTATAAATAAACAAGTAATTGAAATCTACTCTTGTTTATAATCTAATAAATAAGTGAAAATAATAAGTTGAATAAATAGATAATTGGATAAATAAATAGGAACCTTTTATTTATTTAATGTAATTATCATAAAGAGAATGTTTCAAAAGAAAGTAATACCAAATTATTTAGTAATCAGGCCAGGGTTTTAAAAGTAATTAGTTTAACGAAATATGAGTCGTAATGAATTAGCTAATCAAGTCATAATAAATCATTAACTAGGGTAGTGAGATATTTAATGTTTTTGTAAAACAATTTGTGTTAGGTTTCTTTACAAGATGAAAGAGTTTATAAATATTTTATATGCTAGATATTATCTACAACCTCTGACAGGGTTTCCGAACTTTAAGGGGTGATGTTTGGGTGATATTGATGAAGGCGTATCGAGTGTATTTGTTACTTGAAATGTTAAATCAACAAGTGGTGGAATTTAAGTTGTAATATCAAACTTAATCATTGAAAATGGCCAAATACTAAAATCCAAACATAGAGTAGAGGTTTTTAAACTGAAATTTAAAGACAAACATAGAAAATATGGCTAACGCCTTAGGTAGCTTTCCACCAAGAAACGGATGAGCACCAAGATGAACATTGTGATGGTTACTCGAATAGCAAATCGGGACTCATCGAGCTATCTTCGTGTGTGCATCAAATATCTCCCGATCTCCTTCCATCATGTCGACGTTGGTACCTAGATTTGTAATTACGTCTTCCTGGTACCGCACTTGACATACAAGGTTGTCTATTCGTTGACTTAGCACGCCGTGCCTTATTCCCTGTTCCATTCCTTGCCTCATAAACTCTATGGTCCTTACATACTGATGAGTGGCATCCGCTGGAACCCCTATAGCATTGGTGGTTTCCCTAATCTGTCTCGCCCCCTGGGTTTGGGTGGTATGGGTCAGGTGTTAAGTAAGGGTCTCTTAGTGGGGGTGGTAGCTGGTTGTGTAGGTGAGGTGCTTGATAAGGGTTACTTGATGGGGGTGGTTTGGATGCTCGGAGTCTTAGGCCGGTGCTCCTCATCCAATCTGCCCTTATGTCAAACATGGACCTAGCAGTTGGGGTTGTTGGTGACTGATGGTCTGGTGATTGGGACCCGATGTCTTCCTCATTCTCTGACTCTGTCTAGGGATAGTATACTGGGTAAGGAGAAGGGTAGGAGTCCATGCCTAGTAGGAGAAGAAAAATATTATGAGTGATAATTAAATACTAGTTGTTAAGTATAGATGTTGTCATGAGTTCAGAGTTTGACTAGTCATAACACCGAGCTTTCGCAATAGTATGTTAGGAGTAACACTTGACCTATAAGTAGTGTAACCACGAAGAGAATTCCCATGAAAGAGGGGTGGGTCACAAGGGACACACTTAAGTACCCAGTCTTTCCTTAGTCAGAACCTCTTATGGGTCTACATCCACCTATCTAGCCATCATGTACTAATAACACTATTGTTTGGGCTCATGGTCATGATGGGAATCATTATGGACTGGGCTTTGAGGCCCAAGGGTAGGATTCATTTACTCCGGCAGGCTTCTTCTTTTGGAGGGTAAGTGCTCCTTTAGTTTCTTATTAATGGGCATTAGGTATAAAGGTTAAATTTTTATTCACAATTGATGATGGTGACATAATTCTTTGTGTGTAATGATGAGGGTGTATGAAGTCTTAGATATGAACAAGTGTATGGCAAAACTTAGGATAGCATTTAGTGGGATCAAATAGGCAATATGTAGACTAACCAAATAGTGTAGCAAATAAGGTATCACATGAATTGTAAACATGTAAGTTATCAAGTAACGTAGCACATAAAACAACATGTATTGTACCTTGAAATGTAATACTTAGAATAATATGTAGGATAATCACACAAGGGTATCCTAAGGTTATAGTCTAGGTCATTGGTTCCTAATAACCTAATTCCCTATAACCACGGCTCTAATACCAATCTGTCACACCCCGGCCGGCGGCGGATTATACGCCAGGGCTGACGTTGTTGTTCATAAGCACATGATCATCTATTAATAAGTGACAATATTTATTCATTCAAGCATCTGTTACAATAGCAAATAGAAAATAGAACGTTCATAACATTAAATTAAACTAGGTTCATATCCTATGTGATCATGCAATGTCCTCAAAGAGGTGCACCTGAAACATGTGAGTAACTGTCAACTACAAGTAGTTGGTGAATAACATAGGTTTTGACACCAAACAAAAGTAAATAAAGTTTACAATTCAATATGTTCAAAGCATGTCTAAAGCATAGATGTGAAAACATACAAGGTTCCAAGCGTACAATTCAATCCTGCTAATGGAAAACTAGATACGCTATCCCACTGATTTCCATTTTGAAAAAAAGGGGCAAGAGGATACCCAAGTTGTAAGTTGTGTCACTACCCGGGCGCGCGACCGAAGATTGGTACCAACTTCTTATTTTATCTCATCAGAGATTTATAAACACAACGGAATATTTTTATAACTCAGGATCTTTTCAAAAGACGGGGAATCTCCCGTTTCATTTCATTATAATAGGGATGAACCCTAATATTGTACACAAACGTTTAATTTACAAAACCAAGGTTTTACATGAGCCATTTCTTTCAACTGATGTCTAGGGTGGACGTTCCCTTTTTCATGACATCATTTTCTTTGTCATCATATGGCTAATCAAAATCAATTCACCCTTGGTTACCAGTAAAAACGTTTGAAAATATTTTATCAGTATAAACTGGTGATATCAAGTATATTGGAATCATAATATGACAAGCGTGAATAAATAGAACAATTTGCCCATAGTTTCTGGTCAATTTACACAGTCAACGGACTAACCACCAGCCACACCAGGGACCTTGGATATATTTTTATGTCTGTCTAGCTTACACTTACGACGATGGGCTTTACAACAACCAAGGGTTCAACCCCTAGCCCTGTTACAGCGTCTCATCTATAACACGTGTATATATACATGACTCTATGGGCTGACTGCTATATAGTAAATCACCTTATACAATGAATGGTTGTATAAATTCATTCAAGTCAGAGCATAATCAAAACCATTTTCAGTTTTGAAATCATTTTATGAAAATACAAGTATTCACCTTGACAGAGTCTCGGCTTAGGAATCTTCTAGATTAAGTGTCTTAATGGGCAGCGTCTCTGCTTAAGAACCTTTGCTTGGTTTCTCCAAATGCGCATTTCCTAGCTTCTTGGTTACTTCTATAATGATCCGGCACCTCGGGAATTTAAACGTATGAGTGGGAATGGTTTTATGAGAGTGGAAATAGCTTATAACAACTTGGAATTTGGTTTGTGTGTTTTGGAAAGTAAACGGTAAGTGAAATCTATTTATAGGCTGAAATGAGGGTCCATGTCAGACCGTTATCAAATGGATGTCGATCCGACATCCAGCCATGCCACGTTAGCCCTAAGTGTCAACGTCTGATTGGACAGCACATGTTTTGGGTTCATGTCGGACCGTTATGTGGTCCATGTCGGTCCGACCTCACGACACGCGTCAAATTCTAGGGCTGAGTCATAGGACACGTGTCATTGCCACAAATTGCGGCTGCGAGGAGGTCGTCGGACCGTTATGGATTGATGTCGGTCCGATAACCGACTCATCGTTCCATTGCAGACCGTTATAAGAATGGATATCGGTCTGATATCCGATTATGTTTTTCTTCGGACCGATATGAAAAGAGATATTGGTCCGATATCTGACCCATTTCTAATTTTTTTTCATTTTTAGTCCTTGATCTTTGATGTAATTGCACTTATGGTCCTTATACTTTTATTTATATAATATTTGGCATGAAATTTTTCAAATGTTACCTTCTCCCCACCTTTTGAATAATCTCGTCCTCGAGAATTACTGGAACAAGTGTGGGTATTTCTTCTTCATTTCCGATTCTAGTTCTCACGTATATTCAGGATCACGTCTAGAATTCCATTTGATTTTAACTAGTTTCAATCTTTCTTCTTCAACTTTTTAGTCAGCCGATCTTCTATTTGTAGAGGTTGTTCTATAAATCTGAGTTTTTCATTTACCTTTATGTCTTGAAGAGGCATTATCAAAGATTCATCAGTTAAACATTTGAGAAGATTAGATACATGGAATACATCATGTATTCCACTCATCTCTTCTGGTAATTCCAACTGATAAGCCATTGGTCCTATTCGTTTAATGATTTTGAAGGGTCCAACAAATCGAGGACTTAGTTTACCCTTCTTTCCGAATCGAACTATTCCTTTCCAAGGTGATACTTTCAATAACACCATGTCTCCAATGTTAAATTCTAGTGGCTTTCGTCTTTTATCAGCGTAGCTCTTTTGTCTATCTCTTGATGCTTTCAATCGTTCTTATATTTGAGCTACCTTGTCAGTGGTTTCCTGAACAAGTTCAGGTCCTGACAATTGGTTTTCTCCTATATCAGCCCAGCATACAGGCGTTCGGCATTTTTTACCATATAAGGCTTTGAAAGATGCTGCCTGAATGCTTGTGTGATAATTATTGTTGTATGAAAATTCCATTAGGGATAGGTGATCATCCCAACTACCACCACAGTCTATTACACAGGCTCGGAGCATATCTTCTACTGTCTGAATAGTTCTTTCACTTTGCCCATCTGTTTGTGGATGATAGGCAGTGCTCAAGTTTAGATGAGTTCCCATGGCTTCCTGGAAACTTTGCCAGAATCGAGATGTAAACCGACTATCTCTATCTGACACTATGGATAATGCCACTCCATGTAAAGATACAATCGCATTCACATATAGACGAGCCAATCTATCCATACTGAAGGTTTCCTTCATTGGGAGAAAATGAGCATATTTAGTTAGTCTGTCAATGATAACGCAGATAGTATAATTTCCCCGACTGGTTCGAGGAAGTTTGGTAATAAAATCCATTGTTACCATCTCCCACTTCCAAACTGGCATTTCTAATTGTTGCAGTAAACCAGAAGGTTTTTGATGTTCTGCCTTTACTTGAGCGCAAGTAAGACATTTTCCAACATATATGGAAATATCTTTCTTCATGCCAATCCACCGGTAATTATCCTTCAGATTTTTATACATCTTATCACTTCCTGAGTGCATCATATATTTTGATTTATGTGCTTCTTCAAGTATTCATTCTCGAAGATTTCTTATGATCGGAACCCAGATTCTTTTATTAATACGAAGTATTTCATCGTCTCCTTTAACTAATTGTTCTAAGTCTTCTTCTGTTTGAACAGAATGTTGAGCATCTTTTAATTGAGATATGAGATCTACACGAACTTCAAGTCTTAGAACACGAACTTCAAGTCTTAGAGCACGGACCTATTTAGGTTTCTCTCTTTCTTTTCTACTTAAGGCATCTGCAACAACATTTGCCTTACATTCGTGGTAACAAATTTCATAATCATAGTCACTTAAGATCTCTAACCATCTTCTTTGTCTCATGTTCAGTTCTTGTCACACCCCAACCGACGGAGGAAACGTCGGGGCGGGACATGTAGACTGTTCATGAGCACAAGGTTGACTAAATTGAAATACATTAATCATCCAAATTCATTTCAAGTATTCAAGACAAAACAAATCAAACCAAGTACATAAAATGAAATACATAATCCTTTATTAAATTTTATCTAGGTCCAAAACTTATGTGTAGCAAGTCTTGATCAAAATCACACATTAGTACCTGAAACATGAATAAAATAAGGTCAACTAAAAAGTTGGTGAGCATACACAGGTTTGTATATATATAGCATATAGATTATGAATAAACAAATCCTTACATAGCATGATCAAATAAGGCATTTATGGAGAGCAACTATTGTGTAACCAAGTACAATCAAACCTTTGTAACTAGCATGTAAAATTGTGTTGTCGATAACAATCACCCCAATCTGGGTGGGTTTGTCAGACTCAATAGATCTATCATTGTTTACCGTCGGCTTGAATAGTTAATGATTGCACATAAATTGCACACAAAAGTTAACACACCTAGCACTCAGGCATAAAGCTCAAATTTGCACACATGAATGTAAAGAGGATTTGTACTTGTGTAGTCTGTGTAAATGTAAGCAATAGATTGTATATTGTTCATGTTCCACCCCAAAACGTGTAAAAGAGTAAAAGGGGCTATGTAATACTCACTTGATTCAAAAGGCGTAGCTAACACGAGAGACTAGATAGTAACGAGGTCCTTGTAATGCACAACGTTAACCTAGAGTATAATATGTATTGAGTCAGTAGTGTGCACAATAGTCTATGTCTAAGTCTAGGGTTGAATTGGATGTGTGTATAAGGAATTGAAGTTGTAGGTGTTAGTGGTTCGTACTTGAATGGGGTTGTATAAAATTAAGGTTTGAGTTTGGGATAAGTAAATAATAAAACAAATTCTTATTTATTTACTTAGTTATAAAAATAATGTAGGTAGTAAGGGTAATTAAGTATAACTTAAATAAATAATTCTTAAATATAAATTAAATGAATAATGTTTACCTTATTTATTTATTTATAAAATATGTAACCTAGTCGTTCAGTTATAAAAATGTATCGAGCGTTTTATATTAAATATAAATTTAGTAGATAACTTTCGTTAATCTATTTTTTTTATAAATATGCGTAAAAGTGGTTGTATAATTAACATCTAAGTGTAGGGTTTAATAATAATTTAATTTTGTAGGTTTTAAATAAATAATTTCTATTTATTTTAGAATAGAAATTTGATCATTTTAAATAAAGTTAATATAAATCTTTATAAAATCAGTTATTTTTATTTAAAAAATTCATTTGAAATGCTTATTGTTTTTATAATATAAAATTTAGTATTCTGCCAAGATTTTCTCACACACACGACCATGCCTGGGACAAGGCACGATCGTGCTAGGACCACGGGCGCGACCGTGCTAGTCAGGGCGCGACCGTGTTGATCAAACAGAAGACATAACTATGCTGTTCTCTAGGCACGACCAAGTCTAGCCAAGAGGCATGACCGGGTCTGAGTGTGTGAGGCACGATCACGCTGGCATTAGCACGACCGTGTCTTATGAAGCATGACCGTGCTAGAAGACTAGCGCGATCGTGTATGTTCCAAAACAGGAACGAATTTCTTAAATCTTATATTGTTAATGTTGGATTTCATAAGGCTTTCATCTGTAGGGTTATTACGAGTCTATTAGATTATATCAATTGTATTTAAAACGTGTTCAAAGCAGTGTTCGATTAAACCATTTTAGAATGAACCCTAGATTCGGGTCTGTGTTAAATTAGATATTGTAAGCCCAAATTAGGTTAGGGCTTTTGATCTATAGACTAAAAGGAAAGTGTGGAAGATTTCAATTTCCCGAAAAGATGATTAATTGATAGCGCGTGGTAGAAACGAGTTCCGGCGACGACGGGTTTGATCTCCGGCGCTTTATGCTGAAACTCCGGCTAACTCAATGTGTTCTAGAGGTTTAGAGCGGATCGAATGATGTATTTGCGTGCTTGTTTGAGAGGATTGCAAACAAAATCTTGAAATCGATGGTCACATGGAGGGTTTTGACGATTATAATATGAATCGATCAATTGGGTTTATGTGTCGTAAATAAAATGATTAAAACCTTTAACTGGGTTTGTAAATATGCGAAACGGTTACGAAATCGAATGGTCCTGCGATTAAAGGTTGCATTTACGTTTCAACTTACGCGAGGCGCGACCGTGCCAAGGCACCGGGCGCGACCGTTCCAAAGCAAGGCGCGCGACCGTGCCATAGCACTTGGCGCGACCGTGCCAGAACGAGGCGCGACCGTGCCTATTAGGGTTTCTTGTTAATTTATAAAATCAGTCCTTGCAAGTTTCAGTATTGACAGATTTGTATAAATATGGACTTATGTATAGTTTAATAGGATATACTCGTGTAAAATTTATGGATTTGTATTGGAACATAGTATTTAATTGTTGGTACAAATAGAACAAGTCAGTGTACTAGAATTTGGTTTGAAATATGTCACATTGAACTGAAATATAGATAATGAAAATCAGAAATGTTACAGTTCTTTTTGACCAAAGATATATTTCAAATTCTTATGGTCAATATAAACTGTAAATCTAACTCCATAGAGATAGTGTCTCCATAATTTCAAGGCGAAGATTATGGCACCTAACTCTAGATCATGAGTTGTGTAATTCTTTTCATAAGTCTTTAATTGACGAGATGGATAGGCAATAACTTTGTTTCTTTGCATTAATACACAACCTAGACCGTTGTGAGAAGCATCACAGTAGACAACAAAATCTTCATTGCCATCTGGCAAAGCCAGTATTGGTGCATGAGTCAGTTTTTCTTTTAGAGTTTGGAAAGCTTCTTCTTGCTTTGTTCCCCATTCATACTTTACTGTTTTACGAGTTAAAGTAGTCAGAGGAACTGCAATCTTTGAGAAATCATGGATAAATAGTCTGTAGTATCTTGCAAGACCCAAGAAACTACGGACTTCTATAAGAGATTTAGGAATTTCCCATTTGGATATGGCTTCAATTTTGGATAGGTCTACTTGAATACCTTCCGCATTCACTATGTGACCCATAAATTGTACTTATCGAAGCCAAAATTCACATTTAGAGAATTTAGCATACAATTTCTCTTTTCTCAGAAGTCCAAGTACTACTCTGATATGATTTTTATGATCTTCCGCATTTCTAGAATAAATAAGTATATCGTCAATGAAAACGATTACAAATTTATCTAGATAGGGTTTATAAATACGATTCATCATATCCATAAATGCGGCAGGAGCATTAGTAAGTCTGAACGGCATAATCGTGAACTCATAATGTCCATATCTGGTTCGAAAAGCAGTTTTAGCAATATCTTCTTCTTGAACTTTCAATTGGTGATATCCTGATCGAAGATCTATCTTTGAAAAATGACAAGCGCCTTGAAATTGATCAAACAGATCATTGATTCTAGGAAGAGGATAACGATTCTTAATTGTTACTTTGTTTAGCTCCCGGTAATCAATGCACATCCGCATTGTACCGTCTTTCTTTTTAACAAAAAGAATTGGAGCACCCCAATGGGATGAACTTGGGCAGATGAATCCTTTCTCTAGTAATTCATCTAATTATGTCTTCAATTCTTTCATTTCGGTTGGGGCTAAACGATAAGGAGCTTTGGCAATAGGAGTCGTTCCTGGTACAAGATTGATTTTGAATTCTACTTCTCTTTCGTATGGTATACCAGGTAATTCATCTGGAAATATATCTGCATAATCAGCTACTACCGGTACATCTTCAATCTTCTTTTATTTTGTACTAGCAGAAATCTGAACCAAGTATGCAATGCATCCCTTCTGAAGGAACTTAGTTGCTTTCAGCATTGAGATGATTCCCAGAGGTAGATTTTGCTTGTCGCCATAGATTGTTAAAGATTTTCCAGAAGGAATCTGGATTTTTATAACCTTTTTATCACAAAGGATATGAGCTTGGTTACTGGCTAACCAATCCATTCCTAAGACAACATCGAATCCTGCTAATGTCATAGACATTAATTGTACGGGTAAGATGTGTCCAGATATTGTGATAGTATAATGATTTAGGAATTCAAAAATTTTGACTAAATTTCCTTCGGCCGTCTCTACTTCATAAATCTTATCTAATGGAACTAAAGGCTTGTTCAATAGATTACAAAACTTATAATATATGAAACTTTAATTTGCACCAGAGTCAAATAGTACTCTAGCATAAATATTATCAATGAGGAATGTACCAGTGACTGCATCTGGAACAGCTGCAACATCCCGAGTATTAAGTACGAAAGCTCGTACATTTTTCTTGTTTCCTTCATTGGCCTTTGCTCCACTAGATCCTGTTTGATTAAGCTTTGGGCAGGTTGATTTAAAATGGTCAGTCTCTCAACAATTAAAATAGAAGATATTTCTCTTTCTTGGGAAGTTCTCAAACACATGCGCAGTCTGTTTACAAAAATGACAATAAATTTTCTTAAAAAAGCATTCTCATGTATGCCTTTTCTTGCAAATTTTGCATTCTGTGATAGAAAAGTTAAATCCTCCTTTGGCAGGCTGGTTTCTTCCTTTCCAAGGAGAATTATTTTTCCGATTCTCTGTAGCCCTCTTGGCCACTTCCCTTGCCTTCCCTTCTTCTTGTTTTCTTATCATACCGTCAGTTAGAATTCCTCCTAGTTGTACGGCAGATGCAATGGTCTGAGGCATAATAGCCTTGACCATGTCTCTGATTTCTTCAGCCAGAACCTAAATATATCTTTTAATTAGATTTGGTTCGGGGGTAGATACATGTGGAACCAAACGAGCATATTCAAACATCTTGGAGAAATACTCTTGATGTTTAGTTCCTTCCATACGGAGATTTAGAAATTTGGTTTCTATTCTCTCTCGTTCATTAATGGGACAAAATCTTTGAATTACCATTTTCTTTGAATTCCTCCCATTCCATGGCATAGGCTTTGTGTCTACCTATGGCCTGAACAATGGAATTCCACCACTCTAAAGCTTCATCCTTGAATAAATTTGATGAATAAAGTACCATATCCTCATCAGCACACTTGCTGATGGAAATCACAAACTTAGTTTTCTCTAGCCATCTCAGGGCTGCTAATGCTCCTTCATTTCTAGCATACTCCAAGGGCTTACATCCTTGGAATGCACGAAACGTACACCCCTTCTTCCTCATCCTTTTCTTACTAACTTCTTCAGAATTAGAATTATCTTCGTTTGAACTATGGTTTTCTTCATGATGATTATTCTTAGATTCAGCCACTTTATTTTTCATTTTATCTTCTTTCATAGCTTTCAAAATTTTAGGGAGAGCTTCCTCTATTCCTTCTGCAACCATTTTCTTTATTTCTGACTTTTGTTGCAGTTGTTCAGAATTTTGGATTTGTTTGCTCTTGCCCCTTGTATTATCAGAAGGACCTCATTTCGATATTCTATTCATAAGAGGAATTTTATTAATATTCAGAATATATTTTACAAAGATCGAAAAGGAAATTTACATATAACCCTGATTACAGGCATTTTCTAGCATTTGTCTTAATGCTTTATTCTTGGTATCTACAGATGCTAATCTATGATTTTCTTTTTCCAATTCTGCTACTCGTTCCTGTAAGGCTCTAATATGATCATTATCAAAGCTTTCCTCATTTTCTTGAGGATTTTGTACATTCGTAGGCTCATAATACTCATATGGCCTATTTGAATCTTCTCTTTCTTCTCCTTCAGGAACAAGATTATTTTCGTAAGGGATTTCAGGTAGTCCCTGATAATAATAAGGATTATAACATGGATTTTCTCCATAATTCGGATTTCGGCTTGCGGCCGTTAGAGCAGAATGAAAACTGATGGAAGGTACATAAGGATTTGCCGGAGGAGTTAATTTTCCTAAGCTTTGATATGTATTTCCTGAATGTCTTGAACTTGTTCCAGTTTCTAAATATGTTTCATTGGTAAGCTGGAATTCATATCCAGGTGGAGCATTCTTTTGAATATAGAAGGGATCTTTTCCTTTTCCAGTCATCTGAATAAAACAAGAATACTTTTATTTATACTTTATATTTTACATTCTGAAATAATAATTTGTCTGATTTATTATATTTAGTAGACTAGGGTGGTTATCGTTCCAGAGTAGTACCTCCAACTAAATTGTTCCCAGGAAAGAATGACGGGTCTGGGAGAGATTTATACACCAATCTTTCCTTAGACAGAACATTTAGTTTGCCAGATAACTACATACCGGTCGGATCGTTACCCGTACGTCTAGTTATTTTATTCTTTCTTTTCATCTTTTCTTTTATTTTTCTTTTCTTTCTCCTGTTGACGAACCCTTTCCTTGAGCTGCCTTGATTCTTTCTTGACTCCATCAGTTTCTCTTAAGGCACGATCAAGGAATTCTATGGTGTTCCAAGATGAGCTGAAGAATAATTATACTGAGGAGGGGGTCCACGAATACCAAATAATATGCCGTTAAACACATTATGGTAAGGATCATCAGGAACATCAGTTGGTTCTTCAATATACTCCTCTAACATTTTTGGATGAGTATAAGAATTTTCCTCACCAATTGGATAGAGGTATGGGTCTCGAGTTTCTATTTCAAGTTCTGCTTCCTCAGGTATTTCTTGATATATTTCTTCCATTTCTTTTGCAAACATATGCACATGCTCGGTTGGAGTTCGTACATGCATCCTTGGTTTAGTAGACCGACTAGGTCCAGCTTCATTTATCTCTACCTGATTTACTGGAGGTGGAGTATCAGTTCTCCAATTTTCAAAATCTGAAGTAGCTTCCATCCAGGATGAGCTAGATTGATTTTGATGATAAGATTCATTGTCAGAGACAATGATAGGATCAGAAAGGGATTCACCAGTATCTAGAATGAGTACAGGACTTTGCATGGATCCAGTAGGATGATAACGTTCTTCTTCAGATCGTCTAAAGATATAAGCGTAATAACTATTTCCAGACATCTGTATAGTTATCACTTAATTATGATAAAGATCTACCTACTTTTCTAGCAGGCAGTCTACACAGTTTTAAGCTTAGATACCTTACCTGAGTAACTTAATTGCTAAAACCAAATAATATCACAATCAAGTTACAGCTTAGATACTAATATCTAGTATCTAATATTCTGAAACAAATGGCTCTGATACCAACCTGTCACATCCCGGGTTTAGGACACCACGGGCGCGCGACCGAAGATTGGTACCTGCTTCTTATTTTATCTCATCAGAGATTTATAAACACATCGGAATATGTTTATAACTCATGATCTTTTCAAAAGACGGGGAATCTCCCGTTTCATTTCATTATAACAGGGATGAACCCTGATATTGTACTGATGTCGCCCAGGCGGTCTATAAAAACTAACAAATAAACCTAACCTAGACTCCTAAGTAATAAAAGGAGTACCTTCAACTAAACCACACTGACAGGCAAGTGTACCTATCGAGTGTAGCACAGCTTAATGGTAAACTGAGTTATCGAACCCTAGAGACACAATGTAACTATACTAGACTCTGACTAAAGATGATTTATGGGGGGGGTTTACTACACTACTATTTAAACTAATGAATGTAGAAAACTAAGGTCGAATCAACTATCAAGAATAAGACTAAGGATGAAATCAGAAGATGGGAAGAATACTACCTAGGTCGGAATCCTACTTGCAAAGTACAACTTCTATTGGTTATGGAAACTATAATGGATCTGGGTTTCTAAGGAAACAACTCTAGACAGCCTAGTGGATCCCTAATCACTATCAGGGTGTCACCAACTAAGGAACCTAAAGATGTACTAACTCACCAGATTGTTAGATCACTTCTCAGGTATTTCAAACTATGATAAAGTACCCTAATAGACAGATTACCTCTCAGTCTCACTATCCACCAATACACTCAAAGAATACACGAGGTAATCTCAAGATAATAACTATGACACGAATAGCAACATTCAGTAGACACCTAATACCGGCTTCCTCTCAGACAGCTGACACTCGGATTCCTAATGAAGAAGACTAAACGACTAATTCTCACCTCTCGGGTATTGAACTAGGATACACATTTAATTCTAATCAGCAATCAAAGACAATTCCTATGGCTACTACGTCTAGCAAATCACCCTAATCACAAACCCTAAGATCTATGACCAAGATACGCAGATGAAACTGGCAGAAAACCACAATCAACACAAGGAATTGAAATCAAACACAAGATCAGATCTAAACATGCAATAACATCACAATTATCAACTCAAGATCGCTTACAAAATCATAAATCCATTAATTAAATCCAAAAACGGATAAAAATCGAAACTTTAACAAGTGTTCATCAATTGACCTACGCAATATCAAATTTTTAGCCTAGGATCATGCTTAAACAACCAAACACATAAGTAAAAACATAAACCATGGATTCAAACAAAGATAAAAATCCAATCTTGCAAACCTAGAACGTAAAACTACAAACCCGGGATCCAAAGATTCAAGCTTTAGCCTTCAATGGCTTCCAATCTCCTAAAATCGCCTCTGGTCTCCCTCTAGACGGATAAAAATCAAACTCCTCACCGTATGGCAATCAAATTCTATTAAAAGTCGAAATTAGGGTTTTTCTCGAATTTCCTCTCTCTCGCATACCGCGAGACATTTCCATAGGTTCCTCGCGTACTGCGAGGAACAAAATAGTTGTGGCCCTTCCTGGCTTCCCTCGCGTACTGCGAGATTCTTGGTCTCCACTCTTCGCCTACCGCAAAGGACATATTTTCTTCATTTTTCACTTTTGATCCCTGGACTTTCTTCTGGCTTCGTTCTCTTGTTCGGTTTCTTCATGATATTCACTTGTATTCCACACGAGCTCTTGAAACATACAATAGACTCAAATACAAACTTAACCGACTCAAAACGAACTTAAAACTATCTAAAATGAACTAAAACACTAGGAATAAAGATGTGTGCTTTGCACTACATCATGTACACAAACGTTTAATTTACAAAACCAAGGTTTTACATGAGCCATTTCTTTCAACTGATGTCTAGGGTGGACGTTCCCTTTTTCATGACATCATTTTCTTTGTCATCATATGGCTAATCAAAATCAATTCACCCTTGGTTACCTGTAAAAATGTTTGAAAATATTTTATCAGTATAAACTGGTGAATTCAAGTATATTGGAATCATAATCTGACAAGCATGAATAAATAGAACAATTTGCCCATAGTTTCTGGTCAATTTACACAGTCAACGGACTAACCACCAGCCATACTAGGGACCTTGGATATATTTTTATGTCTGTCTGCCTTACGCTTACGGCGATGGGCTTTACAACAACCAAGGGTTCAACCCCTAGCCCTGTTACAGTGTCTCATCTGTAACATGTGTGTATATACGTGACTCTATGGGCTGACTGCTATATAGTAAATCACCTTATGCAACGAATAGTTGTATAAATTCATTCAAGTCAGAGCATAATCAAAACTATTTTCTAGAGTCTCGGCTTAGGAATCTTCTAGAGTAAGTGTCTTAATGGGCAGCGTCTCTGCTTAAGAACCTTTATTTGGTTTCTCCAAATGAGCGTTTCCTAGCTTCTTGGTTACTTCTATGATGATCCAGCACCTCGGGAACGTAAACGTATGAGCGGGAATAGTTTTCCAAGAGTGGAAATAGCTTATAACAACTCGGAATTTGGTTTGTGTGTTTTGGAAAGTGAACGGTAAGTGAAATTATTTATAGACTGAAATGAGGGTCCATGTCGGACCGTTATCAAATGGATGTTGGTCCGACATCCAGCCATGCCACGTTAGCCCGAAGTGTCAATGTCTGATAGGACCACACATGTTTTGGGTTCATGTCGGACCGTTATGTGGTCCATGTCGGTCCGACCTCACGACACGCGTCAAGTTCTAGGGCTGAGTCATAGGACACGTGTCATCGCCACAAATTACGTCTGAGAAGAGGTCGTCGGACCGTTATGGATTGATGTCGGTCCGATAACCGACTCATCGTTCCATTGCGGACCGTTATAAGAATGGATATCGGTCCGATATCCGATCATGTTTCACTTCGGACCGATATGAAAAGAGATATATGTTCGATATCTGACCCATTTCCAATTTTTTTCATTTTTAGTCCTTGATCTTTGATGTAATTGCACTTATGGTCCTTATACTTTTATTTTTATAATATTTAGCACGAAAAAATTTCAAATGTTACAAGTTGATAGCCAACAAAAACCCGCCAAGGTTTTGTGGTAAGTTATAGTTTCAGATTCCCGTATAAATGATAATGTTAGGTACTACCTTAGGCACTACCTTAGGCTTGGGCTGCAAGTTAATGAATGTATTGACATGAACACATGTAATGGTCACCAGGTAGTTCAAGACATAAAGCATAAAGATCAAAGCATAAGAACATAGGTATTAAATTGTGTAAGTAAAGCGTTTATAAACATGTTTCACCCCAAATGTAAAAATGGACTATGTAAACTTACCTGTAATGAAGCTAGTAATAGCACGAATTGTTAGGGATAGATAGGTCTCATGAGTGTTCCCCACAATCAACCTACATGGATAATTGTGTTTCACACTCAATGTGTGACTAATGGAAATAAGAAATTCTGAGATTTCCAAGGTTTCATAGGATTTGGGATTAGATATGAGGCTTGTACGAGTTTTATAGAATAGTATATGTTTAACACGGGTATTGAAATAATAGAAATAGTTTATAAAATTAATTAGAATTAATTAGAATCTCTAATTAATTATATAATGTTTATGATAATAATAATAATGCGTTGAAGTTATTTAAATAATTATTCTTAAGAATAATTAGTAAATAGATTATGGATTAGTAAAGGTCTAAATAATCGTTTCAATAATTATTTAAGTTATCTAAATACTCTCCTTTACTAAAATGCTAAAAATATGTTAAATTTATATTAGTAAGCTTTAAATGAAATTAATGAATTTGTATAATTATTTTTAAAAAATAATTATTTAAGTTATTCTATAAAGTTTTTAATATTCTAAATAAATATTCTTTGCTAGAATAATTATTTATAGTTTTGAGAAAGGATCTATAACGTTTAAATAATTATTTAAAGTTTGTTTTAAAAACATTACAATTTTTTTAGAAATGAAACAATATAATTGGATTTATTTAAATAACCCGTTTCTATATTGTTTAATTAAGAATTTTTTTTATATTTCTAATATGTTTTTTTAAATAAATTAAATTGAGTAAAACATTAGTTTTGGTTTCCTGTTTTTTTATAAAAAATCACTAAATGTTTTTATAGGATTTATACGAATTTCCATAATTTAAAATATTGGTTTAGGTGGTAAAACAATAGCAAACTATTTGAAACAAAAAAAGTTTAATCTTGGCAACAATGGGGCTCGAACCCGCGACCTCGGGGATGTAGGGGGTGCTTTAACCGGTAGATCTGGGCAGTTGCCTTGTGACAGGAAAGAAAACTTTAGTTTTAAGGCAAAAGCCTGTGAACCCTTATTCCCCAAATCACGAGCCAGCAAACCCTAGCCCTCAAATCGCACAAATTCGCATCCGTTTCAAAGGGCTTTTGATCAATAACAGAAATCCAGCAAAAGGAAAGCGTTGTACCTGTGATTTGAACTCGAATTCGTGAAGGACGGGGGTGTTCTTGCTCTTGTGAATGTCGCGATCGGAGAGGGGGAAATGGGGCTGCTTTGGGTGGAAATTCCAGTGGAATATGATTTGCGTTCGTTGGGTGAGTATAAATTGAGTGTCGCGGACCTTTAGACTAGGTTTTACGTTTCAATTCCATCCAGGGAACATGTATCGATCGAGTTTAAAGCTTAGGATGGTTTCGGGTTTGTTTGGAGTTCTAATCATTGAGTTTGGGTTAATTAGATCTTCATGATCATTCGAAACCGTCGTGGTAACGTATATGTATGATTATTCCAAGATAACGCCCACGAATTTGGATCATGGAGGCCGATTTGGCTCCTTTTTTACTTTGTAAAAGTCAAAATCAACGCCTTTTGACTTTAGAGTTCTTAAGCATTTAAAGGTTCAAGTTTGATTTGTGGGGGTGGGGGTTTAAACCTGAATTGAGAGGTTCTAGAGCAATTAAGTAGGTTCAAGGGTATTGAATGGGGTTCAAATCTCCTCTATTAGCTTTTAATTCATTGATGTTATAAACAAATGTTTTTATAAATTTTATAGAGATCTAGTTATTATTAGTTATGGAGGAATAACTTCCATTTTTATAAAATTTACAAGATGGTTTATTTAACATAATCAAATGTGTATATATATATATATATATATATATATATATATATATATATATATATATTTACATATTTATAAATAAATACATAAATGCATTTAAAAGGTGTGTAAACACATGATTAGTATTCATGAGTTTTAAAACATGCAAATTGAATAGATGGTATGTTTAATAATCTCAAATATATATATATATATATATATATATATATATATATATATATATATATATATATATTCAGCTTCCCATATATATAGATATAAGAAGGTAATTTCGTGATTAAAATTTATAAGTTTTATTTTTGATATATCTATTATAATAAAGTGTAGATACAATCCATAGGTGTCATATATAATAGAATATAACATGTAAGTAAATGATTGAAACTTTGAATTTGATACATGTTTAAAATAATAATTATCGTGACACATTGTGTCAGGCAAGTGCAGGATTATAGTATGAAATAAAATAAATAATAAAATAAAAAATAAGGCCGGAAATCATGGATGTTACAATTCCTTCTGCTGATAGGTGTGACAGTGTAGCAGCAAAAGGTGTCAGTAGTAAAGTCAAAGTTGCTGATGATTTGTCTATCAGCAGCATCAACGTTTGATGCTGCTGAGAAGTCCATCAGCAGCAACTTTGGACTTCAGTAAATAAGGCTATCCGCAGCATAGATGTAGATCTGCAGCAAAGGTTAACTATCTGCAGCATAGACACTTATCCGCAGTAACTTTATCAGTTGTCAAAATTGTGGAGTCCGTAGCAATGATACTTGGAGAGTTTTGTAGCCATCAGTGTTTATCTTTACACAAGCCAAATCAAATTTTGCTAAAGCAAAGTTTAAAGTAGAATTTTTTGGTAAATCTAGTAAAGTAGTTGATATGATGGAAAATCAACTTCATAGACCTAGAAATATGTCTAAAGGGATTGGGTATAATAATATACCTCCTCCTTTTAACGGTAATTTCACCAATGTCCCACCATCTATTGAGGAACAAGTAGCAGGTGATAAGGTGTTCTCCTCTGACAAGTCGTCAGACACTGAGGAGTCTAAATCATCATCCTTAACTTCAAATGTAAACTGTGTGAACAATTCTAATGTTTCTATATCATGTGCAGACATAGTAGAAATACAGGATTGAAAGAGCGAGGATGATGAGCCACGAGTTTGCAAATTAAATTTGAATTCTAATAAACTTAAAAACAATGGTTTTGTTGGTTCTGTTTTTAAAGGACATAAACCTTGTGCTTGTGATTTTGACGGTTTGAATAACTCTGATGTTTATTCAAAAACTTCTTATGTTTTGAAACGTGTGAATGTGGTTAATGGTCCAGTTTTTGAAAAACCATCGGTCAATGGTAATGTTGAAAAACATGTTTTCACGAAAAACAAACCTATGACCAAGCAAAAGGTCGATGTTGAAACCTCAAGTGCTTCACTTAAGCACTATACAAAGGACCAGTTTTATTATAAATATGATCATCATCAGAGGAGGTTTGAACAGATCCATGCTCATCAACACATGAAAACTGAGCAGGTCATAAATGCCAAACAGAGAGGTTCATCTCATCAGTGGTCGAACAGGTCAAGCTTTGCACCATATGCAAAGAAGTAATCGTGCTACACTTGTGGCAAATCTGGTCATTTGGTAAGAAATTGTGTACATCGTCCTTATGTACCCTATTATGAGAAAAATCAGAGGACTTTACAAAGGGATAACACTTACTCTAAGCCAATGAAGGCTACCCAGTCTAAGGCAATGAAGATTCAGACTCCTAAAGTTAAGCCCTCTGATAGTGACTGGAATGTAGCAAAGAGAAACATACAGTCTTATTTTGAAAGACTAAAGGTCAAACAAAATAAGAAAATAGGGAAACCTAAAGTTTCAATTTCAAAAGAAATAACACCTCTCGTTAAACCAAAGCCTGTCAGGAAACCAAAGGAGAATGTTGTGGCAACACCAACACTTGAATCTAACAATGATATATGTTTGCAGGAGTATCATATATTGATGCTTCAGGGATACCTAGATCTACTATGGCCTGGGTACCAATGACTAATTAATCTCCCATTTCATGCAGGAACATCCAAGGAGGACTATCAATAACTTATGGTACGTTGATAGTGGTTGTTCCAGGCATATGACAGGAGACATATATCTACTTCATGATTTGCAAAATTTCAACGAAGGTTATGTCTCTTTTGCGAGAGGTAAAGGTGGCAAGATAAGTATGAAAGGTACCGTGGTAAATGGTTCGTTGAGCTTTAATGACGTAAGCTACGTCTCTGAGTTAAATCATAGTTTATTGAGCGTTTCCCAAATTTGTGATAGAGAATATTCTGCACATTTCACAAGTAAGGAATGTTTAATTTTAAAACCAGTCTTCGTGGTGCCTGAGGAATGGATTTTGTTAAGAACACCCCGTAAGGGAAACTCATATGTTATTGACATGAACAGTAAACATGTTTATGAAAATACATGTCTTTTATCATATTCAGCTGAAACCGATGCAATGTTGTGGCATCGTCGTCTTGGTCATGTCAATCTGAAAAACTTAAACCAAATTGCAAAGGGTAATCACGTTCGTGATCTACCGGTTAAAGAATTTTTCTCAATCGAAAAATGTGTTGCCTGTGCTAAGGGAAAACAACACAGGAAGCCCCATAAGTCAAAGTTGATTAATTCAATTGACTGCATTCTCCATCTACTTCAGATGGATCTCTTCGGTCCTATGAATGTGATGAGCATCGGGCAAAAGTCTTATTGTTTGGTCATCATTGATGATTACTCACGTTATTCTTGGGTTTTCTTTTTGGCTAATAAAAGTGATACTGTAGAGCTAATTAAGAATTTCATCATTTTGGTGGAAAATCAAAGAGATGTGAAGGTAAAGGCTATTCGGTGCGACAATGGAACAGAATTCAAGAATGCGGTTCTGAATCAATTTTGCACTGAAAAGGGAATTATAGCTAGATAGTACAGTACTGCTCGTACACCTCAACAAACGGTGTAGCGGAGCGAAAGAATAGAACTCTCATTGAAGTTGCTCGAGCAATGCTCTTTGAATCTAAGCTACCATTATTTTTCTGGGCTAAGGCAGTCAACACCGCTTGCTATGCGTTAAATCGGGTTCTCCTAAATAAGCGTCTACAGATGAATCCGTATGAAATTCTCTACAATGAAAAACCCAGGGTTGGGTACTTCAGAGCTTTTGGTTGTCCGTGCACAGTGTTACACACAGAATGTACTCCAAAGTTTAATGAAAAAGCTGATGAATGATACTTTGTGGGATATGGTTCTAATACCACAGCCTACAGATTCTACAACAAGGTCACTAAAGAAATTAGAGAGTCAACTTATGTGGACCGGAAGGAGCAAAACCCAACTGATGTTGAATGCAGATCGGCATGGTTGTTTGATTATCATTCTCACTTTAAGTAATTTAATGTTCAGAGTTATGTGATTACATGAACAGAAGATGATTCTTTTGAGCTTAGTGATGAAGATGACGGTCCATACACGGGACCAATACTGACTGTTGATCCACCGAAAGTTATAAGGCAGCAGTCTACTGCTGCATCATCATCATCTCAGGAGCCGATTCCTGAAGTCACCAATGTCTCCGAGGGTTCACCAGAAACTGCTGAGGATTCTACATCTATGGTAAATGAAGGTATTTCTACACCTGATACTACAGATGTCTCTAAATTCCAGGAGCCGATTCCTGATGAAAGTGTGGTCAAGAAGCCGATTTCCGACAACACAGACGAACCTAATGAAGAGGCACACGATAATCTTACCAAGACACAGTCCAAGTTCCTGAAACTCCATCCCATCGGATAGACAAGGATCATCTAGTGAGTAGAATTATTGGCTCGTTAAGTGAAGGTGTCAAGACGAGAAGCACAGCTGGGGATATCAACAGGTGACTCTACTCATGCTTTATTTTTCATATTGAACCAAAGAACATCAATATGGCTCTACTTGAGCCAAGTTGGGTTGATGCAATGCATGAAGAGTTGAATCAGTTTGCCAAGCTAAAAGTATGGGAGTTAGTGCCATTGCCACCGGGCAAGAAAGCTATTGGCACACGTTGGGTATTTCGAAACAAACAAGATGAAAGCAAAGTGATAATTCGGAACAAAGCTCGACTGGTAGTTCAGGTATCAGCAAGAAGGGATTAATTATGAGAAAGTGTTTGCACCGGTTGCTCGTATGGAAGCAATCGGGATTTTCTTGGCATATGCATCTTATATGAACTTCACAGTTTATCAAATGGATATCAACACTGCGTTTCTGTATGGTAAAGTGAATGAGGAGATTTATGTATGTCAACCACCTGGGTTTGAAGACTGTGACCATCCGGATTATGTGTATAAACTGGATAAGGCTCTGTATGGTTTACATCAGGCACCTCGTGCTTGATATGCCACTCTGACAGACCATCTGCTTGCTCATGGCTACACTCGTGGAGCAATTGATCAAACCCTGTTCATTCGGAAAGTTGAAAATGGCCTCATTTTAGTGTAAATCTACGTGGACGATATCATCTTTGAATCCACAAATGATGATCTATGCACATAATTCAGAAAAGTTATGGAAAAGAATTTTGAGATGGGTACATTGGGAGAGATGACATTCTTCCTTGGTCTACAAGCGAAACAATCAAGTGAGGGTACGCTTATTCATCAAGGGAAATATGTGGATGATATTCTAGAAAAGTTCAAGTTTGCTGACGCTCAAGCTGCTATTACACCTATGTCCGCTCGGCCAGTTCTGGATGCCGACACAACAGGGGTCGCTGTTGATCAGAAACTTTATCGATCCATGATTGGTTCACTGATGTATCTGATCGCCAGTCGCCAGGATATCATATTCACAGTGTGTCATTGTGCCAGCTATCAGGCCAATCCTAAGATGTCCCATTTAACTGATGTTATTCACAAGTCTTCTGGATGCAACATCAATTGTTGGATTACGGTTTGACCTTTCTAAACACCACTATTTTCTGTGATAATGAGGTTGTTATTCTTATAGTTAAAAATCCGGTACAACATTCCAAAACCAAGCATATTGATATCAAGGTGCATTTTATCCGGGACTGTTTTGAGAGCAATCTCATATGTCTTGAACGTGTTGATTCTGACAACAATGTTGCAGATATCTTCCCAAAATCATTTGATACATCTCGATTCAATGTGCTTGTAGATTCCCTGAAAATGATTGGTTTTAAAGATTGAACATGTCACAAAAAGATTTTTCTTTATAGTTTAAATTTATACATTTTTATTTATTTGTTTTTGCTTTTGCACAAATTTAGGGGGGAAATAAGAAAAATACAAAAAGAGTCTGCTTATAGTTTATTTGAGTCTGTTTATAAAGAAGAAAAATACAAAAAGATTTTGCTTTTCATTTTCTTTCGTTTATTAAATCAACAAAAATACAAAAATATTTAGTTGTTTAGTTTGCTTAAGAAAAGAAATCTGAAAAATCCAAAAAATGTGTGTTTTTGTTTGAGTCGGTCGTTTGTAAAGAAATGGGAAGTGATATGAATGTTCGTTTCTTAAGGATTAGATCAACACATGTAAGGCACTAAATTGAAATGATTAGGATCTATGTGGGATATGTTGATAAGCTCTGCATATGATACACTTGAACAAAATAAAGTTATGGCCTTAGTGGGGAACATTTCATAGATTAGTATAATAAGTATTTCCTGTTAATAATTGAAAACGTAAAATTAAAGGTTAATGAACTGTGGATAAACCATACCCAATTGGGATTGCACAAACCGAGACCCTTCACAAAGGGGTTGCGAGCTGACTTATTACACGTCTATGTATATAGTATATAAATAAAAGACATGCGTTGTCATGCAAAAAGTGAAAATACACTCAATGAAAGTGCAAAGCTAATCTGCAAAGCGGAGTTCTAGAGCAAAAAGACACGCAATGTTGTGCATTAGAAATAAATTCATAGGAATTAATTCAAAAGATACACAATGATAGCGCGTACATATTAGTATATTTGTATATTTTTTCTTTTTGGGAATATGTGACTGGGAAGGGGTTTCTTGTCAAGGCATATAAGTTCGTCGTGCTATGACCTTGAGCATTTCCTATTTCTGAACATGTAAGTCCGTCGTGCTATGTTCTTGACCAAATTTGTTAAAAATTCCCTGAACAGTTCATAGACCCGTGCTAGTTATGCTCAATTAGTTATTATTTCGGTGCTCAAAAGACCATGAAGAAGGGAATGTTTACCTGATAAGTTGTGGGGTCCATTAAAGTTCATCAAGAATTCACATAATTCACAGTTAAATAATTACAGGTTTCTAAGATATGAGTGTGGGACCCATTGAGTCATAAATAATTCTACCAATACATGATAACTGAAATCAGAGTGAAAGGCTTAGGTTTGGTACTAAAGCATGAGTTTAGAAGGATCTGAATGTTGGCAATCTACTTGACATGTCTGAGTAAAGACATGCTGAAAATTGTTGCTTGATATGCCTGTAGAACAATATGATCCCATTGCAAACTTCCTAAAGACTCCTTGTTAATAGAATGTATAGATTTGGTTCCTTGTTTTATTCTTAGTTTTACTTTTATTTTTTAGTTTAATCCTTGTGTTATTTTATTTTATAATTCATTTGATTTTTTTTTTAATGACCAAGTTGAATTTTTAAAATCTATGCATCTAAGAGATTGTATATTTTTCAAGGTATACGGATTTTAACTTGGCTCACCAAGGTTCACGTTCCCCCCCCCCCCCCCCCCCCCCCCCTATCAACCAAGTAAGTTCACTGAACCCATATAAACACTCTGTTAGGGTTTTTAGTGCTTCACGGCTCTCATAACATTCAAAAGAAATTTATCTAATTGGCGATTTTCTCTCATACTTGGTGCTAAATTTCTCCATGCTATTTGCTTTCTAACAAGACCTATTACAAGTTCAGGTATATCTCTTTGACATCAACGCATCATAGTGAATTGTTGTAGTGCCTATTCAGCCGTAAACCGTGATCTATGTGGCTCTCATTGGTGTGATTTAGCAATTTGTGGGCAAAAAACGAATTTGAAGAGATGCTTCTGGTAGTAATCACTGGGCGACTAGGTGTGATTGATCAGAAACTCACAAATCTGAGTTGGAATGGGTTGATTTGAGAGTTGGAGGAACTTCATGCAAAACCGGGGATAGTTCATGGGAAAAATTCAAATTCCCGTGAACCTGCTATTCCCGTGAACTTATATTTAGTTGTGAACATCAAAGGAGAACCGAAAACCCCTTATGGCCGAAGACTCATGGAAATTAAGCCTAATAGTCATGTTTTACCAAATAGTCTTAGGATGCCGTAGACTACTTTGAAACTTTGTTTCCCGAGAACCCTTGTGACTCCAATGAATTAAATTATTATTATTTAATTATGAACTGTTAATTGTGGTTCTAACTTAGAAAATTTTGTGCAGATATAGCTGAGTTGAGATTGGTTCCCAATCATAACATATGTGCTTTCACTCTAGATCCACCTGAAAAGTACGAGTACTTCAGATCTATGGTTGTGGGTAGGGGTGTTCAAAAGTATCCATATCCGAAACCAATCCCGAAATATCCGAATCCGAATTATCCGAAAATTAGGATATCCGAATTTTCGGATTCGGATAGCATTTTTCAAAAATTTCGGATATTCGGATATCTGAATATCCGAAAATAATTTTTTTTTAAGAAATCTTTCCTAGAAATTATTATGAATACAATATATATAAATTTTATGGTTTTTATGCTATGTGTTTAGCTCTCTTATTTTTTAAAAATATAACACGTATTCGCGTCGTAATTTCAAAAATTATAATTTTTTGGTTAAATTTATATATTGTTTCCTAGAAAGTGTTATAATTACAATATATATGAAGTATATAGCTTTTATGTTATGTGTTTAGCCTTCTTATTTTTTTTTTAAACTAAAACTTATTCGCGTCGTAATTTCGTAAATTACTAAAAATTGGGTTTTTAATTATTTCATAAATATGATGTTTATTTAGTATATTTTATATATTTAGATTTTAATTTAAAAAATATATTTAAGTTAAAAAAACCGGATATCCGTTTCACTATCCGAATCTGAAATTTCGGATTCGGATACGGATAGTGAAATCCATTATCCGAAATTTTCGGATATTCGACTTTGAACACCCCTAGTTGTGGGGTTGACACTTTCCCCCATCAACTTTGTTGTTACGGAAAATCCTATTATATGCTGAAGCTTTATCGGGGAATTCTGGGAGACTGCTTCTACTCACCCTAATATCGGTGAGGAAGAATGTATATTTGGTACTATACAGAACAAGAGAATCAAAGTGTCTGAGGCTGTTATTAGAGATGCTCTACAATTTGGAGATGAAGTCGGTTATCCGATCAAGCTGGCTGATACTATAACTCCTGTCCTTTTGAGAATGGGGATTGAAGGCAACTACCCCCCCAATCTACAAGAAACTACTACACCCCTACTGGAGATACCTAGCACACGTGTGTATGAATTGTTTGACAGGAAGGAAAGGAGGCTTTGATGAATTGAATGCCACCATCTCATCTGCTATGGTTGCCCTAACCATGAGCTGGAATTACAACTTCTCAAGAACGGTGTTTGAGGAATTTAAAAGTAACTTAAAGGGAACAAAGAGGGACATATTTATGATGTTTCCCAGATTTTTACCGAAAATCATCAACAAGAATCATGCCGATCGGGTACCTACTGTAGAAACACTGGTTTGAAGGCAATGTGTCCTTTAATATTCAAATACATGAATGTCAATAAACAAAGAAAAAAGGGTATATCAAAGGTTGCATCCCCTTGAGAAATTTGGAAGGTTTACCACCTTAGAAGATGAAGTACAAGAGGAACCGATTGTACAACATGAAGCCGAGGTTGCTGATGATCTTGCCATTCAGCAACCACAGAAACCACTAGAACCAAAACAACCTGAACCACAACCACAAGAACCGGTGGTACCTGAGTCAGAAGCTGCTGAAGTTTTATCTTCATCTGACAGTGATGGTACACCGGAAAGACAACAGGTACCTATAAATCGGTATGTTCCTGAAATGGAGAACAAAAGACGAAGAGTCGAGATTCCTCCTCTCATCTCTTCATCTAACTTAAACGAAACCGATCCAGATTACACCCTGGATCAAGATCTTCCCTCATGACCAATAAAAAGAAGAGATCCGAGGATTATACGTATGCCACCAATACCAACACCCACACCTACACCAACATCAACACCGACACCACAGCAACCACAGTCACCACCACTTACCTCAACTGTTCCACAGTCATCATCCCAGGTGAGTCCTAATACTGATGCTTTTGACACTGACCAATTTATTGTGTCATCTGCCGAAGCTTATCGTGCTGGAAAGGAAAGGAGCAAGACTCCTGTGGATACTTCCACACCTGCCCCTGTAGATCCACACATTCTGCAGGAAAGGGTATTCAAATTAAAACAACTAGTTGAGGCATAAAATGTGCGAATCATGTCATTGGAAGCCAATCAGGGCTATCTAACTACCCTTGTATTTGAGTTGAAAAAGAAACTTGAGGATAAAGAGGCTAAGGATGTTAAGAAACAGAATGATGACAATGATGATAAACAAGGGTATATCAAGGGATGCATCCCCTTGAGAAATTTGGAAGATTTGCCACCTTAGAAGATGAAGTACAAGAGGAACCGACTGTACAACATGAAGCTGAGGTTGCTGATGATCATGCCATTCAGCAACCACTAGAACCGGTGGTACCTGAGTCAGAAGTTGCTGAAGTTTTATCTTCATCTGACAATGATGGTACACCGGAAAGACAACAGGTACCTATAAATCGGTATGTTCGTGAAATGGAGAACAAAAGACGAAGAGTCGAGATTCCTCCTCTCACCTCTTCATCTAACTTAACCGAAACCGATCCAGATTACACCCCGGATCAAGATCTTCCCTCACGACCAAGAAAAAAAAGAGATCCGAGGAGTATATGTATGCCACCAACACCAACACCCACACCTACCCCAACACCGACACCACAGCAACCATAGTCACCACCACTTACCTCAACTGTTCCACAGTCATCATCCCAGATGAGTCCTAATACTGATGCTTTTGACAATGACCAATTTATTGTGTCATCTGCCTAAGCTTCATGCTGAAAAAGGAAAGGGGCAAGAGTCCTGTAGATACTTCCACTCCTGTTCCTGTAGATCCACACATTCTGCAGGAAAGGGTAATCAAATTAGAACAACTAATGGAGGCACAAAATGTGTGAATCATGTCATTGGAAGCCAATCAGGGCTATATAACTTCCCTTGTATTTGAGTTGAAAAAGAAACTCGAGGATAAAGAGGCTAAGGATGTTGAGAAACAGAATGATGACAATGATGATAAACAAGGGTATATCAAGGGATGCATCCCCTTGAGAAATTTGGAAGGTTTGCCACCTTAGAAGATGAAGTACAAGAGGAACCGACTGTACAACATGAAGCCGAGGTTGCTGATGATCATGCCATTCAACACCCACTAGAACCACAACAACCTGAACCACAACCACAAGAACCGGTGGTACTTGAGTCAGAAGCTGCTGAAGTTTTATCTTCATCTGACAGTGATTGTACACCGGAAAGACAATATGTACCTATAATTCGGTATGTTTGTGAAATGGAGAACAAAAGACGAAGAGTTGAGATTCCTCCTCTCACCTCTTCATCTAACTTAACCGAAACCGATCCAGATTACACCCCGGATCAAGATCTTCCCTCATGACCAAGAAAAAGAAGAGATCCGAGGAGTATACGTATACCACCAACACCAACACCAACACCCCCACCTACACCAACACCAACATCAACACCTACACCACAACAACCACAGTCACCACCACTTACCTCAACTGTTCCACAGTCATCATCCCAGGTGAGTCCTAATACTGATGCTTTTGACACTAACCAATTTATTGTGACATCTGCCGAAGCTTATCGTGCTGAAAAGGAATGGGGCAAGACTCCTGTGGATACTTCCACTCCTGCTCCTGTAGATCAACACATTCTGCAGGAAAGGGTATTCAAATTAAAACAACTAGTGGAGGCACAAAATGTGCGAATCATGTCATTGGAAGCCAATCGGGGCTATCTAACTGCCCTTGTATTTGAGTTGAAAAAGAAACTCGAGGATAAAGAGGCTAAGGATGTTGAGAAACAGAATGATGACAATGATGATAAACAAGGGTATATCAAGGGCTGCATCCCCTAGAGAAATTTGGAAGGTTTGCCACCTTAAAAGATGAAGTACAAGAGGAACCGACTGTACAACATGAAGCCGAGGTTGCTGGTGATCATGCCATTCAGCAACCACTAGAATCACAATAACCTTAACACAACCAGAAGAACCGGTGGTACCTGAGTCAGAAGCTGCTGAAGTTTTATCTTCATCTGACAGTGATGGTACACCGGAAAGACAACAAGTACCTATAAATCGGTATGTTCGTGAAATGGAGAACAAAAGACGAAGAGTCGAGATTCCTCCTCTCACCTTTTCATCTTACTTAACCGAAACCGATCCAGATTACATCCCGGATCAAGATCTTCCCTCACGACCAAGAAAAAGAAAAGATCTGAGGAGTATACATATGCCACCAACACCCACACCAACATCAACACCGACACCACAACAACCACAGTCACCACCACTTACCTCAACTGTTCCACAGTCATCATCTCAGGTGAGTCCTAATACTAATGCTTTTGAGACTGACCAATTTATTGTGTCATCTGCTAAAGCTTATCGAGCTGAAAAGGAAACGGGCAAGACTCTTGTGGATACTTGCACTCCTGCTCATGTAGATCCACACATTCTGTAGGAAAGGGTATTCAAATTAGAACTAGTGGAGGCACAAAATGTGTGAATCATGTCATTGGAAGCCAATCAGGGCTATCTAACTGCCCTTGTATTTGAGTTGAAAAAGAAGCTCGAGGATAAAGAGGCTAAGGATGTTGAGAAACAGAATGATGACAATGATGATAATGAAGATGATAATCAAGGAGGTGGAGATGTCGGGGGAAGTAATAAGGATGATCATGCTGGAGACAATCAAGATGATGACCTTTATAATTTTGACTTTGAAGAAAATCTGGATGATATCTCTCTTGATGATTCACACAATGATACAAATCCCAGCGATGCATCGAATGTGGAAATGTTCGACAGTTCTTCTGATTCCGAGCTAGAAAGATTAAACTTGGACATAGATGATGTAATCAATCTGACAAGCTCTATTGCTGAAATCAATTAATCATTAAGTGCAGGAGTAAACCTTATAAAGGAACGTCCATCATGGATGTTGCCTCCTGGTCCACCAACTGAGACTCACATTACAACAAACATTGAAGGTTATTATTCAAAGAGAGGTGACAGGTCCGGGATTGCATCCTAGAAGTTTGATCAAGAGAAGAATATGTTTGTGGTAAAAAGAAATAGTGGTCGACTGGAATATTACATGAACGCTAATGAATTTAGCTCCTGGACTAAGCTAGATCTTCGGGAGTTAAATGAAGAATATTTTGTTAATAGAGGAAATGTTACACTAGCAGACATGTTCTATAAATTCCTTAATCAACAATGCCTGACCAACTTTGTCGGTATGAAGACTGCTGAATCAAAACTGAAGAAAGCAAAGGGTTTTAAGGACCCTCGTATTGGTAGAAGTTTGTATAACGTTATCTGGCCAGCGAGCAATTAATAATGTTTAGTCGAAACATTATATTGTGCTATGTGTAAAATATTAGATGTCCGATCATCGATAATATAAACGTTACTATCGAGGGACGAACCAAAGAGTTAAACTTTGGACAGCGAGCAATTAATAATGTTTAGTCGAAACATTATAGTTCACGAAATGCGGATATATAATTCAGTGGATAAATATTTAACGATTAATTCGGAGATTAATTATTTAGAGAAATGATTAAAGATGAAAGGTTTAAACATTTTAGAGTTAAACCTTAGTCAGATGAGGTTTACTGATTAATTGTAATTAGTAAAGCGCAAGGATCAAAGGTAATTAACAGTTAATTACAAAGGAATTAATAGTTAATTTCCAAGGGGTGTGATCTGTATTTATGGGAATTATAAATACATCATAATCTCAAAACCCTAATCAACTTTTGACCTCCCCCTTGTTTGCGCAAGAGCCACACAACCGGCCCCACCCTTCCGTCGACATCCGCTACCTCCAGACACCAGTCGCCGCCGGCAGCCACCGCTGCACGCCAACGCAAAGGACGTGAGACGTTTTGCGGGTTTTGTGAACTGTCACTAGCGAGACGCTTGTTGTTCCGAAGTGTAGATCTCCCGAGAATTGTCAAAGGTATAAGCTTTTACCCGCTATGGTTGATTTTATATTTATTACCTTTTGCGTGTAATCGGATCACTGACGGGATCCCTGTTTAGAACCGTTAACATGTACATACGCTTCCGCCATGCAAATCTGATTTGTTATATTAACGTGTTTTAAAAGTTAAAACTAGTACATGGATTCCCAACAGTGGTATCAGAGCCACCTTTACGCGCAATTAGACACAGTAGTATTTTTCGATCTTGTGTTTTATTTGTCAAAACTTTTGTTTGAAAAAAAAGATCGAGCCTTTTTTGTTTATGGTTGATTGTTTTATTTAATCGAGCACTAGTGTCCCATGGTTATGTATTTTGGTTTTTATTATCTTTGTATTTTTTACGGGTTATTTGGAACCCATTTAATAGTTTGGTTTATTTTATTTTTATTATTTATTATAAATATAAATTTATTGTAAACCGAACGAGACGAAGATTTGAAGACTGAAGATGGAGACCACTTGGACACAAAGATGGAGATCTTTGACTAAGTGGGAGACGGTAAGAATAGTTGATTTTTGTTTGTCCCTTAGACCGGTTCGGTTTCCGTTTGATGGTTCGAACGAAACCGAACAACTTTACTAGTTGCTCGATTTAATTGTTTTATTTTTTTTGTAGTTGTTAACATTATTTAGGATAATAATTAAACCGCAAAACTTTTATAAAACGATTTGACACAGTCATAAAATGACGAGAAATTAAAATGTTTAAAGATTTCACAGAAATGTAATTTAATTTCACACCCCGCCCCGGGCACCCCCGGGACGTTACATGGTTGCGATGTCAGTTGGAACCCTCGGTACCTGCTTTGATTTCAGAGTTTGGTTTTGTGCAGCGTAATAATGGTTTTTAACAAAAAGGATCTTTTTGTTAATCATCGCAACCTCAAGGGTTGGTTTTGTAAATATCAGAATCTCGTCGTGTAGACAAAAGATTTTAATTTAAACAATTAGGTATAAAACCCGATCGTTTGTACATTTGATTTGAAATCAAAACCCTGACCAAAGTCAGTAAAATATATAAGGAGGTATTTAGCCTAGGGAGTCTGAATCCTTTGGGCACCTTAACCTTGTCCTTTTTCTCAGGTTCTTCCTGTCCATAATACGAACATGTATAACATATTTTTAGGTTCACCGGGTCTAGGTGTGTAGAATGAACCGGCTACTCAACAAAGCTGTCCTCGGGACTTAGGTCGTAGCTGGCCCCGGTATGAGAAGGTCATATCAATCTCTTCCTGAAAACATTTGAAAAATGAACGTCAGCTATGTGCTGCTGAATACTTTATGACCTCAAAACATTTCGTAATCATGGAAAAAAAAGTTAAATTAAACAATTAAACACTTTCATCGTCTAGAACCTAGCGACCACATCACTTATTTTTGTTTTTAGATATGTATACATTGGTCACATACTCGGGAGTTAACGCGGCCTGTATTGGCCTTTTAACCAACCACCCGAAATATATGCCAACCCCGCCCGGCCACCATGGAACCGGAGCGAGTATAAAGACTTGATCAAACTTTGCGTACACTTCTTGGGTAATACCATCCCAGGGGTTTATTTCAACCCCTTACCGGGATTATATGAGTAAGTATTTAATCCTTGTGTTTTTTGCCTTTGTTGTAAAACTAACTAGTTTATCTTTTGCGTGAGAGTGTTTGTAACACACTCACGGCTTCAAATCTATTTTGGCAGACTCGTATTCACAACGTGAACGAGTATTCACCTTGGTTTGGAAGCGTGAGGTTGAAAGATAATAAACTTAGTGCTACTCGGCTCTTAGAATCAGCTTTTAGGGATCTAGCACCTCAACTTGCACTTCTATTTGTTCCTTGGGTTCCTTTGCCTCTTAAACGCTTGAGTCCGGTAAATAAGCGAAAGTCAGTCGAACGAGAGGAGTGGCTCAAGAGTCGAGACTGTGGAACAACTCGGGAATGGCTCGGGGGCAGAGAGAGCTCGGGAGTGTTTGTGGGTTTTGTGTGGAAAGCAAATGGAGAGCTCATCTATTTATAGGCTGATAACCAGCCCATAGCGGACCGCTAGCAAGGTCCCTGATGGTCCAATACCGCCCTATGTTTCCTACATGCAAGCCACGTGGTGGACATGCAAAGCAAGCGCGCCACACGTCTGTAGTGGACCATGTGGTCCTGCAGTGGCGGTTCGCCACCCTACCACGCATCCGACATACTAACGCATGCATTACACGTATCTCAACACGTGTCTAATGAAGAGGGTCCCTAGGGACCTGCGTATCGGACTGTTAGCCAAGCAGCTGGCGGTCCACCAGCCATGGTTCTTTCGTAGCGGACCGTCATTGTATATGATGGCGGTCCGCCACCCCTTTGGCGACATAATTCCTTGAGCCTGTAACGGACCGTTAACCAGTAGGTAGCGATTCGCTACCCTATGAATATCAGAATTCTTAATTTATTTTCTATCTTCCAGGTTTCCGACATTTCCCGTCATTTCTTATGAATATTCTTGGCAATATTGGGACCGTAAATTGACAGGTGTTACATTATCCCCAACTTTTTCGAAATATCGTCCTCGAGATTATTTCTTGAATAAGTGAGGGTATTTCTTCTTCATTTCCGATTCCAGTTCCCACGTGTACTCACGTCAACGTCTGGAATTCCATTTTACTTTGACTAACACAAGTCTTTTTCATTTTAATTTCTTTTCCTTTCAGTCCTCAATTTGCAACGATTGTTCCACAAACTTAAGTCGTTCGTTCACTACTACATCTCATAGTGGCATCGCTAAAGTTTCATCTGCTAAACACTTACGCAGATTGGGCATATTGCATAAGTCGTGTACCCTATTCATCTGGTTTGTAATTCTAACCGATAAGCCACTGGTCCGATTCGTTCGACAATCTTAAAAGGTCCAACGAACCTAGGGCTTAATTTCCCTTTCTTTCCAAATCGAACCACACTTTTCCAAGGCGATACTTTAAGCAAGACATTGTTTCCAATGTTAAAAACCAACGACTTTCGCCTCTTATCGGCGTAACTTTTCTGGCGATCACGAGCCGTTTTCAACCTTTCTCTAATTTGTAATATCTTATCGGTGGTTTCTTGTACTATTTCGAGTCTAGAAAGTTGGTTCTCTCCTATTTCTGACCAACACACAGGAGTTCTGCATTTTCTGCCGTACAAGGTTTCAAATGGTGCAACTTGAATACTCGAGTGGTAACTATTGTTGTAGAAGAATTTCATCAGAGGTAAGTGGTCGTCCCAACTTCCTCCGATGTCTATAACACATGCTCGAACCATATCCTCGAAGGTTCGAATCATTCTCTCGCTCTGCCCATCCGTTTGAGGATGATATGCAGTGCTGAGGTTCAAGCGAGTTCCGAGAGCTTTTTGGAAGCTCTGTCAGAATTGAGACGTGAATCAACTGTCTCTATCTGACACGATGGATAGTGGAAGTCCATGTAGGGATACTATCTCGTTTACGTATAGTTGTGCCAACTTGTCCATACTAAAAGTTTCTTTCATCAGTAGGAAATGCGCGGATTTGGTTAAGCTGTTAACGATAACCCATATCGTGTCATTCCCTCGATTGGTTTGGGGAAGTTTTGTAATGAAGTCCATGGTAATCATCTCCCATTTCCATACCGGCAATTCTAGTTGTTGTAATAGCCCAGATGGCTTTTGGTGTTCGGCTTTCACCTTTGAACAGGTCAAGCATTTGGCCACATACTCGGCTATATGCCTTTTCATGCCGATCCACCAGTAATTTGGTTTTAGATTCTTGTACATCTTATCACCACCAGGGTGCATTGTGTACTTGGACTTATGCGCTTCCTCGAGAATTCTTTCTTGGAGATCCCTAAAGATTGGTACCCAAATTTGTTTGTTCATTCTAAGGATGTCGTCATTTCCTTTGACGAGTTGTTCGATCATCCCTTTCATTCCCTCATGGTCGAGGTTTCCCTCTTCCAAGGCTGATTTCTGTGCCTCTTTGATTTGAGTGGTAAGACTGATTTGAAGGTCGAGTCTTAAGGGAAGTACTCGTTTGGGTTTCTCCCTTTCCTTTCTACTTAAGGCATCGACTACAACGTTAGCCTTGCCTTCGTGATAGCATATCTCACAGTCATAGTCACTTAAGACTTCCATCCAACTTCTTTGCCTCATGTTTAGCTCTTTCTGGCTGAAGATGTACTTTAGACTCTTGTGGTATGTGAAGACTTTGAATTTGACCTCACAGAGGTAGTGCCTCCATAATTTCAGCACGAATATTATGGTACCTAACTCTAGGTCGTGAGTCGCATAGTTTTTCTCGTGAGTCTTTAGTTGACGTGACGCATATGTTATGACTTTGTTTCCTTGCATTAACACACACCCTAAACTACAAAGCCTTTGTTGCCTTCGGGCAATGATAGTATTGGTGCTTGTGTCAATTTTTGTTTCAGCGTTTCTAATGCTTCGTCCTACTTTGGACCCCATTCATATTTGATTGTCTTGCACGTCAATGAAGTCAAAGGAACAACAATGCTTGAAATTTTGTTGATAAACCTTCGGTAATATCTTGCCAAACTGAGAAAACTTCTTACTTCGGTTGGCGTCTTCGGGATTTCCCAGTTAGATATGGCCTCAATCTTAGCTGGGTCTACTTGAATTCCTTTCTCGTTTATAACGTGACCGAGAAATTGTACTTCTACTAACAAGAATTCGTATTTCGAGAAGTTGGCGTAGAGCTTCTCATTCCTTAATAGTTCAAGTAGTGTCCTCAAATTGTTTGCATGATCTTCCTTACTCTTGGACTAAATAAGTATATCGTCTATGAACACTATTACGAATTTATCCAAGTAAGGTTTGCAAACTCGGTTCAACATGTCCGTAAATGTTGCGGGAGCATTTGTTAGTCCGAATGGCATAACTGTGAACTCAAAGTGTCCATATCTAGTTCTGAACGCGGTTTTAGATATGTCATCTTCTTGAACTTTTAACTGATAATAGCATGATCGCATGTCTATCTTTGAGAAACATCTAGCTCCCTTGAGCTGATCAAACAGATCATCGATTCTTGGAAGTGGATACCGGTTCTTGATGGTAACCTTACTAAATTCCCGGTAATCTATGCATATCCTCATTGATCCATACTTCTTCTTCACAAAGAGTACCGGAGCTCCCCATGGTGAAGAACTCGGCCTTATGAAACCCTTCTCCAGAAGTTCATCGAGTTGTTTCTTCAATTTGGCCATCTTGGTAGGATCCAATATATACGGATCTTTGGCTATTGGAGTCGTGCCTGGTTCTAGATTTATTTGAAACTCCACTTCTAGATCAGGCGGTGTTCTAGGTAACTCTTCAGGAAAACATCGGGATACTCGGCGACGATTGGCACATCCTTTAGTTCTTGTTCGGGGTTACTAGCGGTTAAGGATATTAGATATGCGAGGCATCCCTTTCGAAGATACTTTGTTGCTTTTATCATAAAGATCAAACCAACAGGGTTGGTTGACTCGTCTCCCTTAATTGTTATCATTTCTCCTGAAGACGCACACAGCTCGATGGCCTTCATGTCGCGTAGGATATGGGCTTAGTTAGTAGCTAACCAATCCATTCCAAGGACCACGTCAAATCCTGCGAATTCCATTGGCAAGATTTGTGCAGGTATAACATGTCCGGATAGCGAAATCAAATAGCCATTCAAAGATTCAGAAACTTGAACCAGATCTCCGTTTACGGTTTTGACTTGGTATGATTTTTATAGCTTAGCTAAGGGTTTATTTACTAGTTAACAGAATTTATGATCTATGACACTTTGTGTTGGCCAGAGTCAAATAGCACCTTAGCATAAGCGCTATCGACAAGAAATGTACCGTATATGACATCGGTTATCTTGGCAGCCTCCTTGGAATTCAAGTGGAATGCTCGTGCATTCTTTTTGGTTTCGGTGGTAGGTTTGGTACCTGAACCACCCACAGCTTTTGGTTTCGTGCACTCATGTCTATAGTGCCCAGTCTCCTTACAATTAAAACATGTGGTTGATTTCCTTCGTAGGCATTGGTTAGTGTGATAACTAGTGATCTTATAGTCAGGGCACGTCGTTGAGGTAAGGTATCGGCATTTTCCCGGATGCTTCCTCTTACATGTTTGGCATACAAGAAAACTATATTGCCCTTCCCTCTGGGTGAAAGTTCTATTAGGCTTTTTGTGATCAGTTTTGGAGGTTTCCTTCTTCTTGTTTTCCTCCAATATTATGACCATCCTGTCCGTTAATTAGGCACCTAAATCTATGGCATCATCGATGGTCTTAGGTTTAGAGACTTTAACCATATCTCGGATTTCACTGACTAATCCGTAGATATATCTCTTAATGAGATTAGATTCAGGAGTAGCTAGATGTGGTACTAGCCGTGCGTATTCAAACATCTTGGTCATATACTCTTGGTGGTTAGATCCAACCATCCTTAAATTCAAAAATTTGTGCTCTATTTGTTCGACTTCAATAATGAGCTCCAACTTATTTGATACGCTCTATCCCTTCCTTTGACAGAAACCAGCGCGTTCCACCATTCTAGAGTGAAATTTTTGAAAAGGTTAGAGGAGCAGAAGACCTTTTCTTCCTCGGTGCATTTACTTATGGCTAGGACTGACTCAGTCTTCTCTATCCATCGGAGAGTTGCGACCTTCTGATGGTCTTGTAGGTGCAGCCCAACTGTTTGTTCCGTTTATGACGAGGTCTATAACTTTCTATGGAACTATCACTCAAAGAGTAGTGCTCCTCAGTACGAGTTCTCTTAGTCATGGAGCTTTGGTGAGTATGAGTCTTGGCAGACTCTCATCTCACTGAGTTGGTATGGTTTGACTCATTGTGCTCAGAGTTATGGTTAAAGTTTTCCTTACCCTCCTTTTTGGCTTCGGCTTCGGCCTTAGCAGCCTGAGCTTTCTCAAAAGCCTCAAGAATGGTCGGAATTGCATCCTCAATTCCTTTATTAATGTCAGGGCACGTCGTTGAGGTAAGGTATCGGCATTTTCCCGGATGCTTCCTCTTACATGTTTGGCATACAAGAAAACTATATTGCCCTTCCCTCTGGGTGAAAGTTCTATTAGGCTTTTTGTGATCAGTTTTGGAGGTTTCCTTCTTCTTGTTTTCCTCCAATATTATGACCATCCTGTCCGTTAATTAGGCACCTAAATCTATGGCATCATCGATGGTCTTAGGTTTAGAGACTTTAACCATATCTCGGATTTCACTGACTAATCCGTAGATATATCTCTTAATGAGATTAGATTCAGGAGTAGCTAGATGTGGTACTAGCCGTGCGTATTCAAACATCTTGGTCATATACTCTTGGTGGTTAGATCCAACCATCCTTAAATTCAAAAATTTGTGCTCTATTTGTTCGACTTCAATAATGAGCTCCAACTTATTTGATACGCTCTATCCCTTCCTTTGACAGAAACCAGCGCGTTCCACCATTCTAGAGTGAAATTTTTGAAAAGGTTAGAGGAGCAGAAGACCTTTTCTTCCTCGGTGCATTTACTTATGGCTAGGACTGACTCAGTCTTCTCTATCCATCGGAGAGTTGCGACCTTCTGATGGTCTTGTAGGTGCAGCCCAACTGTTTGTTCCGTTTATGACGAGGTCTATAACTTTCTATGGAACTATCACTCAAAGAGTAGTGCTCCTCAGTACGAGTTCTCTTAGTCATGGAGCTTTGGTGAGTATGAGTCTTGGCAGACTCTCATCTCACTGAGTTGGTATGGTTTGACTCATTGTGCTCAGAGTTATGGTTAAAGTTTTCCTTACCCTCCTTTTTGGCTTCGGCTTCGGCCTTAGCAGCCTGAGCTTTCTCAAAAGCCTCAAGAATGGTCGGAATTGCATCCTCAATTCCTTTATTAATGAGTGTCTGGATTTCAGCAGTCTGAGCCTCTTTCTCTAAAGCAGTGTCAACTTGTTTCTTTCTTCCACATGTGTTAGTGGAGGGTCCGGTTCTCATTGACATTCTAAAAGAAAGACATAATACTTACTAAAATTTGAAGATACTTTTTTTATAAATGAAATACGAGATTTTTATTACTTCAAAACTTTCAAAGCACGGTACAGTAATTGAAAATAAAATAGACGACACAAAATGTTATATCTTAACGTTCTCTAGCTCTAGTCAATGCTTGTTGTAGAGCGGCGATCTTTGCGTCTTTTTCTGCTTCAATCCTCTCTGATTCAGCTATTTGGGCTTGCATAGCTGCAATCCTTTCTTCTCTCGGGGTTTCTTCATTAACCCTCGAATTATTTATTGGAGTGGCATTAGTGGAATGGTAAGTTCCATAGGGTCTGTTGGAATCAACCCTTTCCTCACCTTCCAAAACATAGTGGTGTTCGAATGGAGTTTCGGGTATCCTCTCTTGGTAGCTATAATTATTTACGTAGGTTTGGTTTATAGCTCTCAAGTGTTGGTGCGGTGTAGATAGGGGTATCATAGAAATATTTGGACGTTTCTATTTCCCCTAAATTTTGGAACATTTTGCTAGTATATTCGGAGTTAGTTGCGGAGTAGGATTCAGTTGAGTTTGTATTTCGTTCGTTATTTCCAAGTGGTGTGTACCTACGAACAAAGCTAGGTCCTTTTCCTTTTCCAGCCATTCTAAATAAAATGAAAGGAAAATACTATTTATTAATAAAACTGAAAGATTACAATACTTTTATTGGAAAATACAAGATGATAAAAAAATAATAGGGCGCCTATTTCTTCACTACGTTCTTGGCATCCTTCATCAAGCTTTTACCTTGAAGCCAAATCCTTTTAGCGACGGACTTATGCTTCTTGTCCTTTTGAGCTAACTTCTTTTTGGCCTTTGATAGATCCCTCTTGGTTTCTATCGATATTCCCCTAGTCAAGATAAGTTCTTTCTTGACTTGATCGGTTTCGTGAAGCGACTGACCGAGACACTCTATTGGAGATCCCGGTGTGGAGGCGGGATATCCAAACTTCGGCGAAGGGTCTCTTAGTCCTAAGACTATGTCATTATAGATATTGTCGTAGGTGGGAATAGGTTTATGATTTAAGGTAGCTCGTGGACTATAGTCCTCAGGTATGGCGTTAGGATCGTCAAATGTGGCTTCAAATTCATCCATAGGATCGTATTCATTTAGGATATAGGAATCCAAGAATTGTGGATGATTTGCATAGCCGATGTACGATCCAAAGCTTCCGGAGTAAGTTCCTTGGTTCATTGAACTAGCATTGGCATAGTTTTCTTCGGTGTCCGCGTTATTACTCATGTATGGACCCGATACAATTTGATAGTTAAGGTAATCGGTATAGGGTTCATAGTAGTCGATTGCGGTGAGTAAGCTTCCATATGAGGCAGAGGGAGGAATCCCTCGGATTAAAAACTCTTATAGTTCTGCAGGTTTTTGTATATTTCGTTCAAACTGACTCCTGTAATGGAGAGCTTCTCTATCGGTTCCCTTGTCCTCATCCGAGGTTTCGTCGCCTTTTTGCTAGGCCCAGCCTCGAATTGATTCATAGGAGGAGGAGGTATCAGTAGATGAGGAGGTGTTTTAAATCTCTAGTTGCTAAAGTTGGAACCACCCATTTGGCTTAGGTGATCGGACTCATATTCTTCTTTGATCGGAGCCTTCGGCAAGGCAAGATACCACGCGAAGTTATCAATTTCCATGGGCACAAATGGATTTTCGATAGGTTCTTGTTTAATAGCGTTAGGGTTATAATAACTACTGTATCCTTGTCCTCCAGACATAATTCTACTTGCATGTTCGACACTATTAGCTTATAACAAGTGTCTACCTACTTTTGTTAGTAGGCACGTCTTTGCTTAAACTTGTTAGAGCTTAGATACTAACTACAAGTATCTAGATCGCTAAAACCTCGGGCTCTGATATAAACCAATGTCACCCGCCCCAGGCACCCCCGGGACGTTACCGAGCTGCGACGTCAGTTGGCACCTGCTTTGATTTCAGAGTTTGGTTTTGTGCAGTGGAATAATGGTTTTTAACAAAAGAGGATCTTTTTGTCAATCATCGCAACCTCAAGGGTTGGTTTTGTAAACATCATAACCTCGTCGTGTAGACAAAAGATTTTTATTTAAACACTTGGGGTATAAAACCTGATCGTTTGTACATTTGATTTGAAATCAAAACCCTGACCAATGTCAGTAAAATCTATAAGGAGGTATTCAGCCTAGGGAGTCGGAATCCTTTGGGCACCTTAACCTTGTCCTTTTTCTCAGGTTCTTTCTGTGCATAGAACGAACCTGTATAACATATTTTTGGGTTGCAACGGGTCTAGGTGTGTAGCCTGACCCGGCTACGCAACAAAATTGTCCCCGGGACTTAGGTCGTAGCCGGTCCCGGCATGAGAAGGTCATATCAATCTATTCCTGAAAACATTTGAAAAATGAACGTCAACTATGTGCTGGTGAATACTTTATGACCTCAAAACATTTCTTAATCATGGCAAAAACAGTTAAATTAAACAATTAAACACGTTCATCGTCTAGAATCTAGAGAACGCATCACTTCTTTCCGTTTTTATATATGTATACATTGGTCACATACTCGGGGGTTAACGCGGCCTGTATTGGCGTTTTAACCAACCACCCGACATATATGTCAACCCCGCCCGGCCACTATGGAACCGGAGCGAGTATAAAGACTTGATCAAACTTTACGTACACTTCTTGGGTAATACCATCCCAGGGGTTTATTTCAACCCCCTTACTGGGATTATATAAGTAAGTATTTAATGCTTGTGTTTTTGCCTTTGTTGTAAAACTAACTAGTTTATCTTTTGCGTGAGAGTGTTTGTAGCAAACTCACGGCTTCAAATCATTTTTGACAGACTCGTATTCACAACGTGAACGAGTACTCACCATGGTTTGGAAGCGGGAGGTTGAAAGATAATAAACTTAGTGCTACTCGGCTCTTATAATCAGCTCTTAGGGTGTTCGCACCTCAACTTGCACTTCTATTTGTTCCTCGGGTTCCTTTGCCTCTTAAACGCTCAAGTCCGGTAAATAAGTGAAAGTCAGTCAAACCAGGAGGACTGGCTCGGGGGTCGGTACAGTGGAATAGCTCGGGAAGGGCTCGGGGGAAAAGAGAGCTCGAGAATGTTTGTGGGTTTGGTGTGGAAAGCAAATGGAGAGCTCATCTATTTATAGGCTGATAACCAGCCCGTAGCGGACAGCTAGCCAGGTCCCTACCGGTCTGCTGCCGCCCTATGTTGCCTACATGCAAGCCACGTGGTGGCCATGAAAAGCAGGCGCGCCACATGTCTGTAGTGGACCGTGTGGTCATGCAGTGGTGGTCCGCCACCCGACCACGCGTCCGACGGGCAAGCTTGATTAGGTGGAGGCGGTGTATCACATCACCAACTGCAGAAGTCTGATGCTTCAGCTAGATAGGATTTATCAGATTCATAGTCCTTGATATTGAAAGGACTATCTTTAGGGAGTATATTGGGTCTCATCTGAGATCCAAGAGGATGCTCAGGGGATTCCTGTTTAATTTTTCGGTTTTGATCATAGTACTGATATCTATATTTTGTAGACATCCTGAAATTCTTAATATTAGTAACTAACTATAATAAGGCAAAATTTTACTTTCTGTTCCTTTGATAAAGCTTAGATACTAATCAAGTTTCTAACTAAACCTAAGGCATCATCAAGGTTAAAGCTTAGATACTATCTCAAGTATCTAATTTGTTAAAACATATGGCTCTGATACCAACCTGTCACACCCCGCCTCAGGCACCCCCTGGACACGTGTGAGCACGATTGGTACCTGTTTTGAGTTATGAGTTTTTATAAAATAGCGGAAGAATTTTCGAGGATCTTTTCTTTATAAATCTCAACCTCGGGGGTTTCTTTGTAAATAACAATACCAAGTTGGATAAACAAAGATCTTATATTTATAAACTTGGGAATTAAAAACCCATCTTGTTTTGATTACAAACACAGATGAAATCAAAATACAATACTTGTCACCTGACAAGATTAAAGTCACCAGGTAATAGTAGGCCTAAGGTAGATCAGTCCTTCGGCACTATTCCTATTTCGTCTCTCAGGATCTCCTGTGCTTATGGCATTTTAATCCACCTGCACTTTATCCTATTCTGTACATACATATAGTCTTGGGCCAGACCAACAGTTTGTCCGAATATTTATTTTATTCCCAACACATTCACTTGTTACAAAAAAAACATTTTGAAATGAAATATCAGCACTAACGCTAGTGAATATCTTTATCATGACAGTAAAATCATTTGGCGCAAACAGATATTAAACTTTCAATCATAAATTATTATTCAATCCACACATCTAGCAGGCCTTCATGTCCTGACTTGTTCGCACCACCGTATACACCGATAGTATATCTATAAAGACAATAGCAAGGACTCCGCCTTACATTTCTTACATAGGGAAGTACCAGCCGTAGTCCGGGACTTTCACCCGAGACTCATGTATCCTTTGCAAATTTTATGTATACTTATGGCATGAAAGCTTTGTACGTAGATGAACTTTATGCATCAATTATTTAACACTTATTTGGCCATTTTCGTAAACGTAAATGTTTCATTTAAAGTTTTAAAAGCAGATAAAGTATTCACCTTAGTAAATGGAAAGAGTAACAACTTTGGAAGAGCCTCTTAAACTGGAACTAGAGTCCTAGCTTCCTAACTTGAGCGTTTCTTGACTTCTACGAGCGTTTCCTCGACAATGTGGGTCTTAATGTGGGTCGAACCGGGGTCAATGGAAATAGCCTAGAATAGTTCTGGGATGTTTTTCTGAAGTGGGATGCGAGTTTGGATGTGAAAATGAGCTGGGATCGTGCATCTATTTATAGGGCTGAAAACCAACCCATAGCGGACCGTTACACAGGGCTGTGGCGGTCCGCCACCGCCCATGCTTGCGTCAACCCTACACGCCTCATTCTGATAGGACCGTTCCTGGGATTGCGGCTAGCGGACCGTTAATCAAGGGTATAGCGGTCCGCTACGCTGCTACGTGTCAGATTCTCAAGAAATTGCGGCTGCCGGACCGTTACCAGGTGGCATGGCGGTTCGCCATGAGTACACGCGTCAGAATTCTCCCCATTAGTCATCAGCCACGTGTCACTCACCGGTTGATTGCTTAACGACCAAGTAACGTACCGTTAAATGACGGTGGCGGTCCGCCACCAGCGAGTTTAAGCGTAGAGGACCTACCTGGTGGTCCTCTAGAGAACATCCACCCGTAGCGAACCGTTAGGGTAGTGCTTAGCGGTCCTCCAAGGACTAAATTTCCAATTTTTTTATTTTAAACCTTGGACTTTTGGTATTTAAACATAGCAAGTCCCTATGGTTCAAACCTTGGCATTTTTTTAACATTTCTTGAACATTTTTGGTATTTAAACATAACAAGTCCATGTGTTACATCCACCCTACCTTGTTTTAATCTCGTAACAATTCCCATTTCTAGACAGGAAGTTCAAGTTGTTGTAACAATCCTGATGGCTTTTGATGTTCAGCTTTAACTTGAGAACATGTCACACATTTTGCAACATAGATAGCGATATGTTTCTTCATTCATATCCACCAATAATTGGCTTTTAGGTTTTTATACATCTTATCGCTACCCGGATGCATCATGTATTTGGATTTGTGAGCTTCTTCAAGAATCTTTTTCTCGTAGGTCACTATACACAGGAACCCAGATTCTTTGATTCATTCTTAGAATACCATCTTTTCCTTTGATTAATTGTTCAAGCATTCCTTTCATTCCCTTTTTTTCAATGTTGGTTTCTTTAGAGGAAATTTTCTGAGTTTCCTTAATACGAGTTATAAGATCAATTTGGAGATCGAGTCTTAAGGCACGTTTAGGTCTCTCATTATCTTTTCTGCTAAAGGCATCAACTAGAATGTTAGCTTTACCTTCGTGATAGAAGATTTCACAGTTGTAGTCATTTAAGACTTCCATCCAACGTCTTTGCCTCATATTCAGTTCTTTCTAACTGAAAATATGTTTCAAACTCTTGTGGTCCATGAACACAGTGAATTTGACTCCATATAGACAGTGCCTCCATAATTTCAACGCGAATATTACGGCGCCCAGTTCTAAATCGTGAGTCGTATAATTCTTCTCATATGTCTTTAGTTGACGAGACGCGTGAAAATGACCTTTCTTCCTTGCATTAATACACAACTGAATCCGGTATGTGAAGCGTCACAATATATAGTAAAGCCTTCATTTCCATCTGGTAAATCCAGTATTGGAGCTTGTGTCAACTTTTGCTTCAGAGTTTCAAAAGCTTCGGATTGCTTTGGTCCCCATTCATACTTAACTGACTTGCGAGTCAAAGAAGTTAACGGGATAGCAATCCTTGAGAAATCTTGTATGAATCTTCTATAGTATCCAACCAAACCGAGAAAACTACGTACTTCGGTTGGTGATTTCAGGATTTCCCATTAGGAACTAGCTTTAATCTTAGCACGATCTACTTGAATGCCATTAGTGTTAATGAATAACCAAGAAATGGTACTTCAGATAACCAAAATTCACATTTTGAAAATTTGGCGTACGGTTTATCATTTCTTAAGAGTTCAAGTAGTGTTCTCAGATGTTTTGCATGATCTTCCTTTCCTTTGGAATAAATAAGGATATCATCAATGAATACGATAACAAATGTATCCAAATAAGGCTTGCAAATTCTATTCACCATATCCATGAAAGCTTCTAGTGCATTAGTGAGTCCAAATGGCATCACAATGAACTCATAATGACTGTATCTAGTTCGGAAAGTTGTTTTGGATATATCTTCTTCCTAGACTTTCAACTGATGATATCCAGAACGAAGATCGATTTTTTATAAACACCGCGCTCCTTAGAGTTGATCAAATAAGTCATCAGTCCTAGGGAGTGGGTATCGATTCTTGATGGTTACTTTATTAAATTCAAGGTAACAAATGCACATACGCATTGATCCGTCCTTCTTTTTAACAAACAAGACTGGAGCTCCCCATGGCGACGAGCTAGGTTTGATTAATCCCTTCTCTAGTAATTCATCTAGCTGTTTCTTAAGTTTTACCATTTCTGTTGAGGGTAATCTGTATGGGGCTTTGGCAATCGGTGTCGTACCCGGAACAAAATTAATTTTAAATTCCACTTCTCGTTATGGTGGTATCCCATGAAGTTCATCAGGGAATAAATCAAGAAATTCAGCCACAACCAGCACGTTCTCAATCTTCTTCTTAGTGTCGGTGATTATAGATGCCAGGTATGCTAAGCGTCCCTTTCTGAGATATTTCATGGCTTTTAACATAGAAATTATTCCAACAGAGTTGGATAATTTATCACCATTGATGGTAATGGTGTTTGCTTGTGGCGTATGGAGTTCAATAGCCTTTTTGTCACATAGGATATAGGCTTGGTTAGAGGCTAACCAATCCATACCTAAGACAATATCAAATCCTGCCAATGTCATTGGTAACAAATGTGCATGTATGATATATCCGACTATCGTGACTTCACAATTGTTCAGAATTTCAGAGATTTGAATGAGGTCTCCGTTTGCAGTTTCTACTAAGTATTTCTTGCGTAGTTTAGCTAGGGGTTTATTTAATAAATGACAAAATTTATAATCTATAAAACTTTGGTTCGCACCAGAGTCAAATAAAACCATAGCATAAACATTATCAACAAGAAATGTACCCGTAATTACGTCGGGTATTCCTGCTGCCTCATGAGTATTGAGAACCTCGCACATTTTTCTTCACTCCTTCAGCAGGTTTGGGACCAGTTCCTTCAGTTTTCTTCAATATAGTCAATTGATCTTAATGTGGCCTAGTTCACCACATTCAAAACAAACAATTGGTCTTTTTCGATAACAGTCTTCGGTTTGTGGCCCAATTGTTTATAATGATTACAGTAGGGTCCTTCCCAACACTGTCCCAAATGTCTTCGCTTGCAATTTTGACACTTAGGAATTGAGGAACGATTATTCCCAGAGGTAAAACCTGAATTTGGTTTCTTGAACCCACTTGGGCCTTGCCCACTATTTTCTTTCTTCCTCTTCTTCTTCCCTTCTTCATGGGTTCTAATCAAGCTATCTATTAATGAAGCGCCAAGCTCCATAGCATCATCAAGTGTTTCACACTTGGCTACCTTCACCATATCCGGGATTTCACCAATTAAACCTCAAATGTAACGTTTAATGAAATTGGATTCCGGGGTAGCTAGATGTGGTACAATCCTAGCATCTTCCAACAATTTCGTAGCATAATCTTGGTGGTTAGTGCCCACCATTCTTAAGCTCTGAAATTTTCCTTCAATCTGTTCCCTCTCATTTAGAGGAACATACTTCTTCTCAACTCTTGCTTTAAATGCATTCCATCCCTTGGCATATGCTTCTTCTCTCCCTTTAGCTGCAATAATATTGTTCCACCATTCAAGGGTTTGGTCCTTGAATAAATTGGAAGCATAGAGGACTTTATCTTCCTCTGCACATTTACTGATGGCTAGAACCGATTCGGTCTTTTCTATCCATCGTAAAGCAGCAATTCCGCCTTCCTTTCCAGAGAAGTTATAAGGCTTGCAATCCTGGAATATTTTGTACGTACATCCTATTATTCTACGCCTTTTGTTTTAGTGGACGTAATTATTTCCAGTTCCTTCTTTGGTGGAAGAATTATTATAATATTCTTCTCTCCCAGTTCTCTTCGTTTTTTTACCCTTGGTAACTAGCAGTTCCCTCAGGCTTGTGAGAGATAGTCACCGGTTTAGAGTGAGTAATGATTTTGGAATAAGTGACAGGTTTAGAATGTACTGATTTTTTAATTGAAGGCTGAACCGGAGGTTCCTTCGCTTTTTCAATTTGCCTTTTCTCCATTTCGGAGAATATCATTGGGAGAGCCTCTTTAATTCCTTTTGGAATTAATTTCTGGAGCTTGTTTTTGGGTGTATTTACTTCAGTAGCATTATTACTGATAATAGCCTACTTTTTCTTTCCCCGAGTGTTCTGGGAAGGTTCATGTAAGGCCCCCAAACCAGGCACCCTACAGTTGGGTCACATCACAAGGTATTCTCTTTAAAACACTTAACTTTCATTTAAAATATATAGTGGAAGTCTTTCTCAAAATAGTAATGAACTTTTAAGTAGCTCCGCTCCCAAGCCAAGATACCCCTTCCCGTAAACTCACCTGTAAAACAATATAACGTACATACAAAGTCAGCTACGCTGAGTGAGTTCTAACACTTTATTTTAATTAAAAACATCCACGTCACCATTGGTATTTATTTCCACTCGGGACATTATTGTCCTTAATAAAAGTAATTTACCATTTGTTGTCATAGTGATAACCCTAGTTATCCACACGTCCCATAGGGTTCACCAACCCTAGACTCAACCCATGCCCTTAGCCTCGTAAGTTTCTCGACACGAACCGAACTCACCGTTCTACCAACTAGTCATAGGCCCGACTAGCCCTAACAATGACTCTTACAAGGGATACTATACATTAGTCGTAAACACAACGTCGTTCCCACACCATAGTCAATCTATTGCTTACCATCACAGCAATAACATCACAACACAATAATCATCAATAAACACTTGCATGCAATATAAATCAAATATAAATGCACACAACAATTACCTCCTCACAACCGCCCTCGTCAGGGTTACACTCGTCAGGGCTTTTATCATACTCCGAGCTCATCACTGCCCCCAAAGGCATTGTCATTCTTGGTGACTTCCCGAAAGACCCCGTCCTTCACATCGTTACTCGTCGTGTCACAAGGCCAACGACACAAATACACAAAACATCAAGCATATAACGCATAACAACATACTAGCATTTACAGGACTTGTTAACCAAGAATAAACCACATACGGGTTCCCATGCCCACACCTATCAAATGTAACCATAACATGTATAAACTCATTTCCCGACTCATCCCGACTAACTCATAGCACGACACACACCAATCATCCCAACTCCCCGTTTCACACAACCTAAGGACTCCACATAGACCCTTAGTTTCATTATTGCATAATGATCTCATATAACGCTTTAGAATTAAATCATAACTCGTAATATATTTGTTTAATAGAATAAAACACGCGAGTATGTACGATAGCCCCAAAACAGTAAAACGTTTAAAAAGAGTGGATTAGAAACTCACTGGTTGTGTTGAGTCTGAATTCCTGCTCTGCACCCCGATCGCTTGCTCAAAGCCCGAGCCTATCAAACGTATGATCACCTCATCAGGGACGTTCTAAAGATACGTTGATAATATATATTGTTAATTAAATTCCGAAGTCCAATCTCCTCTTCTCGTTTCTTCGTCCTTGTCGAAACCCTAGTTCACACGTTTACTTGAACCAGATCGTCCTAGATTCGCTTATAATTCGAATACCCGAATTGGGTTACATGCATGCATGCACGTGTCCATGCAAACCCTAATCCCATGAGCATACATGTACTCGAACCGGGTTCCATACACACGTGCATGCCATGCAAAGATTAAAACTCTAACCGGTGTTTCTCCGGTTTCCCTTCTCCACCGTGCACTACTACCACCTCATCACCATCCTCCTCGTCGGGTAAAAACTTAGCCGACCCACCGTTACCGTCGTAATGCACTATCACCATGCACCACCGACGCCACCTTTTCAGCCTCATTGCACAACCGTCGTACCCCCAGTTATCTTCCCCATCGTCGGCTTCCTTAGTTCTCGTCGCATTCCACCATGGTTATCGCTAGGATCCAACACCACGCCCATCATGCTCTTGGGTTTCATCCCCGGCGTCCTCTCCATCCCCGTCTTTAACATGTTAGCCACCACCGTCGTGCTGCCATGGCTGCCTTGGCTGTTGCCGGCTCCTCCTCACGCCACCACGACTGCCACCATGGCCGTTTTTTTTAGATTCCTCCGCCGCCGAGCACCGCCATGCACCGCTGCCACCCTACCCGGCAACCTACCACTCCTATACTAACTCCAGATCCGGCCACCATCACCAATCCCGCCCCTGCCTTCGTTCACAGCCATGAAACCAGAAACCCTAATCGTATCCCCGAGCAAAACAAGAGTGAACACATAAACGAATACAAACCGGGGTTTACCTGATTGTGTGCTTGCCTCAGTTGTGCGAACACCACTCGAAACCACCGTGGCCGTCCCGTCGTCGGTCCCCCTCTCCTTCTCCGATCGTTCCTTGTTGTTGCGCGCAAGTCCTAGGCCGATTATGGCCTAGGGTTTTCGTTAGGTGGCATTTAAACCCATACATGTTTCGTTTCGGGTCCCTCCTAATTCGTTTAACGCATTTCTATCCCGAACCCTTGCAACAACGGCTAACCGACCACTTTTACTTTGATAAACCAAGCTTTACGTGAAAAACCATATAGTCTATGCTATAAAAAGATTCAGTTCACTTAATAACCTGATTTATTACTTTACGAATTTCGGGATGTTACAGTCTAGTTTGTTTAGACATTCTAAAAAAAACAGGATTAGATTCAAAACATAAAAATATCCTTTATTGATCAAATATTGTATAAGATAACAAAATACATAATAATAGAGTTTAATAATTATTATGATTCTTTTCTTCTAAGGCTTGAACTAATAATATATTTCGAGCTTCGATTTTCGCTTTTTCTTGTTCAAGTTCTGCTATGCGGTTAACAATATTCTCACCCTCTCATCTCCGGATGTTTCTTCATTTACATAAGGAGTAGGGATGTTAACAGTCTAATAGTATGGGATATATGGTCTATTAGAATCAAATCTTTCTTCTCCTTCTGGTACGTATCTATTTTCATAAGGTATTTCAGGCAATGCCTCATGAAAATTATGAGAAAGTATTGGAGTGACGTTACAGCTTCCAGCAGTTGGAGCAGAATGGAAACTTATAGATGGATTGTAAGGAATATTTGGATTTCCTATTTCTCCCAGACTTCTGAAAGTAGAATTTCCGGTGTATTCATTAGTTTAAGCGAGTTTAAGCATAGAGGACCTCCCTGGCGGTCCTCCAGGGGACATCCACCCGTAGCAGACCGTCAGGGTAGTGCTTAGCGGTCCGCCAAGGACTCAATTTTCAATTTTTTTTATTTTAAACCCTGGACTTTTGGTATTTAAACGTAACAAGTCCTTGTGGTTCAAACCTTGCATTTCTTGAACATTTTTGTGGCAAGTGTTACATCCTCCCCACCTTGTTTTAATCTCGTCCTCGAGATTATTCGAACAAGAGAGGATACTTTTTTTATATGAGAATTTCATTAGAGGTAGGTGGTCGTCCTAACTTCCTCCAATGTCGATCACACATGCCCTTAACATGTCTTCCAAAGTTTGGATTGTTCTTTCCCTTTCCCCGTCCGTTTGAGGACGATAGGCAGTGCAAAGATTTAGTTTCGTTCCTAGGGATTTCTAGAAGCTTTGCCAGAATCGAGACACAAATCGACTGTTGTGCTTGGTTAAGGAAAAGTTACTTGAACACAAGGAAATAGTTGATGATTGTAATACGTCATACCTTGCTAGGGGCAGTGAGATGCAGCTAGGCGTCTACCACTATCTACATTGAAACGATTAATCGATGAATAGTCCAAGTAGGAGATTGTTGGATATTATATGTCCGATCATCGATAATATCAACGTTACTATCGAGGTACGATCCAAAGAGTTACACTTTGGACAACGAGCAATTAATAATGTTTAGTGGTAAACATTATAGTTCACGAAATGCGGATATATAATTCGGTGGATAAATATTTAGAGAAATATTTATCCACCGATTAATTCGAAGATTAATTATTTAGAGAAATGGTTAAAGACGAAAGGTTTAAACGTTTAAGAGTTAAACGTTAGTCGGATGAGGTTTACTGATTAATTGTAATTAGTAAAGCGCAAGGATCAAAGATAATTAACAGTTAATTACAAGAGAATTATAAATACATCCAAGGGGTGTGATATGTATTTATGGGAATTATAAATACATCCTAATCTCAAAACCATAATCATCTTTTAGCCTCCCCTTTGTTTGCGCAAGAGCCACCCAACCGACCCCACCCTCCCGTCGCAGCTCGCCAACGTCGGACACCCGTCACCATCGGCAGCCACCGCTGCGCGCCACCTCAGTCGCCGACGCTGTTCTCCTCTACAAATCATTTCCGTTGCGTGGACCGGTTTTGCGCAAAAGGACGTGAGACATTTTACGGGTTTTGTGAACTGTCACTAGCGAGACGCTTGTTGTTCCGATGTGTAGATCTTTCGGGAATCAACAAAGGTATAAACTTTTACCCGCTATGGTTGATTTTATATTTATTGTCTTTATGCGTGTAATCGGATCACTGACGGGATCCCGGTTTAGAACCGTTAACATGTACATACGCTTCCGCCATGCAAATCTGCTTTGTTATATTAATAATATTAATAAAATATGTTTTAAAAGTTAAAACTGTTATATGAATTCCCAACACTATGATGCATGAGTTATATAAGCTAAACATCAAAATTATACAACAATATGTTTAAACAACAGTGCGTTTAACTTTGCATTGTTTAAACAACAATGCGTTTAACTTTGCAAGTTTGAAGCACGTATATATTTAAACTCCTTTTATTAATCCTTACATCTTAGATGTTCAACTTTAATACTTAAAAAAAGATCTAATCAGAACAAGTTTAATAAACCACAAACAATATAATTGATGTCGATGGTAATTTACCAAGTTTAACTATACATATTAATTCACATATTTGTTTAGCGAAAAGCGGTTTAAGAATAGCTAAGAATAATATTAAAAAAGACACAAGAGATTTATTAAAGTTTAATTTCATATATATTGATGTAACTAAAAGAAATAAAACAATGATGTAACATGTTAAAAGTGCGGACTAACCACAAACAAAGAACAATTTTCTAGAATTGGGATTATGATATATGATTGCAAACCTTTATCTCTCTAATATCGATGCAAAGCATTAAGACTCTTTCCCGGATATGCGAAAACGAGTGTGTTTATGTATAGTATCATGTGCGATCTTGTAGCTATAGAAAGTATAGCTTTAATATGAGGCTGATTTGAGTTAATGAGATAAATTGATTAAGTTTCGAAACTTATTTAAATCTTTTATCACTATACACTGTTTAATTCCTTTATGTGACATCTATCATATCACACGTTGTACATGTGTTCACTATATGGTATGTAAGTCTTACGTCTTGATATTTGATCTTGATTGAAGTGCAAATTCCTTACAAGGTTAGCATAAATATTTACTTGGTTTATGTACCTTTTGCTCACAACTTGGAACAATTGCTTCTTTACCTCTTGAACTTCTGACTTAGCGAGTTCGATGACTTACAAGTTGAATTTCTTACTTGTTGTAAAGGGTTAGCATATGTTCTATTAAGTTACGGTCTTGGAGACATCTAACTTTGTGAACAACTTAAGATGATCGACACACGATTTATCTTTTACATATTCATGTTACTCACAATTACAATTAATGTTCATTTTGTGAACTATAACTTATATAAGGAATCTAAATGTTTTAATCTGCAAATCTTGTAGGTTTTGTACCTAACAACAATACTTGTTATTTATCTCTCATGCGAAATCACAAACACATTAGGCGTAAACATAAAATTATAACAATTCGTGTTATTTTTCGTCGAAATTACAGAAAAACAATTAGGGACACATCGACAATCTGTATAATCGAAGGGAGAAAAGGGTGTGAGTGTAACCTAATATGATTTTATCACAATGAATAAAGACGACCGCTAAAAAGAAATCCTAATCAAGGGTGACAAGCACATAGAAAGAAATAAAGACAATGTTATTTATTAACATAAGGCTAGTCTTTAAATCGTTACAACGGTTAATAATTTTTTTTCATTTTATAATTAAATCCACAAATCATTCACAGAAAACCCCGTCCATTATTTCCCACACTTCGTTCCGTTAGAACAAGGGGTCGGCGTTTCCCAAAATCTCTGCTCATTAGCCCTAATTCCCAATCGACACCTCCCCTCCCCCTCCCCCTCCACCGCATCCCCCACCGTCGCACCACCCTTCCACCGTCGCACCGTCGATTCTGGACTTCGGAACATTAACTGAACGGTTTCCGGTGGAACAATGGCGGTACGTTCCATCCAATCAAATCAATTCCTTCAAACGACTTTACACTTCACCTCTCTCTCTGCTCCAATTATGCCGGTACCTTCCGTTCTAAAACCCTAACCTCATCATTTTGTAGATTCGATTATCTTAATTTTGAATTCAGCTTCGTTTTGTTGTTGTTTTGTGATAATTTGATCGGTAATGTTACTTTGATTGCTGGTGATTATAGTTGAAGTATATTGGATGTTAGAATTTTAATGACTAGTTTGCTGATTGTGTGTTGTAATGATTTATGATTGCATACGTGGAAGGAAGTTCATCATTGTTGCTCCACCAATTTAAAAAAAGTAGGTTGACTTTGAAAGTCAACGATGCTAGTTTTCAGCTTTTAAATGGACGTCACGATGTGGTTTAAATAAAAAAATACCAGTGCCAAAAACAGACCGGCTGATAGTAGTTTCTGAAACATGAAAACCATGGAGAAATGATTAGGTAGGAGTTAGTGTCTAATTACATTGTACAGGATGATCTGTAAATAGATGATCACACAGAGCAAGTAAGTACTTTTAGTTATGCAAAAGTGGATCCTTCAATAATAAGCAGAAGTTAATCTTGTTGTAGATGTGGTTCTAGAGAGAATCTTAAGCTTCTTTTCCCTCTTTCAGAATAGATGGTCTCATGGTCATCATCCTAAGAGGGACAGTCAACAATCATATCCTACCTTTTTTTTCATTTCATTTCATTTTATGCAAGTATTTTTCCATTTTGATTCTAAAAGAATTCTTGCATGGTCCACCTTTATTCATCATCACCGTCGTCATTTACACCTTTCTTCTTTCTTTTTTCACCAACATATGTCTTGGAAACAATAGTATAGATTCTTTGCTTACATAGGGAAAAACTTCAACAAAAGAAACAGAAAAGTTGATATGATTACTGCAGTTTTGTCCTTTGTATGTGCTAAGTTTTACTATCTTTTGGTTATATTTTATCAATATTCAATACACTTTTGCTTTTTGTTGGATTACTTGCTATTGAGGACATTCTTTTCCTTATTCTTCTTGAATACAAAAAAATGTTGTTGGGTTTCTAATCTCTTTCTAAAATCTTTGTAATCCAGTTCCCATTTGAATCAATGAAGATCGCAACTTTTGTTGGGTAAAGCCAGATGCCACAGGAGGAGGTGCTATAACAAAAAGCTTAGAAACCCATAAAATGAGGAACCCCAATTTGATCGTTAAGTTGAAAAGGGGCATTTGCTATTATTGTGTTCTTATAAAATAGGGTTTTCTAATAGGAGTGAGAAATTTGTATATTTTTATGTTGTATAGATTACCATTTGTTATCTCTTTTTTTTTAATTTTTTATTGTAAAAAAAATAAAGAATTGTTGCTATGGTTTGAGTGATTACTCGAGGTCTGTGTAATCGGTTAATCAAGGAGGCTTAGGTGGCAGTATAAGGAAAATTTGTTTAGCTACAGAGTTCTGGCTGTTGGCAGAAACCATTGCTGCCTATGCGTGCAATGAGGGGTAGATGGATAACATATAAACTTGGTTTATATTGTTTCTTGCTTTTGATTCTTGTTTTAATTCAAGGTTGTTATTCACTGAACTCCGAGGGTAAGCTTACAATTTTCTACAAAACTTGCTTGTTTAATTATTAGTTGAAATTTGTATATTATTTCTGTTTTTAAGTGATTTAGGTAGTTTGTAATTGGAATATAGGTCTGGCTTTGTTGGATTTTCGGGCAGGAGTATCTCATGATCCATCTGGCACCTTCACAAGCTGGAATCCTAATGACCATGATCCTTGCTCATGGTCTAATGTCCATTGTGTCGATGGTAATGTTCATGTGCTGTAAGTTGTTCCTCTATTCTTTTTGCTCTCATGGATCATTTTTTTGGCCACAAGTGCTGAATGATAGAAAATAACCATTTTAGCATTTTGAATTAATTAAGTGTTGACTAAGTTATTGGATTAATAATTATGTCTCAAGCAAACACTTAGATATGATATCCGAGCAAATAAGTCGTCCCATACATATTAGCCCATGTGTATGGGACTAAGTCTTGTTCATACGAAAAAGATAATATTGACAATTTTTTTTAAATAAATGAGTTTTGATGTATTTTTATATGTTGTCTAAAGGGATCTTAACGGGCTATCTTTGGAAGGAGTATTAGCACCTGAGATAGGGAACCTCACACATTTGAGATGTCTGTGAGTGCTCTTCTATTTTGTCTGTGAGTTTGTTATATTTTTTGTCTTTTTGTTAGTGTTTGGATTTTTGTAGTTTCTTGTTATAACCCAACTTGGTATATAGATATGGGCTCTTTTTATCCATCTGATAATGGTATGGTAGATGTAAATTGAGAAAAAAATTTGTCTTTTGAGGAAGTTATGGTATGCGGATTAGAATGGCGATCATTAACCATTTGTAAGTCCATTTGTTTGAAATACAAAATTCTGTCGCGAGTTCTCGCGCTGAACTCGCAACTCGACATAGGGCGTCACTTCCATCGAGTCATTTAACACAACTCGAGCTCTGTACAAGACTCGCAAAAAAATCGCACATAATCATGCGATTCTTGTACAGAATTTTGTATTTCAAACAAATGGACTTACAAATGGTTACCGACAGTTGTTCTTGTACATAAAGGTTACCAACGGCTGTTTGCTGCACCTGTTCCAGCCCTTGCTGCTGTTTGCTGCCCCTGTTCCAGCCCTTGCACCTCTTCTTAATGGTTACAGCAGGCGGCTGTAAACATAATAGAGGCTAGCACTAAACCTAAACCTAATAAGGGCTGGACATATACCATTATTTTGGGCTTAAGTCAGCCCACTTACCTAACATTAAGATTTGTACAGAACTGGGCTTTTATCTAAAAAAGTTTGCAGCCCAAATAAAAATAAAACAAACAGACCCAATATAAACCTAAACTAATTAAATAGCCCACATGTTTATATTATATATATATATATATATATATATATTATAGTGTTTTAGATGTTTATATTAATGTGTTTTAGGTATTAGAACTTATAAATGCTTTATATATAATTTATAGATTTTTTTTAAACATGTGCGCTTCGCGTACGAAAATCGGTCCGCTTTTGCGCTTCGGATTTAAACCTTGTCGCTTCGATGCGCTTCTCGCTTTTTAAAACCAAGGGCATATATTGCTTTGCTACTTTGTGTATTGCAAGGACATGTAGCTCAAACAAAATGTTCTCTGGAAAATATATAAAACACCCTTTTGCCAAAATAATTAAAGTGGTATCTTGTGTGGGCCCTAATCAAAGCAATTGGTTAGTTTGAAACAAGGATAATGGGTAAACATGTAACTTTATCTTGGACTGTTTCTAAAAAAAATGCTGCAACTTCATTTTATAACTTGAAAATTGAAGTTTTCAATTTCGGTAGAACTAAGATAGTTGCAACTTTGAGACACTTAAATCACTGCAGAGCACCAGATGTGAGTGAAATTGACTTTTTTAAGAATCATCCTTTTGATTGTTTTTGATATTTCTTTTTGTTCTTTTACTAGTGTTCTCTCACAGAATAAGTTCTCGGGAGTTATTCCAAAAGAGCTTGGTGAACTCATGATGTTGGAAGTACTAGACTTGAGGGATAATAACTTTAGTGGACATATTCCATCAGAGCTAGGAAGGATGCATTCACTAAAACGGTTGTAAGTGAAAGTCCCTTGGTTCTCTATGAGTGTTCATCCAAATAAGTTTATAATCAATACGTAGTCTTATGCATAATTAGCACCAATTCATTATCTACTGAGGTTTTTTCTTCAAAAGTTAAATGTATCTATATCAGATTTTAAATTAAAAGTAGTCCGTTTGACATTGGAACTCAAATTATAACTACTAATAAATAATATGTTATGTACTAAAAACAGTGAATTTGGAGGTCCAATCTATAACCTTTAAACGGGTGTATGGATGTGCGTCTGACGTCGCAACAGTTATCTTTTAGTGTAAAATGATTTATAATTCCGGCCTTACTGTTTTTAGGGTCAGAATAATCAGATTTGGATCAACTATACAAATTGCTATGACAGAACTGATTATCAAAACATAAAGTTACCTGACTAGCCCTAATTTTATCAAATGGGTTTTAATTTTTTTATAACAAAACTAGACTAGCACTTAGTTTGTATAGATAAATTATAGTTATTTCTTGAAAATGTGCTGCAGGTTGCTCTGTAACAACAATCTTGAAGGTTCTATTCCTGTGGAACTCAGGACTCCCAACTTTCTGTATGAAATGCAATATGATGAAAACCTTTTACCCCTTGTTGCTAATGGGATTGGATGTCTAAATAGGAAATTTGGACGATGGTAAGAGATTATTCATTATTATATTTAGTTTAAATATGGATTCCTATTTATGGGGTGTTTGGATGCTTCTTTTGAAAGTGGTCATGTGGTATTTAGTGATCAAAAATAGTAGTAGCTGTAGTATATGTTTTACAGGAGATAGTGTTCAAGTGTCTGTCAAATTCTTTTTATTCAGGATGTTGTAGATAAAATAAGAGATCAAACTGATTATTTCACCTCTAAGTAGTCATGTAATCACTTTATCAAATATCCTCTATCAAAACACAAATCCAATCACCCCCTTTGAATCAAGCAACAATCATGAAATAAATTTTTTAAGCTTGTTTCCATACCTCATTGTACTGCAAATTATATTTTTCTTGATGAGTGATTGGTGCTGACAATTTGCGCTGTGAGTGTTGAGTATGCTGTATGCCATTGCAACCCCACTTTAATTAGTTTCCTTTTTATCCGACCTAAAGGTGAATGTCTACTTATTGTGTTGTATTATGTATAGCGTATGGCAAGGAGGTTCTAAACTTCAAAAGAAAGCTGATTCTCTTCTAATACAAATCAAAGAAACAGTTATTAGTTACCTCAATCCGTTCCAACTGTAAGTAAGAATGTCGCATCAAAATGAAAATTCATGCTTCATTTCTTTGTTAAACTTAATCTTTTTATGTACTTACTTCTTCACTTAAGTTTCAGGATTCGCAGAAGTTCCTCAACCAATTGCACTATCAATGAAAAACGTAAGTTACAAAAAAATACATGATCATTATTCATTATTGCGTCACCTCTATGATCTACCAAAGTACCAAACATATTTTAGAGAAATACTAATGTTATGTACTTGTGGATTTTTCATTGTGTGTGTAAATCAGTAGGTGAATTAGAAGAAGAAATGGTGGAAAATGTTGTACGTCGAAAGCTAGCAGAACAATCTCCAAACCTAGCAGCTGCACCATCTCCTAGGGATGGGATTGGGCCACCTAAGGTCATAGCTCTCCCAACGACTAGAAGTAGTGGATCATTTCCTGCTGTACCCAAGAAGCCACCACCACCACCACCACCACCACCACCAACACCACCACCTGCCCTCAGTCCAGATACCTCAAATGAAACTCAACCGCCAATAAATCCGACTCCAGCAAATGGAAGGGAAGAAAGTAGTTCAGATAAGTGGAAGATTTGGGTTATAGTAAGCTTTTGTATACTTTTGCTTATAATCATTGCCATAGCGCTCTGGTGCGTGTGTAGAAGTCGAGCTGTGAAGACAATAGGTCCTTGGAGGACTGGTATCAGTGGACAATTGCAGAAAGCATTTGTTACAGGTAATTCTTAGTCCAATTTATGGTTTAAGACATACATTTCACAACTTTGGGTTTGCAATAATTAGTTCTTAATTTTGGAGAAACAAATTTGCATGCTTGTTAAGGCCTAAGGGTTAGTTAGTCAGTTCTATTTTTAACCTGCTACAACGAACAAATTGATTTTTTTCAGGTAAAATAAAAATAACTTTCTTTAGAACCCTTCTAATGTAATTACTTCTTTTCCTCACAAAGTCCTTCCCCTGTTCACAAGCATATCTGTTATGATATTGCTTTCAAAGTTATTTGCAGTTTCATGCAAACGTAGATGATTAAACGAAAAAGGGGGGGTTGCTTTTGAAACCGTAAATAATTATAATTTCTAACAGGTGTTCCAAAGCTAAACCGCATAGAGCTAGAAACAGCATGTGAGGATTTCAGCAATATTATTCAGACAACAGAAGGGTATACATTATACAAAGGAACATTATCGAATGGAGTTGAGATTTGTGTAGCATCGACTTCCATTGCCAGTCTCAAAGATTGGTCAAAACGTGCAGAAATAGGGTTTCGTAAGAAGGTTTGTCTATATTGGGCGGTTGAATCTACCATCTATACAATATTACAATATGTATCTAACATATATATTTGCAAATTGTATAGATTGATGCACTATCACGAGTGAATCACAAAAACTTTGTTAATCTTCTTGGTTATTGTGAGGAGGACGAACCTTTTGTTAGGATGATGGTGTTTGAGTATGCCACTAATGGCTTACTCTCAGAGCATCTACATGGTGATTACTCACTTCTTTATAATCTATTTTCATTGAATTGTTGTTTTTTGATGTTTTAATCGATTAATCAATGCTATTGTTACAGTTAAAGAACTTGAACATCTTGATTGGAGTTTGAGGATGAGAATTATCATGGGAACAGCTTATTGTCTTGAATACATGCACGAATTGAATCCTCCTGTACTCCACACCAATTTGACCTCATCAGTGATCTGTTTGACCGATGATTATGCACCCAAAGTAAAGAATTTTTCTTGTTTTGAATCTTCATTATTTCTTCACTAGTGGTATTAACAAATTAGTTCTTTATTGTAATATTATATTTTTTTAAGCATATCTTACTTATAAATCATTATAAATTGTTATAAAATTTTGGCTAAAAGTGTTTGTGACCAACTTAACCTGTTTTGACCCGTTACCGAATTTTGTTTCTCAGCTTGGAGAGATGGGTTTCTGGAAAGATTTGATATCAAAAGAGAAGTTATCTGCAGAATCTGAATCAGAGCATTCTGCACTGCCACCACTTATTGATACAGAGACAAACGTCTACTGTTTTGGTATCTTAATGCTTGAAATCATTTCTGGCAGGCTTCCTTATTCAGACCAACAAGGACCTCTTGCATCTTGGGTAAGACCTTCAGAAACATATTACTAAAAGATATCTTTTTTTAATCATTGACTAACGTTTCAGTTGATAGTTAGAGATGGTAAAATGGACGGGTCGGTCAATGGGTCAAAAAAGGGTAATTTTTGGTGGTTGAAACAAGTTGGGTTGACCTGAAATTCTGTCTCAAATTGTTCAAATTTTTATATGTACAATTAGTGTATCAAATATGATACACAAGTTCTCATTTCAGTAGTTATTGAATTCTCTTACTAAATTGATTTATGATCTATTTATTAGAAGTACATTGGGGACTTTCAAATCCTTTGACCTCTTTTTTAATTGCATACGTTACTCGTTTGACCTATTTGAAATTATACAGAACCTGAATTAACTTTTGCATGAGTAAATGGGCAGAAATTTCTGCAAAAAAAAAGGAAAACACACACACGCACAACACATCACAAGAATGAACAATTTGGGACGCTGGTGTTCTGAAATTTTGAACCATGGGCCTTGGTTGCAAACTATTACTTTTAGCTCAAAAGGAAAACAAGAAAACTAATTTTGAACCAATTGCTTAAAAACAAAATAAATTTCTTGGTACCTGCCATTTTTATGTCCAAGCCTACTAGTTCTTGCAGTTTGTTCAAGACTGTTATATTTATCTAACATAATTTTCTTTTTGCATTTTTGCAACAATGATGGTCTGAATATGAGTGCCAATCAAATCTTTGTTGCATCATTTTCTGATGTCACAACAACCCTTTTATTTGTGCAGGCTGAACAATATCTAAACGATAAAAGAAACACCGGTCACATGATTGACCCAACATTAGAATTCTTTAAGCAACACGAACTTGACTTCATATGTGAAGTTATCGAAGAATGCATTCAGCAGGATGCGCTAAAGAGACCAACAATGAAAGAAGTGGTTACAAAATTGAAAGAAGTGCTAAAGATTTCACCAGATCAAACAATTCCAAGACTCTCGCCTCTCTGGTGGGCTGAACTTGAGATCTTATCTGGAGAGACGGCATAAAACAAACAAGAACTAATAAAGATGCGCGTTTTACTTTGATATAAATGTTTGTAGATTTTGAGGAGTGTAGAGATATCATTGTTTGTGTCCGGTGTGCTTGAATTTTTTTTCATTTTTTTGAGGATTTGTTTGTCAAGTAACCCGATGTCTCGCGTGCGTGCCTGAAGGTTTTCGAGGTAATGATGATATTGTTTGAACCAAGATTTATGTCATATATGTTTGTTGAAAGAAGGTAAATTTGGAGAGAATTCGTGTAGGGTTGAAAGTTTTCAAACAAACTAGTTAAGCTTAATAGTTGTTCTTCTCGATCTAATCAGCGGGATAAGTAGACCGTTCTAGATAAGTTAGTCATCGTACCCTCATCTTTGTCAAGTGAGAGAACTCGTATCGTGTGCTAAGTTACTAAAGCGCGAGTTTTGGCCTCTAGTTTAGCGGATGTGTTAACACGCATCAACTTCAAGTGTACCAAAGTAAGTAGTTACTTGGTCATGGCGAAAGTTAATACAAGACTTCTCTAAGGTAACTATATGTGTATGTGTCATGAGTTTGTTGAAGGTAAATGTAGTGTTTGTGTGGGTAGAAGCCTGACAAGAAGTGATAGAACCCAGAAAATCAAAGGAAACAAAAAAGTGGGAACCTAATAGTAGTCGGCCCGATTCGAGAAGGGCAATTCTTCGATTACAATAACATAGATAATCCAAATAAACAAGACAGGTTTCAACAAAGCAGGAAAACATAGAAATAAAACGTAAAACAAGCAGTTACTAAACAGTTACCAGTCCTAAACTTCAGTCCTCACTTATCCACTAACCCCAATCAACCCTCTGCTCCATGCATCCAGCTGATCCAACCCGCCGGATACGTATCAAGAAGCGTTCCAAATGGTGGAACAAGAACTCATTGAGTTGATAGTGATGCATATCGGTTGGGTCTTTGATGCATGTTGATGTATAGGGCACAATTACTATTATTTTTTTTTGGTAACTTTGAGAACTTGTTATCGGCAAACTCATGGAACCCCACTAATTCCCAACTAACCAGTAGGATTAGATAAAATGTATTTTACGCTAGACAAGTGACCTTTAAGAGAGCTAAAAACACAGAGAGATTCATACGCTTATCAATGCCACCTCCTCGAAGGTTGACATGTGATTTGTATATGGTTATAGTAGTATCCGAATGCATTGTTTTAGATATGTCATTGTGTATGATAGATCATACAAACATCTAGTACTTGTTTGATTAGAATGATCCAAACACGAGACAACAAAGGTAGGTGATGTTATTGGATGATTCCGATTCAGCCATTAATTATCAACACACACGAATATCAATTATTGTGGTGGATGATTTGAACATAAAAGAAATGAGTAAATCAATTTGAGGGGTGTCTCAAATGCTAGAAATGGACAGAGTAGGTCAACTTTAGGGTTTGTATAAGGATTTTAAAAACATTTGACTTACATTTGAAAAAAGAATATTTGTATGTTTTGTATAATCATATTCTGTGAAACAACACAATATACCATTTGAGCCTGAACTGGTACCAAACCACTACTAAAGTAGCATCATATGATTTGATTCTTGGTTCCATTATCTCAAAATTTCGATTCTGGTTTCACCCGGTTTTCGGCTGTTGCACACCTTTGAGCTGGCTCATTGAGGCGATGTTGAAATTGGAGAGGTTTTGGATGATTGGATCATAAGCTGTAAGAGAAAAGGGGAATATTTTTGGAGAAAATAACAATGTAGTCATATTCCTACCCTTGTTATACCTCTATAGTCATGTCAAAATAGTTTCACTCTAATAGTCATGAGACATGTGGAATGGCGTATATGCTTTTGCTCGTGTATTAAACTTTCTTCCCAAAACACCAGGTGTGTCAATCATGTCGAGTTTCACGTTGACGGGTTCGCAAGTGGGATTGTTCAATGCAAATACGATCCATATATTTATTCATGTCAAAAGCGTCAACCCTAACCCGGATACATTAGTCGTGTAACCTGAATACGACTCGTTTAGTCCATTTATCTAAACGTGTCAAATGGGTTGGGGTGTAGTAATCAAGTTGTAAACGTGTTAATTGGGTTGGTGGGTTGTAATAAAAGGGTTAAATAGCTCGTAAACGGGTTAGGGGTTAACCTTTTTAATTAAACAGGTTAAGCAGGTCAACCCGAATAAGACCTGTTTAATTAAACATCTCAACCCAAACACGACCCGTTTATTAAACGGGTTGGATATGACAACCGAAAACTTGATTATTTTGTTATACCTCTATACCTTATACGTGCATCATAAGGTATCATACTTATTACACCTATAAATTCTACCATTTTAATCTCCCAGCAACATGCTATTAATACTACATTTCTAAACTAGGGGTTAATAACATTATTTTTAACATGTTGATGGTCAAACATTCTCGTCTTATGTTAAGCTAAAAACAACCGAAAGGTATTATGATATTAATAATTTAGTGACCTGTTTTAACAAAACAATGCAACCTTCCAAATAGCTTGGATGTATTACATGTTGTAAAAAAAAAGGAAGTGTGGGTGGGTAAAGACTTGAACTACTAGGTAAAAACTCCCACAAAAGTGATTATTTGTGGTCTTTTCCTGGACGTGTCTTGTTAACAGGAAAACATGTATTAAAACAAACATTGTGGGCTACCAATGTTGATTTATAATGTTAACATCGATCGTTAAATCATTAGAGTCAGTACAAACGTGTAGATGTTTTTATCTAACAAAAGTCGAGAATGTGTGAACACCAACATGTTTTGATGCAATGTTGGCAAGGTAACAACCATTAGAAATGTATATTGGCTAGATTGGAGTGTTTTCTTTCCGTCAACAAAGGGCACTATGAGGAAAGTTTGGTCACTAGTCCCACTATTTTTGTTATCTTAGTATGATGTAGTACTTAAGTCATTAAAAAGGGTTAGACGACACAACCCTCCTAAAATAAGTACTAAACTGGGCTTAAAAGCTCACTCTTTTACGTTAATGTCATGAATACATGCAACTATTATGCTGAAGTCGAGATATCAACTTTTAATAAGTTAAAAATGTTTCATTACACAACTCGCATGAGTAATTGGTTTGTACATTATGACCCAAACTAGGAACAACAATTAATCTTGTATCACCATCCTCACTAACAAACTTCCAATACAATATGATCTTTTGTACATGTGTTTAAAAAGTATGTCTTATTGTACTCACTGTCAAACTTTTATGCCACTAAATAGCAAACCTAAATATTGTGTTGTCATTTTAGTCCATGAAGAAAATGGGTGCCACGTGACTTGAACTCGATTATATTATTAAATTATTGTCAGCAAACTGCTAATGAAGGGACGTGTGAAGATGACACAAGAGTGTAAAGTTGATATGCGATAACGGTTTGCGTATCACATGACTTTAAGTTTTCCAATGGGAAAAAACCCCACATGAGAAAAGTAGTTATACGACTTATAAGTTGCATACATAGCTATAGAAGTCATTTTTCTATGACATGACTATAAAGATATATTATATCCGAAAATGACTACTTTTGTGATTTTCTTATAGTTTTGTGGGTTAGAGCATTTCCAGCCCATTCCAACCCACATCCTTAGAATTTAGGAAAATCACATAAAAACACCACTCCATCTCATTTCTTATCCACATACCCTATCCTTATAGTTTTAAGAAAAACTAAAGTGAATCCCCATATATGAAGATTCATTATTCATCACCCTAAAACTTTTGTAATTTAAATCTTCAAATTCTTATTTTATTTTACAAAACGTCATAACTTATGTTTCTCACCTTTTTTTTAACTATTTATTATACCTTTTTAGAAAGTTATAGTTATTAAGTTAAAATTTAAATGCTTGAATTCCTTCTTATTTAAAATCTTTACAAGTTACATAAATTCATATTTACTTTATAATTTAAATTTTTATTTGAATGATTACTCAAAATTAATGGTCAAAGAGAATTTACTTTATAATTTAAATTTTTATTTGAATGATTAATCAAAATTAATTGTCAATGAGAGGTGAATATATATCGAAAACGAAGTTTGTGAACATATCAAAGTGAACACATGCCAATGGTTATAATCTATCGAAAGCAAAAATTTTATTTAAAATCTTTACAAGTTTGTGAATATTACAATATTTAGATTCATTACATTTGCATGCTTAATCTTTAAATTTTATTGTTTTTTAAATCAGTCCGTCCTAACCCGAAATGACAATTTTCAAATGGACCCGTTCTGTCCAGACCTGTTCTATAAAAAATTATTACAAATCAATTTTACAAGAAAAAGATAATAATATAAAATAGTTATAGTTAAGATTGTAAATAGAAGAAAGAGAAAGAAATAATAAAAAAACGAATATATATATATATATATATATATATATATATTTATATATATATATATATATAGAGAGAGAGAGAGAGAATGAGATGTAGATGCTTTTAAAAAAATGAGAGATAAATTTAGGGAATAATGATTTTTTACTTAAATTATAGGAATAAAGAAAGGAAACATATTATGAAACAACAAAATACATTGAATTTAATAAATAACTAGTTTTTTCACCCGCGCTAAAAGACGAGAGTTTGCTCGCTATCGGTTAGGCTCATTTGCAGGGACAAAACTTACGTCGAAACGTAGACTTGCTATAACTTACGATACCAAAAAATACTCGATTTTGAATATAACCCCGTTTTCAATAAAATGTATACCAGAAGGTTGACCAGAAAAAAACTAAATAAAGGCGCGTATTCCGTTTTTTAAAATATTAACGAACGAAAATTATTACAGAAAAACGAAATTATTAGAAAATTAAATGGGTTAAAAGTGTATATTATATATAGTATGAGGGTGAAAACGAAAATTAGAAAAATAAAAAATTTTGAAGCGACACGTGGCGGCCCATCATGTCACACCCCAACCGACGACGGAAACGTCGGGGTGGGACATGTAGACTGTTCATAAGCTCGTGGTTTACTAATAGTTGTAATAATTACACAAATGATTTCATTTCATAGCTCAAATAGACAATTACAACATTTACAAAAGTCATAAATACATGTATGTCTTTATTAAGTTTAAAACAAGGTCCTCAATCCTAAGTGAAGCAACTTGAAATCTTAACTCAAACATCTGTACCTGAAACATGATAAAATGAGAGGGTCAACTATAAATAGTTGGTGAGCATACATAGGTTTTGACACCACAAGTAAAGTTCAAATGTTTGTGTACAATTCATATGATACATGGTTTATAAAGCATTTATGGAGAATCTAAGTTAAGCTAGTTGTACAAATGAAACCTTGTAACTGAAGGGCATAACAACACATGTTATCCTAATGTAAATGTAGGGCATAACAACACATATTATCCTGATGTAAATGTAGGGCATAACAACACATGTTATCCTGATGTAAATGTAGGGCATAACAACACATGTTATCCTAATGTAAGTGTAGGGCATAACAACAATGTTATCCTGATGTAAAGAGGTAATGATTGCACGAGTGTATTATGTATATGTAGCCTTAACAAATAGCATTTAAGCATAAAGCACAAATAAACACATATGACCATATTATAGAATTGTACGTGTGTAATTGCAAATAGTATTTGTTGTGTAATCATGTTTCACCCAAAAAATGTACAAAAGGAAAAAGGGGCTATATAAAAACTCACCTTGATATTGTGACTTAAACTTGAACTAGTTCGTGAGGACATGTGAACCGGAACAATGATGTCCTAAATAAAAATTAGGCATATTTAATATATTGAAATGATCAAAAGAAATAGAAGCGGAATGATTTGGAACTTTAGGATTTGGAACGAACGGGCGAACGAAGATATTAGAATTTCGGGTCTTTAACGATGCCAAGTTAGATAAGGTGGTAATGTGTAAATCAATTACATGAAAATCATATTTTATAAATTTTTATTTATAAAAGAGATTTTACGTGATGACGATAGATATTAATAGCAATTTAATGAAATCTAATCCTATTGAGGTAATTAGGTTAAAATAGTCATCATAATGGAATATTAAAATATAAATAATATTTATTAAACATGACCATTTTATAACTTTAAAAGTCATATATATAAAAAAAATGGGGTATAATTACAATAACGTTGAAATGTTTTTTGAAATATATAGTGTGGTAACTAAATGATGTATACCTAATAATAATGTTCGTATCATGTATTATACCCTTGTAGTAATCAAAAGGTTTTCTTTTTTAGAATGAAATCAATTATATATATATAATGTATAGATGTTAAAAATTTATTTGTATAGGTTTGTTTTAATTAAAATATGTATTTTACTCCTAATCTTTATAAGAGTGTAGGTACGTGAATATATTTATACATATATGTGTGAGTGTGTATGGGGGTAATGCAAGCAACATTAATTAAATAAAAAAAGGACAAAACGGGCAGAAGAGGGTCTAGAACCCGTGACCTGTTCTGAGGATGAGAAAGGCTTGAACCGATTGATCTGGAAATGTGCCTTGTAAAGGGGTGGGATTGCTTAAGTTTTAACATAAGGTCTCCATGAGTCTTCTTCCCCAAAACACCCAAGAACTCAAACCCTAACTCCCAAATCTGCATTCAATCGTCAACAGATCAAGGGGCTTTTGAAATAGAGGATTAGAATCGATTAAAGGAGTGAGATTATTACCAGAAATTGATCCACGAATCGTCGAAAAAGGTGGCTCGTGTTTCTCCCTGCCGACGCGACCCGAGAGAGAAAACAGAGGGCAATGAGGATGCTTTCGCGTTGTAAAAGGTTATGAGATCTTGTAAGAAGAATAGAAACGCGTTAATGACTTCAAATAACCGAGGTTTGGGCGTGATTTCAGGGATTGCATCGAGAATTGCAAGTTTTTCACCCATTCGTAACTTACCAAAAATGGTTTCAAATCCCATTGAATTCGGTTTCAAAATCCTTCGAATTGGAACTTGAGACATGTTTAATAAACTGTTACGACTGATTAGGATACAAAAGGAAAGGCTTTGATCGTGGAATAAGGGGGAATTGGAAGAGAATTTCATTCCTTGACTTTTACAATTCAAACCTTCATCTTTTTCCAGGGTTCAAATTAATGTGTTCAAATGGAGTTCAAACACTTATGATGGAGTTCAAATGAAAATGGTGGGTTCAAGACTCATTTTAAATGAAAATTTAGTTATTTTAGTAATGGTTTTAATAAATTTATAAGAAACTAAACATTATTCATTTTATTCTAATAATTTTATATAGAAAAAAAAAACTCTATGTTTATAAAACTAAAAGTTGTATACTTGATTTGTTTAATATAACCAACTAATTATACATATGCATTTATTTTTCAAAGGAATTATGCATACAAGATTAAAGCTCAAAATTTTTATATTTGATTTATTTATTTAAACAAAGTATATATATATATATATAAATATACATACATATGATATATATATATATATATATATATATATGTATAACAAAAATTTAAAATGCATACGAGATTAAACTTATTGAAATAATAATTGATTTGACACATTGTAATGTCCAAGTACGGAATTAAAATAGAATGTCATTATTGTACATAATAAAATGAATGACGAAATATTATGGTCTGAAAATCATGGATGTTACACATCATTGGTGGTGGTATTACGCCCTCCCATACCAAATAAATATGTTTTTTAACGGCAATTTGGATCATTGACGGGCAACTGACCAACCCGATAATCTCCACCTCCATCAGGAGGAAACCCACCATAGGTGAGAAAACCCCCTGACCTAACTTGGACCCTTTTTTTCACAAGTAGGACTTGAATCCAAGACCTCTTCATTTTAGTGAAGTTTTGTATATACACATTTGCCACTAGGCTAAGCTAGTAGTTGTATCAAATAAATATGTAATATGTAATAATGTAAATGTGTGTAGCATACTAGAAATTATCACCAATCATTTGTTTTTATTTTTGTGTATTTCTGCTATTGAATTATTTAATAAAATAAAGTTATTATATTATACTATTATTTAAAAATCAATAAGGGGTAAATATTAAATTTCTTTTTTTTTTTTTACTTTTGTGGATTTTTTTTTATTTTTTTAATATTTTGGCTTTAGATTTCTAATCGTTACGTTTGAATTTGCGTTTAGGTTTATTGACGCTGTGTTTTAAGTGGAGTGACGTTTGCTTTTACAACGAGGTATGCTTTACGGTTTTATATTTGAGTGATAGCCGTTGCGACGTGCTTTTATATCTGCGTTTGCGTTCGGGTTACTTGACGCTACGCTTTCCGGTTTTACGGCGGAGTGACACTCGCTTTTACGATGGGATGCGTTTTAGGATTTTCCAACATAGTGATAGCTGTTGCAACGTGTTTTTATATATGGCCTTTGATACTCGAGATCGTGCCACCGTCGCAGCGTGCGGCTGTGTAAGTCGTAATTATTATTAAATGAAATCAATAATTGTATTTTTATAAGATTTTTTTTTCTTTTAAATTAAAAAAAAAATCTAAACACACACAATTACAATTTACAAGTACATCTTAATTCAAGTTGCCATGAGAATTCAATTATAATGTAACTAGTTATCGTTGATTCTTGGTGAAAATTGGAAATTATAGAATCAATCTAAAAAACATTCGCCAACTCATTGATTAAGGTTTACCCAGGTTGCCAAAATCGAATAATCTACAAGTTAATCAAAACAAAAGTACAATGCAAACGCCAATCAACAAGAAAAAACCTTGCTCCCAACGTTCATGGCGGTTAAACCCATGCCAACTAACACCCACAATAAAAATCCCATCTCCCACAACCCAGATTCATTAACATTTCCAAATATTCAAAATCCCAAATGAGTTCACAGTCGGTGGATTCAGTTTCACCGGCATCAATATCATCTCCAGCCGGGGAAACTGTAATTGTGGTGATCAATGGAAATAAGGGGAAAGGAAGCCTAGATGCTTTAGAGTGGGCGATTAAATATCTTGTTGGCCCCAAAGATACAGTCGTCGTTCTCGGAATGTTGCCGGAGATCGGAAAGAAGTCGAATCCTTCTTGTATTCCTTTTCACCTTGGAATTGGGAGCTCCGGCATCTGTAAGCATTTTTTTTACTGCTTTTGGTCAATACTTGTTTCTTTGACTTTTTCTTAACAGCAAACATGTATCTTACAAACCCATCTATATTTTCAGTTTTGATGTAAAATTGTGTTTATGGGTTAATGTAATCTTTAGATTATTTCAAGAAAAAAGATGATGTTTATTGATTTCAAAGATTAAACCTGATATGTTTGACTCTTGAAAGTCAAAATTTGACTCTAATTGACCCTATACAATTTTGTTAAGATTTAGACTTTAGAGACAAAAGGTTTGATGGTTAACTGGGATTTGGCTGTTCCTCCTTGGAGGACATAATGGGCCGTTAGTAACTCTACCGTTTATTTGACTCCCAAAAACTCAAAATTTCCGGTGATCAAAATTGCTTAACCTGACCTTCAAGGGGTGACGTAGTGGTAAACGCCTGATTCTCCTCTGGTAGAGGTCTCAGGTTTGAATCTAGCTTCCACTGGTATCTACCTTAACCCCTTGAAGCCACCGGCCCATCATAAGTTGCCTTTACATGGTCCCACTAGTTATCAAGGTATTTGTGGGTCCCGTTATTTTTCCATGACAGGTTCTCATGGTCACAAAAAATAAAAAAATAGCTTAACCTCTCTTGGATTTAGAGATAAGAGATGTATTGTATTATTAAGTGTGTGTTGCATTATAGAAATCTAAATTACAGTCAAAAGCTTCATAAATGGTAGGGTAGAAGTTTTGTATGTTTATGAAAGGGGAGCCTTTGTAAGGAATCTTATGCTTGCATTATGCAAAAAGACTATATCTTGCTTTATGGACACATGATTATCTATCAAAGATGCAACCCCTATCTCTTGCAAACCTTATTTGTGGAACGTAATTTTGCAACATTTTTGTAACTTGTCGATAAAAGTACTCACGAGGCATGCTTGAACTATAAAACAGATATAAAACTCGAGTTCTCAAATAGCGAAATGACACCATCAGAACTCCAAAGGGAGATAGAGAGAAAGAAGAGAGAATACCAAAAGTTTCTGGAGCCGTACTACCACCATTGTGAGAAGAGAGAGGTTTGTGTCTTTTTGCCTCCTAGATAGGATCTTTACTAGTTTTGAGTAGACGTGGCAAGATGCACCGATCTCTTGGGTAACGGCGGGTCAAAACATGGTGGGGTTGAAATGAGTTGGTTTTTGTATGGGCTGGGTTGGGTCGATGCACAAACGCTTTTGTCCATTTTCTCAAGAAGTCCTAAACAACTAATGTGCTAACTATTATTATTTTAATAATATTGTTAAAATAATAATAATGAAGACCTTTGAATAAAACAATTTAGGAGGTTGTTTGCACTAAAAATAAACTTTGGGCTACTTTAACCTCTTTGACCCATTCGACTCATTTGACCCATTCCCATTTTAGCTAATTTTTTTCCTTTAAAATTTGACCCGTTTTATGAAAAATAGAACCCAAAGGAAGTTGATTCTTACACCACTAAAATTGATTCCCATAAGTAAAAAGATCATAAATTTCCACCTTTAGTTTTAAACAAATATTCAAATGGGAACCAAATCTTCTTCAATGCAGGTGAAGTTAGATATAAGACTAGCTGCAGGGTTAGAATCCAAGAATGTAACAATCGAAGAAGCACAAAAGCATGATCCTCGATGGATTGTGTTAGACGGGTACTTCATACTTCAGTTTCTTTATTTTTTTTAATATTTCAAGATTTTGTTTTAGATTGATTTGCATTTGAATTCTCAGATACTTCAAGAAAGATAAAGAATATATACACAAACACGTAGACTGTCATGTGGCTTTGTTGAAGACGAAAGGCGTAGCAACCTTAATCCCATCAAAGATCACAGGCCCGGAGTCTGCAGAATGGCAAAGTGTTTGTAGAAAAATCGACAACCATGCTTTGACCGCGGTTGACTTTGTGGAAGAACCACATTCACCAAAACAAGCGCCGACGTCCCCTTCTTCTTACCCGTTGTCATGGAGAACAGGGTTCCAGAGAGCTTTCACTATTGAAGAAGTTGAAGAGATTACAAATGGATTTAACAATGCCATCCTTAAGGATCATCATAGGATAATCTACGGAGGTGTTTTTGGAGAATCCCAGGTTGTTGTCATGTGTTTCCCTGCATATGATCAAGCGTTTTTTCTACTCAAAATCGCGTCTCGCGTTTGCCATAGAAATATCCTGAGTTTCATTGGTTACTGTTGCATTGATGATTCAATCTTCATCCTCCTTGATTGTCCCCAAGCTTCACTTGAGGCATGTTTGTTGTGTAAGTCTTTTTCTGTAGACCTGATGAGTTGGGTTGATTCGAAACACTCTTTTATCTAAATAGTTCTACCGTTCTAGATCTTTTTTTAGAAGTTCTATAAAAAATATATGTCAAATATAATTATAGGCACTATATTATTTTATAGATAAAATCATGGAATAATAACCAAGTTTTAATAGTATTCCAATAAAATTACTCATTCTTTTTTTAACTATAGAAACTACTCAAGTTTCATTTATTGTTCCATTGTTGTGAAAATTTTCTATTTATGTTCAAAATTTTTAAAATTTAGTGAAGTAAATGGAACATATATGAAACTTGATTACTATTTACTGATTTTTTTTTTCAAGTTGACCTAAATGGATCAATTATGAAACTTGGTTATTATTTAGTATTTTTTTTTCTTTACAATTACCTCCTACTTCGTGTTAAAATTAAAAAAAGAGAATAATCAGTAAATAGTAACCAATTTTCATATATGTTCCATTTACCTCACTTTTTTTTAATTATAACATTTATAAAAATATTTCACAGCAATGGAACAATATTGAAACTTAGTGAATTGTTTTTTGTTAGAAAAAAGTACGAGTTACTTTAGTGAAACACTAAAGAAACTTGATTATTAGCTGTATACACAATACACCTGTTTAACCCATTTGCCCCATTTCGTTCTAACACAATTCCTTCTAAGATAGGATGGTAAGTTTTTCAGGTGATCAGGCAGCACGAAACCTTTTGTGGGAAGCTCGGTGGGCTATTGCTCTAGAGATCGGTACAGGCGTTCAGTACCTTCACGAGGAGTTTGTAGACGGCTCAATCGTAAATATGTCCATTAGTTCATCTAACGTTGGACTTGCTGGTAGCTCGTGTGCCACGGTAACACCAACTTATATCCTTGTATCTTTTGCTTCCTTCTAGAGGTCGCAAAATAGACGGGTTGGTCTGGTTTTGTAACGAGTCTAAATGGTTAATTTTTTGTGTCTAGCAGATTGACCCAAAACACTTTTTCGTCCACTTTTTAAATTTTTTACAAATAATACACGATCCGAATATACACATTAATAAATAAAGAGATCAAAATTGCTTCCTCTTTTGTTAGCAATGGGATTCATCATTCATATACTGAAATTTATATCTTTAATGGTGATTTCAAAGCTTTGTATCTGTGACACAACAATAAAGCAGTTGAAGTTTGATGATGATCCTATGAGCAAGCTCCCATCAGTGAAGTAAGATCGGTTTTGAGCCAAATATCTAGCAATTTTTCGTATAATATACTGTTTTGAAGAATAACTAATGGGATGTTTGTTTTTGGTGAGTCAAGATGCGCGGATACTGACATAAATGAACATCTTAGAGCCGACGTAAAAGATTACGGGGTCTTCTTGTTAGAGCTCATATCGGGACAGAGTACCCGATTGTTTGAGAAAGATGGTCAATGCCTCGTTGACTGGGTAAGGCTCCCGTCTCAGTGATTAGAGGTGGTAATTTCGATCCGTTTACATATAAATGTGTCCATTCGGGTTATTTCATCTACAAGGGATGAATAAAATAGAAAAAAATAGCTTAAAGTTAGCGGGTCGGATGCGTTAAAAAATGGCGGTAGATAAAACCTCGTAAACCAGTTTATTCAAAGCGGGCCGCTATAGATACACCAGTGATGTGATGTTATATACACACCAGGTGACGTCATCATACGGGCCATATGACGCATCGAAAATGGTCATACGGACCGTATGACATGGCAAAAATGGTCATACGGCTTGTATGATCATGTCGGTGGTCACATCAATCACTTTTATTTCAGAGTATGCCACATCATACGGGCCGTATAGTTTGATAACACCACCTCATACAGCCCGCGTAAGAAAATTATCGCCCATATGATGTACCCGTCTAACACGTATACGACCTGTATGACCATTTTCGCCATATCATATGGCTCGTATGACCATACGACACATGTGACATGTCAGTGGTGTCTGTATAATATGTCAGTGGTGTCAACGCAACCTTATTCAAAATATACTATTGTTAGTATTATTATTGTAAAAATTAAATTTTTGGACAAAGTATTTAGGATCGAACTTAACATACATAATAAAACTACTTGTTTTGACCTGTTACCCAACCTGATCTGTAGGTTGGTTTGTTTGTAGTTCAAGCAACAACAGAACCCGACCAACCGCTTACAATACTAATGATTGTTTACTAAGCCTTTGTTTGAACTCAGGCTTTGCCTCTTCTGGAGAAGAATTCGCTAAGCCCGTTGTTGGATCCGAGGTTAACCGAGCCCAATGATCCTCAAGTGGCTCATATGGCTCGAGCCGCATTGGCATGTCTAAAGAACGACTCGAGCCACTATCTTAAGATCAGTCAGGTAGGTCTGTTTGTGGCTTGTATGATCCCTTTTTTTATTTTTTATTTCTAAATAATATAATAAAGTACATTTTTATTAGTATTATAAAGATATAAACTTTTTGTAGGTGTTGGCAATCGTAAGGGGCGATCAATAAGGGAAATAATAACGCCGTCAAGTGGTACATGGCTCAAATTTGATGTTTTGAGCTATTGAGGAAACGGAAAAGCAAATAACGCCGTTAAGTTGGTTTCTCCATCATTCATAGAGAAACATTAAACGATATTGGTATTCAAGTATGTAATATTTGTTTATAAATTTAATATTATATATAATATAAATACTCATATTTATCTTAAATGCTTTTAATCTTAGAAACTTTTATCTATATTTCCCTATCAAACAAGCTCACTAAAAGGATCATATTAGTTGTTGATTAATATTTAGATAAGAGATTACAAGAATAAGATTATTTGATTATAATAAAATATTTATTTGGATAAAATTGATTATTTTAATAATTAGAAGGATTCTCATGTAATATTGAAGATCATAAAGATATTTATGTAATTTTAAATTATTGGAAAGATCCAAAATATATCGTCCTATGTGAAGACCGGCATGGTGCTAGTTAGACATGATGGTCTGGTAAAGGATCCGGTTGGTCTTGGTTAATTGAGGTCAAACAGGTCTACCCTATTGATATGATGGTGTGGTTGGAAAGGGTCGGCTCAATCATCTAGCTTGGAGTCACGGACCAAGGTCCACCTAAAAGTAAAGGTGCACAAAACGAGTCAAATAGCAATGATTTGAACCACTTTTTTTAAATTATTTCGGAAACGTAAGGACTCAATCATATGGATATATAAAATACAGGATTTTCAATTCTAACAGGAAAAGGAGAGAAACGAGGTTTCTCGAACTAAGCAGGTTTGGGTTTGATCAAATCTGGTCAACATCGGGTTTTGTATCAAACCGATACATTTGAAAACGGTTTTTGGAGGGAAAATGACTAGTTTGTTTTGAAACCGGGTTTTATCTGGTTCGGTTTGGTTTTAACCGGTTTCAATGCAGGGGGTTACAAACTGATTTCAACCATAAGGTTTGGTTTGAGTTAAAAACTAGTGCCAGTTCTCATACCTGTTTTTTGTGCCCCTGTACCCAAAAGGTTCTACATGTAGGTGTTTACGGTTTGTTCGACTAGTTTTAATAAATTTCTAAGCCAAACTGATAACTACGATATTAGAAAATCACAAACCACAAAACGATTGGTTGTGGGTGGTCGAACCTGTCAAAAACAGCTCCGCTTGTACCGTACTTAAAAAAAATCATTATTTGCTTTAATATTTTGAAGTTGATTATGGTTTATGAATATTAGACAAACATATAACTCCATGTTAAAGACTTATGGGAAGTCAACGTGACGAGTTCGGTCTAAATGACATGGTGTAAATAGTGTGTTGAACCGTTAAACATGTTATTTAAACCTTAAATTATGAATTATCAGTTAAACTGTATAAATTTTAAACCGACTTAATCAATGTGTTATTTCGTTTTAAATGTTATGATCGGTTTTTGACACTAATTTTTATCAATTCAATATAACAACTAAAATAGACCTACTTCCATTTTACAAAGCAAAAGTCCTTGTTGCTTTGTCAATCAAGATTTATGGATTATTAATTTGGGAAAATGATATAAGCGTCACCAAGAGAATTATAATACTTAATTGTTTCACTATCACATCAATCGCCAAATTGTTTTCTAGAAGGGTGATTCAAATGAGATTTTTTAATGTAATAAAGATTATTTTTCCTTAAAAGAAATACATTTTCACTATTTGGACATGTAATTCTCATATTTTGTGACAAATACTCCTCTCTGTTTAACTAAGATTATGCACTTTTTCTAATGTTACCTTTTTTTGTTGCTGTTTTTGTTTATAGTGATCTTTTATTTTTCTATTTTTTTCATTGTCTTATTCAATTTGTTAATCAAAATATAAAAACAAAAAAGTAAAATAAACTGTTTAGAAAGATCAAGGCTCACTGTGGTGCACGAGGGATTAACATGAATGCTTGGAAGGTATAGACGATAAATCATGATTCCATTCATTTTGTGATCTAAATTGTTTAGGAAGATCAAGTTTCTTCTCTAACATAGACCTCATAGAGTAAAGTGATCTAAATTGCCGGCTCCTCAACCGCTGGTGGCTCACAAACTACCACCAGCCTGATGGACTCTCTATCAAGCCTGGTGGTCCGTGTCACCTGATCAGTCAACTGGTCTCTAATCTGCTAGGGAATCAATCTCAAGCTCTCCGTGATCCTGGTGATAAATGTGCCTCCACCAATATGAGCTTTGGGCATCTCGAGCGATGCATGGCATATTAGGATGCTAGGGCATGGGCCAGATTGCATGGCCGGCTCGCCAGTAGGCAGTAAAGAAGGAACGAATCAGTAAGAGTGACCCGCTCTATGCTCTGATGTCTTGCAGAGATGGTGTGGGCTATCACCTTGTGCACACATGGATGCACTAGATCTCTCAGCCAACCGGTGCGCATGTGGACCACCACTCAGCAAGCGTGATCGCCTCTCCTTACAGCTCAGGGGAGGTATAGAATCCGGTGTGTCATGCAAACTATCTCAACGAAATCTCGTGGCTCCTGTTTCCTAGATCAAACGTGACTGTCTTCTTCGCATCCACGTTGGTGCAATGTAGATCGAAGTGAAAGGAACAATAGAACTCTAAAACAAGCTCCTCGTAGACGGGTCTAGTGGTACTCAGTAATTTCCTCCACTGAGGTGTGAAAATATCCTCTAGTCTCGCCCCCGCGCCAATCTTCCGGCGAACTTCCAATCAACCGTCCTCATCGCTAGGACCGACTGTGTCACCGGTGTACGTAGGCGTCCGTAGCGTACCTCAGCCATGCGTGTGGGTGTAACGCGAAATGCGGCTCCACCTCCATTTCATCCTCCGCTCTGCTTCATGTCAGGGAGATGACTGGTCTTTCGGTGAGCGTGCACGCTTTCTTCGGCCATCTGCACAGATTTCAAACTAGGAGATCAAAAAGTCTGCAATTGTACGTACGGGCCGTACATGGATGTGTGTACGAGCCGTACGTGCCCGACCCATTAACTTTTTCCAGGTGTGTACAGGGATGTGTGTACGGGTCGTACGTTGATTCGGTGCAACAAAAAACAATCAGGGGTCATATTCAAACTTGCCCCCATCCAATATTCAAACCGGGTGATGATTTACGAGCTAGGGTTTACGTTTTTGTTTGTAAATCTCACCCCAAGAAAAGGGATTTAACTTTTAATGGATGATTTTGAGGATTTTCGAGATTGAAAGGATGAAACAAGTGTTACCTTTTATCAGATGATGAGAAATAAGCTTGAACTTGTGAAAATGAGCTCAGATCATCAAAATCTCCGGAGGTGTGTGTTTTCAATGGTGTGGTTCGTGTGGGGGTGTGAATAGGAACGGCGTTTGATCTTATCACCCTTCTGGGTTGGTGTACGAGCCGTATGCAAGGAAGCATATGGGTCGTACGGTTATTAAAATTTCAAAATTTCTTTTTCACCCCCGTCTGACGATTCACAGTACACGCTCGGTTCATTTGAGTCCATTGGAACAGAAGAAAGTCCATAACGCTAGGGTTGCCTCCTGGAAGCGCTTGGTTTATTATCGAGTGGTCAGCCTTACTCGTCCTGTTTCAGATTGTCATGGTGTAATCGACGATCCCGACCCACAATTGGGTGGCTTCTCCTTTATTCTCCTCCTGCTAGACCCTCTCCCCCTGAATAGTGCACACAACAAAATGATTATCAGGACAACATTCATTCTATCAAAGTTGATAGTTATGGATGGGTCGGTCTAGTGTACAATGAGTTCGAGTGGCTTATCTTTAACAAGCTTGGAACTTTTTGTATCCCAGGGTGGCTTGTTCTTCCTCTCGAGTTTAGTTCCTCTTAAGTCACACATGAATTTTGAAAGTTTATGCTTCGTAGCAAGTTACCCATCCACACTTAGTCTTGTGGATGGGGTTGATCCGAGTGAGCTCTTCGAGCTTTTGAGAAAGATACTCATCCACACACTTATTCTCTTGGATGGGTATTGTCAAACTGCTAATTTCGACTTCACGCTCGTGCTTCTCTCCATTCTCCTTAACAGGTTCTCATTTCCTTTCTCATCGCCCGACACTTCTTGCTTACCGTAAAGCAGTGCCTCTATTTCTTTAATATCTCTCCGAGGATCAAACGTCTCCTCGTTTACCTCTATCATGGGGATTTGTGACAGTTCATCTCCGAACTCCTCTTCCCATGATGCTGTTGTTTGAACTTCCTCCACTGTGACAGGCTCACATTGTGTTTCTTCTTTTGCCTTCCATGTGATTCTTTCAATGAGGTATGTCATACTCTTCGTTGATTGTTCATCATGTGTTCTATGGTCTGAGAGAGCGAACTCCACTTTATCATCATCAACTCGAAGGGTTAATTTCCCATCGAACACATCAACCACTGCTCTTGCTAGGAATGGACGACCTAGAATGATAGGTACTTTCGCATCTTCGTCCATATCTAGGATGACAAAGTATACTAAAAACATGAATTTTTTAACCTTCACTAAAACGTTCTCCATTATACCCCTTGGGTATTTGACTAATCAGCAAGCTGGATGCTCATACGCGTTAGTGCAGGTTCTCCTAAACTGCGCTTGGCGAATACGGAGTATGGCGCTAAGTTAACCCCGGCACCAAGGACTGCTAACGCGTTGCTGATTTTTAAGCTACATATGGAACAGGGAATAGTGAAACTTATCGGATCAGCTAACTTCTCAGATAGCTTCTTTTGCAAAACGACTGAACACTACTCGTTGAGTGTTACCTTAGAAAGATCGCCAATCTTCTTCTTGTTGGCTAGGAGGTTCTTCAAGAACTTGGCATAGTTGGGCATTTGGGATAATGCTTCAACAATGGAAAGTTGATATGCAACTTTTTGAACAATTCCAAGTATCTCCCGTACTGCTTCCTATTGATCTTGCTTAAGACTAGATGGGTATGGAATGCGAGGCTTATACTTCCTCAGTGGAGTCTTCATTTCTTTCTCAGCAACCTCTGTGTTGCTATCTTCACCCTTCCTTTTGGGCTTCTCCGCTTGGTCGGCTGCATGGTTTTTGCTGCTCTCTTGATGGGCCACAAGTTTTATTACTGGATCTTGAGTGGTTATGCCACTCCTGGTTGTTATGGATTTCACTTGTGCCTTTGGGTTGGTCTCCGTATTACTTGGCAGACTTCCTATTTGTCTTTCCGGGATTTGTTGGGCTAGTTCCCCACCTGCTTCTCTATGTTTAGAAGAGCATTCCCTTGTAGCTTCATCTAAGCTTCTACCTTATCCATGCACTTATCATTCGCCTCAATGTATTTTTACATCAACTTTTCCAAACATGACTTCTTCTCTGGCTGAGCACCTGTTCTAGTGCCTTGAAATTGTGCACGTTGGGTAAATCCGGGTGGCCCAAAGTTGTCTGAATCCTTCAAACTGAAGTTGGGATGGTTTCTCCACCCAAGATTGTAGGTGTAGCTGTAGGGATTGCTCTAAGGCCGGTTTTGATTCCCTTTGAAGTCTACTTCTTATTGAGCAGACGAGGTTCCAATAGGGCACGCACCTGTCTTGTGCGAACCACTGCAAGTTTCGCATTTTGCTTGGTTATTTAGCAGTTGATCAATGCGGCTAGCCAGGGCATCTACCCTGGCTTCTAGATCTGTTTGAGCATCAATCCCGTGCATACATGCTTTCGGTGCAGGAACACGAGCTCTAGTGGTAGGCCACTGATAATCGTTGGTGGCTAGTTTCTCTAACAATGTGTACGTGTCTGTTAGAGTTAGACTGCTAAAGATTCCACCAGCTGTAATCCCCAGGAAATTTCGACCTATATTTTTATTTTATCTTACAATCCATTTCAATCTCATACTTGTTCAAACCCAATAGGATACATTAATTTTTATTTCAATGTGAATCAAAAATTCATAGTTTCAACCTTGCCCAAATATATTATTTTCGGTTACTTATATATAACATATGAATGTATATTTATACAGATATACATATATATATATATATATATATATATATATATATACCTTGTTATAATAATTAAATCTAAACATATGAACGTTGATCATGTATTGGCATCTTTTATGTGTTTATTTATAAATATATATTTAACTATATATACCTAATCATAATAAATAAACATTTACACAAATAGTAATCTAAATGGAAGTTATTTATTTATAAAATATGTTAAAAAAAATCTAATAAATAGGTTGGGTTTATAAAAACAAATTTTTTATAAAAAGGTTTAGATTTAGAATTATAAAATAAGGTTTATGAATGACCTAAATAAATTAGATTTGATTTTTAAACAAACCAACCAAACTTTGAACCCATCAATTTGCCTTTGAACCCTCCAACTTGATTTTGAACCCTTGCTTGAACCCCCCCTTCTCCTAATCTACACCTGAGACTTGAACATGTCAATTTTGACTCTAGGAAAGTCAACAGGCACAAATTCGTCCCAAATCCCCCAAATTCATGTGTGATAACTCGTCCAGATCGTGTAGGAACGTTTCTCGACCATTTCCAAATGAACATATCAATCCAATTTAAATCGCAATCAAAGTTTTTAAAGCCATTAAAGGCATTTCGGTTTTTTGAGCATTCAAGCCACGAAATCGTATTGGAACCCTTCGAATCCCACATTCAATCCAACTGATACGAGCACCTTCACCTTTCTAATATCCCCCTAACCATTCGCAACCAGTTGGAACTCAAAAAAATCAGTCAAATTTAGACCCCAAACTCCTCTCGGTTCGCGACAGCGGGGCAGGCACGAGCATCACTTGTTTCGACAAACCAAGGGCCGATTCCTGGTATTAATCCAACCCCTTTGCTCGATTCATGTTTTTACTCGGAAACCCCTTTAATCCGATCGCGAATCAGGGTTATTAAGGACTAGGGTTCTTTACTTGAAGGTTTGGGGAAGAAGGCTCTTGAGAACTTTGTGTTAAAAATTAACAAATCCAATTCTTTTACAAGGCAATAGCACAGATCATCCGGTTAGAGTGCATGGCATCTGAATCAGGGGTCACGAGTTCGAACCCAAGCAGACCCAGTTTTTCTCATTTTTTTTGTTCAAATGCATACTCTCATACACACATATATATTTATACATACATACTTACATATGTAACGCACGAATCTTTTTTTTTTATAAAAAGGGGGAGGGGGAAACAAGATGTATATATATTTCTTTTACTTTATAACAAAACGTATACAGATAAATACTATTTGTTTGTGATGTATACTTTTTATAAATTCATTTTATGAATGTATAAATTTTCATACTCCTACTATTAACTAATTCCTTTTATAGATGATCAAGTGATATAATTACTATCTTTTTGTAAATAAATATATACGTATCGTATACATTCAAACTCTTTAACAAATTTATTTATTTAAAAATCTTTAAACCATAAAATTATATTTAACATAAATATGGTTATATTATAAAACTATTTGTCTCGAAACTGTTATATACATCCTTTTTATATATAATTAACTTATATAAAATACTCCTTTTATATACTTGTTAATTAATAATTAATTTTGATGAATTATTAATGAATTGGAACGTTAGTTTCAAACTGAATTTTCATGAAACCCAAACTATAAATAAATAAAAGGATTATTTATTTAAATAGTTACTTAACTTTTTTTTATAGTTAATTATTATTTATTCAACCAATATATTCATCCATTTATTTATTTACTAACTTATATATTTTAGAAAAAAAACTATTTATTTATTTCTTTATTCATTTACCTTCGAACAAAAGACACTAATTAATTATTTAATTATGCTTTACTCGTTCAAATTTTAGACAAAGGGAAAACCATTCAACTATACAAATTACTATACAATTGCTTACATAAAAATAATTCGAAACTCAAGCTAATATCTTCTGATTTAATTAAGGTGACCCACATCAGTCCCTTCGCGCATTAGGTTTCCTTTATGCTTTTGTACAAACCATTGATACACTTAAACCATCAAACAGAGGTTGATCGTGTGGTTAGCTAGACATTTGTACAACAATACTTTGTTCGTGCGATTACCAAGCTACATATTACAAGTGAGTTTACATAGCCTCTTTTTTCTGTTTATACTTTTGGTGTGGAACATGTTTACAAATACATTACTTACACAATTCAGTACCTTTGTTCTTATACTATGGTCTTTATGCTTTATGCCTTAAACTACTTGGTGACCATTACATGTGTTCATGTCAGTACAGTCATTAACTTGTGTGGCAAGCCTAAGGTAGTACCTAACATGATCATTTATAGAGGAATCCGATTCATTACTTAACACGAACCTTGGCGGATTGCGTAACTAGTTTTCCATTTACACGGCTTGATTGTACGCTTGGAACCTTGTGTGTTTTCACATATATGCTTTAGACATGCTCTAAACATATTGAATTGTAAACCTATACTTAACTTTTGTTTAGTGTCAAAACCTATGTTATTCACCAACTACTTGTAGTTGACATTTACTCACATGTTTCAGGTGCACCGGTTGACGACACTACATGATCACATAGGATTATGGATCTAGTCTTAATAAAGACTGAATTTAACTTGTGTTATGTTTGAACTCATTGTCTTTCCATTTCTACTTGTAACAGATGTTTTTAATTATGATGAAATACTATTATCACTTATTAATAGATGATCATGTGCTTATGAACAACTGCGTCAGCCCCGACGTATAATCTGCCGCCGGCCGGTGTGTGACAGATTGGTATCAGAGCCATGGTTATAGGGAATTAGGTTATCAGACACACATGACCTAGACTATAACCTAGGAGTCCCCAAACATGAGTTTAACTCGTGTCTTTTATTAGGAACTCCACTTTATACTCCTTTATACACATACTTACCTACATCTATCTACTTCTGTTTACATGATACAATTACTTGAACTACAACATTGTAAGGACTACATGAAACTATTTGAAACTACATGGATTACTTGAAACATATTCTTAGTCTATAGTCTATAACCTTAGGATACCCTTTTGTAAATATCCTACATGTTATCTTAGGCATTACACCGCACGATACAACATGTGCTACCTAATGTGCCATGTTACATGTTTACAAAGACTACTACTCATGTGATACCTTACTTGTTACACTATTTTATTAGTCTGCCAATTTACCTATTTAATATCACTAAATGCTATCCTAAGTCTTGCTATACGCTTATTCATATCTAAGACTCTATACACTTTCATGCCTAATGTCTATTGAAATTAAAAAAAAATCCCATCAAAGTTATGAGTTCTGAAAATTAGTAGAGAATATGTGCAATCTGGAAGGGTGAATGCCTGTGCTTTGGGTCTTCTGTCTAGGAAAGCATTTCATATAAATCCAAATCAACCAAAGGATCCGTATGCTTTCTTAGGAATTCCCGAAGTGAGTGTTCACCTATAGGCTAAAGCATGTCTTCTTGAAAGTATACGAACTTGAATCAATTTGATTTGCCACATCATCCATTTGGTTATATGCCAGATGAATGCAATCTAAACATCATTCGTTGGTTACTACAATTTGGTACACATACCTAAACCTCCCTAATTGATTCTTACATTTAAACTTATTTAAGTTCCTATACCTTCCATCCTTATGCCTTGGAAATGTCATCATCCTTATCATCTCTCGTGAGAGATTTACACCCTTAGACCCCACCATCCGAGAAAAAGAAACTGCTTGAATAGATGAAACACACCTTTGAGCCACAAAACACAATCTTTAATGATTCCCATCATAACCATGAGTTCAAATAATAATGTTAATAGTACATGATGGCTGGAAGAGTGGGTGCAAGTCCATGAAAGGTTCCGACTAAGGAAAGACTGAGTACTTCAGTGCGCGTCCCTTGTGACCCACCTCTCTTTCCTGGAAATCCTTTTCGTGGGTACACTACTTATAGGTCAAGTGTTACCCCCGATATATTATTATAAGAATTCGGTGATATGATTAGTCAAATTCTAAACTCATAAACACCTTTAATACTTATTATTACACTTACGACCTTTTCGTGCTAGACATAGGCCTCTTACCCTCCTCACTCCCCTGAGAATCACCCTGAAGCAAAGTCAACACAAGAGGAAGATTTTGTGTCCCCATCACCAAACAACCGGTCACCAGCACGACTAGCTGCCAGATCCGTGTTTGACCACAAAGCAGATTGGCTTAGGAGCAGGCTTGAGACTCCGAGCAGCTGAATCATCACCTCCGAGAGACCCTTATTTAGCACCTAACCTATACCATCCAGACTCAGGAGCAGGACAAGCCAAGGAACCAGTGCCTTAGGAGTTCCGGCTGGTACCACTAACCTATATGTAAGGACCGCAGAGTTTCTGAGGCAAGGAGTGGAGACCATACTTGGTGCACATACTACGGCTGAAGCCCGGTTTGCAATACGAATAACCACAACGATGTTTTTCTTGGTGCTCATCTGCTTCTTGGTGGAAAACTATCTGAGATGTCAGCCGAGTATTCTATTTCGTGTTTTCTTAAAACTTAAATTAAAACCCATATCCTGTACCCAAATATGAATATTATTATCATTATATTTTTTTTACTCTCCTTAATGATTGATATTTAAACCTTCTTTATAAACTAATTATTTTGTTATTTTCTTGATTTGACTAATGTAGTTATTTTGTTCAAACAAAATCTTTACCAAACCTTTGGTTTATAGATTTTATCTAAAGTATAAATTATTTACAAATCCCATTACCTTGTGAAGGAACTTAATGGAAATTGTTTTATAAAAAAATTTATCTCATTATCGTAGTTAATAATTATTTAAGACTCGATTAATTATTTCATTACGGCTTCTTAATTCGTTACTTTTAAATTCTGGGCCTAATTACAAAATAATTTGGCCATTATTCTCTATTGAAACGTTCTCTTTATGATACTAAATAAATAAAAAGGTTTTTATTTACCTAATTACCTAGTTATTCAACCTATTACTTTCACTTATTAATTTACAAACAATGATAAATTTCAATTACTTGTCATTTACAAACAAAATGCTCAAATCAGTTATTCGTGTGCGTATTATTCTAAATACCTGTAAAATTTTCTCATCACCTTGCACCTTTGAAAATGTATGACCTTAATAGCCACTTCAAAAAGATGAATCCTTTCGCACAGGCTTTAACCATCCATCAACAAAATTGAAAACTTAAAACCCAACTATCTACTTTATACGACACGCTTGTCTGCAGCACTCGATCACCAACAAGATTCGATAGTTTACGTTACTCATGAGGTTCAACTATTTACATATGAACGTTCATAATATACCTGAGACTAAATTGTTTACATTATACACGCAACTTGATTGTTCACGTTATACATGAAATTTGGTTGTATACAATATACATGATTATTTACATTATACATGAAACTTGATTACTTGTAATATACATGATACTATATTGATCACATTATAGATGGAACCTGATTTCTTGCAATATGCACGATACATGATACTTGGTTATTTACAATATGCATAATACTATATTATTTACACTATACATGAAACTTGAGTGCCTACATTACATACGAAACTAGACCGTTTACATTGTTCACAATTGATTGTCCACTATATACATGAGGCATGATCATTCACCTTATCCATAAAAATTGATAGTTATAAACTTTGAGCTACTCGGGGTTTGACGTATTCTTGTTCAAACACAAGGGAGCTATAAACTTTGAGTTACTCGGGGTTTGACGTATTCTTGTTCAGATACGAGAGAACTATCAACTTTATGGGTAATCTTGAGAGATATGCCATCTACTCAGGACACCCATGTATGGGGTTGTGCCACATTGTTAGCCTTTACTTCCTGACTGACTTTAGCATCTAGAGACACAGTCATTTGTTAACAACTGATACATGAAAACAATAATAAACTAAATGTTTTTGGGTGTTCCCACCTCTGTACCCACACACAATAGAATGACCTGTACGGATAATACGACGATTTGATTAATTACGGGTGCACACGTAATTATAAAAGTCAGCGCATGGAAAACATAGTGAATTCCGTCGCGTGTGATGACATAAAACCTATCGTGATATATAGTAACGAAACTGATTTGATGATACACCGCTGTTATTTCCTATGGATAAATGTTTCTATCAAATTGTCAGAAGAAGAGTTGTTCGTGCCACGTAAGGTTTTCCTATTGTTATAACTTTGACCAATGTCCGTTAAATCTTTACTCAGTGATACTTTTGAACATATTAGACTATATCCTAAACTAGTTTTGATCATCAAATTCTCATCGCTCTCACTGCAAGTGATGTGTCTCATTCTTAGGGCCCAAAATTATCTTAGGGCAATTTCCTCCTTAACTATATTTAAACTAAATCCACACGTCTATGCCTGACACAATGACCTGAACTGATCTTGAGTACCAGGCCTGAACCTTGTCATCAACTATACTCCTCAAGCAGAACTAGATGAGAATCCAAACACACACTCTTTTCCTCGACCCCCATTCTAACCAAATTCGGGACGAAATCTCCTAAAGTGGGGAGACTGTAATCCCCAGGAAATTCCGGCCTATATTTTTATTTTATCTTACAATCCATTTCGATCTCATACTTGTTCAAACCCAGTAGGATACATTAATTTTTATTTCAATGTGAATCAAAAATTCATAGTTTCAACCTCGCCCAAATATATTATTTTCGGTTACTTATATATAACATATGAATGTATATTTATACAGACATACACACACACACACACACACATATATATATATATACTTTGTTATAATAATTAAATCTAAACCTATGAGCGTTGATCATGTATTGGCATCTTTTATGTGTTTATTTATAAATATATATTTAACTATATATACCTAATCATAGTAAATAAACATTTACACAAATAGTAATTTAAATGGAAGTTATTTAACTATAAAATATGTTAAAAAAAATCTAATAAATAGGTTGGGTTTATAAAAACAAATTTTTATAAAAAGGTTTATGTTTAGAATTATAAAATAAGGTTTATGAATGACCTAAATCAATCAGATTTGATTTTTAAACAAACCAACCAAACTTTGAACCCATCAATTTGCCTTTGAACCCTCCAACTTGATTTTGAACCCTTACTTGAACCCCCTTCTCCCAATTTGCACCTGAGACTTGAACATGTTAATTTTGACTCTAGGAAAGTCAACATGCACAAATTCGTCCCAAATCCCCCAAATTCATGTGTGATAACTCGTCCAGATAGGAACGTTTCTCGACCGTTTCCAAACGAACATATCAATCCAATTTAAATCACAATCAAAGTTTTTAAAGCCATTAAAGACATTTCGGTTTTGTGAGCATTCAAGCCACGAAATCGTAATGGAACCCTTCGAATCCCATATTCAATCAAATTGATACGAGCACCTTCACCTTTCTAATACCCCCTAACCACTCGCAATCAGTTGGAACTCAAAAAAATCAGTCAAATTCAGACCCCAAACTCCTCTCGGTTCGCGACAGCGGGGCAGGCACGAGCATCACTTGTTTCGACAAACCAGGGGCCGATTCCAGGTATTAATCCAACCCCTTTGCTCGATTCATGTTTTTACTCGGAAACCCCTTTAATCCGATCGCGAATCAGGGTTATTAAGGACAAGGGTTCTTGACGTGATGGTTTGGGGAAGAAGGCTCCGGAGAACTTTGTGTTAAAATTTAACAAATCCAATTCTTTTACAAGGCTAGCCTAGAGGTGCACAAAAGAACCGGAACCGGAACCGATCCGATGGATTATCCGAAACCGGATCCGGTGAGAACCGGTTTTTTTAGAACCGGTCCGGATATTATGAGAACCGCCGGTTCCGGGACCGGTTCTGGGTTTTTTGACGGACCGGTTAAAAATCGGATAAAAATCGGATTTTTTGGAACCGGTTTTTTTCGGACATTTTGGAACCGGTTCGGAACCGGTTCTAGCCGTTGGGGTTAAAAAAAAACGGCTATATAGCCGTTTTATGGCCGTTTTTTTGTTTTTTTTTTGTTTTTAAGGATTGAAATTTAGTATAAATAGGTATTGGGTGTTTGTGTTAGTTCACCACAACATTCTAGCTCTCAAAACTCAAAAACGCTCTCAAAACGCAAAAAAACGCTCACGTTAAGCAAAAAAAAAAACGCTCTCATGGCTTCCGCTTCCGCAAGCACTCAAAATTCGGTTGGTGGTTCTACTAGCGATGTTACGGTTGTGTCAATACTTCCTTGCTCCCGAAACCAAGAAATATGGGCTTATTTCGATTTATGCGAAATGTCGAACGGCTCGCAAAAGGCTCGTTGCAAACGTTGTGGTAAACTTTTGGCTGCGGCGGGAAATAGCAGTTTAAGGAAACATATTGCTAGTCACGCAAGACACACTCAAGAAGGTGAAAATCAAACTCAAATTGGTAGGGATGGAGGAGTTTGGCAATACAATGTCGAAAGTGTTCGTGAGAGAATGGCACATTTCGTCATTCAAGAAGGCTTGCCTTTTGATCATTTTGATAATCCGCGCTTGACGAGGATGATACAAGAGACGCTTCAACCGAATTACACAAATGTAAGTCGTTCTACTTTGAGAAGAGATTGTTTAAAAATGTGGAAAAGAGCCAAAAAAGAATTAATTTTAGGTTTTGAAAAATTAAATACCGGCATTAACTTCACAACGGACGTTTGGTCCGCTCCACATGGTTTACCCGAATCGTACCTTTGCGTTACCGCACATTGGGTTCAACCGGAGTCGTGGCAAATGATGAAGCGTACGATTGCGTTTGATTATTTTGGATATCCATATACTGGTGAAAACTTATTTTATATTTTAGACTCGGTAATTCAAACTTATAAAATTCAACCGAAAATATTTTCAATATCTTTTGATAACGCTTCAAATAACACAAACGCGGTCGAAAAATTAAAAATAAAATATGAACCGCCTTGTAACGGTGTTTTTTTTCATAGTCGATGTGTTGCACACATCATTAACTTGGTTGTGCAAGACGGTCTAAACGTCCAAGAAATAAGAGACCTAAAAGAAAATTTTAAAGTGATGTTACGTGAAGTTTTTAGCACAAGCAAAAAAAGATATATAAACTATAGAAACTTGTGCCAACAAACGGATTCCATCTTTTTAGGTCCGAATTGGGACGTACCTACTAGATGGAACTCGACTTGGAAAATGTTTGAATCGGCCTTAAGGCAAAGAATTACTTTAAAACATTTCCATGATGAACTTGTGCAAAAGAAACGTTGTTTACAAAAATTTGATAATATAAGTTGGGATATGATCGAGAAACTAACTAATTTGCTTGAGGTTTTTAAAAATGCAACTACATGTTTATCGGGAGTTTATTATCCCACGTCTTCGCTAATACTTCAACAATTATACTTAATATGTAATAAATTAAAAGAGTTTGAATATCACGGCACTATTTTTGAAAAAATGGTAAAACCTATGAAAGCTAAATTTAAAAAATATTTTTCAGAAATGCCGGCCGTTGTTACATGTTCGGCCGCCTTAAACCCAACGATTAATGTAACCGGTGTTGAAACATTAATTGGATCAATATCGGATGATTTAAATATGTTCGAGGAAGACCCAAATTTTGAATCAAATGCAATAAGGGATTTCAATTCGGCTTTTAATAATATGTTTGATTATTATTTACGCAAATATGGTGGAAGTGGTGATCCATCAAACATACGTGAATCAATGGGTTCGGGTTCAACTTCTAGTAGTTCAAGGAACCCGATGCTAAATTTATTTAACACTTTAAGAAACGAAAATACTAAACGAGCTCGTGGAACCACACCAAGTAGCGAGCTTGGGAGATATCAAGCAACCGACTTTATTTCTACTCTAAGATCCGAAGAGTTTGAAAACTTTGATATCTTGAGTTGGTGGCAAGGAAGGGAATCCCAATATCCCGTTCTAGCCGCAATGGCCCGTGACCTACTAACCGTCCAAGCTTCCACGGTAGCTTCGAAATCCGCTTTTTCTCTTAGTGGCAGGGTTTTATCTATTCGAAGAACGAGGCTTACACCGGAATCTATGGAGATGTGTATTTGCTTGAAGGACCATTTGGATGCCACCGAACGTGTACAACATGTTGCAAAACTAGAAGGCGAGCTTGACGTTGAACAAGAAATACATGAATTCGAAGTAGAACATGGGGCGGCGACTCCACTTTCGGACGAAGAACAAGCTTACGATGAAGCCCAACGTATCTCAAGCGAAGAAGAATGAAAACCGATGTTACAAAGACTACGACGAAGAATATTGAAAACATAATAAATAATTAATGCTTTGTGATTCAATTATGTTTTTTGTATTTTTTTTGTACGAACTATTGTTAAATAACTTAAAAAAATCTACAAAATAAATAAAACATGTATTTTATAGTGTATCTTTGTTAATTTTTAATTTTTTTTTTTCGGAACCGGTGGAACCGGTTTTTTTTAACCGGTCCGGTTCTAAATATCCGAACCGGTCCCAATAGGTTCCAAGTCTCCACACCCGGAACCGGATCCGAACCGGAACCGGTTCTAATGGATCCGGTTATTGACCAACTTTGACGGAACCGGTCCGGATCCGAACCGGATCCGGTTCCAAAAAAAAACCGATTTGTGCACCTCTAGGCTAGCCCTTATTAACCTGTTAGAGCGCATGGCATCAGAACGACGGGTCACGGGTTTGAACCCTAGCAGACCCAGTTTTTCTCTTTTTTTTGTTTAAATGCATACTCTCATACACACACATATATATTTATACATACATACATACTTACATATGTAACGCAAGAATCTTTTTTTTATAAAAAGGGGGAGGGGAAACAAGATGTATATATATTTCTTTTACTTCATAACAAAACGTATACAAATAAATACTATTCGTTTGTGATGTATACTTTTTTATAAATTCATTTTATGAATGTATAAATTTCCATACTCCTACCATTAACTAATTCCTTTTATAGATGATCAAGGGATATAATTACTATCTTTTTATAAATAAATATATACGTATCGTATACATTCAAACTCTTTAACAAATGTATTTATTTAAAAATCTCTAAACCATAAAATTATATTTAACATAAATATGGTTATATTATAAAACCATTTGTCTCGAAACTGATATATACATCCTTTTCATATATAATTAACTTATTATATAAAATTCTCCTTTTATATACTTGTTAATTAATAATTAATTTTGATGAATTATTAATGAATTGGAACGTTAGTTTCATACTGAATTTTCATGAAACCCAAACTATAAATAAATAAAATGATTATTTATTTAAATAGTTACTTAACTATTTTTTATAGTTAATTATTATTTATTCAACCAATATATTCATCCATTTATTTATTTACTAACTTATATATTTTAAAAAAAACTATTTATTTATTTCTTTATTCATTTACCTTCGAACAAAAGACACTAATTAATTATTTAATTATGCTTTACTCGTTCAAATTTTAGACAAAGGGAAAACCATTCAACTATACAAATTACTATACAATTTCTTACATAAAAATAATTCGAAACTCAAGCTAATATCTTCTGATTTAATTAAGGTGACCCACATCAGTCCCTTCGCGCATTAGGTTTCCTTTATGCTTTTGTACAAACCATTGCTACACTTAAACTATCAAACAGAGGTTGACCGTGTGGTTTGCTAGACACTTGTATAACAATACTTTGTTCGTGCATTTACCAAGCTACATATTACAAGTGAGTTTACATAGCCCTTTTTCATTTTTATACTTTTGGGGTGGAACATGTTTACAAATACATTACTTACACAATTCAGTACCTTTGTTCTTATGCTATGGTATTTATGATTTATGTCTTAAACTACTTGGTGACCATTACATGTGTTCATGTCAGTACAGTCATTAACTTGTGTGGCAAGCCTAAGTTAGTACCTAACATGATCATTTATAGGGGAATCTGATTCATTACTTAACACGAACCTTGGTGGGTTAGTGTATACATCTTACTACTTTTTCCAAATAGCAATTGATAAGTGACCAAAGTTTCATGCATTAAAGGGTGCTATATGTTATATTTATGCAATTTAATATGGGGAATACAAAGATTTTGTGTAGCTATGCATGTGCAGGTGTTGGAAGCTTAATGTACGATTTTAGAAGATATTATACGGGAGATGCAAGAGTTAGATGGAAGACGGAGGAAAGGGGGCAAAAATGCAGGATTCAGCGTAGGCCTACGCCACCTGGCGTAATCCTACGCCTAACCAATTCCTTCACAGCAGACTTCAGGGAAACGACGTAAGCCTACGCCCCCAGCGTAAGCTTACGCTGGTTGCGTTTCAGACGCGAATTTTTAGTGAAACAGTCGATTTTCAATGTTTAATGAGGGGTTTCTTCTCCAAATTCGAATTATCTGTTTTTACATCATTCTAGGGCGATTTCGGGTGTGCTTGGAGGCTAGGAAACATATTCTTGAAGATTGGTATCAAGAAATTGAAGAATCGAAGATGAATTCCTCAACCATGAGCGGCTAATCCACCGGTAATCATTCCCGGGTGGATTGTTTGTAAGTTTTTAGGGTTTTATCATGAGCTAGTGTTGAGAAACAATTATTGTAATCGTTTGGTTTGAAATACTTGAATCTTTGTGTTTAGTATGGTTATGAACTCACAGGAGTCGATAAATTCTTGCACCATTGACCCCGTTAGATGATAATTGCTATGAACTTTGATTTGTGTTGAATCTATTGATTAATCTAATTCTATATTGCATACATTTGTCTCGATTTCATTCGTGAATATTGTTTTACACTATTTGCCGATGATGTATGAATGTTGATGTTCTTGGTTAGATTTGGTTAATTTGATTTGGATAACCATTTGATTGTTTGAACTCATATATTGGTGTGATAATCCCTAATTACTTGTGAACTTGAAACCCGGGTGTGATTCCTTTTTAATTATTGTTTACAACTTAAACCGTTTATTTGCTACTTGATTACTCGTGATCGTTTGCTAGTTGATAATTATTGCTTGTTAGATTGGTTAATTTCACCTCAATCATTGCTTTTGTTTGGTCAGAAAGACCCATTGCAACTTCATAAATCATATTGTTAATTGAAGTTAAGCACCGACCACAAACTCTTCGTGGTTCGACACTCTTCTTACCTTAACTAGTTTATGGTGATCAGGACACTCTAATTCTTTATCTTTGACCGGTCCCTTCGACACCGATCAAATTTTGGCGTCGTTGCGGGGGAGTGTGTGCGCTTGGTGTTTTATTTTAGTTGACTTTTGTGACTACTTGTATACTTATTTTTGTTACTTGTTTTGTTGTGATAATTCTCTTTTATTCTCGTTTACGTTTGGTATTTGTTTGTGTGTGCATTGCTTGTTTGATTTGTTTTTTTTATTAATTAGTTTCTTTAAACCTTAAAAATCCAATTTTTATTTTTTTTTTACTTTATTTTGTTTGTTCGTTTTTACCTTGGTATTATAGTTTGTTTGTGCAAGTATTATAGAATCTCAAGCATGTTGATCTCACCATGAATATATAATCTAGTGAATGCTTTCATTGTTGGAGCACATCTCATCGGAACAATGATTGTCCATATTTTTTGAAATTATGTGGGAAAGTCTGGTGGCGCCGAATCCCTTATCAATATGAAGATTGTGAGAAGCGTCGAGTGCAATATTGTTTATCTCGAGTCGATCGAGAGTTGGCGCAACTTCATCATTCAAAGCAATACCGCTTAGAGTTGTTAAATTACAAATATGATCTTTTATGCACTGGAAAGCGAAGGGGAGAGTGAGGCCTTTCAGTTAATGAACAGTCTCAGGCAAAACAAATGTGGGTGTCTTCACAAATTGGGGATCCGGTTGTGGAGAATAATACCACATCAATGCCTTCAATTGCTAAAGAATTAACGAGTGCACTATCCGTGAATGATGATGATGAGGGGGAAGAAGAGGTTGTGGATCTTTCGGAGCATATAGTTGAATGTTTAGACTCAGTCAATGACATGGCACCTTCTAAGGAATCAGTGACTGAGATATTGACGGTTTATTCTAACCCTCCTCCCATTTTAGTTACTCGAGGCAATAAAGTTGGGGATAAGGGTCCGAGGATAAAGATTAGGAAGGTGGGACTACAAGACATTGGACAGTCTAGTCAGAAGCAAGCCCGCATCGATTTAGCCGACATGTCGATCACAATAAGGCAGGATTGGACACGACACATCAACTACCGGGCATACATTGGAAATTCAGTAGGAAAATATGGAGTTAGATTTTTGGACATCGCATCAATTTACATGCAGGTTTTGAGAGAGCAAGTTTGGATGGGACACATAAGATATCGGGCTTTTGTTGGCAATGTGGTCGGTAAGTGTTCAGTGCGACCATCATGAGAGACACATGTGGTAATGTCAGGCTAAGGACAATAAACTTAGCGCTAACCGGGAGGCAACCAGGCTTGTGATTGTCTTTATTTTGTCTTTGTTTTGTTTTGTTTTGTGTTGTGTGTTTTAGTTTCATCACCATAGCAACACTCAAGTGTGGGGAAGACTCATGGAAGACTTACGAGTCCATTTTTGGTGGTGGTTCAGGCACTCTATGATCGCCTCTAGTCAGGTTCATGTACTCTTTCTCATATTTATGTTGTTTTGATTGAACTATTTTGTCTTTGTTTATTTTTGTGTGTTTTTTTTGTTTAAAACTCGGTTGATTGTGTTGGGTGGATGCTTATGGTTATGGGAATCTTTGAGTTGGATATTTAGAGATATTGGGTATTGGGTGTTTTGGCACCCACTAACCGTACTTTTATATTTCATAACTATTTACATTGGGACAATGTAAGGTTCAAGTGTGGGGATGTGGGAAATCTTGGAAACCATACAAATTTTTTGATAATTGTTTTACAAAGTGTTTGGTAGAGGATTTGGTCATGGTTAATTCACTAAGTACTTGATTAAGTCTTTCCAACAAATGAAAAAAAAAATTTGGAAATGTTGAATTCGGGAGTAACAAAATTGAAGGTGACAGTTTGCTTGCACATGTCGGTAACCTATTTTCCACCGTTTTTGTGAGATTTTGAGCCAAATTGATATATATTCTCTTATTTGAGTGGTTGGCCACTTTGTTTCACATTTTAGAACTTGCATAATGTTGATACATGTCGAGATCTTGAACCAATTGATTGCACAAAAATGATAAAGGCATTAGGAGAAACCGTTTTTATTTTTAGCCATTTTTATACCTTTACCCGTTAATATCCACTAGATGCTCATTCTGAGCCTATACTTTTTTCTTTTGACAAAACCCATAACATTAACCCATTCACCTTTTAGCCTTTTCTTTTTAAACCCGTGAGTTGGAATTCAATTAACTTAGATTGTTGTAGTTGCGGGTGCAATTGAGATATATAAAAAAAATGAATGAAAAAGAAATACAAAAACAATATTGGGTCAACATTTGCCCAAAGGTTTTGAGTATTAGTTTGAGCTACAATAAAAGATGTTACTGGGTCAGTGTAACTCAAGGTTCATTTGATAGTTTGAAGAAATAAGAACTTTAGTGTTGATGGGTCATTTATACCCATAGCAGAGTTTTGAAAGTTTTAGATTGATTTGTAGTTTCATTAGTTGAATTCCACTCACCTTTAGCCACTTTAAAAATCCTTATCCATACCAGTAACCCTAGCCTACATTACAACCCTTAAAAGACCTTTTGATTTGTGTTTTTTTTAGTTGTGTTAGTAGGTGGAGATGTGATCAATATGCAAGCATGTGATATTGTGGTTCATTGTTTGGTTTTGAGTGAAAAATACTAGCACATCATCGCTAGTCCACATATGAAGCCGAGTGGAGTGATTGATTGTGAGGGGTGTGCGCATGCAAAGCCATAACTAGATATGAGTTAAGCGCGTCCCAATATTTCCTTTTGTTTAAAAATTCATCGATGGTTTGTTGGATTGTAAATCTGTTGAGAGTATAGTTCTAATGAATTTTGCATGACTTTGGACCTTAACTTATGTTTAGTGAAAACAATTATTGGAGAATTTGTAATGTGAAATTAAAGCAAAAGAATTTGCTTGAGGGCAAGCACAACTCAAGTGTGGGGATGTGATAAGTGACTAAAGTTTCATGTATTAAAGGGTGCTATATGTTATATTTATGCAATTTAATATGGGGAATACAAAGATTTTGTGTAGCTATGCATGTGCAGGTGTTGGAAGCTTAATGTACGATTTTAGAAGATATTATACGAGAGATGCAAGAGTTAGATGGAAGACGGAGGAAACGGGGCAAAAATGCAGGATTCAGCGTAGGCCTACGCCACCTGGCGTAATCCTACGCCGCCCAGCGTAGGCCTACGCCTAACCAATTCCTTCACAGCAGACTTCAGGGAAACGACGTAAGCCTACGCCCCTAGCGTAAGCTTACGCTGGTTGCGTTTAAGACGCGGATTTTTAGTGAAACAGCCGATTTTCAATGTTTAATGAGGGGTTTCTTCTCCAAATTCGAATTATCTATTTTTACATCATTCTAGGGCGATTTCGGGTGTGCTTGGAGGCTAGGAAACATATTCTTGAAGATTGGTATCAAGAAATTGAAGAATCGAAGATGAATTCCACAACCATGAGCGGCTGATCCACCGGTAATCATTCCCGGGTGGATTGTTTGTAAGTTTTTAGGGTTTTATCATGAGCTAGTGTTGGGAAACAATTCTTGTAATCGTTTGGTTTGAAATAATTGAATCTTTATGTTTAGTATGTTTATGAACTCATGGGAGTCGATAAATTCTTGCCCCATTGACCCCGTTAGATGATAATTGCTATGAACTTTGATTTGTGTTGAATCTATTGATTAATCTAATTCTATATTGCATACATTTGTCTCGATTTCATTCGTGAATATTGTTTTACACTATTTGCCGATGATGTATGAATGTTGATGTTCTTGGTTAGATTTGGTTAATTTGATTTGGATAACCATTTGATTGTTTGAACTCATATATTGGTGTGATAATCCCTAATTACTTGTGAACTTGAAACCCGGGTGTGATTCCTTTTTAATTATTGTTTGCAACTTAAACCGTTTATTTGCTACTTGATTACTCATGATCGTTTGCTAGTTGATAATTATTTCTTGTTAGATTGGTTAATTTCACCTCAATCATTGCTTTTGTTTGGTCAGAAAGACCCATTGCAACTTCATAAATCATATTGTTAATTGAAGTTAAGCACCGACCACAAACTCTTCGTGGTTCGACACCCTTCTTTATCTTTGATCGGTCTCTTCGACACCGATCAGCAATAAGTGGGATTGCGTAACTAGTTTTCCATTTACATGGCTTGATTGTATGCTTAGAACCTTGTGTGTTTTCACATATATGCTTTAGACATGCTCTGAACATATTGAATTGTAAACCTATACTTAACTTTTGTTTGGTGTCAAAACCTATGTTACTCACCAACTACTTGTATTTGACATTTACTCACATGTTTCAGGTGCACCAGTTGAGGACACTACACGATCACATAGGATTATGGATCTAGCCTTAATAAAGACTGAATTTAACTTGTGTTATGTTTGAACACCTTGTCTTTCCATTTCTACTTGTAACAGATGTTTTTAATTATGATGAGATAATATTATCACTTATTAATAGATGATCATGTGCTTATGAACAACCACGTCATCCCCGGCGTATAATCCACCGCCGGCCGGGGTGTGACACCACTGTGGTGTCCATTGTTTGTCTGGCTTGTGGGTACAAACCACTGTAAATTGTTTGGACTTGAAACCAAAGCTCCAATCTATGATGAGGACATTTCCTTATCATGCTTCATACAGTGACTCTCCATCATATTGGAGAAAAGCATGGATCTTGTTATGGTATTAAGTGGTTCGAGACGACGGCAAGTACTTTATCAAAAATTTCTTGGCCATGATGGCCCAAGTAGTGATGGAGCCGGCTGGCAGTGAGCTTAGCCGGGCTCTGGTCTTTCCTCGTAAAGAGAATGGAAACAATATCAGCTTTACTACTTCTTCAGAAACACAGTTGATACAGAAAGTATCACACACTTCTAGGAAATATGAGATATGTACATTCGGGTATTCATCGATAAGACCGTCAAATTGGCAGGTGTTTTGGATCATTGAAATGATCATCTGTAAGACCATCGAATTTACTTCCACAATCGGTCTTGCCACACTTGGGAGTGCCCCTTCCAGTGGCGGTTTTGCATAGTCAGTAATCGCTCTTTGATCCGCCATTGGTATGACTTCTGCTTCCTCTTCTGAGTGTTGATCATCGTCGACGTTCGCTTTAGTGTTCTCCTTTTGGCGCTTGTTGAACTCGTGCTCAGGTTCAGCAAATGGCGGTGTTAGATTACTCGAAGACGATCTAAGCATTCATGAACCCTAAAAACATTAAGGAGACTATCTTAAAGATTCAAATAACACGTATGGCACATGCAACTTAAACTTTAAACAAATAAAAAGAAAAAAAATTGGTTAAACTACTGACTTGGATGAGTTTTAGAATCACCGTATCCCCGCAACAGTATCAAAACTTGATGTGTGCAATTCGTAACATAAATAATTTGGAAATTTCTTGCATGGGTTTAGTTTTAAAATGATAATCACCAACAACCAAACTACACATGTATAGACAAGTCTACCTATCGCAACGTGGTATAGTAGACCGGTAAGAACCGTATATCAATCTGTGTACACAGTAGCTCCTAATACTAGACCTTCTATCAATATTCAACCAGTGAAAAGGAGAATCGTTTAGAAAAATGATGGTTGAAAACAGAAAACAAAGAACAAATTTTAGAAAGCTTTTGGAAATCGGATTCAAGAGATAACCGCCAGGCTCGAATCATCTAAGCTGGTATGACAGATAGGATTAATTTGTTATGAAAACTGTTTGTATGATTTAGATGAAGAAAATAACAGTGTGTGAAGTGCTAGAATGGATATTAACCTAGACAAGGTATTAATCCCATGAAACCAAGGAGTTAGTGATATAGACACACACTAATACCCTAATCAAGTGAAACCAGTTTATTTACCAATTCCTTATGACATAGAACCTCTCTAAATGATCTAGACAGATAAGCGCCCTAACGATTTACAATTTGTGATTAGACTAATTAGAGAAAACCCTATTAAGTTCCCAGACCCTTTTATTCAGATCTATTCCCTATGTAGTTCACTAGTCTTATCAGTTTCATTTCTATTTGTCTAATACCAATTAACGTGTCAATCCTCATGTTATAAGTGCACTTTTATACCCTAGAGATTGAACTAGATGGTCAATCATGCATAACTTCATAGAAAGACCAATCAAGACCAAAAAAATCAAATCTAAATCCAATATCAACAAGCAAACACAAGCATCATAAGTTCCATGGCAACAACTAAACAAAATCACACAATCAAACCATAATCAATCCCAAAAAGTCAAACCATACAAAGAATCATCTCATCTAACACCTATAAATGTTTAGTCGGACATGGTAATGAAAGAACTAAACAAGACAAAAGTAAACATGTTAAGAATGTGACCGGTAACGAAAAGAGATAGTAAACCAAACCGGTCTATAGAAGTATACACAAACCAAGATGCCAGATCTTCAACCTCTTCATCTATACAAGTTCCAAATGTCTCCTCTGCTCCAAAACAGTCTCCTTGGCTATCAAAATGCGAATCGTTAACCCTAGAGCCGTAATGTTTCTTAAATAAGGGCTCTTTAGGGTTTCTGTCCTAACTAGCGTATGGGCTATATGTTCATTAATTGGCCACGGCAAACTAAGTCCTTGTACTGCATGTACCCTCACAAATAAGTATGGGCTTCTTCATACACGTACGGGCCGTATACACGTATGCATACGAGCCGTACCTTGGTCTATCTTGGCTCCTTTCTTCAGTTTTCCTTCCAACAGCTTCAAATCTCTCCAATTTCACTTCTTTTGCATCAAAACCTGGAAATCAAGAGAAAACCAAATTAGGTTTCGTTTCTTATCAGATTTGCAACTAAAACAATTCAAAATGTAAGGAATTATATACGAAATAGATGTGTAATTTGGAACACATCAGTTCACTGCCCTTTCGCCATCACTTCTCTTACCCCCCACGAGTGTTAGGGTTTGCTAATCAGAATCAGTATACAAATGAGTCTCCTGTGGTCAAAGCGACAACGGTGAAGGTGTCGCTGGTGCTAATAGTGGGCACCAGGGTATACCCTCGAGCCTTCCGTAAGGTTCAAGGGCATGGGCCAATGGTTAGGTGTTCCGATGCCTGTAGGTTTTCCCGACAAAGATCAAAGGATGGGGTCCCTGCAAGAGGTGGGGGAAACTACACTGGAGTTTGCGGAAGGCCTACCTCGCCGTTATCTAGTTCATCGCTGTGAGGTGTTTGGGTGGCGGGGTGGTCGGCGGTAGTTAGTTCCAAGTTGGGGAATGACTCCGTGATGAAGATATGACCGCAGGAGTAGGGTTGCCGGACCAGGTTGAATGGTTGATGGCGATACGGTGGGGGTCAATGTGGGTTCCTATGATCGGTAAGTTAAAGTTTCTAGGGGTATGGCTTGGTTATCTTAAATGGTTTGGGAATAGTCAGGTTGGCCCTGGTCGTCCCCGGTAGGTCTGTATTGGTTGGGCTGGTCTACAGGGTGGGCTTAGTTAGGATGGCAGGAAAATATCAAGTCCGGGATGGTGGAATTTCAACAATAAGATATTTGTTGTTTTCCCTCGAGTGTACTATTGGGTTACCGGTCATGTGGTTTTGGTTGTGTAGGTTTTGTTCTCTTATATGGTCAGAGGATGGGGCTGGTTGTTCGTACTCGCATTGGCGGAAGCTGATATATTCCATTTTCATGCAATCAATGTGGGCATTCTTCGTCCTTAGAAGAAGAAGTGTATGGTAGGACGAGGGATTGTTACACATTGCAGGTCCTCCAAGCTTGGCATTGATCTTGAGAAGAATATTTGTTAAGTATTGATCATTTCATTGCAAGGATCGCCTGTCCTGGTAACACGAATGGACGAAACTATATGGGTGGCAGCGTTAGGGCTCTAGACATGGATGCTTGGGTCGTGTGTTTGCATGGGCTTGATGATGACTGTGTTTTGGGTCGTCGGGATTACGGCTGGACTTATAAGGGAGAGGTTGTGGATGAAGTACGAGATATGCTCTAGTGGGTGTGAGTGGGATTTTGAGTTCCTACGAGCCTAACCTTCTTGGAGCTGATATTCTCATGGAATCCAATGTGTTGGGTCTTGCTATTCGACTATACAAGACTCGAGGTCGAAACCCGGCGATATGATGTAGGAGCATCCATGGGCCAATCTGAGAGTGTTAGGTAAGGAGCCCGAGTTTATGGTAATTGGGCCATTTGATCCAGACATCAGTCCGGTTTTGCAACATGGGTCTGATTTGGGTCCATGGATCCGGTGGTGGATACGCAAAGGAATTGGATGACTCAAGATCACCATTATCTTTTATTTGTTTCTCTTATTTGAATTTTAAATTGTCTGATTTAGTTTCCTAGTTTATATTTTGTTTAGTATAAGTTAGGGTTTTCTTCGTTGTTTGAATTGGTTGATTATGTTTTGATAAGATTGAAGTTTTGAAACTTGGGAACATAAGGATCGAGAATTATTGAAGCTTTTTGGTTTGAGACAATTCGGTTTTAGTTTTTTTTTTAATATATTTTAGTCGTTTAGTTTGATTCCAGAGATGTTTGAACATTTTTTTATGTCGTTTACTACTATAATGGGTGGCTAGTTTCATTAGCTACCTAGGTTTGGATGATTATGCATGTGTAATGACGTTTTCGGTATTGTAATCGTATGATTTGTTTCGTTAATCTTAGAGTCAGTATGTTGGTTGCTTATTGATGATGATGTATGCTGTATTTACTTGATTTCTACTGCCATGATCATGTCCTACTTGTCTTAGTTGATTCTGTGTCTTCTAGGTTGGGTTTTGCATGCTAGACGTCCTTACTTTGTGTTTTGACCTATAGACGACTGACTTGACCATAGCAGTTGGTGTCTAGGCTGTAGTTTGATAGTAAAAATCAGTGTCCTACATGTTTTTAAGACCAACCAAGTGATAGAACTAGCCTGAAACCTCCTACCCATTGTCCTTTGAGTTTAGATTACGCGACCGTACGAGTCTCTCTTTTCTGACGTGGTGTTAGTGTTCCTAGGGTCTATTTGCTTCCTTCATATCTGGTTGTCCTTTGCTCTAGGGTTGTGGATCACGACCTTTCACAGCATTGAGAGTGGTGAGACCGACCAGAGAACCCTCTTTTGACATTTTAGCTTAACCTATCCCGACCTTTACCCGAGTCTTCTGGTTTTATCAGGAAGTAGCAACATACCTGGTTAGCCTTAGACTTGTTTCCTTAGAGATAGTCATATGATCAGTACCATAGTCATTGCATGTGTATAGGATTCCTGCCTAGGTGGTTGTCTTAGTTATTTGATTTCATCCGAGTCCTCTTGTGTTTGTTTGCTTGCTCATTTGTTGCATTTGATCATCATTTAAAGTCGTTAAGTTTAGAGTCTTAAATCATTTGCATTTTGTTTCATGTTTTTAGGGTTGTAGTAAATCTCATCATTGAATCGTTCATTAGGCTAGGACCCGATAAAGGTTTATTATCGAGGGCTGTCTTAGGTGTCCACGGATTGATATCCGGACTTACCTTCACTTCACTACATATGTACCGGTACACTTGCCGTGTGTGTGGTTGAGTTTTGAGTATTTTCCCTTTAAAACTATTGTGTAATTGGATCGCATCGAGTTCGTCAGTGGCCGGAGGTGGCCGCAAGAGAGGTCGACCAGGCGACTGACCATAGATACAGTACACACCACCCCCGCCACCACCTCAGGCAGCCGCCGAGGGCGACCAGCCCGATCAAGGAGATCATGGAATGCGGGCTGCCGCTGCACGACCAACGCAGAGGGCGCGTCACACACTGCTATTATTCGTGCCAGGTTCTGACGAGCACGATCGTCTACAGAGGATTATTCAGCTCCAGCATCACCAGCTACGCACCATCGATTGGGATCTTATGGAGAGTCTTGGAGTCCGTTAGAGGTTAGAGGAAATGGTGACGCCGAGATGGAGGCGTTTGCTAGACGCGACGGGTCAACAGTTTGAGGAGTTGACGTTAGAGTTTTTCTCCACGTTTCGCCTGGCCAGTGGTCGCTTTGAGGACGACCACGCCATTCAGTTTTCACTAGGACGTCGCATGCATAGCATGAGTATCCCGCGGTTCGCCGTCTGCATGGGATTATTCACTGAGGAGGAGACATCCCAGCCCATTTCATAGAGAGCATCCGAGACTTATTTACAGATGCCGATACGCCCGGCGAGACAGCCGACCGACTGCATAGCTGGTGGATCACCATGGCCGACGCGGTATTTCGCCCGAGCATACCAGCATCACATATTCGCGATCCGGTGATCCAGTTCCTTCATCGCATCATCGCCTGCACCATTCCTGGGCTTTTTATGGGGATCGAGAAGGTCACCCTTTTGGATCTTCTCATCCTCTACTGTTTAGTAGAGAGACAGCAGGCCAATCTGGCCACCATTCTGTTGTCTTCTCTAACAAGGGCACGGGGCCAGGGCAACACATCCCGGCTATGTCAGGGGGTCTATGTAGCCAGACTCGCGATGAGTCTTGGGATTTTCACCCACCATCCCCCTCCCACACTCTCCGCAGGGCCCGTTGCCGCCTGGTTCCGATACGAGGATATGCAGAAGATGGGAATTTGCCCCCACGAGGGAGAGCAGAGGTTTGTATCAGTAAGACCCGTCCAGCTTGCGCCTCCGCCACCAGGTTTAGGTCCCATCAATGTGGCTCCCATTAGCGTAGCACCATCGCGCCAGCCACGTCCGAGGGCGAGGCCCGTCCTGAGGGCGAACCGCCAATCATACTCGAGAGCCTTCACGACGAACACCAGGCTTTCCGGGATGAGGTACGGGCCGAGTTACAGGCGTAACGGGGGATGCTTCAGCGGATCATAGACCATCTTCACATCCCCCTTGCTGCTCAGCCGCCACCACCGTAGTCGGGTTTGTTATTGTAATTTGATCTTTTGTAGTGTACTGTTTATGTATTTCTTACTTTCCTTTTGTACTTGTATTTCTCGTTGTATTTGTACTAGCTTTTGTATTCAGGTACAGTCTGATGAACGGTAGGTTTGTTGTATAGTATATTTCCTTATATTTTGTAAATTATCGTATGTAATCCAATTTATGTACATCTTGTATGTTGATGATTGGTTGTGTAGTATTGTATACAGAATGACAGATGAAGTTGAACTTGGCTATGAGATATTCCCACGCGTCTGAGTACCATCATCATCAGGGGAGATATTCCCCTGATGGGGTGTACAAAAGTTAGCAATATGTACAAGAGATTAATTAGACGAAGTATTTACAATGCTGAATTTATAAAATTTAAATACAATTATAATTTTATTAAAATATTTACAAAATTAATTTAGGAGTTAATTTACAAAAATATAAGTGAAGTCAATTCTACAAATTTATTTATAAACATATATTCACACCCAATGTTAAAACCAAAATTTATATACAATAAAACGGGCACCATAATTTAAATATACAATTTAATTAACCCCTACAAAAAAACTATACAATTTAAATCAAAAAGACATTTTTTATTATTTGTTTTTTAAACATAAGAGGTGGCGGACCGCTAAGAGAAGTGTAGCGGTCCGCTACCCAATCTGTTGCACAGAAGCGAAATCAGTCCCTTAGCGGACCGCTAGAACCAGGATGTCGGTCCGACACCCAAACTAAAACCCTACATTCGCGGGTACCCCCCCCCCCCACGAATGAATATTGAGTACGATGGGTTTCGATTAAGATCAAAATCATACACAATTACAAAATTCTAACCTATTCGTGACTCCTAAAACATGATAATCACAATTTTACAACGAATCACATGGGTTTAGCGCGTACCTGGGGTATTTGGGGGGGGGGGTGTTGAAGACGGCGATGGAGGCGGTGAGCGGTGGTAGTGGTGGCGGCCGACTGATGAGGTGGAAATGATGGATGGATGGTGCGTGGTAATGGAGGTGGGTGATGTGCGCCGGAGGTGACTAGATGGACAGTGGTGATGGTGTTTAGCAAATGGTGGATGGTAGTAGTGACGGTGGGAGAAAGCGACAGGAGACGATGGCACTGTTTGGGAGGTGGATATTGGTGGTATAGGGGTGTTGGTCCGCTATTAGGTGTATTTATATTTTTTTTCTGATGTGGAAATATTAGCGGACCGTTACACCAATGCGTAGCGGTCCGCTACCTAATTAAAATTCAAAAGGCCGCTTTCTTGTGGCGGACTGTTAGCTTTCTAGGTAGCGGTCCGCTACCCCCTTGCCTTCCAGATACTAGTTTTTTTATTTTTTTATTCTTATTTGACTTTTTGTGTCACTTTATTGTAGGTCCCGTATTTGCTATTTGTTCATTAGATTAGGTCTAACCTTTTTAGTATTGTGAGTCTGCTTTTGTTGTTTTTTGACCAGCTGAGTTTATCTAGTCAGCCGAACCTGAGAGATTCTTTTACCGGAGGCAGCGAGTAAGAGTTAAGATGGGAGATCAACCACCTGTTAGGGGCCGTCGCAGATTATGCTAAACCCACTATAGGAGGTTCGAGTATCACTAACCCTGTGCTAGAAGCCAATAACGCTAAAAACTTGATGTGTAGGGAATATATATAAAATTAAGATCCAATTACACAATAGTTTTAAAGAGAAAATACTCAAAACTCAACTACACACACGACAAGTGTACCGGTACGTATGTAGTGAAGTGAAGGTAAGTCCGGATATCAATCCGTGGACACCTAAGACAACCCTCGATAATAAACCTTTATCGGGTCCTAGCCTAATGAACGATTCAATGATGAGATTTACTACAACCCTAAAAACATGAAACAAAATGCAAATGGCTTAAAGACTCTAAACTTAACGACTTTAAATGATGATCAAATGCAACAAATGAGCAAGCAAACAAACACAAGAGGACTCGGATGAAATCAAATAACTAAGACAACCACCTAGGCAGGAATCCTATACACATGCAATGACTATGGTACTGATCATATGACTATCTCTAAGGAAACAAGTCTAAGGCTAACCATGTATGTTGCTACTTCCTGATAAAACCAGAAGACTCGGGTAAAGGTCGGGATAGGTTAAGCTAAAATGTCAAAAGAGGGTTCTCTGGTCGGTCTCACCACTCTCAATGCTGTGAAAGGTCGTGATCCACAACCCTAGAGCAAAGGACAACCAGATATGAAGGAAGCAAATAGACCCTAGGAACACTAACACCACGTCAGAAAAGAGAGACTCGTACGGTCGCGTAATCTAAACTCAAAGGACAATGGGTAGGAGGTTTCAGGCTAGTTCTATCACTTGGTTGGTCTTAAGAACAGGTAGGGCACTGATTTTTACTATCAAACTACAGCCTAGACACCAACTGCTATGGTCAAGTCAGTCGTCTATCGGTCAAAACACAAAGTAAGGACGTCTAGCATGCAAAACCCAACCTAGAAGACACAGAATCAACTAAGACAAGTAGGACATGATCATGGCAGTAGAAATCAAGTAAATACAGCATACATCATCATCAATAAGCAACCAACATACCGACTCTAAGATTAACGAAACAAATCATACGATTACAATACCGAAAACGTCATTACACATGCATAATCATCCAAACCTAGGTAGCTAATGAAAAACGACATAAAAAAATGTTCAAACATCTCTGGAATCAAACTAAACGACTAAAATAGATTAAAAAAAAAACTAAAACCGAATTGTCTCAAACCAAAAAGCTTCAATAATTCTCGATCCTTGTGTTCCTAAGCTTCAAAACTTCGATCTTCAGAGCTCCTTGGTCGTCTACAGCCGCAAACGAACGATCCCCCCTCAAGAAACTCGACAAAAGGATGACACGCACGCCTGACAGTGCAACGATTATGTTCTTCAAAGGCATGGTGGACCGCTAGTAGTATCCTTAGCGGTCCGCTACGGGTGCTTTTTCTAGAATTTTATTTATTTTTCTTCTTTTTCTTCCGTGTTCCTGCGGGTACTTTTGGGTACGATCTTTTTTCTAGAAATACTTCAAATTCTCTTATAGATCTGCAAGTTCAATGAAAGACCAAATAAATACCAAAATCTCATGAATTTGACAATCAAACCAACCCGAATAAGGTGAAAAAACTTTCGATAAACATGTGTGTTTTACAACACATCACTTGCCGACTGAATCACGTGATTCGAGCGTTTGATTGAAACGTTGTTCTTGATTAAGCCATTTGAATACGCTCATGCGTGTGCATCAGACCCGCTTTAAAACTACATCATGGATCGTTGTCATAAGTATGTATTGAAATTGGTATTATCTTTGTATCCTCTTACATGAGATACATACTAGAACTTGATTATACGTACTGTTATTCCTTGACATGATTTAATAACGTTCTTTAACCAATCAGTTATAAGGAACATTGTTGGGTACAATAAGATGTATAGTTGGAGTTGTATGTAGTCAAGATGAGATCTATACCCTTATTACCATAAAAAAATAACATATCTGGCCTCTCGTTGATTTAAACTGATAAAAAGGCATGACCATGCTCAAACTAGGTTTGGATAGATCATTTTGAGTTTGAGATTTTCCATCCATTCTATTCTCTCAACTGAGAATTTTTATTATGAAATCCCTCTCCCTAGGCATTTACACAAACCAAGAAAGGAGAAAGAGTTCTCCGGTTTTAGTTTTGTGATTTCGGGCTAGCACCTTTGAGCTAATTGCGTCACTGTGTATACTGATAGTAAAATTAACCATCGACACCATCTTCAAGGTCAAGATTCATAATGTATAAATTCTAAACACCCTTTGGTTGTTTTGCAGGTTTCTGTTTAATTCGCAACAAGAAGAAGTGTAGGTTCCAGTAATTTTGATGACAGAGAAAGTGGGTTTCTCTATAGGTGTACTCAAAAGAAATGAATACGTGGGTGAAATATTCAGATGCTACGTGGTAAAGCTTCAAGTGGTTGTACCGTTTGCAATAAGGGTAGTAAGTTACTACTCACCCAGTTGCTAAATGTTTAGTTGTTAATTGGACTCTAGTTGGGGATATTTGATCTATTCTCGTGTCTACTCTTCCGCTGCTTTATAAAATTTTAAAATGGATACGAGAAACCTAACAAAACAATCATCTCAAAAGAAGTCAAGCCATCAACCCATTCGTAATATAGATCGAACCATTAATATTGGTGATGAAGAAGATAATAACATTGTAAATCAACAAGCAAACTGAGAAAAAATTGGTAGTAAATTTGGTCGATATTGGTATCATGATGTTAGGAATTGCCGGCTTGTTATCGTTTTGAATTTGATCATTAAGTTACATAATTTAAAATTTTGATGATCATGCAAATATATGCATGCCTAACGAAAATTGATTTGTAATGTAATACCGTGTTTGTTTTTATTAATCTTTCAAGTTGTTATACATGTGTTGGTTTTCTATTAGGGTGGATGGGGCGCTCTTCATTCTTCACTAATCATCCCTAACCAATTACTAATCAAAGTGTGCCACATCAATTCTTTTCTAAACTTTCCTAGACTTCCTTAAAGGGGTGGGGTAGTCATCTTTCTTTCCTAAACTTCCCAAGCCATTTTTTATCTAATAATTTAATTTATATAATTTTGAAAAATAAAAAAACAATTTTCATTAGATAAAAACAACATACAAAAATAATTTAAAAAATGAAATACACTAGCCGTCTAAATTTGCTAGGTAAGTATTTTTAATGTGTTCCACGAGTTGATGTCGAAGGTCTAGGTGTGTGTCTTCATCCTACAACTCCAAAATGATATTATCGTCAACCACTTCATGAGTTGGAGGATCATACACATACTCTGGTGATATCCCCTTCCCTTCATCTTTTAAAATCATATTGTGTAATAAAATGCAAGCGTACATTATATTCTTATTTTTGTTGCGATGCATCGCCCGTACCGGTCGTTGAACTATCCACAATTTAGCTTTTAACACACCAAATGCTCGTTCTACATCTTTTCTTGCGCCTTCTTGAACCTTATTCGTTTATCCTTGGTTGGATAAGGGAATGATTTTACAAAGGTTGCCTAAGGAGGGTATATCCCATCGACTAGATAGTAGCCATGCTTGAATTGTACCCTATTTACATGAAATGGAAACCTTGGCGCGGTTCCATGCACAACGTCGGTAAATATTAGAGATTGGTGGAGGACGTTGATGTCATTGTTCGAATCGACAACACTAAAGAAAGCATGCCAAAACCACAAATCATGTGATGGCACCGCTTCATGCATGATAGTTGGGTATTGGTAATCACCTCTCATATATTGTCCTCGCAAACGCGTTGAACAATTCCTCCAAACCCAATGTGTACACTCGATGCTATCGAGCATCCTAGGAAAACCGTGTCTACTTTCACGTGTGTCATACAAAAGAGTTATGTCCGTGGTAGTAGGTCTATGTAAAAACTCATCACCATATAATATAATAATAGAATAACAAAAGTCTTCAAGGAATTCATGAGAAGTTCTTTCAGAGATAGCCAAATATTCATCATAGGTGTCAGGAACATTACCGCATGCGCGTTGACTAAGCGCCGATATGCATTTCTGTAACGTCGAATATTTTTCCATCTCGGTCATAACCTTCTTGAAACCATTCAAATCTATTCTCTATATCACAAAGTCTTTCTAAAAATAATTCGTTTGACATCCGAAATCTCCTCTTAAACATATCATCATTGAATGATGGATTTTCGACGAAGTAATCTCACATTAAACTTTCGTGTGCAGCTTCATGATCACTAGGCACAAGGTTTATTGATTGTGCGGTATCTCCAACTTCAACATTAGCGACATTAACGAGAAACTGGAAATTACGTTGCCTCGTATCATACGCAGCGGAACAAACACACACACACAAACGATAAACTAGAAAACAATAGACGACACAAGATGTAACGTGGTTCGGCCAAAGTTGCCTATGTCCACGGGTACAACTAGGGTTTTTCTTTATTATTTAGGTGCTACAAAGAATTACAATTACATAGCTGAGTATTTATAATAACAAGATTAGGGCTAACTAAACAAATTAGGGCCAGCTACCCTTTCATTGTATTCCAGCCGAAAACAGGCCCAAAAGGCCAAGCCCGACCCAACCCAAAAGCTTCCATAGCCAAACAATATCCCACTTGAAAGCTTTGCCCATACGAACCATCCAAGCAAAATCAGCACCAGTAACTCTAGTAATCTTTATAAACAAGTCCTCTAAGCCCAAGCTAAGACTTCATGTTAAACCCCCCTAGTTGCATAAACCCTTTTCATCAGTTACTAGAAAGGACAATTGAAGCTCCCCCGAGCTCCAACTCAGCAGTCATAACATATCCATCCACAATCTCAACCGGCTCCCACTGACTCGCAATACCGGCTCCAGAGACTCCCAATGGACAAACACTCTCCAAACTCAGCAAATTATTTCCAGGAGAGACTTTCCTATTCTAATTCCCGGTCTTTAAAACCTAACGGTAATTTGTAACTGTACCAAGGGATACGCCCAGTTCTCCCACTGTCACCAAACCCCTGACCTACTTTAGACTTCCGATTACACTCAGCTGACATTCCTATGGCTCCGGGATTCATGTTTGCAAATTGAACCCTCTTAGCCCTAAACGATTCAGCGAGCCTGACTTTGCTAATCGTCTTTACCGGGGTGGTCACTCCCTCAGATGGCACTGGTACCATGTATAACGATCCTCGTTTCAAACCCAGAGCAATGACCAAGTTCCCATCGATCACCTTCCACTTTCCACCACCAAACTTAACTTCTAGTCCCTGTTCATCCAATTGCCTGACTGAAATCAACTTTGTCTCTAGTCTTGGAATCAGCCTGACATTCCGCAAGCTCCATGTAGTTCCCAAAGATGTTTTTAGATCAATGTCACCCATACCCGTTACTTCAAGGATTTCCCCATTACCTAGTCGTACCTTCCCAAAGTCACCTATTTTTAGATTCTTCATTGCTTCATTGCAGTGGGTAGCATGAAACGAAGCACCAGAATCCATGACCCAAACATCAACATTAGACTCTACGTAGCAAACCAGCGCCAGTGGTCCATCTTTATTAAGATTAAGATTGGCTTCGTCATCAGATTCTTCATCTACCTCAACACTATTAACATCCTTTCTCTTAGGACTCAGACACTCACTCTTGACGTGCCCAATTTCATTGCAGCTCCAACACTTCACATTTTTCCGAGTTCTAGACGAACTCCTTCTTCGACTCCCACTGTTCCTACTATTTCCCCTTCCCCTTCCATGTGCAACATCTCAGAAGAAGATCCTTCATTCATACTCTTCCGGCGAGTATCCTCACTTAGTACAATATCCCGGATCCCTTCAAACGTCATGCCACTGACCCCTACTGAACTCGTGACAACGGTCACTGTTCCAGACCATCTCTCAGGAAGTGAAGATAGCAATGCCACAACTTGAGTTTCATCATCGAACTTGATTCCCACATATGACAATCTGGAAATAATCGAGTTCAGATCATTTTAGTGCGCAATAAATGAGCTTCCCTTTTTCAACCTAGTTGTGAACAGTTCCTTCATCAAGAACACCTTATTAGCTGTAGAAGGCTTCTCGTACATGTTTGACAGAGCCAACATCATACCACGAGACGTGGTTTCCTTAATTATGTTAAAAGCAACGCTCCTCGTCAAAGACAAAACAATAGCCACCCTAGCTTTCTTGTCCTTTGAATTCCGGACAACTTCCTCAGCTTTAGTCATACTTGTCGGTTTCTCCTCTAGTACCTCATTAAAGGCTTTCTGACCTAGTAATGTTTCTATTTGCATTTTCTACCATGCAAAATTAGTACCATTAAATTTATCAATCCTAGTCTTCCCTTCTTCGTCAGCCATTGTCTCAAACCCTAATATGTTTACTAATCAAGTCAAGACTGAAAGTAGTGTTCAAACATAGCAATGGCGCGGGCCTGAACTTGTTGGTTGTTCTATTGCATACTACCATTTTCCTCAGTCTCAAAAATCGTAAACAAATAGGTTTAAGAACGCACCTGAAACTTTGGTAACAATATCAAACTGAATATAAGTAAAAAAGCAATGCAACCAGCCCTACCAATCAATTTCCCGACGAATACCCCAACCAATTGGTAAAAGAACTGAAATTAAAAAACCTGATTTCCGAATTCAAGAGTTTAAACCAAACCCTAATCGCACAGTAGCTTCCCCAAAAGAACAGCAGTCTCGTTGCAGCCCTCCCCCTTTTTTCCGGCTGCTGAATGGTGGCAAAAGGCGGTGCAGACCAGGCGGCAGCTTCTTCTTTTCCAGCTGCAACCCAAACCCTAAACCCGACAACCCTTGCGGCCTAGTCCAGAAATCTCAGCGGCTGATCCCAAAATCAGTCGCAAATCTGACAGCCTCCTCCAGTCGTTTTTCGTGCTAGAACCGTGTGTTTCAATGAGCCAAAGTTCTAATACTACTTGTTAGGAATCAGAGTTGGTATCATACGCAACGGAACAAACACACACACACAAACATTAAACTAGAAAGCAATAGACGACACAAGATGTAACGTGGTTCGACCAAAGTGACCTACATCTACGGGTGCAACTAAGGTTTCTCTTTATTATTTAGGTGCTACAAAGAATTACAATTACAATAGCTGAGTATTTATAATAACAAGATTAGGGCTAACTAAACAAATTAGGGCCGGCTACCCTTTCATTGTATTCCAGCAGAAAACATGCCCAAAAGGTCAAGCCCGACCCAACCCAAAAGCTTTCATAGTCCAACACAATGGTGGAAGGAAACTATGGAAGTTTTTTGTGGAAAATATGGAGAAAATTGATTAGTATATATAAGATTTTTAAAAATTAATTTTTTTATGCGTAACGGTTCCATTGGGAAGTACCTCACGAAAAACCACCAAATAGTCGGTACCGATCGATCCGCGACGGTGTTCCCTAACCATCCCGATCGATAACTCCACTCCCTCCACCCTCAATTACCTACACATGTGTATTATCAATGACAATAACATCTTTTTAAAAACATGTACATATGCATATTTTTCTTTGATTAACCATTTTACTATTCTAATCTACCAACACATATGCATATTTTTCATGACTTCACTATCAATAAACGACTAAAAGTCCACATACACATGTGCAAATGCACAGGTGATTTAATGTTTAATTACCATAAATCATTCAATGAATATCTTGATAAATATACCCCAGTTTATATATAAATAAGTATACATAGTATACATATCGATTATATATTCACAACAATTGCATATCAAAGACGATTTCCAGAAACTAATTATTCAGTTCGTAATCCATTATATATTAACAACAATTTCATATCATAGATACTTTTGAATCATTTTTCTTGTAATACTAGTTCAGTTAGTAGAGGCTTTTTTTGCGATGCCTATTCGTAACGAAGATAATAGCATCGTAATTCGACAAGCAATCAGTGGCGTACCCACGTGATTAATGATTAGGATGGGGTCGGCCGACCCCCTGAAAATTTTTGTTTGTTTGTTATATGTACGATCTAATCCGGAGTGACCCCCATGAAATTTCTTTTTGACCAAAACGACTACCAAAAAAATAATATAAAACTTTAAAATTTTACAAATATAAACGTATTAATTATTATGAACTAATTAATAAATATAAACTTATTATAAATTAATTGGTTAATTGGGTATACCCATTAATAAGCTTTATAAAAAATTAACCTTACTAGGCCATTAACCATTTAACTAAATAACATTTTTCCCTAAGCCATCTAATCCCTTCTAAACAATTAACCGGCCTTGTCATACATTTCTCATCTTCATCGAACGTAATTAAGTGAAATGGAAACAAGTGACAATCAACTGAGAAGTGCACCCCCTCCAAACCTAATTAAAATTCACATGCCACTACCGTCTGCGTGAGTCAGGTTGTGTGTTAGAGGTTGCCCCTCCACTCTCCCGAATCTTGTACGAAAAGACCAAACAACCCTAATTTAGGTATTTGTTGAACTTTTTCTCTAACAAATTGAGTATTTTTTGAACTTTTACTCTAAATTTCACTTTATTATTTGATTATTTGCTATATTATTTATTAGAATATTAGATTATCGACATCCAAACACCGAAAAAAGTTCGTGACCTGACTTTTTGGCAAAAATCAATGACCCGACCCGATAAAAAAAATCTCTTTTAATAAATATCTGAACATAAAAATTTTTTCGACTAATTAAAATTTGTTGAAATTAAATGAAGGTCTACATTTAGTTTTTTTAGTTTCTACATGAGAGAAGGGTTTTTATTTGATCCAATTATGTATATATAGTCGTTTAATGAAGAACCAATTTTAAATAGAGAACTGTAAGAACCGTATAAATAAGAACCACTTTTGAATTTGTCATATTAAAAAATCATGTGGTGGCAGTATTATAATTAAGGAAAACACCATGTGCACTTTATTAAGGTACTAAACAAACTGACGCGATGATAATATCATAATTAGGGTATTTATGATATTTTAGCGTTCATACACTATTTGTAGATACACTACTTATTAATATTGATGATACTTTAGTGATCGAATATACTATTTGTGGATTCTTGGTATACTTTAAGGTATTGACCGGCGAATTCTTACTTTAGTGTATTTATCGGTAAATTCACGTGTTGATAACGATAATACTATAGTGCATTCATTAGTGAATATCGTAAATGTGAATTTTTTTAGTATACTTTAGTGTATTCACCGGTGAATACATTATTGGATTCTTATCGTCGATGAATATACTATGTGAATTGTTAGCATGATTTAGTGTATTTATCAGTGAATACACTGCATGTGAATACTAGTAGTACTTCAATGTATTCACAAGTGAATACTTAAATACTAGCTTATTGATCATACCTTAGTCTATTCAAAAGTAAATACACTATTATAATGCATTCAGTGGTGCTTACTTGTATTCGCCAATGAATACATTATTTATGTAACTATAATAAACTAAAATTTATTCACCAATGAGTCCACTTCTACTCATTTGTGAAGCTTAAACAACTTATCGCCAATCCATATAAGCATTTCGGTCACATAGTTAATTCATATTAATCATTATAATAGTGGTTCCAATAACAAAAATCGAATAAAGTATATGCGTTGTCATAGCCAGAATCGTTTATTCCGGAACAAAATATAGAAACTGATTTAAGAATTCGTTTGATTTGAAACATCATAGTTCGTTGTAGAGGAAAGGTGGATTCATATTTAGTAGTAGTGAATACGTTTAGACGTGTGATGAAAAGAACAAAGACAACTATAGAGGAAAGTTGATTTTATGCATTTCACCTATGTTCTTTAAGGATCGCATGTTGTCGAACTCACAATTTTCAAAACGAATGGTATTGGATAGGGGTAAAGAAACAAAGAATAACTTAAATAATCAAATCAATTGAGAAATTGATGGTTTGGTTATTACTTTTTTGATAACTAAGTTTAGTGGTTTAGTTATGGTTATATGTGTGTAAATAACCAAATTATCATAACCTACATTAAAACCAAAATTTATATATATTTAATTTCTATAAACAATATGTTATACATTAGAATTGTTCTGTTATACTTTTTTTAATAATATTAATTATCGTTTATTCTCATTATAAATTAAAATGTTTGCTAATATTTATATGACCCAGATATAATTGGATTTATTAATTGAAATTATTTTGAATTTCACGCTCAAAACCGCTAGTTAACTGAATTAACCGAACCACTTTTTTTTTCCAATAACCAAATTAACCAAAGAGTTTATAACTGAAACCGAGTTTATAACTGAAAACAATCGATTATGAAATTTAACAACCAAAATATTAGCTTAGAAGTTTGGTTTTATCTCATATGAGAACCGAACTCGTCCATTCTCACCCCTAAATATAAACTAAAATATTGAAATAAAAATTTCTGATAATTATTGAAATATAGATTTCTTTTCAAAATATAGACATTGGATGGGACTAGAGGATCGAAAGATGCATATGCACATGGTGACATCCAAGTAATCCTTTGTTCTTTTCTTATAATTTGCTTTTGTTTCCTTCTTTTCTCTTTTTATGTGGCCATGGACTTTTCATTATTACTACACAGATATACCAATGCTAATTCATATTTTTGGACACGTATTTTATTTTTTAAAAATATGTATAAATCAATATCTAAAATTTAGATAATGATTGAAGTTACATATGCCTACTATGATGAATTTGATTGCAATATTAGTTATTCCAATTAAAAGAAAGTTTTGAACATAATTCGTATGGACTAGATAAATATTTTTGAAATTTGATGATTAATAAAATTAATATAATAAACGAGCAGGACATAATTTTTCTATGGTTGGCAAATCTAGTCTTTTGTGGACAGAACATTGTAAAAGTATATATAATACCAAATTGGGAAAAAAACATATGTCACAAAAATAATTTCGTATTGTAAAAGCGAAAAGCGTTGAAAGACAATATATTATTAGAGAACATTCAAATTATCCTCTTTATTGAAAAACCGTAAAAATTCAGTAGTAACCTTTCCATGAGTTTTATTTTGACACAAAAGTTTGTGTATTTACACATTTGATACAAATTCCATGGGTTTTATTTTGACACAAAAGTTTATGTATTTACACATTTGACACAAATTCCTTTTTACTCAAAGTTTTTTCTTTTTACAGATTTGTCACAAAATTTCAATAGTTTTCGTTGCCATTTAGTCTACGTTTCGACGCCTCCGCAATGCGGGGCGGTAGAGTTAGTCTACGTTTCGACGCCGCCGTAACGCAGGGTGGTTCGAGTTACTATACGTTTCGACGCCGCCGCAACGCAGGGCGGTTCGAGTTGCTGTACGTTTCCAAGCATTATGCGAACACATCAAGTTTTTGACATCATTGATTTTCACATATTTCAAATGCTCATTTCATTTGTTAGAATGATTGCCAATTATCGCTTTGCATATTAGAACTTGTGTAAAATATACATTTCAAGATCATGGACTAAAAGAATGCATAAAAATGATTGAGGCATTAGGATTAACCCCGTTTCTTTAGCCTTCTCTCCTTCTCTTACCTACCTTAAATACTATCCCCTAGTTAGCCCTTTTGAGCCTAATTTTTTTCATTTCTAAACCTACATCTCAAAACCTATATACCCGACAAATTAGCCTTTTATCTTTTAACCCGTTTAGTTAAAAATTGACTTGGCTATGATTTAAAGAATGATCATCCGTCGAAAGAAAATGGATCCATCTTATGTTTGAAGAAAAAAACTTATTTAATATGAAAAGAAAGAATTATTGTAAAAAGAAAAATGGGGCAACCAAAAAGAAATTAATAAATCGCCCAAGCTAATGAAGAAATCTCATCAAAAGAGAATCATACTTACTCAAAAAATTGGAGTATACAAAGCTAATCAAAGTGGATGTATTATGAAGAAACAGCCAAACGATTCATGAAGAATTGATAACAATGAATATTTCAACAATAAAAAGAAGTTGACATTCTTGAAGGAAGGGATTTGGTCTTGATGATCTGACTTTAAAAGAGTCCTTAGATTAGTCACATTCTCTAATCTAAGTTGAATAAAGGAATCATTTACATGTTTATCATTCAGCTAAGTCAGATTTTCAATAGTTAGCCACTATTCTCAAATACTTCCTACCCTAACCCTAAGCCAATCATTACAACCCTTTACAAAGCGCTCTTGATTTATGCACATATTTTATGTCAATTGATCGAGATTTGATTTCTACACAAGCCTATGATTATGCAAGCATTAATTATAGCATTGAGTGTTTTCCTTAATGTAACGAACCAAAATCCGGGTTTCGTTTTAAATAAATTAATATTTCTAAATAATATTATGGTGAAAATAATATTTTAGAAATAAGTAGGAAACAAGTGGGTTTCAAGTTTGTAATAGGGTTTTGTTAGTTTTAACTAACTATGGGATGTAATGGATGAAATGGAAGTTGAAGGACTAAATGTGTAAAATGGCCAAAAATCTGCCATTTGACTTGTTGAAGTCAAAATTGGCTTCATTTGCACAATTGAAGTCGTTCTTGAGCAAGAGAGGAAAAAGAGAAAAGTGTGTTGAAGCCATTTTCGTGCAATTGAAGCTTGATTAGTGAAGGTTTTGGCTCACACAATACCTTCATAACATCAAGTAAGTGATTCTCTTCCTCTTGATTTCACCATGAAGGTGTTCTTGGTGGGTTTTGGGTGAAATCCGAAATTATGTATGCATGTGATGAAATGGTGTTAGATTATTGATAATCTAGCTAAACTAAAGTTAAAGAATGATGATTAACATCCTAGAACCCTTTGATTTTGGTTATGAGAAGTTAGGGTTCATATGGTGGAAATTGGGGGTGTTTGGATCATGATGCTAAAATGATGAATTAATGAAGATTAAGTGTTTTTAAGATGTTAGACACTTTAACAAACACCAAATTAACTTAATAATAATTTTTGAAAGAAAAATTAGTGTTAAGATTAAGATAATGAAACTCAAGTGGGTGAGTTTGTGGTGAAAGAGGGTGTTTGGTTATGAGGATAACCCAAACGGGTCAATTTGGGTTGGAAATGTGGAATTGAGTTGTGAACTCAATTGTAGTGGAATTTTGATGTATGATAGATTATTAAACTAGGTGAATTTGTAGGTGATCAAATTGCAAAGCTAGAAGGTGTTGCGGGATCTTCTAACTCAAAAGGTAAGTGCTTTGCACTTACTTAGTAATGATAGGTGGTGGTGTTGATCATGTTTGAATTTCATGTTGGTTATACAAATATCTTATATGTGTTTATTGGTATGTGGATGAATTTAGTTAATAAACCTATATGGTGTAAAAATTGACTTGTGTGGTAAAAGCCAAGTTTGTATGCATAATGTAGTTGACTATGTGGTATATGGTCAAACTAAAATGTAGAATATGTTGAATTGGTGTAAATGACTATGTGGTATATAGTTAAGCTAAAATGTGGTATGTGATAAAGTATAGTAATTGACTTATATTCCACATAAGCCACTTTCCTCAAATTACCACATTTAGTTTGACTTTACACCACATAAGTCAATTACTATACTTTATCACATACCACATTTTAGCTTAACTATATACCACATAGTCATTTACACCAATTCAACATATTCTACATTTTAGTTTGACCATATACCACATAGTCAACTACATTATGCATACAAACTTGGCTTTTACCACACAAGTCAATTTTTACACCATATAGGTTTATTAACTAAATTCATCCACATACCAATAAACACATATAAGATATTTGTATAACCAACATGAAATTCAAACATGATCAACACCACCACCTATCATTACTAAGTAAGTGCAAAGCACTTACCTTTTGAGTTAGAAGATCCCGCAACACCTTCTAGCTTTGCAATTTGATCACCTAAACAAATTCACCTAGTTTAATAATCTATCATACATCAAAATTCCACTACAATTGAGTTCACAACTCAATTCCACATTTCCAACCCAAATTGACCCGTTTGGGTTATCCTCATAACCAAACACCCTCTTTCACCACAAACTCACCCACTTGAGTTTCATTATCTTAATCTTAACACTAATTTTTCTTTCAAAAATTATTATTAAGTTAATTTGGTGTTTGTTAAAGTGTCTAACATCTTAAAAACACTTAATCTTCATTAATTCATCATTTTAGCATCATGATCCAAACACCCCCAATTTCCACCATATGAACCCTAACTTCTCATAACCAAAATCAAAGGGTTCTAGGATGTTAATCATCATTCTTTAACTTTAGTTTAGCTAGATTATCAATAATCTAACACCATTTCATCACATGCATACATAATTTCGGATTTCACCCAAAACCCACCAAGAACACCTTCATGGTGAAATCAAGAGGAAGAGAATCACTTACTTGATGTTATGAAGGTATTGTGTGAGCCAAAACCTTCACTAATCAAGCTTCAATTGCACGAAAATGGCTTCAACACACTTTTCTCTTTTTCCTCTCTTGCTCAAGAACGACTTCAATTGTGCAAATGAAGCCAATTTTGACTTCAACAAGTCAAATGGCAGATTTTTGGCCATTTTACACATTTAGTCCTTCAACTTCCATTTCATCCATTACATCCCATAGTTAGTTAAAACTAACAAAACCCTATTACAAACTTGAAACCCACTTGTTTCCTACTTATTTCTAAAATATTATTTTCACCATAATATTATTTAGAAATATTAATTTATTTAAAACGAAACCCGGATTTTGGTTCGTTACAAATCACCTCCCCTTATTTGGGTTTCGTCCCCGAAACCCGACTTCACATAAAAAGGTTCAGATAATATTTGAGCATTTCTTCCTCGGTTTCCCAAGTCATTTCCGCTCCCCTTCTATATTTCCACCTCACCAAAACTTGGCTAATCTCTTTATTGCGCAAACGCTTCACATTTCTATCCAAGATTGCCACCGGTTCCTCAACATAATTCAACTTTTCATCCAATTCGATATCGTCCAAAGGAACAAAAGTAGATTCATCCGCCAAACACTTCCGCAAATGAGACACATGAAATGTGTTATGAAGTCTACTTAGTCCCTCCGGTAGCTCCAAACGATAAGCTACCGTACCCACCTTTGCTATCACCTTAAACGGCCCGATGAAACGAGGACTTAACTTCTCCCGTTTCCTAAACCGTATCACCCCTTTCCAAGGAGAGACTTTCAAAAGCACAAAGTCCCCCACTTGAAATTCAATCGCCCGCTTCCTATTATCCGCATAAGACTTTTGGCGATCTTGAGCCGCCTTCAAGCGTACTCTAATTTGGTCAATACTATCATTAGTTTCCTTGACCATTTCGACACCGGCACACCATGGCGTGACACAATTTCTTTCACATACATTTCCGCCAATCTATCCGAAGAATACGTTTCCTTTATAGGAAGGAAATGTGCACTCTTCGTCAACCGATCCACTACTACCCATATCGCATCATAACCCTTTCGGGTCTTTGGTAGTTTAGTAATCAAATCCATGGTTATATTTTCCCATTTCCAAAGCGGTATTTCAAGCGGTTGAAGCTTTCCATACGGCTTTTGGTGCTCCGCTTTTACTCTTAAGCACGTGAGACACCTCTCAACATACTTAACAACATCACGCCTCATACCCGGCCACAAAAAATGACACCTCAAATCATAAAACATCTTTGTGACACCCGGATGGATAGAATATTTGGATTTATGCGCTTCATCCAAAATAGTTGTCAAAACACTTGACAACCTAGGAATCCAATTCCTATCAAAGCATGTCTTCAAGCCCATGCTATTTTCACCAAGCTTATCAACATAAGCAACCATCCGCTCTTTCTTCAAGTCACCACCAAGTGCTAACATTTGAGACTCTCAAATTTCGTCAATAAGAGACGATGAAATTGTCATCATGAACGACTTCACTTTAATGTAGTAACTCTATACGCCCTCGTTACTCCCCTAAGGTTATCTCCGACTTTAATGGTTCCTTTGACAACGATATGCAGTTTGTCTACTTTTGCACCAATTAGTTCGCCCACTATCTAAGATAGTCACTGATTCATTTAGATGAAACGTTTATCATTTATCTCATCTTCACCATATGAAATAACAACAGTTCTATCCTCCTAATGCTTTCATGTATGGTCACGTAAAAATGTATTATGGAGTCCACTCATTTCAAAGGAAAACTTTTATAACGTCAAGTTTCCACTTGAATTTCAACACTCCTAACCATAGGATATTTGGATTTTTGAACCACTTTATACGAGTAGTCAACACTTTTGACAACTAAAGAAATCCAAGTTCTAATCCCACGTCACCCACCTCTTACATGGAAATTTCAAAACTTCCTTACCAATCAACCAATTGAGACTCAAGGTCTCAAATTCATACCTCTTGGGGTTCGAGGATCCCAATGCCCATACATAACACCCTTTGAAGCTCGAGTCTTCAACTCACCCATTCTTAACCGATAAAGCATGCGACCTCCTCAAGTAAGGATATCACAACTTCCTTACTTGAATCCTCTTTTACAACATTGGAAGGAAGATCCCTATCCGTGACCCAAACACCCTAAGTATCTCCATTGACTTAATCATAAGTCATCCTTTGAGATTTAAGGATCTCAATCACCGAATCCACCTTTGAAGTTCAAAAACTTCGCTTTTAAACACCGATTGTGAAGTCAAGTAGACTTCCAACATCATTTATGAAGTTCTAGGACTTCAACCACCATTTATGTACACATTCCACCTATGTACATTTCACCCCTTTATATACATATTTCACCTATGTATATCACCGTTTGCGTACAATGTACATTTTAACATTTACCCCTTGACCAAAAAGTCCACATACCGCGAGACCTTTAATCAGTTTTATCCTACCACCGACTGACAGTGGCAATACGCACTCTTCCATTTTCCTTTTTCACCGAAAAGTTTATGTGCTTTAGAACAAAGCACACAGGTTCAATGACCCTTATCAAATCCTCTTTCTCAACTGGAATACTAAGTATCCCTTTTATATCCCCGGTTGATGACAATGGCACAAGCCATGTATATACACCAGTTCGTATACCTCGTGTTTCAATGTCTCTAATGAGAACAGATTAACACGTCACCCCTTTATCATACTAGGCAATGATATGGTTACTAAGTAACCCAACACCTCTTTTACAATCATCGGATCAAAATCCATGTGATCGTTTCATCCACAACCTCATGTTATTAAAACATGTAAACATCAACATTATGACACCCTTAATGATGATCGCCCGAATCCACCGATCTGCTTAGCCTTTCATCAAACACAATGATCGAAAAGCTTCAGTCACGACTATGGTGATTAGAAATGCGTGACCCATAGGCCTAAGCAAATTTCAAATTTTCTCACCATTTGTGTTATCCTCCGGACATATAGCAATGTCCGACATTTCTTCCCATAAAGGGTTTCTAGCTCAGCTAGAATGTTTCGGCTTTCACGAAGCCACTTCTCATTTACTCTTCGTTTTCCACTTATCTCCTATGTTCAACCTTTCTTTGTGCATTTAATAATTGACTCCACCTGAGTTGTACCCTATACGCAAGGATCCCCTTTATAACGTCAACAGATAGCATCGAGAAACCCGATCTATCTACATTTCTTCGATGATTCCAAGATTCGAGCGACTTCGACCAGTCATAAAACACTTGCCCGAAATCTTATTGATCACCTCTGCTGTCCACTGCACATGAAGGAACTCTTCCACTATGCCACCCACCATGGCTTGTAATCGATGGTAATTCAACGTCATCTCATGAATTCCCTCGATGCATGTGCCTTCACGCCCTTATGCCTTTCTCCTCACGAAGATTAATTTACCAATCCTCCGCCATGTCCCGGAGTCGACTCATCGTGCGTAATACGCCCTCTACCAATCACAATGGATTGCTTCAAAAGACAAGACCATCATAGTGATTCATCGTTAATTAATCAGCTATTAACTCTCACCCTTTAACTCCTTTGGTTCGCACACCACGAACCCTCTTGTGAAAACAAGGTTTTCCTTCCACTTCGGTTCACCAACCGAAGTTCTTCCCGCTCTCTAGGCTTCACACTGTTCCTCCCAAGGATCACCTCAAAGAGCCCTATCTTCTTTGAAGGAAGATTGATACAACATGATAGAAAGCTCTAGCCATTCTCCGCTAGATTGATGCATTCTTTTTCTCCCAACCTATTCCATGTTTCTCACCACCCACGAGGTGATACACTACTAGGCTTTAACATACTTGAGTCCTTAAGATGACTTTCATCCACCATTTCTTTTACTTACACAAGTGCCCCTTAGTCTCCCTGACAAATTTTTAACTAAGTTGTAGATGTTCTACCTACTTATAGGTCTTTAATCTACCCACTCGTTAAGGCACTATATCTTATCTATGTGTATATGTATTACCCCCATCTAATCATCCATATACATACATACATACATACACACACATATAACCACCTTCACCTAATCCTTGCAAATGTTCATTGTTATATGGTTATCATAAAGTCTCTTGCACATTTCGTCTTATTAAACATATTGGCCAGACATGTTTAATAGTACGCCATGCCCAATTGTAATTACCATCTCCATATAACAAGTCACAAAACAAGTTTCGGCACACATAACACCTTAACAACATTCATCATACATATATACATACACCATATATATATATTATCATTTTGTCAAATCATTACTAACCTTTCATTTCCGCAAGCTCCGAGTCTTAGTCAAGTCCTTCATGGATTCTCGTATCATTTTCCCCCATATCAAGAGCATCCGGTTTGAGTTTGGTGCCACCACACCAAATCCCTCAAACCATTGCTCTGATACCAAGTTGAAACATACCACTTTTTAAAAACAAAGCTTTAACGCGCGGAAGTCTAAATCCCAGAATTTTTTTTTTTTTTTTTTTTTTTTTTTTTTTTTTACTTCTCGCGTCCCGCGAGAAACTTAGACCACACCCGTCGTGGCCCGCGAGAAGGCCTTTTTCACAGAAAGTTTCCAGCTTTTCCTGCAGTTCATACTTAGCCATTTTTCCAACTTTTTCTAAAATGTTTGACACCAAACCTTCCCAACACATGGGTTGAATATAAGTCAACCATTGTGGAAAAATGGTGAAGTCGGTGTAAATTGACTTATGCGGAATATAAGTCTAACCATTGTGAAATAATGGTGAGATTGGCGTATATGGACTTATGTGGTATATAAGTCAAACCATTGTGGAATAATGATGAATGTGGTGTAATTGACTTATGTGGTATATAAGTCAAGTGTAAGGGACCTTAGTCGACCAATTGGGTATGAACGGGTCAAATGGGTCAAATGGGTGAAAGGGATGAAAACAAGATGTAAATAGTCAAACTAAATGTGGTAATTTAAGGAAAGTGGCTTATGTGGAATATAAGTCAACCATTGTGGAAAAATGGTGAAGTCGGTGTAAATTGACTTATGCGGAATATAAGTCTAACCATTGTGAAATAATGGTGAGATTGGCGTATATGGACTTATGTGGTATATAAGTCAAACCATTGTGGAATAATGGTGAATGTGGTGTAATTGACTTATGTGGTATATAAGTCAAGTGTAAGGGACCTTAGTTGACCAATTGGGTGTGAACGGGTCAAATGGGTCAAATGGGTGAAATAGGTGAAAAGGGTGAAAACAAGTTGTAAATACTTGTTTGATATGTTTATATCATTACTAATGGTGAAATATTATTGTGGTTATGCAGGGAAAGCTCCGAGGTAGGTCTATGTCAATGTTCAAGGGGAAGGATTCTCGTATGCAATTTTTGTGTTTTTAAGGATTTATGTAAAATCCTTGTAAAGTGGTGTGTTTGACACTTGATTTATGTTTTGGTGAATATGTAATGTCATATGTTTGTTTTTGGTAAAAACCCATGTGTTGGGAAGGTTTGGTGTCAAACATTTTAAAAACACTTAATCTTCATTAATTCATCATTTTAGCATCATGATCCAAACACCCCCAATTTCCACCATATGAACCCTAACTTCTCATAACCAAAATCAAAGGGTTCTAGGATGTTAATCATCATTCTTTAACTTTAGTTTAGCTAGATTATCAATAATCTAACACCATTTCATCACATGCATACATAATTTCGGATTTCACCCAAAACCCACCAAGAACACCTTCATGGTGAAAACAAGAGGAAGAGAATCACTTACTTGATGTTATGAAGGTATTGTGTGAGCCAAAACCTTCACTAATCAAGCTTCAATTGCACGAAAATGGCTTCAACACACTTTTCTCTTTTTCCTCTCTTGCTCAAGAACGACTTCAATTGTGCAAATGAAGCCAATTTTGACTTCAACAAGTCAAATGGCAGATTTTTGGCCATTTTACACATTTAGTCCTTCAACTTCCATTTCATCCATTACATCCCATAGTTAGTTAAAACTAACAAAACCCTATTACAAACTTGAAACCCACTTGTTTCCTACTTATTTCTAAAATATTATTTTCACCATAATATTATTTAGAAATATTAATTTATTTAAAACGAAACCCGGATTTTGGTTCGTTACACTTAACATACTATATCCATATATTTAACCCGAGTGTTGAGTGGACATTTGTGAGACCGTAATTTTATGCATAATCATAGTTCCATCGAATATGTTAGGCTTGCTACCATATTGTGGAGAAACACTCGAAAGGTATAACCTCCAAATCATTGTTTTTAAGAAGGCCATTCAGCCATTTGTGACAACAGCTTTGGATTAACCTTTTACCAATACTTTACTTCTACGGGTAAAATCATGCATGAGTTTTCTTGAGTACAAGCAAAGTTTAAGTGTGGGGTATTATGATATGACGTAAATTTTACTAGTTTTGCATGCATAATTATCCCCGAAATCATCACAATTAGAGATAATATGATAATAATTGATGCCTAATCCACTCATTTGTGTTCCGATAGGATAATTGACCCGGATTTACAAAAACATGAAGAAAACACTCAAAATCAAGGTAAAATCAGCATTTGGGGGCCAATTGAACGAAACCGGACACAAAAGGTCAAAGCTGGAACTCAAAAAGTCAACAAGGACCGAACAAGGGTAATGCACGGCCGTGCATTGCCTTGCACGGTCGTGCAAACCAAAATCTGGGTCCCTGTACTCCCCTGTACTCCCTTGTACTGCCAGATTCCGCACATGAAAGAAATGAGTACTTTGCACGCCCGTGTAATCCAATGCACGGCCGTGCATTGCCAAAATTTTAGCCTATAAATAGAAAGCTCATTCTAATGTTTTAGGTGTCTTTTAACAAGAGGCGTGAAGGCCTTAGTACTCTGCTAAGAGCCGAAACTCTCTCGGTTTTGGTCCGTTTAGCTCTTCTTTGTTTATTTCCTTTTTGAAGTCTTGTAATATGAAGCAATTCTTCTCGTTTGAGTAAGACAAAATGCATTCTAAACCCGCTCTCCCTTGGTGTTGGAACACTTCCACATATTATCTAAGGGTTAGTGGAGTCACTTGTATAGTCATTCATGGCTAGTTCTCTTGTGTTACTCCAGTTGGTTGAACTTTAATTAATTAATGAAGTATTTTTAGTATGTTATGTTTTTAAAGTCTTTACTATGAATTATCTTAAAAAGACAAGAATAAGTGATCTTTAAACCAATCTAATAATCTTAAATCTTGTGAGTTACTTAAGCAAGACTTCTTGTTTGGGAAACCTATTCGATGTTTGTATGGTCTATATACAAATCTTGGTGCTAGCATGGCCAGTTAGTATAGATTTAATATTATGGGTTGATTGGAGGTTTGGGTATTCTGTTGAAGCACTTTCCTGTGACAAACACTCTGGATAGATTCTAGATAGATAGAGTCTTAGTTTAGTACTTTCATGTATGTATTTTTTGTAAGTGTCTGTATGTATTAGTCATCGAGTTGTATTTACTTTTACATATTGACTGTTGCAGATTTCTCTAAGTGTTTTGCGCACTTGTATGTGCGCAGGAAGTAGTTCCTGCGTACTTAGCAAGTACGCAAGAATACCTATGCGTACTTGCTAAGTACGCATGAGCAAATTGCCCTGCGCACTTGCTACGTGCGCAGACATCAGGTCGTGCATAAATAGGAATGGTTGACAATAGATAAGTACGCAATCATAGACGCATTTAGATTAGCAAATACGCAGAACTTTGTAATCTCAGAACTTCTCTCTGTAACCTTCAAGTGTTTATAATAGATGAACATTTATAGTGATTATCTTGTCGGTTTACTTTTTCGTAAGACTCTCCACCTAGTCACGGGTATTCCGCACCCGGTCCGACTAGTAGACCCACTTGCATGTGACGATCCGCCACACCCGAGGGACCTATATATTCAGCAGGTCGTTTGAGCCCTAACCAGACCGGGCAGTTTATGTCGGTATTTCTTTACTTCTCTCGTGTCGGCTTGCAGTAGACTTCTAGCGGGAGCCATGGTGTTTGAACTTGAGAATGAAAGTCTTATTTATTTAAAATAATATTATAAGTAAAGACAACTATTTAAGAACATAATTTGTTAGGTCCGAGCATTCATAAAGTAGCTCTGGAGGGAATTGCGCATTCCGACTTTCCAAAGGAAGTTACAAGACATGACATACGTCATTCACCGGATAATCTTAGTCCAAATAATGAACTGTGAGATACCGACGGACTTGAGACCCCGTTTAGGGTCCGTTATATTCATTAAGGAACAACCGGCCGACCGTATCCATTGTTCCGTTACAAAATACTAACTCCCCTATCGAAAGGGTTAGTACTAGTAACTATGACCAACCTTACTTTAAATATAACATTAATTAACAAGGGATAAAAACTAGAGTGACGTCTTAAACGAGATAACCTTTCTAATTACATTTCTTATCTGATTATTTTCCTTGTAAAACAAAACCCATTTTCCAACTTATTATCCTAGTCAGACAATAGCAGGGGTTGAGTACAGGATTCGTATCCATGGTTCGATACTTGGTTCTTACCCATACTTTACTACGCTGCGATAGGTTCACTTTCCTATTGTGTGTGTATTTAGTTGAAGTAATTATCACTTTAATTTATAAATTTAAAACCTGATTTTGTGTAGCCCCAAATAGAATATATTTATTACTAAAACTACGCCATCAAGTTTTTGGTGTCATTGCCAAGGATATATATTTATATTTTTATCTACATATAAAACACACATCAGTCAGCCAATGTTTCCAAGAACACTAAAGGAAGTATTAATCAGATGGTCCACTTGAGCATGCCACTTTTCGACATGGCCATGTGTGGCCGCAGATTTGCTTTATATTCCCAATTCACCCCTCATTTGAAGGGGATTTAACTTTTGACAAAAACCCTAGTTCTCTCAACATCTTTAGGTGATTTCTCAACATCTTTAGGTGATTTTGGGCGGCTCTTGCAAGATTGAAGGCGAAGATTGAAGATCCAACACATTCAAGGAAGATTTAACCTCATACAACCTATATCTTCTCATTTTCTTGGTTTGATTACTAGATCTATCATGTTTTCTTTCATGTTCTTGAGCTTAGTTGTGGTTGTGTAAGGTTTATGGGCTAAAAATCTTGATTCACTTAGATTAGATGAGTCTTAGCTAATTTTGATGATGTATATTTGATTTTTGATGGGTTTATGTTGATGACTTTAACATGTTCTTGAATCTCCTTCAATGATTATGTGTATTTGTTTGATTTGAGTATATATTCTATCTTGTGGGTGTCTTGACCATATTATGTTGTAAAACCGTATGTGTTAAGGTATTTATTCATAAATATGTGTATCTATGTGTATGTATTCATGGCATTTGACTAGGAATGATGGATGGAAATTATTATATATATGATTGTTGTTCAGATGTGCATCCTTATGTATATGCTTGGAAAGGCCGTTACAATCGTTGTTAATTCCTCATGTCATTATGTATGTGTAATTATAATTTGCTAGATTGAATTTGTAGTTCATATATTCGTGATTTGATATTTACAAGTTATCATTGGGTTTGCATCGAATGATTTTAGATGGTTACTGTATTAACCTCGCTTTAACTTTCTGAATAGTCATATGATTAGATAACCCTGGCGGAAGTCTATTCAATTTTCGTATTGCACGTGTATAAAATGATCTAATCATGAATCTATATATGTTGTCATTGTTTGGCTAAGTGAATTCGAAGTCTAAGTGAATATCCTCTCTTGCTTGTTTATCTGCCCCAACGCCTATCTATCTTTTATTTTTATTTAGTTTAAGAACACAAAAATATCAAATCTTCTACTTTGATCGGCTAGATAGTGACAAAGTTTTATTATCGGGAGCTATCGTGTCCACAGAATGATACTCGGTTCTTACCTAAAGCTATACTACTATACGATAGGTACACTTGCCTATTGTGTGTGTAGTTTAGACCTAAGGTGATAATCGTTTCTTTATTTAAAACCCATTTTGTGTGAAAAAGCTTTATTAAATTCTATATACACTTTACACACATCAAGTTTTTGGCGCCTTTGCCGGGGACACATAAATTCTGAGAACGACCCGAGTCATTGCTTTAGCCATTATGTATATATTTGCTATTTCTGTTTATTTTGTATTTATTTTATTTCTTATTTTTATCCTATCTTTATATGCTACCCGTGATCGTTTTGCTCGAGTGTTCTTTTTAGTTATTTTCATGGATCACGACTATGTGAGTTACAGTGGAGGATACCAGTTTGATCATGGAGGTTACCATGAGGAAGTTTGGTGCGAGATCTTTGGAGGACCCCACTATACACCGGATTGTTATCGTTTCTAGGGGTATCACACAGATCGTTATGAAGAACCACACTCCTACTTACAACCATTTGAATTCCATCATACCACGATCCCAAACAGAGCCCCGTCCGTCATTATAGTAGTTGCTGCAACAAGGAATCGATATGTTTTCAAAGCCGACCACCGGTTGTGATCATGATTTGGTTGAGCAGCAAGACATTTATGTTAGTGAATCCGAGGAACTCCATAGGGTAGAGGCACAAGGCATTGCGATCAATACGAGAAAGTTCATCTTGTAGCACATATATGAGTATTGATTTGGAGCATGAGGATGGAAGTGAAGCCCATAGAGCTCCATCCTTTGATGTGTTTAAGCAAGAATCTGAAGCGGAGACGATAATGGATGAAACACAAGTCCCACCTCCAGTTCAGAGTGGATTCGAGTATGATGAGCCACAGTTTCCATGCCCCCGCGTGTTGACCAATGACGAGCTAGAATCAGGTAAGTGTTTCACTACTAGCTTGATTGATTATGGGTATGATTCTCATGTTTGCATATGGTACCATGTATGATTCTTTATATCCACTATGTACATTACATTTGTCTTGTAAGGATGATATGATGCAGGGATCGCAAAGGAAAGAACATCGCGAGGACGAGCTCATGGATGAAATGGAAGTGGTTCTCCCGAGCGTCACTAATGGGGAGACCACAGACCACACTGTTCTATCTTGGGAGGGCGAGTTTGGTGACGAATTGGTGAGCATACTTCTTATGGAAGGGAAAGGAGAACGGTTTGACCCGATTGGCGATCTTGATGAATTAGAAGCATTGCTTTATGGGAAGTCAACTGTGGTAATCAAGGAAGAACCTTACCGAGAGGAAGATGTGCAAACGGACGGGTTCACCAACGGACCAATGACCATAGTGATACCCGATCCTCCCTTGTGTACCAAAGATAGTCGACCCGTGATTGACCATGTTGTTGATTCATCACATTAATCAAACAAACCGCGGGAAAGGGCGAACTACTTCACGGACCAACCGACTTTTAAGGCGCGACATCAGTTCATCAAGCATTGCAAGTCAACAATATTTTTGTCTGGATGAATGCCTCATTCGTTACGTCAGTTGTATCAGGTTTGGTCCGGGCAAATACAAGTGTTAGTCGCATGACCCCATTGCTTTATGTTTGCATTCACCATCGAGTTCTCACTAACCGGTGGTGAATGCACTAAACCAAACGGGTCGGATGGGTTTTCAAGTAACACGAGCCACCCGTTTGTTAAATCGCTCCGTCATTTGCCCTGGAATGACATGCTTTAGGGCTGTGTCAAGCTAAAGACTCGTTAATAAATAAAGTGCTTCTGGGAGGCAATCCGAGTTTTTGTAAGTCGTTTGTTTAATTGCTTTTGGTTTTTTGCGGGAATTGCCAGACACGAGCTAAACACAAGTTATGTTGCTAAAACCCACTGTCCACACGAACATGTGTTTGATCCACATGGTCATGTGGATCGCAACACTTGGCTAATTCTCGAACACAAGGGCGGACATGAGCATGTCTGGCCTGTGTTTCCAGGACACATGGTCCACACGACCATGTCCGTGGTCCACATGGTCATGTCAGCCAAAATTTTCAAAAAAATAAAATTAACAATCTGTGTCCGTTTAAACTTTTCATTTACTGCTTTAGTATGCATGCTTTAAACTTTCCAAACTTTTTAAAAAAAAATTATCAAATCTTCTACTTTGATCGACTAGACAGTGACAAAGGTTTATTATCGGGAGCTATCGTGTCCACGGATCGATACTCGGTTCTTACCTAAATCTATACTATTATACGATAGGTACACTTACCTATTGTGTGTAGTTTAGTTCTAAGGTGATAAATGTTTCTTTATTTAAAACTCATTTGTGTGGAAAATCTTTATTAAATTGTATATACACTTTACACACATCGAGACCCATGGATGCTCCTACTATCAATATACCTAAAATCTATACTACCTATTAAATAAAAATCTTATGGGACACATGGTATGATTCTAGGTCTCCTCAACTTATGTTTTCCCGACTCTCTCTCCTATTAAATATATAAATTTCGTTAATTGTTTTTATAATTTTTTGTTTCCTGCCTCTCTCTCCTATTAAATAATAATGATTTATATATTTTTTTTTATAAAATATTTTTTGTTTTAAAAAAAGTTAGGTTTGTTCATAAAACAATTTACTAAATTGAACATTTCGTTCATTTTTTTGTAAATCATTTTAAAAAATAACTATACAACGTTTCTAGAATTTTATTAAAAAACGATGTAATATACCATAAATATATAATATATAAATCCTTATTACTAAGTATGCATCGCATTTATTCAACCCATGTAATGCCGAGTTTCTAACCTAGTTTATAATAAATAAATAAATATATACAAGTCTTTTGTTTATCTAATAAACAAAACGTATTATTAATATAAAATCATTAATATATTCTATAACTCTTGATATAAACTAGAAATTGTACCCCGTGCTCCGCGGCGGGAACCAGACCTTAAACGGTTGAGACGGTGACATTAACGTGACCAATCACAAAAGGAAATGTGTTTAAATAAGTTTTACCCCGCGCTCCACGGCGGGAATCATAAAATTCATAAAAGAAATGTATGAAGTAACGGTGACTCGTTTGTGGAGGTCGAAAAATAGATAAAAACAGTTAGATAACGGTACCGATATTTCTTATTCGTCACGGTTGGCAATCGATATAACCCAAGATACCTAAAAAATACTTTATTTTGAATACGACTGCGTTTTTAATAAAATTTACATTAGGGCAATAACAAAGAAAAAAACAAACACATTGAGAAAAAAATCAGATTATATATACTACATGGGGTAAACTTAAAACTTGTAAGAATTGAATCTTATAAAACTTGAGAGGGTCAAAGTTAATACTTAGAAAATGGAGGGATTACTTTTGTCAGTCTACAAACTTAAAGGTTAGATTTGGTCGGTGGATAACTCCACCCACACTTAGGATTAAGTATTAGTTAAATGATAAATCCTAATTATCTAATAAATCATTCTTAGATGGTAATATTGTTACCATATTATATTATAAGTACTAGGTTAAAGCTCATGTATTACATGAGTTGAATAAATACAATTTATTATAAAACAACAGTTTTTATTAAGATTTGTATGTTCGATGTTATCAGTCATTGGTAAAATAAGAAATAATGAAGATTTAAGAATTATAAAATTGTATTTTAAGATAAGATATAATTCAAATTTTCTTATGATTTAGTAATTTTTAATAAAATATTAGAATAAATTTTAGATATTTAATTATTTAATATAACTGTTATTTAATAGGAAAGAGAGTCGGGAAACAAAAATCTAGACTTCGCCAGAAGTCAACACGTAGCAAGTATAGTTATTCATTTATCGTAATATAGGTTAGAAACCCGGTATATTACACAGGTTAAATAATTGCAATATTATATATACTTAGTAATAATGATTCACATATTACATATTTATGACATATTACATAGTTTTTTAATACAAATTTAGAAATGTTATATAGTTATTTTTTTAAAATGTTTTATAAAAAGTAAAAGAAATGTTCAAATTATAAAAATGTTTTATGAACAAACCTTTTTTTAAATAAAAAAACGTTATATAAAAATAATTATAGAAATCATTATTATTTAATAGGAGAGAGACGCGGGAAACAAAAATTATAAAATAAATTTGTATAATTAACAGGAGAGAGAGCCGGGAAAAAAATTGTTAAGGGTGCATGTGAGAGTGACAAGTGTCCAGCAAAACCTTTATTTATTATATAGTATAGATATTTAAATAGAAGTGTCGGTGGGTTCCCTATCGACATTTCTATTAAAAACTTTGTTGTTAAATAAGTTTGTTTCTATTACCAAACACAAAGAATGTGTTAGAGGAGATGGTAAGTTCGTTCTGTCATGGGTTCAAACCGCAATGCCTGCAACTATTTTTTTCGTTCAGGACATATATGTTTCAATCTCTATAATCGATCCGTCGTAACTTCATACATTTCCTTTAATCGTACAGCGACGTGTGGGTGCCGTGAAGAATGAGACTGACACCGACTGAAAAACATCGGTACCATTATACAACTGTCTTTTATCTATATTTCGATTTTCACAACCGAGTCGCCGTAATTTCATGCGTTTCTTTTATGTATTTAACCACGTTTTTATTTGTTTGCCACGTTAATATCACAGCATCAACTGTTTAAGGTCCGCATCCCGCCGCAGAGTGCGGGGCACAATTTCTAGTTATAAGTATGTATCGACTTGGTTCTCGTTTAGTCGTTTGTATGTCCTTTGACGTAGATAGTTATATCGTAATGTTTTGTATTGTGCACATAATCTAACAAAGACTCAATTGTGAACGACAATAACATTAACTAATAACTAGTGATGCATTACTCGAGCAATGCGGTGGTGTTAAAATTTGTAATGCTCGGTTTCAGTAACATGTACAGTGGTATTCACCCCGCAAAAAAATCAACTTCGAAACGTTGACAAAAAATAATCATGTCGAAACGGCAAATTCGGTATTTTATAAAACATCACATTTTAAAGACCGTAATAGGAAAACTAAAAAAAACTAAAGCTTGAAGCAGCTTTGACGACTTGTACGTTTGATGTGCCATCAATTATACATATTTATCATGCATAATCATCCATATATTTGATTAATTTCTAGACAATTGCACCAAAATTAGGCCTAAATTGGTTCCTTTGAGATAATTACATGTTATTTAGCTTCCCGCACCAAAAGCAAGAAAAAGTCGAGAATCTATGAAGGTGGTATTCAACCCGCGAAAAAATCAACTTTGAAACGTTGACAAAAAATAATCACGTTGAAACGGCAAATTCGGTATTTTATAAAACATAATACTTTAATGGTTGTAGAAGCCAGTTAATGCACGGTCAACATGAGGCACGCCCATTCATGCCCATGCACGGTTGTGTATCTTTTCAGAATTGCCAGAAAAAAGCTGATCAACGTACAAAAAGTGATTCCGGATGCATGGTCATGCCTCCCCAGATCAACCTATAGAATAATTGGAATTGATAAAATTCAAACCGGATCTTGCCCTTGTCCTTGCTAATATAGGTGACAAACCCTTGTTTCATTTTGTGTTATATTGGCGAAAAAATAGTATATAAATCATTAAACACACGAAAAAAAACCAAAAGTTGCTAGAAAATCAACTGAATCGATTGGGGGAGCGTGGCGATGGGATCGAACACACGCCATGCGGGGGACAATGGGACTGCTCACCACAAAGGCAACTCCAACTTCCTTTCTGATTTTATTTAGTAAATATATTTATAAAACGAAAAAAATAAAAAAAATTGATAAAATTTTTACTGTTCATACCCACCATACTTTTTAATATATACTTGAAATGTTGTCCCGCGTTCCATGGTGGGAGGCGATCCTTAAACGGTTGAGCCGATAACATTAACGTGGTTAAGGAAAAACACGTGGTTAAATAAATTTTACCCGCGCTCTGCGGCAGGAGGCGGATCTTAAACGGTTGAGGTGGTGACGTGGCTAAGCACAAAAAGAAACGTGGTTAAATACATAAAAGAAACGTATGAAGTTACGGTAACTCGGTTGTGGAGATCGAAACATAGATAAAAGACTGTTATATAACGATATCGATGTTTTTCAGTCGGTGTCGGTCTCATTCTTCATGGTACCAGCACGTCACAGTTAGTCGATATAATCCACGATACCTAAAAAATACTCTATTTTGAATACAACCCCGTTTAAAAAAAAAATATACTGGAACCTTAAGAAAAAAAATAAATAAAAAAACAAAAATTATTAAGAAAAAATTAGATCTTATATACTACATGGGGTAAACCTAAAGCTTTAAAAACTTAAGGGGGGTTAAAATGACATTTTACTAAGTTGAGGAGCCATTTTTGCTATGTAACAAAGTGGAGGGGTTATTAAGAGTTTTTGGGTTTAGTTTAGCTTTTATGGTTAGGTTTTTGGATTTAGCTTTTAGTGTTAGGTTTTTAAGGGTAGGGGTGGGGTGGGTGGGTTTAGGTTTCTGGAGGTGGGTGTACGGGGTTTAGGTTTCCGGGGGTGGGTGTGGGGGTTTAGGTTTTTTGGTGGTAGGGTGGGGTTAGGTTTTTGGGTGGGGGAAGGGTGTGGGGTTTAGGTTTTTGGGGGTGTGTTAGGTTTTTGGGGTGGTACTACACATATGCAGTATTGCATTTTTTTAATGAGGACGATGTTTAAAACATGGTCTCCGAACCACTTTTTTAGTTTTTGATTTATATTTTGAGTTATGCTTTTTTATTATTTTTTTCCCTTTAATAAGTAGTTCTCTCATTAAGTTCTCTTATTAACCCAACCCTATATATATAATATTAATATATATATATATATATATATAAAGGGGGAGGTTCAAATAACAAGCAGTTTTTCGCTAATAAATCTAAAAAATGACAAAAACCTTAATAAACGATATTAAACGAACTCCGATTGAGCTAATTTCAACGGCGTTGGAACCGTGTCGTCGGACTCTACCATCTTAGCTTTTAAGGTTTAGATTTTACGTTTGAATTTTAGAGTTTTAGCCTTATGGTTTAGGCTTAGGGTTTATCTTTTAGGGTTTAGATTTTATGTTTTAGGTTTTTTTGGGGGTGGGGGTGGGGGGTTTAGGTTTTTTTAGGGGGGGGGGGGAGTGGGGGGGTTTAGGTTTTTGGGGGGTGGGGGTGGTGGTTTTATGCTTTTCAGGGTGGGGTTGGAGGGGGGTTTAGGTTTTTGGGGGTGCGGGTGGAGGGGGGTTTAGGTTTTTGGGTTCGGGTTAGGGTTTGATTAGACGGTTCCAACACCGCTGGAATGAGCTCAATCGGAGTTCGTTTGACCACTTCTTTGTATTTTTTTAGCAAAAAACTAATTTTTAGTGGAACCGTCCCATATATATATATATATATATTTAGGGTAAGTATATGGAGAAATCCATTGAGTTGAGAAAAATTATGGAAACTCTCTATTAATGTATGTAACAGCTAAAAATTGGTGAAAATTAAAAAAAAAACTATTTTTTAGATAGATTCTATATCTAATTTTATAACCTTTGGCAAAAAAAAATCAAAAAAGCGCCGACTGTTTTTTTTTATAAAATCGTTGAACATTGTTACGTATGTAAAACGTGAATTTTTGTTATTTTTTCATATGTTACATATGTTACTGCTGACATCATGCTGACCAATATTTAGAAAACGTTAATTTCAGCTATTTTTTCAAGATTTAAAAAAAAACAATACTCGACGGTTTTTTGTTTTTTGGTGACGAAAATAGTAATAAAAAAGGATAAAAAAACATAAGTTACATTGAGTTTTCATAACTCAAATGGGTTTTCATTATAACCCTCCCATATAAATAAATATATATATATATATATATATATATATATATATATATGATGAATTTAAGGAGGTTGCTAACAAGAGACTTGAGATAAACCTATTCAAGAACTTTTATAACTGTTATGTTTTGCTGGTACTCTCAACTATGAATAATTTAAATTTGAAAGTATACTATAACATCTACCATAGATCAAATTATATCCAAATAAAGTTTGATTTACCCTCGAGACACACCATTGAAACATGATTTACGACTCGAGATAAGACGTTAAAAAAAAAATGAGATGGCTGACTAACACGGCTTGTATTGTCCCTACTGCTAGTAATACGGACCGTATTGACCGCCATTGGTTTTTGCTCAAGGTTTTTTGAAACCCACTTGCCACGTGACAAGCTCTGATTGGTCAGCATTCTCTATATATAGGAGGAGTTGTGATTTGAGTTCATTGCCATTCTTATATTCTTTCTAGAGAGAGAGTAGTGAGAGAAAGTGTGGGAACCCTCCTTTAAGCGTACCCCATGTTTTAACGCTCATTTGAGTGTTCAAACGCTTTTAGTATATTTTGGTGTGTCAGGGGTACAGTGGGTATACTCAGTAATACGAGAGTACCCTTGATATGTCATAATTTATACATGTTTTGCATGCATAATAATTCCATATTATACTACTAATTGAATAATAACCTTGCAATTACTACTTAAAATCGTTTATATTTCACAATTGTAGGTTAAACGGTGTCCCAAGAGAAATAGAGCAAAAACAGCCTAAAAACATCAAGAAATCAAGCTTTTGGAAGGAGCACACCTGAGCTTTGACCCCCAAGAAGTCAAAATTGGTCAACACAAGCCAACAATCAGCAAAAGAGAAAAGGGGGGAGAAGTAGGCCATTGCACGACCGTGCAAACCTATTCCGTGTGCCTCAAGATGCTCTCGTACCATGCCATCTGTACTTGTGTACTTTTGAGCCTTTGCACGACCGTGCAATCCAATGCATAGCCGTGCATTGCCATTTTTGGAGCCTATAAATAGATGACTTGGGTTCTTCATTGCACACACCACAATTCACAGAAAATACACTCTCATAGAGTTCGTAGCTGTAGTTTAGAGTAGGTAGTAGAGAGTAGATAGGCTCTTCCGCTTTGTTCACAATAGGAGAGCCTACGAAACTTAGCGTTATGCTTGTTCGTATGGCCATTCGTGGCTAAACCCTTTGTATTGCTTGGGTGAAGATGAAGTTTGGCGTATGTTAATGTTTAACTTATTAGTCTAATGATATGTTTATGTTCTTTAATTATTCACTCTTAAAACCATCTTCATGATGGACTTTTTTTTATTATCTAAATTAGTCTTTAAACTTGTGAGTGTTCTTGATTTTAAAGTGTAAGACCGTAAAACCTTTTTAATCAAACTTCTCTTGAAACTTGTACATCTTTATACAAGCGGATTTTGATAAGCCAACTGATAGCGTGGTTTTAGTAGTAATAAATATATTCTATTTAGAATTGGTTTCACGAGATCAGGTTTTAAATTTATAAAATGATAATTACTTTAACTTAAGACAAACACAATAGGCAAGTGTAACTATCGCAGCGTAATATAGTTTAGGTAAGAACCAAGTATCGAAACAATGGACACGGTCGAGTTCCAATACTCAACTTTTGTTATCGTTTAGCCGGATTAATTAGTGAGTGAGTTTTGTGTGCTTGTGAAGCACGTAAGTAAATGACGGTAAAGTAAACAACAGAAAAGTAAAAACGTGCATGATGTGTGTAACAGAAATGTAACGAACAGAATAGTAAACAGCAGAAAAGTAAATATCTCGGAAATGATCAGGTCACAGAAAGTATTGCTTCGTGCTTCGAATCAGCTTGGTACGTGATAATGTTAAGTTGACTAATTCAGTGGTATGACTACTACAAACTTGTGACTCGAGTCACCTCTAGAGCCTTGTCCTCACGACATTTGATTCACGAATTAAAATCTTTAAATTAAAATAGTAGTGCCTCCCGTTAAGGATAATAGTTACCCTCAACCCTTTGGTGTTATCTCCGAGTTGGTTTAAGACATCGAACTTAAATGCTTTAGATTATAGTTAAATGGGTGATTACATTTTGCTCACCGGGAGGCGATGTAACAATGGGACCAAGTATAAAGACGTACCGTTCCCAGCACGAGTTCACCAATTATTGGTCGCATAATAAGTTCGTATAAAGACGTACGACCTTAATATTGTAGACCAAGCCTTGGTTTATCAATCTCAACTTATATAAAGACGTACAAGAGGAAGTTTGATTAAAAAGGTTTTATGATCTTACACTTTAAAATCAAGACACTTCCTAATACATCCACTTCCTATTGTGTGTGTTTTTAAATTTAAGTAATTATCATTTTATAAATTTAAAACCTGATCTCGTGAAACCTTTTCCAAAATAAATATATATATATATACTAAACACACACTGTCAACCCTAATAAATACTCTCGGTATACCGAGATTTTTAGCGAGAGATAGAGATAGTGGTGTTGCGGCGGTGTTCCTAGAGTGCTGAGGAGGTGCTTGTGGGGAACTGCCTAGGAGGAGATCGATGGATAGAGAGATATATCCTTTTAGCCCATCTGCATAAGTTACGTTTATTTCTACACTTAGTTTGGTGCGTATGGTCGGGATGGGTAGTGATGGGATCATGGTTGTGGTGAACGTGATTGCGTAGTCATGTGCCTGTCGCAGTTAGGACTGAATGCATAGTCGTATGAGTTGTAGTTAGACTATGCATAACAGTTAGGTTATGCATAGATGTAACATCCATGAGTTTTTCGGCCACATTTTTTTTATATATAATAAAATTTTAAATTTCATTTTAATCCAATACATTGTGTCACATAAACCATACTTAACATGTGTTTCAAATTCAGGATTTCAATCATGCAAGTTTCATATTTTAGCACTATAATAAATGTATAACTGGCTAAGACATTACACCATCAGACCAGGTGGCGTGGGTTCGAAACCCACAACCCATATGCTTTTTGCGTGAATACTTGACCAAGAACTCGTCCTCTTTCTGCTTTATGTTTAACTATCAATTAAACCCCGCCTTATAACACAAGCGGGCCGCTGGTCCAGTGGTTGCGCTTGTGTTTGTCCACAAACCACCCGGGTTCGACCCGTGGTAAAACTTTTTTTTGATTTAAACGATTTTTACCATTTCATTTCATAAACTAATGAATTAAATTCTGAAATAAATCTTATAAAATTATTTAGAAACTTTTATAAAAACATAAAATACCCAATAATGTTTTATTCATTTTAAATTCATTAAAAACATATTGTAAATATTATAAAACCCTGAATAAACAATATAAATGAGTTACTTAAATAAATCTAAATATGTTGTTTTATTTATAAAAACGACAATGCTATAAAACAAAATTTTTTAAATATTTAAAACATGTAGAAATTTATAGAAATACTGACATAATTATTTTTAGATAAATAATTATATTCATTTAATGTCATGTTAATATTTATTTAACATCTTTTTCATTTATCATTAGGTAAAAGGAAGTCTTTAAATAATTAAAGTAATTATTTTATTTACATAAAACAATTATTTAACCTTTTTACTAAAACACAATTTACTGATTTATTTATTCTTAAAATAGTTATCTAAATAAATTCAAACATATTACTATTATAAATCCTATACTTGCATAATTAATTAGAAATACTAATTAATTATATAAATTATTTTATCATTATTTCAAACAATTATGATAAACCTATACGTTCCTAAAAACTGGTACAAATCCTATATCCAATCCCAAATTTCAAGAATCCCTAGAAACCCTGAAAACTCAAATAAGCTTAGAGTTCTTTACTTTCTTTTCCATTAGACGTACATTGAGTCTAAAATACAATTACCTGTGTAGGTTGACTGTGAGAAACCCTCACGAAGCCTACCTGTCATTTACAATTCATACCACCTACTAGTTTCATTATAAGTTGAGTTTCATAGCCCCCTTTTACTTTACTATTGTTTGCAAATACTCGGGGTGGAACATGTTTACATATTATACATACACAATTCAATACCTTTGCTCTTATATAGATGTCTATGTGCTTCATGTCTTAAACTACTTGGCGACCATACGTGTGTTCATGTTTAGTACAATAATTAACTTACGAGGCAGGCCTAAGGTAGTACCAAACATGATCATTTATACGGGAATCCGATTCACTACTTAACATAAAACCTTGGCGGGTTTTGTGTATACATCTTACTACTTTTTCATAACACAATCAGTTGGATTGTGTATACATTTTCCATTTACACGGTTTGATTGTACGATTTGGAACCTTGTATGTTTTCACATTTATGCCATAGATTTTGATTTGAACATATTGAATTATAAACCTTTTTCGTATTTTTTTTGGTGTCAAAACCTATGTTACTCACCAAATACTAGTAGCTGACATTACTTGCATGTTTCAGGTGCACCAGTTTGAGGATACTGCATGATCACATAGGACCATGGACCTAGTTTTAATAAGATGGAATTTAACTTATGTTTATGTTTTGAACACTTTGTTTTCTATTTTCTTTTGTAACAGATAGTTTTAGTTTGATGAATAAATACCACAACATATTTAATAGATGATCACATGCTTTTGAACAATCGCGTCAGCCCTGACGTATAATCCCCCGCTAATATAGTGCCTACACAGCCATTCTACCCTAGGGATTATGTTCACCTTATCTAGGGTTTAACTGACCACCAAGTCTTTATCCTACACTACACAACAAAGGCCAGTCTATCTGCTCTACAACTTTAGCATATCTACTGTGCACCGTTATGTGTAGCCTGTTTGTTCTACACATCTGTTATCAAACCCCGGCCTTATACAGATGTATGACCTTACTAGGACGTCTTGATTTATAGAACATCATGATAATGTGGGATTGAGAATGGATTACGCATTGCATAGTAGAGGCTAAGGTGAGTTATATGACTTAGCCATTTTCACTTTTTTTTAGGATGGAATACATGCTTATTAACTATGTTACTGTTAAATTAGTTTTACACATGACTTGTTTGGAAATGATTGCTATAAACTCTGTGAATTTCTATAAATCTCGTTAGATATGCCTTAGACTAAGGAACATTGCTTACAATTACGATTTAAACATGGATTTGGGTGTAAAGTGGTCTTTTGCAGTGATGTGGATTTGAAAAGGGTTTTAGAGATAATTTGAAACAGATTATCAAGGTTTTAAGCAAAACAGTGGATTTCAAGTGATTTAGCATGATGACACCCAAAGCAATTATTTTGGAAATGATTTGGAACGACTATGCGTTAAAGGAAGGACTTTGAATATGAAAGGTATGGTGATTTGCAAACATTGATTTTTAGACACGGTTTGGCACGGGTAACTCCATGTAAGTCCTATCATGCATTGGAGGGTAGCTTGATGCTACGGGCCTTCGGACATGTAACTCCATGTAAGCCCTATTATGCATTAGAGGGTAGCTTGATGCTACGGGCCCTCAAGCTGGTGTGATCATGTAAGACCTTGGCCATTGAGTGATACGGTGCACTTGTACAATGTACTGGTGAGTGATCTTGATGAGCTGTTGGAGAAGTGATGGTGGTGAGCTCCCCGTGAGTTGATCATGACGTACCTCTGTGATGAGAAGACGCGTGAGATTATTGTAGAGTAGGTGCTCTAATAGGTAACCATAACCAAACGGTGTTCATTAGGTTATCGTAGAGTGGGTAGTTCTAATAGGTAATCCTGACTCCGCAACAACTCAATAGCGCCCTCAGGAGAAAATGACCCCAATTATGAAAAATAATTTTGTGCCATTGTGTTTGTAAAAATTATTTGATTTAAAACAAAATTTTCTGTATACCAATTCATCAGCATTAGCTAACTCTTTTTTGCAATATTTCATGGAAGAGGTAGCTCTTTGTATGAACTTTAAATTGGGTGATAGAAGGCACCTGGATGGCTATTTAACGAGGCTAGTATTTGGTTTAAAAGGGTTTAGATCTTCTAGCCTTAATATAGAAATAGTGATCCTTTTATTGCATTTCTTTTGTTTAAATTATGTAATTTCGATGTGTTTTAATAAAGGCTGTGTTTTGTGTAGATCCAACCGTGTTTAGTCGTGCCTTGAGAGTGGGGTGTGACGAATGGTGTGGTTGACAATGCTAAATTTGATCTAGCTTAAGTCATATATATATATATATATATACACACACATATTGTGTCATTATATATCGAAGAGAAACTACATCATGCTAAACCACATGTCGTTCCGGTGACTAGTATTCGAAATAATAAATCTTCATAATCTAATGACGCAATAGATGTAGCATTTCTCTTCATACTAGATATGAACATAGTATTGTTTTGAAGGTAAGCCTTTGGATAAAAGAAGAGTTTAGTCGGTGACAACTTTTTTCATCCAACGACTAGTGTCAAATGTTGAAATAAAAGACCCAATCACCGCTCTTAGGGTTTTGTATCAACAAGGAGAGTTGTAATGTCAAACCGGACGATGTCAATAAATCTGCACATGTAATACAACCTTCGCCTCATCATAGTGAGAAGAGATTTCTCCTTGTGACAACACTCCGACGCGAGAATGAGAACGTATGTATAGAAAGAGTAGTAATGCGAATGAGGGTATGTAGTAAGCTAGGAAAAAATGGCATAACGTAGCGGGGTGTTTATACTTACACTTATTTTGGACTCTTCTACCATGTGGCGTATGCAACAGTTGTAGGGTTTTGTATGTATGTTTTAAAATTCCATTTATTAGCGAGAGACTTGGAACATACGAACAATCTATGGACCAATCATGGATTCCCACCAGAGTCCAATTGCAAGAAAAAGGAAGCAAAAAAAAAACCATATGGTGTTTCAAGAACAACTAACCTTTAGGGATTCTTAAAACTCATTGGGATGTTGATAAGAAAATATTCATAGATTCTCTTAATGATATCCACACACGAACAACCCAACTCAATAAGGTGATAGCCTGAAGTGCAAGTTATCAAGATCGAAGCTTTAAACGAACCGAGTTTCATTCCTTCTTTGTTTAATTGGCCATCTCTCTCTCTCTCTTTCAAAGTCGACACCAAGTGAAGGTGAGAGGCAAGACTAAGGTTAGCTTGAATGAATAAGAGGCCAAGGTGTTTATTTATAATCTCTTGTCGTAAACCCTAATCTTAATGTTTTGAATTTATCTCATAAGCTTATTGTTTTGACAAAAAATTAACCAAGCTAATTAAGTGATCAAACTTTGTTTGTGAGGTAGTGTGCTTGAAAGAATCGTTAATAAAATATAAAGGAAAGCTGTAAATGACACGAGTAGTTTCGAGGAAAGTCCTTGATCCTTGAGAATCTCCGGCATAAAACCTCGGGAGGTGACTAAAAGTCACCTGCCTCTTGATCTTTTTATTGATTGCAAACTGAAAGTACAGCTTGAGAATGATGATAATCGATACTAAGTGATACAATGAGAGTAATAGCAGTAAGTTGTGTGTTCGTGAAGTGTCCTCCTAAACTGATCATACAACCTCTATTTATAGAGAAGCAAATAACGGTAATAAACTGAAATCCCGAGATAAATGCTGAAATAAATGGAGGGGCTTCAATTATAACCGTTATATGACTGTTAGAGGCCTTCTTCTCCACATTTTTTCCTCTTCGGTTGCGATTCTGCAGGTCAGACTTGGTCTCGGTATCCTGAAAAATTAGGAAAGTCTTTAATGAGTCTTTAATCCTCAAATGTAACCGTTGTTGACTAATTCCAAGCTTAAATGCGAATCTTTAGGTCCAAGTTAGTCTTTTTACCGTTGTTCCTACGAGAATAAGTCAAAACATGTTGGGATAAAATGGTTAGTAACATTAGCACGCAGGATACCGAGCCCTATGCAGGATACCGAACTGTAATAGGAATCCGGGATCCCGAGCTGTAAAATCTACCCCTAACAATTGTCCCCAAAAATTTGACAGTTGTTATCACCATTTACAACTGTTAAATTTTTCAAACAAAAAGATGTGATATAACCTGTCGCGATGACCATGCCTCAATCTAGGATCCAGATAGCGAAGCAGGCTGCTGACAAGAATTTTAATGCTTCATCTTGAGATCTCCAGGAACGCCGCGAATGCTCTAGTAAACTCGGGAGGTGAGATGGCCGAGACAAGCACAAGGCAAGAGGCTGAGGCCGAAGAAGATGGTGGAGCTGGAGAGAAGAAGGTGACCCGGGGCAATGATAATAATATTGCCTAGGTTAAAACCCTAGGGTGAAGGTTTTGTTCTAAAGTCAAGTCAGGGTTTCAAAAGAAAATCTCTTGTTTTGTCTTGGGGTTTTGAAAAACAATTTTAATTTGGTTATGTCTGTAAAGAATGGTTGGTTTTGGTTTTATGCCCTAAGGGCGGTTGAACAATGAGGTCGCTGCTTTGGTTGGCTTTAGGATTGGATGGTATGTAATGTTAGAATCTGCTGAACAATTTCAATATCTACTAGGAAGTAATAACAGTTGATCTTGTATGCCATGATTGTTTATATATTATATCTGCAGAAATATTTGATTAAAACATAGGTTTTGATCAAAACGAATTTATATGATTTGTTTTGGAAAAAGTATCATGGCATATGTTTTGGGTAAAAATTAATAAGACTAATTTTGTAACCAAACTTAGTTTATGAGGTAGTGTGTTTGCAAAATCAATGTAAAACAATGTAAAAACGTAAAGAGTGACACGGTTGTTTACGAGGAAAGCCCTTGATCGTTCAGGATCTCCGGCATAAAACCTCGGGAGGTGACAATCGACACCTGCCTCGTTTCTTCAATAAATGATAAAGAATTACAAGTGTTGAGCAGAAAATGATCGATATCTAAGTGTTACAAGACTGATTGCAAGTGTATTCTATTGCTAAGTGCGTTGTTGTGTGTTTTCTAATCGACCAAGCTGCTGATTATATACAGATATTATGCTAACTAACATTCTCCTTGACTTCAAGAGCGATTCTTCAGGGATGAACTTGACCACGCACGTTTTACCTGCGAATAAGTCAAGATAGAAGGAAGATACAACCGTACCTTTAATATATAAATTGAGGATACCAAAACCTGTCGGGATACTGAAGTACATTGAAGATCCAGGATCCTTAGCTGCAAAATGACCCCTAACAATTGTCCCCAAAATTTGACAGTTGTCCAAGGAAGTTACAGCTGTGAGATTTTAAAATTTAAATAATAAATGATGATAGGGTTCCGATATGACCATTCCCGATTTCCAAGGCGATTTAACCATTGTTTCTTTGCAGGATAAAATCATTATTACCCCTTCTTCTCCATTCTTATATTCTTCAAGACCAAGGCAGGTAAAAATCTTCGTTTATGATTTCTTCTTTCTTTTTAATCTTTCACAATCATGGGTAAGAAAATGACCAGGTCGGCTTCCTCCATCATCGTCGAAACAATAGAGTACTTCATTGATAAGGGGATTCTTGATCACGTTGGTCTTGAACTCTGTTCTTTCACTGATTCGGAGATCAAACTCTTGAAATCAAACAATATTTTTCCTCAAAAAAACCGTTTTTAGGCCTTTCGATTCCAGAACAAAAGCGGATTTGATTTCTAAAACATGGGTTTGCTTCCATAGCTATCCTTTTACTCTAGGTCTGTCATATCCTTTTCCTCCACTCATCACCGAGTTTTTCAAACTTACTGGTCTTTGCTATTCTCAAATCATGCCGATGGTTTGGAGGATTTTAGCAACTCTAGAAAAGTTGAATCATTCTCATTCTTTGACCATTGGCGTCCTTGAGCTAGCCTCTGTCTATAATTTGAAAACCCATGGTTCTTCTCGATTCATTCTTCAGCTTAAGTTAGGGCAAACTCATTGGATCCCGAAAGCCACTCAAAATGATTCTGACTGGAAAGGGAAGTTCTTCTTTGTAAGGAGGGATTCGATCCTCGGTGGGAAACATTTGCCGCTTGAATGGGTTAAAAAAGGGTAGGAAATAGCTAGGATCACTGCAATTTATATTACATTTCAACTGCTACTAATGATCTTTGTTTTATCCTTGTGCAGCTCCAAATTTTTCCGAACTAGTTCCTGCAAGAAGTGACACTGAAAAGAGAATCGAAGTCTTGTTAGAAATACCCATGGGGGAGAGATCTTTCCGTTCTGAGTCCACTGTCAGTGAAGCGACCTTTGAGACCCATCATTCCGAATATGAGATGTCTTCAGGTACAGAACAATTAGTATTTGTGTTACCAAATGTTATGATTATGAATTTCTTTATCTTTGTGTAGGAATCCCCAAGTCGAGTTCCCATATTTCTTTATCTGATCTTGATAGCCTTTTGTCCGGGGCTGTTGTTGTCAAGAAGGAAGGTTCCACACCTGCCACCGCCAAGTCTCGTACCCCGGCCCTACAGTCTAAGGCTTCTGGAAGCAAAAAGAGGTAGACAACGGATGTGATGGATCTGGAATTCTTTGAGGGTATGGATTCTGCTGAAACTACCAAGAAGCTGCAAGGCTTGATGAACCTGGTAAATAAATTTTTGGTATCCCTAAGTTAATGTCAGGATCCTTAAATTACTCATGTATTCGAATCTTGCAGGGTCTTGAGAAGCTGAAGGCCAGATTGGCTGCGGCAGAAAAGAACGCTGAAGAAGCTTTGGAGAAGGTCGAGGATCTAAAGAAAATTGCTGCCAACAAGTCCAAGTACTTGGAGAAAGAGACCAAACTTTAAAGGAGAAACTGCAGGAGGATCTGGCTCAGTCCGAGCAGAAGTTGTAGGAGACTGTGGATAATTCCAAGAGGTCTGTAGCCATGGCTATTCTTCAATCCAGGATCCAGATGGCTGAGCAAGCTGCTACTGAAAGTTTTGATCCTGCAGCCTGGGTTCTTCAGGGATGGCGTTCTTCTTTGGCTAAGCTTGGAAGTGAAGCATTGGAGACTAGTAAGGTTGTTAGGGATGTTGGAGCTGGTGATGGTGAAAAGCAAGCTAACCAGGGTAATGATGCCTAGGCCTGAGGCCTGGAATTTGTGGTTCTTCTGTTTGTTGGTTTGTCTTTAAACAATTTCCTTCCATGTATTTGGTTGATGAACAATTTTACTTTTTATGCTTTTGGGATCCCTGTCATGGGACAGACAATTCAACAGCTTGTGATTCCGGGTGGATGGGTCCAGGTTTTGGATGAAGCCGGGATCACTTTCTTTTCCTTCACTTTAAATATTAGTAGATGGATGATGACTATCTGCCATGATTGTTGCATGTTTGCCTTGATATATATTTTTTTAAATTAGGATTCTGAGGTAATTAAGATTTAGAAAAATAGGTTTGAACATATTTTCAGGATTCCGGATCCTTAATAATAAATTCTTAGGTTTTTATCAAATTTAGACGTAGGAAGACACAATTCGGTTTTAATAAATGATGTTAAATAAGGGTACCAAACGTATCATGACCTAGTCATCCTGCTTTCAAATCTTCTTGTAATTGAAAAATTAGTAACACATACCTTTGTGGAGAACGAAGTCGGATATATATACATATTGAATTATCATGAAATTCAGAGCATAACAACTATTAGTTGTCTCCAGTGTTCAGTCATTGAATACGTCGTAGGTTTAGTAAGTACACTTCGGGATCTTCACAAGTTTTTAACCCATTTAAGGATCTTGAGCCAGCATATTGATGCTAAGTTCTTGAGTTAACACATAAGTGTTAAATATCTGTGACAATTTACAAACGGTAGCTCTTCAGCCTATCTTCCTTTCTTTGCTCCTAATATCTTCTTGAGGTTGTTAATGATGATTTTGTTGCTTGATTCTGCTTGTCCATTGGCTTGAGGATGTACTAGGGTAGAAGTTATCATTTTGAATCCCCAACTGGCACAAAAGTCAGTTGTTCTCTTGCCAATTAACTGAGATCCATTATCACATACTATCTCCGTCGGGATCCCAAATCTTGGGATATCGCACTTGATGAAGGAGATGACTTCTTTCTCTCTAACTTGGATAAATGCCTCAACTTCGATCCATTTAGACAAGTAATCCGTCATTGCTAGCATAAAGACCTTTCCTCCTGGTGCTTTGGGAAGTTTGCCAACGATATCCATTCCCCACTTCATAAATAGCCACGGAGAGATGATTGGGTATAAAGGTTCGGCCAGTTGATGGAGTATGTTGTTGTGTCTCTGGAAAGCGTCACATTTTTTAGAGTAAGTCATAGCATCTTTCCTCATGGTAGGCCAGTAATATCCTGTTCTCAAGATCCTTGAAAATAGCGCTCTACACCCGGTGTGATTACCACAATCTCCTTCGTGTAGATCTTTCAGGACTTCACGTGCTTCCGGATCTTCCAAGCATCTTAAGTATGGACCTGCAATTGATTTTCTATACAAAATATTTTCAAAAATTATAAAACGAGACATCCTCATGCGAAAAACCTTGTGGTTTTTTTCATCACTTGGGATTTCACCATCCTGCAAGTATTTATTAATAGGTGAAATCCAGGATCCTGGAATAGGTTCACGATCCCGAATGTCTGCTTCTTCTTCAGTGTTGGATTCTTCATTCACCTTCTCGATTGCTGGGCTCAGTATGCGTATGATAGGTATTTTGGTATCTTCTGGTATTCTAAGAGCTGAAGCAAGGTTTGCTAAGGCATCAGTCTCAGTGTTATCTTCTCTAGGCACCTGTGTAATGTTAAAAGTTTCGAATTCCATGGATAATTGCTTAACTATTGTGAGATATTTGTCTAGCTTCTCACCTTTTACTGCATATGAACCATTGAAATGGTTAGCAGTTAACAATGAGTCTACATATACCTGAAGATACCTGATCTTGATATCCTTGGCTAATTGTAATCTTGCTATCAGCGCCTCATACTCTGCTTCATTATTCGTAGCCTGGAACTCACAGCTTATGGATTGGGGTAATATGTCCCCTTGTGGTGATTTTAGTATGATTCCTAGACCTGTTCCTCTTATATTTGATGCACCATCAGTGAATAAGGTCCATTGGTCCTTCGACTCTTCTAGTTGTTGGACTTCAAGATCTGCTTCGTGTTGGATATCACTGCTGAAATCAGCCACAAAGTCCACCGGTGCCTGAGACTTTATTGATGTTCTAGGTTCGTATATGAGGTCATAGGCACTAAGCTTGACTGACCATTTAGCCATCTTTCCTGACATCTCTGGCTTTCTTAAGACACACTTAATAGGGTAGTTAGTCTTAACATGAATAACATGAGTTTCAAAATAATGTCTAAGTTTAGTTGATGCCATTATTAAAGCTAATATTAATTATTGTAAATGAGAGTACCTTGTTTTCGCTCATAGCAAACTTTTACTTACATAGTATACCGGATGTTGTTGTACCTCATGATCCTTGACTAATACAACACTTATGGTGCTTCGGGATATTGCCAAGTATAGGGATAATGGTTCACCGTCTTCAGGTTTCATCAGTAGAGGAGCTGATGACAAGTATTCCTTCAATGATTGGAGTGCTCGTTCATGCTTCTCTTCCCATTCGAATCTCTTGTTCTTCTTCAGGATGTCGGAGAATTCCTTGCACTTTTCTGAGGATTTTGATATAAATATGTTGAGTGTTGCTACTCTGTCGGTCAGTCTCTGGACATCCTTAGTATTTGCTGGGGATTTCAGATTGATGATAACTTTGATTTGTTCTGGGCTGGCTTCTATTCCTCTCTTGGTCACCATATAGCCCAAGAACTTTCCTGCCCCCACTCCGAAGTGACATTTCGAAGGGTTCAGCTTCATATTGTATTGGTCCAGGATATCAAATGCGTCTCTGAGATCCCTGAGATGATCCTCAACTTTCTTTGATTTTACCACCATATCATCTATGTAGACTTCCATAGTATCCCCAAACTTGTCTTTGAACATCATATTTACCAGTCTTTGATATGTGACACCTGCATTTTTAAGACCAAATGGCATAGCAATATAACAATAAATACCTATAGATGTCATGAACGCAATATCCTTCTAGTCTGAGGGTTCCATCTGAATTTGTTGGAATCCTGATGAAGAATCCATGAAAGTCAGCATTTCGTGGCCTGCTGTGGCGTCGACCATAGAGTCAATGTGTAGTAGTGGGAAGGGATCTTTAGGACACGCTTTATTGAGGTCCGTGTAGTCTACACAAACTCTCCACTTCCCGTTCTTCTTCTGTACTACCACCACATTGGCTAGCCACCTTGGGAATTTTACCTTCCTTATCATTCCAGACTTGAGAAGCCTTTCCACCTCTTCTTGGATGATTACGTTTCTCCCAGGAGCAAATTTCCTTCGCTTTTGATGTATTGGCCTGAAACTTTTATCAATTTCAAGTTTATGAGTTATGATATCTTTGGATATACCTGTCATATCTTCGTGCTTCCAAGTGAAGGTTGCTTTTCTGCCCCTTAGGAAATTCAGGATATCTTTTTCAATATCCTTAGGGATATTGCTCCTAACCAGGATCTTCACATCTGAATTCTCGTCATCCAGGGATACCTCTTTAACATCCTGTTCTTTAGTTTCCAGAACATCCCTGGCCTGCTTCGTTAATTGCTATGCTTGCCTAGTTTTAACAAAGGGTTTCATTGAAGAAGTGTAACAGTTTTTGGCCTCTTGTTGATCGTTGTTGATCTTCACCACTCCCCAGGGGGTTGGCATCTTGACACATTGGTGATATGTTGAAGGTACTGCTTTCATGTCGTGTATCCAGGGTCTTCCTAGAATAATGTTATAGCAAGATAAAGAATCGATAACACTAAACTTTTGTATAGAATTTACCCCCTCGATGTAAATTAGTAGCTTTATTTCTCCAATAGTGTTTTTAACCTCTCCACTGAATCCTACTAATACTGAGGATTTCGAGATGATCTCAGAATCCGGGATCCCCATTCTTTTCAGGACTTCGTGCTGGATAATATTTACAGAGCTTCCTCCGTCGATCAGTATCCTGCGAATAAAGTGGTTTGAAATGTATAGTGTAATTAGCAGGCCATCGTGATGAGGATCCTGTACGTCATCTCTGTCATCTTCGTCGAAACATATCACCTTTTCTTCAGTTAAGCTGGAGGTCTTGATAAGTCTGTCCCCATTCTCTGTTTTTATTTCTTTGGCATTTCTTTTTGCTTCAGCGTAAGAAGTACCACAAATATCAGATCCACAGATATAAAACCTATTACCTTGGCATCTGGCGGTAGGGATTTTGCTCTTTGCGGGATCCTGTCTTGATTCTTGGTCTTATTCTTTCCTTTGCCCGGAAATTCTTTGAGATATCCCTTGCTCAGGAGATAGTTTATCTCCTTCCACAAAGCAATACAATCCTCAGTTATATGGCCAGAGTCTTCATGGAATGCACACCACTTGGACTTATCCTTTCCTCCTGAGTTCCTCTCAAACTTGCGAGGCCACCTGGCTTTTTCTCCTTTCTCCAAGATCCTGCATAGCAAATAGCAAACCAGTAGTATCAAGAGAAAAAAAGTATTCAGACAACTTAGGATATTCTTCCTCGTCCTCGTCATCTTCTACAACATTGACCCTGTGATTGTCTGGCTTAGAATACGGCTTGGATCTGTACGACCTGAAAGGTGCAGGTTCAGCTTTCCGGTTAGGTTGAGTGTAGCTTGCCAGAGCATTCACTCTCTGCTAGATCTTTTTATCATCTTCAAGCCTAATAAACCTCAATGCCCGGTTCCTGACTTGATCAAGGTTCTGCAACGATTCATAACAAGGTCTTCGTAAAATTGAGAATCCTTCTGTAGTCCCATCTTGAAGGCCTGGACTGTAGTGGCAACGTCAAGGTTCGGGATATCGAGGGATTCCTGACCAAATTTGCTGACATAGTCTCGGAGGGATTCTCCGGGATTTTGAATTATCTTGTATAAGTTTCAAAAGTTCTACTGCAGGAGAATTGATTGTTAAACATGTTAATTAAATGAGCAAATGAAGTAATAGAATATGGAGGAACATTAAGTAGCCATTTTAAGGCTGATCCTGTTAAGGTAGAGCCGACGCCTTTGCATAAGCATGCTTCCTTTAGGTCCAAGGGAATGGGGTTTATCTCCATCCGTTCCCTGTATTGCGTGACGTGCTCCTTAGGATATGTAGTTCCATCAGATAACTTCATGTTAGGAGTCTGGAAGCGCTTGAGGATCTCAGCATCACATAACGGTGGAGAGAATCTTGAGATCCTGTAACTGGTAGAGGACATCTCCGGCATAGGTTGGACCACACCTGGTACACTAGAGATCATCTCTCTCAACTTCTTTAACTCCTTGGCCATGGAAGGAGTGATTCCTGTCTCATGCACAAATTCGTTAGTATTTGAAAATTGATTGAATGTGTTACCGTTCTCAGGATTTCGGAACAATGATCCCGGAGTAACTCCAAGATCCTGATTTGTCGTAACTCTGACAGCCGGGGTAGGGCCAACTGCAGTGATCCCTGTTTTCATGAGAAGGAAATCTCCCTTATGGATTTATGAGGAACCTGAATAATTGAAATCCAAGATCCTTGGTTTCCGTGGGGTTGTCACTTTCACTGGTTTCTTCGATTCCTTAACCTTCTCAATCTCCCGAAATAGCGCTTGGTTACTCTTACAATGTTGTTCTATTTGTTGTTTCATCTCCGAGAACAGATCGAGGATATCATTGTTTGACACGATCACAGGTCCACCAGCAGGTATTCCGGATCCCGAAAAACCCACAGGAGTAGTTTTCTTCGGCTGAATAACACTTTTTTGAAATGGAGGAGGAGGAATAGGGTTGACCAACCCGGAGCTCGAAGATGGAGTAGAAACAGAAATATTTTTGGATTGGGATGACATTTTCAAAAATAGCTTTGAAAGATAATGATTGAACACAAATTTTAGTAGAGACTTGAAGGTGAAAAGCACCACTTGCCTCACGGTGGGCGCCAAATTGTTTTGGGTAAAAATTAACATGGCTAATTTTGTAACCAAACTTAGTTTGTGAGGTAGTGTGCTTATAAAATCAATATAAAACAATGTAAAAACATAAAGAGTGACATGGTTGTTTACGAGGAAAGCCCTTGATCGTTCAGGATCTCCGGCATAAAACCTCGGGAGGTGACAATCGACACCTGCCTCGTTTCTTCAATAAATGACAAAGAATTACAAGTGTTGAGCAGCAAATGATCGATATCTAAGTGTTACAAGACTGATTGCGAGTGTATTCTATTGCTAAGTGTGTTGTTGTGTGTTTTCTAATCGACCAAGTTGCTGATTATATACAGAGATTATGCTAACTAACTATCCGAGAATCCCGGAATCGACTTAGTATTCAAATATGACCGTTGGAGGCCAATCTACGCATCTTCTACACGTTCTCCTTGACTTCAAGAGTGATTCTTCAGGGATGAACTTGACCACGCACATTTTACCTGCGAATAAGTCAAGATAGAAGGAAGATACAACGGTTAGGTAATATATAAATTGAGGATACCGAAACCTGTTAGGATACCGAAGTACCTCTATAAATTAATAATGTTGGGACCGGGATATTTTATTAATTTAGCGAGATATTATTATATCGATAAATTAATAAATTATTAATTTAAAAAGTAGGCCTATATTTGTGAGCAACTCTCAAATTAATGCATCGACACTGTAAAATTCGTTCGGCTAGTCCAACCGGCTCAAATGATTTAAACGATGTAAATTTTAGAGAAGACATTCGTGAGCTTGAGAACTTGATTACTGGAATGAATTATCGGCACAAAATGGATGTGAATGAGTTGTTGGATTATCCAGGTGAAAATAATGAATGTTACAAGGTTCAAAGCATTGAAGAAATTATGGCGGATGCCGTTCAAAATCCGGTTGATGATGATTTAGTACCCTTGGAACCGATCACTCGGAAAGAAGCATTGCAAGTCGGCAACAACTCTTCACAACTTTTTGTTGCAATACGAGAATACAGTGCCTCAACTCTTAAGTGTAATGGGGAGATTTAAAGATGAACTCAATATAGATTTGAAGTTCATAAAAAAACAAGTGACTATAGATTCATTATTTACTAGAAAATCCTAGAATTTTAGAATATTTTAGTAATTATTAATTTATAGTTTCGCTGGGACCAATATATTTACATTGGGATTTCAAAAAAATTATTATCTTATTATTTTATCGATTGTGGTCCAATTTTATACTGGTCCCAAGTTGGGACCGGACAAATTATTAATTTTATCGAGGTTATTAATTTATCGAGTATTAAATTATAGAGGTTCTACTGTATCCGAGAATCTCGGAATCAACTTAGTATTCAAATATGACCGTTGGAGGCCAATCTACGCATCTTCTACACGTTCTCCTTGACTTCAAGAGCGATTCTTCAGGGATGAACTTGACCACGCACATTTTACCTGCGAATAAGTCAAGATAGAAGGAAGATAAAACGGTTAGGTAATATATAAATTGAGGAAACCGAAACCTGTCAGGATACCGAAGTACGTTGAAGATCCAAGATCCTTAGCTGCAAAATGACCCCTAACAGCATAGTGAGAAGATTTTAGGAATCTTCTTGAGAAATATACATTATAGTAGTACAGATTTTACCTCAGTATGTTATGATCCTTATAGATCCTCGACTGTCCCCAATATATGAGCAATGCAAAAGTCACTTGGTTATTCCTTAGAGATTTTTCTTAGACAATCAATTCTTAGGATTGTGGATGTTCCCATTGCATCATTGATGGACTAATTACTTGGATAAATCATGGGATTCCCGGGGATGTCCCCATTCTGAGTTATTAACTTGGGACATGCCAACGTAGTGGGTTGTACCCGTAGTGACATGTAAATGCCAATAACCTTTGGTTAACATGTCAATGTTAAACTTCTTGGGTCATGCCCAGCTGTATAGCACGTCCGTGTTACTCCATTGATAATATTCGTAAGGTCCAACATATAGCCAACAATAGTGAAATTGTCAGCTGCTCATCACAGACTGGTCCCACTATCTTGAACTATACTTGGATATCGTGTGCTCCTGGCGGGGTGTAGAAACTCAATCTACTTAGAAAGGCGAAAACCGTTTAAACCTTAGAAGGGTAATGTAACACCTTTAACTTAGAGAGGTGGCCAATCTCAATCTTCCTGATCAGGATTCTTCAGGATTTCATCTGCAAAAAACCTTAGATCTTAGTGAAGGTGGGTGTTAGCAAGGCTAACACCCCTTTGATGCTTAAGTCAGTATCTTGGTAATGAATAGGGAAACAATAAATAAATAAGTAGATAAATAAATGAATGAGGATAAGAAAACGTACCAGACTAAGTCAAAATTTAAATTTCAACTTACATGAAATATGCTTTAAGGTGGATGGCATTCCAGGATCTTGGAAGGATCTCTCCTTCCATATTTTCCAGCCAGTATGCCCCTTTACCAGCCTCAGAATCAATCAAATATGGTCCTTCCCATTTGGGAGCTAATTTTCCTTTATTTGGGTTGATAGTATTCTGAAAGGTTTTTCTTAATACTAAATCACCCACTTAGAATCTTCTTAGCCTTAAGTTTTTGTATCTCCCTAGCCATTACTGGACTTATTCCTGAATCCTGCATAGGTTCAGGGCTGTTAGTATTCCAAACATGAGTATTTAAAGTGTTACCGATATTTGGATTTTAAGACGAGGATCCCGGGGTAATGCCAGAATCCTTGGTTGCAGTGATTCTGACAACCTGTGCTGGTTCGGTTGCTACAGGTTGAGACTGCATAGGAATGAAGTCTCCCCGATGGCTTCCTGAGGATCCCGGAGAATCAGAATTCAGGATCTTGGGTTGCAGTGGAGTGATTGTTGTTTCCATCGGATTCTTCAACTCCGCCTTCATTTTCTCCATTTCTCTAAACATCATCTGATTGGTCTTCTTTTGTTCTTCCATCTGATGTCTTACCTATGAAAATAAAGCAATAAATTCGTCGTTTGAGACGAGTACAGGCACTACAGTAGACACTCTAGATCTCGGGATTCTGGGACTAGCAGATGTCGTTCTAGGGACCAAGTTTTCATTTTTCTTCTGTGCCAATGGCACAGGAGGAGGAGGAAGACTTATACCAGAGGTTGAAGATGAAAATGAGGAGAAAATATGTTTGGATTGGGATGCCATTTTCAAAAAGAATTTTGAAAGATAGTGATTATCGATAAGTTTCAAAAGAGATTTAAGATGTAAAGCATCACTTTCCCCACGGTGGGCGTCAAATTGTTTTGACAAAAAATTAACCAAGCTAATTAAGTGATCAAACTTTGTTTGTGAGGTAGTGTGCTTGAAAGAATCATGAATAAAATATAAAGGAAAGCTGTAAATGACACGAGTAGTTTCGAGGAAAGTCCTTGATCCTTGAGAATCTCCGGCATAAAACCTCGGGAGGTGACTAAAAGTCACCTGCCTCTTGATATTTTTATTGATTGCAAACTGAAAGTATAGCTTGAGAATGATGATAATCGATACTAAGTGATACAATGAGAGTAATAGCAGTGAGTTGTGTGTTCGTGAAGTGTCCTCCTAAACCGATCATACAACCTCTATTTGTAGAGAAGCAAATAACGGTAACAAACTGAAATCCCGAGATAAATTCCGAAATAAATGGAGGGCCTTCAATTATGACCGTTATATGACCGTTAAAGGCCTTCTTCTCCACTTTTTTTCCTCTTCAGTTACGATTCTGCAGGTCAGACTTGGTCTCGGTATCCCTAAAAATTAGGAAAGTCGTTAATGAGTCTTTAATCCTCAAATGTAACCGTTGTTAACTAATTCCAAGCTTAAATGCGAATCTTTAGGTCCAAGTTAGTCTTTTTACCGTTGTACTACAAGAATAAGTCAAAACATGCTGGGATAAAAACGGTTAGTAACATTAACACGCAGGATACCGAGTCGTATGTAGTATACCGAACTATAATAGAAATCCGGGATCCCGATCTGTAAAATCTACCCCTAACACTTATGATTATCTTTTATCCCTAAAAGTCCTATGAATAATCATCCTCTATTATGTACAATTAAATAATATATCTATAAATTATTTAAAGGTTAGGTTAGTTGATTAAATCAAAACCCATTAGATAATTGATTATATATATTTATTTAAGGTTTGCGAAAATGATACATATATGATTAATTTTCACCCCAGATAATAAATATATATATTTATATAGTTTCAAATTATATAAACGTCAAACGTTTATTTTATTTAATATTTAATATCTAATTACTATTATTTCTCTAAATAATAATAATTAATATTTTGGGATTATTGTCATAATTACTTTTTTCAAATAATTATACAATTAATATTGACTGGCATTATACGTTTAAACTATTTTAGATACAAACTTAATTTACGTTGCTCGGTATGGGACCCTTTAGAATCTATGTCACAAGCATATTGTTATATTTTGTTTCTTGGGCATTCAGATCCAACAATAGTATGCAACCCTGCCGTACAGCAAAGTGTTTCTAAAGGATTGCTCTTAGCTGAGATCTTCGGTTTCTCGTTGGTTGTACAACATGTGAGGTGCGCCATTTGTTAGCCGTTGCACGGAGTCCGTGGTACGAAATTCCAGCACTAAGGTACTACGTGCACTTTCAACATAATGTACTTAAATTTTTTTTGTTATGGTATCTTTTGGAGCACGTGCTCTAGAGTAGGTTCTAGTCTTGGACTTGGGTCCTAGCATGTATACGAAGGTTGTCCGGAGTCCATGCTCCAGAGTAAAGGATGTGTCCGGAGCCTGAGACTCGGAGAAAAATAAAAGACTTAATCTGAGCCTAAGCTCCGGGAAGAATGGTATAATCTGGAGTATCAGCTCTTAAGAAAAAGTTGTAGTTCGAAGCCTGAGCTCTAAAGGGAAAGGTGTAGTTCGAAACCGGAGATCTGATGATAAAGGTGTAGTTTTGAGCCTAAGAGCTCTAGTGATAAAGGTGTAGTCAAGGACCTGATCTCCCATGATAAAACTGTGTCGTTTAGGGTATGCGTTGCAGAGTGTGGAGTCGGGTGTTACCCCTTGAGTTCCCATGTCCATCAATCATGGTTTAAAGACTGGTCTGAGTTTAGATCGTTCTAGTTTGAAGTTCAACCCTTACACACCCTAAGCCAAAATACACTTAATGTTTAATTTTATAATATGATGACTAATTCAATATTGATACCTTGCTTATGTGTAAGTATTTGATTTATAATGGAGTCATTAGGCCCTAAAGCGACTTGTTGGAAACAAAATTTCAAATTACAATGTGTAAAATAAAGGGAGAGATTTATATACCGACATATTGATTTTTGTTTATCTTATTTAAATATTTTACAAAGTAATCCCAATGACTTTTGTATAAGGTTAAAATAATCTCCTAAAAATACATAATAGCCCAAACTAAAAAACAGTTATAGTAATTCTGAAGAAAAAATAGAACATTTATACATCATAAAAAATGGCGTGTGTATCATTGAATTATAGTAGTAAAAGTCCCATGTCGGTATGCACGGTCATCTTTTATTTTCCTGCATATTGGCCACCAAGTTCTTTCCACTTTTTTAAATTAGCCACCAAGATTTCATGATTGTGTAGATCGGCCACTAAACTTTTACATAATTTTCATTTTCCCCCTCGTACTATCTATAATATACGTTTTTAACTCGTTTAATTTTATAATAATTTCGTTTTTCAGTAATAACTTTCATTCGTTAAGTTTTAGAAAAAAACGGAGTGCACGTCTGTCTTTAAATTTTTTTTAACGTTCCGATATAATTTTTGTTTTAAAACAGAGTTGTATTCAAAATCAAGTTTTTTTGGGACCGTAGACTATAGAGAGTGCCGTTACCGTTATAATACCGTAACCAGTATCGGTATTCTCTTTTATGGTTCTTGACGCGCCCAATCGATAACGACAAAACTCCTGCCGCGTGACACGTGGAAAAACAATCAAACTCCCGCTGCGAAGCGCGGGTGAAAAAAACTAGTTACTTTATTAATTCATATGGTATAATATCATATACAAATTATGGTTTAAAAATTTCTTCCTACTAAAAATATATCATTTATCCATCATTAAAAATGGCGTGTACATCAAGAAATTATGGTTTCCGGAGAATATCAAGGAAATGTTGGGCTGAAGAAGATGGTTAGTCTAGGTGTAGTGGTTTAATTAAAAAGGTAAAAAAGTGGTTGTCACGTCACTGTCATGTAAGCTGTGGGCTCTCACTAACTAAAACATCAAAAGTGTGTAGTGGTTTAATTAAAAAAATTAAATAAAGATGTTAGATGTGTGATGTGGCAGCATGTGATTGGCTAAAAAAACAAAGTTTAGAGCCCTCCCTCCCCCCCCCCCAACGCCCCTTCCTTTGACGCCCCACCTTCATCAGGGCCAGAGCTGACCATAGACAAGGTGGGCGACCGCTTTCCTGGGGGGCTCAAAATTTTTAATTTTTTTTATTTTATATATATATTTAATCCATTTAGATAAATAATGAAATACATTATGATTAAAGCTTGAGTGACCTATGTGCAAAATTTCAATTATCATGTCCCCTTATGCAACTCTAGGCTGCAAGGGCTGTTCCTTTCATTCCGGATCGCATTCTCTGCAGTTCTTGAAATGCCTTGATCCGGGTATATCTCATAGTTGGCACAAAACATAATAAACATAGTTCTTAAACTGTAAATCAGAATCTATTACAGCGGAAGTCTTGTCTCAAACATTTCATAAATAATAAATAAACATTGTCCAAACATAAACTGTCGGTCAAGAAATGCCAGACTTCAGTAATGCAGTCAGGCAGTCCATGTTATCCAGCCCTTGCGGTTCCTTTACTCACTCTTTCCTTTTACCTTTACTACATGTCATGCATACTAAAAGTCAGCCTCTTTACTTTAAATTATAAACTTTCTTTTAGTTAGCTTAGTTTTATAAAAATAAAATAAGCTTTCTTGCTTTACTTTAAAACAACTTTGTCATTGCCTTTACCTTAAAACTTTGCAACATTACAATTTATAAAATCATTTATTTTCTTTCATTAAAACTTTACTTTTAAGGAAACTTGTCACACCCCACCTCAGGCACCCCCCTGAGAGTGTGTGAACTCGATGGGTACATGTTCTTTGATCTCAGAGTTTTATAAAAGAACGGAAGACTTTCATGGATCGTTTCTTTATAAATCTCAACCTCAAGGGGGTTGTTTTTTGTAAATATCAAGACCTTGCCGGATAAACAAAGATCTTTTATTTATAAACTCGGGATTTAAACACTCGTTCAATTTGATTACAAACACATTTGAAATGAAATACATCCCTTGTCGCCTGACAAATATAAAAGCCACAAGGTAATAGTATGCTTAGGAAAACTTAGTCCTTTCGCACTATCCCTGTTTTATATCTAAAGGATCTCCTATGCTTAGGGCATCTCAGTCCACACCGCACATAATCCTGTTCATCTTGACATACACTTGACTTCGGTTTATATCCGTAGACAACCCGACAGTCAATATTTTATTCACAAGTGTTCCCGGGTTATATCCGTAGCCAACCCGGCAAACACAACCTTTCCCAAATGTTTCGGATTATATCCGTAGCCAACCCGACAAACACAACCTTTCATTTGTTACCTGAAACCATTTTAAAAATAAAATGTCAGCGCGAACACGGTGAACACATTATCAAGACATCAAACTCAGTTTGTGACATCCGTCAATTTTCTGTTAGATCCGTTAATCCAAATCCAGTTATCTAGTAACCCGGTTAACTCAATCTTGAACTTCAGGGACTATTTCTGCCACATGTTTTAACCTCAACAACAGGGACTAGTCCTGCCAAGTCTCAATACTTGAATTGTTGACTCCTGAAAGTCAAAATCCAAAGAGTTTGACTTCTGAAAGTCAAACAATGAGCCTTTGAATCCAAATTAAACTCGAATTCCCCAAATCTGTTCGAAATCTCGTCGGTTATACAAAGCCTTATGGATCTCGACCGTTTTCCAAACATTTACACACATAATCAATCCATAATGATTACGAATTAAACATATTAACTTGTTCTAAAATCGAAACCGTCGAGCCATCATCACAATTCATCAATTCGACCAATTCAATCATCATACTCACAAACTAATCACCTGCACACCTCATTCGAACTCCCCTGAGGCAATTACACACACAAAGTTCGTCGGAGACATAGCAGGAGACGGCGGGGACCAATCCATCGAATCGCGACTGTGTGTTTAGTCGGGCATCATCAATTCGAAACACATTCTGGTAATTAAACCCTCCCTCCCCTTCGTTTTCATTACTAGATTGAAAGCCCCATGCCAATGGGGGACTGTAACATCGGATCAATGATGAACCGATTCTAGGGTTCATCGTGTTCTACGGCTTAATCAAATCCCCGCCTACATTAGATATTAATGAAATTAAAATATACCAATAGTTTCGTAATCTTTGAATCATTGAAAGCCCCATGTTAATTGAGATTCATATCATCGATTCGATCACAAACAGTTATCTAGGGTTCATACGATTATGATTTGATCGAATCCTAACTTAGACCCAATCTCAATCCGATTAAAGTGCGTGAATAGATTCGCATTCCCTAACTCATTGAAAGCCCCATGATTTCAACTGGAAACATTATCTAATTCGAACAAATTAAACATGTGTTCTTAAACTAGGGTTTCATTTGTAAAACATGTAATTAAACGAATCTAAACTCGATCATTTTGCAATCAAACTCACCCTCAGATTCGTATAATACCGATGAACAAAACCCCTATGCTTTCTGGTTCAATCGAAATCCAAATCGATGGATTTGGGAGGGAATTTGGGATCGAGTCGCGTGGGAGGGATGAACACAGAGGTGTTCATGATTAAAACAATTCAGAACCGGTTTTGAATGCGAAACCCTAGCGGGCTGTAGTGGTTAGTTCGTTGGACTGTGGGGGAGGAGACCCGGGTTCGAGTCCCTCCACCCCCATCTTTTTATTTAGCCACTTTTTACAATATATTTTTAAATAAAACTTATCTCTATGATATTAGAATATTATTTTAATATGTTTTGAGCCCGAAAACAACCCGTAGGCTCGGGTTTAACTTTATAGCTTATAATTATTAATAATTCCACTTTTAAGATAATATAGCTACATTATTTTCAAACCCCGACTTCGTATAAAATAATATGTTTATATTATTTTTAACCCTTGACTCCTAGTGTAAAATAATATATATATATATATTTTATATTATTTCGCCTCGTTTATTGCCTCGTGAAACGTTTCAAACAAATTAATAATATAAATGTTTATATTATTTACTCACGTTTATATCCTCGAATAAAAATAATATATTTATTATTTTTGTCACGTAAATGATTATCGTATATTTTATACGAGTTCAAAAATAATATATTAATTATATTATTTTCCTAAACCATTATTGAATGGTACAAACGCACGGATATATTTAATTATTATTATATTCATAATTAAGAAACATTCGACACAAAACGTATTTATCTTAATAATTATATTAAGAAACCCTATATTCCCGTAGACACGTTCGTCTACTCATTGATCCTTAGAATACGTTAAGACGTCCTAACCTTCCGTGTCGTCGTCACAAATCCCAGTGTGTCCCTAACTTATGTGTTTATGATTCTAGGGCATACATAACCCGTGCAGGCTAACACTTGAGGTTCTAAATCTCATACTTGTGTGATACTACCTACTATGCAACGCAGGTGAGTTTCACGGCCCCTTTTTACCTGTTTTACTATTGGGGGAGAAACATGCTTACACACAAACGTATTTTACTTGTTTTCCTGTTGAGGAAGAATCAAACATGAAACACCAACTATCATACTTTTACTTGTTATCCCCGTGGGGGAGAAACAGGTACGCAAGCAAATACTGTTTTTCCCGCCAAGGGAGAAAACATGACGCAACTATTTGATTATGGTACTTTATATGATATCACTGTTGAGACTAAGCGTAACATGCTATCACAGAAAGTCCTCATCTTATTTCGAACCGTTAATATGGATCTTAGCGAGGTAATGTTTAGTAGTACTACTGGGTTTGACAAATCCCACCCGCGTTAGTCGCGCTAACTCGATTGGATATCGAACGGGTGAAATGTTAGCCTACTCACATGTGCCAGAGTTGATAGACCTGGCAGGAGGCATACAAACACAGTCAGCTTCGGTTGCGAGCGCTTTAGTAAAACATGAATATAGGTTAGCTACCTATAGATATGCATATTGAATGTACATAATCTAGCAAACACACTCTTATTGTAAACTTGAAACCTGTGAACTCACCAACCTCGTGTTGACACTTTTTCTTACATGTTTCTCAGGTCGCTAAGGCACAGGTTGCACACTTAGGACATGCATGGAGTCCTACTGCCATATTATCCATTTCAAACATTTGAAACAGTTTACTTATTTACATTGATTGACGCCTATTGCGTGTAATAACTTTTGATTTCATATTAACGTTTACGCTTCCGCAATAACTCTGAACTTTTATGTTTTGACATTTCAAGTCCCATATAGTGTCGTTTGATGTAACTAATGACTGAGATCCTGGTGTGTCACCTTCCAAACGGTAAAACTCCGTTAGTTGAAATTGGGGGTGTGACATAGTTGGCACAAACAGTTATTAAACTTTCAATCATAATCTCTTTATATATTCTTTCTACACATTCAGCAGGTCCATCCCGCCTGACTCATGTGTACCACCGTATACACAGGTATAATGCTCTGTAAGACAGCAGCCACCGGTTCATGTCTTACTTACATCGGCTCTCCATGAGCTTCGTTTTACACTACTTACAAAACACAAGTACCAGCCTCAATTCAGGACTTTCACCTGAGACCCGTGTATCATTTGATTAAACTTTACGTATACTTATGGCCTGAATTCTTTTAATGTAGATGAACGTTTATACATTGATTATTTAACACTTGTTTGGCCATTTTCCTAAACGTAAACATTTGACTCAATGTTTTGAAAGCAGATAAAGTATTCACCTTATTTTGAAGAGGGTATAAACTTAGAAAAGCTTCCTTTAAACTTGGAACTAAGGCTCTAGCTTCTTATCTTGAGCGTTTCCTAGTTTCCTCAAGCGTTTCTTCGTAAATGCGGGACTTAAGCGATTATCAGTCGAACCGGAACAAGTTGGAATAGTCTAGTAACTCTTTAGAACGAGTTTTGGAAGTTAGAATCGTGTTTGGGATGTGAAAATACGCTGGGATCATGAATCTATTTATAGGGTGAATCTGGGATCCGTAGCGGACCGTTACACAGGCGTGTGGCGGTCCGCCATCGCCCATGCTTGCATCAGCCCTAGTTGTCCAACGCTGATTGGAACCCTCCTTAAATTACGGCTAGCGGACAGTTAGCCAGGATCGTAGCAGTCCGCTACATTGCTACGTGTTAGATTTTTAAGAAATTGCAGTTGGCAGACCGTTACCTGGTGGTGTGGCGGTCCCGCATGTGTACATGCAAAGCTTGCCCATTAGTCATCAGCCACATGTCAGCCACTAGTTAATTCCTTGGTCGCTAAGTAGCGGACCGTTAGGGTTCGGGCGGCAGTCCGACACCAATGATTTTTCAGCTTGGAGGACCACTCTGGCGAACCTCCAAGAAATGCCGATCTTAACGGTCTGTAATAGGTATCCTTAGTGATCCGCTAAGGTGTAAAAATCCATATTTTTTCATTTTCAACCCTGGACTTTTGGTATTTTGACACAACAAGTCCATGTGGTTAAATCTTTGGTATTTCTTGGACATTTTTGTGACAAGTGTTACATCCTCCCCACCTTGTTTTAATCTCGTCCTCGAGATTATTTAAACAGGTGAGGATATTTCTTTTTCATTTCTGTCTCCAGTTACCACGTGTACTCAGGTCCATGCCTGGAGTTCCATTTCACCTTGGCTTTCACAAGTCTTTTTATTTTCAACTTTTTCACCTGCCTGTCCTCGATCTGTAAAGGTTGTTCCATGAATTTGAGCTTTTCATTTACTTCTACATATTGTAGGTGCATTATCAGAGTTTCTTCTTCCAAAAACTTGAGCAGATTGGATACGCGAAATACATCATGTACTCCACTCATTTCCTTTTGTAGTTCGAGCTGATAGGCCACCGGGCCAATTCGTTTCAGGATTTTGAAAGGTCCTATGAATCGCAGACTTAGTTTTCCTTTCTTACCAAATCGTACAACACCTTTCCAAGGCGATACTTTCAATAGAACACGGTCGCCTACATCAAATTCTAACGCTTTTCATCTCTTATCAACATAACTTTTCTGTCTGTCAAGAGTCGCTTTCAACTGTTCTCTTATGTGCAACATCTTATCAGTTGTTTCCTAGACTATTCAGGTCTAGATAACTAGTTTTCTCCTATTTCAGACCAACATACGGGAGTTCTACACTTTAGACCGTATAAGGCTTCGAACGGTGCAACCTGTATACTTGTGTGATCTGTGACATCAGACATTTTCAGGTTAACTCCATTAACACCAACATTGTTATCTCAAACATTTATTTATTCAAACTCAGTTATCTCAAACATTCACTCATGCATTACATTTAATTAGGATTAGTTAGTGTAGGTCCCGGGAGCCTCGTCGCGCAGCGGATATACACGGACCTGTTTTGCGATTTGTGTGGGAACCAAGAAACGAGACAGAGAAAACACGAACAAAGACAAAAGACAATGAAATTGTGACAACCCGACTTTTCGGGTTAACTCAGTTAGTAAATTCCGTTAAGTTTCTTATTAAAAACTTAACCCCGTTAATCAAATCTAACCCCAAGGATTAATTCGGTCATAATATCAACTCAAAACTACAAAGATAATTACCCTAAATCTATTTGATTAATTTTCCAAGTCAAAATTAAGAGTTTTGGGTTCAGTTGACTTTTAAAAGTCAAACCCGAAATCAAATCAACTCAAATCCGCATAATCTCGATCATACCTGTTGAAATTCATAACCGAAATCGAATTCAATACTAATCACGATCATCATTATCATCTTTAATTCCGACATTTAAGCGGATTAAACTCAATTAAACCCAATTAAACTCAAAACCGTCGACCACGATCTGATTACCATCAATTCGCTTCATCTCGATAATAGTTCTACGAATTGAGTCATTCCTCATAATCGTCGAACCTCCCTAAAGCTTTCGCACAACCTGCATTGGCCGGAGAAGCAGTAGAACTCGCCGGAGCTCAGCCTGTGCAGCCGACGCCTGCAAGTACTCGAACTCAGTCAATTCGACACCTAATTTGGTAAACTCTTACTGTAATTGCGTCATTTCTATACTCTGAATGAAAGCCCTATGTCAATTCGGGCTTACACTATCAATTCGATCGAGTTTTTGATCTTAGGGTTCATCATCAGACTGGTTTAGTCGAACCCTAATCTAGACCCATTAAAAATGAAATTAAACTATGCAGAAAGATTCGCTAAGTCATACTCTTTGAAAGCCCTCTACCAATTTCAAGTTTCACTATCGAAATCTCTGTAACCCGTAATTAGGGTTCATATGAACTTAGATTGTTGAATTCGATTATAAACTGTTTTTAAATCAAATTAATCTACCCCTTTAGCTTCGCAAACGTCTGTAGAGTGAAAGCCCTGTGAAACATCGGGCTTCCACTATCGAATTGATCATGAACCCATAATTAGGGTTCATCTGCTTTCTGAATTGGGGTTTTCGATTGTAGAATCAAAAGAAACGAAATTAAATTACAGCATCAGTTTCGTAACAACTCGATTAACAAAAGCCCTATGGTTCCTTGGGCGATCGAGTTCGAATTCAGAGGTTTAGGGAGGGATTTTGGTTTCGTGTAAAGGGGAAGAACACAAGGAACTTTTAGATTAAAAGCTTTTAAAACCGGGTATTGGACGCGATGACCCTAGCGGGCGTAATGGTTAGAGCGGTGTGTGTGTGTGGGAGAGACCCTATAATATTATATTATTATATAAATGTGTTTTTTCCCGGGAAACAACCAGTTGGCTCGGGTTTGGTTTTATAACCTAAAATTAATATTATTTCCACTTTTAAAATAATATATTTATACTATTTTCAAAACCACGAATTCAAATAAAATAATATGTTTATATTATTTTCAACTCATGACTTCTATTATTAAATAATATATATTTTTATATTATTTCGCCTCGTTTATTTACCTCGTGTAACGTTTCAAACAAATTAATAATATAAATGTTTATATTATTTACTCACGTTTATATCCTCGAATAAAAATAATATATTTATTATTTTTGTCATGTAAATGATTATCGTATATTTTATACTAGTTCAAAAATAATATATTAATTATATTATTTTCCTAAACCATTATTGAATAGTACAAACGCACGGATATATTTAATTATTATTATATTCGTAATTAAGAAACCTTCGACACAAAACGTATTTATCTTAATAATTATATTAAGAAACCCTATATTCCTGTAGACACGTTCGTTTACTCATTGATCCTTAGAATACGTTAAGACGTTCTAACCTTCCGTGTCGTCGTCACAAATCTCAGTGTATCCCTAACTTATGTGTTTATGATTCTAGGGCATACATAAGTCGTGCAGGCTAACACTTGAGGTTCTAAATCTCATACTTGTGTGATACTACCTACTACGCAACGCTGATGAGTTTCACAAACCCTTTTTTTTACCTGTTTTACTATTGGGGGAGAAACATGCTTACACACAAACATATTTTACTTGTTTTCCCGTTGAGGAGAAACAAACATGAACACCAACTATCATACTCGTACTTGTTTTCCCCATGGGGGAGAAACAGGTACACAGACAAACATTTTGTTACATGTTTTTCCCGTCGGGGGAGAAAACATGACACAACTATTTTAGATTATTGTAATTCATATGTTATTACTGTTGAGACTAAGCGTAAGACACTATCACAGAAAGTCCTCATCTTATATCGGACCGTTAATATGGATCTTAGCGAGGTAATGTTTAGTAGTACTACTGGGTTTGACAAATCCCACCCGCGTTAGTCGCGCTAACTCGATTGGATATCGAACGGGTGAAATGTTAGCCTACTCACATGTGCCAGAGTTGATAGACCTGGCAGGAGGCATACAAACACAGTCAGCTTCGGTTGCGAGCGCTTTAGTAAAACGTGAACATAGGTTAGCTACCTATAGATATGCATATTGAATGTACATAATCTGACAAACACTCTCTTATTACAAACTTGAAACCTGTGAACTCACCAACCTCGTGTTGACACTTTTTCTTACATGTTTCTCAGGTCGCTAAGGCACAGGTTGCACACTTAGGACATGCATGGAGTCCTACTGTCATATTATCCAATTCAAACATTTGAAACAGTTTACTTATTTACAATGATTGACGCCGATTGCGTGTAATTACTTTTGATTTCATATTAACGTTACGTTTCCGCATTAACTCTGAACTTTTATGTTTTGACATTTCAAGTCCCATATAGTGTCGTTTGATGTAACTAATGACTGAGATCCTGGTGTGTCACCTTCCAAACGGTAAAACTCCGTTAGTTGAAATTGGGGGTGTGACAGAAACGACACGTAATCCATAACATAGAAGTCATCCCGTATTACAGACTACATACCGAAGGAGCACACATCTCTCATCTAATGTCACGGTCCAGGGGTCGGGAGAGCTCTTCCCGACCCAGACACCTCTCAACCTTGTTCCAGAGTTCCACCTACAAATGAAGAAAAGTCTTCTATTTATAGGGGAAGGAACATTACCTGCGTACTTGACAAGTACGCAAGGCAAAAGCCTTGCGTACATACTAAGTTTGCAGGACCAAACTGGTGTGCAGGCTAAGTACTCAGGAACACCCTCCTGCGTACTAACCACGTACACCGATACATAGAATTTTATATATAGTTACAAAACATGCTTCTACAGTTAGATGTGTCAGTTTCGCACAAACACTCACATAGCGGTAATTCATAGAATTACCGGATCGCACACGAGTCTAACTCGGAACGTTGGTGAACCAATAAAATAATTGCGAACAATTATTTTAACATAAATTTTGTGAATTTATGTGTTTAGTGATTTTTCTGTGAATTATGTGAACTTTCGTGAAATCGCGTACGTTTACGCGGAACAAGAGGACTTTTATTGCTTTAGTAATTTTTATAAAGAGATTTTATAAAAACATTTATTTAAAATGATTTTATTTAGTGGATTAATTAAATGATTTGTAAAACCCATTTAAATTAGTCCATGGGCTATCTAAACCCATTTTAAAATCCATGCATGCAATTATAATTAGAATTTTATAAAAATTAAACCCTAATTCTCTTTCTTTCTCTCTAATCGTCGATCCCAACCCCCTCCCTTCTCCCTTTTGCACCGAGACAACCAAGCACCCAAACACCATCCTTTCGATCTTCAATCTTGCAATTGGACTTGTATTTGATCTTTCCTAGGCGTTTCTAACACTACTACGTAAGTTATTTCATCTGATTTCATTACTTTTTGATTTCTAGAATTTTTATTGAAACCCTAGTTCATCCAAACATGAGTTTTTGCAATAAAGATGGTGACTTTAACATTGTTTTACACTTATTTGATGATTATGTTGTTATTTGGAAAACCCTAGTTTCATATGATTCATAACTTGTTAAAAGAAGGAACTTTTTGATTATGTGATGTTGTAGGATTGCATGATAGATGTGTTTGATGTTTATTATGGTTATAATCATGCTAGTTAGGTTGTATGCAATTGATTTGGTGCTTTGAATCTCGTAAACAAGCTAGAAATCATAACTTACTTATAAAGGAAACTTTTTGTGAATTCTATCTTGCATACTAGACATGATTAGGATGATATGATGATGTTTATGTGTTACTTGATTCATGTATAAGTGATTGGTGAAATTAGATTTCCAATACCTAGCTCGATTTTGCAAACTTTCTAAAAGAGGAAACTTTAATTGTCTAAAGTGTTCATAGCTTGCTATTTAGACATGTATGATATGGTTTAATGATAGCTACTTGATAGTTAGGATATAATACCATGTTGTAACATGTTAGATGTCTCAGAAAACGCATGATATTCATAACTTACTATACTTGGAAACTTTAATTGAAGTATGATTTGCATGTTAAGTTTAAGACAATTGTTATGTGCTATGACTATCTAGGGCAAGTAAGATTGTTATGAACATATTGATCATTTTAACATATGGAAACCAAACTTCGTGTTCATGCATTAATAAAAGTAGGAACTTCGATGAACGTGCATGTGTAGACATAACTTGCTAGGCTAAGGTAGTTATGAGTTGTGTAGCATGAAACTTGAATTACTTGTGTACTGATGTAGTGCAAAGCACACATCTTTATTCCATTGTTTTAGTGCGTCTTTAATTAGTTTTGTGTTTGTTTTGAGTCGTTTTGATATACATTTGAGTCTATGTTGTGTTTTTAGGAGCTCGTAACGATTACTAGTGAATACGTGAAGAAACCGAGCAAGAAAGAGAAGCCGGAGGATCAAAAGTGAAAAATGAAGAAAATAGGGTCTTCGCGGTACGCGAGAAGCCAGATGAAATATTTCGTGGTACGCGAAGAACTTCAGGAAGGGGTGCGGCTATTTTGTTCCTCGCGGTACGCGAGGAACTCAGAAATTTCTTTTGCGGTACGCGAGGGAATGAAATTCTAAGAAAAAACCCTAATTTTGAATTAAATAGATTTTGATTCCCATTATAAGAGGAGTTCGTATATTAGTCGTCTGGAGAGAGCCAAGGGCGATTTTGGGAGATTGGAGGTCAATTGAAGGCTAAAGCTTGAATCATTGGATCCCCGGTTTGTAGTTTTACGTTCTAGGTTTTCAAGACTCGATTTTTATTCTTTAATTGCGATGTTTGATACCATGGTTTTGTGTTTCTACTTCTGTTTTGGTTGTTTAAGCATGATTCTAAGCTAGAACTTTGATATTGCCTAGGTCACATGATGAATACTTGTTAAAGTTTCAGTTTTTATTCGGTTTTTGGATTCAATTAATGGATTTATGATTTTGTAAAAGATCTTGAGTTGATTATTGTGATGTTATTGCATGTTTAGATCTGATCTTGTGTTTGATTTCAATTCCTTGCGTTGATTGTGGTTGTCTGCCATTTTGATTAGCGTATCTTGGTCATAGATCTTAGGGTTTGTGACTAGGGTGGTTTGCTAGACGTAGGAGCCATAGGAGTTGTCTTTGATTACTGATTAGAGTTGAGTGTGTATCCTAGTTCGATAACCGAGAGGTGAGAATTAGTCGTTTAGTCTTCGTCATTAGGAATCCGAGTGTCAGATGTCTGAGAGGAAGCCGGTATTAGGTGTCTAGTGATTGTTGCTATTCGTGTCGTACTTCTTATCTTGAGATTACCCTGTGCATTCTTTGAGTGTATTGGTGGACAGTGAGACTGAGAGGTAATCTGTCTATTAGAGTACTTTATCATAGATGGAAATACCTGAGAAGTGATCCAACATCTATAGGTTCCTTAGTTGGTGACACCCTAAGAGGGATTAGGGATCCACTAGGCTGTCTAGAGTTATTTCATTAGAAACCCAGATCCATTATAGTTTCAATAACCGATAGAAGTTGTGCTTTGCAAGTAGGATTCTGACCTAGGTGATATTCTTCCCATCTCTTGATTTCATCTTAGTTCTTGTTCTTGATAGTTGAGTCGACATTAGTTTGCTGCATTACTTAGTCTAAACATTAGTGTAGGAAACCCCCCAAACCAAATCAATCTTTAGTCCAAGTCAGAGTCTAGTTTTTTTTTCATAGTGTCTCTAGGGTTTGATATTCCAGTTTACCATTAAGCTGTGCTACACTCGATAGGTACACTTGGCAATAGTAATATTAGCTTTGACTAGTTCTTTTAGTGATTTTTGGTTTGTTTTGTTTTTGAGTCTTGATTGTTTGTTTGTCCTACGTGCTATCTGTGAGTCTAACATAGGATTGGGTCTTTCTGTTTTGAGTCTTTGTTTATTTTCTTTTATTCTTGTGTCAATTTGTGCACCACACTCGTTCGTAGGGATCACCACCATAATGCTTTTCAAGATCCCGAACGAGAGTTACACGAGCGCACCCGCGACTTTCAGGAGCGTTTAAAGGAGCTGGGCAAATCCAAGGTACGTTCTACTAGCCCAATCCCATCACCTATCATGGGCGACGATGACCCACCAGCGAGATGTACTTTGCACCAGAGGGCCAGTAATGGGGTCACGGGCGCGAGATCTTCGATCACTCACCCCACTATTCCGAACATCAATACATGGCAGATCCCATCATATATGTCATGAGTACGATCACTCATGCTACTCAATTCCATGGCCTCGAGTATGAGGATGCACCCGAAAATTTGTCCCGCTTTGCACGGATATGTGATACATTCAATATCCCGGGTGTGTCTAAGGATGCTATCTACTTGCGTCTCTTCCCACTCTCGCTCTCTGGTCGCGCATCTACTTGGCTTGACACCCTTCCCGACAATTCTATCACCATATGGGAGTATCTTCAAGCCAAATTCTACAAGAAGTACTATCCACCTTCCAGAGCCGCTCGCCTTCGGGACCAAATCCATTCGTTCCGGATGGACCCTGACGAGCCTTATCACATGGCCTGGGAGCGGTTCAACACGTTGTTAAGCCGATGTCCTCAGCGCGGTCTTTTCAACTGGGCGCTAGTGGAGAAGTTCTATAATGACCTCACCTTCAAGAAGCAGTAAATGTTCAACACAGCTGCGGGAGGTCATATCATGGAGAGACTCGAGCCTGATGAGTGCGAGGAAATGTTCGAGAGCTTCGCTTAAGCCGAACAACAACATCCACATTCTGTTAGGAATTCCATTCCTACTGCTAGAGCACCCGCCTCTGCTCCTAGAGGTGTGTATCAGGTCACTCCTGAGACTAGCGTGGCTGCTGCAGTAGCCTCAATGGCTAACGAGATTAAGGAGCAGAAGCTCAGTGCTCAGCAGTGTCAAGTGTGCAGAGGAGGCCACGACACCCGAGACTGCCCCGTAAATAATCAGGAGCATGTGAGCTACGCTGGAAACCAGTACCAGAACCGAGGGTATAATAACAACAATACTTATGGCTCGGGATGGAGATCTAGAAATAACCCACCTAGGTTTAATGGTCGCCAGTAGCAGTATGGAGGATCAGAAGTTGGAGCGAGCTCGGGAAGCAGTGTCAATACAAGGAAGATCGAAGAGGTGCTCGAGAATCAGACACAACTGCTTTCCCACTTAGTCCAGCAATACAAGGACACGAGGCAAAGACCGGATAGCCACGACACTCTATTGAAGAATCAGTAATCGGCATTCCTGGATTTGCAACGCACGGTAGGAGACATCGCTCAGAGCCTGAAGGGTAGACAAGGAGGTCCATCTTCGGGCCCAAATGCTTCAGTGATGGTCATGTCAGTTAGGAGTGTGGAGAAGAAAGAGTTGTAGAGGATGACTCCCACTCCATCGAGTATGGAATACCTTCGATAGAGGAAGTGAAGAAGGTAGACTGGAGAGCTCGATTTGCTGAGATCGATGCTAGGATGCTAGAGGAGTCTGAGTTGAAAGCTGTGTTGACAAGAAGTCATAGGGCAGAAGAGAAGGAGACCCCACCAGTTGTAGAAGAAGAAGAGCCGGTGGATGAAGAGATAGAGATGGAGAAACCTGCCGAGAGGGTAGTGGAGAAGAAGAAGGGGGTACAGATGAAGTCCCCCGGGGTTGACATGAGTCGTATTCCTTACCCAGCGCACGTACTGCCATATAAGAATACTAGGGAATACGGTACCTTCCTTGGTATGTTTAAACAACTCAAAGTCAATCTTCCGTTTATAGAGGTCATCCAGCACATGCCTAAGTATGGAAAATTTCTCAAAGATCTTCTTTCTAACAAGAAGAAGCTAGGGGGGTCTCTGAAGTCTCACTTAGTGAGCAATGTTCTGCTGTGGTGAACAAACTGCCGGAGAAGATGGCGGATTCGGGTCGGTTCAAGATCCCGTGTCTGTTTGGCGGTTTGCATCTAAACCACGCTTTGGATGATCTGGGTGCTAGCATCAATCTGATGCCATATTCTGTTTATAAGCAACTATACCTAGGTGAACTGCAGCCAACGCGCATGAGCATTTCCTTGGCTGACCGATTAGTCAAGTACCCATGGGGAATTGTGGAGAATATTTTAGTGAAAGTCGGTAAGTTTGTATTCCCTGTAGATTTTGTCATCCTAGATATGGAGGTAGATGACAAAGTCCCACTCATCCTAGGACGCCCGTTCCAACGGACCGCCAAGGCATTGATCGATGTATTCGGCGGGAAACTCACACTTTGTGTGGGGGATGAGTCTATTACTTTCGATGCTATGAAACCCGTGGAGGATGTTGGAGAGCATAGCCACTCCATGTGTATGCTTGATGCCTTCATAGGTGACCATCAGGACTATGATCGAGAGAGAGAGATTGATGAACCCGCCCCTAACTTAGGAGAGATATTTGAATGGGCGTTGGAGATGGAGAGATTGTTAAATGAGCTGGATGAGTACGGCGATGAGGTTCCTGGTGATCTGCTGGAGATGATGGCAGAATTTGATGAGATTATAGGAAGAACCCCAAGTATGGGGAAGTTGGTGAAAGTTGTTGAGGATCCCGATGATACTGGTGAAGGTTTAGAGGTCCCACATATAGAAAATCCCTATCCTGAACCGTTACTTAGCACCATTGTGCTTTCCAAGGGGAGAGCTACTGAGCCGACCCCTAGATCTAACTACCCTAGGTCTAGGCCGCCTCGTAAGAGAAACCGTACCGTCTTAGAGTTATCCGATTTTAGGTTGCTGCAACCCCCAAGTGTGGGGAGGTTTACGAGTGATAAGCTACTTGGTTATTTGAGTCATATTATCTTCGGACCGGGTAGAGTTAAGATGTGCCGGAAGGATCTGTGTGCAAAATGTGATATGAGTTCAATATTTCAGGGGAGTAGTTGTTTGCTAGAGATGTGGAGGACCGGGAGACCACGAAGAGTGAAGGCGGTACCGGTTAGGATCAAGGAGAAGCCTCCTGATAGGCTTGCGTGAATCTCGGGCAAGTGCCTGGGATGTATAGTTTGTTTGCATTACATGGTTTGAGTCCGTGTCTTTTTCTATGTTTTTCGGTTGGTGTGTTTTGTTTGTGTCATGTCTTGCAGGGATTCACGCTCGATTTGTCATGGGAAATCACCGGGAACGAAGTTCCAGGTATGTTTTACATTGGTTTTATTGTTGAAACAAGTTTTAAAGAATTTGGGTGAAAAAGATTTTTAATTGATAAATTTTTTTCTATGTATAAAATTTGGAAAAACATTAAAACTTTCTGTCTCCATGGCTTCCTCGCGGTATGCGAAGGATTCCCCCCTGTTCCTCGCGATACGTGAAAGATAGAAATAGGGGCCGACCTAAGTTTCACCTCCTCGCGGTACGCGAGGAGTGGTTACTTATCTCTCGCGGTACGCGGGGGAGCCCTGATCTTGCCTTGTTCCTTTGTTTTCCATGGTTTTCCACACTCGCGGTATGCGGGGGAGCCCTGATCTTGCCTTGTTCCTTTGTTTTCTATGGTTTTCCACACCCACTATCATCCACCACTCACACCCACTATAAGGCACACATTTATCCTCTATCCACCATTATCACCTATATTTTCACATCAACAATCATACCATCCGACCACTGACCATGGAGAACTTGAAACTGTTCGTGACCGATGACCGACCTTGCTGGGGCATTCATGTCTATGTGTTTGCCACCCATTGAGTACGTTTCTATGCATGCTATCTATCTTGAGTCTTTTAATTTTTAGTTGAGTCAGTCGAGTCTTTATTTTAATTTGAGTCAGTTTAAAGCTGCGGGTTTGTGGTGAGGTTTATTTTGCAGGTTTTATCATTCTTCCTGTACTCAATCTCCATTCGGGCGGGATCGATTATCACTTATATGAAGTTTGTAAAGGCAACCCAGCAGTCTGTACAACCGCGACCGAAATGCTATACGGTGCACATAAGGATGAAGGAAGCTGGATATATTCACTGCTACATTACCAGCTAAGTCGCTTCCTGATTTATTTTTGCATTTTTATTTTTAGTTGTGTCTTCCGTCACGTTGAGGACAATGTGTCTTTCAAGTGTGGGGATGTGAGTGTCTAGTTGAGTCTAGTTTGTCTTGTTTATAAAAATAAAAAAAAATTTAAAAAAACTTTGAAAAATGTCCTTGGAAATAATTGCATATAAATGGATAATGATACTATAACTAGATCTTTGTTGAGTTTAAATGAAATAAATGATAGAAAACACGTCTAAATTGTGGTGTTTTGGTAGACCCAGCCAGTTTGAATAGCTTAAATAGCATGTATGTGTTACTTAGGAATTAATTGATTTAAAATCATGATATCTTGTGGGTACTCATCTTAGGGTGTCGGTAATATTGAAACTGTCAATATAGGGTGATAGGTACCACGTTAAGTTAAAATTTAGAGGTTTTTGAAATTTTTTTGGCACACCACTCTCTTTTTATGAGAATAAATTCGAGTTTCGGTGATGCCCGCATCCATATTCCATAATTCTTGAGCTTATTTAATTGAAATCTAAGTTTCTCCTACAAGTCACATGTTGGGTTCCAGCCTGATTGAAACACCACTGGGTTGATTCTTATGTGATTCATTGATATGACTTAGTCTATGTGTTACCTTTCGGGATAGTGACTTGGTTGAAACGCCTCTAGATGAAGTTTAATTTGCTTATTAATGCTCATATTCCATCCATTCATTCATATTTCATCTTAAGTTCTAAAACCTGTCAATTTTAGTTTAACGTGGTATGGTAAATCTATATGGTTTGATCCGTGCCTAAACATGACCGTGAAACGGGATTAGGTAGAGCTGTAACTTTGAGTGTGAGTCCCATAGATTGATTTATATGCTTGGTAGAGAAATTTTAGAACACGTAATGGGGGCTTGAAAGTTGGTGCTTGGGTTTAATCGGACAGAAATACTGATTATTGCTTTTTAATGCGTGAGTAGATTTTTGCTAATTGGTAAATGATGTCTGTTAAGTTAGATCTGGTTATGATTCCATTTGCAGCTTTTTCGAGGATGAAAAAAGGTTAAGTGTGGGGATTTTTGATGTAGTGCAAAGCACACATCTTTATTCCATTGTTTTAGTGCGTCTTTAATTAGTTTTGTGTTTGTTTTGAGTCGTTTTGATATACATTTGAGTCTGTGTTGTGTTTTCAGGAGCTCGTAACGATTACTAGTGAATACGTGAAGAAACCGAGCAAGAAAGAGAAGCCGGAGGATCAAAAGTGAAAAATGAAGAAAATAGGGTCTTCGCGGTACGCGAGAAGCCCAAATGAAATATTTCGCGGTACGCGAAGAACTTCAGGAAGGGGTGCGGCTATTTTGTTCGCGAGGAACTCAGAAATTTCTTTCGCGGTACGCGAGGGAATGAAATTCTAAGAAAAAACCATAATTTTGAATTAAATAGATTTTGATTCCCATTATAAGAGGATTTCGTATATTAGCCGTCTAGAGAGAGCCGAGGGCGATTTTGGGACATTGGAGGTCAATTGAAGGCTAAAGCTTGAATCATTGGATCCCCGGTTTGAAGTTTTACGTTCTAGGTTTTCAAGACTCGATTTTTATTCTTTAATTGCGATGTTTGATACCATGGTTTAGTGTTTCTACTTCTGTTTTGGTTGTTTAAGCATGATTCTATGCTAGAACTTTGATATTGCCTAGGTCACATGATGAATACTTGTTAAAGTTTCAGTTTTTATTCTGTTTTTGGATTCAATTAATGGATTTATGATTTTGTAAAAGATCTTGAGTTGATTATTGTGATGTTATTGCATATTTAGATCTGATCTAGTGTTTGATTTCAATTCCTTGCGTTGATTGTGATTGTCTGCCATTTTGATTAGCGTATCTTGGTCATAGATCTTAGGGTTTGTGACTAGGGTGGTTTGCTAGACGTAGGAGCCATAGGAGTTGTCTTTGATTACTGATTAGAGTTGAGAGTGTATCCTAGTTCGATACCCGAGAGGTGAGAATTAGTCGTTTAGTCTTCGTCATTAGGAATCCGAGTGTCAGCTGTCTGAGAGGAAGCCGGTATTAGGTGTCTAGTGATTGTTGCTATTCGTGTCATACTTCTTATCTTGAGATTACCCCGTGCATTCTTTGAGTGTATTGGTGGACAATGAGACTGAGAGGTAATCTGTCTATTAGGGTACTTTATCATAGATGGAAATACCTGAGAAGTGATCCAACATACCAGTGAGTTATTACATCTGTAGGTTCTTTAGTTGGTGACACCCTGAGAGTGATTAGGGATCCACTAGGCTGTCTAGAGTTGTTTCATTAGAAACCCAGATCCATTATAGTTTCAATAACCGATAGAAGTTGTGCTTTGCAAGTAGGATTCCGACCTAGGTGATATTCTTCCCATCTCTTGATTTCATCTTAGTTCTTGTTCTTGATAGTTGAGTCGACATTATTTTGCTACATTCCTTAGTCTAAATAGTAGTGTAGTAAACCCCCCAAACCAAATCAATCTTTAGTCCGAGTCAGAGTCTAGTTTTGTTTTCGTAGTGTCTCTAGGGTTCGATATTCCGGTTTACCATTAAGTTGTGCTACACTCGATAGGTATACTTGCATGTCAGTGCGGTTTAGTTCATAGGTTTTCCTATTATTACTTAGGAGTCTAGGTTAGGTTTAGTAGAGTTTTATATAGACCGTCTGGACGACATCATGTACTATGTTTTAGTATTCAAATCAAACATTAAATCACTAACGGGTCACCAACCGGTCGTCAGGTCAAACTTGAGTCAAACTTGTAAATCTTTTCTAAACACTTAAACAATGGTATTGTTTGGATACCTAAGGTTCATGTCAACCTACACGAACACACACTTATAGACCTATGGTTTTTAGGTGGCAGTTAGAGGTCCAACTGTTTTTACTTAGCTTTCATCTGAACGCATACTAAGGTGAGTTTCACTACCCCTCTCTTTTACTTACTTTCCTTTTGGGGGGAAACATGCTCGCAAACATTTTGGATCTTGTATTATTGTATTATCGCTTGTTTACTAAATTGAAAACATACCACATAAGTCCTTACATTCTCGAACCGTTAGTATTGGAACATAGCGAGGTAATCTTGAGTAGTACTACTGGGTTTTGACAAGCCCCACCCGCGTTAGTCGCGCTAACACGACTTGAGGTCAAACGGGTGTAATATTGACCTAAACATTTTCCATTGTTCGGTAGACATGGTGGAAGGCAAACAAACACAAACAGTCATCTTCGGTTTCGAAACACTTGTAGTAGCATGCCATAGACTAGCTATTTATCGGTATACATTATTTACACTATCTGGCAAACATCAAACTGTTATTTACTTACAACTTAGTGAACTCACTAACCTTTGTGTTGACACTTCTTAGCATTTTTTTCTCAGGTCGCTAAGGTATTGAGCACGAGCATAGGACATGCATGGAATCCCATCATTTTCAAACACTAAACTTATTTTATTTATTTAAACTGCATGGTTTGGGCGCCTAGTTTTGCGCATTTGATTTTACTTGCATTGGATTTTATTTACGCTTTCGCAACATTTTCAAACTTAAAGATTGTTGTCTCGTGACTATGAGCAGCAATGGTATTTTATTTTAATTCATATAGAGTCGTTCCGTGTAACTAATAACTGAGATCCTGGTGTGTCACGCGCCTCGCGGTAAAACCCTGCAGGTGGATTTTGAGGGTGTGACATGATCCCAGCTTCCTCCAAGATCCATCGCACACGCTCTCAACATACCTTCTAGAGTTTGAATGGTTCTTTCGCTCTGCCCATCTGTTTGAGGATGATATGCAGTGCTAAGATTCAATTTTGTTCCTAAAGCTTTCTGAAAACTTTGCCAGAATCAAGATCTAAACCGACTGTCTATATCCGACACAATAGATAGTGGCACACCGTGTAGCGACACGATTTCATTAACATATAGTTGTGCCAACTTATCCATACTGAATGTTTCTTTCACTGGAAGGAAATAAGCAGACTTCGCCAGCCTATCAATGATAACCCAAATGGTATCATTCCCAGAATAGCTTATTAAAATATTGTGTACACAAGAACGAAAACTAAGGAAGAAACTCATACCAATGGTAAGGTCGGATAGGAGACGACAAAACTTGGGAATTAGAAGATCAGATGAAAGCTAAGTATCCTCATCTGTTCACATCTTAAATTTCGAGGATGAAATTTCTTAAAGGAGGGGATGTTTGTAACACCTCAAAAATTCCCAAGAAAATAAGGACCAAAGTTGTCAAAATTTCAAAGTTAAAGAGCTAACAGGGGAATAGTTCAAAGTACAAGGGCCAAAAGTGAAAATTCTGAAACTTGGTTGGTAGCGGACTGCTACCAAGACCTTGAAGGTCCGCTACGGGGAATAGTACGGTGGTAGACCGCTACTAAAGAGCTTAACGGTCCGCTACGTTGGGAGGAAGATAGAGATGATGGTGTGCCACGTGTCTGATGACTAACGAACAAAAAACGACGCGTGTAACCCTATGGCGGACCGTTACCCACACCCTAACTGTTCGCAAAGCTACAGGTGTCCTTAACGGACCGCTAAGGAACCAATAACGGTCCGCTACTTGGGGCTGAAGGCAAAATTGCGGCTGGGGTGGTTGCGGACCGCCACCACCCTGGTTAGCTGTCTGCTACGGGTCCGAAGTTTGCTTATAAATAGAAATCACGAGCTTGGTCCTTAAGCATCAGTCCCACACACCAAAACAGTTTCAAAACACATACAAGCATCTGATCTCCTGTTTTCTGAAGTCCAGTTCGCTTCCGAAAATTCGGTTCCTCGCTAATCTCCTACAAATTGTCATAGATAGTTATGAGGTAAGGTTCCAACCCACTGATAAGATTTGGTTAATAACCATTAAAGTTAGGATTGTAGAATTAGGTGATGCCATTATAAACCTTGGTCTTTGTCCGAGGTGTTTGTGATATTTCAGATATTAAGTCGAAATGTTGCTGAGGTGAGTTCCTAAACTGTAATGTATAAAACAACCACGGCCCTGTTATACTCCATTTTTGGCATGGTTGATTTATGAAAAGATTTTAGGTATCTTGAAACGATTGTACGATTGTGTATATATAACGCATTCTAAGCGCTTATTGTGTTTCATATTACCCGTGGAACGGCATGTTGGACATGACCCGTGGAACGGTCTTTGGTTATATATACCGATTTGATTTCTCATAGTTGTCTATGAGAAGGGGGCACCCCCATGACTGCGTTCATGATACCATGACTGTGTTCATGATACCTTGGCGGGTCATTTTATGAAATGATTTGTTTATGGAGTCACCAACTATATGTTGACCCATTTTCTTTAAAATGTTTTTGAGCACATCACAGGTAGTTAATAGAGAAGACATTTGATATGTCATAAATTATACATATTTTACATGCATAATTATCCCCATATTCATCACAATTGAAGACAAAAGAGTGGGAGTTGATACTTAATCTATTCAATTGTGTTACAACATGATAATTGACCTTTGTTTGCAAAAACATGAAGAAATCACTCAAAATCCAGGAGAAATCAGCATTCGGAAGTCAATTAAACGAGCCTGGACCCAGGAAGTCAAAAAGTCAATAGGGAGCAGAAGAGGGAAATGCACAGTCGTGCATTGCCTTGCACATCCAGGCAAAGCCATTTTGCCTCCCTGTACTCCCTAAAGCTGCCAGATTCCGCACGTAAAAGAAAAGGGTACTTTGCACGCCTGTGCAACCCAATGGACGGTCGTGCATTGCCAAAATCATTGCCTATAAATAGCAAGCTCATTCTAGTGTTTTAGGTGTCCATGATCCTTGCCTATAAATAGCAAGCTCATTCTAGTGTGTTAGGTGTCCATGATTGGGAGTTGTGAAGGCCATAGTGCTATGCTAGGGCCGAAGCTCTCTCAGGTTTGGTCCAATTTTAGTTTTTCTTTGTTTATTTTATGTTTCTAGTATTGTAATATGGAATGATCCATCTTATTCAAGTAATAAGAAGCAACCTATACCCACTCTCCCTTGGTGTTGGATAACTTTCACACATGATCTAAGGGTTAGTGGAGTCACTTATATGGTCATTCGTGGCTAGTCTTCTTGCGTTACTTGGGTTGGTTGATCTTTGTTTAATTAAATAAGTATTTTTAGTATGTTATGTTCTTGGAGTCTTTCCTTTAATCTATCTTAAAAAGACGACAAGAATAAGTAATCTTTAAACCAACTTAATAATCTTAAATCTTGTGAGTTTCTTGGACAAGACTTTTTGTTTTGGAGGCTTATTCGAGTTTGTACAGCAACTGTCGATTTAGTATAGGTTTAATATTATAGGTTGATTGGAGGTTTGGGTATTTATTGAGTCATTTGAGTCCTAGCTGGACCTTGTGGTTCATGTCGGTATTTCTTTACTTCTCTTGTGTTAGCTTGCAGAGGACTTCTAGCGAGAGCCATGAGGCTTGATCTTGAGAATGAAAGTTATATTTATTTAAAATATCATTATAAGTAAAGACAACTATTTTAAGAATATAATTTGTTAGGTCCGAGCGTTCATAAAGTAGCTTTGGAGGAAGTTGCGTATTTTGACTTGCCATAACAAGTTACACTCGACGTAAGTCAGTCGACAGGACAATCTTAGTCCGAATAATAAATCACGGGACAGCTGGCGGACTTGAGACCCTGTTAGGATCCCGAGAGTTATTAGGAGTAGATGGTCGACTGTATCCATTGTTCCGTTACGAACTACTAACTCCCCTATCGAAAGGGTTAGTACTAGTAACTTTGACTAACCTTACAAAACTATAACATTAATTAATAAGTAATAACAACCAGAGTAACACCTTGAATGAGACGAAATTCCTAATTACTTTGCTTTTCCTTAAAACAAAACCCCTTTTTCAACTTATTATCCTAGTCAGACAATAGCGAGGATTGAGTAAGGAATCCGTGTCCATGTTTCGATACTTGGTTCTTACCCATACTATATTACGCTGCGATAGGTACACTTGCATATGTATTGGTATAGGTATAAATTATATCTCTTGTATTCACCATCAAGTTTTTGGTGCTATTACAAAGGGGTGTATATATATATGTGTGTGTGTGTGTATATATATATATTTTATACAGATAAAACACGCTATCAAGTTTTTGGTGCCGTTGCTGGGGACGCGGTAATTCTGCGAAAGATCTAAGTCGTTGGACTGACTACTTATTTCCTTTGTTTTCTTTCTGCTTTATTTTTCCCTTTTATTTTTATTTTCATCTTTATTTTCCTTTTGTCTTTTTTTTCACCTTTATTTTCATTTTCTTTTTACGTTCTCAATTTTACTTTTATTTTTGTAGGTGCTTGTGTGAATTAATCCATCTTTGCAGGAACTTTCAATGATCGCGACCACGAAATTATTGCTAAAAAAATAAACGAAAATAAGTGCCGTCATTCGAAAGCATTATTTTAAATAGGCGCGACGCTTTCGAACGGTTTACGTGTTTAAATTTTTATATTCAGCTTTATTTTTAATATTAACAAGCTTGGTACTTTGAAATTGGACCCCAACGAACGAGGTAAGTTTTCTAACGTGAAATCGGGATTTTTGATATTCACATTCTCCTTTAACCAATTTATTTTAATAAATTTTAATAAAATAATACTTTTAGAAAATTTAAACTATTTTTAATTATTTATTAATTAAAAAATTATTTTATTTTAAAGTATTAATTTCAAGCGAATAAAAAAGTAAAAATTGGTCAAAATAGGGGGATGCACGGCCGTGCAACCCAATGCGTGACCGTGCATTGGGGTCCGTGCGTTCAGATCTTAAATTGAAGCAGTAGACTCACTTTTCTCAAAACCCCCAAACCAAAATACGCTCGGGCCTCGCTGAAATCACCCAAAAACACCTGATTTTCACTCGTTTCTTTCGATTTTGGCTTCCAATCTCCTCACTAAAGTATGTAAACTTATCCACTATCATTTTTAGGTTGATTTATGCTCAAAATAGGGCTAATTTTGGTTGAATGAGGCTAGGGTTTCATTTTGAACTTTGGTTTAAATGTGGATGAATCTTGACTTAATGCTTACACTAAACACCCATTTAACCTTGTCTGTTGATTATATAACACATTTTACCTCATTTAAGCGGATTTGTTCTACTTGTATGAACGAGGTTTTGATTTTTGTCTTAGAAATCTTGAACTTGGAAATACAAAGTAAAGAATGAATCTTGTATATATGTGTTTAGGATTTAGTATAGTTTGTTGGAAAATTGTTGATTTGATGAAACGAGTCAAGAATTTTGACGGGTTTGACTTTTCAAAGTCAACCAAAATGTCATCCGTCTATATTTTAGTCATATTACACTGTTTGAATTTGCGCCTTGTTTAATTAGTTGCAATTGACCACTTTAGGGCTCGAGAGACATAACTGTGCCATAATCATGCACGAATTTGTGTTTCCTTTGTGTGGTCCAAAAATTATATATATGCTTTCATATTTACATGAAAAACACATCAAGTTTTTTGGCACCATTAATCTATTTGTTGAAGCATTCTTGTTCCTATGTACAAACTCCTCTAATTTCTAATTGTGTGGAGCATGGCACAATCATCTAGACAAGCAAGCTGGAAACGAAGAAAAACTCGATCAAGATCTAGCTCGGGTTCATCCTCGTCTGCTCATATGGGTGGCTCGCCACAAACTCTACCATCACCTCCTCCACCTTTTCACACACAACCTATGCCTGAGGAACCACAGGACTTACACCCGTGGCTTATTTTTGACCCCGACGATGCTATCGAGGTCCATGCCTACCAAACTCTACCTTTATTACTGAGACAAACCTTCGGGGCACACAAAACCATTTGCGCTCCTTACCTTGGAGGTCCGCAACGGGTGGAGGTCCGTGACCAATGGTTTTTTAGCTTGGAGGACCACTCTGTCTGACCTCCAAGAAATGTCGGCCTTAGCGGGCCGTTATACGCATCCTTAGCGGTCCGTTAATGTGTAAATATCCATATTTTTTATTTTGAACACTGGTGTAACATTCCTGATTTTTCCGACCCTATTTTAATTTATTTTAAATAATAAAATAACTGCACGATGTTGAATCATATACTTGTTCAAACCTACACCTCATAAATCGTCAGCCGAACGTATTAAATTCAAAGATTTAGAACTCATAATCATGTGGTAACACCTCCTAGAGTTAATCCAGTTAGTAATCTCGTTAGGGGTTCTGTTAAATCCTAACCAAGCTAATTCTGTCAAAGCTGAATTTGCAAGGGCTGATTTTGTAAATAACCAGAAACCCTAGTAGGCACGGTCGCGCCACGTTTTGGCACGGTCGCGCCTCGTCCGGCACGGTCGCGCCTCGTCTGGCACGGTCGCGCCTCACATCAGTTAAAACGTAAAAACAGTCTTTAATCGCAAATCTGTTCGAATCCAAAATTTGTAACGCTTATTGTGCCGTTTCAAACCAATCATTTCGAATTAATCACTTTCTAATAACCGCGTAGTGATTAGGAAACCAAAACCGTCACCTCTCCATTCCTTTCTCTCAATCTCGTCCAATTCACGAAACACTCCCGAAATCAATCATATGCGCATGATCTTCAAGCTCCTATAATCACATTCCTCACAACAATTTTGCCGGAATCCCAACAGGAGACGCCAGGGATCAACGCATCAAAGTCGGAACTCTGTTTGGTCGAACTCCACCAATTCGATATCGTTTAAGGTAATTAAACACATCCTCAGACTCATTTAAATCCCGTGAATGAAAGCCCTAACCTATTCAGGGCTTATACCACCGAATTAAACTCAAACAGAATCTAGGGTTCATCACGTTTTTTTTTTGCTTAGTCGAACTACACCCTAGACACGATATACATTCAATTAAAATACATGGTTAGATTCGCAAACAGTCGTTCTTTGAAAACCCTATAAATTCAGCCGTTTTTAATACAAGAATTTGTCAGATTAGGTTCTGGAAAATCCAGACACGATCGTGCTAATCGCATAGCACGGTCGTGCCTCTTGTCCAAGCACGGTCGCGCCCCATGCCTAAGCACGGTCGCGCCCCGTGCCTAAGCGCGGTCGCGCCATACCCTTGGCACGGTTGTGCCCAACCTTTGGTCAGAATCTGTTTCTTCTGTTATTTAAATATAAACTCAATTCCTTTTATAAAAAAAATTATTATAAAACTCCAAAGCCCAGAATTGTTTTCATAAACTAAATTATCAACTTGGGAATCTTAAACAAACTAATTAAATCATTTCTAATGGATTAAAAAGTAGTAAATTTTAAATAAGAAGCTCACATATAATTGTCTTATTCCAAACTCAAACCTTATTCAAAATGTTGTAAAAATATTCATTTCAAATCTTTCGTTTTATACAATACCTCCAAGTACCAATCACTAACTTTATCCAATTCAACCTTAGACTTAGACTTAGACTATTGTGCATTATTAATGCAATATACATTACACTCTAGGTCAACGTTGTGCGATACAAGGATCACATTACTTTCTAGTATCCCGTGTTAGCTACGCCTTCGAATCAAGTGAGTATTCACAACCCCTTTTTACTCTTTCACACTTTTGGGGTGGAACATGAACTCTATACGCATTACACATTACACATTTACATTTACACAAACAACACAAGTGCAAAAATCCTATTTACATACATGTGTGCAAAATTTGAGCTTTGTGCCCGAGTGCTAGGTGTGCTAACCTTTGTATGCTCTTATGTGCAATCATTAACTATTCAAGCCGACGGTTTTCAATGATAGATCTATTGAGTCTGACAAACCCACCCATAGTACGCGGTGATTGAAACCGACAACACAATTTTTTGCATGCTAGTTACAAGGTTTGATTGTGCATTTGGTTACACAATAGCTGCTCCCCATAAACGCCTTATTTATCATGTCATGTAAAGGATTTGTTTTCATCTATATGCTATCTATATACAACTGTGTTATACTCACCAACTTTTTAGTTGACTTTATTTTATTCATGTTTCAGGCCCCAATATGTGAGATTGATTCAAGACGTGTTCAACATAGGATTTGGACTTAGCAATTTAAATCAAGAATTTTATGAGTTATTTTATGTATCTTGTTTGAATTTGGTTTTGTACTTGGATTATTTGTAATGCAAATTTGACTTTAATATATTTCAATTTAGTTAACCATGTGCTATGAACAGTCTACATATCCCGCCCCGATGATTCCGCCATCGGTCGGGGTGTGACAGATTGGTATCAGAGCCTTGGTTATAGGGAATTAGGTTATTAGACACTCTTGACCTAGACTATAACTTTAGGACACCTATACAATCCCATGCTACTACTTGTTACATTATTAGTTCTTATGTAAATATTTTTACATGCTATCATAAGTATTTACACTACGTGATACAATACATAATGACTTATGTGTCACACTACTTGATAACTTTTGTGCTTACACTCATTACTACCTACATGCTATATGATTATCCTCATATGTGAATATTTTTACATTGTTATACTATATGATTACATCACATGATACAATACCCAATAGTTTATGTGTCACGTTACCTGCCCACTTTCCCTTTTATTCATAGCTACCTACTTAAATTATTTAAAACACTATCCTAAGTTTAACACACACACATACACACCAAATTATTCATACACATTTGGACTCCCATACATGATACCATCACCTTTATGAACAAAGACTTAAACTATTGGGACTAATTCCCACCAATAATAAACTAAGAAGCCCATCTATTCCCCAAGAAGAAGAAGCCCGCTGAAATGCATAAACCTTACCTTTGGGCCTCAAAGCCCAGTCCACAACAATTCCCATCATAACCATGAGCCCAACAATAGTATTATTAATACATGATGGTTGGAAGAGTGTGTAATCCCATGAGGAATTCTGGCTAAGGAAGATAGGGTACTTAAGTGTGTCTTAGTGACCCACCCCTCTTTCCTTGGAATTCTCCTTAAGGATACATTACTTATAGGTCAAGTGTATTTCTAAAATACTATCGTGAAGGTTCGGCGTTACGACTAGTCAAACTCTAAAAACCCATAAGAACTTATATATTTGACACTTCATATTTCATTATCACTTACAACTTTTTCATTGTTTTTCTGCTAGACATGGACTCCTACCCTCCTCCCTACCCGGTTTACCGTCCTGGATCAGAATCTGATTAGGAAGAAGACACTGAGACACCCGTGTACTGGTCACCAACACCCCCAGCTACTAGGCCAAGGTTTGATGTAAGGGCGGACTTGATTAGGAACACCGACCCGAGACTTCAAACACCTGGATCTCCCGTACCCGTAAACCCGTATCATACACCTCACCTCCACAATCAATTGCCACCCCCACTAAGAGACCCATACCTAATGCCCGACCGTACCTTCCTAACCCTTGGGTAAGGCATACCATGGCACCCCCTGGTGTTATGGGAATTCTAACCAATGACTTCCATCAATATGTAAGAAATTCAGAATTCGAGAGGCAAAGGATAGAGAAGGGAGTAATACACGACTTGCAAAGACAAAGAATGGATAGCCTAGCAAACCAATTAGGATACCAAAAGGAGTTAATCTCCATCCTCGAAAAAGAAATACAAGATCATCGCACAGAGACCGCCAGAACTGAAGCCAGATCTACTACTCGAGTGACTATAGCGGTGCTCATCTTGGCGATTATCTTTTTCCTAGTGGAAAGCTACCAGAGACGTTAGAAGGAGTTTCTACTGTTTACCTTTAAATTTTCGATTTGAGAACCATTTCCTTATGTGTTGAGTAATGTTTAACATTTCAGCATCTAGTCAATTCCATATATTTCAACTCTACAGTTATTGTTCATTAATTTGACCCGTGGAGCGTAAATTACACCTGTTATATTTTCATCAAACTTTCTCAAATATCACTTCTTCCATTCAACATGATTTAGTACATTACCAACAATCTCTTTCATAAATAAATCATCCCATTTTGTGATTTAAACAAAACATCGCTAACTTGTTAAACAAAATGTTTACTGAAATTTTTTTGATAATATCAAAAACATAAATTTTCCATAAAACTTTTTTACCTATTAAGGAAAGTAAGGCAATCAATTTTATAAAAAAAAATATATATTTTAAAAAAAAAACTGATAAATAATTATGATTTTTATTCATTAAAGTAAATAATTCCAAACTTTGGCTAAATTAATATGCTACTACTTGTTTAGCCAAAAAGTTGAAATTTTAAATTAAAAATATTTTCTCATAAATTGCATATTCATTTAAAATATGCGATTCAATGATTTCACTACTTTATATATCTACAACCAAGAACAATTTACCACCTCCTATGTTCAAACAAAGACCCGTATTTGTAAACACAATTCCCGAATATTTCCAAAACCTCCTCGTTACCTTTCACTTGACGCTTCAAGAGACGATCCATACCGCGTAAACATTAACCCTTCCCACCAACCTCAATGAGATTTGAGGACTTGAACCTAACTACCACATCATGCAAGAACGCCAAACAACACGTTTGTCTGCAACACTCGATCACATGCAAAACTCATTAGTACACATCGCACGCGAAGTTCAATACTCACGTATACACGTTCACAATATATCCAATGCTACACAAATTACATAATACATGAAACTAGTTTGCCTACAAATCACAATTTGCTCGATTAATCACGTAATGCACGAAACATGTTTAATTGCAATACACATGCTACTGGTTTGAGCACATGATACACGAAACTTAGTTGTTTGAAATATATGTTATACATAAGAATTGCTTCATTGATACATAATTCTAGATTGACCACACTATTCATGAAACTCATCTGGTTACAAAGCACTTTATACTAAACGGTGTACATTATACCAAATACATGATGCTAAGTTGCTAACACTATACATGAGATCCATTTCCTACAATACACATAATACCATGTTGTATACATTACACATTAAAGCTTTTTGATTTACAAGATACAAGACGCTAAATTATTTAAGATATATATGAGACCTATTAATTACAAACTACGTGACACTAGATCATACCTGAGACTTGTGTGCTTACTATATACTCGAAACAAAATTTGCTTGCAATTATTGCAATGGATTGATTTCATTATACACAAGACATGGTCATGCACTTTGTACACCAAAGTTGAAGACCATAATACATTGAAACGACTCGGGGTTTGACGTATTCTTGTTCAAACACGAGCAAACTAAGAAACTTTAAGTGTTACTACTTTACTACTCTTTAGTTGCGAACTGACCTGATTAGGGACTTAGTTACTTGTTAGCGACTTTCTATGTGTAAACAATAGACGTGATCATAGCGAAATTGTTCCCCTTACCCACACACAACGAAACAACCTATACGGACCATACGATGATTTAAATAATTATGGGTGCACACGGAATTATGAAAATCAGCGCATGGAAACTATAGTGAAATTTTATCGTGTGTTGTGACCTAAAACTCATCATGATGTGTAACAACGAAACGGATGTAATGTGACGAGGGCATGGTGGATACGCCGATGGTACTTCCTATATATAAGTGTCCTATCATATTATCATAAGTAGCGTTGTTCGTGTCACGTGAAGTTTTGACCTAGACCAATGTTTATGAAATCTTTTACCCACCAACAATTTTGAGCACGTTAGACTACATCTTACACAAACTCAAAATTTCAAAATCTCATCAAATTTGTTCCAAGTAATACATCTTACATTTAGAATTCAAATTGCTATTCGACAATCTTCTCCTTAAGTCCATTTCAAAAAAACTAAATTCATTGTCATCATTCATATTCAACCTTGAGTATCAGGCCTAAATCATATCAACGAACAAACTCACCGAGAACCCAAAACTCCCATGCTTTTTCTTGATTTTTAGTAGCCTCCATTAGTTAAATTTCGGGACGAAATTCCCTTAACATGGGGAGACTGTAACATTCCTGATTTTTCCGACCCTATTTTAATTTATTTTAAATAATAAAATAACTGCACGATGTTGAATCATATACTTGTTCAAACCTACACCTCATAAATCGTCAGCCGATCGTATTAAATTCAAAGATTTAGAACTCATAATCATGTGGTAACACCTCCTAGAGTTAATCCAGTTAGTAATCTCGTTAGGGGTTCTGTTAAATCCTAACCAAGCTAATTCTGTCAAAGCTGAATTTGCAAGGGCTGATTTTGTAAATAACCAGAAACCCTAGTAGGCACAGTCGCGCCACGTTTTGGCACGGTCGCGCCACGTTTTGGCACGGTCGCGCCTCGTCTGGCACGGTCGCGCCTCTTATAGGCACAGTCGCGCCTCACATCAGTTAAAACGTAAAAACAGTCTTTAATCGCAAATCTGTTCGAATCCAAAATTTGTAACGCTTATTGTGCCGTTTCAAACCAATCATTTCGAATTAATCACTTTCTAATAACCGCGTAGTGATTAGGAAACCAAAGCCGTCACCTCTCCATTCCTTTCTCTCAATCTCGTCCAATTCACGAAACACTCCCGAAATCAATCATATGCGCATGATCTTCAAGCTCCTGTAATCACATTCCTCACAACAATTTTGTCAGAATCCCAACAGGAGACGCCAGGGATCAACGCATCAAAGTGGGAACTCCGTTTGGTCGAACTCCACCAATTCGATATCGTTTAAGGTAATTAAACACATCCTCAGACTCATTTAAATCCCGTGAATGAAAGCCCTAACCTATTCAGGGCTTATACCACCGAATTAAACTCAAACAGAATCTAGGGTTCATCACGTTTTTTTTGCTTAGTCGAACTACACCCTAGACACGATATACATTCAATTAAAATACATGGTTAGATTCGCAAACAGTCGTTCTTTGAAAACCCTATAAATTCAGCCGTTTTTAATACAAGAATTTGTCAGATTAGGTTCTGGAAAATCCAGACACGATCGTGCTAATCGCATAGCACGGTCGTGCCTCTTGTCCAAGCACGGTCGCGCCCCATGCCCAAGCACGGTCGCGCCCCGTGCCTAAGCGCGGTCGCGCCATACCCTTGGCACGGTTGTGCCCAACCTTGGGTCAGAATATGTTTCTTTTGTTATTTAAATATAAACTCAATTCCTTTTATAAAAAAAATTATTATAAAACTCCAAAGCCCAGAATTGTTTTCATAAACTAAATTATCAACTTGGGAATCTTAAACAAACTAATTAAATCATTTCTAATGGATTAAAAAGTAGTAAATTTTAAATAAGAAGCTCACATATAATTTTCTTATTCCAAACTCAAACCTTATTCAAAATGTTATAAAAATATTCATTTCAAATCTTCCGTTTTATACAATACCTCCAAGTACCAATCACTAACTTTATCCAATTCAACCTTAGACTTAGACTATTGTGCATTATTAATGCAATATACATTACACTCTAGGTCAACGTTGTGCGATACAAGGATCACATTACTTTCTAGTATCCCGTGTTAGCTACGCCTTCGAATCAAGTGAGTATTCACAACCCCTTTTTACTCTTTCACACTTTTGGGGTGGAATATGAACTCTATACGCATTACACATTACACATTTACATTTACACAAACAACACAAGTGCAAAAATCCTATTTACATACATGTGTGCAAAATTTGAGCTTTGTGCCCGAGTGCTAGGTGTGCTAACATTTGTATGCTCTTATGTGCAATCATTAACTATTCAAGCCGACGGTTTTCAATGATAGATCTATTGAGTCTGACAAACCCACCCATAGTACGCGGTGATTGAAACCGACAACATAATTTTTTGCATGCTAGTTACAAGGTTTGATTGTACATTTGGTTACACAATAGCTGCTCCCCATAAACGCCTTATTTATCATGTCATGTAAAGGATTTGTTTTCATCTATATGCTATCTATATACAACTGTGTTATACTCCCCAACTTTTTAGTTGACTTTATTTTATTCATGTTTCAGGCCCCAATATGTGAGATTGATTCAAAACGTGTTCAACATAGGATTTGGACTTAGCAATTTAAATCAAGAATTTTATGAGTTATTTTATGTATCTTGTTTGAATTTGGTTTTGTACTTGGATTATTTGTAATGCAAATTTGACTTTAATATATTTCAATTTAGTCAACCATGTGCTATGAACAGTCTACATGTCCCGCCCCGATGATTCCGCCATCGGTCGGGGTGTGACAACTGGACTTTTGGTATTTTGACACAACATGTCCCCGTGGTTCAATCTTTGGATCGTCTTGGAAATTTTTGTGACAAGTGTTACAAAACCAGTTAAGGTGTCCTTCTTTACTCTTTCAAACTTTACTTTTCACTCGTACAGGACTATCACATATTTTAACTATCACATATGGATCAATGTCCGAGCACAAGATCCCTTTTCTCGCTTACACCTCAGGGGTAAGACTTTTACTTTGTTGTGCCCACACCACAGGGTGGGACTTTCTCGTTTACCCTCGGGGTAAGACTCATTTGCTTTCTCACAGCACGGGGTGAGACTTTCTACTTTGCTTGCTCACACCTCGGGATGAGACTTCTACATTGCTTGCTCACACCTTGGGATGAGACTTCTACTTTGCTTGCCTGAAGGGATTTTCTACTTTACACTACTATGCAATGCAATTATACTACAACACATAATATAATGCCATTAAACACATATCACATAGACAAATAACACATGAGCATATAATATGCCATATGTCACTGTCACTTTCAAGCTACACCGAAGTGTAGCTTCTTTACCTTCCTTTACTTTCGTTGTTTACTTTCTTTAAAATATTTACTTCAAATATAGTTATACTCTTTAACCCTTTTCTCTTTCTTTTTATAAAAATACAATTTTATAAAAACAATACTTTAACTTTCAAATACTTTATGTCAATATGCATGCCAGCCCAAAACCATAGAAAAAAGGTAATAAGAACTTACTATTTTCTGCTATCATTGACCACTTTCAAATTGTCAAGCTAGAAGGGTCTCTACGGAAATCTATACGAAGTCAACACGTGAAATAGGTCAACTTTAAGCTAACGTCACCTATAGTGTCGCCAGGCTAGCTATCTAGACTTAATGTCGTCTGTCTTAGTTTCGTCAATTGATAGTGTCGCTACTGCTAGTGTCTTCAGATAGGATGGCGACACCACTCAGTGTCACCAATCATTGGCATTTCTTAGGGACTACGCTTCATCACTAGTGTCACCCCAAGAAACAGTGTCGCCACTTAGTGTCGCCTGAAGAACACCTTCATGTTCCAGGCCCGTTTTTTATCTAAAATCACAACGTTTTACGTCCAAAACGTTTATCCAGCTTCCATGAAATTAGATCTAAGCTTTAATCAACTTTTAACACGTAAAAATTCGACCTTTATGTTAAAAAAACCCCCAAAAACCCTAAAACCCACTTTTCAAACAGAAACTCAGATCTGGATGGATTTATTACCTGATTTCATGCGATTCTTCTTTTCTAATCTTCCACAATGATCCATCAACGATCAAAGACCAAGACGAAGGCTTGTATGAAGGCCTTGAAGCTTTCTCTCTATAGAGTTCTCTCCCTTTCTCTCTCTAAAACCTTTGGCCGAAAATGGAAGGAATGGGGAGGGCTGGAGGTGGCAGCTAGGTTAAGCCCCTCCCCTCCCCTCCCTTCCTCTTTTGTCCCTTTCCATGCTTGGTCCTTCCCGTTTTAGTGTAACCTGTTTATTTCAAGAGTCTCGTTTATTAAAACGTCCTTTATTTAATCTATTTTGGGATGTTACAGTTCCCAATGAAGGGACGATCTTGCCTAGTGATTTGGGAGCTTCAGCATTCGTTCAAAGGTAAGTCCCGTTAAATGACTCCCCCCATGTCGTCCCTATCCGATTAATCATGTTATCATGGAAATCATGAAAGTGTAAGGGTGTTTGCGGTAGTGGAGCAGAACCCACGATCGGCTTTGGGTTGTTATTACTCATGGAAGCCAGGTAACCTTCTACCTAATCCTTGTATTATCCTTAAATCGTCGATCGTGCTTTACTTAAAGACTTTCGATTCGTTTTAGGGTTTAGGTGTTGGTCTAAACCATGAACCAAGAGGATAAGAGCAGGACGAATCAACACTTATGCATGTAAGTTCCATTTGACCATTATTTTTTACATTATTAGTGTTGTTATGATTGATTAGAATATTAGGTATTCAAATTTAGATATGATTTTCAGAAATTAGTCTCCTAAAGGGCCATCTCAAATGCAAGCATTGCGTATAGAATATTATTGACTATTCCAGTGACGGTGGCATCTACATAGAGGAGTTTCTCAAAGTTGAATTTATTAAAATCTTACTTACGATCAACAATATTACAAGAAAGATTTAACGGATTGGCAATTATAGCTATCGAGAACGAAATATTAGACGATATGGACTATGAAGACTTGATCAATCCATTTGCTATAAAAAATGCTAGGAGATCTGCACGATTCGACGGTTAACTACTAAAGTATGTCATTCTAAAACTATAGTTTTGTTATGTTTATTACTATAAAAAAAATTATTTAATAAAATTTTTTATTTAAAATTTTTATCGTCTAGCCCGAGCCCCCTAAATCCTTAACTCCGAACCTGACCTTCATTCATGTATAATGGCGTTTAACGTCCTTTATGACTGATGTGTAATTGGATATTAACATAGTACACTTGCTCTTATTTCGATTTATATCTAAAAATAAGGGTGACGTTGATTTTGAGTTTTTTTTATGATAATAATAAAAAATTATAATTATAAAAAGATTAAACCATTAATTTAAAACATTAAAAGCTCAATCGTTAAAAGACAACTCAAGCAACATAAATTTTACAAGTTTCAATTTGAAAAACAATGATTATAGTAATAGAAAATGACAGCCAGAATTTCCTATAAATCACATAAGATGATTTATTTAAGGGAACTACTAATGGGACACGGGAATTGCTATATGTATCGGGCTCTATACGTATCGTATAGAGCAATATGATGCGTATAGCCTTCACAATTTCTCAAGCCCGACAACATCGTACACCTGGTCATTTCAACCCTTATACGCATCGTATAGGTCAATACGGTGCGGTTTAGGGTACGATGTACCTTTTGCAACTAGTCATCCATCACATCGCTATACGCCGCATATAGGACTATACATGGCGTATAGAGATGTGATGGATGACTAGTTGCAGTAGGTACCTCGTATCTTAAACCGCATCGTATTGACCTATACGATGCGTATAGGGGTTGAAATGAACAGGTGTACGATGTTTTCTGTTTGAACAGGAGGCTATACGCATCGTATAGGGCTACACGATGCGTATAGGTGCCAAATTTTGTGTATTTAACCATGCAGAATTCTCATTTGAACGTATCATTTAAAAAATTTTCAAACAATTTCCCTCAAAAAGTTATAGCCATGTCTTGGTGGTGGGATGGTAACTACGGTTTTCAGGTATATTCTAACGATTCGCTGGAAAACAACCCGCAAAGTTCTGATTTCAAGATTTGAACCGGGAGGAGGTCTCGTCCGACGTTTATTCTAATCAACGGGTAAGGCTTCCCGATTTGAACGAGCCACTAAGTAATCCCGAGTTCGTATACGGTGAACCCTATTACCTTACACAACCCACAGACGACTTCGTGTACGGTGAAGTCCCTTACCCAACACAACAAACCGACAACTTCATATACGTGGAGAACAAGCCGGCTAACGACTCCGAAGACGAGGAACAAACCCATCCAACCGTGACGTATAAAACTGACCAAGTATAACATTCCTATATATATGCATACATTTAGTTTGTTGTTTATTAACTTTTACCGTACCGTTGTTGCAGAATTTTCAGTCTCTAGAATAGTTGGTGGATTGGGCTGTCCACAGAGGACGTAAGAATGGTTACGTCATTGTCACCCGATGATCAAGGAGAAAAGGCGACGACCTGTCGGAACCGGTTATCAAGGTGTGGCTTGTGTGTGACCGTCACGGCGAATGTAAGTCTACTGCCACGGTTCGACGTGCCGATAGCAAGAAAATAGGTTGTCCCTTTAAATTAGAAGGAGAGTACCAAGTAAATACTCGTGATTGGTTGTTAACGGTGAAGGATGACAGTCATAACCACGATCCTAATCAACATCTTGAGACGCACTCGTTTGCTAGGAGACTGTCTGAGTCGGAACAACTTTTGGTGGCGAAGCTGTATTCGCAAAACATGTTACCACGAAACATTCTGGCAACCATAAGGGAACAAAACCCACAGAGTAGTTGCATTAACAAGGACATTTATAATGCGATACAAAAGATAGAAAACAAAACGAGAGTCGGTGAAACTCCAATGCAGGTTCTGGAGCACCTGCTTTCTTCTAAAGATTACGTCTACTATACTAGGGACGATCCCGTCACAAATGTCGTGGAGGATGTATTCTTTTTTCATTCGAAATCGTACGAAATATGGCATGCGTTCCCGCACATGTTGATGATCAACACCACGTACAAAACAAACATGTATAGAATTCCATTTGTCCAAGTGGTCGGTGTGACCTCCACACACCAGTCGTTTTGCGTCGCTCATGCATTTATATCTAAAGAATGGGAGGAAAAATTCGTCTAGGTGCTACTGCAAATCAAAGGTGTGTTGCAAAAGTGTATGGAGCCGCGTGTGATGGTAACAGACATGGACAAAGCTCTTATAAACGCATGTGATAAAATATTCCTGGATAGTTCTAAGAACCTATGCCGGTGGCACATACACAAGAATATCTGAACACATTGCAAGGCATCGTTTACATATGAAGACTAGGCAAATTTCAAGTATTCATGGTCGGTATTGTGTGAGTCTCCCACGCCAGAAGTATACCAGCAACTTCAACTGACTTTACGAGCGACTGTATGCAGTCAAACGAGGAAGTAAGTTTTGAAAATTAAATATTTATTAGGGTTTAATATATTTTTAGTATCAAATATTTATTATGGTTAAAATTATTTTTCCAGGAGTTATAGACTATGTGACCAAAAATTGGTTGGACTCATATAAAGAAAAGTTTGTATTCGTCTGGTCCAACAGAAACCTCAATTTTGGTCAACATACAACGAACCGAGTCGAGAGCTAGCATTCGCTCCTAAAGAGCTATCTTAGAAATGCCAACAGCTCGCTAGATAGACTTGTTGGGTTTGTTGATAAAATTGTAAAAGATCATTATGTACAATTATAGTTTGGGTTTGGAACAAGCCTCACAAGGAAAATGGACAGCCACGTAGCTATTGAATTGTTTGATAACCTACTCGGTAAAGGTTCACATAAAGCTTTAAATTTGTTAGAAAACGAGTGATACAAGTTATCAACTATATGGAAACAAAATGCAACGTGTGGTTGCCAACTTTTCAGTAGTTGTGTGTTACCGTGTGCTTGTCGTCTGACAAATGTCGAAGCTACAGGTCAGGTCAACCTTTTAATATTTATCTTATTTTATCTAATTTCAAATTGTTTTTACTATCTCGTTTTAATACAGGTGGCGGAATCCCGCTAGATGCGGTGTACATCTTCTAGAGGAAGCTTGATCTAAAACCGTCGTTTGTCGAGGATGAAAATGATAGACGTGGATAAAGTACTTTGTCGAGTGAGAAACAAAATTATGTCACAACCCGATCAGGTAAAAAAAAGTCTGTTGTCTAGAATCACAGGGGTGGTCTTTCCGAGCAAAAGTAACAAGAAAGCGCATGTGGTACAAGAAGATACTCGCGGTTGTAAGGCCCCAAAACCGCGAGGCCTCACTCGTTGGATTTACTCATTCACAAACAGTTCTTAAACTTGAATATCAAGCGGAAAAACTTCATTCAAACATAACATCAACATAGTCAAATATGCGGAAGCATAAACATTGTCTAATTATAAATATAACTTGAACAACTCATAACGGGATACCAGTCTTCATGAACAACCGGGTAACTCTTTTCGCTAGCCAAGCATCACCGTTCAACCTTCATACTGTCCTTAACCTAAATGTGCATACTAAAAGTCAGCTACGCTGGTGAGTTCTAGCTTTACGTAAACCATTAACTTAAAAGGTAAGGCCTTTACATAACATACATACTTCGATTCCCAAAGGAACCATGGAAGATTCGTTCATTTTAGTGACTTTCGTAAAAACCCTAACTTCACTTCAGTTAAAGCATCATACATTTTATTAACTAACATTTCGTTCGTAAACACTTCTTAAACTTCTTTTGACAAAACATTTCGTAACACGTTTCATGAACATCATTCCGTAAACACCATTTCGTAAACATCATTTCGTAAGTATGCACACCAGCCCAAAATATAATTTAAAGCATTAAAATAAGGGCTATAAAAATCACCTGAGCTAAACTGGGTCAAAGGTATCTAAAGGGATCTTCTAACATGTACGTATGTAATCTAGTTTTAGCTTCTCATACAATTCATCACATTTCATACCTTTTATACCGAGGACCTAGGGTACACGGTTATTTCCCGTAAACTTTGGGGAGTTCACGGCTCAATCCCGTGAGCATGGGAGTATACGGATTAAGGAGAGTTCTCAGGAGTTTACCCGTGAACCAGGTCCGAGAACTCTAACCGTGAACTTTTTCCCAACTGCAAACTTTACCCAATAGCGCAAACTTTACCCAAACAGCAAACTTCACCCAAAACGCATACTTTACCCACACCGCAAACTTCACCCATACCGTAAACTTCATCCAAAACGCAAACTTCATCCCAACAGCCCATTTTTTGCATGGATTCAGATCTGGATCGATGGTTTCGTCAAGTTTGAAACTTTTTTACGTTCAAAACGCGTATTTTCCTCTCGTGATTCCAGAACTATAATTCCAGATTCGGAACGAGTCGTTACCTGAATCGAGCATCTGATTCAGAGATCTTGCTCCCAAGCTATGTGGTAACACGCTTGTTGAATCTCGGGTCGATCTGCCAACTTTCTCTCTCTACAGTTTCTCTCTCTAGAACTTGCAAATGAGAGAAAAGGTGGTGGTTTATGCTATTTATGGAGGGGCTCACTTCCCTTGTTTGCCACCCTCATGCGCGCCGGGCCCATCCAGCCCGACCCATCATGTCTTGCTTGTTTATTCGGCTCGTCTCATGTTTAACACGTGATTAAAATTTTTGTTTTATTTTTGGGATGTTACAAGTCTACACCCCTACAATAGGTTTCGTCCCCGAAACCTATCGTAAGTCAAATAGTTGAGGGTACGACTCCCTCATTTCCGTCTTCGTTTTCCATGTAGCCTCCGATCCCTTTCGATGCTTCCATTGGACTTTAACCAATTAGATAACTTTGTTACGCAAACGTTTCTCCTTCCTGTCTAGGATGGCCACGGGTTCTTTGATGTAGTTAAGGTTTTTATCGACCTCGATGTCGGTAAGTGGTACGTGAGCCGATTCATCCGCCAAACACTTTCGCAAGTGTGATACATGGAAGGTAGAATGAATCTCAACTCGTCAAGCAACTCCAACCGAAAAGCGACTTCACCAACCCGAGCCATTACCCGGAATGGTCTGACAAACCTCAGACCCAACTTTCCTCTCTTTCTGAATCGTATGATTCCGTTCCAGAGTGACACTTTCAACATTACTCTGTCCCCAACATCAAACTCAATAGGCCTTCGTCGTTTATCCGTATAGGATTTCTGACGATCTTGAGCGGCCTTCATCCGTGCCTTGATTTGATCAAACCTTTCCGAAGTTTCTCTTACGACTTCGAGACTTCCTAATTCCTTCTGTCCAATCTCACCCCAACAAACCGGGGTCCTGCATCTTCTCCCATACAACATTTCGTAAGGTGGCATGTCTATCGTTGTGTGAAAACTGTTGTTGTAGGAAAATTCGGCTAACGGTAGATGATTGTCCCAACTACCCAAGTCAATAATATAAGCACGGAGCATATCCTCCAATGTTTGAATGGTCCTTTCGGACTGACCATCTGTCTGCGGGTGGTAAGCCGTGCTAATATTGAGTTTCGCGCCCATCGCTTCGTGAAATCTTTTCCAGAACCTCGATGTGAATCCTGTGTCCCGGTCGGATACAATCATCAAAGGCATTCCATGTCGTGCTACTACTTCATTAATAAATACTTCTGCTAGCCTTTCCGACCAGAATGTCTCGTGAATAGGTAGGAAATGAGAACTCTTCGTTAAACGGTCGACAATTACCCAAATGGTATCATGACCTTTAGCTGTGCGAGGTAGCTTGGTTATCAAGTCCATGGTAACGTGTTCCCACCTCCATTCTGGTATATCAAGGGGTTGAATCTTCCCATACGGTTTCTGGTGTCCGGCCTTAACCTGGTATTTCGTCACTTCATGTTTCATTCCAGGCCACCAGTATTCCTTCTTCAGATCTTGGTACATTTTGTTCGTACCGGGGTGGATAGAGTAATGAGACTTATGAGCCTCATCTAATATTTTTGTTCTAAGCTCGCCACCCATAGGTATCCACACTCGTCCAAAACGTGTCCTAACACCAAGGGTGTTATATTCCAACTTGTCCTGTTGGCCAACCATTCTCTCATTCTTTATGTATTCTTCTTTAAGTGCTTCATCTTGAGCCTTTTCAATTTCCCTCATCACATCTGATGTTACCACCAACTTGCAAGCTTTCACTCTAATAGGAGTAGGCACATCCTTTCGGTTTAGAGCGTCAGCTACCACGTTCGCCTTTCTAGGATGGTATATGATTTCACAATCATAGTCCTTCAAAAGTTCCAACCATCGCCTCTGCCTCATATTCAACTCCTTTTGTTCGAAGAAGTACTTCAAACTTTTGTGATCGGAGTATACGGTAAACTTCACCCCGTAAAAGGAAGTGCCTCCAAATTTTCAATGCAAAACAACAGCCGCAAGTTCCAAATCATGAGTCGGATAACTAACTTCGTGAGCTTTCAACTGTCGTGATGCATACGCGATCACTCTCCCGCGTTGCATCAGCACACACCCAAACCCCTGACTCGAAGCATCCGAGTATACTACCAAGTCTTCATTACCCTCGGGAAGGGCCAAGACTAGAGCTTGAGTTAGCTTCTTTTTCAATTCCTTAAACGCCTCATCCTGGGTCGAACCCCATTTGTACTTTACCTCTTTCCGTGTTAGTTTTGTCAGTGGTGAAGCTATTTTTGAGAAATCCTGGATGAATCTCCGGTAGTAGCTTTCCAATCCCAAGAAACTACGGATCTCAGTTGGCGTCTTAGGAATATCCTGATTCTTTACCGTCATTATCTTTGCTGGGTCAACCATAATGCCGTTCAGGTTAATGACGTGACCTAGGTATTGGACTTCCCTAAGCCAGAACGCGCATTTGGAGAACTTAGCATACAACTTCTCCTTCTTTAGAGCTTCTAACACTTCCTTCAAGTGACATGCATGATCACCCTCATTCTTGGAGTAGATGAGGATATCATCGATGAACACAATTACCGATCGGTCCAGCGTCGGTCGACACACCATATTCATCAAATCCATGAACGCCGCTGGGGCGTTCGTCAATCCGAAGGATATCACGCGGAACTCGAAATGTCCATAACTCGTGCGAAACACGGTTTTCGGTATGTCTTCTTCCCTCACCTTCAACTGATGGTACCCGGATCGAAGGTCGATTTTTGAGAACCAACTTGCGCCCTGTAATTGATCGAACAGGTCATCGATCCTTGGTAAAGGGTACTTGTTCTTCACCGTTGTTTGTTCAACTCCCTTTAGTCGATACACATTCTCATAGAACCATCTTTCTTCTTCACAAACAATATCGGAGTATCCCAAGGCGAGATGCTCGGTTGGATAAATCCTTTCTCAAGTAATTCATCTAGTTGTGCCATTAGTTCTTTCATCTCCACTGGTGCTAGTCGATACGGAGCCTTGGCCTCGGGCTGGGCATCTGGTACTAAGTCAATTCGGAACTCAATCTCTCTATCGGGTGGTATCCCAGGCAAATCCTCTGGAAACACCTCCGAGTACTCGCGTACCACGGGTACATTGTCTAGTTCCTTCACTTCCCTACATTTTTCAATCACGTACACCAGATAAGCCTCGCATCCATGCCTCAAGTAATCTGCTGCCTTAATCATTGAGATGAAGTTGGGCATCGGGGCGTCACGATCTCCAAAAACCTCGACTTCTCTACCATCCGGAGCCTTGAGTGGGATTATCTTTCCTTTGCATATAATTTGTGCTTCGTTGGCAGTTAGCCAATCCATACCCAATACGACATCAAACACTCCCAAAACCATAACAAACAACCTGATGGGGAATCTATGGCCTTTTATTTTTATCATGGAATTGTCAACTACTTCCGTTACCCTTGTGGTTCTACCCTCAGCGGTTTCTACGCTAAAGGCTCTTTCTAGTTTACTGATTGAGTATTTCACCCGCTTATAAGAAATGGAAGATATAAAACTTTTACTGGCGCCCGAATCAAATAACACAGAAACAAAAGTGTTGTCAAGGATGAACGTACCTGACGCCACATTGGGGTCCACCCTTGCCTCTTCCTGCATAAGTGCATATGCTCGGGTCCTTGCTCGGGGCCTTTCTTCCTTCTTCTCTGGGCCTTTCCCCTTACACTTTCCCCCATTCTCGGTTTAGTACATTCTCAGCTCATATGACCGCTCTCTCCACAATTATAGCATTTAAAGCCTTGTAGGCATTCCCGAGAGTAGTGCCCGAGCTTGCCACACTTGTAGCATATATTTGACCCTAGCCTGCATTCACCAATATGTTCCTTTCCACATTTCCCATAGATCGCTGACAAATTCCCTCTAGCTTTCTTACCCTGAGATCCCAGTAGTTTCCCACTGGTTCGCTTGGCAGGGAAAGTCAGTTTCTTCTTAGGTTCCTCAACGGCGACATCGTTCAACGCCAGGTCATCATACACTACACCCCTGAGTTCCACTACTGAGTCAAAGGTGTTAGGGGTGTTTGCCTTAACAAACGTGCGGACCTTATCTGGTAATCCATGGATATAGCATGCGATCCTCCTTTCTTTAGTGGTGATCAGATGTGGCACCAGACGTGCCAACTCGTTATACCGAGTGGTGTACTGACGGTGAGTCATGTTGCCAGCCTTCAACCTCAGAAAATCCCTCTCCACCTTCTCAATCTCGTTCCTTGGGCAAAAATTCCTGATAACCAAGGTTTTCAAATCATTCCATAGCATAGAATCGACAGCGGTATCCCCCTTGGCCTGTCGCACTCCCTCCCACCAATGGGATGCTTATTCCCTCAGTGAAATAACAACAAATTTCACCACTTGATCCGCTCGGCATTTGCTCAGGCGAATGGCGGCTTCCATTCGGATTACCCAATCAAAAGTAGCCACCGCATCTTTCTTCCCAGTCAGAATCGGTGGGTCACATGTCTTGAAGGACTTATAGTCGCAACCGCGAGCGAGCGGCGCGTTGCTGCCTCAATGATCGGGGAATCAGTTGTCGGGCTAGACCCGCCTGTCTCATTGGCTTTCCTCATCGCTTCTGCCAGTAGATCTGGCAACGAAGTCTTCATTATCTCAGTAATTTCACGTGCCAGAGCCACCTTCACTTCCGGCTCGAAAGTAAACTGTTGTTCGTCCACGGGAGTCCGTTCCGTTCCATGCACACTATTTTCTGGTTCAGTGTGAACACTTCCTTCTTCACTGTACTCTTGGCGAGGAGGGATCCTGCAACGTCCACCATTACGGCCACCGGTACGACCACCAGTACGGCCCCCACCACGCATTCCGTTTCCTCTCCTTGCCATTTCGTTCTATAAGACAAGGAATCCAATGTCATCACGCTAGTTAACAAATAGAATTCAACAAGTACTGTAAGATGTTAATATACACTAGCCATCTGCAATTAACCATTACACTACCTTTTGATTTCCATTTAACCACGTTTATGATTTCATCAGAACCCATGTCCTAATCTATTATTTCTAACGCATACTATATAAACATACTCTACTTTTCATACCTGATGCTGTGGCTCGAGTTACCCGTACTGGCATCCGCTTTTGGTCTCATTCAAAGTTTAAGTTCAGACACTAGGGGTGTCCAAATCTCTCAAACTATTGCTCTGATACCAACTTGTAAGGCCCTAAACTTGGGAAGTCTCACTCATTGGATTTACTCATTTACAAACAGTTCTTAAACTTGAATATCAGTTAACACAGCGAAAAAACTTCATTCAAACATAACATCAACATAGTCAAATATGTGAAAGCGTAAACATTGTCTAATTATAAATATAACATGAACAACTCATAACGGGATGCCAGTCTTCATGAACAACCGGGTAACTCTTTTTGCCAGCCAAGCATCACCGTTCAACCTTCATACCTGTCGTTAACCTGAATGTGCATACTAAAAGTCAGCTACGCTGGTGAGTTCTAGCTTTACATAAAACATTAACTTTAAACATTTTGCCAAAAACATAGTTTCAAACTTCATTTAATAAAAACGTACATAAATAATGCAATAACATAAACATAAAACATAAGTCAACAATAAACCGAAACTGCGCCTTCTCGTAACCGTCAATTCCAACTTCAAGTACGGCGCTCAACAGAGCACGCGCACCAACGTAAACCATCGTAACCTTTACCATTCGTGGTTATACATAAACGTCAATTCCCTTCAAGCACGGCGTCCCAAAGGATAGCACGTACCAAACTTCAAGCACCGTTCCTTCGCAGAGAACGATACCCACTTCAAGGATCACGGTAATCCCCTTGATGACCGTCGTCACCCATTTCCCACCCAGTTGTACAACCGTTGGCCAGCCACAAAGACCCCTATAAAGGTAAGGCCTTTATATAACATACGTACTTCGATTCCTAAAAGAACCATGGCAGATTCGTTCATTTTAGTGACTTTCGTAAAAACCCTTACTTCACTTCAGTAAAAGCTTTAAACGTTTTATTAAATAACATTTCGTTCGTAAACACTTCTTAAACTTATTTTGACAAAACATTTCGTAACGCGTTTCATAAACATCATTCCATAAACACTATTTCGTAAACACCATTTCGTAAGTATGCACACCAGCCCAAAATATAAGTTAAAGCATTAAAATAAGGGCTCTAGAACTCACCTGAGCTAAACTAGGTCAAAGGTCTCTAAATGATCTTCTAACCTGTACGTATGTAATCTAGTTTTAGCTTCTCATATATTTCATCACATTTCATCACTTTTATATCGAGGACCTATGGTACACGGTTATTTCCCGTAAACTTTGGGGAGTTCACAGCTCAATCCTGTGAGCATGGGAGTATACGGCTTAAGGAAAGTTCTTAGGAGTTTACCAGTGAACCAGGTATGAGAATTCTAACCGTGAACTTTTTCCCAACCACAAACTTTACCCAATACCGTAAACTTTACCCAAACAGCAAACTTCACCCAAACTACATACTTTACCCACACCGCAAACTTCACCCATCCGCAAACTTCACCCTACCGCAAAATTTACCCATCCGCAAACTTCACCCTATCGTAAACTTTACCCAAACCGCAGACTTCATCCCAACAACCCGTTTTTTGCATGGATTCAGATCTGGATCGACGGTTTCGTCAAGTTTGAAACTTTTTACGTTCAAAACGCGTATTTTCCACTCGTGATTCCAGATCTATAATCCTTTTCTTTTTTGGTTAATAAAAACCCAACCTTTTTACCAAAAATACCCGAGAACCCGACTTTAAACAAAATCCCAGATTCGGAACGAGTCGTTGCCTGAATCGAGCGTCTGATTCGGAGGTCTTGCTCCCAAGCTATGTGGTAACACGCTTCTTGAGTTTCGGGTCGATCCGCCAACTTTCTCTCTCTAGAACTTGCAAACGAGAGAAAAGGTGGTGCTTTATGCTATTTATGGATGGGCTCACTTCCTTTGTTTGCCACCCTCATGCGCGCCTGGCCCATCCGGCACGGCCCATCGTGCCTTGCTTGTTTATTCGGCTCGTCTCATGTTTAACCCGTGATTAAAATTTTAATTTTATTTTTGGGATGTTACAGCGGTCGTCCAACTTTGAAAAAGCAACAACAAAGGAAACAGGATGTCGCGAGAAACAGCTCGTTCATAGGATCCCAACAAAGCATATGTGACCATGGGAGACATAGCTCCTATATTGTGTCAATGGACTCTCGAAAAGCGAGTTTAGTCAATCAACACCGTCGTTCAACGACGGGTAAAGGAAAGCAACCACAAGATGATAATTCCCGTCATTGGTTTCCATTGATGATGGGGAAAGATGCAGTTAACAATATAAATTGTTTTAAGGATTCGATTACATCTTTGTTTCATCCCTACATTTCACGTATACAGGATGTAAATCCCGACGGTAACTGTGGTTTTCGATCGGTAGTTGTGGGCTTAGGGTTAAATGAAAATTGGTGGTTTTTTATTCGACGACAGCTTCTACGGGAGATGGACAGTAAAGAAGAATGGTGGAGAACTGTTTTCGATAGAGTCGCCTTTCAAGAGTATGATAGGCTACGTCACACGATAGATTTGTAGGATGTGAAAGTCGTACCAGTTAGTCGTCGGATGTGGATGTCATACACAGTACTCCTAATTGCTCATAGATTTGGGGAGATTGTTCATCTTTTAAGCATCGCTGGTAATCAAACATTCTTCCCATTATGGTTTGGTCCTAACGTTCACGCTCCACATCAAATCGTATCGATCGTTCACGTCAACAATGCTCATTTTATCCACGTTAAGTTAGACGGAGATTTTTCGATGCCCGTGACGAATGCACTTTGGAATTTGCACCAAAATTATGTTGCAGCAGAATGGGAAAATATATACAGTGATCGTATCGAACGGTTTAATAAGATAATGGCTAGTGGTATACATAATTGTCCACAATACTTCACGAATTACGGATGATGTTTGTTTAAAATTGTATTTTATTTGATTAATTTTAATTAGTTTTTATTAATTTTAATTAGTTTTAATTAATTATGTTGGATGATGTTTGTTTCTAATTACTAAGTTAGAATCCTTAATTATTTCTTAAAAGATGAACAATCAAGATTTGTATAAAAAAAATACAATTTTTTACAAAATTTTTTATAAAGATTTGTATAAAAAAATACATTAATAATAAACTTTTAATTATTTCTATATTATAAAAAAGTTAAATAAATAAATTTTAAAAAATATACTATACGCCACGTATGGCGTATAGAATTGGAGGAACTTTTCAAATTTCAAAACCAGATATTTTAGATCTATACGCAAAGTATAGGACAGTACGTGGCGTATAGAATACCAAAGGTCACGAGCTATACGCCACGTATTAGCCTATACGTGGCGTATAGCCCTTCTGATATACATAACCTTGGCCTCGTACAGATCCAAACGCATCCACAAAACATACACACAAACATATACGCTACTCACAAGGATACTTGTTGATTGCGATTGTCGGCTCAAAAATCTTCATAAAGGTACGTATCTCAGACTCCCGATCAATAATATTAGGTTTATATTGATTATTAGCGGGTAAAACAGGGTAGATTAGGGCGATTTGGGACGAAAACTTTTGAGCTATACGCCGCGTATAGCACTATATGTGGTGTATAGTTCATCAGAGGAAGACGATGAAGCCATACGCCACGTATAGTGTTATACGTTGCGTATGGCTCGTGTTCTCAGTAACAAGGGATGCGTATGTCCCATTTGGCTGCGTATGACTTGTTTTACCCTATAACAAGGGCTACGTATGGCCCATTTGACTGTGTATGACTTGTGTTACTCGGCAACATCCTATACGCCACGTATAGTGCTATACGTGGCGTATAGTTGTTTTTTTAAAATAAAATTTAATATTTTATTATTTATTAATATTAAAAACAATATATTATTATTTAAAATTAAAAACAATTTTTTATTATTATTTAATATTATTTAAAATAAAAAAACATTTTATTATTATTATTTAAAAAAAACACTTTATTACTATTTTCTTCAGCTATGGCGGATTCGGATCACGAGGACGATATGCATATGGAGGACGTGGAGGTGGACGATCTTGCCCACTACCCTTATCTAGTATTCCCACCCGCCTCAGACGCATTTAGTCGGTGCCAGAAGTTAAGGCAGGTGAACTTGGGGCCGGGGACGGCAGTGGATTGGGATTTACTACAGCAGGTCGGCGAGGACGAGCGGGCCCGGGCTATTATTGGCGACGACACGCCGTGGGATCGTTTGTTTGATCTTAGCTTTACGGAGACGTTCAGAGAGGTCGTTGTCGAGTTTCTTTCGACGTTCACGTACACTGAGCCGGCGGCACCGGCGCCTGATGCCAAGTTGGACCGGTAGCTAGAGGAGCCGGAGCAGATCTCCTTTCGTATGTTCGGCCAGCTTTACAGTATGACGCTCCGAGATTGGGCAGTCGCGACGGGCTTATATCACGAGCCCGAGACGGTGACGCCACTTTACACGACTAGTGTGACCAAGGTGGACAAAGAGGACCTTCTTGTATTTTGGGGTCTTATTTCTGATAGCCCATGGTTGAGGACCAAGGGAAGGGTCTCAAGGATTAGAGACCCCCTCTACAGATATTTGCACCGGCTTATTTTGACGTCTATTGCACCGCGTCGGAAAAGTCGTTAGTGGTGCACAGAGAGAGACTTGTTCTTTCTCTTCTGCTTGCTTACCGGCAGGACGTGCGCCCTAGCCTCCTACCTAGCGTTATACTTTGCTTCTGCCTTTCATAGGCCGAAGCGCGGGCTATTGTATGGCTGTGCCTTTATCACACAGCTGATGCGTGCTCTTGCCCCGTGGCTTGATCACGTACATTAGATGGCCGAGCCCATCCCGCCTGTTCGATTAGATCGCCGCACGGCAAACGGCATGCGTATCACGCGCCGATTCGATGAGGTCGCCCTTCGTTTATAGGGTCGATCGGGACGACCCTTGGGTCCTAAAGCCGTTGCCGCAGATGCCGGGACAGGACTCGCCGGTTATACCTGACCTACAACACGGTGTGGCGTTTCAGGACCCGCCGCACGTCGAGCCCATCCACGAGCAGCCGCCACATCATCCCTGACACGTACGTCGACCTGTTCGGCTGGACAGGGCCACCCAGGCCTTGCTTGATGGACTTGTTGTCGACTCACGACGACAGGCTCGTCATAGCGACCGGATGGATGACTTGATGATGTGGGCGGTTGCTCGCCTCGTGGATCTGTCACGAGCCGCCGGCATCGAGCCACCACCACCACCACCGCTATGTCGGTATTCGGACGACCCCGTTCAGGATGACGACGGGGCGGGTTAGACTTAGTTGTTTTTATTTGTATTCAGTTGTTTCTTCTGTTATGTATATAAAAACATTTGGATGTATATACTTAATTTTTTGATGTAATGTATATAATGTTTCGGTTATTTGTTTGCTTGTAATGTTTAATTTGTTTGTTTGATTGTAATGATAAATTGTAAATGTAAAAATATAATAAATGTTTAAAAAGGATAAAAATTATATAAATTAAAAAATAACTAAAAAATATATAAATTAAAAAAATAACAAACTTATATTAACAAAGTTATATAAATTAAAAAAGATAAATATAACATAAATTAAATAAAACTATACGTGTCGTATAGCCCAATATGTCACGTATAGGATTCTTAAATTCCAAATCTGCCAACTTTTGAAGCAAAAATATAACTCGTGACCAATACGCAGCGTATAGCAAAATACGCCACGTATGAGACCCTGCCGTCAGACAGGGAATGGCACGTGACATTCTTATATCAGAGGATGAGCCATATACGCCTCGTATTGGGCTATACGAGACGTATAAAACGTCGGCGTGTCCAATTAGCAATATTTCGTGTCTTATTAAAATCTCTCTTATTTAATTTAAAAAAAAATTTAGAAAAACAAAAACCAATTTATTTTAACCGCTGAAAATTGGTTCCCGTTGCTATCAACAACTCTTCCGTACTACTGTACAAGTACAACGACGGGCATCTTTTTCGGAATCCGAGGCTGATTTGCATTACAAATTCTCTTTTTTATTGAATATATATAAATTAAAATACAAATGCTATGAATAGTCCTTTTTTCATTCAATAATTGACATGTAATGTTTGTTTTTTTTATATATTCTTTTTTATATTTTCATTTTAAATCTTATACTATATATAATATACATTTTTTGTCCGTTTCATTTTCTATTAATTTCGTTTTTCTTTAATAACTTTCGTTCGTTAACTTTTTTCAAAATACGGAGGGCGCGACTGTTTTTAGTTTTTTTTGTTAACGTTCTGATATAATTTTTTTTAAACGGGGTTGTATTCAAAATCGAGTTTTTTTCGTTGTCTATAGCGAGTGCCGTTACCGTTGTGGTATCGTGACAAGACGAACCTATTATGAGCGAACAACATCATTGTCGGTATTGGTATTATCAGAACCCGTATCGGTATTCGCTTTTTATGGTTTTCTACGATTCGAACCGGTAATTTTTTACTTAGTTTTATGTTTTTCTTTTATTAACAATATTTTTGCCGTTGCACCTACGTTTTCATTTAAATTTTATTAACGATGGGCCCAACACCCGTCGCGAAGCGTGAGTATAACATCTAGTTTCTATTAAAACATCGAGTCCATTTCTTTAACCATGATAAGCAGTTTCACATCCACGTCCATCACGTAGCAGTCATATTAACATGGGACAATCTAAATCAAATCACTAAGGTGCTTAGTGGTTTTACTATCCACATATAAATATATACACATATATATACGTAATACACACCCCTTTGCCCCTTTGCCCGTGATTTCCCTCACGCCAAGCCCCACACGGCCCAGCCACATAGGATCACGCCCAGTTTCACGAGACCATTACGCAAGGTCGTCCGTGATATTTCGGGTGCCCTGTGAAATTTAAAAAAATGGGCCCCTAAATGTAAAGTTATTTATAAAAAAATTATTAATACGACGATCGGTCTTTTTGGTTCGATCGATTGAAAACCAAATAGATCGAGTGATTGCCGATTGAATCCCCTGACGGCGTCTCCTTAAATTATATTTCCTTGCCGCTACTTTTTTTTAGTTAGGTTTAAAAAATGCTTAATTTTTTAATTGGGTTAAATGAGTTTACAATTTTAGATATGTTAAATGAGTTTAGATTGGGTAAAACTACAAAAGATTCGCTTAGTTTCTAAAAACGTTAACTGGGTTTTAAAATATTATTGGATTATAAACTTTATATGTTTTTGTTTAAAATAAATTTAAATATGTGATATATAAAATAAAAATAAAAAAATTGGGTCCAAAAAAACCGGGCTATGTACGGTCGCAAAACCCGCACCCTAAAGGGCCCGCCATGCCATTACGGATGGTATAATTAAAGAAAATCTAATATCTTTATAATTACTATTTTAAAATTTTATTAACTTTTCCGCAAATATTATTATTTAACAATTTCTTTTATTTAAAGAAAATTATATGACGTATATTTTTATATTTATAATTCAAATTATTATTTTTGAGAGTTTAACCATTCATAAAATAAGTTTTAAAATGCTTTTAATATTAAGCAGGTCACTTTTATATATAGAATTAAATAAATAGAGATCATTATCGTGTATTATTTTATAAAATAAAGAAAAAAATGTAGAACATGTGTAACATGACGATGATAAATTCTAAAATTGTTTATTTTGCATGCTTTTTAATTGATTATGTTGTTGATTTATATAAAATGGAATATATTTCATGCGGCATGCATCAAACTTCTCTTGGATGCCTGTGTTTTCCTTTCTCAAAATTTAAATATTGTTTCTTCTTTTCTCATGTCACAAGTGATGAATATATATATTCATACATATTATATATATATATACACATTTGTATGTATATAATTAAGTAACTAGAAACTAAAGAAATTATGCTTTGTTAAATCATGGACCGCAATAAAGGGTAGAAATCTTAATCATCTGTCAATGTATGTACTTTGGCTAAGTCCGATAGCCACTTCAGTTCTCCTAGGTCTTTAGTTGCGGAAGAATTACTTTGCCTAAAATGATCTGTAATGTTGATGTATTGTTTCCAATGAGCAACATATCACCTACATATAAGACCAAGAAGGTCATTACGATCCTACTAAAGATTATGTAAAGACATGGCTTAAACTCACTTTCGATAAAATCAACATATATGTCACGTGATTAGGACTTTGGTAGTTTTCATGTACTTAATTTTCTATCCCATTGGGCAATTAGAGTCTTTTATGGCAGGGTTACGATTAAATTCCTAGATTCAACTTACAGATTTGAGTTCTAGACCTATCAGTTAAACATTAAAATCGAAAACAGGTGTCGATTTAGTTACTGATTTTCATTTAGATACACATGTATAACTTTTATTTTAGGAAAAGTACCTCAATCACACATAAAATTTCTTAATTTCTTTGTTTATTTTTACTCTTTGTTAATATTTTCGATTGATGTTTCTTTTTCATGTTCTACTAAATTGTATTGGATTAAAAGCTAAGTCGAGATTAAAGATACGAGACGATATAAATATTTTTTTACTAAAATAAATTAAAATTAATTACAAAACTCAATTCGATAAACTAAAACAAGAACCATATATAATCTGTATATAATTATAAATTCAATAACAAAATGAACCGAAGTACTAGTATGTTGCTATTTAGTTACGATGAGGGGTGGCTCTACTATACAAAAAAATAAGTTACCTCTTAAGACCCCAACTTTAGGATTTAACTAAGTAATTTTCAAATTTTGATAAAGAGAATAAAAAATCAGTATACATGTGTTAAGATTGTAAGAAAAAAAAATGTATTTTTTTTATGAATAGAGCCTCGATTTTATAATTCGCTTTAGCACCAAAAAAGGTTTAATCGACCCTTGTTATGATTTTGTTGAAAATAAAAATATCATTGATTTACGTCTCCCCTTGTTCAAATATCAAAAATATAAAATAAAAAACGAAAGGACAAAACAAACAAGAATCATATTTTTTTCGTCGTTTTGAAGACAAGACGAATCAATGCAAGTCACTTTCATCTATTTGCTTACGACTCTTGTTCATCTTCTCTTATTCGTTGTAACATATCTTCCCGACTCTTTCAAACCAGGTGTTGAACAATGATAACTCATAGTCTCACATGCATCATTTGAAAGGAGAATGATGCTTATATTTATCAATCAAACCCTAAATTTACAAAGTTGGCCAAATTTTAAAATAAAAGAAAGGAATGACAACCAAACATCTAAAGTTAATTTTTTTCTTTTGAAGGTTAAATAATGTTATGAATTAAAATTGAAGTTATTTGTATTTTTCAATGAGTAATAACAAACAAAGTTGCATCAATATGACTCCTCATATCTTGATATGATACCTCATATCTTGCACTTACGGTATGACTCTTCATACTGTAATGATCTAGAAAGAACCCTTTCGTCTTTGCATAAGCAACCACTTTGGTAGCTTCCGTATGAACCAAAAGGGTGTTCATATGAAACATCCAATGTTTCTTTTGTGAGAAATGTTCTTTTAAGTTTGTTTATGGTTATCTATCTATCTCATAGATATGTTTTCCTTTATTAGTTACATCCATTGTGACATGAGAAGTAATCTATATTCCAAGATCCATATCTTGAATTTAAGTTAAACTCGGTATGTCAACTACATACTTAATTTTGAAGGATCTTAGCTCCCACTTACCTCCACACATATCCTTTGATAACTACTTTATCAAATGGAAAACCTAATTCATACTGAGTTAAAATACATATGTTATGTATACCTTTACCGGTAACATCATCAAACATCCAATAGATCGTCTGTGATTGGATGTGTTACCCTTTAAGCATGTATTCATAGTGCATGTTGATCATCTCATGATCTGTTAGATAAAGACCGTTAACTGATCTCATCAGAGAACATCTTAGCTATGTTTAAAGGTATGCATGTTTCCAAAACACGTTGGTCTTAACAGACAATCTGCTAGAGCATAACTGTCGAGTCCTAAACTCATTGTTGTATTTTAACCCTTTTATGACATACAAGTTTTCTTTTAGTTTCATAAACTAAAAGATGACATGGATCTTACTTTCACATTTGAAACATGAACATTCATTGTTTTTGGTAAGTGCGTGTCAAATAACTCTTTATTTGATGATGATTCTAAATTTCTTTTGTCGAAAGATTCCAAGTTACTGGAACATTTATAGTCTATCTTTAGCTTCCTCAAGCTGTTGGATGTCTTATGAGAAATACCATATTTCTCATAGACTGTAAAATCCTTCTTACTAAGGTTCCAACACTTGCTAAGGGTCATCACATCCTATGTATGCATCCCTTTCTTAGTGATAGAGGAATTTATGTTTTAGAATTATCATGGAGCCTTGTGTTTAATGCCTTTTACCAATATGAAAGTAACAACTTTACTTTCCTTTTGAGAAACCTTTTGATCTAATCAAATATTTCTCATTTTGCCTATGTTGGTTACACTTCATTAATTACTTGAAACGCTTTCGAGTAATTTCATGTCTCACATGACTTTGAAGTTTGTCACTAAATGGGTTTCCTTATCACGTGAAATCCTCTATAGATATTAAGACGAATCCATTGCTATTATTCCTTTTCAAACATAATCCATTCAGATGTATGGTTCCAGAACTGATGAGTGACTTGTCATTCAAAAACCATATTACTTTGTTTAGGAACTAATGGCAAGACTATAGACGAGATTTCATAAGGCTTCCATTAAGTAACAAGTATGTAGAACCTAATATTTGATAACACAGATTAATATAAAGGTACAATAAAAATTTCATAATCCAAAAATGTCATCAAATAAAAAACTAAAAACTGAAAATTGTTCACAACTATCCAATGTTTTAAACTTGGCAAATTTTAAAGAATGTAGATCAATCTACTTATTTCACTGCAACATGATCTTCAAAATTCTCGTGACTTCAATTCTTCATTCTTCCTCAGACTCTGCAACAACTATTGTGCAGTGTTAGTATGAATACTATATTCATATGTACTTGAGTAAAATGATAGGTTTTACATACATGGAGTTTCTACTACAAAAGCAGTGTACTCCCCCAGCTCTGACATGTATACCTGGCAATACCTCATCGATGTGTGTAAAGTATATATAAAATTAAATCAAATTCACACAACGGTTTTAAAAAGGAATTACCAATCCTAAAACACACAAACGGCAAGTGAACCGGTCGGTATGTAATAAGCGTAGGCAAGACCGGATATCAATCCGTTGACACCTATGGCGGCTATAAACACTAAACCTCTATCTAGTCCTAACCTAGAAATATAAACAAATGATTCAAACTACAGAAAATGAAACACAAGACGACTCTGAACTCTAGCAAATAACTAAGAACACGGAGACCGGACGTAAGGGGAATTTATTAAAGCAACTACCTAGGTATGAATCCTACTAACATGCAATGACAAGGGGAATTTATACGTATGACCGTCTCTAAAGGTACGAATCTAGGGTCGACTAGCGTGTCACCGACTTCCTAAGAAAACACTAAACTCGTGTAAAGAACAGGATGGGCGATATCAAAATGTCTAATGGAGATTCACCTCTCGGTCTCACCTTCACAATGTTGTTAAAGGTTGCGGTCACAACCCAAGAGCAAAGGACAATCTCTAACTAGACCCCAAGTAAACCCTAAGAACATTAATCCACGAATAAAAGGTAAATCTCGCTCTCACGCAGGCTCGACCTATCACACAACGGGTAGGAGGTTCTAGGCTAATATATCACCTCTCGGTCTCAAGACTAGGTAGGACACTAAAATAAAACTCAAACCAAGGCCAAGACACTAACCGCTATCTCTAGTCAGTTATCTAATCGGACAAAACACAAAGTAATCGTCCTAGCATGCAAGAATCAATCTAGAAGACACAAAATCAACCAAACATAATTCAAACATGGTCATGACAATAGCAATCATATCAAATCAGTATTCATATCCATTCTTAAGCAGTAAAGATAGAGATTCTATGATCAACACAGCAAATCATACGATAAAAACCCGCAAAAGCGTCAAAACACGAAAGCAAACATCAAACCTAGGTATCTAACAGGTTTAGCTACAAATAGAAGTTAAAAACATCATAAAACTAAGATCAAACAGAAGCATAGTCAACAATAGTTCCAGAAATCAAACGAATAAACACAAACCGAGCGTTTCCAAACCGAAAAAGATCTTCAATCTTCACTCCAAGGCTTCTAGGAAGCTCCAAACTCCAAGCTTAATGTTCTTCTTGTCCAAAATCGCCTCTCTTCTCTCTTCTAAACGGATGGTAATCAATCCCTCTTCTTATGGGAGAGTCCTAAACTAGTTAAACATGAAATTAGGTCAAAATCTGCGTAACTGGGTGTTTTCGCATGTCGCGAAAGCCATCAGACCAAATCTTCGCATGTCGCGAAAGACAAAAGTGTCGGGGAAATTTCCTAGATCCTGGTTTCTCGCGTGTCGCGAAGAATTAGTCCCCAATGTTAGCGTGGCGCGAAAACTATCCTAATTTTTGGACTTTTCTTGTCGAAATACCCTAAATCCATATATTATGGGCCCCGTAACTAATTTTCTAGCCCGAGATATGCCTCTTTTAAGGTTGGACTCTTTCCCGACTTTTTTCGTTCTCATCCCGTGGTTTCGTGTGCTCGTTTCCTTCACAGTTTCGGCTCATTTTAGCATCAAACTCACCCGATCACCTACAAACCAACACATATAAACATAAGTATCATAATCGAACGAATTCACAACCCAAACCTATTCAAATGTGGTGAAATATGCTTTATTAACATGTGTGTTTTGCACCACATCAAACATCCTCACACTTGAAGTTTGCTTGTCCCTAAGCAAAGCCCTATGCAACACATCCAACTATGTAAATAAAAAATTACGATCACATCTAACAAAGTCAAACACAGGCCACGAAGTCCAAAGACACAGTTAATTTCCTAAGATTTACACTTTCAATAGATTTACGACCCAACAAGACAAGATAATATTAATTTTTGAAAAACATCGGCATACCTATTCAAGTTTCACCTACTTTCAAGATTCTAATCATACACGACTCATACCCCTCACAATGATACTCTCCACTCGGTTTGTTTCTATAACTAGCAAAAGATGTGCCAGTGTCTATCTATACTCTCAAAACCTAACAATGAAACATTTATGTCATAAGATTGAACATCAATCAAATCTCCACCCACATGCATAAGACAAACACACAGATCAAAAGGACTTTTTCGGGTTATAATGTAAGGCTAGGGTTAAAGGTATGGATAAAGGATATAAAGTGGTTAAATTGATCATAATCCGGACTCGCTATGCTAGGAACAAACAAATACCAAACAAACTAAAAAATTGAGTATCTTTTATCCTCACACTTATTCTTTTACGTCAATTTTTTTTTCTTTTCTCTTCATTTTTCTCTTTTTTTATATACTTTTTTTTTCAAACACAATTCAACTACTTTTTTTACATAAGGTATATTGCTGAAACACACACATACTAACACAACTAACTCGAACCGGATTAATAACACGGGTTTAAAAATAAAAGGGCTAAAAGGCTCAAGGTGTAATACGTGGGTTAATCAAACGAAAGGTAATAAGGCTTAAACTGGGTTCACTAAGGGATAATGTTTGGGAACGGGAAAACAAATGAAAATGGCTAAACAAATGGGTTAAATCCTAATGCCTCTATCATTTCTATGTGTCATCTCAGCCTTGGGTCTCAAAATGCATCAAAATGTCCAAGTTCTAACAAAATATAACACGTAGGTAAACATACAACAAACGAAACAATGAATATATAAGAAACTGAAAAGGCTCAAAATGTCACTGAAACGGATGGAATCGGGTTACCGATACAAACCATGCACAATTATCACTATCCAGCTTGCTACACTATCCTAGGCATCCCAAACAATTTTATTACATGAAAAACGACTCTGTTGTGCCTACTTAATGCCAAAACTTAAGAAAAACCACATTTAAGGAAACGCAAACCCGCACCAGACTCGCCTTTTGCTATAGATTTACATTGAATAAAAACCGGTCTTTTGTGTGCATTGGAACTCAAAAAATATGTTACCCCAGGACTCGCAAAAACAACTCTTTATTTATTTTTTCAAAATTTTCAATTTTTTTTCATTTTTTAATGCTAACATCCTCACACTTGAAACACACATTGTCCCTAATGTGTCTAACGAAAGGGGTAAAAATATAAAATGACCAAAATACGTCACGCTCCCATCCTCACACTTAAACTGTACATTGTCCTCAATGTACAATTGAAAACAAAGTAAAGCAAAAATGATACAAATGCATAAAAAGTAGAAGGATAGAACGGGACTCCCATACGGATGTAGCAAAATCTCCTCCATGATATTAAGCGACCTCGAACATGCAATCCTCCAGAGCTCAGAATGAAAACCTGCACACAAAACAAACAAAACAGAAAACAAAACAAAATAAAACGAAAATAAAAACTCAATCGGGTTGCCTCCTGACGTGAGGTCGTAGTCTCAATCAAATTTAAACCAATTACAACTAAATAGCTAGCGGTAAGTGGGTATCGAACACGAGGAGTTTGTGAAAAATGTGTTTATTATGTAGCTTTGGATTTAACTAACTTAAACTAAATTGCAAGAAATGTAAATTCACGATTTTGATTGTTTGGTTTCAAAAACTAAGATTAACTAAATAAATTGCAAATCAAAGATTAGTTTGTAAACAGTTTAGGAAAAAGCGATCATCCTAGGTTTCCGGTTTCAATTGACATCCGTGTTTAAATCCAACTAGAAAGAATCACATAGACATGATTCATGTGTAACCACTTGTTTGTGATAAAAGGGAACTAAGTACTCGGATTATGAAAATGCGAGGTTGTTACCCGATGACCAATTAACCAATATCCAACCCCAATCCCTCCCGTGATATCTCGACTGTCAACGACACCAAGAACGTACGATTTAGATTATGATCAAAACATCAATCAACAATTTACAAACAAACATTCACACACCAAAATAAACAAACAAACATTGCAAGTCTATTATTCTAGAAATACAGATAAAAACACAAATGTCTTAGACAAACCTTCAACCTAGGATGAACACCACAAATTTAGCCACTCATGCCTTGGTGCATCATCATCACACAAAGATTAATGTTCATATGAATCAAAACACAAAACCCAATTGTTTAGAGATGTTTGGAACCCCAGAACTCTCCAATTTTCGCCCAAAAAAAACTGTCTAGAAACGTCTCCAATGATGAGATTATGAAAAGACACTTGAAACAACTCTTTTATTGGCAGTTACACTTTTTACGTCAAGGTCTACCGTAAGCTACGGTGGGTCTCTACTGCCTTACGGTGGAAGAAAAATGCTGGGGGCTACCGTAATTTACGGTAGCTACCGTAAGCTACGGTAGGCTTCAACATTCAATTTTGTTTTCTTCATAACTTTTTCGTTTCAACTCCGTTTTCTTCGCCGTTTGCGCCCACGTTCTCGTAATTTCATCCTCTATCATGTTATATTCTTAATTCTTCAATTCCAAGAAAATTTTTTTTTCACTTATACTCCGTCTTTCAATCTCCAATTCAGCCGCGTTTATTCGAAGCTTCATTTCCACACTTTTAAGTTCCAAATGTACCTGAAACACAAGCAAACGTAGTCATCTAATTCTAGACAATTACTCGATTAAATGTAGGATTAAAATACCATTTATAGCACTTAAGGGTCGTCCTACGGACCACCCGTCACATCCCCACACTTAACCGTTGCTTGCCCCCAAGCAACTCATCAAAAACCACTCATAACTCCTCAAGCGATCAACATGAATCAAGCAAACAAATGTCCTCATTTTACTAACTTTTTATTAAACCCCGCATAACACACCCCTCACAATGACTCTCCTCTCGGCGACAAATAATAACTAGCAAGGATGAGCTAGAACACACTTAAAGCAAATGGGTGATTACACAATAATAGGCTTGTACTTAAATCGGTCCTTCGCCTAAAGAATTTACTAAAATGCGCACGTGAATCAGAGGGACTTAAGGGTTGGAACGTGGCTAGGCATATGGGTAGGAAATGGAAATATATATGTAGTAGCTAATGATCCGACCCGGTCTTATTATTACATCTAAATAAACTCAACTAATTAACTAACTACAAAGCCTCGCATTTTTTTTTTCTTTTTCAAACTACTACCACATTTATTCTCATTCTTTTTGTATTTTTCTCCGATATTTTTTTTTTCGTTTGCCAAACAAATCACAAAACACTAAATACTAAAGCTACTAGACCGGATCTTCTCAAACGGGTAAAATTTTTGGGAGGTAGGCACGGGTTAACGAATGATAGGCAATAGGCTCAAACATGGCTACTAATAGACCAAACTCCCGCCCATCTCGCTACCAAACTCATATATCCAATGTATGAGGTCCAACCCCTCAAATCCCACACTCGCACACACAATGACGAGGCTACCTAAATGCCCTTATCCTTTTCACATACATATCAAGCTAAGGCCTCAAACAGAATTCAAGCACAAGTTCTAATGCACCCCCACCCATTGCTACTCTCATCAAAGAAAATATTTCTAACAATTCAATTAAGTGGCTCAAACTCTCACCAAGAAAAGGGGTATACGGGGTTGTCGGAGTGTTATGCGGTTTCAATACTTTAACTTTTCAAATTTAGACCATTTTTCGCTTGATTTCAGAATTTTTCAAAAGTGTCAAAAATTTCCCCCATCCCCACACTTGGGATACATGGTCCCCAATGTATGGCTTTGAATCCCCATCTTTTTTTTTTAACAAAAGCAAACAAACTAACTACCAATATTTCAAGGCTAAAGAACATGACAAGTCTAAGGAAAGAGTACATGGACCTGATGAAGTTTGACACAACAGATGTTGTAAATGATCCGATTTCCTATCACCACCTTCACACAACTATCCGCACATCTTCCTCACACTTAAGTGTTGCCATAGCCCTGAAACATAGAAAAATAAAGAAATAACAAGGTCAGTGAAAAACCGCGGGTTGCCTCCCGAGCAGCGCTAAATTTTTGGGTCTTCAGCCAGACCGTGCCACCCCCGTTTATGGTGGCTCAAAGAAACGATTCCGGCCATCTCCATCACTACATCGTGCCATTGAGTAAAATGCATCCGTCCCGTTTCGATTCGGTGAGTAATCAACTACACTCCTACTTGATCCCGTATGCTTTTCTTCACGATCCGGTGGGTGATTTATTTTCATTCTTTGACACACTTTTGTCATACAATTACTAGACTCACCACCCTTCCCCTCATTGGACTCATAAATAATCACTCTAGTTTGAACATCAAATGATAACTTACAGTTCTTTTTGGTCATGGTAATAACCCCGTCTCTACAATTGATTTGAGCATTTGCTGTGTATAGAAACGGTCGACCTAAGATTACCCTTTGTTGCGCTGCCATTTTAGTAGAAGCATAGTCTAGGACCAGGAAATCCACCGGGTACTCAAATTCTCCCAACTGAATCTTAACATTCCTAACTACTCCCCGTGGACGCCTCCAACTTTTATCTGCCAAGCTCACCATGGTGTCTATATCTTGCAGCGGGCCAAAGTCATACATGTCATACAACTCGCCTGGTAGCACGCTCATGCCCGCCCCATAGTCCAACAATGCATGAGGAATTTTTAATTTTTCCACTCGGATTGGCACGATTTGTGCCCCATGCCCTTTGTCATTTTCCGCCTCGGCCTCCTTTCCTATACCTGCATTCACTTGACACGAAGAGGTTAGAAATGTTTCATTAAATTCACTATTAGGAACGGTACTTACCACATTAATGTTCACGCTTTTGATGTTCTTGGGATTTGTCACTGTGTCACTTGGTAATTGACCTTTGTTCTTTTTTAAAAAGGCCACCTCACTTGCAAGTTGACCCATTTGGGTAGTCAAGGATTGGATGGCTTTGTCGCGAATTTCATCTTTTTGCAACCTAACTTCATCAAGTTGATTCCTCCGTTGCATGTCTTGTTGCATCATTCGGAGCATATCCATAACTTCATTCCCACTTGAATTGGATGGTCCCGGTCCCCCAGTTTGTTGTTGGTATTGTCTTTGATAACCTTGATTACCTTGATTTGCATATGGTTGACGCGGAACAAAGTTTGATTGAGGTGCTCCTTGGAAATTTGGGTTGGATTGATTCGCGGGATTGCCATAACGAAAATTCGGGTGATTTCGCAACCCCGGATGATACGTATTTGAATTCATGTTATAATTTCTACGACCCCCACCTTGGCCTTGACCTTGAACTGCATTGACTCCTTCATATTGCCCTTCAACAACACCCACCAAACAAACATCCGCCCTATGACCCAATTCATTACAGTTAGTGCAAACATCATAAACTTGATTAGTAGTTTGCACATTACCATCCTCCACCGCATGCACTTGGGTTCTAGTAATGGCCGGTCTCGCTCTCCTAGATGATTGAGCCTTCCTCTTTGATGTGACTGCCATTTGTTCCAAAAATGCCAAATCGTCTTGCTCGTGATTAGTACCGAATGTACCATTCGTGATAGACATTAAGTCACGAGCATCTTCGGAATCCAACCCTTCATGAAACGCGTTCAACAATTCCCACAATTCGATCCCATAATGAGGGCAATTTTTTATCATCAAATTAAACCGTTCGAAAGCTTCGTGAAACATTTCACCTTGTTGTTGTTGAAAGCTTCTCAAGCTTCTTCTCGCATCGTTGGTCTTTTGGGCCGTGAAAAATTCTTCTAAAAATCTTTGTTGCATCTCCGCCCATGTATAAATCGAAGCTGATGGTAAAGTGTAAAACCATCTCTTCGCTTTATCTTCCAACGAGAATTGAAACAATACCAACTTTACTTCATCCGATGAAAATCCTTGCCCACCGATAGTATTGCATATCGAATCGTATGCCTCCAAATGAAAATAAGGTTCCTCTGTTGCTAATCCCTTATATTTTGGTAAACTTTGGAGGGAATTAGTTCTAACTTCGAACGTCCTCCCTTGATTGTTTTGAGGAATAACTACCGGTGAAGGATTGTTGGTAATAACCGGCCTAAAATGTGCTTCAATACCCCTCACGGCCTCCCGGTTATATCTTCTTGGCACACCCAATCGAACTCTTGGATGTGGTGGACCCATTGGTCTTTGAACTGGTCTTTGAGGCGCGAATTGTTGAGTTGGTGGTTGAAACATTTGCCCCACTTGTTGTTGTTGAGGCACTTGTTGCTCATATTGTTGAACTTGTCGAGGTTGACCTTGTGGAGCTTGCGGCATATCTTGCGGTTTTCGCACAAATCCACCCCCTCCTTGAAATCCCGTTTGATTTCCATTACCCCCAAGGGTATATTCACCTTCATCATACCCCTCATATTCATCTTCATAACCGCAATCAAACCCATCATCTTGTACCCTCATAAACGGCATCGCGGGAGATTGTTGATATTGGAACCTCGATGGTGGTTGTTGTTGTTGAACCGGGGTGGTAAAAGTTATAGGTGGGTCTTGTTGAAATGGGAATGGTTGACTCTGTTGGGAAGACGATTGACCTTGAGTCGGGAAGAAATGGCTAAATGGTGGAAAGGTTGATGCAGTTTGGTAACTCAATGGATTTGGTGGAAGTGTGCTTGTAGGAATAGTGGTATTTGTAGGTTTGCTCTCATTTGTTATAGGACTTGATGGAATAGGAGGTGTGGTGGTTGGTAGTGTTGACCCGTAGTGAGAATTGGTGGATCCATGATGTTTTTCGGTGTAGTAGGAGACCCAATGACTTTGTTCTCCCTAAGTAAAACTCGGTTCCGAGAAAGTGTCCGTTCAATTTCCGGATCAAATGCTAATGGTGATGACTTTTTGGAGCCTCTAGTATTCATACACCTGTAAGTACCTGCACACTAACACAACCAGCGTAAACCCGAAAAAAACAAACAAAAAACTACGAAAGTTAACACACGTTGCGCACTACTCCCCGGCAACGGCGCCAAAATTTGACGTGAGGTCATAGTCTCAATCAAATTTAAACCAATTACAACTAAATAGCTAGCGGTAAGTGGGTATCGAACACGAGGAGTTTGTGGAAAATGTGTTTATTATGTAGCTTTGGATTTAACTAACTTAAACTAAATTGCAAGAAATGTAAATTCACGATTTTGATTGTTTGGTTTCAAAAACTAATATTAACTAAATAAATTGCAAATCAAAGATTAGTTTGTAAACAGTTTAGGAAAAAGCGATCATCCTAGGTTTCCAGTTTCAATTGACATCCGTGTTTAAATCCAACTAGAAAGAATCACATAGACATGATTCATGTGTGACCACTTGTTTGTGATAAAAGGGAACTAAGTACTCGGATTATGAAAATGCGAGGTTGTTACCCAATGACCAATTAACCAATATCCAACCCTAATCCCTCCCGTGATATCTCGATTGTCAACGACACCAAGAACGTACGATTTAGATTATGATCAAAACATCAATCAACAATTTACAAACAAACATTCACACACCATAATAAACAAACAAACATTGCAAGTCTATTATTCTAGAAATACGGATAAAAACACAAATGTCTTATAGACAAACCTTCAACCTAGGATGAACACCACAAGTTTAGCCACTCATGCCTTGGTGCATCATCATCACACAAAGATTAATGTTCATATGAATCAAAACACAAAACCCAATTGTTTAGAGATGTTTGGAACCCCAGAACTCTACAATTTTCGCCCAAAAAAACTGTCTAGAACGTCTCCAATGATGAGATTATGAAAAGACACTTGAAACAACTCTTTTATTGGCAGTTACACTTTTTGCGTCAGGGTCTACCATAAGCTACGGTGGGTCTCTACTGCCTTACGGTGGAAGAAAAATGCTGGGGGATACCGTAATTTACGGTAGCTACCGTAAGCTAAGGTAGGCTTCAGCATGCAATTTTGTTTTCTTCATAACTTTTTCGTTTCAACTCCGTTTTCTTCGCCGTTTGCGCCCACGTTCTCGTAATTTCATCCTATATCATGTTATCCTCTTAATTATTCAATTCCAAGAAATTTTTTTTTTTCACTTATACTCCGTCTTTCAATCTCCAATTCAGCCGCGTTTATTCGAAGCTTCATTTCCACACTTTTAAGTTCCGAATGTACCTGAAACACAAGCAAACATAGTCATCTAATTCTAGACAATTACTCGATTAAATGTAGGATTAAAATACCATTTATAGCACTTAAGGGTCGTCCTACGGACCACCCGTCACCTCCCGGAAGTGCTAAGTTTACAGACGAGTCTTCAGCCGGACTCAAAACAACAACCTCAATCAGGTGGCTTCTCCTTTATCCTCTTCCCACTCACTGGCTCAGTCTCCGTCTCCTACCGTCTACTAGGAAGAATGCGACGATAAGCTCAAACTGACTCGGACAGATGTAACCGAATCGACCCACCGGTCCTTAAACCTACCTGGACCAAATTTGATGTGGGGCATGTAATGAGGTAATCGGTCATCTCTAGAATATGGTGTCATCCTATGGTCCTTATGTTACCATCTCAGCACCCTCAAAACATGCCGGTCCATACGTCTCTGTGCCCTATCCCGTGGTCGTGTTGGTTGGGGTGGTGACCCACCATCTCTTTCCTCCACAAGACGGCTATCCTTAACATGAAGTGGTTGCTCTGGTTCCTCAACCACTTCCTCTTGCTCTCCTTCTTCTTCCTCTATCTCACCGTGGTGCGGTGGTTCTTCCGTCTCCCTCTCTGGCTCCCCGAATAGTAATGTTTCTAACTCAGCAAGGTCACCCATAGGGTCTAACTCTCCTCTGTCTGCAATTGGTAGATCCACCAACTCATCCCTAAACTCAGATAGCAGCGAGGGAACATACTCCTCCTCGATATCATCAGCAACCAACTCAGCATCCTCGATCTCATCAACAATCTCGGCATCCTCCTGTGTGTCCTCGACATTTGAATCCCGCATCAAATCATCCTCCTAGAGCAAGTGTGACATATCAAATGGGATAAATGAATTATGTATGGAACTGGATGCTGTCAAACATGTATCATCCACACACTCATGATCAATATAGCTAGAGGTAGGATACTTACCTGACTCAAGGCTGGATAGATGCTCCACTTCGACATTGTAACTGAACTAGTGCTGAACAAGAGGTGGGACTTCTCGAAAAAAAATCACACAATTATGTACAAAAACTGCTAGATCCCCGACTCGGGTCGTTCTCGAAATCGCCAATGTAGTTTCCCCGGCAGTGGCGCCAAAAACTTGATGTATGTAAAGTATATATAAAATTAAATCAAATTCACACAACGGTTTTAAAAAGGAATTACCAATCCTAAAACACACAAACGACAAGTGAACCGGTCGGTATGTAATAAGCGTAGGCAAGACCGGATATCAATCCGTGGACACCTATGGCGGCTCTCAACACTAAACCTCTATCTAGTCCTAACCTAGAAATATAAACAAATGATTCAAACTACAGAAAATGAAACACAAGACGACTCTGAACTCTAGCAAATAACTAAGAACACGGAGACCGGACGTAAGGGGAATTTATGAAAGCAACTACCTAGGTATGAATCCTACTAACATGCAATGACAAGGGGAATTTATACGTATGACCGTCTCTAAAGGTACGAATCTAGGGTCGACTAGCGTGTCACCGACTTCCTAAGAAAACACTAAACTCGTGTAAAGAACAGGACGGGCGATATCAAAATGTCTAACGGAGGATCACATCTCGGTCTCACCTTCACAATGTTGTTAAAGGTTTCGGTCACAACCCAAGAGCAAAGGACAATCTCTAACTAGACCCCAAGTAAACCCTAAGAACACTAATCCACGAATGAAAAGTAAATCTCGCTCTCGCGCAGGCTCGACCTATCACACAACGGGTAGGAGGTTCTAGGCTAATATATCACCTCTCGGTCTCAAGACTAGGTAGGACACTAAAATAAAACTCAAACCAAGGCCAAGACACTAACCGCTATCTCTAGTCAGTTATCTAATCGGACAAAACACAAAGTAATCGTCCTAGCATGCAAGAATCAATCTAGAAGACACAAAATCAACCAAACATCATTCAAACATGGTCATGGCAATAGCAATCATATCAAATCAGTATTCATATCCATTCACAAGTAGTAAAGATAGTGATTCTAATATCAACACATCAAATCATATGATAAAAACCTGCAAAAGCATCAAAACACGAAAGCAAACATCACACCTAGGTAGCTAACAGGTTTAGCTTCTCATAGAAGTCAAAAACATCATAAAAGTAAGATCAAACAGAAGCATAGTCAACAATAGTTCCAGAAATCAAACGAATAAACACAAACTGATCGTTTCCAAACCGAAAACGATCTTCAATCTTCACTCTGAGGCTTCTAGGAAGCTCCAAACTCCTATCTTAATGTTCTTCTTATCCAAAATCGCCTCTCTTCTTTCTTCTAAACTGCTGGTAATCGATCCCCCTTCTTATGGGAGAGTCCTAAACTATTTAAACATGAAATTAGGTAAAAATCTGCGTAACTGGGTGTTTTTGCGTAGTCATTTATGGACATTGCAGTCATAAATGACTACGCATTAGTTCACTTTCCTTTTCATTCAACTACCTATTCCTTAACACATTTCTAGAAATGTTAGTTCCATTATCATTTTTAAATACTAAGAAACTTGAAGGAAGTCATGTTTAGTACATACTCGAGATGCTAGTCTTCATCATTCGCTTGTTTCGTATACTTCTTATCATTTCACTCTTAATATCTCATATTGCATAGAAGTTACTTATCCTAATACTATGCTCATATGTAGTATGAATATAAATGCTACATCCATTACATCATTAGATTACAAATATTTATTATTTCGAATAATAGTCACCGAAACGACATGTGGTTTAGCATGATGTAGTTTTCTCTTCGATATATAATGACACAATATCTTTGAAATATATATATCAAAATATAAGTGTGACTTAAGCTAGATCAAATTTAGCATTGTCAACCACACCATTCATCACACCCTCTCTCTTAAGGCGAGACCAAAAACGGTTGGATTTACACAAAACATAGCCTTTATTAAAACACATCGGGGTGAGTTTTTATTTACATAAAAGTCAGCACTAATTTCTGAAGGACTCGTCAAGCACTAATTTCTTCTATTTTGGCGAACTTAGTCCCACCTTCTAAAACAATTCTCCGGTGCATCCCAAATTTCTTTAACGGTTTTTCATTTGGTATCGCCTAATGAACAGGGTTTGTGCTTCAAATCAACCTCCCTCTAAAAGTTCATGAGTTTAGATTTTTTGTAGACATGAATTTCCAGTGTTTATTTAGTCACTGGAACAACACTTATGGTAACTATCACAATATATATATGGACCATTTAGAATAGATTCATAAATATGGTTGTTCTTGTTTTACAGAAAGTTCACCATTCAAATCTTTCATTGTTGACACTTTTCATGAATAAACGTTGGGGGTTTATCATTGATCCAGTATTCAAGGCTCCATTCCAAATTTGTTTGCTCATCTTTGTTATGCTTTGATTTCTATTATAAACATATTAACAAAGGTAATACTGTTTAATGAAAATATAGATCTAAACATGGGTTAGCTTCTCTCTTTTAATTTGTAAGATGTTAGCACAAAATTGATCAAAAGAGTAATATATCTTTTTCAAAAGCAAATCAAGAACATATCTCGAGTATTGATTATTTGAAAACTCTATATTGTCACACCCTAAAAATCCAGACATGTGACTTTGTTGGAATTACACAAGAAACCAATGTTCAAAACCAAAGACACACCACAACGGAAGTCTTAAAGGTAAATAGAAAACCAAACCAAACAACTGTGTAAACGAATCATAAACCAAATGTTCATAAACACATTATGTGTCAACTCTTCATCAATGCCAAGCCAATCCAATGCCACTGGTCAAGCATGACCCTTCCCTTTACCGGATAAGGCCTCAAACCTTTCTGAAATACACGCTTAAACAAGTCAGCTTACACTGATGAGTTATATGCTAACAATTCAAAACACACTTTAAATTTCATGCTATTACAAGTTTCTGCCACATTATGTATACATAACTCAGCACAACACACATCTCACTTAAAATACCACGTATTCCCTATGCACACTGACCAGGTCCAACTTATCGCTAAAAAGCCTACACACCAGTAAACATACAAATACAACAAACAATTAATAGGCATGAAACACTTTCAAAACACACTGTATAACTGATTAAAATCATGCAAGTAATAAGTTAAGAAATTAACTACTGCATGTTATTTACTTCAAAACACTTTAGCGAGTATTCTAGACTAAAACACATTAATAAGGGCTCATAGAAACTCACATGATTGCACTGCACTGTTACCTAGGTTAACATTCGTTCCTTGCTCACCAAAAGATAATAAACCAATAATAATATTTTTTTACACTACATAATTATCTAACACAAATCAATCAGATCATACGACCCGTTTCCATAGTCTAATCCCATCGGATTGTAACTCGACACGTACCCGCCAATTAACTCACTTTACTTTCTAAATAATTAAATAAAAAAGGGTGTACCCAGTGCTTAACTTAGCTCCCACATTTGTGCATGGTCCGGGGCGGGGCCAGATCGCTTCACAATTTGATGTACGCAGCCTTACCCTACACTTTGTGCATGAATCTGTTTCCCACGGCTTGAACCCATAACCTCAAGGTCACAAAGCAGCAACCTTACAAGTTTCTCCAAGACTCACCCTCATTTATAATTATAATACTATAAATTTCATTACTTTATAAAACCATCAAACTAGGCAACATGTCAAGTCACAATCTCATAACTTTGGGATTCAGTTTGGCCCGTTACTCTTACTCTAGTCGTTACAACACATTATCACATACACGCTTGTCTCGTGTCTCATCTCTCTTATGTTTAGCTGAACCAAAACCGCTAACGAACCCAAAGGATCTCGTCATCCATTTCAGTGGATCACCACCACCGTTGAGTTGCCGCCGCCGGTTAACAGCTGTAGCTGTCTGTTACACTCGTAACACAGGACAGTTGTCTAACCAGAGTAGTAACTCCAACAGATATGTTCCCAATAAAGAATGACAGGTATAGGAGAGATTTATACACCGTTCTTTGCTAGAAAGAACATTTCGTTTGCCATATAACTACATATCGGTCAGAAGGTTGCCTTCTAGTTACTGTGATGTTGATACCAAAAAACACACAGCGAAAGACTTACAAGTCATAACTATTTCATTCCATATATAACATTGTTTTACAATAAGGACTGACCGGTAATTACAACATAAACTCTGGACTTATAGCTCACGAAGAATCATGCCATCCCCTCGGGCCTTATGGTTACACAAGAACCAACCCTATCTCAAAACACCTGTACATCTCCTGGAATGCCAACTACAAGCTAGTGGTCAACTGTGTTAAAAAAACATTTGAAAATATTTTGGATCAACATAACGTTGGTGAGTTCATAAACAAAAATCGTATTTTCACAACATGTATCCATGATACAAGAATGCCCTATCTGGGTCTTATAATCATTCCCTCCCAATCCATCACCCAGTAACCTCACATGGATTCTGAGTCTACAACATACATATATACGGGTGACTCCCTAGCTTCCGGATACAAGTTCGGCCAAATACGAGAGGATCAGTTCTTGCTTGTCAGTCCCCCCTCAATCATGGCCATAATAAATACTTATTATAGGATATATGCACGGATAGTATGGGGATATCAAATCAAAATCATTTATAAAACGTTTTATAGAGCACAGTTTAGAGGAACTCACCTCAAGAAGAACCTCCTTCTTAATCAATATAGCAATCAACACCTCAATAGAACCCTAAATCATATCCGACATTATCATAATCAATATCCCTATCTTAGGTTTACACAAAGGAACCTCAGGTTGTTCGGAAACCTTACCTTGGCACTATGTACGGCAATTTACGGACGTTTTGTTAGTAACTAGACCCTCGTATGCGAACCACGGCTTGGGAATGGAACATCGGAGTTTGTGTGTGTGTTTTATGGTGCAATGTTGGTGTGAAATGAGCTAGGATCGTCAAGCTATTTATAGGGCAAGTTTTGGGTCCGTGACGGACCGTTACCAGGGGTGACGGTCCGTCATGCCTTTACTTAGCGCCTCTAACTTTTTCTATGATCTTGTAAGGTCCAGTATACCTTGGTCCTAATTTTCCTAATTTTCTAAACCGTACAACACCTTTCCAATGTGATACTTTTAACATAACATAATCACCAACTTGGAATTCTAACGGCCGTCGGCGTTTATCTACATAACTCTTAGGTCGACCTTGTGCAGCTTTCAGTCTTTGTTTGATCTGTACTATCTTATTATTCGTTTCCTGTAAGATTTCTGGTCCAGAAAGTTGGCTATCTCCAACTTTCGTCCAACAAATTGGACTTTTGCACTTCCTACCGTACAATGCCTCAAACGGTGCAACTTTTATACTCGAATGGTAGCTGTTGTAAGAAAATTCTATCAGTGGTAGATGATTATCCCAGCTGCCTCCAAGTTCTATCGCACAAGCCCTCAATATATCCTCTAGGGTTTTAATTTTCTTTCACTTTGTCCGTCGGTTTGAGGGTTATATGTCGTACTCATATTGATTCAAGTTCCCAACTCTTTCTGGAAACTGGTCCAAAACCTGGACATGAACCGACTATCTCTATCAGAGATAATAGATAGTGGTAAATGTTGGCGGCTCATAATTTCATTGATATAGAGTCGGGCTAGTTTTTCCATTGAATAGTTCTCGTTGATAGGAATGAAGTGTGCCGATTTGGTTAGTCTATCAATCACAACCCAAATAGCATCATGCCCTTTCTAAGTTCTCGGCAGTTCCGTAACAAAATCCATAGTAATTCTATCCCATTTCCGCACAGGTATCTCCAACTGTTGCAGTTGACATGCGGGTTTCTGATGTTCAATCTTGACTTGGAGGCAAGTTAAACATTTTTCTATCTACTGAGCTATATATCTCTTCATATTCGGCCACCAGTAATGAGTCTTCAAACCTTTATACATCCTATCAGCTCTAGGATGTATTGAGTATTTGGATTTGTGAGCTTTATCCATCACCTTTGTTTGGATTTACCTAAGTCTAGGAATCCAAATTATGTTTTCAAATCGTAGGATTCTGTCATCGCCTTTGGTTAGTAACTTCTTTTTACTAACCATGCGCTCCTTTTTGATGTTATCTTCTTGGAGTGCTTGGGTTTGAATTTCCTTGATCTGATCTATCCAGTCTATCTTGATTTCTAATCTTAGAGCTCTTATCTTAATTGGTTTGATTCTCTCATTCTAACTTAATGCACCTACTACAACATTAGCCATCTCAGGATGATATTTGATCTCACAATCATAATCATTAATGAGTTCCATCCATCTTCTCTGTCTCATATTCAATTCCTTCTGATTGAATATATGCTAGAGACTTTTATGGTCTGTATATATCACACACTTAGTACCATATAAATAGTGTCTCTAGATTTTTAGGACCAAGTTCAAGATCATGTATGGTATAGTTCTTCTTATGAACTTTAATTTGTCGTGATGCATAGGCTATCACCTTTTCTCACTGCATCAATACGTAACCTAGACCAATACGGGAAGCATCACAATAGATGACGAAGTCATCATTTCCTTCAGGTAATGACAAGATTGGTGCTGAACTAAGTTTCTGCTTAAGGATTTTGAATGCCTCTTCTTGCTTCTGACTTAATTCAAACTTCACAACTTTCTGAGTTAAAGTAGTTAATGGAGTAGCAATCTTGGAGAAGTCTTGTATAAACCTTCGGTAGTATCCGGCTAGGCCTAGAAAACTTCGAACCTCAGTTGGTGTCTTGGGAGTTTCCCATTTCATGATTGCTTCAATCTTAGATGGATCCACTTGGATTCCCTGATGATTAAATTCCCTGATGATTAATGACATGTCCTAAGAATTGTACTTCTTGTTTCCAAAACTCGTATTTGGAAAACTTAGCATACAATTTCTCTTTTCTGAGAGTTTTCAGGATTATCTGAAGATGTTTGGCATCCTGGATCTTCGATGTACTTCGTCTATGAACACTACTGTTAGGGGTCACTTTTACAGCTAAGGATCATGGATCTTCGATGTACTTCGATATCTTGACAGGTTTCGGTATCCTTAACATCTATATTATTTAACCATTATATCTTTCTTCTATCTTTATTTATTCGCAGGTAAAACGCGCGAAGTCAAGTTCATTCCTGAATAATCGGTCTAGAAGTCAAGGAGAACGTGTAGAAGACGTGTGGAGTGGCCTCCAATGGTCATATTAGAGGACTTAGTCGATTCTGGGATTCTCGGATAGTTAGTTGTGTTAATTCTGTATTTAATCAGCAGCTAGATCGTTTAGGAAACACATCACAACTCAGTTAGCAACACAAAACACTCGTGAAGAGCTTTGTAACACTTAGCATACGATCATTCGTTGCTCACAATTGTACTTATTTCATTGATCTATAAAAGACTAGAAGGCAAGTGACTTTCGATCACTTCCCGAGGTTTTATGCCGGCAATCCACTGGAATTAAGGGCTTTCCTTGTAAACACTTGTGTCATTTATTTGCTTTATACAATTTTTCCATCTCAAATTTTTTAAGCACACTACCTCACATTCTAAGTTTGATAACAAAATTACTCTCGTTAATTTTTAGTCAAAACAATTTGGCGCCCACCGTGGGGCAAGTGGTGCTTTTTATCTTAAAATCTTTGCTAAAATTTGTGTTCAATCACTATTTTTCCAAACTGATTTCAAAAATGTCGTCCCAATCCAAAAATGTTTCTGTTTCTACTCCATCTTCAAGCTCTGGGTTAAGCAACCCTCTTCCTCCTCCTCCTCTGTTCCAGAAGAATGTTAATCAACCGAAGAAAACTACTTATACGAGTTTTTCGGGATCTGGGATACCAGCTCAGGGACCTGTGATAGTTTCGAATGATGATATCCTCAAGCTGTTCTCATAAATGAAGCAACAGATGGAGCAACAGAAAAAGACTAACCTGATGTTGTTCAGAGAGCTTGAAAAGGTCAAAGAGTCAAAGAAACCGGTGGAAGTGACAACTCCGATGCAACCAAGGATACTAGGCTTTAATTATTCGGAATCCTCTAGAGTCCATAAGGGATATTTTCTTACCATGCAAACTGAAATCACTACAGTTGGCCCAACTCCGGCTATCAGAGTTACTACAAATCAGGATCTTGGAGTTACTCCAGGATCATCATTCCGAAATCCTGATATCGGTAACACTTTTAATCAATTGTCAAACACTAACGAATTTATGCAGGATGTAGGAATCACTCCGTCCATGGCCAAGGAGCTAGAGAAGTTAAGAGAGATGATCTCTAGTGTACCAAGTGTGGTCCAACCTATACCGGAGATGTCCTCTACCAGTCATAGGATCTCCAGATTTGCTCCACCGATATGTGATGCTGAGATCCCTAAGCGCTTCCAGACTCCTAACATGAAGTTGTACTGTGGAACTATAGATCCTGAGGAGCACGTCGCGCAGTATAGGGAAAGGATGGAAATCAACCCCATTCCCTTGGACCTTAAAGAGGCTTGCTTATGCAAGGGTTTCGGCTCCACCTTAACAGGATCAGCCTTGAAATGGCTACTTAACGTTAAACCTTATTTAATAACTTCTTTTGCTCATTTAATCAACCTAGTTAATAACCAGTTCTCTTGCAGTAGAACGTTCGAAAGATTGACGAGTGACTTATACGGGATAACCCAGAATACCGGAGAATACCTTTGGGATTATGTCAGCAAGTTCGACCAGGAATCCCTAGATTTCCCGAATCTTGACGTTGCCACTGCAGTCCAAGCATTCAAGATGGAATTGAAGAAAGACTCCCCATTTTACAAAGACCTTGTCATGAATCCTTGTAGGAATCTTGATGAAGTCAGAAATCGAGCATTAAGATTCATAAGGCTTGAGGATGACCGAAAGATCCAGCAACAGATGGATGCTCCAACTAGTTACAATCAGCCCAATCGGAAGACTGAGTCTGCACCCTTCAAGCCTTACATATCCATACCTTACTCCAAGCCGGATAATCACCGAGTCAATGCTGTGGAAGATGACGATGACGAAGACGAAGAAGAGTATCCTAGACTGTCAGAATTCTGTTTTTCTCTTTATACAACGGGTTTTGTCACACCCCCAATTTCCATTAACGTAGTTTTACCGTTTGGCGTGTGACAAACCAGGATCTCAGTCATTAGTTACATCAAACGACACTATATGGGACTTTAAAATGTCATAACATAAAAGTTCAGAGTTAAATGCGAAAGCGTAAACGTTAGAATGAAATCCAAAGTAATTACACGCAACAAGCGTCAATTAATATAAATAAGTAATACTGTTTAAAATGTTTGAAATGAATGATATGAAAGTAGGACTCCATGTATGTCCTAAGTGTGCAACTTGTGCCAAAGCGACCTGAGAAACATGTAAGAAAAAGTGTCAACACGAGGTTGGTGAGTTCACATGTTTGTATGTAAATAAACTGTTTGAGTGTTGCTGGATCCACATACGTAAGTCACACCTATTGCTAGCTAGACAATGTATAAGTTAATCTAAGCGCTCGCAACCGTAGACTGACAGTTTATGTTTGAATGCCTCCCACCAGGTCTATCAACCATGGTGCACGTTTTAGGTCAATATTACACCCGTTCGACCTGCAATCGAGTTAGCGCGACTAACGCGGGTGGGGTTTGTCAAACCCAGTAGTACTACTCAACATACCTTGATATTCTTCATTTTTAAACGGTTTGATGTGAGGACTTTCATGATAGAGTTTATTCTTAAGTACACAAGTGGTAGTGAAACACTATGTGATCCATGTCCGTTTGTGTGTCTCTCCCTGGCCGGAAGACAAGTAACGGATGTCTATTCGTACGCATGTTTCTCCTCAACGGAAAAACAAGTAAAATGGTGTTTGTTTGTACACATGTTTCTCCCCAATTGGAAAACAAGTAAAATGATATTCGTTTGTATGTATGTTTCTCCCCAACGGGAAAACACGTAAAATACCGTCTGTGTGTATGCATGTTTCTCCCCAACGGGAAAACAAGTAAAATAATGTTTGTGAGTATGCATGTTTCTCCTCAACAGGAAAACAAGTAAAATGATGTTTGAGTGTAAGCATGTTTCTCCCCAACGGAAAACAATTAAAATAATGTTTGTGAGTATGCATGTTTCTCCTCAACAGGAAAACAAGTAAAATGATGTTTGTGTGTATGCATGTTTCTCCCCCAATAAGAAAACAAGTAAAAAGGGTCGTGAAACTCACATGCGTTGCGTTGTAGGTAGTATCACACAAGTAAGAGATTTGGAACCTCAAGTGTTAGCATGCACGGCTTACGTTTGCCCTATAATTATAAACATAATAATTAGGGACACATTGGGATTTGTGACGATGACACGAAAGATTAGAACGTCCTAAAACATTCGTAGGGTCAACGAGTAGACAAACGTGTCCACTGGAATAAGGATTTCTTAATATAATAATTAAGATCAAAGCGCTACGTGTCGAACGTTAATAACGAATAATATTAAATAAATAAATAAATTCATACGTTTGTATCATAATAATGATTTAAGAAAATAATATAATATATATTATTCTTGACCTCGTAGGAAAACATACGATAATCATTTACGTGACAAAATAATAAATATATTATTTTATTTGAGGTAATAAACGTGAGTAAGTAATATAAACAATTATATTATTAATTAGTTTGAAACGTTACGCGAGATCAATATACGGGGTGAAATAAGATATATTATTTGTACTAGGAGTCACGGGTGAAAAATAATATAAATATATTATTTTATACGAAGTCGTGGTTTGAAAAATAATATAAATATATTATTTTAAAAGTGGTAATAAATATAAAAATAGTTTGTAAAACCAAACCGAGCCTACGGGTCGTTTATGAGTTCTAAAATATCATAATATAATATTCAAATATCGTTTAGAAAATATAAGATTGTTAAAAATGAATTTGTCAAAGAATTAACCCACACACGACCGTGCCTAAGATAGGCACGACCGTGACTAGGCTAGTGAGCGCGACCGTGCTGGTCTGGAGTGCGCCCGTGGTTGGTCAGAAGACATAACCGGGGTCTGTTCATCAGGCACGACCGTGCTCGTGACCGGCACGACCGTGTCTGTGGTTTTCAGGGCATGACCTTGTCTGGCTAGTAGGGACAACCAGGTCAGGTACGGGGCACGACTGTGCTCGGAGTGGCACGACCACGCTAGAAGATTAGCGCGACCGTGTCAGGTTAATTTCAGAAACAAAATTGCTCGAATCTTATAAGATTAACGTTGGAAATCATAGGGCTTTTGATAAATAAGGTATTGCGAACATAACCATGTATTTTAATTGGGTTGAGGTTCTGTCTAGGCCAGAGTTCGATTAAAATGAAAAGTATGAAAAAACTTAGTTCTGATTCGAGTCCAATTCAGGGATGTAAGCCCTGAATAAGTTAGGGCTTTCAATCTAAACGCTAAAATGAAGATAAGGATGTGGTCAATTACCTCAAACACTGTCGAATTGATAGAGCTCGACTGTGATGTGTTCGAGCTTGAATTCTGACGACTCCGACTTCGTCTCCGGACAAAATGGAATACGCGAGAGCTTGACAGAGGTTCGTACAAGGTGTGGGAGTAGTTTGTTTGCACAATAGCAATCCAAATGATCAGTTTCGAGTGATATGATAATGAGATCGACGGTTTCGGTTTAAGAGTCATAATGGAGTTTAATTAGAGGTAATGCTGGTGTTTAAGTGTACGTTAATGGTCGTTGATGGCTCGATCGTGGTTGTCGGTTAAGAATTCAAATGAATTAGTGAATTAAATCTGGTTTACGTTTCAACTGGGCAAGAGGCGCGACCGTGCCTGTGCACAAGGCACGACTGTGCTTGAGTACACGGCGCGACCGTGCTCCTGCACTGGCGCGACCGTGCTTGGTTAAGTTTTGGGGAAATGCATAAATAGTCCTTGTGGCTTGAGATGTTTGAGATTTGACAGGTTTGGTCCCTGTAGTTTATGAGATAACGGAGTTTAGGTTAACGGGGTTAACGAAAATTTGTCGGGTGTCACATCATCCCCTAGTTGATAGAATTTTCGTCCCGAAAATTAAAATAAAAAAATTTTCTAAGGTGTCACAGGTTTATTGTTTGCCATGCAGGATCTTGGAGAAAAAGCTACGTGGCCTAGCAAATTTGAGAAGAGCACATGATGGAAGGATAAGTCCAAGTGGTGTGCATTCCACGAAGACTTCGTCCACATAACTAAGGATTGCATTGCTTTGCGAAAGGATATAAGTTACCTCCTGAGCAAAGGACACCTTAAGGAGTTCCTAGGCAAAAGAAATGCCAAAGCCAAGGATCATGACAGGATCCCATAGAGAGCAACATCCCCTCCACCGGATGCCAAGGTAATAAATTTATATTTGGTCGGTCTGATATATGTGGTACCTCTTATTCTGTATCTAAGAGAAACGCCAAGTAAGCGAAGACAGAGAAAGGGGACAGGCCTACCAAGACCTCCAGCTTAACTGAAGCGAAAGTGATCTCTTTTTATGAAAAGGACGGAGACGGCGTATAAGATCCTCATCACGATGGCCTAGTGATATGCCCTAAATTATACATGTTTTGCATTCATAATAATCCCCATATTATGGTACTAATCAAACAAAAGCCTTGCAAATGATACTTAATGCATTAATATTTCATAATTGCAGGTTATTCGGTGCTCCAAGATAAACAAAGCAAAAACCAGCTTAAAACATAAAGAAATCAAGCTTTTGGAGGACCAAACCCGAGCATTGACCCCAAGAAGTCAAACCAGGTCAACAGAAGTCAAACCAGCAGCTAAAAGACAAAACTGGGAAGCAAGGAGGCAATGCACGACCCTGCAATGGCCAACTTGCTCCCCAAGGCTCTAGTACACTGTCACTTGTACCCTGTTTGATTCCCGAGGTGTTTGCACGCCCGTGCAATCCAATGCACGGTCGTGCATTGCTCATTTTTAGGCCTATAAATAGAGGGTTTGAGTTCTTCATTCCACACACCCATCTATCCCTTACACACCCCAAGAACACACCAGAGAAAGCTTATTTCGTAGTTAGAGTGTAGTAGTAGTGAGTAGAGGGGCTCTTCCTCCTTGTTCCGCAATAGGGGAGCCTACGAAAGTCAGCGTTATGCTAGTTAGTATGGCCATTCATGGCTAGACTCTTTGTATTGCTAGGGTGAAGATGATGTTTGGTGCATGTTAATGTTTAACGTATTAATCCAAGTGATGTATTTATGTCTTTAACTATTTGTCCTTAAAACCACCATTTTGGTGGGCTTTTATTATTGTGTAAATATGTCTTTATATTTGTGAGTGTTCTTGATTTTTAAAGTGTAAAACCTTTTTAATCAAACTTCTTCTGAAGCTTGTACGTCTTTATACAAGTAGAGATTGATAAACCAAGACTTGGTTAACATTATTAAGATCGTACGTCTTTATACGAACTTATTATGCGACCAAGAATTGGTGAACTCATGTTTGGAACGGTACGTCTTTATATTTGGTCCCATTGTTACACCGTCTCTCGGTGAGCAAAATATAATCACCTATTTAACTCTAATACAAAGCATTTTACGTTCGATGTCTTAAACCAACCCGGAGATGACCATTCGAAGGGTTGAGGGTAATTGTTGTCCTTAACGGGAAGCACTACCCCTTGTTAAAGCTTTTAAATTTGCAAATCAAATGTCGTGGGGATGAGGCTCTAGCGGTGACTCGGGTCACACATTTGCAGTAGTCATATCACTGGATTAGGCAACTTAACATTATCACATACCAAGCTGATTCGAAACCCAAAGCAATACTATTCGTAACCTGATAATTTCCGACGTATTTACTTTCCTGTTATTTACTATTATGTTCGTTACATTGCTTTTACACACTTCACACACGTTTTTACTTTTCTACTATTTACTTTACCACCATTTACTTTTCTGTCATTTACTTTCCTGTTCCACAAGCACACAAAACTCACTCACTAATTAAATCAGCTAAATGTTAACAAAAGTTGAGTATTGGAATTCGACCGTGTCCATTGGTTCGATATTTGGTTCTTACCTAAACTATATTACGTTGCGATAGCTACACTTGCCTATTGTGTGTGTTTTTAAGTTAAAGTAATTATCATTTTATAAATTTAAAACCTGATCTCGTGAAACCATAATCTCTAAATATTATTATATAATATTTAACTACATCAAAAATCACACATCAAGTTTTTGGCGCCGTTGCCGGGGACACGGTGATTTCAAGAAAAATTCAAGTTAACGGATTAGCCTATCAATTTCCATATGTTTTTTTGTTACATTTGTTGCAGGTAGTGTATGATCCATAGCTCCACTACTGGTTTATATCAACCTTTAGAAGAGCCCAAAAGATTCTTTCACCGTCGAATACGATAAAACCGTACTAGCAGAATGGCCGTTGAAAACCGCACTATTTCCGATTTCGCAAGACCGTCACTAGAGGCTAAGGGGTCTAGTATCACAAGGCCAACAGTTAACGCTAACAACTTTGAGATCAAATATCATGTGATCCACATGATCCAGTCGTCATGCACTTTCCATGGATTACCCGATTAGGATCCACATGCCCACATTGCAAATTTTCTTGAAATTTGTGACACTTTCAAACTAAACAGAGTGTCGAATGTCGTAATTCGCCTCCGAATGTTTCCCTTTTCCTTAAGAGAACGAGCTAAGGCATGGCTAAACTCTCTTCCTACTGGGTTAATCACTACATGGGATGATCTAGCTCAGAAATTCCTATCGAAATACTTCCCGCCGGCTAAAACTGCTAAACTAAGAAATGATATCACCACTTTCACTCAGGATGATGGTGAATCACTATATGAGGCATGGGAACAATTTAAGGAAATGTCCTCACCATGGGCTAGAAGTTTGGTTACAAGTATCGTCATTCTACAATGAGTTGCATAATCAAGCTCGCCAGACACTCGAAACTACTGTAGGTGGTATTTTTGGAAACAAGAGGCCACAAGAAACTTACACCCTAATTGAGGAAATAGCTATGAACAGCTATCAATGGTACAGTCCAAGAAACACCAGGGGAGCCAGGCAAGGAGTTCATTCTATCGATACTGTCACATCACTTTCTGCTCAAATAGACGCCCTCACCACTCGACTCAATCAACTTAGTAAGGGCAAGACCTCCGCTAAGGCTACTGAAGAAGTGAAGAGTATCACCACTAATACCGAGTAGGTTGACTTTATCGGAAAAAAATCACTTACAAAACAACCCTTATAGTAATACCTACAATCCTGGTTGGAGGAACCATTCAAAATTCAGCTCGAAGGATAACAACAGTCAGGGACAATCTGGCTTCGGACAACAACTACAACAGTTTCAACAAAGACCACTTCAAAACTATCAGCCTCGTTAACAATTTCAAGGAACTAGCAAACCAAGCAACGTGTTAAGCTTAGAGGATGTGGTAACTAAGTTAATCTCTACAACTGAAAGTCAAACCCTTCAAGCGGATTCCCGTCACAAACAATATGAGGAACGGTTTAGTCTTCATGAAGCTGAGTTCAAGACACAGAAAGCAACTCTACAGTCCATTGAAACACAATTAGGGCAAATTGCAAAACTTCTATCTGAAAGACAACAGGATGTCTTTCGAGTAATATCTAAACCAATCCAAAAGCAAATGTAAATGCTATCACTCTGAGAAATAGCAAGGTTTATCCAGAGCCACCAATGCCATAAGAAGAAGTTCAATCAACAAGGAGAGAGATATTCACCGGAGTACCGCTTCATCCACATATCATAGAAACAACTACCCAAGAACCACAATCAAAGATAACTCCACCACCTGCTCAAGTGGATACTCCTCCAAAAGTTCCGACAAAGAGAACGTTCCATTCCCACATACCATACCCAGGAAGGATAGTAAAGAAGAAGACTGACGAATAATATGAGAAATTCATCGAACTATTAAGCCAGATCCATGTCAATCTTCCTTTCCTGGATATCATACAACAAATGCCTAAGTATGGACGTTTCTTGAAAGATTTCCTTACAAACAAAAAAATATGGAGGAAGCAGTAAAAATGACTAATCATTGTGTCGCTCTCATTGAAAAATGCCTTCCAAAGAAACTTTCAGATCCTGGAAAGTTCTCTCTACCTTGTTCTATCGGACCATTACCAATAACCTTTGCGCTCGCTGACCTAGGAGCAAGTGTGAATGTAATGCCTTATGTCATTTTTAAAAGGTTAAATATTGGGAATCCACGACCTGTCAATGCAACTATCGAACTCGCAGATGGATCAGTCAAATCACCCATAGGAGTCATTGAGAACTTACTAGTAAAAGTCAACAAGTTTGTCTTCCCTACCGATTTCATGGTTTTAGAAATGGGACCCGACTATTCCGTACCTCTGATTTTGGGTCGCCCATTTTTAGCCACTGCTCGAGCCGTTATTGATATGAATGAAGGAATCTTGACACTTCGTGTCGGAAAACAATCAGTGACCTACAACATAGGGGGGAATGAATGCCTATGTAATGATCCATTTGAAATTGCCCAATTCATCGATACTAATCTGGACTACCAACTGAAGAAAGCTAAGGTATTCAACAAAGGAAAGAAACTTAATCTTGGGAAGGATTTTGAAAACACTGACTGGATCGATGAGTACTTTGATAAGCTACCAAAACTGAAGGACTTGAATGAAGGAACAGGAGATACGATGGAAGTCGATGGCTCCCACCCAAAGAAAGACTAATGAAACACGTACGAGTCAGGCTAAAGACCCTTAAAAAACGTGGCACTTTCGGGAGGCAACCCGATGATCATGAATAAATTAAGAGGTTGGTGCATACAACAGAATCATGGATCTCAGGTTTGACCTTTCAAATTTAAGTTTCTCATACTTCAGCCCCAGGTATGCCCTCTCGATACTAGGACCTTAGTAGATTAACTCTGAGCCTTAGCCTTTTCTTTTCTACTACCCATAATTATCACCCAACCAGTTATTCGTAAACACCGGTTATTGGCTAACTGTCTTCAAAATGGAAAAATTATCCTATGTCGTTATTTCAAGTTATTACCATTGAGGCAACTTCGAAAAGAATCTGTTTTACTCAAAGGAATTTGAATATACAAGAAGGTGGATGTATTAAGAAGAAACAACTGAACTATCTACAAGGAATTCATGAAAATATTATTTCAAGAAAATTGAGCAAAAAGAATTGTTGAAGAAATTGTCTTAATCCGAAAAGAAAAAAAATTAGAAAAAGAAAGAAGTTGATCTTTTACCGGTTAGACCTTAAAAAGCTAGATATGCATTCTTTTGATTTCAATTTGCTTTTCTGCCTTCATTTCGCAAAACCTGAATTACCATCCGAACTCCGAGATAAGATTTTTCAAAGAAAGTAGTGATGTAAGAAAACCGTGGCGCAAGCAAGAACAACTGCCACCATTTTGCGGATTGTCAAAAAGTGTCGCCAAAAGAAGAGCCAAAAGATACAAAAAATGTGTGAAGTGTGGCAACTGGAACCATGATGGAAAATGTAGCAAGAATCAAACGCATTCCCAAAGTTAGTATACACATCTGATCAAAGTTGGAGCTGTTAGGCTACAAGCCGAAAGTTCCATACGGAGAGGCAGCAATGTGTACTACGTGGTAAGGAAAGAGTTGGCACTAATGAGAGATCTTGGTCTTAGCAATCTGACCATAAACGAGCCCTCGGATTAGTTATCCCTCATGATCCGAGTACTGTAAAGGGACCTGTTAGTATTTTCCATTTTAAGCCATGAAGCCATAGCTGTGTGTTTCACGATAGCTGCAGCCCTTCAAACCTTTTAAATCCCTAAAAAACCCAAAAAGATTTTCATCTTCACCCCTTTATTTTTATTTTAGCCACATTACAACCCTTTTTAAAGTCCTCTTGATTCATGCATACTACTTAATTAATTGGTGGAGACTTGATTTGCATACAAGCTTATGATCATTGCATAATTCGATTCGAACTTGAGTGTTCTACTTGACTTACATTATCCATACATATAACCCTAGAGTTGAGTGAATATTGTGAGAAGTGAAAGTTTATGCGTAATTGAAATTCTAGTAGGCTTGTCTTGGATTCCCATAGAAAAATACAAAATACAATAAGCAACTCAAGAGTTATCCAGGAATTTCCAACTACTTGGAGTTCCATTTCCCTTGTAAAGTTTTAGTTATGGGTATGATTGTTTTGGGTAAAAATTAACAAGACTAAGTTTGTAACAAACTTAGTTTGTGAGGTAGTGTGCTTGTAAAATCAATGTAAAACGTAAAGAGTGACATGGTTGTTTACGAGGAAAGCCCTTGATCGTTCAGGATCTCCGGCATAAAACCTCGGGAGGTGACAATCGACACCTGCCTCGTTTCTTCAATAAATGACCAAGAATTACAGGTGTTGAGCAGCAAATGATTGATATCTAAATGTTACAAGACTGATTGCGAGTGTATTATATTGCTAAGTGCGTTGTTGTGTGTTTTCTAATAGACCAAGCTGCTGATTATATATACAGATTATGCTAACTAACTATCCGAGAATCCCGGAATCGACTTAGTCTTCAAATATGACCGTTGGAGGCCAATCCACGCGTCTTCTACACGTTTTCTTTGAATTCACGAGCGATTCTTCAGGGATGAATTTGACTTCGCACATTTTACCTGCGTATTGGTCAAGATAGAAGAAAGATACAACGGTTAGGTAATATGTAAATTGAGGATACCGAAACCTGTCAGGATACCGAAGTACGTTGAAGATCCAAGATCCTTAGCTGTAAAATGACCCCTAACAATTATCCCTAATTTTAACAGCTGTTAATTATATCGACATCTGTAAAATTTTAAAATTCAAATAGTAAATGATGATAGGGTTGCGATATGACCGTTCCCGATTTCCAAGGCGATTTAACCGTTGCCTTCCTGCAGGATAAATTCATTATTACCCTCTTCTTTTTCATTCCAACCGTCTCAAGACTTAAGCAGGTAGAAATTTTCATTGATTTCTGATTTCTTCTTTCTTTCTAATCTTTCACAGTCATGGGTAAGAAAATGACCAGGTCGGCTTCCTCCATCATCGTCGAAACAATAGAGGACTTCATTGATCAGGGGATCCTTGATCACTATGATATTGAAATCTGTTCTTTCACTGATTCGGAGATCAAACTCTTGAAATTAAACAATATTTTTTCCTCAAAAAACCGTTTTTAGGCCTTTCGATTCCAGAACAAAAGCGTATTTGATTTCTAAAACATGGGTTTGCTTCCATAGCTATACTTTTACTCTAGGTCTATCATATCCTTTTCCTCCACTCATCACCGAGTTTTTCAAACTTACTAGTCTTTGCTATTCCCAAATCATGCCGACGGTTTGGAGGATTTTAGCAACTCTGGAAAAGTTGAATCGTTCTCATTCTTTGACTATTGGCGTCCCTGAGCTAGCCTCTGTCTATAATTTGAGAACCCATGGTTCTTCTCGGTTCGTTCTTCAGCTTAAGTCAGTTCACACTCATTTGATTCTGAAAGCCAATGACCCAAAATGATAGTGACTGGAAGGGAAAGTTCTTCTTTGTAAGGAGAGATTCAATCCCTGGTGGGAAACATTTGCCGCTTGAATGGGTTAAAAAGGGTAGGAAATAGCTAGGATCCCTGCATTTATACTACATTTCACCTGTTGCTAATGATCTTTGTTTTATCCTTGTGCGGCCCTAGAATTCGTTGAACTGGTTCCTGCAAGAAGTGACATCGAAAAGAGAATTGAAGCTTTGTTAGAAATACCATTGGGGGAGAGATCCTTCCGTTCTGAGTCCACTGTTAGTGAAGCGACCTTTGAGACCCACCATTCTGAATATGAGATGTCTTTAGGTACAGAACAATTAGTATTTGTGTTACCAAATGTTATGATTTTGAATTACTTTATCTTCGTGTAGGAATCCTAGTTTGCTTTGTCTGATCTTGATAGCCTTTTGTCCGGGGCTGTTGTTATCAAGAACGAAGGTTCCACACCTGCCACCATCAAGTCTCGTATCCCAGCCCTACGGTCTAAGGCTTCTGGAAGCAAAAAGAGGAAGACAACGGATGTGATGGATCTGGAATTCTTTGAGGGTATGGATTCTGCTGAAACTACCAAGAAGCTGCAAGGCTTGATGAACCTGGTAAGTAACTTTTTGGTATCCCTAAGTTAATATCAGGATTCCTAAATTACTCATGTATTCGAATCTTACAGGGTCTTGAGAAGTTGAACGCCAACTTGGCTGCGGCAAAGAAGAACGCTGAAGAAGCTTTGGAGAAGGTTGAGGATCTGAAGAAATTTGCAGCCAACAAGTCCAAGTACTTGGAGAAAAGGATCCAAACTTTGAAGGAAAAACTACAGGAGGATCTGGATCAGTCCGAGCAGAAGTTACAGGAGACTGTGGATAATGCCAAGAGGTCTGCGGCCATGCCTATTCTTCAATCCAGGATCCAGATGGCTGAGCAAGCTGCTACTGAAGGTTTTGATCCTGCAGCCTGGGATCTTCAGGGATGGAGTTCTTCTTTGGTAAGCTTGGAGGTGAAGCAGTAGATACTAGCAAGGTTGCTAAGGATGCTGGAGCTAGTGATGGTGAAAAGCAAGCTAACCAGGGCAATGAGTGTAATGATGCCTAGGCCTGAGCCCTGGAATTTGTGGTTCTTCTGTTTGTTGGTTTGTATTGAAAAAATTTCCTTTCATGTCTTTGGTTGATGAACAATTTTACCTTTTATGCTTTTGGGATCCCTGTCATGGGATAGACAATTTGACAGCTTGTGATTGCGGGTGGATGGGTGCAGGTTTTGGATGAAGCCCGGCTCACTTTATTTTCCTTTGTCAGATATATATACATACCGAATCAGCATGAAATTAAGATCATAACAACTATTAGTTGTCCCCGGTGTTCAGTCATTGAATACGTCGTAGGCTTAGTAAGTACACTTCGGGATCCTCGTTAGTTTTTAACTTGTTCAATGATCCTGAGTCAGCATATTGATGCTAAGTCCTTGAATTAACACACAAGTGTTACATATTTGAAATCGTGGGCAAAGCCTGAAACGTGGGCTGAGCCAATAACGTGGGCTAAGCCAATTCTGAGTTAGCATGAAAATGCTAAAAACCTTAGCGTTAACACGTAAGTGTTAAATGTTTGGGAGAAACTTGGGAAATAACACGTCTGTTATATTCGTAGCACCCAATATATAGCCAACAGTGATGAAATTATCAGCCACTGTTACATGGACTGGTCACACCACCTTGAACTATAATTGGATATCGTGCGCTCCTGGCGGGGTGTAGAAACCCAATCTACTTAGAAAGGAGAAAGCCGTTTAAACCTTTGAGGTATTCAGGATACCCAAACTTAGGAGAGATGGCTAGTCTCTTTCTTCTGTCGGGATCCTTGGAGATATTTCCTGCAAAACATGAAATCTTGGTGAAGACATTTCAAAATACTACCAATCCCAATGATGGAAAGCTTGCACCAAAGTGGGAAGGCCCATACTCGATTGACTCAGAAGCAGGCAAGGGTGCTTATTGGTTGGCTACTATGGAAGGAGATATCCTGCCAAGATCCTGGAACGCTATCCATCTCAAAACCTACTTTATGTAAGTTAAAACTTAAATTCTAACTAAAACTGGTATGTCTTCTGTCCCTGACTATTTTTATACTTATTACCCTTGATCAAAGTACTGACTTGAGCGTCGGAGGGGTGTTAGCCAGGCTAACACCCACCTTCACCAAGATTTCTTGTTTTGTGGGAAATATCTTCAGGGATCCCGATAGAAGAAAGAGATTGGCCATCTCTCCTAAGTTTGGGTATTCTGAATACCTCAAAGGTTTAAACGGCTTTCCCCTTTCTACGTAGATTGGGTTTCTACACCCCGCCAGAAGCGCACGATATCCAATTATAGTTCAAGGTGGTGCGACCGGTCCATGTAATAGTCGCTGATAATGTCATCACTGCCGGCTATATATTGGGTGCTACGAATATAACAGACGCGTTATTTCTCAAGTTTCTCCCGAACATTTAACAGTTACGTGTTAAAGCTAAGGTTTTTAGCATTTTCATGCTAACTCAGAATTGGCTTAGCCCACGTTATTGGCTTAGCCCACGTTTCTGGCTTGGCCCATGATTTCAAATATGCAACACTTGTGTGTTAACTAAAAGACTTAGCATCAATATGCTGACTCAGGATCCTTGAACAAGTTAAAAACTAACGAGGATCCCGAAGTGTACTTACTAAGCCTACGACGTATTCAACGACTGAACACTGGGGACAACTAATAGTGGTTATGCTATGAACTTCATGTTGATTCGGTATGTATATATATCCGACTTCGTACTCCACAAAGGTATGTGTTACTAATTTCTCAATTACAAGAAGATTTGAAAGCACGATGGCTAAGTCATGATGCATTTGGTACTCTTATTTATTAAAACCAAATTGAGTTTTCCTAAGTCTAAATTTGATAAAAACCTGAGAATTTATTATTAAAGATCCGGTATCCTAAAAATGTGTTCGAACCTATTTTTCTAAGTTTTAATTACCTCAAGATCCTAATTTTGAAAAATATATCAAGGCAAATGTGCAACAATCATGGCAGATAGTCATCATCCATCTACTAATATTTAAAGTGCAAGAAAAGAAACTTATTCGGGCTTCATCCAAAACCTGGACCCATCCATCTGGAATCACAAGCTGTCAAATTGTCTAACCCATGCAGGGATCCCCAAACACAAAAGAAAGGTTGTTTTTAATAGGTGCCAACATGAATAATCAAGCAGAAAAACAACGAATACCAGGGCTCAGGCTTAGGCATCATTACCCTCATTGCCCTGGTTAGCTTGCTTTTCACCATCACCAGCTCCAGCATCCTCAGCAACCTTGCTAGTCTTCACTGCTTCACCTCCAAGCTTAGCTAAGGAAGAACGCCATCCCTGAAGATCCCAGACTGCAGGATCAAAACCTTCAGTAGCAGCTTGCTCAGCCATCTGGATCCTGGATTGAAGAATAGCCATGGCCGCAGACCTCTTGGCAATATCCACAGTCTCCTTCAATTTCTGCTCGGACTGAGCCAGATCCTCCTGCATTTTTTCCTTCAAAGTTTAGATTTCTTTCTCCAAGTACTTGGACTTGTTGACAACAATTTTCTTCAGATCCTTAACCTTCTCCAAAGCTTGTTTAGCGTTCTTCTCTACTGCGGCCAAGTTGGCGATCAACTTCTCAAGACCCTGCAAGATTCGATTACATGAGTAATTTAGGGATCCTAACATTAACTTAGGGATACAAAAAAAATTACTTACCAGGTTCATCAAGCCTTGCAGCTTCTTGGTAGTTTCCGCAGAATCCATACCCTCAAAAAATTCCAGATCCATCACATCCGTTGTCTTCCTCTTTTTGCTTCCAGAAGCCTTAGACCGTAGTGCCGGGATACAAGACTTGGTGGTGGCAGGTGTGGAACCTTCCTTCTTGACAACAACAGCCCCGGACAAAAGGCTATCAAGATCAGACAAAGCTAACTGGGAACTCGACTTGGGGATTCCTACACGAAGATAAAGCAATTCAGAATCATAACATTTGGTAACACAAATACTAATTGTTTTGTACCTAATGACATCTCAGATTCAGAATGTTGGGACTCAAAGGTCGTTTCACTAACAGTGGACTCAGAACAGAAGGATCTCTCCCCCACATGTATTTCTAACAAAGCTTCAATTCTCTTTTCTGTGTCACTTCTTGTAGGAACTAGTTCAACGAATTCTGGAGCTGCACAAGGATAAAACAAAGATCATTAGCAACAGGTGAAATGTAGTATAAATTGCAGGGGTCCTAGCTATTTCCTACCCTTTTTAACCCATTCAAGCGGCAAATGTTTCCCACCGGGGATTGAATCTCTCCTTACAAAGAAGAACTTTCCCTTCCAGTCAGTATCATTTTGGGTGGCTTTCGGAATCAAATGAGTGTGTCCTGACTTAAGCTGAAAAATGAATCGAAAAGAACCATGGGTTCTCAAATTTTAGACAAAGGCTAGCTCAGGGACGCCAATGGTCAAAGAATGAGAACGATTCAACTTTTCCAGAGTTGCTAAAATCCTCCAAACCCTCGGCATGATTTGGGAATAGCAAAGACTAGTAAGTTTGAAAAACTCGGTGATGAGTGGAGGAAAAGGATATGATAGACCTAGAGTAAAAGTATAGCTATGGAAGCAAACCGATGTTTTAGAAATCAAATCCGCTTTTGTTCTGGAATCGAAAGGCCTAAAAACGTTTTTTTGAGGAAAAATATTGTTTGATTTCAAGAGTTTGATCTCCGAATCAGTGAAAGAACAGAGTTCAAGATCAGAGTGATCAAGGATCCCCTGATCAATGAAGTCCTCTATTGTTTCGACGATGATGGAGGAAGCCGACCTGGTCATTTTCTTACCCATGATTGTGAAAGATTAGAAAGAAAGAAGAAAACAAAAACGAAGATTTTTACCTGCCTTGGTCTTGAAGAAGATAAGAATGGAGAAGAATAGGTAATAATGATTTTATCCTGCAAAGAAACAACGGTTAAATCGGCTTGGAAATCGGGAATGGTCATATCGGCACCATCATCATTTGCTATTTAAATTTTAAAATCTCACAGCTTTAACTTCCTTGGACAGCTGTCAAATTTTGGGGACAATTGTTAGGGGTTTGTAGCTAAGGATCCTGGATCTTTAACATACTTCGGTATCCTTAATTTATATATTATCTAACCGTTGTATATTCCTTCTATCTTGACTTATTCGCAGGTAAAACGTGTGTGGTCAAGTTCATCCCTGAAGAATCACGCTTGAAGTCAATGACAACATGTAGAAGACGCGTAGATTGGGCTCTAACGGTCATATTTGAAGAGTAAGTCGATTATAGGATTCTCGGATAGTTAGCTAGCATAATCTCTGTATATAATCAGCAGCTTGGTCGATTAGAAAACACACAACAACGCACTTAGCAATAGAATACACTCGCAATCAGTCTTGTAACACTTAGATATCGATCATTTGTTGCTCAACACCTGTAATTCTTTGTCATTTATTGAAGAAACGAGTCAGATGTCGATTGTCACCTCCCGAGGTTTTATGTCGGAGATCCTGAACGATCAAGGGCTTTCCTTATAAACAACTGTGTCACTCTTTACGTTTTTACATTATTTTACATTGATTTTACAAGCACACTACCTTACAAACTTAGTTTGGTTACAAAATTAGTGTTGTAAATTTTTACCCAAAACATATACATCTATATAAATATACATATATATGTTACATAAAGTCAACTAGAAAATAATATGTTTAAATAAGGATGAAACTTTAAATTGTTACGTGTTAAAATAATAATTAGTGTGACATATTTTGTCGGGAAAGTAAGGGTTTGAAATAGTGTGTCATTATAGTATAAAATGAATTAAAATAGTATCAGAAAATCATGGATGTTACATTCATAGATCCTTCTCGGTCTCTATCAATACCTCCCTAGTCAAGATAAGCTCTTTCTTGACTAGATCGGTTTCGCGAAGCGACCGATCGAGACACTCTATTGGAGATCCTGGTGTGGATGCGGGATATCCAAATTTCGGCGGAGGGTCTCTTAGTCCTAAGACTATGTCGTTGTAGACATTATCGTAGGCGGGAGTTGGTTTATGTAGACATTTCCGTCGGTGTCCGAATTATTACTCATGTATGGACCCGATATGATAGGATAGTTGAGGTAATCAGCAAACGGTTCATAGCTAGCTGATTGTGGTGAATAGGCTTCCACTGGAGGAAGAGGAAGGAATCCTTTGGACTCGGAACTTTCGTAGTTCTCCAGATTTTTATAGATTTCCTCTAAACTAGCTCATGTGATGGAAACTTCTCAACGGGTTCTTTTACCCTCATTCGAGGTTTAGGGGCCTTCTAGCTAGACCCTGCCTCATGTTGGTTAGTGGGAGGAGTATATATAGGCGCTGGAGGTGTTTGAGGGGGAGAATAGTTTGGTGGATGAGGTACTGGGTAATGTGGTGGTGTACATCTCTAGTTACTAAAGTCAGAGCCCCCCATTTGGCTCAGGTGATCTGATTCGTATTCCTTCTTTATTGGAGCCTTTGGTAGAGTATGATACCATGAGAAGTTTCCTTCTTCCATGGGTGCGCATGTATTTGCCATTGATTCTTGTTTAACAGTAACATTAAGGTTATAGTAGCTATGGTATCCTTGTCCTTCTGACATAATACTACCTACAAGTTTTGACACTATCAGCTTAAAGGCAAGTGTCTACCTACTTTTGCTTAGTAGGCAAGTCATTGCTTAATCTGGTTAGAGCTTAGATACTAATCCCAAGTATCTAATTCGCTAAAACTTCATCCTATGATACCAACCAATATCACACCCAGCCCCGGGCACCCCCAGGACGTTACGGGCTGTGACGTCAGTTGGCACCTTCGGTACCTGCTTTGATTTCAGAGTTTGGTTTTGTGCAGCGGAATAGTGGTTTTAAATAGGATCTTTTTAACGATTATCAACCTCAAGTGTTGATTTTGTAAATACAAGAATCTTGTCGTGTAGACAAAAGATTTCTTTATTGAAATACTTGGGTATAAAACCCGATCGTTTGTACATTTGATTTTTGAAATCAAAACCCTAACCAAAGTCAGTAAAATCTACAAGGAGGTATTCTGCCTAGGGAGTTGACATCCTTTAGCCACCTTAACCTTATCTTTTCTCAGGTTCTTTCCTGTGCCTTGCACGAACCTGTATAACACATTTTTGGGTTGCACCGGGTCCAAGTGTGTGGCCTAGCCCGGATTATGCAACAAAACTGTCATCGGGACTTAGGCCGTAGCCGGTCCCGTTACTATGAGTTCATTTCATTCTTTCCTGAAAACATTTGAAAATGAACGTCAACTACATGCTAGTGAATACTTTATGACCTTAAATCATTTTCATAAGCATGGTAAAACAGTTTAATTAAACAGTTAAACATTTCATCATTGGAGGATTCTAGTGATCATATCACTTCCTTGCATTTCATCCATTTGTATACATTGGACAAACACTTGGGGCCACACGGCCAAACTGGCACAACTGCGTTTTACGCATCACCCAACATACAAGCCAACCCCGCCCGGCCCAACTAGGATCCGGAGCGAGTATAAATATTTGATCAAATTTTACGTACACTTCTTTGGTATCAGCATTCCCCGGGGGTAGAACCCCTAATTCTGGGATTAGTATGAGTAAATATTTAATTATCGTGTTTTGCCCTTTTCGTAAACATAAATCGTTTGATCTTTTGCGTGAAGGTGCCGACAGCACCAGCACGTCTTACAAATCGTTTTTTTTTTTTTGTAAAAGCTCACTCTCGCCATGAGAACGAGTATTTTTTATAAAGATGAGTAATCACCTTTAGTTTGAAGTCGGAGATCGAAGGATAATAGTCTTAGTGCTAAGTAGCTCGTAGAGTTGACTCTTAGGGCTCTAGCACCTTAACTTGCACTTTTATGTGTTCCTCGGGTTTTCTTGGGCTCTTAAACGCTTGATCTCGTTGAACGCTGGTCGAACCGAGAGGAACGGCTCGGGAGTCGGGACGTCTGGAGGGCTCGGCAAAGGCTCGGGAGCAAAGGAGATTCGAGAGAGTGTGTTGTGTTGGTGTAGAAAATGAGAACCTTGAGCTCTTTATTTATAGGCTAATAACAGCCCCATAGCGGACCGTTATCCAGGGCGATGTCGGTCCGCTATCGCCCTCCTCTCTCGCATGCACCCCACGTGGCTGCCATGCAAAGCTGGTGTGCCATCCGTCCATAGTTGACTGAGTAGGCATGCTATGTCGGTCCGACATCCATCCACGCGTCCAACATGCTGACGCATGCCCTACACGTGTCTCGACACATGTCTGGTGCAGAGTGTTCCTAGGGGTTTACGTTTTGGACCGTTTTCTAGGCCATGTCGGTCCAACATCCAATCTCTTCCAATTTTGGACCGATATCTAAGCGCATGTCAGTCCGAAATCCAACCTCTTCCTATTTCGGACTGATATCTGATCACATGTCGGTTCGATATTTCCTATCATTCAGAATTTCTTAATTTATTTTCTGACTTTTGGGTTTTCATTAATTCCTGTTATTTCTTATGAGTTCTGGGCAGAAATTGAGATCGGAATTTTGGCAGGTGTTATATTAAGGTATTCTAAATACCTTCTAAGGTTTAAAGGTTTTCACCTTTCTAAGAATTGAGTTTGAACACTCCGCCTGTAGTGCACTATATTCAAGTATAGTTCAAGGTGATGCGACCAGTCCATGTAACAGTGGCTGATAATTTCATCACTTTTGGCAATATCTTGGATTCTACGATAGTAACAGACATGTTACTCCTAAGGTTTTTAGCATTTTCATGCTAACTCAAGTCTGGCTTGGACCACATATTCAGGCTTGGCCCTTATTTTTCTGGCTTGGCCCACTTTTTTCTGGCTTGGCCCACATTTACTGGCTTGGCCCACGATTTTAACCTGTCACATGTATTTAACACTTATGTGTTAACTCAAGAACTTAGCACCAATATGTTGACTCAAGATCCTTAAACGGACTAAAGACTTATGAAGATCCTGAAGTACAATTACTAAGTCTACCACGTGTTTAATAACTATACACAGGGGACAACTAACAGTTGTTATATTCTGGACTCCATGTCATAATCTGGTAGGTGTATCTACCTGACTTAGTTCTCAACAAAGGTATGTGTCACTTATTAATTTTCAATTAAAAGAAGATTCAAAATTTGAATGACTAAGTCATGATTCGTTTGTAACCGGTATTCTTCCATACCATTTATCAAAACCAAACTATATTTTCCTAAGTCAAAGTTTGATAAAAACCTAAGATGTTATTTATAATTTTTAAGGATCCGGTATCCCTAAAATATTCCTAAAACCTATTCTTCTAAGGTTCAGGTGCCTAAGGATCCTGGTTTTCTAAAAACATATGAAAACAAACCAAACGCAACACAATCGTGGCAAGTGGTCAAAAGCTAATATTTAAAGTAAAGGAAAGGAAAGTGACCCGGGTTTCATCCAAAAGCGGACCCGTCCATCCAGATCACATATTGTCAAATTGTTCATCCCATTCACGGATCCCAAGCAGTAAGAAAAAGAAAATTGTTCAACAGGCCAACAGGAATAAAGTTTGGAACAACAAATACCAAATTCAAGACTCAGGCCCTCTCTTCTTTTCCATCATCGCCTTGACCAACCACCTTCTCGACCGCCTTCGCAGAGCCTTCTACCTCTCCTTCAACCACTGCTTTGCCTTCATCCTCCTTTGGGATTGGCTCTCCGCTCAACTCGGCAACCAACTTCTTCCATCCCAGCACGTCCCAGTTGGCGCGGTCAATGTTCTTGTTAGCAGCCTCTTATGCCATTATGATCCTAGCTTGGAAGATGGAGATAGCAGCTGACATCTTGGCCTGCTCATGGGATTCATCGAGATGATGAGCGTAGGCATCCTAAAGCTCCGTTGTTGCCTTATTGAGATCATCAATTGCATCAGCTAACTTCTTGCTCTTTGCAGCCCCAATCTTCTGCAAATCAAGGATCATCTGCTTGTTATCCTCAGCTTCTTTGATTGACAACTCATAGAACCTCGCCATTTTTTCCATAGCCTGTTATAAACAATATATACCAATATAAGTACGGGGTCTAAATCATGATATTAAATGTTTCTTACCAGGTGGCTAAGAGCATGCAGCTTCCGGTGGACGTCGGCATAATCAGAGCACTCGTTAATGGCTATCTCAGCAGGATCAGTGATGTTGCTCTTCTTGTTGGAGGCTGGTTTGAGACGAGTAGCTGAGGACTCAGGTTTGGGAGCTTCTGGATTGGATGCTGCAGTGGCAGTATGGCTAGGCTCCTTCTTGACAATCTTTCCTTTGGAGACCATGTTGTTGATGTCGTCCTGGGCAAATTTAGAGCTTGACTTGCGAACACCTATTTCAAGAAAACAGGTTAGATTACTACATATCTTATTAACTAACAAAATATTGTGAATCTCTTTTGTCTTACCAGACATCTCTGAGCCGGAGGGATACGTTTCTGAGCTCTCTACTACCAACTGAGTCTTGAACTTAAAAGTCCGTTCAATAGGTTCAATGCCGTGAAAAGAGGCAACTCTCTTGGCAGTCTCAAAAGTAGGTGGAGCCAACTCAGAAAACTTCGGCGCTGTAAACCAAAAAGAAAATTAAAAATCAGTATCCTTTACAATCCATTTGACCGGAAACTTATCCCCACCAGGGATCGAATCTCTTCTCACAAAGAAAAAATTAGTTTTCCAATTCGAATCATCTTGAGTTGTTTTCAGGATCAAATGGCTCATGCCGGATTTGATTTGGAATAAGAAACAAGAAGAGTCGTGGCTTCTCAGATTGTAAACGTATGCCAACTCCGAAATGGTGAAATCTAAAGCATGATTGCATATCAAAAGTTCCATGGAAGCTAAAGTTCACCAAATCATAGGCATCGTCTGAGCGTAACTCAGACCAGTTTTTGTAAAAAAAAACTCAGTGGTAAGGGCTAGAAAGAACATCGAAAAGTCAGTATCCCGACTGCCAGAATAACAAGGATCCTACAGATAGAATCCTACCCTTTACAATCCATTTGATCGGCAACTTATCCCCACCAGGGATCGAATCTCTTCTCACAAAGAAAAAAATATTTTTTCCAATTTAGATCGTTTTGAGTTGTTTTCAGGATTAAATGGTTCATGCTGGTTTTGATTTGGAATAAGAAACGGGAAGAACCGTGGCTCCTCGGATTTTAAACATAAGCCAATTCAGAAATGCTGAAGTCGAGAGCATGGTTACGGATCAAAATCTCCAAAGTGCGCAAAGTTCGCCAAATCACGGGCATCATTTGGGCATAACTCAAACCGGTTTTCTCAAAGAATTCAGTGGTGAAAGCAGGGAAAGGATATGAGAAGCCTATGGTAAAGGGGAAAGATGGAAAGCAGACCAACCTATCAGAAGTGAAATCCGCCATCGTCTTAGGGTCACAAGATCGAAAGACGGTATTTTTAAGGAAGGATCCCCCAGATTTGAGAAGCTCGATGTCTCAATCAGTAAAGGTGCATTTCTCAGATTCCGGATTGGCTATCAGATGTTGACTATATAAATCATCTGAAGATGTCGAAGATCGTGTGGTTTTCTTAGCCATTTTGATACGAAAATCGACAGAGTTAAGGAAGACAAGAAAAGGAACAAGGTTATTACCTGAGATCCTAGAGAGAAGATTGGAGAAGATGAAGTTGGGATTAATGAAGAAGAAAGATAATTTTAAAGGAAAATAATGATAATCTCCTCGAATGACGACGCGTCAAATCCTCGTTTCTCGCACCACGTCTCATCACGTTTCAATTTGAAATTTGAAATTCGAATTTTAAAATTTTCACAGCTGTAATTTCTGTTGACAGCAGTCAAAATTTGGGGACAATTGTTATGGGTTAAATTTCAAGCAGGATCCTGAATGATACATGATCCGAAATCCAAGATCCTGGTAACTTCGGTATTTTGAATATTAATGCTACTAACGGCTATTTGTCCTCTATTTCTTTTATATGCGTAGGTAAAACGTGCTGACTCGTTTTGTTCCTGAAGAATCGGATGAGAAGTCAAAGAGAACATGTAAAACTTGCGAGAGAAGCTCAATAAAGGTCATATTTGAAGACCGAGTAAAGCTCCAGGATCCTTGGAGAGTTAGTTAGGATCATTTTTGTATTTAATCAGCGGCTTGATCGATTAGCAACACACACAATTCACTTAGCATTATCAAACACTCGTAAGAAGCTCTGTAAACACTTATATTTCGATCATTTGCTGCTCACACTTGTAATCTTTTTACCATTTATTCAAGAAACGAGGCAGGTGTCGATTGTCACCTCCCGAGGTTTTATGTCGGAGATCCTTAAAGATCAAAGGCTTTCCTCGTAAACAACCATGTCAATTTCTACTTCTTTTTATCGATTTTCATTGATTTTACAAGTACACTACCTCACTTACTAAGTTTGGTTACAAAATTAGTTTACATAATTTTTACCCAAAACAGTGTCCATTTCGAGTTCTAAAAGCAGTTTTAGGTACATTTTCTTCTTGTACCTTTAACTGGTGATATCCTGATCTAAGATCTATCTTTGAAAAATATTTAGCTCCTTGCAATTGATCGAACAAATCATCTATTCTTGGCAATGGATATATGTTCTTCATAGTGAGCTTGTTCAGTTCTCGATAATCTGTGCACATACGCATGCTTCTGTCATTCTTCTTTATGAACAGTACCGGTGCTCCCCAAGGTGAAGTACTTGGACGTATAAAACCTTTGTATAATAATTCTTGAATCTGCTTCATCAACTCTTTCAATTCAGAAGGTACTAGACGATACGGTGCTCTAGCTACGGGTTTGGCTCCAAGAGTAAGTTCGATTTGGAATTCAATTTGTCTATCTGGTAGTAGACCAGGTTATTCATCCAGAAATACATCCGGTTGATCGCATACTATAGGAATGTCCGCAATTTGACGTTCGAGTTTTGAGTCTAAGGCATAAACTATAAATACGCCATGAATTGTTTCAATCTTATTCTTATCACTATCGCATTGTATCAACATAGAAGCCTACAAATCTAGACAGTCCGTTGATCACAATCGATCTGAGCATGGCATTGGTTTAACCAATCCATTCCAATAATAACATTGTACTTGCTTATACTCATTGGCATTAATTCAATTATTGAGTTTTCGTTGCCCAGAGTCATCTTGCAATTCGCATACGATTCGGTTATCATAATCTGCTCACCACTTTCCGAATCAACTACGTAAGCAAGCTCAAGTGGGGTAGGTTTCATGCCTAAATACAAACTAAAGGCATCTGAAATAAAACTTCTATTTGCTCATGTATCAAACAGGATTTTAGCATAAATATTATTAACTAGGAACGTACCAGCTACCACCTTGGCATTATCAATCCTCTTTCCTTAGCCTATCACAAATACCCGACCTTTTGCCCCTTCTTTGGGCTTCTGTTGTACGGGTTTGGTACATATTTTTGAAATATGTCCCATCTCGTTACAATTATAACACTTAAGAGAGGGACAATATGTTGAAATATACCCCGGCTTCTGGCATCTATTGCATCTTACTTCCTGAGAATTTCTCACCGAATTATTTCCCTCTCTCCTAGTGAACTTAAAGTTCCTTGGTTTGAATCGATATATTGCTTCCTCACTTTTTCTCTTCGTTTCCACAGGTTTTATCTCAACTGCCTTCTCAGCCTTATCCTTGGCTTCTTGTGTCACCACATCATCATAAATAGTGGCACTTAACGATAAAGTCGAATCCATTGTCTGAGGTGCCGAGGTTTTTACTATGGTTCGTACCTTTAGTGGCAACCCTCTAAGGAAATGCTTGATTCTTCGGGACTCAAGTGTCACCAGATGTGGCACCAACTTCGAAATCTCATCAAACTTTGCCGCATACTCCTGATGCATCATTGTTCCAGCCTCCATACGCTGAAACTCCTCTTCAATCTTATCGTTTGAGGACATAATCGTTGCAAAACTAACTCCTTAAACTCGTTCCATTTCATGTTGTCCACAGCTTGTTCCCCTCTAGCTTGCTTCACAGACTCCCACCAATCTAATGATGTGGTTTCTAAAGAGTTGGCAGCAAACTTGACTGCCTTATCTCTTCTGCACTCACTAAGCTTAATCATAGCCTCCATCTTTGTAATCGATTGAGTAGGATCAATGGATCCCTTCTTGCCATCAAATGACTTAGGTTTGCATCCTCCGAACGATTTGTAATTGCATCCTTCGTGATTCTCAGTTCTCGTTGCTGAGTTAGTGTTGGTGCTTCCATATGCCCCTTCGGTGTTGTTGGTTTCTTCTCCGGTTGTCCCAGTGCCCATTCTTCTTGTAAGAACTTCATCTAATAGTCCAGGTAAAGTCGTTCTTAGTGCCTTCATTACTTCACTAGCCACAACATCTTGGAACTGGGTTTAAGACATAACTACTTCCTCAGCATGAGTATTCGTGTTGTGATTATTCTCATTTGTTTAGTGATGATCATTAGTATCGGTGTTATTTTCAGCCTGCCTTATGTTCCTAGTAACCGGGATTCGACCTGTTCCCCTACCTTTTCCTCTTCCAACCATTGTTACCTATACACACAGATGTATGATATCAGAATTAGTTTAACTGATTATGATCCAAAAAATCATAAATTAAATACATTTGGCCAAGAATGTAATTAATATCTGTTTTCTCGACATATCACGTTATATTCATAATGATAATCAACATCTCAACTTACATCCTATGGCATTCCAACTATTCTTCGAGCTCTTAGTTTAAGTCTAAATACTAATCTTTCCTATTACTATCTAAATCCCTTAAATTGCGGCTCTGATACCAACTTGTCACACTCGTAACACAGGACAGTTATCTAACCAGAGTAGTACCTCCAACAGATATGTTTCCACGAAAGAACGACGGGTCTAGGAGAGATTTATACACTGTTCTTTCCTAGACAGAACATTATGTTTTCCAGATAACTACATACCAGTCAAAAAGTAGCCTTCTAGTTACTGTGACGTTGATACCAAGCAACACAAGGCGAAAGACTTACAAGTCATAACTATTTTATTCCATATATAACATTGTTTTACAATAAGGACTGACTGGTAATTACAACATAAACTCTGGACTTATAGCTCACGAAAAATCATGCCATCCGCTCGGGCCTTATGGTTACACAAGAACCTGTCCTATCTCAAAACACATGTACATCTCCTGGAATGGCAACTACAAGTTAGTGGTCACCTGTGCTCAAAAAAAGTTGAAAATATTTTGGATCAGCATAACGCTGGTGAGTTCATAAACAAAAATTGTATTTTCACAACATGTATCCATGATATAAGAATGCCCTGTCTGGGTCTTATAATCATTCCCTCCCAATCCATCACCCAGTAACCTCACATGGATTCTGAGTCTACAACATACATATATACGGGTGACTCCCTAGCTTCTGGATACAAGTCCGGCCAAATACGATAGGATCAGTTCTCGTCCGTCAGTCCCCCCTCAATCATGGCCATATTAAGGAACTCATCTCAAGAAGAACCTCCTTCTGAATTAATATAACAATCAACACCTCAATAGAACCCTAAATCATATCCGACATTATCATAATCAATATCCCTATCTTATGTTTACACAAAGGAACCTCATGTTGTTCGGAAACCTTACCTTGGAACTATGTACGGCAATTTGCGGACGTTTTGTTAGTAACCGGACCCTCGTATGCGAACCACGGCTCGGGAATGGAACACCGGAGTTTGTGTGTGTGTTTTATGGTGCAATGTTGGTGTGAAATGGGCTAGGATCATCAAGCTATTTATAGGGCAAGTTTCGGGTCCGTGACGGATCGTTACCAAGTCTGACGGTCCGTCACGCCTTTACTTGGCGGCTACGCACTTTGGGACCACGTAACGGACCGTTACAAGATGGTGACGGTCCGTCACGAAGCTGAGTCACCGGACACGTGTCAGAAACCCTAAACCGCTTCTGGTTTTGGCGGCACGGACCATCATGAGATGGTGACGGTCTGTCACGAGTCATAACGGACCGTAATGGCTTGGTGATGGTCCGTCACAGGCTATTTTTCCAATTTGTTATTTTTAGCCTTTGAACTTTTAGAACTTTACACTTTTACCCTTTGGGCTTTTCCTCTAAATATTTTTAGCCCCTATAATACTTGGGAATTATCTGGTGTTACACCGTCGCCTCCGCTCGGGCTCCACTTCCGCCTCCAATCATGTCGTCATCGCCATCGACGTTCCGGTCCTCCTTGTAGACACTCTTGCAACCGATCACCACCAATGTGGCTTCTCACTTGTCGGGTCTCGACGCTCAGAGCCGCCGGAATTGTCATCACAGTCAATTCCGTCGCCACCCTTGACAATCCTGAACCCTAGTTGCCGACCATTGCCATTGACAACCGTCTTCTCGCCACTAACTACCATCGACAGATCACCTTGGTTCGTGCTGCTATCCGTCGAGACCACCGTCAACAACAGCCATCGGCTATTCCCCAATCACCGCCTCAAACAGCCGCCACCGTCGGTTGTCTCTCTCCTTTTCTCGGCCGATTCAAACGCAACACACACGCATACACGAATCACAATAATTGAATGCCAAGAATGATTGAATCAATAAATGATACAAAACGATTAAACATTTACCTGATCTGATTAGTCTCTGATCTTGGTTCCCACAACTTCTGCTGTCCAAAACTTTAGAGAAAAAGAAAGTACGTAACTGAATTTGGTAGGCTAATTAGGATTTTAATCAGTCTAAACTTCCTCCCAAAGTTTAGGTAAATAACTACAGTAAACACAATTCCACTTTTATTCTACCAAAATCTCACACACTTTACATAATTACAAAAAGAACTTTTTCATCTAATACAACTTGTTGGTCTCAAAAACAAGATATAAACAATTTGTGATTAATTAATCTCAACAACAATAACAACAATATTACTGTTGGAAAAGAGAGATCAAGACAATCAAAATAAAGGAACTAACAATTTTTTGTATAACAGATTAGCCAATAATCATAATTAAAAGATTGCAATACATAAAGAAGAATGAAGAACAATATAGAGAGTTCTCACATGCTAGCTAACACAGATAAAAATATTCCTACCTAAAAATCTCTCATACTAAATCTTGACACCAACATTACATCGATGAGACAGTGATTATTTGTGGACAATTAAATGGTTGCCATGTATAGTTCATCAAGCAATGTTACCATCTTCCATAACATGCTCTCTTATCTCAACCTCTATATAAATGCATCGAATTTATAAAAACAAAAACTAATATAAAATACAAAAATAAAGACAATTTATATATGTCAAATTAAAAAGTCGGTTATATAATGTTTCAAACTCATCAACAATCTCCAAACACATAATATACCCCCTCCCCTCTCTCTATATCATCTTATCATCACCCACCAGTGTTCGCCCTTCCATGGTTACCCTTCCCCACTTCCACAAATGTATTCGTTCTCTCGAATATTCCCTCGCCGGAGCAAGGCTCCCGACAGCGCCGACGAGCTCGACGACGACTGCCCCATCTCCAACACCACCGAGTGCTTCGCCTGCACCCAAGTAGGCGTCCCCATCTTCCACTCCACCCGCTGTGACAACGCCCATCAACCCCAATGGGAAGCCTCAGCCGGCTCTTCCCTCGTCCCCATCCGCGACCGCCCCGGCTCCCGAATCATCCCCAACCGCTCCTCCAAAGACGGCCGGAGACGCCAGCGGTCGGGGTTCCTGAGCCGCGTCTACGACCCGCGCAGCAAACGGGTCCAGAGATGGAACCGGTTCTTCTTGTTGGCACGCGGGATGGCGTTGGCGGTGGACCCGCTGTTCTTCTACACGTTGTCGATCGGGCGGGGTGGTGCGCCGTGTCTTTACATGGACGGGGCTCTGGCGGCGGTGGTGGCGGTTCTCCGGACGTTGGTGGACGCTATACATCTTGTGCACATGTGGTTGCAGTTCCGAATGGCTTACGTGTCACGTGAGTCGCTCGTGGTTGGATGTGGGAAGCTTGTGTGGGATCCACAGGCTATCTCTTCTCACTATGTTCGGTCACTGAAAGGGTTCTGGTACGACGCGTTCGTCATACTACCGGTCCCACAGGTAATCAGATTCACCAATAATTTCACATGCAATCGTTTTACCTCGTAACACCTGGTTTCGGGTTAATGGGTTGAATTAATAAATTGGTTACTTTCATTTTGCAAATCGGTATTAGTTACCAGCCAAGTTAGGGTTAGTCTGTATATTATATAGGGGTAGGGAGTGCAGGATCGGGAAAGAGAGCCACGTAGGCAAATTGCATATTGCAATCGGGATGGACTCGAGAACGCTACACCGATCGAGTGGAGAACTTGTGAAGCAAAGAGGAGAGATTGGGATGATCCGAAACATTGTCACCTAATCGGTACCCCCTCAAATTTTCATCCGAATCATGTTCCCGCACCCACTCCTACTACCCTAAAAGTTATAAATAATTATATAGTTATGTTAAGGGTTTTATATTTAATTTACTATGTTATATAAAAAAAAAAGTTCGTTTCAACTATTTTGTATCGGTTATAAGTTAAAAATTTAAAATGTAAAAAGTTGGCAATCTAAATAACTTTATACTCTATATTATGAATAATTCCTAATATATACATTTCTTATATATGAATGGATTAACTTACTAGTCGTGTATTTTTGTTTGTGTATTTTTTACTATTAATTAAACTAATTAAGATAAAGAAATAATTAGGGAATTTGTCAAAAAAAAAAAATTATGTTCAATAGTTAGAATAAAGTAGATAAAAATAATATGAAAATAAAAAGTTGTATATATTGTGATTAGTAATTAATTTATTTAATCCATACTTCAAAAAATATGTAATAATATAATATATAATATATTCTGTATTACCCATCTATGTATAACATATTTTGTCATGTTAGGCCCATCGAATGACCTACCATATGCACCTCTTCCAGTTATATCTTGTCTCTTTGTGCCCTTCTATAACTAACTATATTTGAGTTATAAGAAACAAAAAGTATTTTCATTTCAATTATATACGTTAAATTATTTATTAAATATTAAAAATATATTAATTATTAAAACATTATCATGAATATTTGTCCAAAGTATATGATTGTAGTCTACATCAAGGGTATTTCTATTTCGGTTTCTCAATTGATTCAGTTATTTTAATTATGATTCGAGTTAAACTAATCTTGATCATAGTTACATTTCAGGTTGTATTTTGGTTAGTAGTGCCGCGATTAATACGCGAAGAACGTATAAAGGCGATCATGACGATCCTTTTACTCATTTTCGTCTTCCAATTCCTGCCCAAAGTCTACCACTCAATCGCGCTAATGAGAAGGATGGGTAAAGTCACCGGCTACATCTTCGGGACCATTTGGTGGGGTTTCGCCCTTAATCTCATCGCCTACTTCATCGCGTCTCACGTAAGTATATACCATATTTTTTCTTTATCGTTTTACGAGTTGTTATGGTTGTCAATTTGAATATTGTAACAGGTTGCCGGTGGTTGTTGGTATGTTTTGGCGATACAGCGGGTTGTTTTGTGCCTAAGACAACAATGTAACGTGAAAAGTGCGTGTAAACTAGCTTTGTCGTGTGCTGATGAGGTTTGCTACCAGTTTTTGATACCTGAGGGGGCCGTTGGTGACCGATGTGCTGGAAACTCTTCGAGTGTGGTTAGAAAGTCGTTGTGTTTAGATGTTAATGGCCCGTATAGCTATGGCATTTAACGATGGGCCCTTCCTGTTATTTCTAGCAACTCACTAACCGTCAAGATTCTTTATCCCATCTTTTGGGGTCTCATGAGCCTTAGTACGTTTGGAAATGATCTTGAACCCACGAGTCATTGGGTTGAAGTGATCTTTAGTATTTGTGTCGTGTTAAGCGGGTTGATGTTGTTCACGTTATTAATCGGTAATATTCAGGTAAACACCCGTCTCTCTTTGATTTTTGGTTTGAATCGGGCTGGTTCAGCCCGATTGACATTTGACACCTCTACATGTTACTTGAGCAATAATCCTAACTAGGATAAATCATTTTGCCATCATGAAGGTGTTCTTGCATGCGGTTATGGCGAAAAAGAGGAAAATGCAACTAAGATGTCGCGATATGGAATGGTGGATGAAGAGGAGACAACTACCATCACTTCTTAGACAAAGAGTTCGTCACTACGAACGCCAAAATTGGGCGTTGATGGGAGGTGAAGATGAGATGGAACTGATTAAAGACTTCCCCGAAGGCCTTAGACGCGATATCAAACGTTTTCTATGCCTAGAGCTCATACGAATGGTAAATCAAGCACTTCCATTTTTAACCCGGTTACTTATGAATGAGTGAACTTGGATTATGGGTTATTCTTCACTAATCGGATAAAAAAAACTATATATGATAAAGAAATGTGTATTAACTATTCATAATAAAATGAAGAGTAAATGTTTGTGGGTCAGCTCAACCCGACCTGGCCTATTTTAAAACAACTCCTTTCAACCAGACATGTTTTGACCGATATACTCATTACGCGCTTATACTTCTCGGAGACGAAGTTGATGTTACTAATCTCGGTTTATCTTTTCAGGTACCATTTTTCCACAATTTAGACGATTTGATACTCGACAACATATGTGACCGTGTTAAACCACTAGTATTCTCAAAGGATGAAAAGGTATCAATTACCCTTTTGTCATTTTCGATTGACGGGGTCGCGAATGTGACTTTTTATAATAAAAACTACCCGTTTGTTTGCTAACTCGAGTTTTTTTAACCGTAGATCATACGAGAAGGTGACCCCGTTCAAAGAATGGTGTTTATAGTTCAAGGGCGCGTAAAAAGTAGCCAAAACCTAAGTAAAGGAGTTGTTGCAACAAGTATACTCGAGTCAGGAGGTTACCTAGGTGACGAGCTTTTGTCGTGGTGCCTCCGAAGGCCATTTATAAACAGGCTTCCTGCATCTTCCGCCACGTTTACATGTATGGAATCCATAGAAGCTTTCGGGCTAGACGCTAATCATCTTCGTTACGTGACGGATCATTTCCGGTACAAATTTGCAAATGAGAGGTTGAAGCGAACAGTGAGATATTACTCATCTAATTGGCGGACATGGGCTGCAGTGAACATACAACTAGGGTGGAGACGATACATGGCGAGGATGAGGCGGTCGGTGAATCAGGTGACGGGTGAGAATGGTGGCAGCAACTGTATGCTCCGGCAATATGCGGCCATTTTCATGTCAATTAGACCTCATGATCATCTTGAATAGAGTCCATTTGTTATTCTTGTAACACCATTGTTTGTGCTACGTTTGGTATTGGAATAATAAGTAAGAATGGAGGAAGTGTCCCATATATTTGAGGATGCTAATTTGGGTTGAGTTACGGATAGGAAAACAGTAAACGCACTTAGTGGGGAGGTCTCAAGACCCACTTGTGACAAAAAAAAAGTTTCAGATTGGGCCAGGGGGTTTTCTCACATATGGTGGGTTTCTTCATGAGGGTGGTGGAGATGATCGGGTGGGCCAGTAGCCCGTCAGTGATCCAAATTGTCGTTCAAAAAAAAAAGTAAACGCACTTAGTTATGGTATACAATATACCGGCCACATCCGACCATTAAACTAGGGTATCATATGTTGCCAAGAAATTAGATTGTATACAACAATTGAAACACAATAACATAAATCGAATCTTTATTGAATGAGAATTCTTGTGATACAAACTACTGATCTTGATGGCCTATTTATACCCATCGATTTTCTTGAACAAGTGCAACCTAGGGTTGCGATTCCTTGATGATGTCGATTCCTATATCACGTAAGTTTGTCACGTGATATATGGAAGTTATCATCTTTGGTTCTTGACACACTATCCCTCTAGACTTTACGTAAATATTAAATACACACTAAACATAGTTTCTATTAATTACATTATGACCCCCTAAACTTTGACAGTAAGTGATAAGCGGGATTAACTCCACATTCACCCCCATGATCACGAGCATTGCTTTGCCGTAGGTCTTGAACTCCGAGCATTCACTACAACAATATCACCCTATCCCGACGATTTTTTTACCCTATAGCGAGGACTTGTCGTCGGTATAGCCTATACCGACGACATGTCGTCGGTATTGCCTCGTCCCAATAGGTCAAAGATGTCGTCGGTATAGGTGTCGTCGGCATAGGTCGACCTATGCCGACTACATTTCGTCGCTATAGGGTTTAATTAAATAATTCAAAAAGAAATTATATACCGACGACATGTTGTCGGTATAGGTTCTGGACTTATCCGGATGACAAGTCGTCCGAAAAACCCAACCTATACCGACGACATGTCGTCGGTATAGGCTATTTCCAATTTTTTTAATTAAATTTGAAAAGACCTATGCCGACGACATGTCGTCGGTATAGGCTATTTCTAGTTTTTTTAATTAAATTTGAAAAAGACCTATGCCGACGACATGTATCGGTATAGGTTTTTCTGTATTTTTTTAAAATTTTCAAAATTTTCCAGAAATATTTAATTTCTAATTACCAAAACCTACAAATCAGATAATTCAAACCATTAAAAAATTAAAATCCGAAACATATTGTTCGATACAAAAACATGTTTGACACACAAACCAAATATTCAAACATAAAGTTGTCCGATACACAAACATAAAAATTGTTCAAACATTCAACAATAACACCGACAACAAAGGCAAAGGCGCAACATCTTCAAGCTAATTATCGTCGCTGCTAGTTCGGCGTTCCCACATTCGACGCATTCATCCATTTGTCGTTGCATTTCAAGAATTTGTTGATTATGCACACGACGTTCTTCATCTCGTTGGGCTTCGCGTTGTTGTTGATCTTGGACTTGTTGAAGTTGAGTTACACGCTCATCCACTTCTTGCCAATGTGGTTGTGGAGGGGGGTACTGAACAAATCCGGTGTGGGATTACTCACCACACGACCGACACCCCTGATATGGCCACGCCGATGACCCAATGCACGCTCCATTCATGCAAACTCATCGACAGCAGACGAGTCACCATCAGACTCAGCAGAGGATCTTGCATACTCCTCTTGGATTCGGTCCTGCATTAAACAATGTAATAAACAATCACTTGACTATTTTACTAAAATTCGACAGCATAACTGTTGTAAAATGGATAACCAACCTGTTAAACTATAAGTTATAAACGACCCAAATTCACAAATTCCAATCAACCAACGCTAATAACAACAAATACTAATAATACTAGCAAAAATATTCAACAATTGGCCTCGAGTTGGATGTTCTAAGTCTATTAAAGTGTGTTTGAGTCATTTTGACTCATTTAAAGTTACAATTTGATGTTCTAAGTTTATCAAAGTGTGTTTGGGTCATTTTGACCCGTTTTAATTAAAAGCTAGATATTTTAAGTCTCTTAAAGTGTGTTTGGGTCATTTTGACCCTTTAAAGTTACAGTTGGATGTTCTAAGTCTAGTCAGTCTAACAACAAAATCATTTGACTTACATAATCTGATGATGCATTAGTGTTTGCCCAACCGGTCCCTTCTTTATAATGGGTCGATTTGAACACATCAATTGGGCCGGTACCCTGTGAAAAACAAAAATAATATCACTAAAAATTAATAAGCATGTTTATATAATACTAACAATTGTATTTCATACCTCCATGTGTCGGCGTTGGGCGTATGATTTGCTGCCATGGTAACTTGGGTAACGTTGTTGTGATCGGTTTTGTTTGTTCTTCTCCGAGCGGTTTTTATAGCTCGCATCTAAAAACAGCTCATTAATCAAAGTCTTCCAAGTTTCTTGATCAAGATCTTCTGGTGGATTATTCACCGCCGCCTCCACATCATCGTATCCCGCATTCTCCTCGAAGTGAACTTTCAACACTCTCTTGTGATCTTTATACGCCCTCTGACACTCGACGGTGATTCCGAGTTCAACGCCTCGCCACTTATCAGTGTTTCTCCAGGAGTCTAGATCAAAATAATCCTACAAATGGAAAGTAATTAAAAATGTAATAGTTATGAAATTGTAAGTAATTATAAAACATCTATACTTACTATAAGAGTGGGATATACGGCCCGTTTCTTCTCATTTGAAACCTTAGCCCAATTTGGATAATATGGAGGAACAACCTTTTCAACCTCCAACGAGATAGCACGGATAAAAATCGAAGCGTTGGGACCCACAAACTTGTACCCCCCGCCATGAAGTTCTACATCAATGGGAAGAGGCTTCCTCCCATTTTGCTCAAATTTCTTATACAATTTTAGGTTTTTGCCTTTAGATCGTGTTTTTTGGGAGGAACTACCTACATTGACACATGACATTCAAAAGTTAGGCAATTATAAAGACATCTATTAAACAATAACAAGTAACTTACCACCAGATCCAGTCGCACAACCCGAGTCGAAGTGATACGGACCCCCGTCTCCACCGTGTGATTGCGCCATTGTTGCCATTTTTTCTACAACAAAATTTATTAGTAAGCACAAATAATTATTAATTAACAAAGATAATAATACATTTTTAACATACATTCAATCAGAATTATCACTAAAATAACGTGTGTCAACAACATCATCATCTTCTTCATCGTCGTCATTTATTTCGTCTTCATCATCTGAATTATATGCATCTTCTTCATCTTCTTCATCATCATTAATAAAACTTTCATCGAGATCAATCGAGGCAACATGACTTGGGTCACCACCCTCATTTAAAGTTGTACGCATAGGCAAGTAGCCTAAGTCGACAACCAAGTTACCAAAAATGATTGAGTTTCCCGTGTAATAGATTGACTATCAACATGGGGAATTGGAGTTTGGTCACCACTTACGTGACTTGATTCACCACCTTCGCATCTGGTGTCGACAACCAAAGTATAATCATTTGATTGAGTGTCGTGCAATATATCTATCTCATTAACAACACTAGGATGATCCCAAAGCTTCCGATGGTGAACGTCCTCAACAACCCTCCATTGGTCAGTGGTTCGAGAAGGATCTCGAAGATAGAACACTTGTTTAGCCTGTGTGGCTAATATATATTGGACATCATCATACCATTCTTTGCCAACATACCAATCACGGCCAATGTCAATTATAGTAGTATTGTTTTTCTTAATTAATCTTTTACCTCTCGTGTCGAACCATTTACAACGGAATAGTACAGCCGAGTAACCATCTATGTAGTTCAACTCTATGATCTCTTCTAGTTGACCATAAAATGGAGTATCGTCTTCTCCTATTGTAACCACACCACTATTCTGAGTAGTGCGTCGGGAATCACGATTTTGTACCACAAATCTAACACCATTGACTATGCAAGCAGTGTAAGAAGATGCGTACAAGGGACCATGTGCCAATGCCCTTAATTCTTTGTTATCGGGTGTAGAAGATGAAGATGAAGATGAAAATACATTTGCTTCATATTTTAACCATGAAGAAAAATCGGTTTGCATATTGCGTTCAGGAAATTTAGATTCAAATTCACTGGTAGATGGACAAAACAAAATTTAAATTAATAGAATTAAATGAAAATATAATAATAGTTTATCACGGGTAGATGGACAAAAAAACTTACGATTTGTAGGCTTTGATTTCATCGCAGTTGTTCAACACAAACCATTGTAATGATTTGTTGGCATGTTCAGAGAGCGCCTTGATTTTCTTTTTCGATATTGGTCGACATTGTGAAGAAAACACTTGAAACTGCCTTTTAGGAATGCCAGCATCTGTATTTCTATCTGGTCGGTTAAATTTGGTCTGCATGCCGTCCAGATACATAGAGTAGAATGTCAAGGCTTCATCTGCAACATAACCCTCCGCAATTGAGCCTTCAGGTTTGGCTTTGTTTCTAACATATGCTTTGAGCTTTTTCATGTATCTTTCAAAAGGATACATCCATCTCATATACACAGGGCCACCAAGAATAGCATCTTCAGGTAAATTACATACACAAACACAATTACATACATAAAAATACATACATACACGTATATACATACATAGCCTTTATAAACATACATAAACAAATACCCAAATTCCCAAATTACATACATAAACACAATTCCATACATAAACATAATACAAATATACAAACACACATACACGTATATACATACATAGACTTTACAAACATACATAAACAAATACCCAAATTCTGAAATTACATACATAAACACAATTCCATACATAAACATAATACAAATACATACATACATATTATATACAAACATACATATATAAATGCCCAAATTCCAAAATATCATCTAAACCTAATTTCATCATAAAATTTTAAAAATATTTATAAAATCATACATCTAAACCATATATACATACATACAAATAAACACAACAATGCCCAAATTCTAAAACTACATACACAAACACAATTACATACATAAAAATACATACACATACATACATACATATTATATACAAACATACATATATAAATGCCCAAATTCCCAAGTTTCATCTAAACCTAATTTCATCATAAAATTTCAAAAAATATTTATAAAATCATACATCTAAACCATATATATACATACATACAAATAAACACAAACATATACATACAAACATATATCTAAACCTAATTTTTAGAAAAATTACTAACCAAGTTTGCAAATTAGCTTCCTCTCAGCTTGAAATCCTTCAAAAATGGTTAAAGCTTCAAACACCCAACAAAAATCAAAGAAATTAAGCAAAAAACACCAAAATGTTGATTTTCTTGTTAAGGTTGAACAATACATGTTAACTCACCTCAAAACCGAAGAGATTGGTCAAGATTGCTCCACAAAATACCCAAAAATCGTGAAATCTCTGGAGAGAGAGAGAGATGGAGTGACTTGGGGATTTTTTTGTTGGAAATGAGAAGCAGAAAGCTGTTTCCTAGGTTAATTCGCGTTGAGACCTATAGCGACGACATGTCGTCGGTATAGGCTAGAAAGTCGGCGCAATAGGTCCCCTGTACCGATGACATGTCGTCGGTATAGGCTTCGTAGGGTTTTGACCAGTCAATAAAGTAAAAAACCCTATGCCGACGACAGGTCGTCGGTATAGGGCATTCAAGAATTTTTTTAATTTAAAAAAAAACAATTTTGACCGAATAAAAATTATTATATTAAAAAAAACAAAAAGAAAAACAAAATTACCCTATACCGACGACATGTCGTCGGGATAGGGTTAAGACAAAAATTCATTAGGCACCAGCTTTCCCTCCAATCTGCCTCAACCCTATAGCGACGACATATCATCGGTATAGGCTCGAAATTCGACGCAATAGGCCCCTGTACCGACGACATGTCGTCGGTATAGGCTTCGTAGGGTTTTGACCAGTCAATAAAGTAAAAAAACCTATGCCGACGACATGTCGTCTGCATAGGGCATTCAAGAATTTTTTTTAATTTAAAAAAAAACTTTTGACCGAAGAAAAATTATTATATTAAAAAAACAAAAAGAAAATCAAAATTACCCTATACCGACGACATGTCGTCGCTATAGGGTTGAGGAAAAAATTCATTGGGCGCCAACTTTCCCTCCAATCTGCCTCAACCCTATAGCGACTACATGTCGTCGGTATAGGGTGTCACATTCAAAATTTTGGTCGACGTCGCCACAGGGTCATTTCCTTGTAGTGATTTGACAATTTATTTTGTAAGTTCAATACTACTTACATTATTTAGCAGCAATAAATCGGAGGCTAGTATGGTATAACACCGACCATAGTAGCCATCCTTACCGACCATAGTAGCCATCCTTGTAGTGAAATTTTGTTTACCATCGAGGGATGTTTAGTATCTTACATGTTGTAGCGGATTAGGATCGATGACGGTTCATGTCTTATATACTTCGCTAAAACTACCGGCGATGGTCTTGCGGCAGCTTTGTTTCGGTAGGCAGCGGTTCTAACCAAAACAGAGGATACAGTTAGGGTGTTCAAAAATATTCGAACCCGAACATTTAAATGAAAAAAAAACACGAAATTCCGAACAAGAATTATCCAAAAATTTGGATATCCAAACTTCTGATCGGATATCCGAGTTTTCGGATTCGGATAATAATTTTAAAAAAGTTCGGAAATATCGGATATACGAATATCCGAAATATTATATTTATATATTTTTTAAATTAATTTTATAATTTAAAAATAAGAAATTCAAAATCAAAACCCGAAACATTATATTTATAATATATATACTAGTGGGTTGGCCCACGCAAAGCGTCGGGTATCACCGAGGCTTTTTTGGAAAGCGCAATCTAACTCGAACTATCTTAAACACTGATTATATTTGGGTATTATTATTATTATTATTATTATAACTATGTAAATATTTAGTAATTATATACTTAAACATTTAAATAAGATAATACTTAATTTAAATAGTATTTAGTTATAAAAATATAAATAGTAAATGTAAATTTAAATCTTAATTGTAAGTATTATAAATAAAATAATATTTAATGTAGTGAATTAAATAATCTCATGTGCATTAAATAATGGTAATTATTGAGTGTTGGGCTTTAATTTTAGAGATGAGGTTAAATGGTAATTGAACACATTTTATGCATTGGTAAGTGTACCTTATGCACAACAATTTGTGTTAGGTGTCTTAAAATTTTTGGTAAATTACAAACATTTTCTTCCAATATGCTTTATATAGTAGTATAGATATAGATAATTATTTTTTAAGTTTTTTTAATTGTTTTTATAATTTAAAATTTAATATTTATATATTTTTTATTTTATTAATCGTTTCGAATATCCATTTCACTAACGGTATCCGTATCCAAAATTTTGAAATCCGAATTTCAGATACAGATTCAGATAGTAAAATCGACTATCCAAATTTAAACACTCTTAGAGTATCAGGTATACCCTCACGGGTGGGAACCGTGAGGGGGTTCAAGAACACCGCCCCCCTATGGCGTGAGAGGGGTGTGAGGGAACACCGCCCCCCTATGGCGTGAGAGGGGTGTGAGGGGGTTGGCGTGAGGAGCTTCACGTGGAAGATGGTGGCGTGAGGGGGAGGTGGCTTCAGAGATGGTTGTGATTGGCTAAGAGGTGGCGTGGGGAGGCTCACAGCGTGAAACACCGCCCCCTCTTACGTGAGGGGGCTCACTTGGGGTACCCGTGAGAGTATACCAGATGCCCTTAGATACACCAGTGTGCGGTTCACTTGAAATTCAAGACCAATGATCAATGATGGATGATGGCAGGCAGATTAACGGCCTGCGGTTTCCATTTGAAGGGTCCATAGAAATTGTTATCCGATGCTCATAATTTGTGAAAACAAAGGTTTGAGTAGCTTTAAATCTTCATTTGATTTAATTTAATTTATCTTTAATTTTCATTTCTTTACCTTTTTAATTATTCCTAATAATGAGTTAATTATTGAGTAATTAGCCTAAAAGCAAAGCAATATGACAAAGAGATATAGGAAGAAAAAGATCTTTTATTTATTGATCAAGTGTGTAATACAATTATATACAATGGAATATATATAGAGGATGAAAACTTAGGCAACAAGCTAATCTATATTAGTACTTGATAACCATAATAATATATGATTATATCGTAATCATATCTATATTTGTAACACTCCCCCTTGGTTATCAAATTCATATGCTTGGAGATGCTAGCTCGTTAAAAACCTTGCCAGGAAAACCCAATGGGATAAAACCATAGCTAAGGGAAAAGAGTGTAGCGCTCATTATACACAATTAACAACATACTTCAGGATGATGTTAAATCAGTACTTCAGGACCGTAAGATAAACTGATGCTACTGGATCAGTTATGTTGCCTCACTAAAAAACCTTACTAAGAAAACCCAATGGGAAAAAACTTAGTGAAGGGAAAAAGAGTGAAACGTATATAATACTCCCCCTCATTTATATATCCTTTAAGTGATGTGTGTTAATCTTTTGTAAAATTTCCTCAAAACTTCTATAGTCAATGATTTGCTGCTTGATTCCTTAAAGTGCAATTCCTTAAACTGGCGAACGATGTATGATCTTCGTATAAAAGTTCTGTTGCCTCCTCTCGTAAACATATACCACAAGACTCACGATTGTGTTGTGTTACATGACCTGCATCTGCAAGACTTACTAAACTCCTTTCGATGGGTTAGCAAAATATAAACCCAAATCTTTCTTACCTTAAAGGTATCAAAATATTTGTTTACTACATGCCAGTGTCTCCCCCTGGACAAGAGGTATATCTTGCCGAATAAATGATGTATCTAATCTTGAATAGCTAGCAAGAAAAATAAATGCATAATTACACTTAACTATGGAACGTCCAAACCTAGATTTTCTCATTCTTTGAAAATGGTCATTCTGCGTATCACGTAACTTGACAAACTTAATGTACTTAGATGATAATATTTGTCCGTATTAAATGTTTCAACATCTTCTTGTCACTCGTTTGATGGATAAAAATACCTTTATACAAATGTTTAATCTCTTCAAGAGATACAACAAACTGTGATTGTTCTTTCAATAAAACATATTGATCATTTACAACATATTTATATCTTATATTTCAAGATAATCAGTGAGTCGATTATACCACACTCGACCCGACTATTTCAATCCATGTACAGAACTTGTTATAATATAATTCTCAAGGTTGTATATAAATGCTTGAGACATTTATACTTCATCATGGACTTCTTTCCAACTTGACTAATTATGCATGTGCATTCACTCTTCAGGAGTTTGGCACAAGGGTTGTATATTTAAGATGTTTCAAATAACTTTTAAGCATGTAACTGTTTTAGGAAACTTATCATGAGTTCCAGTTATATTCAATTCAATAACGTATATAACAAACATAATGTATACGGATCTGAACTTGTATTCAACAATCATAATGTTCTCTAGAACTTACTCTACATGATTTTAGCAGTCAAATCCTTCAGGGATTTTCTTGTAAATTTTGATATCATATGAGTCATAACATTTTAAAATGCATATCAATTCTCTCTTTGTATTACCAGACTAATACGATGTTGGAAGTCAATGCCCCCACCACTGGAGAATGTATTTCATAATAATCAATTATATGTTTTGTAAAATTTCCGTGATACCAATTTTGCCTTAATCTTTCTTTCATTATTTCACATAGTTTCTTCGCATAAAAGACCTCACTTATATCCAACATATTTACAACTTCATGAATCCGGACTGCTAGTCCAAACCATTTCTATTTCGTGAGAGAATACAATTCTGTCTCATTTGCATCTTTCTATTTTGGCCAATCATTTCTACTTTTGATACATAGGCAGATCTTAATTATTGATCCTCATCATTTCAAGCGCTACATTATATTCAAAAGTATAACGACCTCGATTTTGTTTCAATTCCATACATTTCTAGACATGACATAATTTATCGAGATCTCTTTATTTTCAGGTACCTGAGGTTCTTCTGAAACCATCATGTCTAGTGTCTCTTCAGGAGACCAGTCTAATGTACCTCGACTTGACCATCTTAACTACTTGCTCCTTTTTCTGAGGATTTTTATTCTTGGAATCGACTAGTCTATCACGCTGCAGACGTGCCATAGACTCATTATCAATATGTGATTGTCCTTATTGGACACTAAAACTAATTGGAGCATTAGCAGCTGGCATATGTGACTTACTCACTTTTTTAAGGTTAGTGAATGTGTCTGGTAACTGGTTCTTTAATCTTGGTAAATGAATTATATATGGCACTTCTGGTTCACACTGTTCAGTTTGAGGATTAGTGATAATTCATTCCAACTCATTATTTTTTCAGCTGCTTTTAATCTCCCCCTAATATTGGGATGTTAATTCATTAAGTGAAAACCAATATATTGAGCTATAAATGAATCATTCATTAGTGACTCTATTCATACCCAACATATATTCTCAACCTCCTTTGAGGTCCCATCTTTATGCGTTGTGGTGGATCAGTTTCAATACGTATACCGCACAACCAAAAAACTTAGATGGAAAATATCTGGTTCCTGACCAAAAACCAACTGTAATGGGGAGAAAATATTAAAACTCATTGGCTTGATGTGAATTAATGTTACTGCATGCAAAATCACATGTAACCAAATATAAACATGAACTTTTTCTCTCATGATTATTGGGTTTGCAATCAAATGAAGACGTCTGCCGATCGTCTTCAACAAAAGCAATTCGTGTATCAGAAATTTCAAACACTTATTCCAATAATCATTAGTAACTTCGGAATTCAATTCGTCATTATTACCAAAATAAATATGATAATCTGGAAAAATGTGCTTGCTATCTCATTAGCTAAGCAACAAATCATGCAAACTTCTGGTGGCAAGTTTGATAACCATTTAGATGATGCATCGATTTAAAACACTAAACGGTATCATGTAATGATGTATGCGTATATCTTTATCACATCCAGAATATATCTATAGGGATTCACACCCTGCTTTAGTTGGTAAATAATTAACTTCCATTGAGAGCAAACATTACATGTTTAATTCTCAATTCAGGTTCTTCAATATGCTTCACATCATCATTGACTTGGGATGGTCTAACCGGCCATGCCAATTAATTAAACAATCATGATCCATAAACTTCTGGTTATGATCATATATGCTTTAGCTGCACTCGTGTTTGTTTAATACACAATGCAATATACGAGAGAATAATGTATTATTATTTTAAACAATCTTGTCATATCGACTTTTTATGCTTTCCAAACTTTATTCTCATATAATCACTCTCTTAATTTGCCACTGTGATGGTCAATCTTATTATTTACATAAACATCATTACAATTCCTCAGTTACGTTCATGATCACCACTTTTCAACGGTCATCATATAGTCACATTCACTTCAGGGAATGCAATAGAACTAAACAAGTTTCATGGTTTTTCATTATTTTCTTGGACACATGGATATTAAATCATTTCACCTTTCATACTTCTTTCAATAATAATGCTACTTCAGGAGCATATTTGAGGTGTGATAAATGAAAATTTGTTCTATCCACGCTTTTCCTTATAAATAATATTCTCTTCAAAAAATATAAATTGAGAAGTAGTTACATGTCCGAGTATCGGTCTAAAACTTTATGATCTATAAATTGATAATGAGAATATGACACTTTGGTTGCCATAGCTAACCATATTTATACTCTTTTATAAGAGTGATAATAAACCACAACTTTGATCTTTTAAGTATTCCATTCAATACTATCTACATAAATAAATGATAGTATATATAATACAAGATATACCCGTAAAGTCAAATTATATAATACTCAAGGTTATAACATAGTGCCATATGAAACAAGTCATAAATATTTATGAAATAAGATGTTCTTTTTATCTATTACAAGCAAATATATATAGCCATTGGAATGGTGGCCCAATGGTAATAGCAAAACCTCTTAACACCAAGGTCTCGAGTTCAAGTCCCGGGGAGCTCAAGAAATTTGCCAGAAATCAATCGACTATAGCTTGCAAAATGGCCAAGCCGGTTGCTGCGGTGTTGTTGCGTGCGGCAACGTAAATCGTCGGTACGAACCAGACCTGGCAACTCCTTATCCATATGTTTTTGTTCCTGACCTGTCCCTGCCATCCATGTATATGATGTATGTGGACTTTGTTTTGTTGTTGCAACTTCAAGAAAGTTTCTACTGTGAAAGTGATTCACAGATTTCGTGATGGATGATTTGAAGGCCATATTTGGGAACTAGATTATAGAACAAAAGTGATTTAGGAATGGCTGCTATTGGTGAAGGTATGGTTTTGAAAGAGCACTTTCATGCTGATAACGTGTTGTGTAACTAACCTAAAAACAAAGCAATATGACAAATAGATATAGGGAGAAAGAGTTCTTTTATTCATTGATCAAGTGTGTAATACAATGAAATATATATAGAGAGGATGAAAACTTAGGGAACAAGCTAATCTATATTAGTACTTGATAATCATAATAATATATTATTATAACATAATCATATCTATATTTATAACACTAATTTAGTAAGTTCACATTTAATTTATGATCACAACTTTATTATTATTAAAAAAATCACTTTAATTTAAAATGATTAAAAATATTACCAGAAGTTCATCTTTAGTTAAGTAACACCACTTTCTATAGATTTAACAAGGTCTAGGAAAAAGGTTTAACAAATATTTTTAACTTATTACAATGAGTACAAAAAAATATGTTAGAGAGAATAAACATTTCTAAAAGATAAACAAAAAAAATTCTTGATCTCTTTATATACTTACAAATTTTATATCATTTCCAAGAGATAAATAAAAAATTCTTAAGACATAAACTAATTTATAAAATAACATATTTATCCCATCTAGCAGTGGCGGACCTAGAAAATTTTTCATGGGGTCGAAAATTTTTGGGATCAGTTGACAATCGATATATAACACGTATATAACACTAAATAATTTTCCGGAGGGCAATCGGAGACATATTTCAAAATTTTATGGGAGACGATTGTGATTTTAATGCGTATATAACACTAATTTCTTTTTTATGGAGGGCGGCTGCCCCCATGCCTCCTAATTAGGTCCGCCAATGCCATCTAGGTCCATGATACAACATGAACAGATGGTATAATAGTGATAAAGTAGCGGGCCCTTCTCGTTACAATTTGGGTTACGTGAAAAACTTTGGAAGTACAAGATAAAGGTAGCATGAGTTATGAGATAGATTTGATAATGATAAAAGACAAATAAAGATATTGAGTTACTAACAATAAAAATAAAATGGGTTCCAAGATGTATTCAAAGACCATGGTAGTACGTGGCAATATGTTATTTGATGGTTACACGATGGACCATATAGCCTAACACCATGGTAGTACGTGGCAATATAGTTGGTAACATTCTAGAAGTATCATTAGACCAAGGGTGGATACGTGATGATTTGGGACTTGGTAATTAAGAAGGTGAATGGTCGGTTGCTTTTGTGCTCTTCACCTAGGTAGATGGTAGTAGGCATTTCAATATTAAGTTCTTTGTTAGATGTGGGTAACTTTTAGTTTGTATAGAGAAAAATGGGGTACTAATTAACCCCATGTTGTTTAAGATGGATGAGAATATAAAAATAAAGAAATAAATCATATGAAGGTAAATTGAATTTTAATAATCTAAACTATTATCCATTGGTTGATAATAATTCATACTAACAATTTAATCGATAATGCTCTTAACTTTCACTTTTGTTGACAATAACAATCCCAGTAACATAATCATCAAATATTTACACTTGATTTACACTCGATTTCGCTCGTAGTAATAGTTATGAAGGAATGGGGAAACTTACGATATCGAGTTTTAATCTATATTTACATGTGTAGCAGGTTGTGCTATCCAATATGTATACATATTTTGACGTGATTTGAATATATTCTTCTAGTCAGTTGCACCACTTTCTCTCTGAAGTGTACATAGGTTGTTTTTTATAGCAATTGGATACTCTCCTTGCAATTCTACCATTATAAAATGGTTATTATTCACGTGTGCAACTTATGGCGGGTGAATTATATGCATTACGTGTTACTGCTAGATAATTGTTATTGATTTGCATTGCGTGCTATTATTAACAATGATTATTATGACGTTTCAATATTATTATGATTTGCATTGCTTGTATGAGATATAAACGTATTTTTATTTAAAACTTAAATATACATAAGATATACCAAATAAATTTAGATTATTGGATTTTAATAATCCCATATTTTATCAATTGGTCAATAATAATTTCAACTGAAAATATTCTTAACACCAGTCTCTACTTTCAAACTATTTTCTTATATTGGACCCCCCGTTAAAAAGAACTTAACGCCGTTAGATTTTATATGACGTGGACATCTGCAAACCGTCGGAAAGTCGAGCCAAACCGGAATCCTAGCCACCGCCTTCGCCGGAGGGGTGGTCTGTAAACCCTAGTCTGTCACCGTGTTCACCATTAAACACCACCGTTGTCTCCGTTTGGACTTGCCGAAAAAACGAAACCCGTTAAATACCACCAAAGCCAATGTCAAAACCCACCACGAGACCACTGCTAGACTGGCTCGACTTTTCGACGGTTTGCAATATCCACGTCATATAAAATCTAATGGCGTTAAGTTTCTTTAACGGGGGGTCCAATGTAAGAAAATAGTTTGAAAGTAGGGATTGGTGGTAAAAATATTCTTAGTTGGGATTATTATTGGCCAATTGATAAAAGGTGGGATTATCAAAATCCAACTTCCTAATAAATTTCACATTTAATTAATTTTTGTAGTTTAAAAAACTACTAAACATAAAACTATTGAGAGCCCGTAAAGTCTTCCAACTAATCGTACGGGAACACTCAAAAACTTTTTTTTATTATTCATGTTCTTCAAAGTTGCAGATTGGGGACTAAACTGGAGCCATGGGTGTAGTAAGTCAGGACTCGGCACGCCGTCAGCGGAAGACGAATCCGATGATGAAGGAGTATGAGGGTCCTGCATAGCATGCCTCTTTCCACGGCTACCGGACGGGTTTCTCGACGAGGGTGCCATCGTCTGAAATAAATATAAATATCAAATTAAACTGTAAATTATTAACTAAAAACTATCATTAAAATACCAAAATAAACTATAACTATGATTAAACTACCAAAGTAAAGTGTGAACTATCAACATAAACTGTAGTTTACATTAATTTACAGTTTACCTTGGTAGAAACGGTAAATCATCAACAAAAACTGTAAACTACCAAAGTAAACTGTAAACTATGATTAAACTACCAAAGTAAGATATAAACTATCAACATAAAGTGTAAACTATTCTAAACAAATTGTAAACTATTTAAAATAAATAGTAAACAATCAATATAAACTGTAAATTATCAACATGAACTGTAAAGGATTAAAAAAAGTGTGTAACCAGAGAAACACACAAAAGTTGCAACAAATCCGCACATTCATAAACATATAAACTAACTTTCAAATAAGAGTAAATTACCGTTTGCGTCCTTGTGGTTTACACGATTTAACACAATGTGTCCCTAACACGAATTTTTAACGCTTTGAGTACCTGTGGTATACAATCTGTAACACTCTGAGCCTCTGGGCCTAACTTCGTTAAAAAATTCCGTTAAGTTTAGTTTCGACAGGGGTAAGATGGTAATTTACTTTGCTTCCCTACTTGCAAGACTGATATTCACCCGAAACTACTAAGTTCACATGAAACTACTAACTTCACCCGAAACAACTAAAAATCCAATCTAAAATACATTATCACCTAGAAATCAATCAAAAATACATACGCAAAAAACTAATCGAAACTACTAATTTGACAAAAAAAACCAATCAAAACTACTAATTTGACCAAAAAAAAAACATTCGAAACTACATGTCTTCCATGCCATATTCAACCTGAAAGTTGAAGTCCCGGTTAAAAAGGAACTTCAACACAACCCTTACCCGCACCCGAAGGTAAGTAGGGGTCGTGTGCACCCGAATTCCGGCTTCAAAAAAATGACGATTATTAGGTCAAAAATTGTAGAATTGGAGAATGTCCGGAGAATGCTGTGACAGTTTGGTTGTCTAGTACGGCTTCCACTTGAAGAGGCATTGCAGAGGGGGGACGACGAGCTTGGAAGAGGGAGGACGACGAGTTTCGAAGAGAGGACGACGAGTTTCGATAGGGGGCATGAGTTAAAATAGGCTCAGGGGTTCAGAGTGAGAAATAGAGTTATAAAAAACTTAGTAGTTTCGTGTGAACTTAGTAGTTTCGGGTGAATATAAGTCTTACCCCTGGCTAAACTAAACTTAACGGAATTTTTTAACAAAGTTAGGCCCTGGGCTCAGAGTGTTACAGATTGTATACCACATGTACTCAAAGCGTCAAAAATTCATGTTAGGGACGCATTATGTTAAATTATAACACCTACCAAAATCCTGATATCAATTTCTGCGTCGAACTTATAAGAAATAACGGAGTGCCGTTATCCATCGTATAAGATAGAGACAGTCGATTCACGTCTCGATTCTGGCAGAGCTTTCAAAAAGCTCTCGAAACTCGTTTAAACCTTATCACTGCATACCATCCTCAAACAGATGGACAGAGCGAGAGGACAATCCAAACCTTGGAGGATATGCTCCGAGCATGTGTTATTGACCTAGGAGGAAGTTGGGACGACCACTTACCTCTGATGGAATTCTTTTACAATAACAGCTACCACACAAGTATACAGGCTGCACCATTTGAAGCCTTGTATGGCAGAAAATGCAAGACTCTTGTGTGTTAGGATGAAATAGGAGAAAACCAGTTGTCAAAGTCCAGGAAACCACTGATAAGCTATTACAAATCAGGGAAAGATTAAAAACGGCTCGTGATCGCCAGAAACGTTATGCCGACAAAAGGCGAAATCCGTTAGAATTTAACGTTGGAGACAATGTTTTACTTAAGGTATCACCTTGGAAAGGTGTGGTACGATTCGGAAAGAAAGGGAAGTTAAGCCCTAGGTTTGTTGGGCCATTTAAAATCCTAGAACGAAACGGACCTGTGGCATATCGATTGGAATTGACGATAGAGATGAGTGGAGTACACGATGTGTTCCATGTCTCCAACCTGCGTAAATGCTTATTAGATGAAACCTTATCCATGCCATTACAAGATGTAGTTGTGGATGAAAGGCTTAAGTTTGTGGAACAACCGTTACAAATTGAGGACCGGCAGGAAAAGAAATTGAAACGGAAGAAACTTGTATTGGTCAAGGTGAGATGGAATTCCAGACGTGGACCTGAGTACACGTGGGAACTGGAATCCGAAATGAAAAAGAAATACCCACACTTATTCAGAAAGTAATCTCGGGGACGAGATTTTGAAAAAGTTGGGGATGATATAACACCTGCCAAAATCCCGATCTCAATTTCTGCCCGAAACTTATAAGAAATAACGGGAGTTGATGAAAACTCAAAAAAAGTCAGAAAATAAATTTGGAAATTTTGAAAGTTAGGAGATATCGGACCGACATGAGATTGATATCGGTCCGATATGGGAAGAGGTTAAACGTCGGACCGACATGGTCTAGAAAATGGTCCGCAATGCATACCCTAGAAACCCTCTGCACCAGACACGTGTAGGGCATGCGTCAGCATGTCGGACGCGTGGATGGATATCGGGCCGGCATGGCTTGCCTACTCGGTCCGACATGGACGGGTGGCACTCCGGAATTGCATGGATGCCACGTGGCGCGCATGCGGGACAATGGAGGCATATCAGACCGACATCCCCTTGGATAACGATCCGACATGAGGCCGTTATCAGCCTATAAATAGAGAGCTCAAGGTTCTCATTTTTCACACCAACACAACACACACTCTCGAATCTCCTCTGCTCCCGAGCCTTTCCCGAGCCCTCCAGACGTCCTGACTCCCGAGCCGCTCCTCCCGGTTCGACCAGCGTTCAACAAGTTCAAGCGTTTAAGAGCCGAAGAAACCCGAGGAACTTATAGAAATGCAAGTTAAGGTGCTAGAGCCCTAAGAGTCAACTCTAATAGCTACTTAGCACTAAGATTATTATCCTTCGATCTCCGACTTCAAAATAAAGGTGAAAACTCGTTTGTATCAAAAATACTGGTTCTCATGGTGAGAACAAGCCTTTCAAAACAGTTTACAAAAGACATGTCTATGTCGTAAACGCTGAACGAGAGTCTGTCTAAAACAATTTATAAGACGTGCTTGGGCTATAGGCTGTCATCACGCAACAAGACAGACTAGCATGTTTTACAAAAGGGCAAAACACGATAATTAAATATTTACTCATACAGTCCCAGACGGAGTTGACCAGCAAGATCAATCCCAGCGGACTCTAAACTACTCAATAAGTGTACGTAAAGTTTGATCACATATTTATACTCGCTCCGGATCCAGTTGGGCCGGGCGGGGTTGGCTTGTATGTCGGGTGATTACGTAAAACACAGAAGTGCCGGTTAGGCCGCGTAGCCCCCGAGTACTTGTCCAATGTATACAAATGGATGAAATGGAAGAAAGTGATATGATCACTAGAATCCACCTATGAAATGTTTAACTGTTTAATTAAACTGTTTTGCCATGTGTTATGAAAATGATTTAAGGTCATAAAGTATTCACCAGCATGTAGCTGACGTTCATTTTCAAATGTTTTCAGAAAAGGAATGAAATGACCTCATCGTACCGGGACCGGCTATGACCTGAGTCCCGATGACAATTTTGTTGCATAGCCGGGTCATGCCACACACCTAGACCCGGTGCAACCCAAAAAATATGTTATTACAGGTCGTACATTGCACAGAAAGAACCTGAAGAGTAAATAAGGTTAAGGTGACCGAAGGACCACGTTTTCCTTAGGTAGATTACCTCCTTGTAAACCTACTGACTTTGCGTCAGAGTTTTGATTTGAAATCAAATGTACAAACGATGGGTTATCATACCCAGTTATTTAAATAAAGATAATCTTTTGTCTACACGACGAGATTTCGATATTTACAAAACCAATCTTTGAGGTTGAGTTGAAACGATCCCTTTTCAAACGTTATTCCGCTGCACAAAACCAAACTCTGAAATCAAAGCAGCTACCGAAGGTGCCAGCTGACGTCGCATCCCGGTAACGTCCCGGGGTTGCCCGGGGCGGGGTGTGACATAAATCGTGTAAACCACAGGAACACAAACGGTAATTTACTCTTCAAATAAATATAAATTGTAAACTATCAACATAAACCGTAAATTATTCAATATTAATTATAAACAATCTAAAATAAATAGTAAACTATCAACATAAACTACAAATGATTCAAAATACACCATAAACTGTCGTTTAAACCGCAACAAATAACTATTCAATATTAATTACTATGTTGAACCAGAGAAACACACAAAAGTTGCAACAAATCCATACATTCATAAAACATATAAACTACTTAACTATTTTCATCAAATATAAAGCAAGATTTCACAAACTAAGAAAAATCATCGTTTGGAATCAGAAAATACACAAAAACACACTGTAAACTGTCTTTACATATTCGTAAACTGCAGTTTACTCTGTCGAACCAGAGAAACACACAAAACTTGCAACAAATCCACACATTTGAAAACATATAAACTATTTTTCATCAAATATAAAGCAACATTTCACATACTAAGAAAAAAATGAGGTTGGTATCATAAAATACATAATAAACATCATTCTTATAAGAAAATGAGATCAAAGTAATTGATACTAACCTTTTTTGGTTGATAAATCTCTTCAAAATTGATGAAAAACATTTAAAATTTTCGAAGTCATGTGGATGATTTGCCAACAAGGATATGATATCTTTATCATAATTGATAATTATCTATGCTTTCACTTTCATTGGGAGGATAATTATCTATACTTGCACTTAGTGTAGATTGAGTAGCTAAAGTTTTTTTTTTTTTTTACATTTACTTCTTCTCCACATGTTCATTCTTTGTGACAACGAAAGTGATTGGGATGAAACTCATTAATCAAATTGATTATAGGTCAAATCGCATATGTGATAAACGATTAACTATTGATATTTGTGATTGGTTAAAGGTCGAGTCCTTTTCAGATTTCATGTTTGAAACCGTAAATAGACATGGATTTCTATGCGACTATGGCGGTGGTCCCATCTGGCACGTGTTTATTGGCTTTTTTTTTTATTTCCCACGATTTTGTGTATGTATAAAGGATTAGCTTAAACATAAATGATCTCCTGACCCAGCGGCAAGACCGCGCCCTATGCTCCCCATCCACCCGGTTTCGAACATTGGATTTGGGGGTGGCGTTTTTATGTTTTAATTTTACTTTTTGTTATTTTTTAATCCAATTTTTGTTAGTTCATCTTTTTGGATGTGTCGCTTATATTTTGGTTCGAGCCCGTGACCCTGCCGCGGAGCGCGTCCATGCTAGTTTTAATACATTTTTGGTGTTAGATTCGTTTGAATTTTTGTTAATTGTAATATTCGCTCACAAGGATATGCATCATTTTTATTGCCCCATTTATTTGGAATAAAATACAGTGAACAGTCAAAAACTTCAATTATAAGTTTACAACACCTCGCATATGCCTTGCGTATGCATATATGGTCTACGAAAGAGACCAGGAAAACACATCAAACCGTTGATCTCTCATCCAACGGCCATCCTTCTCCGGGTACTATTTACATGCTTGCGACGTATTCTACCGTATAATTCCCGTGAAACAATATTCCCTCCCTCCCCCCTAAATATTTCTAAAACCTCCCTCCTGCTGAACTTCGCCAACGGCAGAATTTCTGAACAGCGATTTCGATACTGTAGTTCCAAGTTCCGATCGATCAATTTAACGATTTTCGTTCGGATTTTGCAAAATCATTCTCGATTTGGATCGATTTAACCGGTGAGTTCTTCAATTTCGCAGATTTGTTATGTGTTTTTTTTTCGTAAGATTGAATTGTTGTTGAGCTTGCGAGGTTCAGTTTTGACCTAATTTCAGTAAACTTTCAGTTTTTCAGCGAATGAGCTTCGATTATATAATGATAGATCATTAGAGAACTGAAAATAATTTGGAATCGTTATGTATTTCGCATTCTCAGCGAATTAGCTTGGATTATATAATGATAGATCATTGGAGAACTGAAAATCATTCGGAATAGTTATGTATTTCGCATTCTCTGCGAATTAGCTTGGATTACATAATGATAGATCATCAGAGAACTGAAAATCATTCGGAGTAGTTATGTATTTCGCATTCGGTTTATCAAAGTTACTGGCGAATTGTTATCTATATACCTAATAAATAAGTAACTGTCTGCCACGTGTCTTTATTCTGTTAGCCAAGATTCCTTTTCCAGCTAATTTTTTTCTTTATTAGTAACGATTTAATATTTTCTTGCAAACTATTTAATATTTCTTTTGTTAATTCCTAAATCTTCGTTACTATTTAATATTTCCTTTATAATTCCAAAATCTTCATTACTAACTATTTAATATTTCCTTTATTCAACTCGTGTAATTTAACTAATATCACAGAGTCTGTGGATTGGTCGATGTGAATCAATGGGCGATAATCAATAGAAGTGTGGTCATTGGAATATGTTGTGTATGGTATTGAAAGAGTATTTCTTCAAAATTTCAATTTGGATAAACATTTTAAAAGAATCAATAAGGATTGGTCTGGTTTGTTTCAAATTATATATTGTTTTAAGGGTTCAAATGTGTACTGCTTAATGGTTCTATAGGATACAATAGAATATCTTTATGTTAAGTTCTTTGATAAGTCAACATTATTTTTTTAATGAATTGCTATATTCATATCATATCCTGATTTAAGAATTTACAGATAATGATTGGGGCACTTGTAACTTTCTTACAATAAAACTAATAATTACTAATACTAATGTATCCAAAAAGAAAAAAAAAACTAAGATAATGTATTAGCAGCTACCGTATTAATCGTCTGTGCAAAAGTAAAAGGTTAACACATTGTATAACTGTACATGATGGAAGTAGATGATTAAAAAACTAGGATGGTTTCAAAATTCAGGAGCCTCTCTTTGCGAGTTTATAATATTGTTTTTGGTATTGTAGACACCTTCTCCTTGGGGTTCATAGTTCACACCCATTACCCATATATTTATTTGTGTTATGATGCATATTAGTACGAGGTCATACAAACTGATACATGATTAGAGATCTATTATTTACGGGCTGAGACTTTGAAAAATTCAAACTCCATTTGTCTATTCCATGTGCTTGAACAAGTCTTCCTACAGGAAAATGAAGTCAAAATAAACTACATTTTCTTCGTCTTTATGTTAGTAATAATTCACAGGCTGGAATCTTGTGACAGGATAATAGTTTGCTATCTCTGCTCATATATTTGCTGTGCGCTATTGCATAGAGTAGTTTTTCATCTTGCTAGTTGACAAAGCTCCACAAGAAAATTTGCTATAACAAAAGAAAGGTATATGATGGGTGAAAAAGGAAATCTCTACAGGATTGCTGACAAGTATCTTCGAAACTAGAATTTTATGATTGGACTGGTGAAAAAGACCCTTATAAGTATTTATTCATCATCGCTGCTATATCTTTCACATCTTTATTTCATGTCACTTTTTTTTATATATATATATATATATATATAGAATTTACATGTACTGTGCCAAATTTTCAATACTTTTTCCATTTTAGAACTGAAAAAGAAAAAGACTGCATCAGTTTTTTCTTGTTGCAAGTTTGAAAACCATCTGCTACTTGTATTCTGAAAACTGACAGTTCTGCTGTGTATACCTCATGTTTTCAGGATGAGTATGGAGATCGTTCTTAATGGTGATGTGTACATTGGTGATGTCAAGGGAATGATTCCCCATGGAAAAGGTAAATACACATGGTCAGATGGTACAGTTTATGAGGGTTGCTGGGAAGAAGGAAAAATGACCGGTGATGGACGGATCACTTGGTCATCTGGAGCAAGTTATGATGGTGATTTTTCTGGGGGCTACCTTGATGGTTTTGGCAAATTGACAAATCCAGATGGGTCTATATACATAGGATCATGGAGGTTGAACAATCAGCATGGACTTGGAAGAAAGCAATATATTAATTCTGATGTTTATGATGGTTCTTGGAAAGAGGGCGTGCATGAAGGTAATGGTAAATATGCTTGGGCTAATGGCAATATGTATATAGGTAATTGGAAAGGTGGATCAATGTGTGGTAGAGGGGTGATGAAATGGCTAAATGGTGATCTGTTTGATGGTTATTGGTCAAATGGTTATAGACATGGGTCAGGCGTTTATAGGTTTGCAGATGGTAGTTACTACTTTGGGATGTGGACCAAGGGCCTCAAGGATGGACAAGGCATGTTCTATCCTGCAGGAAGTAGGTCCCAGTCTTCTAGAAGAATAGGCAAAAAGAAAGTTGTTTTATCTCCTAATTCTTCCTTTAGGCCAGAGAGGTTTAAGGATATGAAACGGAGTATAAGCCGTAGTTTATCTGAGAAGATATCCATTAATGGATTTTTCAGAGATTCAGGCCGCATATCAAGCAAAAGTGTATCATTGGAAGAAAATCGGAGAATTGGGGATTCTGCACATGACAATACTGACATATTATCCGATGAAGGAGAAAATGAAGTAGATGATATTACTGTAGTTTGTGAAAGGGAATATATACAAGGGGTTCTGATCAAAGAAATTACTAAGAATCATGATGGATCGTCATATAAAAGGGAACAGTCCAAATTTCATATAGAGGAAATGAAAAGGAAGTCATCTGCAGACTCTTTTAAAGGCCATAAAAGCTACTATCTGATGCTTAATCTGCAACTCGGTATCAGGTAAATGAATTAAACATGAAGGCTATAGGGTCATGAGTACTAAGATACACACAATCATACAAACATATGTAGTGGGATGCATATCATTTTTTAACACTGGAATACATTTGATAGAGAATCTTATACACCATATAGTCTTCATCCAGTCATAAGTATGGGGATGCATATCATTTTTTAACACTGGAATACATTTGATAGAGAATCTTATACACCATATAGTCTTCATCCAGTCATAAGTATGGACATTTTGTTCATAAAGTCACCTCACTTTTTATGCACCATAATTGATTTGATAGATCTGGTTTAGGATTCTTCTCAGGTGGTGCATATTGTTGGTAAATCAAGAGGGCATAATCAAGAACACATGAACAAGAATTAACAAACTTGAATCAAAACATTCTGATTATCTACCCTTTGTTCTACAATCGGTAACCCTATATAACGAACCGTCGCCTTCCAAACACACGTCGTTTGGTTAAACAACGATTAAAACTATTTACACTAGGGCCCTTTCTAATTACAATAACATTATTTTGACCCTAAACATACTTTAAACTAATGACACTTATAACTCATACTTTATAATTTAGTTTAATTTCCAATACTCATTGTGTCTAGCAGTCCTGAAAGGATAGGTATCTAAGCTAAAATTTCACATCAGTAGGACGTTACTCTAGACTGAACATACTAAGAGCTATTACTTGCATGTACCAAATAGAACATACAAATAACCTTTTGCACATGATTGCTCTAAACTGAGTTCGGCATGGTATTTCTCTTATATAAATCTCTGTTTGGTGTTTATTAACTAGTGATTGGACCTCTAGTTGAATATCCACTTTTATCAACCCATCCAAATTCTGATTTCAGTTCTAGTTTTCTTTTGGCTGTAATCATAGCATTTTCTTCATCTCCTAATTGAACCTAAGTAGATCCCCAATCCATGACAAATCATGTAGAGAATTGCATGACAAATCCCTCTCCATATATGCTGCACAAGAGTATGATTCCTTATTTCTGCATCCACGTATTTAGCACTTGTATGAACATTAAACTGTGCTTGTATCATACCGAATAGAAGTAAATGCTTATGACCCATGGATCTTTCGAACCAAGTACTATATGAAGGTTATAGGTGCATGTCTTTTTTATAAATATATTCAACCATGAGTTCCGGTTCATTTCTTTTTTTTTTCAGCCCATCTTAATTCTAAAATGTGGCTCTACTTTCTAGTTTTTACCATACTCGTGTTGTGGGATTGGATTTAACAGGTACACTGTTGGCAAACTTACACCGGTTCCTGTTCGTGAAGTGAGACATTCTGATTTTGGAGAACGGGCAAGAGTAAGGATGTATTTCCCTAAGAAAGGATCGCAATTGACACCTCCACACTCTTCGGTCGATTTCTATTGGAAAGACTATTGTCCTATGGTCTTCAGGTATTTGTTAGCATGCTTTGCATTCCTTTTACTTCTTGATTGGTGGAAATATGGTCATGCTCTATAAGCACAATATACTATACGTAGACGAATAATGAAAATGAGTGTATGATATAGACCTTGTAAGACATGCTAAGATTGCATCCTTTTGCTTTTGGTGGCAGTTCAACCAATCATTTACTACTTGTGGAATTCGCCTATAACACAATGCAATTACCACTTAGGATTGCATGCAACCCACCCTATGGGAGTACATCTTGGTTTCAGAAGTTGTGAGGCGCAACATGCGAGGCGGAGGCGCTAGCCTCATGTACTCGAGGCACCCGATATTTATAAAATTTACATATAAATAAATTCAACATAACATTTTCTACCTTGTTAATCCTTAAACAACAAAAAGTAAGATAACAAAAAATACAAAACTTAATAATATAAAAAGCATTAACTATCCTATTTATAGGATTTCTTATTTCTTTGTAAAACCAAAAAAAGCTTCATCTACAACCAAATAAACTCAATAAAACTAAATATTATAGTTTAAATTTCATAATATAAAAAGGAAAAAGAAAAATCTGAAAAACTAAGCTCATGCATGCGTGCAACTTTGCATAATCACAACAATTACACTACTTTTGTTTTATCCTTGTAATCAGAGGCAAAATAAAGACATAAAACAAACCTTGTATGTATTTTGTTGTGTATATTACATTATAGTCGGTATATATATATAGAGACGGAAACCTCATCTAAACGGAACCCTAAGGCCCATTGGGTTATGTAATCTAACACTCCCCTCAAGCTGGAGCATAAATATTAATCATGCCCAACTTGTTACGAACGTGGCAGATTCGACTTCCAGATAAGGCTTTAGTGAATACATCGGCTAACTAGTTTTCGCTTTTAACGTGAGGTGTTGTAATTGTCCCATCTTCAAGCTTTTCTCAAGTTAAGTGACAGTCAACTTCTATGTGTTTGGTTCTTTCATGGAATACCGGGTTATTTGCAATGTGAATAGCTGACTCATTATCACACCATAGATCTATTGGTGTTGTTCCAAATTGAGCATGTTGCAGGCAGTTTCCCATGAAGGGAGGGCCTGATTGATGTAGGTGTCGATATTATCAAACTCGTCCGGAAGTCCCCTAACCAACTGAAGCACAAGACTTTGTCCGTTGGCGGGGCTGTCAACATCATTGAATTGATCAGATAGCTCTTTCAATTTCTGGTAGTAGGCTTCAAGATTAGGCAAGGCACGGAGAGCAAGGGTGTTGAATTCTTGTTCCAGTGCAGTAACTCTTGAACCTTTGTTGTTCAAGAAGATCTTCTTTATGCGATTCCATGCTTCAAGAGCAGTGGATTCCGTCTCGAGCATGCGTAAAAGGAGATCATCAGAAAGAGCTCCATATATCCATTGCAGGACAATGGAATCAATCTTCAACCATTGATCATAAGCAGGGTCGTCTTTGTCTGGAGCAGGAGTGCCATCAATATGGCATAGAACTTCGTATCCACGAGCGTGTAATTGGAACAGCTTTACCCATGCCGAGTAAGAAACTTTGGTTCCATCCAGCACACGCACTTTTCGTTGGATATCAGTCACTGTGTAGACCGGATGCAGGTTGCCGGACTTGACGACGGCAACATGCGGCTAGAGTTCGAAAGAGAAGCAGGAAAGAGATGTGGTGGCGGCGATCAATGAAGACAGGACAATCTCTTTGTGGGATCGGTTCGAGAACTGCAAGAATCGATGAATGGTCTGGATCGAAACCAAGACCTGGCGGCTAGGGTTACGGTAGAGAGCCAAGAGGCTCTGATACCATGTGGTTTGGTATGAATTGATGGATCCCTCATTCCACATAAAGATTACATATATACAAGTTTTTCCTAACCAACTATCCACTATACAAGGAAAGGAATCAATCTAAATCAATTTAAATAAATACTATGATATACAAAATATATGTTGACTAATAGTTATCATTCAACTTCTTTGTTAGTGGTCAATTTTTTTACGTGGTAGTGTAGTTTGCGTAATTTGCTTTATGTACTGATTTTGGAAATCAATGAAACGGAGATGAGTTTATAAATGAAATTTCTTTGGTTAATTTTCTCAACGGATTTTTGAGGTGAATTAATTGTTCTATCAATGAAAGGGAGATGAGTTTATAAATGAAACTTCTATGGTTAATTTTCTTAATGAATTTTTTAGGTGAATTAATTATTCCATGCTAGTTCAAGTGTGACAACTTGAAGGGTGTTCTTGGAGTCTAGATTAGAGTCAAATGGTTATATGTATCTTGATTCAAATTTAGAATTGCCCAACAAGTTGTTCAAGTGGTGTATCTGTATCTTGTCGACCCGTTGTCTACCCGTTCTATCCAAATTTCTGTTTCTATCCGTTATCCTTACTCTGATTTACAACACAAGGTTACTTGGCTCCTATTAAATAGTCTATGTTGATGATACTGAAAATGATCTCATTGTGATCCGACAACTAAAGGATCGTTTGTTCAAACACTTTCAAACTAAGGATGTAGGAAGGCTATAATACTTCTGTTAGGAACAAAGCGGCGCAGCGGAACTAACACACACACGCACAAACGATTATAAAACAGAAAATAAACGACACAAGTATTTTACGTGGTTCGGTCCTAGTGGGGGACCTACGTCCACGGGCTGCAACTAGGTTTATCTCATTAATTTTGTGCAAAGATTACAATTACAACATAGGGTATATTTATAGATCAAAACTAGGGTTCCTAACCTTTTTTAAACCTCCTAATGCACTCAGCTGACATCCACGTGGCTCCAGGATTCACTCTTGCAAAATGAATCCACTTAGCTCTTCCCGATGCAGCGAGCCAAGACTTTAATACTCGGAAGTTGGTTCCCTTCTTCCAGCGATACGTAAACATGTACCTTCCCAAAGTCTTCAGTTAGATTCACCAATACTTCACTACAGTGGGTAATATGAAATGAAGTATACCAGAATCTCGAACCCAAGAGTCTTCACTGCCTTTACTGAGTCCCAATGCATCAACCCAGAAACATTCTCAGAAGCAAAATTTACCATCTTTGACATCGTCTCTAAAGAATGTCCCACACCTCCATGCAACTCCACCAAGTCAACTATGCTTAGCTCCCACTGTCCCTATTATCCCAACCCATACCAAGGATTCCGTGATCGTACACCCGATCATCTAACCCTAACCGAAAAAATCTTTAAATCGAGCAAATATCACCTAACTTCCCTTTTTTCACTTATGTCGTCACCAGCACACCATAACCGGAATACTTAAAACCCAAAGCATTCCAAACCTGTTGGGTCCATTTTCACCGGTTTTATCCCGCAATACCACAACCAAGTTCTTTTGACAAAACCAACCAACCGAAATCCAAACCGCCAAACCTTCGATTACACCCATCCCGTCCCGTCTTCAGCTATAAATAGCAAACAGGAAACAAATCGAAACAGTGAAACAAACACAGCAATGGCATGGGCTTGAACTTGACGGATGTTCTACCGAACATTGTCAAATGACCGATTTGCTCCTGCAATAAACCCCGTAGACAAATCTAAACCCGATACTGAATTTCACATAACCTAGTTCCCCAATTTATGGTTGATAATAAACAATAAAAAAACCCGAACTGAAACAAAAACTTTAACCTTTTACCCGGCGAATCCAAGAGTTTAAACCAAAAACTCTAATCAGCCGCTTCTAGAGTTTCAATCCGGTACTCAATCAAACCTTTTTATACCCGCGATACCAGAAAACCCGAGACTCCCGACCCGGCGCTTCACCTGCAAATCCGAGTGAAACCAGCAACTCCAAGAGATCCAAAATAGGAACTCTAATTGCAAAATCACTCCAAAAACAGCCCCGAAACAGCCCTGTTTTCTTCCGAAAAAGCCCTGTTTTCCTCCAAAACAACCCGGTTTTCTTTCCCCTTTTGCGCAACCTAGGGTTTGAAAAAACCCTAATTCCGGCGGCCCAAAAACAAGAAACCAGGCTGCGAATCAGCCCTGGAACAGCAGCAGCAGAAAAAACGAAAAAATTATGCCTGTACTGTTCACGCGCGGGAAAACAATGTTCACACTGACCAGAAAACACTGTTCACGCATGACCGGAAAAACACCGTTCATGCCGAAATCACTGTTCACGGACGGCGGCGGTACTGTAGCAGCTAGGGTTTTCCTTTGCGAATCGTTCTTCCGTGAAATACCGTGTGTAACAACGAGCCAAAAGCTCTGATACCATTTGTTAGGAACAAAGCGGCACAACTGAACTAACACACACTCACGCACAAACGATTATAAAACAGAAAATAAATGACACAAGAATTTTACATGGTTCGGTCCCAGTGGGGGACCTACGTCCACGGGCTGCAACTAGGTTTATCTCATTAATTTTGTGCAAAGATTACTATTACAACATAGGGTATATTTATAGATCAAAACTAGGGTTGCTAACGTGTTCTCCAAGTTAGGCCCAAATAAGAAAGATAGGGCCCCTTAGGGCCGGCTGCCTAATCCCCTTTATTCGAGACTCCAACCCTAACAACTTCCTAGTCACTAAAGTTGCACAATCAAAAGATGGAATTTCGATATCTCACCTTAGGTATCCTTGATGATGTCGCTCTATTAGATTGCGAACTAGTTGACACTCTGATAGATCCTAATGCTAACCTCAACATTGGAGGCTCTCGTAGATCAAACTTAAATGTCTCACATTAACTCACTTGAATTCTCTTTGTGACTCATTGGGTGACCCTACTACTGATTCTTAAGTACATCAAAGAAACTCTATGAAATCGTTTACTGTGTGAAAATATAGGTCATATGGAGATACAATGTTACTCAGATGCAAATTATGATGGATGTCCTTTTAGTTGAAGTCAAGATTCTATGTCTTATTTGGAGGCAACTTGGTTTCATGGAAAATCCAGATTCAAGATGTGGTAGCAACGTCAAGCACATAAGCTAAGTATCAAGCAATTGCAAATGTCGCATGTGAGCTTGTATGACTAGCAACTTCTCGAAGAATTGAGGCTTTGCAAGATTTCCCCAATGAACCACAAATGTAACAAGGAAGTTACACATTGCCTCTAATCTATTTTTTCGTGATAAGACAAAGCAAATTTGATTGTCACTTCTTCAGTGAAAAGATTGTTGATGGTATCATTTGACTAAGTATGTTAACTCTAATGCCTAGCTAGCTGATGTGTTTACAAAGTTACTTAGAGGTCCTTAGGTTAAATATATATGTAACAAGCTTGGAGCATATGATATAGACGCGCCAACTTGAGGAGAATATATTAAGGTTGGGCCCATCTCTGCAAGTCCAATTAGGGTTTTGTCCTCACGTCTATAGATGCTTATACATTGTATTACTTTTACACATTGTGAAGACAATATCTCTTTTACCTTCATAGGAAGCAAACAAGTGCCAACAAGAAGCTAGCTTATGAACAGAAGCCTATGGTGAATGTGTCGAGGAACAAATGGGTCTTTAATAGCTAACATTTTGTTGTCGTATAATCACTACAAAGAAATCAGTCCAACCTTTAAATATAATGCATTTATTGAACTTTTTTACACATCAAATCCTAGGCTATTTTTCACAGGACTAAGACTCCCAAGTATGAAAGGAAAAGACTAAAGAGAACACAACAATATAGTAATTTTTTGCCTTAATAGTTACGACTGATATTATATGTAATTCAATCTTCCACTATCAGTGTAATTCCAATAATCAACTCTTATCAAGTAAATGACGTTCACTTAGGTATTGAGATCTATGTAATGAACTTCTCCCCTATTCAGGGTGCCTGTAATTAGAAAGACAAGTGTATCATGGGTGAGGAGTGTGACAATTTGTGTTTGACGAATATGTGTTAGGATCTATTATGTAATTAACTGAAGTATATGCTACATTGATTTTTGTGTCGTAATCATCTTGATGGATTTTTTTATCAGGAATTTGAGGGAGTTGTTCAAGTTAGATGCTGCAGAGTATATGATGTCTATATGTGGTGATGGTGGTTTAAGGGAGCTTTCTTCTCCGGGGAAAAGTGGCAGCATTTTCTATCTCTCTCATGATGACAAATTTTTTATTAAAACCTTAAGAACATCTGAGCTCAAGGTTTGAATTTACTGAAACATGTGTGTGGCACTTATGGAAGTTATATACTGTGTTTTATACATTTATTCTGTGACTGTTACATATATTCTAGTTTTATATGATGCCTCTTCGTGTGTCGATATTGTCTTCTTCCATATTTATTTTGCACATGCTAAATTAGTCATTGCTATCACCATTTTGAATGCCATAAAATAAGCAACCACTATATCAATTATCTTATTCCCCCTCCATATGGTCTTACAAGTTAAGCTCAACCAAAGAGTCCGGAAGAGGTTCATGTTGATTAATATGTAGAGGTGCATGCATAGTAACATAGGAATATGAATGTAACCAAACTGAAGAATTGTAGCAACTTGGTATTTCTTTTTGCTTGTTTCGAAGCAGTTATTGCTTTGTTTTATGATACTTCACAATTACTCATAGGAGAGGCTTAGACTAGCACGTACCGTAATTCACACCCTCATGACATTTAAGACTTGGATTTTGCATAACTTTGTAAAAGAGATATTGCACCTACTACACAAATTATTTTCTCATTGCCAGCTACTATATATGATAGCTTACTAAGAAAAATAAAATACTACCAATATAAAGACAAATTGTAGAAATCTGTTTCAAGATTACACATTTCTCACTTAATTGAAAATGGTAATTTTTAATGAGAGATCACATACTCTCTGCATTTTTGCTATCATTTGGAATAATACATACATCATCAACAAATTCAACTCATATTTATGCTGACAAAATAAACATGTCTATCTAGTATGAGCAACTTCAATCTAAGGAAGTATTTTAGTCTTCCAAGGACTTTCACATCAAGCTCTTTCCAAGATAACATTGGAATTATGTGTCTGAATACATTGATTGTCAGGATGATGGTGTGGGTTTTGGATACTACTAATTGTAATATTCACAATATCATACATTTAAGTTTTGAGGGTGTGGATTTTTGTTAATCTTCACTCATGCATGTCTGCTTTCTTCCTTGGTTGTTCCTGCATAGTACTGCTTCTCTAATTTAAGTGAATTCATAATTGGTTAATCTAGCTTTCACACTATTTTTGCATGGCTTAGGAATTGTGCATTTTTGTTTCTGAATGAAAAGAATAAATCTTTCATAATTGTTTTATGATGTATGTTAGGTTTTACTGAAGATGCTTCCTAGCTATTACAATCATGTGCAGTCACATGATAACACTCTGATCACTAAATTCTATGGCATCCATGAGATAACACTGAGAGGTGGCAAGAAGGTATTTGAACTTTTATCCACTTTTCCGGCCTCCTTAGTTTTTCATGATCAATGTAATTCATTTTGTTTTATTCTCATCTTTAGGTAGAGTTTGTGGTCATGGGAAATATGTTTTACACAGAACTGCGGATACACCGTCGTTATGATTTAAAGGGTTCTCACCAAGGAAGAAGTACAAATAAAGATGACATCAAAGAGGGCACTACTTTAAAAGACCTTGATCTTGCTTATGATTTCCATATGGACAAGTCACTTCGTGATGCACTTTTCAAGTAAGTTAGTTATTTAACAGCTTTCTTTATGAGTTTCATTTATACTATAATTTATTCTATATCACTGGACATCCCTCCGAACTTTATGCAGACAAATCCATCTGGATTGTGCGTTTTTAGAATCTCAACAGATTATAGATTATAGCCTTCTTCTGGGATTGCATTTTAGAGCCCCTGAGCATTTGAAGGCACACTTAGTACCACCAGACGCATTCCACAGGCCTCAGAAAACTCCTGCTAATGATAGTGAGTTTTCTGTCTTCATTCTTAAGCTTGTAACGACCTATATTTTAGGATCTCACCAGATTCTATATTTCTTTTGAACACCAGTACCATGTGCATATATTATCCTTATTCTATATTTTAGATGATATTTATAATATCACATGCTCTTTAAAGGTTCAACATGTCATACGGACCTTTCGATTCCTCCAAAGGGACTTCTCCTAGTGACGCATGAACCGAGTTCTGTAAACACCGCACCAGGCCCACACAGTAGAGGAAGTACCATGAGGGCATATTCTGTAGGGGACAAGGAAGTTGATCTCCTTCTTCCTGGTACTGCAAGGTATTGCATTTTCTGTGGAATATTCTTTGTCCATTTACTGTTACTGTTTTGGACAGATTGCAAAAAAAGTTTTACGTACATAGTCGTGAACTGGATGAGATATATTTCCATAGCAGTTGATACTAGTAAATAAAAATAGAAAAATGGGCGGGTCTGATAACGGGTCAAGGCGGGCCGGGCAACCCAAACTTTTTTTTGTTTTAAATTTGTAAATAAGTATTGTGTTTAAAATGATCATGAAGGTATTATATTACAAAAATAATCTAATTTTCTAATGTGATTTAGGAATTTTGTATACATACGAATGTATTTCGGATGACTTTCAACTTGTTTGACACGTTTCTTTTTTAGTAAAATCCTTTAGCTTTTAACTGATTTAACTGGTTAGATATATAATATAACACAAATCGACCAATTTGTAGGTAAATATGTCATAATTGTGACCTCTACTTAAAATTATGTTCGGCTATTGCAAAATTCACTTTTAACTAACAAAGTCAAAATGTAAATTGTGTTCGGACAGTGTTAGTTTCATCAGTGAAATGTTTCTTTATTTTTCAAATATGTATATAGAGTAAGGTGACTCCAGTCGATTCTGTGTTGTCAAAAGCCCTCCAGGCGAGCGCCTAGACACAAATTTAAAGCCCAGCCCAGCTATAGCGCCTGGAGGTGACCAAGGCGCATATCTGGGCTTTTTTTGCAAAGGCTAGCTCAGGCGAGGGCTTTTTGTCAGGCGCCAAATCAACCAAGGCGTGGGCTTTATTCATTCAGGCGCAATCCAGTAATTAATTTCAATTTTTTTTTGAATTTTTTTGACTATTTTTTAGTCTTTCACCGGTGGCTGACCCTAGAAAAAATAGGGACTACCAAATTAATTCCAAATCAACGATCTTTTGTATATATATACACACCATTGAAGGTTACAGAATAACAAATTGAAGTTTTAAGAAGCAAGAAATGGTATTCGAATTTTGGTATTACTTTTGATTATCTATTACTTTTATCTTTTGGTACTAGTTATAATAGTTTTTTTTAATATTAGTGGTGTGGTATTAGTTTTCAATGTATAATATACTTTTTGTTTTTTTCCCTCTATATGCGCCTTTTTTATCTCAGGACCTCGCTTTTTTTGCTTCTAGCGCCTAGGCCCGAAGCAGTGCCTATGCGCCTTGAGTGCGCCTATCGCATTTGACAACACAGAGTCGATTAAGGTTTGTAGAGGGCAGTGCACTTATGCAGCCTCACACTAGCAGTTTGCAAAGATGTTTCGGTGACTTGAACTGTGACCTTTTGGTAAAAAATCAGGAAATGGTTTCCTAATTCTATGCTCCAAACCTCAACCCTAATAGGTTGCAATATTCCCGTTTACTTATAAATGGGTTGATTTCAAACGGGTCAAATAAAAAAGATAAACTAAACATGTCAAATTGGTGAACGTCTTCCAAAGTCTATTTTTAATTATTGTAGTAATATTATTTTTGTAATCACAATCCATCCATTAATTATTTATTAAAAATGACAGTGTTTGCAGTCCAACTTAACTCGACCAAGACCATTTTGACTAGTTACCCATCTCTAATAAAAGATCTTAGGCAAAATTTATTGATTTTAAATTAATATAGACTTTAATGTTAATCTCCCTTCCTACTTTAACTGATGATCTATGAAAACCCAATTTCAGGTTACGGGTGCAGTTAGGCGTGAACATGCCAGCTCAGGCAAACCATAAGGTTTCACAGGACATTTCAGGTTCCCTGGAAGCTGAACTTTTTGAGGTCTATGATGTTGTTCTTTATCTCGGTATAATTGACATACTGCAAGAATACAACATGAGGAAAAAAATTGAGCATGCTTGTAAATCTCTTCGGCACGATCCCATGTCAATATCCGTTGCTGATCCCAAGTTTTACTCTAAACGTTTCTGCAGTTTTCTGGAGAAAGTTTTCCCTGCTGATATTTAAACTAACATGTATATGTATATACATACATACATACATACATATATATATATAAATATACATACATATATGTTGTGATATTATATGTGTAGTAAATCATATTTTAGTGAATAAATTTGTAAGTCTTCTCAACAATGTATGGGGCCTGAGGTTGAAAGGTACAAATGTATGAGAAAACATCAATGTCTTGTACAATTCATTGAAAATCGGCAACCACTTGTACAACAGTTTTAGATGTACCCCCCCTATCCATGCTCATTGCTAATCACTAATCAACCATTGTTTGTGTTTTGACTTTTGACTTTTTTTGACCCTTTTTGTCTTTCTGACCAAAAACAAGACATGGGTCTTTTCTTTACAAAAAATGCAGGGTTGGATTCAGGCCCTTTCGTGTGTGGACTTGCAATAAAATTTCTGGAATTCACAGCAAATGATGGGCCCACAATCTGGTGGTGAATGTGATGGCACACTACTAGACTACATAATGTAAGTTTTTTTCTTCTTCAAACATTTTTTATATTTTCTATTACTCATATTTCTTTATAAGAAACATTCATTTGATTTTTGTTAATCCCACAATCCGAAGTTCGTTTAATTTATTTGAAAAATGTGAAATCGTCTTAGAAAATGCAAGCTCAATTTTTAGCACGTGATATGGTTTAGATCTCCGTCTCTTATCTCTCTTCCACTCCATAAACCTCGGACAATTCCCGATTTTGTTCCTCCCATGATCAAAAGCTAAAAAATGGTTTCTTTAGTTCTTGATTGTTTTGTGGTTCTTCGTTGAACTCGCCCCCATAGGATATATATATATACACACACATATAGGGAGGATTAACTACAAAGTGGATTTTCTTTAAAAAATGTATGAAGTAATTTATGCATTTGATCAAACTAATCTAATGGCTAAGATTGATTTAGAAGTTAATTAACGGCCAGAAGGGTAAGATAGAAATTTTGCCCTCATGTTGACTTCTTTTTTTTCATTAAATATTAGTTCCACCATACATTTTAAACTCAACTAACTTTTTTATACAACATTATTTAAAAAAAGAGTTACACCATAAAATCGAGTATATTCTTATATTTAATTTGAGTATAGTATTGTTAGATTTTATAAAAAAAACGATATGTTCTTAGAAAAACATAATCGACTACATGAAAACTGTGCTGGTTACCATTAACAACACCATTAACTACGCGCATAAATGACACAAATACCCCTCACCCATGGAACAAGCACCGTACACGTGACGCATTCTCCTTACTTCTTACACTTCTTTTTCGGCAAAATCCACCTTGTATGGGAATATATATATATATATATATATATATATATATATATATATATATATATATATATATATATATGTGTGTGTGTGTGTGTGTGTGTGTGTGTTTTTTTAATTTATTTGAAAAATTGTTTACATGAACAATGTGGATCTATCTTAGAAATGCAAGCTGCTATTAAAAAAACCCATAATATATATATAGAGAGAGATCCAATTTGCATGATATACAAATGACTGTAGCGGTATGTGATGGCTCTGAGAACTGGAAAAAAAAAAGAATAGGAAGTTAATTTATTTGACGAATTGTTCCAACGTCTAAATTGATTAATCCATCAATCAAAATTGAAATTGAAACATATAGCCAGCCAGCCAGCCACTTGGTATTTATTATTTTGATTTGATGTGTCCTTGTCAAATTGAATTACAACTGCAGAGGATTCAGGGTCCTTTTTTGGTGGTATCTATATCTAAATATAAGTCACTTATAGTATATATTTTGTTGTTTCTTTTCCATATTTTAAGGCTCCATTTGCATCAACGTTGTCACTTTCTTTTAAATTTCTCTATATGCCTTTTATATGGTTGTGCTCCATCAATTTCATGTCGAGTCGAGTTTAAGTGACAATAAACCGGCTTATATGTTTTTAATTTCTTTTTTGTTTCATGAATTTCGGTTGGATTTTTAGATTTTTTTTATTTGTTTGTTACGACGTGTAAGTGTAATAACCGTGTTTAAACTCTAGATTACTGACCGTCATTTACTGTCACATCAAATTCCATCATGTTTTTTTCTAACAATACCTCATTTTATAGGTAAGAAAAGGATACATTATCTAATTAATTTATTTGTATAATTAGTTTATCTTTACTCTAAGTACTAAATTAGTATAAAATGTAATAAATTTTTAACATTCAATGATGCAGAAATTAAAACTATAACTTCTCAAAGTTCTATATAACTTGTTTAATATCATTGGGGTTGGTGGCCTAATTGCCGAGAAAAATCCTCTAGGAACACCAAGGTTTGAGGATGTCATGGGTTCAAGTCTCATTCCTACGGAATTAAGTAATTTGCCTTTCAAAAAAAACTTGTTTAATTTTTTTTAAGTCAATATTCCTCTTAGTATACTTAATGATGTTTCATCTTCTATTTTGATCATCCCTTTTATTTATTCCTTGTAGCTAATGTTTGTTTCTTTCGGTTTTATTTGATTTTCATTTCTTGTATTTGACTGGTCCTTTTTTTGTTGATTGACACTTTCGTTCTTCTACTTAGCTTTGTTAATTGATTTGAAAATCAGAATTTATCGTCATTAAAATAAGGAGTGCATTTCACAATCTATGGACCATGTATGCACTAAAAGAGGTACAATGGACGAAGGTAAACCTAACATCAAAGCTACAATACAATCCATGTCTAACCACCAAGTTTGGAACGTGTTTGATAAAAAAAAATAGTAAGATTAACGTCGTGCAAACGGTTGCAAAGGTTTCGAGCACAACTAGTGCATACTTATAAAGTACTAGTAGTTGCAAAGGCCAAAAGGTTTTTGTCGAACACAAAGTGTTAATAATGATGGAACTTTTAACAACTAACCATGCATAAGTCTATTGGAACTCTTAACTACCATGTAGCCAAATATTGTGACTATTATTTAACAAATGAATGTGAAAATTATGTTTCATAATGAATGTAAACAATTCCGGTAAGGTATGAAAGCGTTAGAAAACCTTTATGGATTGAAGCACACATCTTGAAGTTAAAATCGTAGTTTTGATGAACAAATGAGCTTGAATTAATCACAACAAAAAAAACATTCGTATTGTGTGGGAAGTCTAGTGGAAGTGTTATAAGCCTCTTTAAGTCTTGTATGTACTTTACACGCCACTAACAGGAAATAACATGCCCACATTGCACTAGAGGCGCAAAAAAAAATCGGTTTAGGATCTCAAACTGGTTTTCAAATCGACCTAAACCGATTGTTAAACCAGTTTCAAATCACCTGTTTGTAAACCTATAGACTGATGGTTTAAATCGAACCGAACCGATCCAAACCCCTCAAAAACCGGTCAAACCCCCCTCTCAAACCGGTTTCAAACCAAACCGGTTTTGACTGTCGTGACCAAACCGAATTTATGCACGTCTACCTTGCACAATCTCTAGTCTTTTCCACAAAGACCATGGAGTACTATTCTTTATTCTATAAATAAAGATTTATAGAGATAGATTAAGACTACTTTTTAGATAAAGTCAATGTATATATAAATAAAGTTTATTTAATAGAGGATTGATCTATAATATGTTTCATGACGTGGCATTGATTAAGACTCAATATCTCAGCTCACATATTGAGTGAGAACACATGAATAGGATCCCACATGCTTCTATCACCGGATCTATCATTATGTTATGCTATGTTATATATTTGGTTTGATGTCTCATGTGTATAGGTGTGACTAAATCCCTATAAGAAACAACATATGACAGTTAATGATATTCCTAAGTACTTGAGAATGACTAAGGATATTTTCTTGGTCTATAGAGTATTTAAATAGTATCTTGGTGTAAAGGGTTACACAGTTGCGGGTTTCCAACTCAATAGAGATGATTTTAGATTGCAATAAGGAGACGTGTTTATTTTAATGGTGGAGCTATTAGTCGGAAGAGTTTTGAACAAAGTACCACTGCGAACTCCACTACAAAAGTTAAGTACATAACATCAGCCTTATGCAACCAAGAAAGGTGTTTTGATGAACTTCATTGCAGTCTTGGGATGTTAGCTAGCATCGCGAACCCTATTGACGATTATTACGACAACTTAGTGTGATTATGTAAGAGAAAAAATACGGATCACATTATTGTTGAATATACTTAGCATGGGCTCCCTGATTTTTCGCTTAGTAGTGTTAATTTATACGTATTCGGCCGATTTTTCGTTCAATAGTGTTAATTTATACGTATTCGGCGAAAATTTTATAGTTCCGGCCCCCCTGTTAGGAAAAAAAAATCCCGCCCCCCTGTATTTTTCTTCAAGCTTCGCCACTGATACTTAGGAATATCACCTCATACAATAGATTGTTCACAGAGGATATGTTAAGATTTGTAGAGTGATAAAGCGGCGTATTGCGGAATCGTTGACAAAGTTGATCCTGTAGTCGAACATGATTACCACACTAGAACCATATGAACGAGATGTTTTAATGAACAACTTAAAGGCAATTTCATATACAAATATTGTCTTCCTTTGTTTGATATTCATAATATTAGTATAGGCATATTATGTACTCAAAGTATCTTTAGATATAAGAGACATGCGAGATATAAGTAGTCATTAAATGATTTATTCCACTTACACTAAGAGATATATCTTTATATATTGGCAATTGAAACTAACTGGTAGTTTTACCCGTCGCGCGTTGCGGCGGCTTCGAAACGTACCCTAACTCGAATTCCCGTGTCACGCGGCGTGAAGCGTATCTTAAATGTTTGAGGCGGTTAAAAAAGAAATATACTTAGATACATAAAAAAAACTTACGAGGTTATGTCTATTCGTTTAACCCTGAAAGAAAATGTAAAAAACAAAAGAAAAAAATGTTTTGGCAACGATAAAAAAATACCAAAATGCGTGTTTGAGAAATCTAAGTTATAAAATATCAAAATGCGTGATTGGGAACATAAGGAATACCAAAAGTATAAAATAAAGTAATTCCACATCGACCTTAATTAAACGTAAATCATTGAAAAAAATGTTAATTAACTAAAGTGGGTAAATAAATTGAAAAAAAAAAAATAACACAGGACTCGAACCCGGGTGAATGGTAGGAGAGGGCACTTAGGGGAGAGTTTGTGAACCAACCCAACCACCTAGAAATTGTGTTTGGTTTGCTTGAAATAGATATTTAGACAAAATATTTCTGCTTTGTAAAAAAATTATACATATTGGCCAATCAGAGAGAGTGAATACGTTGCATTTTAAAGAGTCACGTATCACATTGCGTTTAATAGCTAAAAAAAAGTAATAAAAAAAATAAATCAAAAAAAGAAAGAAAGGAAAAAAAAAAGTTTGTTAAACATGAGTTGAAGCATAGGAAAGGAAGCACCAAACCATTAAACCACCAACACTAAATTTTAATTATATATTGAAAAAAAGAATATAAAATATATAAAATTAAAGGGAAAAAAATAGAAAAAAATGGAAACAGAAGGACTCGAACCTGCGTGGGAAACATAAGGAAACATGGGTGTCATGGCTACCCACAACCCCATTATTTTAGTCACACTCCAACTGAAATTAAGGAAACATAATACAAACAAAGACCCACTTGCAGTGCAGCAATGAAGAATACCCATACCCCATACATGCTATGACCCATGCCCATGCATGCAAAACCTGGTACACAACAATCCACTCTGTTTGAATTCTCCTTGTCCTCAAGGTGAAGGTCGGTGTTTTCCGATTCATCAAGGATCGAGGCATAGCACACTTGTGTCCCGGCACCTGTCATCACAATAGTAGCATGCCGGACATGAAGTTCAGCTCTAGTGAGACGTCGGCCAGCATTAGGAGCCGGAAGGGCCAACCGGGGGTGGGAGCTGGTCCCAAAAGGCCTGTAGCAGGTGGTTCTTTACCGGAATCAAATACTTGGCCCAACATCAATTTTTCTTCCACGAGATGTGCCATACCAATTGTGACATTTCGGATTTTCATTCGCGCACTTGTAATATGTTTATCGTGTAATCATTCTCAAATTAAATAAAATACAAGTGTTTTTATTTAGTTTTATACAGTAAGTATTTTATTTTTATTTTTACGGATTTAAAATAATTAAAATTTTATGAGTTTTAAAAAAACTTATATAAAAATTTATATAAAGATCTAAATTTAAAAGTTTCATATCTAATAAAATAACCTATTTAAATAAGATAATTGACCTTTATAAAAAAAATTTACTTATAATAATAATAATATAAGTTTATAAATTATGTTTGAAAATTAAAAGAAATTAGATTAATTATTCTTATAAAAGTTAAGGGGTTGTTTTGAAACTTTTTAAACAAGAAGGTTTTAAGTTAAAAACCGGTTAAGGGACTAAACATGGACAAACCAAACTATAAGGACTCATCCGTAATTATCTCAGAGGCTAAATTAAATAAAAGCCAAACTTCAGGGACTAAATCTGCCAAAACCCTTTTCGCAAATCCGGTTATCTCCTACATTGTCCGGCGGTCCGAGATAGTTTCCGGCGAACACCCCGACAGGGCTGTTCCCTGCACCTCGACAGCCGCTACAGTCATCCCTGAACTCGTCTTCCCCATGCGAACAAAAGGCCCCGACCAATTGGTCTCCCCAACATACGAATCGCCTGATCTTGTTGGTGGCCGAGAACCCACGTCTTGAATTCGAGCCCGACAGTCAACCTCCACGCGTATTTAATAGCTCGTTAGCTTCGTCTCGTCCAGACGAGTGTCGGGACGTGCCCAATTGCACGCTTTGTCATAAGAAACGAACTCGGCTATAAATAGCCATAGTCGGACCTGCTCTCGCTACCCCTCTTCCACCCAATCTCACTCCAAATTGACGGCACCATTACAATCGCCATCTCTGTGTGAAGCTGTGACCAAGGTTGTAGAGGCTAATCCCATCCAGAAGCTCGATTCTCATTCTGGACATTCTCGGATTTAAGACTCTGCCGTCCAACCCCTTTACGACCACGGAAGAATCCTCAACTTCGTTTCTTTACTTTATGTTATCATAAGGCAAGCTGAACCAATCGAAGTCACGACTCCAAACCATCGATTTCCGGACAAACTGTTGTTCTGAAAAAAAATTACTGTTTTATTTTCTAAAGTCTGGGCCATCGAAACTACTTAGTTTCGATTGAGTAAATGATCAATCGAAACTAGTAGTTTCGATAGATGGTAGTTTCGACAGTCTGTGTATCACTTGTAAATGATCAATCGAAACTAGTAGTTTCGATAGATGGTAGTTTCGACAGTCTGTGTATGACTTGTAAATGGTCAATCGAAACTAGTAGTTTCGATTGAACATAGTTTCGATACCTGTCACAACTATAAACAGTTTCGATCAAATCAGTAATTTCAAGTAAATTTGGACCAACTTTTTATGCAAATAACACTAAGAAATGTTATTATAAACCTGTACACAATTAAATACTAATACGCACATGTAAACATACAACAATACCCATTTATCTACATAGGGTTTCATCGTGCTTAGACTTCAACATCTTTATCACCTATACGCGTGGAAAAATACCCGCTTGCAAGGTGAGTTACATAGCCCCTATTTTACATTTTTACACATCTTGGGGTGAAACATTATACATGCTACTCACATTGTTTATACGTGTTATACATGTGGACTATATGCTTATTATCTTGGGTGTACATACATTTAAACACAAGAAAACCAACAGTGATATTAATAGATCTATTGTGCCTGACCAGCCCACCCGGTTAGGGTGTTTATTACTGCATACTCGGATATAGCCGCGTGTTATATTCAAACATATCGGATATAGTGGGTAACTATATTCAAACATACCGGACTTAGCTGTTGTGCTATGTTCAAGCGCGTCAATCAAGGTTTGAATTGCGCTTAGATAAATGATACACCATATATGCTATGTTTAACAAGATAAACAATGAGTTGCAAAACGTTTTTCTCTACTACTTATCGGAACTACAAAACCTATGTACTCACCAACTTTTTAGTTGACACTTGATTTAAATAATGTTTCAGGTTTGGATATGTGATTGCTTGCTGAAGATTCCTCCACTTAAGAACTATGGACCTAGTTAAATAAATCAATGTTTTGAACTAGACTAGGTTATTTGAAATGTATTGTATTTGGATCTTTGTTGTCTTTAAATTTAATTAATGAAATATGCAACATTTTAGTTATCATGTGCTTTTGAACAATCATTTCATTGTTCGCCTCGATGATTCCGCCATCGGTCGGGGTGTGACAGATTGGTATCAGAGCCATGGTTATAGGGAATTAGGTTATTAGACACAATGACCTAGACTATAACCCTAGGACTCCCTTTTATGTGTTATGTGCTAAATGATTAATTGTTATGTGAATTATTTGTAATTAGGTATTATTTGAATTTTCCCAAGTTTGTTACATGAGACTTATACATACAAGGCTTAAATACATGATACATACTTTACATACACATTTGACAAACAAACTTATGCAAACAAATACACTACCCATCCTTATCTTTACTCTCTACTAACCCGTATTAATTGCAACATTCCCACACATTTTATACTCATAGACTCTCAAGTCTATGAAAATCTTGAAAAATCTCGTCAATGACTTAGTTTCTTGAAACCAGTAAAAGACACGTGCAATCTGGAAGGGTGACACCTGTACATTGGGTTTTCTGTCTAGGAAAGCATTTTGTATAAATCCAAATAAACGGACCCGTATGCTTTCCTGGGAATTCCTGAAGTGAGTGATTACCTATAGGCTAAAGCATGTCTCCTTGAAAGTTTTGAGGAATTATTTAACGTTGATAAGTCATGTATTCGCAAGAATACGATCCGAACTTAAACTCAAAATTTGGGGACATTATAGCGAGATAGGAAGAACTAGACGAACATGCAAAGCAAATCATTATTTCGGGTGCACACGTAATAACGATTTGTAGTGCATGCAAGTCCCGGCAATTCCTATTACGCGAATAATGATCTATAACATCATGTTCTATCCGGAATAGATGGTTTAGTTTCCCCCATCAACTTTGAATAAATACACATGCACTGGCACGCGTCATGATAAACCCCGCTTTCTGCTTATATTATTTCCCACTATAACTCATATATATCCATCTTATCTAAAATGTCATTGTCTTTTCTTATGGTGTTAGAATGCCTCCTCGACGTACAAACTCTAGAACTTCCAACCCGGATCTTGCTACTCTCCTTGCCCAGCTGATGGGGCAAATGACTCAAGCCAATAACAACAGTGACGGGTCTGACAACATCCAAGGAAACGGTGGTACCAACCCGCCTCAATGTACGTTTAAGCACTTTAACTCGTGCAATCCTACAAAATTCTTCGGGACTGAAGGTCCTACCGGCCTACTTCAATGGTTTGAAAGCATGGAAAGCACATTCCTAAACAGCGACTGTCCCGATAATCTTCGGGTTCGCTATGCCACAAGTGTACTTCAAAAGAGAGCCCTCACTTGGTGGAACGGTGAGAAACGCACTCGTGGTGTTGAGGTTGCTACATCTTTATCATGGGATGATCTGAAGAAAGCCATGACTGATGAATTCTGTCCTCGAAATGAAATGATGAAGCTCGAGACGGAGTTTTGGGATCTTGCCCAAGACAGCGGGGATAATCTGGCTTACACCACCCGATTTCAAGAGCTGAGCCTATTGGTGCCCCATATGATCACTCCCCTTGCTCGTGAAATTGAAAAATACATAGGCGGGCTGCCTATGCAAATTCAAGATGCTGTGTTAGGAAGCAATCCTCCTACACTTGAAGCTGCTATCCGTCTATCCGTTACACTATCCGACAACCATGTCAAAGCCGGAACCTTAACAAGAAAGGGTTCCAAGAAGGTTGTCTCTACTCTTGCGGCCGTCCAAGATGTAAAACCCGAGTCTTCTAACCGCAACAAGAAACGAAAGGGTCGAAACTTCGCCGCCGTAACTCCCGCTGTACCTGCTATTCAAGTGGCCTCTTTGGGTCAAAACCCGAAACCTTATCTGGGCCCAAATCCCCAATGCCCGACCTGCAAGTACCATCATCCTGCCAACTCACCATGCCTATTGTGTTCAAGCTGTGGACGATATGGACACGTGGTGACTACTTGCGGTACCCGTCCTCCCGTCCATTAAGCTGCTCCAACCAACCGTCCAAACTATCCGGCACTTCTCAATGGTCGCGCATGTTACGAATGTGGAGACCCAAACCATTTCCGTGACCGATGCCCAAAACTTCATCATCAAGGTGGTCCCCAAGGACGAGCGTTTAATATAAACGCTAATGAAGCACAAGCAAACAACGACGTGATAAACGGTACATTTCTCGTAAACAATCATTATGCAACCATTTTATTTGATACCGGTGCCGATAGGAGTTTTGTGTCTCTTGTCTTTGAATCTCGACTTACTAAACAAAGAACGAAACTTGACAATTCTTATTCCGTGGAGATGGCAAACGGAAAATCTATTACTATAAATTCTGTTATCCGCGACTGCAATCTCGAGCTTAATAATCATGAATTCTCTGTTGATCTCCTTCCAATGCAACTGGGAAGCTTCAATATTATAATTGGCATGGACTGGTTATCCAAGCACCATGCCGAGATTATTTGCTACGAAAAGTGTATTCGTATACCTCTCCCTTCGGGTGACACATTAGTTATTTTCGATGAAAAACCGTGTCGTGGTCTTCAACTCATGTCTTGCACATTAGCACAAAAGTACTTGCGGAAAAAGTACGTTGCATTCTTGGCCCATGTAGTTGACACGAAAGACAAGGGTAAGAAATTGCAAGATATTCCGATCATTCGAGACTTTCCTGAGGTATTCCCCGAGGATTTACCCGGCCTTCCTCCTCCTAGACAAGTAGAGTTTCGTATTGACCTTGTGCCCGAAGCAACCCCCGTGGCAAAAGCTCCCTATCGTCTTGCACCTTTCGAGATGCAAGAGCTCGCAAGTCAATTACAAGAACTCTCATCTAAAGGATTCATCCGCCCGAGTCATTCACCTTGGGGTGCTCCCGTGCTATTCGTAAAGAAAAAGGATGGATCGTTTCGAATGTGCATCAATTATCGTGAACTCAACAAGCTTACAATTAAGAACCGTTATCCTTTACCCCGTATCGACGATCTTTTCGATCAGCTTCAAGGTTCAACATGTTTCTCCAAGATTGACCTTCGTTCCGGATACCATCAACTTCGTGTTCTCGATGAAGACATTCCAAAGACTGCCTTTCGGACTAGATATGGTCACTACGAGTTCATGGTCATGCCTTTCGGTTTGACTAATGCACCTGCGGTCTTCATGGACCTCATGAACCGTGAGTGCAAACCTTATTTGGACAAGTTTGTGATCGTCTTCATTGACGACATCCTCATCTATTCTAAAACAAAAGCGGAGCATGAACAACATCTTCGTTTGATTTTGGAGCTCTTGAAGAAAGAACAACTATACGCCAAGTTCTCCAAGTGTGAATTCTGGCTAAAAGAGGTTCAATTTTTGGGACACATAGTCAACGATAAAGGGATTCATGTGGACCCGGCAAAAATCGAAGCGGTAAAGAATTGGAGTACTTCTAAGACTCCTACCGAGATTCGTTCATTCCTTGGACTAGCAGGTTACTATCGTCGCTTCATCTCAAATTTCTCCAAGATTTCGGTTCCGCTCACTGCCTTGACTCACAAAGGTAAATCTTACGAGTGGGGACCCAAGAAAGAGGAAGCTTTTCAAACTCTCAAACACAAGCTCTGCAATGCTCCTATTCTAACTCTTCCTAGTGGTAATGACAACTTTGTCGTTTATTGTGATGCATCCAACCAAGGTCTTGGTTGTGTTCTAATGCAACGTGGCCAAGTAATTGCATACGCATCACGACAGCTCAAAATCCACGAGAAGAACTATACGATCCATGATCTCGAGCTTGGTGCTGTCGTTTTCTCCTTGAAAATTTGGAGACACTATCTTTATGGCACCAAATGCGTGGTTTTCACCGACCACAAAAGCCTCCAGCATATTTTCAATCAAAAAGAGCTTAATATGAGGCAACGTCGATGGATTGAACTTCTTAACGACTACGACTGCGAGATTCTCTACCACCCCGGCAAAGCAAATGTTGTAGCCGACGCCTTGAGTCATAAAGAACGTATCATGCTTCATAGTGTTTGTATCCATAATGATATCCAAGCCCGTATTCTCAAAGCACAACACACCTCGGTTACCGAGGGAAACATGTATCAAGAGATGGCATGTGGTGTAGAACTCTTGCTAGAATCCAAAGCCAACGGCTTATTATATTACTTGGACCGTATCTGGGTTCCCGATCGCGACGACCTTCGTATATTTTTGATGAACGAGTCCCACAAAACTCGATATTCGGTACATCCCGGAGCTGATAAGATGTACATGGGTCTTCGTCAGCAATATTAGTGGCCCGGCATGAAAAAGGATATTGCCCTCTTTGTGGCAAAATGTTTAATTTGTTCTAAAGTGAAGGCCGAACACCAAAAGCCTTCCGGACTCCTCGAGCAACCAGAAATTCCCATGTGGAAGTGGGAGAACCTCGCTATGGACTTCATCACCAAACTTCCACGCACTTCTAGTGGGCACGATAGTATCTGGGTTATTATCGACCGACTTACAAAGTCTGCTCATTTCATGCCTATTTGTGAGGACTATCGACTCGAGAAATTGGCTCGGATCTACATTGATGAGATCGTAAGTCGTCACGGAATCCCTTTGAACATCATCTGCGATCGTGATTCGCGATTTACTTCCCGATTTTGGCAATCATTACAATCTACGCTTGGTACTCGTTTGGATTTAAGTACGGCTTACCATCCTCAAACTGATGGACAAACCGAGCGAACAATCCAAACTCTCGAGGATATGCTTAGAGCTTGTGTCATTGACTTTGGTGGCAATTGGGATTCTCACCTACCACTGCTCGAATTTTCCTACAACAACAGCTACCACACAAGTATTAACATGGCACCGTTTGAAGCTCTTTATGGACGGAAATGTCGTTCACCGATTTGTTGGAACGAAATTGGTGAAGCACAAATCACCGGTCCCGAACTTATCCAAGAGACCACCGATAAAATCTCTCTTATCCGTGACAACATTCGGGTAGCAAGGAGTCGGCAAAAGCGCTATGCCGATAAAAGACGAAAACCCTTGGAATTTCAAGTTGGGGATATGGTTCTCCTAAAGGTATCACCTTGGAAGGGCGTAGTCCAATTTGGAAAGAAAGGAAAACTTGCACCTCGATATGTGGGTCCATTCAAGATACTCGAAAGGGTAGGAAAAGTGGCCTACAAACTCGATCTTCCTTCAGAACTCAGCAACGTTCATCCGACTTTTCATGTATCTAATTTGAAAAAGTGTCTAGCCGACGAGAATCTCCACATCCCTCTTGATGAAGTGCGCATTGATGAGAAAATGCACTTTGTTGAGAAACCCGTGGAAATCATGGACAGAGAAGTCAAGAAACTCAAGCGTAGCCGCATCCCCATTGTCAAGGTCCGTTGGGAGTCTAAACGTGGACCCGAGTTCACTTGGGAACATGAAGACCAAATGAGGACCAAGTATCCGCATCTTTTTCATAGCCTCCACTAGTTGAATTTCGGGGCGAAATTCCTTTAACATAGGGAGACTGTGACATTTCGGATTTTCATTCGCGCACTTGTAATATGTTTATCGTGTAATCATTCTCAAATTAAATAAAATACAAGTGTTTTTATTTAGTTTTATACAGTAAGTATTTTATTTTTATTTTTACGGATTTAAAATAATTAAAATTTTATGAGTTTTAAAAAAACTTATATAAAAATTTATATAAAGATCTAAATTTAAAAGTTTCATATCTAATAAAATAACCTATTTAAATAAGATAAATGACCTTTATAAAAAAAATTTACTTATAATAATAATAATATAAGTTTATAAATTATGTTTGAAAATTAAAAGAAATTAGATTAATTATTCTTATAAAAGTTAAGGGGTTGTTTTGAAACTTTTTAAACAAGAAGGTTTTAAGTTAAAAACCGGTTAAGGGACTAAACATGGACAAACCAAACTATAAGGACTCATCCGTAATTATCTCAGAGGCTAAATTAAATAAAAGCCAAACTTCAGGGACTAAATCTGCCAAAACCCTTTTCGCAAATCCGGTTATCTCCTACATTGTCCGGCGGTCCGAGATAGTTTCCGGCGAACACCCCGACAGGGCTGTTCCCTGCACCTCGACAGCCGCTACAGTCATCCCTGAACTCGTCTTCCCCATGCGAACAAAAGGCCCCGACCAATTGGTCTCCCCAACATACGAATCGCCTGATCTTGTTGGTGGCCGAGAACCCACGTCTCGAATTCGAGCCCGACAGTCAACCTCCACGCGTATTTAATAGCTCGTTAGCTTCGTCTCGTCCAGACGAGTGTCGGGACGTGCCCAATTGCATGCTTTGTCATAAGAAACGAACTCGGCTATAAATAGCCATAGTCGGACCTGCTCTCGCTACCCCTCTTCCACCCAATCTCACTCCAAATTGACGGCACCATTACAATCGCCATCTCTGTGTGAAGCTGTGACCAAGGTTGTAGAGGCTAATCCCATCCAGAAGCTCGATTCTCATTCTGGACATTCTCGGATTTAAGACTCTGCCGTCCAACCCCTTTACGACCACGGAAGAATCCTCAACTTCGTTTCTTTACTTTATGTTATCATAAGGCAAGCTGAACCAATCAAAGTCACGACTCCAAACCATCGATTTCCGGACAAACTGTTGTTCTGAAAAAAAATTACTGTTTTATTTTCTAAAGTCTGGGCCATCGAAACTACTTAGTTTGGTCAATCGAAACTAGTAGTTTCGATAGATGGTAGTTTCGACAGTCTGTGTATCACTTGTAAATGATCAATCGAAACTAGTAGTTTCGATAGATGGTAGTTTCGACAGTCTGTGTATCACTTGTAAATGGTCAATCGAAACTAGTAGTTTCGATTGAACATAGTTTCGATACCTGTCACAACTATAAACAGTTTCGATCAAATCAGTAATTTCAAGTAAATCTGGACCAACTTTTTATGCAAATAACACTAAGAAATGTTATTATAAACCTATACACAATTAAATACTAATACGCACATGTAAACATACAATAATACCCATTTATCTACATAGGGTTTCATCGTGCTTAGACTTCAACATCTTTATCACCTATACGCGTGGAAAAATACCCGCTTGCAAGGTGAGTTACATAGCCCCTATTTTACATGTTTACACATCTTGGGGTGAAACATTATACATGCTACTCACATTGTTTATACGTGTTATACATGTGGACTATATGCTTATTATCTTGGGTGTATATACATTTAAACACAAGAAAACCAACAGTGATATTAATAGATCTATTGTGCCTGACCAGCCCACCCGGTTAGGGTGTTTATTACTGCATACTCGGATATAGCCGCGTGTTATATTCAAACATATCAGATATAGTGGGTAACTATATTCAAACATACCGGACTTAGCTGTTGTGCTATGTTCAAGCGCGTCAATCAAGGTTTGAATTGTGCTTAGATAAATGATACACCATATATGCTATGTTTAACAAGATAAACAATGAGTTGCAAAACATTTTTCTCTACTACTTATCGGAACTACAAAACCTATGTACTCACCAACTTTTTAGTTGACACTTGATTTAAATAATGTTTCAGGTTTGGATATGTGATTGCTTGCTGAAGATTCCTCCACTTAAGAACTATGGACCTAGTTAAATAAATCAATGTTTTGAACTAGACTAGGTTATTTGAAATGTATTGTATTTGGATCTTTGTTGTCTATAAATTTAATTAATGAAATATGCAACATTTTAGTTATCATGTGCTTTTGAACAATCATTTCATTGTCCGCCTCGATGATTCCGCCATCGGTCGGGGTGTGACAGATTGGTATCAGAGCCATGGTTATAGGGAATTAGGTTATTAGACACAATGACCTAGACTATAACCCTATGACTCCCTTTTATGTGTTATGTGCTAAATGATTAATTGTTATGTGAATTATTTGTAATTAGGTATTATTTGAATTTTCCCAAGTTTGTTACATGAGACTTATACATACAAGGCTTAAATACATGATACATACTTTACATACACATTTGACAAACAAACTTATGCAAACAAATACACTACCCATCCTTATCTTTACTCTTTCCTAACCCGTATTAATTGCAACATTCGCACACATTTTATACTCATAGACTCTCAAGTCTATGAAAATCATGAAAAATCTCGTCAATGACTTAGTTTCTTGAAACCAGTAAAGGACACGTGCAAACTGGAAGGGTTACACCTGTACATTGGGTTTTCTGTCTAGGAAAGCAATTTGTATAAATCCAAATAAACGGACCCGTATGCTTTCCTGGGAATTCATGAAGTGAGTGTTTACCTATAGGCTAAAGCATGTCTCCTTGAAAGTTTTGAGGAATTATTTAACGTTGATAAGTCATGTATTCGCAAGAATACGATCCGAACTTAAACTCAAAATTTGGGGACATTATAGCGAGATAGGAAGAACTAGACGAACATGCAAAGCAAATCATTATTTTGGGTGCACACGTAATAACTATTTGTAGTGCATGCAAGTCCCGACAATTCCTATTACGTGAATAATGATCTATAACATCATGTTCTATCCGGAATAGATGGTTTAGTTTCCCCCATCAACTTTGAATAAATACACATGCACTGGCACGCGTCATGATGAACCCTGCTTTCTGCTTACATTATTTCCCACTATAACTCATATATATCCATCTTATCTAAAATGTCATTGTCTTTTCTTATGGTGTTAGAATGCCTCCTCGACGTGCAAACTCTAGCACTTCCAACCCGGATCTTGCTACTCTCCTTGCCCAGCTGGTGGGGCAAATGACTCAAGCCAATAACAACAGTGACGGGTCTCACAACATCCAAGGAAACGGTGGTACCAACCCGCCTCAATGTACGTTTAAGCACTTTAACTCGTGCAATCCTACAAAATTCTTCGGGACTGAAGGTCCTACCGGCCTACTTCAATGGTTTGAAAGCATGGAAAGCACATTCCTAAACAGCGACTGTCCCGATAATCTTCGGGTTCGCTATGCCACAAGTGTACTTCAAAAGAGAGCCCTCACTTGGTGGAACGGTGAGAAACGCACTCGTGGTGTTGAGGTTGCTACATCTTTATCATGGGATGATCTGAAGAAAGCCATGACTGATGAATTCTGTCCTCGAAATGAAATGATGAAGCTCGAGACGGAGTTTTGGGATCTTGCCCAAGACAGCGGGGATAATCTGGCTTACACCACCCGATTTCAAGAGCTGAGCCTATTGGTGCCCCATATGATCACTCCCCTTGCTCGTGAAATTGAAAAATACATAGGCGGGCTGCCTATGCAAATTCAAGATGCTGTGTTAGGAAGCAATCCTCCTACACTTGAAGCTGCTATCCGTCTATCCGCTACACTATCCGACAACCATGTCAAAGCCGGAACCTTAACAAGAAAGGGTTCTAAGAAGGTTGTGTCTATCGAGTGTAACACAACTTATTGGTAAACCGGAATATCGAACCCTAGAGACATTGAATACTGAACCCTAGAGACATTGAATACTAATACTATACTCTGACTCGGACTAAAGATGATTTGGTTGGGGGGGGGGGTTGGCTACACTAAAGATTAACTAAGAATGCGACAAACTAAGTCGACTCAACTATCAAGATCAAGAACTAAGGAAATAATCAGAGATAGGAAGAATACTACCTAGGTCGTAATCCTACTTGCAAAGAACAACTTCTACTGGTTCTGGAAACTAAGATGGATCTGGGTTTCTAAGGAAACAACTCTAGACAACCTAGTGGATCTCTAATCACTCTCAGGGTGTCACCAACTAAGAAACCTAAATATGTAATAAACTCTCCAGATAGTGGATTACCTTTCGGTCTCTCTAACAATGATAAAGTATCCGAATATACAGATCACCTTTCAGTCTCACTGTCCACCATACATTCGAAGAATGCACGGGGTAATCTCAAGATAAGAACTATGACTCAGAGTAGCAACAATCACTAGACACCTAATACCAACTTCCTCTCAGACAGCTGACACTCGGATTCCTAATGACAAAGACTAAACGACTATCTCTCACTTCTCGGGTATTGAGACAGGTTACACACTCAGTTCTAACTAACATTCAACACTCCTATGGATCACTATCTCTAGCAAACCACACAAACAATCACAAATCCTAAGATCTATGACCTAGATACGCTAATCAAACTGGAAGACATCCACAATCAACGTACGAAATCAATAATCAAACACAAATAAGATCTAAGCTTGCATATAGATCATAATTAATAAATCAAGATCTTTTACAAAATCATAAACCATACTTTTAATATCCAAAACCAGAAAAAAAAATCGTAACTTTACGCAGTAATCATCATAAACCTATGCAGTATCAATGATCTAGCCAAGAATCATGCTCAAAACACCCATAACAGAAGTAAAAACACAAATCATGGTATCAAACATAGCAATCAAATAATAAAAATCGAATATTGAAACCTAGAATGCTATAATCAACGAACCCGGATCAAAAGCTTCAACCTTTAGCTTCCAATCTGTTTCCTCACTCCCAAATTCAAACTTCTGACCTAATTGCAATCAAATTCTATTTAAAAGTCGATTTGGGTTTTTTCACGGATTTTTAGTCTCTCGCGTGCCGCGAGAGGTTGGGCTAGGTTCCTCGCGTACCGCAAGGAACAAAATAGTCGCGGCCGCTTTCAGCTTCCCTCGCGTACCGCAAGGATCTGGTAATCTTCTCTCACGTACCGCGAGAACTTAAAATTTCAAATTTTTAACTTTAAATCTTCCGACTTCTCTTTCTTGATCGATATCTTCATGTATTCACTTGTAATCTTCACGAGCACCTGTAAACATACAATAGACTCAAATACAGACTTAAACGACTCAAAACAAGGATAAAACTAATAAAAAAAACACACAAAACACTAGGAATAAAGATGTGTGGTTCGCACTACATCAAACATCCCCACACTTAACCTTTTTTCGTTCTCGAAATAGATGCAATGGAATCATAACTCAGATCTAACTTAACAAACTCAATTACCAATTAGCAAAACATACTCACGCGTTAAAAATCAATAATCAGTATTTCTGTCCGATTAAACCCAAGCACCAACTATCTAGCCCCCGTAATGTGTTCGAATTCCAATTTATACATTTATCAATCAACCTATGTGACTCACACTTAGAAGTTACAGCTCCACCTAATCCCGTCTCACGGTCATGTTTAGGCACGAATTAAACCATATAGATTTACCCTACCACGTTAAACTAAGATTTATTTATTTAAGAAATTAGATGAAATCATGTATGAATGGAATGATAATGAGCATTAATAAGCAAATTAAACTTCATCTAGAGGCGTTTTAACCAAGTCACTATCCCGGAAGGTAATACATAGACTAAGTAAAATCAATAAAGCACATAAGAATCACTTAGGGGTGTTTTCTCCAAGTGGCCATCCCGAAGGGTAACACATAAGCAAAACTCATTATTCTAATAAATAAGGTCATGAATTATGGAAACTATGGATGCGGGCGCCACCAAACTCGGATTTATTTTCATAAAAAGAGAATGGTGTGCCAAAAATTTCAAAAACAAATATATATTAACTTAACGTGGTACCTATCACCCTGTGTTGACAGTTTCAGTATTACCACCACCCTAAGATGAGTACCCACACGATTTCATGATTTAATTACGTGATTAATCCAAAGAAACACTCACAGGCTATTTAATCTATTCAAGCTAGTTGGGTCTACCAAAACATCACTAATTAGACGCGTTTTCTATTAATTAAATCATTTAAACTCAACAAGTAGATCCAGTTGTACTATCATTTTCCAAGTATAAGCAGTTATTTCCAAGGACATTTTTCAAAATTTTTTAATTTTTTTGTATTTTTGAATTTTTATAACAAGACAAACTAAACTAAACTAGACATTCACATCTCCACACTTGAAAGACACATGTCCTCAATGTGAAGTAAGACATAACTAAAAATAAAAAATAAAAATGCAAAAATAAAACAGGAAGCGACTTAGCTTGTAATGTATATGCTCTCAAAGAAAAATCCAGCTTCGTTCATCCTTGTTTGCACCGTATAGCATTTCGGTCGTGGTTGCACAGACTGTCGGGTTGCCTTTACAAACTTTGTATATGTGATAATCGATCCCGCCCGAATGGAGATTGAGTACGAGCGGGATGATAAAACCTGCAAAATAAACCCCACAACAAAACCGCAGCATTAAACTGACTCAAATTAAAATAAAGATTCGACTGACTCAAACTGACTCACTAAGAATTAAAGACTCAAGATATATAGCATGCAGAGAAACGTACTCAATGGGTGGCAAACACATAGACATGAATGCCACAGCAAGGTAGATCATCGGTCACGAACGGTTTCAAATTCTCCCATGGTAATGGTAGTCGGATGGCATGAAGGTGAAGGGATGATGGATATGATATGGATGGAAGTGATGAAATGGTGATAGGTAGTAGGTGAAAATGGTAGAAGTGGTGAATATGATGAACGACAGTGATGAATGATGGTGGAAGGTGGTGAACGGTGTTGGAAACTATGGGCAAACAAGGAAGAAAAGTAATTCCAGCACTCCCCTGTGTACCGCGAAACACCAGGCGGCCACTCCTCGCGTACCGCGAGGGAGTGGCCTTTAAGCCGGCCTAAAACTTTTGTCTCTCGCGTACCGCGAGGAATTTCTGTTCCGGCGTCGCGTACCACGAGAAGGTGCTATTCACAGAAAGTTAAGAAGGATTTTCAATTTTTATACTTAGAATAATTTTGGCCTTCTAAAAATATTTGTCACCCAAATCCTTTAAAAACCTATTACTAGCATAAAAACATATGTAAAAATACCTTGAACTTCATTCCTGATGATTTTCCTCACCGAATCGAGCGCGAATCCCTGCAAAACATGACACAAACAAAACACACTCACCGAAAAACACAAAAATTGACACGGACTCAAACCAAGTAATGCACACAAACTCTACATCCCGGACACTTGCCCGAGACTCAACCAAGCCTATCAGGAGGCTTCTCCTTGATCCTAACCGGTACCGCCTTCATCCTACGCGGTCTACCGATCCCCCACAACTTCAATAGCTTCCTACCTTTATCAAAACTCAAATGTATATCATATGCACCAATCCAGTCTTTCCACCACAACTTAAATCTACCAGGTCCAAATATCACCTGGTTCAAGTACCTCAACAGTTTTTCTACCCTAGACGTCCCCACACTTGGGGTTTGCATTCTCCCTAAATCAGATGAATCTATCAACGTACGGGTCCTCTTACGGGGTGGCCTAAACCTAGGAGTACTAGAACTAGGGGTCGGCTTAGCAGCTCTCCCCTCAGAACAAAGAACCGGTAGAGGTTCAGGAATAAGATTACCTATGAATGTGACCTCTAAACCTTCACCAGGATCTCCTAGATCCTCTACACTCTCCACTAACTTCCCCACACTTGGGGTTTTGCCTATAATCTCATCAAATTCTGTCATCATCTCCAGCAGATCATCAGGCACCTCATCTTCATATTCATCCGGCTCATCTAACAACTTCTCCAACTCCAACGCCCAATCAGACATCTCTCCTAAATTAGGGGCGGGTTCACTTACTTCTTCCTCCAGATCAGAGTCCTAATGGTAGTCCATAAAGGCATCAAGCATGCATACGGAGTGGCTATGCACGCCAACATCCTTCACGAACTTTGTAGCATCAAAGGTGTCCGACTCGTCCCCCACACGAAGTGTGAGCTTTCCGTCAAAGACATCAATCAATGACTTGGTGGTGCGTAGGAACGGGCGTCCTAGGATGAGTGGGACTCTATCATCCGCATCCATGTCCAGGATGACAAAATCCACGAGGAAGACAAACTTGCCTACTTTCACTAGAATATTCTCCACAATTCCCCCATGGATACTTGACTGAACGGTCAGCAAAGGATATCCTCATGCGCGTAGGCTGCGGTTCACCTAGGTCTAGCTGCTTATAGATAGAATAAGGCATCAGATTGACGCTAGCACCCAGATCAGCCAATGCGTGGTTGAAGGGCAAACCGCTAAGCAGACACGGGATCGTGAAACGACCCGAATCCGCCAGTCTCTCCGGCAGTTAGTTCTGAACCACTGCAGAACATTGCTCAGTAAGTGAGACTTTAGAGATCCCCTCTAGCTTCTTCTTTTTGGAAAGAAGATCTTTGAGGAACTTGCCATACTTTGGCATATGTTGGAGGACCTCTATAAATGGGAGATTGACCTTGAGTTGTTTGAACATTTCAAGGAAGTGACCGTATTCCCTAGCATTTTTATGTGGCAGCAAGCGCGCTGGATAGGGAACACGACTCAAGTCGATCTTGGGGGACTTCATCTCCTCCCCCTTCTTCTTCTCCTCTGCCCTCTCAGCAGGCTTCTCCATCTCTATCTCCTCATCCACCGACTCTTATTCTTCTACTACTGGTGGGCTCTCCTTCTCTTCTGCCCTTTTACTCCTTGTCGACACAACATTCAACTCGGGCTCCTCTAACATCCTATCATCGATCCCAGCAAATCGAGCTCTCTAATCTACCTTATTCACCTCCTCTATCGAAGGAATGCCATAATCAGCATCGTGGGATGCTTCCTCTTCTACTCTCTCCTCATCTCTATGACTCATGACTGACACGACCATCACTGAAGCATTAGGGCCTGAAGATGGACCTCCCTGTCTGTGCCTCAAGCTCTTCGCGATGTCTCCTACCGTGCGCTGTAAATCCTGGAATGTCGACTAATGATTCTTTAGTAAATTGTCGTGGGCATCCGGTCTCTTCTTAGCGTCCCTGTCCTACTGAACTAAATGGGCGAGCATCTGTGTCTGATTCTCTATCATCTCCTCTATCTTCCTCGTGTTGACACTGCTTCCCGAACTCGCTCCAGCTTCTCCTCTTCCATACTGATGATGGCGACCATTAAACCCAGGCGGGTTATTTCCAGATCTCCATCCCGAGCCATAAAAATTATAGTAGTTGTACCCTCGGTTCTGGTTCTGGTTGCCAGCAAAACTCACCTGCTCCTGAAGATTGACGGGGCAATCTCTGGTGTCGTGTCCTCCCCTGTACACCTCACACCTTTGAGCACTGAGTTTTAGCTCTTTAATCTCATTTGCCATCGCCACAAGTGTAGCAGCAACGCTAGTATCAGGAGTGACATGATGCACACCTCTAGGAGAAGAGGCGGGTGCTCTAGCACTAGGAAAGGAAGTCCTAGTAGATGACTGCTGATGTTCCGCTAGAGCGAAGCTCTCGAATATCTCCTCACACTCGTTTGGCTCAAGCTTATCCATGATATGGCCTCCCGCAGCTATGTTAAACATTTGCTGCTTCTCGAAGGTAAGACCATTATAGAACTTCCCACTATCGCCCACTCGGAAAGACCATGCTGGGGACATCGGCTCAACAGCGTGTTGAACCGCTCCCAGGCCATGTGATAAGGCTCGTCAGGATCCATCTGGAATGAATGGATTTGATCCCGAAGGCGAGCGACCCTGGAAGGCGGATAATACTTCTTGAAGAATTTGGCTTGAAGATCCTCCCAAGTGGTAATAGAGTTGTCAGGGAGGGCGTCAAGCCAAGAAGATGCACGCCCAGAGAACGAGAATGGGAAGAGACGCAAGTAGATAGCGTCCTTAGACACACCCGTGATATTGAAGGTATCACATATCCGCGCGAAGCGGGACAGATGTTCGGGTGCATCCTCATCCTCAAGGCCATGAAATTGAGTGGCATGAGTTATCGTGCTCATGAGATGTGACGGGATCTGCCATGTATTGATGTTTGGAATAGCGGGGCGTGTGATCGAAGATCTCTCCCCGGTGACCCCGTCACTGGCCCTCTGATGTACGGTACGTCTCGCTGGTGGGTTAGCGTCGCCCATGATAGGAAATGGAATTGGGCTAGTAAAATGTAACTGGGATTTGCACAGCTCTTTCAAACGCTCCCGAAAATCGCGGGTGCGCTCGTGAAGCTCTCGTTCGGGCTCTTATAAAGCTGAATATGGTGGTGATCCCTACGAACGAGTATTGTGCATAAACTGACACGAGAACAAAAGAAAACAAATAAAGACACAAAAACAGAAGGACTCGATCCAATGTTAGACACTCATATAGCACGTAGGACAAGCATAGAAGACAAGCAAACACACAAGACTCAAAAGAAAAAGAAAATAAAATAAACCAAAAACCAAACAAAGTACTAGTCAAAGCTAATATTGCTATTGCCAAGTGTCCCCGGTAACGGCGCCAAAAACTTGATGTCGCCCAGACGGTCTATAAAACTAATAAATAAAACCTAATCTAGACTCCTAAGTTATAAATTGAAAACCTATGAACTAGACCGCACTGACAGGCAAGTGTACCTATCGAGTGTAGCACAGCTTAATGGTAAACCTGAATATCCAACCCTAGAGACACTGAATACTAATACTAGACTGTGACTAAAGATGATTTGGTTGGGGTGTTGACTATACTAAAGTTTAACTAAGAATGCAGCAAACTAAGTCGACTCAACTATCAAGATCAAGAACTAAGGAAATAATCAGATATGGGAAGAATACTACCTAGGTCGGAATCCTACTTGCAAAGAACAACTTCTACCTGTTCTGGAAACTAAGATGGATCTGGGTTTCTAAGGAAACAACTCTAGACAACCTAGTGGATCCCTAATCACTCTCAGGGTATCACCAACTAAGGAACCTAAAGATGTAATAAACTCACCAGACAGTGGATTACCTTTCGGTCTCTCTAACAATGATAAAGTACCCGAATAGACAGATCACCTTTTAGTCTCACTGTCCACCATACATTCGAAGAATGCATGGGGTAATCTCAAGATAAGAACTATGACTCAGATTAGCAACAATGACTAGACACCTAATACCAACTTCCTCTCAGGCAGCTGACACTCGGATTCCTAATGACGAAGACTAAACAACTATCTCTCACTTCTCGGGTATTGAGATAGGTTACACACTCAGTTCTAACTAACATTCAACCACAACTCCTATGGATCACTATCTCTAGCAAACCTCACAAATAATCACAAATCCTAAGATCTATGACCTAGATACGCTAATCAAACTGGAAGACATCCACAATCAACCTACGAAATCAATAATCAAACACAAATCAGATCTAAGCATGCATATAAATCATAATTAATAAATCAAAATCTTTTACAAAATCATAAACCATACTTTTAATATCCAAAACCAGTAAAAATCGTAACTTTACACAGAAATCATCATAAACCTAGGCAGTATCAATGATCTAGCCAAGAATCATGTTCAAAACATCCGTAACAGAAGTAAAAACACAAATCATGGTATCAAACATAGCAATCAAAGAATAAAAACCGAATCTTGAAAACTAGAAAGCTATAATCAATGAACCCGGATCCAAAGCTTCAACCTTTAGCTTCCAATCTGCTTCCTCACTCCTAAAATCTTCCTTGGTCTCTCTCTAGACGGCTGGAATTCGAACTTCTGCCCTAATTGCAATCAAATTCTATTTAAAAGTCGATTTAGGCTTTTTCACGGATTTTTAGTCTCTCGCGTACCGCGAGGGGTTGGGCTAGGTTCCTCACATACCGCGAGGAACAAAATAGTCACGGCCACTTTTAGCTTCCCTCGCGTACCGCGAGGATCTGGTAATCTTCTTTCGCGTACCGCGAGAACTTTAAATTTCAACTTTTTAAATTTAAATATTCCGACTTCTCTTTCTTGTTCGATATCTTTATGTATTCACTTGTAATCTTCACGAGCACTTGTAAACATACAATAGACTCAAATACAGACTTAAACGACTCAAAACAAAGATAAAATTAATCAAAAACGCACAAAACACTAGGAATAAAGATGTGTGCTTCGCACTACATCATATCTCGGGGAGTATGAATGTGTAAACATATCTTCAATAGTTTGCGTCACTACATGGTTGTTTTGTGGTGCCCATGTGGGATATTATTAGACCATATGTAGCAGGGGAGGGAAGTGTGCCCTCACGTCAGCACTGATCATGCCACCGGCTTTCTCTCCTCCTCCTCTCTCTCCCTCCCTCCCTCCTCTTCATGGGCGGCACTCCCCTCTAACATCCTCCCCACATTTGCACTCTTACAGAAGGATCTCTAGACGTATCTCTCTTCCACGTACTCCCCATCCGTTTCTCTTTCTTCCACATCGGGCCATGGGCCTCCACAGGCTTTCGCGATGGAGATGGTCGCAACGTCTATATTTGATCATTATAATTAGAGTTTACTTTGGTTGTATTCATTCCTTGATCAATAAATATAAACCCTAACAATAAGAATTTATGACTAAATAACAATTATGATATAAAATGACTCATTTCATTTTCCGTCAATTTCAATATTATGACATTCTTATATCTTAAATATCTACTATTAAAAATCACATATTGCTCACTTGTAAGACTTGAAATCTTACCACTTTGATACGAATAATCACCGGATGCCGCTAGACAAAGAAGTCACTGTAACATCCCAAAAATAACGACAAAATAATAAACGGGTTTTTATACAAAAGGAATGGAATAAATGAATGATGATCACATGCCGAGGATGGGCCGGATTGGGCTGCGCGAGTTTGGACTTGAGAGATAGCCTTCTCCCTTAAATACTCCCCAACATCCCATTTCCTCTCATCTCCTTCAAATTTTAGACAAAGAAACCGTAGAGAGAGAAATGTGTTGGGTCGGCCCAAGATTTCAGCATCATGTTCCTCTGCAGCTTATGAGAAGAACCTTCTAATTAGAAGCTTATTTCAGGTAACGGTTCATTCTAAATCTGAGTTTTGATTCGTTTTGGGGTTTTGAGTAAAAAGACGACATTTTTACGTATGAAACTTTGAAATAAACATAGATCTGACTTCTAGGATGATAAACTAACGTTTTGATCGTATAAAGTTTGGATCTTGACGAAATTAGATTCACATGCAAGAACTTAGGGTTCTTGAGGAAGAAGAGAGCCCCGCAGGCGAACTTGGGGCGGTGAGAGCGAACTTGTCCTGTTCAAGCGAACCTGGTAAGTTCGCTGAGTATGTTTGCTGAGCATAGTTGTAGTGAACCTTTTAAGTTCGCTAAGAGCATGTTTGCTGGATGCTAGCGTAAGCGAACTTGGTAAGTATGTAGGGTTATGTTCGCTTACTACTATAAAGCGAACTTAACCCTAAGTTCGCTAAGCTTGAAGTTATGAACCGTTAGTGTTGGGATGGGTCTGATGTTTATTAAATTAATCAATTCAGATCATGTGTGATGCGTGTTGGACTTTTGTTAGGACATCTGAGACTAGCTTATCAGGTGAGTTCTAATCCCCTCTTTAATTTTTTTTTACTATTTTTAGGGCTATCGTACATACCTGCGTGTGTCACACCGTTAATCGAACGTGTTACGAATTTTGGTTAAACCTGAAGAGTTGATAAGTTAAATATTATACAACGAAATTAAGAGTCTATGTGGTGTCCTAAGGTCATGTGGGCTGGTAGTTGGTATGATACTTGGGTATCGTGTAATGATTTATTTGGGGTAAGTAGGGTAATGAACTTAGACGTTTTAAGGATATATCTTGGATGTGTTGGCATGGGAACCCGTACGTGATTCGTGCTTAGGTAACGAGTTATGGTAAGTGCTCATGTATTACTATGAGTTACTTGCTTGTTGTGTGTGCTTGCGTTATTGCCTTGTGATACGACAAACTATGATGTGAAGGACGAGGTCCTTCGGGTAGTCACCATGGGTGACAAATGCCATTGGGAGCAGTGATGAGACTCAGTGTGGAGCTCGGATTGTGACGAATACCCTGACGAGGGTAGCTGTGATGAAACCGGTGAAATCCTTCGAAGGTAATTGTTGTATGCATTTATGTTGATTTAATTGCATGCACGTGTTAATTGATATTCATTGTGTTGTGATGATATTGCTTTGATGTTGAGCTTTATATTGGCCATTGTGTCGGGACGATGTCGTATTTACAATTGTTGTGTTAGTAGACCTTGTGAGAGTCTTGGTTAAGGCTGGTCAGGGCGGTGTCTAGGGGTTGGTTGTGTTAACCGTACTTCGTGTTGATACGTGCGGTAGATTACAAGTTAGGAGTGTGGTAAGTTCGATCCATGTCGATGAGATTTACTGGGTTATGGTGGTGGATTAAGTCTGGGGTTGTTAGACCCTTATGGGAAATGGTAGGTGACGTGGATTGTCGATATGTTAATAAATGACAAACTGTTTTTATAAAGGACCGGAATGTCCTGTGTCAGAAATAAATGATATTTGTGATGAGAATGTTTCTGTTTAAAATAAACCATTAGAACTCACTCAACGTAGCTGACTTTGTATGTAAGTTAGATTGTTTTGCAGGTGAGTTCCATGGACGACGTATCTTGGCTTGGGAGCGGTGCTACTTGGTTCGGTGTGCATGCATTCATAAGGTAAGGTTAAGGACGATAATGATTTTAAAAGATATTTACTATTTTGAGTAAGACTTCCACTGTATGTTTTATAAAGAATTAAGCATTTTCAAGGAAAACCCTGTGGTGTAACCCAACTGTAAGGTGCTTGGTTTAGGGGCCTTACATAAAGGTTAGGTGCTTTGTTTGGAGGCTGCTACAATACAGGATCCATTTTGCATCGGCATTGGTTTTGCGAGGGGTACCATGTTGCAAAGGAAATAAGGAAACGGATTTCAAATTGGATGGTCTTTTATGTAACTCAGCTCCCCTCGGTGAAAGAACTGGCGAAAGAAGTTCAATATTCGGGTGGTTCTGGGTGGAATAAAAAGGTATGAACTTTAATTGTTTATTGCACTTTTTGGGCCATTTGGAACACTAGAAACAAATGGAAGTTCGCAAGTACCCGGAAATTGGTTGACAATATGGTAGAAGATATTAAAATCACATCCTTCAACTGGTTGGTTAACAAGGGGTGACTACCTAACTGGTATTGGTCGGGTTGGTATCAAAACCCCATTTTCTATTCTTTCTAGCCTGTATTTGTATTTCCATTTTGGTGCTATTTCATTTGATGTATGCCTTGTTGGCTTGGGTTATTATCTTGTACCCGGTGATGTATGGGGGTTATTTTGCTAGTTTCCCGCTAGCATTTCTACGAGTATTCTCATTGTTGCTGTAAAAAAAAATCTATATATCTTTTTTTAGGTAGTAGCAAATTTAAAATGTGTGTATATGCAGGTGAATTAACATGTAGATAAGCGGCATAATAATTTAAAGGGTGTTGCTAATTGCACCCTAATCTACAACACCACATCCTATAACAACATTAATTATGACATAAACATTAAAAACCCCTAATTAATTATTACTAAAGCATTAAAAAGTCCTATAATCATACTTTAAGTATCACTCAATCAATTGTTTTTATAAATTTATTTATTTTTCTTGTAAAACTTTATCTTTTAGGGTATGGGTATACCCTCCCCCCCACGTGAGGGATTTCACACCATGAGCACCAAGGCAACACCGCCCCCTATGGTGTGAGGGTGGGATTGAGGCAGTCCATGTGAGTGGTTTCACAAGAGAAAGGGGAAAATTTGTGGGTATTGGATGGGTCCCCCGTAGTGGGTGTTGGATGGGTCCCCCATGGTCAAATATATGGTATTTTACTCACTTGGGTATTTTCCCTGCCAAGTGAGACCCAAGTGATCAAGTTATCACGCTGATGTGGCGCCCATGTGACAGAAAAGATACTATCACTTGGCTCTCACAAGTGAGTGTATACCCCATACTCCTATTCTTGTTTTTTTAGTTTGAGAAAAATTTAATTACTTTTTTTTTATTATTAACGTTATAGTTTATATATGTATATATACACACACGCGTGCGAAGTTGTTAAGACAATGTAACAGTCTATCCACGTAATTTATATTTCAAAATAATTGTAAATGCTAATATTAATATACTTTGACAAATTGTTAATGTCTTTTTTGAATAAAACGAGGTTGTCTTTTCTTAATTTGATAAAATTTAAAACACCATGTCCTTCTTAGGCTTCTTAAAAAATATCTCTTTTTTAGCATAACCCAACTCACATATATATATATATATATATATATATATAGAATATACATACATACACACACATATACATATAATGTATGTAAGAACCGTTTGTCAAAAAATAAAAACTAACACTTGTATAAATTCCAAATACAATATAATAATCGAAGAAAGCTATAAATTACAATACTTTTACAAAAGAAATAAAAGAAAAGTACGAACACAAAGACGAATACTACGTGACCGAGGCTTCTTGTTTAACACGGGTCCCTTAAAATAAATTTCGAGTCTCCCAAGAGAACTCGAATGTTTCCCAGGGTACAACGGCCGAAGCTGTGTGTACAGCCGGGGAGGACTCTAAACCCAAAATTTTACCTTATAGTAGAGAGAATGATTGCTAGAATTTTTTAGAGAATGATGAGAGCGCTCAAGTAGGAGGTTTATGGTGTGTTCAAGTGTGTCTAGTAACAAAGGCATACCTTTGTATTTATAGTGAACCAAAATTGAAACATCCTTCAAGTCATTACTCAATGAGTGAATTCAAAGTTGAAACAACTATAGACTTTACTCAAAAATTGAAATCAAAGATGAAACACATAAATGTAACATCCCTAAATTTACGATAAAAAATAAACGACGCTTATGAAGTAATAAAAGAATAAGTGGGCTCGAGCGGATCGGGCCTTCGGCCGTGAGCAAGTGGCACAAATGGGGGACCCCACATTCATCATCTTCACCAACTAATCTAGAGAGAGAAAGTAGAGAGAGAAAGTTTCATAGCTCACCCGTTGATCTCCTCGTTTTAGCCCGAGATCGTTGCTACACGTTAAAGAAGACCAAAGAAGAAGGAATCAAGCCATAACAGGTAACAACTCGACCTCATATCCGATTTCTGTATTGAAAATGGGTTTTAGAGTTTTAACGTGGGTTTTTATAAAAAATAGTTGGGATTTTTACGATGGAATTGGACTAGAAAGCATGTATTTAGCTTCATGGAAGCTAAACACATGGAAGCTAAACACAAGTTTTGTACGTAAAAAGATCGAGTCTTTGATAAAAAACGACGAAATCAGCCAAGAACGCTTGAATCGTCCGAAAACTCTATGAATGGTCCGAAAACTTTGAAACGTCCGAAAAGTATGAACTTTTCGATCGAAAAATATTTGCGGACACCATAGATTTCGAGACAGGACATTTCGATCGAAAAGTATTTCGAACAAGACATTTCGATCGACATGTATTTTGGACAGAAAAGATTTCGGACAATTGTTTTCGAACGAAATAGTCAATGATTAAAAGATATTTAACAGGTTAGTTTTCGGTCGAAAAGAGATTTCGATCAAGAAAGATTTCGATCGAAAAATATTTCGATCGAATTAGATTTCGGACGGAAAGTTTTTCGAATGAAAAGGTTAGTTTTTGGTCGAAAAGAGATTTCGATCAAGAAAGATTTCGATCGAAAAATATTTCGATCGAATAAGATTTCGGACGGAAAGGTTTTTGACTGAAACCTATAGGTTATAACTCTGTTTCGTTCGTGACCCTTGACAGATTTGTAACGTTCCAGCTGGCTCAAAGTTTCCTTGCTAAGTGAGATAGAACCAGTAGAAGTCATGTGAGTTCTTATTCCACTTTTTTTCTAACGGTTTTGGGCTGGCATTCATACTGTTAAAGAGATAGTTTTCAAGATTAAAGAATATTTTATAAGAATTATATATTTTTTATAAAGTGAAAGACAAAGTATAGTATTTTATAAAAGGTTACTTTTATAAAAAGAAAGTTAAAGTGTTAAAGAGAATAGTACTATCTTTGAAATGTAATTTCAAGAAAGTAAAGCAAAGTAAAGAATGCTAAAGAAGTTGCATCTCGGTGCAGCTTGACAGTGACAGTGACAGATGCCATATTATATTCTTATGTGTTAATATGTGTTATTTGTCTATGTGTTATGTGTTTGAATGGCATTATATTATGTGATATAGTATAAGTGCATAGTAGTTGCATTGTAGGTGCAAAGTAAAAAGTCTTGCAGGTAAGCAAAGTAGAAGTCTCACACTTAGGTGTGAGCAGGCAAAGGAGTCTTCACTTCGGTGTAAGCGAGAAAGTCCCACCCTGAGGTGTGGGCATAGCAAAGTAAAAGTCTTACCCTGAGGTGTAAGCGAGCAAAGGGATCCTGCCATCGAGCAATGATTCATGTGTGAAAGTTAAAGTATGTTATAGTCACTTATCTTGTACGAGTGAAATATAAAGTGGCAAAGAGTAAAGGAGGACACCTTAACCAGTTACCTCAAATGTAAAGTTTTAACGAAAGATATAACGTAACAGTTTTATAATTGTCACGTTGCAAAGTTTTAAAGTAAAGCTAAAGTGTTTTCAAAGAAAGTGAAAGTAAAGCATATATTTTATTTTTATAAAACTAAGCTACCAAAAAGAAAGTTTTATAGTTTAAAGTAAATAAAGAACTCACCAGCGTTAGCTGACTTTTAGTATGCATGGCATGTAGTAAAGGTAAAGCAAAAGTAAAGTAAAGGATCCGTGAGGGCTGGATAGCATGGACATCGGGTCGCCGCTCTGAAGACTGACATTTCCTATTCCGATAGTTTATGTTTTAGACAATGAATTACTTTATTGTTTAATGAATGTTTTAATTTAAAGACTTCCGCTGTAACAGATTCTGATTTCTAGTTTAAGAACTACGTTTGTTATGTTTTGTGCCAACTATGAGACATACCCGATTTTGGGGCGTTTCAAGTTGGTATCAGAGCCATAGTTTGAGAGATTCAGACATTTGCGATAATGTCTGAACTTAAACTGAGAATGGGACAAAGAAAAGAAAGGAAAGGAATGTCAGTCAGAGCCTCCTGTCCATGGAACGATAGTAGACAGAAGGTGGTCAATGTCCTTACATAGAACATAGACAATAATGCCTTAGCACAGATAGTAGAAAGTAAATTCTTTTACATAAATAGTACGTAGTACATGCCTTAGCACATATAGTAGATAGTACGTGCCTTATAATAGAAACTCTGAACTTGGATGCAAATGTTACTCTGAAAGAAAATGTTCAGAACCCGAGTAGTAAAGTAAATTAATAATTTCATACCGGTCTTTGTAATTAGTAATTTACATTACTCGAGGTGTTCTAAATTATTACCTATCATGATAAAACGAGCTATCTTTGTTCGCAGTAGACACTAATGGCTAGAGCAAAGAGAGGTGGTCGCACTAGGGGTCGTACTGGTCGTCAAGGCCGACCGCCAGGTAACCGAAACCGTCATGAGGAGAAACCGTCATGAGGAAAGTGAACACTCCTGCAACGAGAATGAATCGGTGCACGTGGAGCATAATAACAGTGGGAACCATGAGTCGGTTCATGACGATGCCCATAACGAGGCGCTTGAGTTGGAACCGATTGTGAAGGAAGCTATCGCGGCAGAGGTTACTTCAATCTTGAAGAAAGTTCAACCGGAAGCACTTGGCGAGGCCCTTAAAGAGTTTGATATAGGGAAGAAAGAGAAGAAAGAGGAAAGCAGCAAGAGAACTGAAGTCACTGATAGTGACGATTCTGATTATGAAATAGCAACTCGGGGTTGCAACTATAAGTCCTTTCAGGGGTGTGACCCGCCGAAGTATGATGGACGGAAAGATGCCGTTGCCACTTTCGAGTGGATAGAGAGGATGAACGGGGTGATCAACATTAGTGAGTGCCGTGATGACCAAGTGGTCAAGTTTGCCGCTAACTCATTCACTAATGAGGCGTTAAGTTGGTGGAGATCGATTGAAAGAATCAAGTCTTCTGCTGAAATGAAAAAGATGAAATGGGATGACATGAAAAAGCTACTGATCACTAAGTTCTGCACGCAGAACGAAATTGACAGAGTTGAGAAAGAATTTATGGGGCTCTGTGCTGGCAGTATGACTCATCGCCAGTACACCTCTAAATACCAAGAGTTGGCTCAGTTGGTTCCACATCTAGTGGACACTGAGGAAAAGAGGAACAAGTATTACATCAAGGGACTACCACAGAGGGTCCGTGTGCACGTTAAAGCAAATGCTCCTACAAGCTTCGAATCTGTGGTATCACTTGCTGGCATAGTTTATGATGACTTCGAATCCGCGGATCCGCTACCCACTGAGAAGAAAGTGACTAATGTCGTTAAGCGGCTAGCAAAGGAGTGGGCGGGACCGGAGACGAAGAAGTTGAGGATTGAGGATGGAACTGATTGTGCTAAGTGTGGGCGAAAGCACTCCGGGGAGTGCCGTATGGGTCTGAACATTTGTTACCGATGTGGGAAGACGGGGCATTACTCTCGAGAGTGTCCTGGTGCACTGTCATGCTATAACTGTGGAATCCCTGGCCATCTGGCCAAGGAATTTCGTAAGCCTAAAGCTGCTGGCACAGAGAAAGGAAAAGAGGCCGAGAATTCAAAGGCAAGGACCCGAGCGTATACACTGACACAAGAAGAAGCTAGGGGCGATCCAGATGTGGTGTCAGATACGTTCATCCTTGATCATACCTTTGTATCTGTACTATTTGATTCGGGTGCCAGTAGGAGTTTTATATCATCCTCTATGTGTAGAAGAATGAAATGCAAAGTTACTAAAGTAGAACAGGCCTTTAATGTGGAAACTGCAGTGGGCAAGACAAGGGTAGTAAATTGGTAGATAGTTGCATGATAAAAATACATGGCCATAGATTCCCAGTTAGGTTATATGTTATGACCTTGGGAGGGTTTGATATAGTTTTGGGTATGGATTGGTTGGCTGCCAACGAAGCCCGGATTGTATGTAGACGAAAGATAGTTTAGCTCAAAGCTCCAGACGGTAGCGAATTTTTGGTTTACTGGGATCGTGACGGTTCGTTAACGAACGTCATATCAATGATAAAGGAAGAGAAGTATATAAGGCGCGGATGTGAGGCCTACCTGGCCTATGTGATAGACAATGATTTAAAAGTGAATGAGTTGAAAGACATACTAGTGGTATGTAATTTTCCGAAGGTGTTTCCTGAGGAGTTACCTGGGTTACCACCTGACCGGGAGACAGAGTTCCAGATAGACTTAGTGCTAGGTGCCCAGCCCGTGGCTAAAGCACCGTACCAACTTGCTCCTCTGGAGATGAAAGAGCTAATGATACAGTTGGAAGAACTTTTGGATATGGGTTTTATAAGGTCGAGCATTTCTCCATGGGGTGCTCCGATTCTGTTTGTAAAGAAGAAATATGGTGCCATGAGAATGTGCATCGACTACAGAGAGTTGAACAAATGTACAGTAAAGAACAAATATCCGCTACCAAGGATCAATGATCTGTTCGACCAACTACAAGGTGCCAGTTGGTTCTCCAAAATCGATCTGTGGTCGGGATATCATCAGTTAGAGGTAAGGGAAGAGGACATACCTAAGACAGCGTTTTGCACGCGGTATGGGCATTACGAATTCCGCGTGATGTCATTCGGTTTAACCAATGCTCTAGTAGCATTCATGAGTATGATGAACCAAGTGTGTAAACCGATGCTGGACATGTCAGTGATAGTATTCATAGATGACATACTTGTTTATTAGAAGAGTGAAGGTGACCATGCTTGTCATCTTCAAGAAGTACTAGAGACGCTACAGAAAGAAAAGTTGTATGCCAAGTTCTCCAAATGCGCGTTCTAGCTTAAGGAAGTCCAATTCTTAGGTCACATTATTAACGCAGACGGAATTATGGTTGACCCGGGTAAGATAGAGGCGATACAAGAATGGGAAATCCCGAAGACACCAACCGAGATTCAGAGTTTTTTAGGATTGGCAGGTTACTATCGAAGGTTCATTCAGGACTTCTCGAGAATAGCCTCGCCACTGACAAGGTTGACACGTAAGGAAGTAAAGTACGAATGGGGTCAGGCCCAGTCTAAAGCATTTGAAGAGTTAAAGAAGAAGTTGACCCAAGCCCCAGTGTTAGCATTACCCGACGGTAACGAGGATCTTGTGGTATATTCTGACGCTTCGGGACAGGGGTTAGGGTGTGTTTTGATGCAGAGGGGAAAGGTGATCGCGTATGCGTCACGGCAGCTAAAGATTCACGAAGTTAACTACCCGACTCACGATTTGGAGCTCGCGGCAGTTGTCTTTACGCTAAAGATTTGGAGGCATTACCTTTACGGGGTAAAATGCACAATTTATTCGGATCACAAGAGCTTGAAGCATTTCTTTGAGCAGAAAGACCTGAATATGCGACAAAGGCAGTGGTTAGAATTGCTGAAAGACTATGATTGTGAGATCCTATACCACCCGGGAAAGGCGAATGTGGTCGCTGATGCCCTAAGTCGTAAGGAGACTCATTCTCCTATTAGGGTGAAAGCGTACCAGTTGGTGATAACCCTAGATTTTATGGCAGAGCTAGAAAAAGCTCAGACAGAAGCACTAAAGGAAGAGAACCTAAAGAAAGAAAGAATGGTCGGTCAACAGATGAAGTTACAAATAAACACTTATGGAGTGAGGACCAGATATGGTCGCATGTGGGTACCGAAGGACGGAGATATTAGGGCCAAAGTACTCGACGAGGCCCATAAGTCTTGATATTCCATCCACCCAGGAACCACGAAAATGTACCAGGATTTGAAGAAAGAGTATTGGTGACCTAACATGAAGAATGATGTGGTCGGATATGTAAGCGAGTGTCTGACTTGCGCACAAGTTAAAGCAAAAGCATCAAAAACCATACGGGAAAATCCAGCCTCTGGAAATACCCAAATGGAAGTGGGAGCATATCACCATATGCTTTATTTCAAAGCTGCCCCGCACATCTAAAGGCCATGACACGATTTGGGTTATAGTGGATCGTCTGACGAAGAGTGCACACTTCTTACCGATCCGTGAAACCTATTCATCGGAGAAGCTGGCAGAAGTGTTTATCAATGAGATTATGTCTCGTCATGGCGTGCCAATATCGATTGTATCTGACCGGGACACACGATTTATATCGAGATTCTGGAAATGATTTCATGAGTCAATGGGTACAAGGTTGAACATCAGCACGGCTTATCACCCATAGACGGATGGCCAATAAGAAAGAACCATCCAGACGTTGGAGGATATGCTCCATGCATGCATTATAGACTTCGGTGGCAGTTGGTATAGCCACCTACCGTTGGTAGAATTCTCCTACAACAACAGTTACCACACCACTATTGGTATGCCGCCTTACGAGATGTTGTATGATAGGAAATGTCGAACCCCGGTCTGTTGGGGTGAGATAGGACAGAAAGAGCTGGGAAGTTTAGAGGTAGTCACAGCAACCTCTGAGAAGTTTGACTAGATTAAGTCCAGAATGAAAGCAGCACAGGACCGTCAAAAGTCCTACACGGATAAGAGGCGAAGACCGATCGAATTCAATGTCGGGGATCAAGTACTATTGAAGGTTTCCCCCTGGAAAGGGATTATACGATTCATAAAGAGAGGGAAGTTAAGTCCAAGGTTCGTCCTACCTTTCAAGATAATGGCGCGGATTGGTGAAGTTGCTTACCGGTTAGAATTACCTGATGAGTTGAGTGGAATTCACCCGACCTTTCATGTGTCGCACTTGCGTAAGTTCTTGGTTGACGAATCAACACACATGCCACTTGATGACATCGAGGTATATAATAGCCTCAATTACATCGAGGAACCGGTCGCCATACTAGACAAGAAAGAGAAGCGGTTACGAAACAAAGTAATCCAGTTAGTCAAGGTACAATGGAAGCATCGTAAAGGAGCAGAAGCTACTTGGGAAACCGAAGCAGAAATGATAGAGTCGTACCCGCACTAGTTTAATTTATAGCAGGTTTCGAGGACGAAACATTTTGTTAGAGGGGTAGACTTGTAACATCCCGAAATTTACAATAAAGAATAAACGACGCTTATGGAATAATGAAAGAATGAAAGAATAAGTGGGCTCGAGCGGATCGGGCCTTGGGCCGTGAGCAAGTGGCGCAAAAGGGGGAAGGGGAGGGGTAAAACCCTAGCCACCCTCTCTTCTCCCCCACATTCATCATCTTCACCAACTAATCTAGAGAGAGAAAGTTTCATAGCTCACCCGTTGATCTCCTCGTTTGAGCCCGAGATCGTTGCTACACGTTATAGAAGACCAAAGAAGATGGAATCAAGCCATAACAGGTAACAACTCGACCTCAGATCCGATTTCTGTATTGAAAATGGGTTTTAGATTTTTAAAGTGGGTTTTTATAAAAAGTTGGGATTTTTACGATGGAATTGGACTAGAAAGCATGTATTTAGCTTCATGGAAGCTAAACACAAGTTTTAGACGTAAAAAGATCGAGTCTTGGATCAAAAACGATGAAATCAACCAAGAACGCTTGAATCGTCCGAAAACTCTATGAATGGTCCAAAAACTTCGAAACGTCCGAAAAGTATGAACTTTTCTATTGGAAAATATTTGCGGACACCATAGATTTCGGACAGGACATTTCGATCGAAAAGTATTTCGAACAAGACATTTCGATCGACATGTATTTTGGACAGAAAAGATTTGGGACAATTGTTTTCGAACGAAATAGTCAATGATTAAAAGATATTTAACAGGATAGTTTTCGGTCGAAAAGAGATTTCGATCGAAAAATATTTCGATCGAATTGGATTTCGGACGGAAAGTTTTTCGAATGAAAAGGTTAGTTTTCAGTAGAATAGAGATTTCGATCAAGAAAGATTTCGATCGAAAAATATTTCAATCGAATAAGATTTTAGACGGAAAGTTTTCGAATGAAACCTATAGGTTATAACCCTAATTCGTTCGTGACCCTTGACAGATTTGTAACATTCCACCTGGCTCAAAGTTTCCTTGCTAAGTGAGATAGAACCAGTAGAAGTCAGGTGAGTTCTTATTGCCCTTTTTCCCTAACGATTTTGGGCTGGCATGCATACTGTTAAAGAGATAGTTTTCAAGGTTAAAGAATATTTTATAAGAATTATATATTTTTATAAAATGAAAGACAAAGTATGGTATTTTATAAAAGGTTACTTTTATAAAAAGAAAGTTAAAGTGTTAAAGAGAATAGTACTATCTTTAAAATGTAATTTCAAGAAAGTAAAGAATGGTAAAGAAGCTGCATCTCGGTGCAGCTTAACAGTGACAGTGACAGATGTCATATTATATGCTTATGTGGTAATATATGTTATTTTTCTATGTGTTATATGTTTGAATGGCATTATATTATGTGACATAGTATAAGTGCATAGTAGTTGCATAATAGTTGCATTGTAGTTGCAAAGTAATAAGTCTTGTAGGCAAGCAAAGTAGAAGTCTCACACTTAGATGTGAGCAGGCAAAGGAGTCTTCACTTCGGTGTAAGCGAGAAAGTTGGGCAATGATTCACGTGTGAAAGTTAAAGTATTTTATAGTCACTTGTCTTGTACGAGTGAAATGTAAAGTGGCAAAGAGTAATGGAGGACATCTTAATCAGTTACCTCAAAAGTAAAGTTTTAACGAAAGATATAACGTAACAGTTTTATAATTGTCACGTTGCAAAGTTTTAAAGTAAAGCTAAAGTGTTTTCAAAGAAAGTGAAAGTAAAGCTTATATTTTATTTTTATAAAACTAAGCTACCAAAAAGAAAGTTTTATAGTTTAAAGTAAAGAAAGAACTCACTAGCGTTAGCTGACTTTTAGTATGCATGACAGTTAGTAAAGGTAAAGCAAAAGTAAAGTAAAGGAGCCGTGAGGGCTGGATAGCATGGACATCGGGTCGCCGCTCTAAAGACCGACATTTCCTATTCCGATAGTTTATGTTTTAGACAATGAATTACTTTATTGCTTGATGAATGTTTAACTTAAAGACCTCCGCTGTAATAGATTCTGATTTCTGGTTTAAGAACTATGTTTGTTATGTTTTGTGCCAACTATGAGACGTACCCGGTTTTGGGGCGTTTCAATTAAGTTGTAACACCTAAATTGAATTCAAATTTGAAAGATTTTATACAAAATAAAATCAAACTTACAACATAACCAAATCATACTACTTTATTATTATTTATTTTCACTTATTCTTGAAGAGTTCCAACAATCCCCCACATGTGAAAATAAACGATCCCAATGTGAAAATTCATTTCACATATTTTTCTAACAGTCCCCCACAAGGGATGGATCTGAATCCATACTATCTTAATATCAAGATACAATTTCAGTGGTTGAATATTGTCGGATAGGTAGTTGTTAGCTTTGAACCCTCCATTGTGATGCATACATAGTCTTCTAGTGGTTCGGTAGACATAATGTCCTTGAACCAACCACCATTTGTGTAGACAACCATATACTTCTCACAATAATCTCCCTGGTCTGGTCAACCCCTCATAGTTGTGTCCATTATGGTCGTGGATCACTATCCTGGTTCCGTGAGCGTTCTTGGAATTGCGCCCCCAACAATTCCATTTGAAGCGACCACACTTCTCTCTTCACATAGGTGATTCTTAATAAATCATTAAAAGCATTAGGTTCCTTGTGATTACAATAAATCACCAACCATATATTTTTGCTTATCCTCTAATTATGTCACTTATTCGTATAGGAATGGACTAGGAAGAATGTATCTCCTTTTTATGTGTTTTGGGGTACCCCCACAGTGACCGTAGTTCATGTGGTTTGGTTGTCCTATTGAACCTAGATCTTGGGATCTCCAGCCACATAGGTTAGGTTTTCCATTACGCTCCCTCTTTCACGGGCTTTAGTCCCATTCCAATTGACGACTTTTGAACTAACTCTTTGCTTAAGACTTTCGTGAGCGTGTACGCAATGTTATCTTTTGACTTCACATAGTCAATCGTGACAACCCCCGTCGAGAGTAGTTGTTGTCCTGTATTATGTCTACGTCTAATATACCTTGATTTGCCATTGTACATTGAGCTTTGAGCTCTACCATTTGATGCTTGACTGTCACAATGTATGCAAATAGCCGACAAAGGCTTTGGCCATCTTGGAATATCCTCCACAAATTGACGTATCCATTCCGCCTCTTCACCAGATTTATCTAAGGCGATGAGCTCAGATTCCATCCTGGATCTAGCTATAATAGTTTGCTTAGATGACTTCCAAGCTATAGCCGCACCACCAAGGGTGAACACATACCTACTGGTTGATCTTGAGTCCTTTATGTCTGATATCCAGTTAGCATCACTGTATCCTTCTATTACAGCTGGATCATGGTTATAATGTAGTCCATAATCTCTTGTGTATCTCAAGTACCTTAGCACCCTAGTTATACTTTTCCAATGTAGAGAACTTGGATTACTAGTATATCGGCTTAGTCGACTCGCGGCATAAGCCAAATCGGGTCTAGTACATGTCATAAGATACATTAGACTACCAATGATTCTTGAATACTCCAACTGAGCAACTGCCACACCTCTATTTTTACTTAGATGTTTGGTAGTATCAACCGGAGTCTTTGCTATATCCATGTCCTCCGAATTGAACTTTTCAAGGATCTTATCCACATAGTGAGATTGACTTAACACAAGACCATTTTGGGTTCTGGTAATCTTTACACCAACAATTACATCCACAAGACCTATGTCTTTCATGTCAAACCTCGCTTTCAACATGTTTTTAGTAGAATTGATCATCTTATCATCACTTCCAATGATAAGCATATCATGTACATAAAGGCATAAGATCACATAACCTCCACTTGTGTCTTTCACATAGACACATTTATCGCACTCATTTATTTTGAAACCATTGTCAATCATGACATTGTCATACTTTTTGTGCCATTTTTTTGGAGCTTGCTTCAAGCCATACAAAGACTTGACCAATTTAGATATTTTTCCCCCTTGACCGGGAGCGGAGAACCCCTCAGGTTGCTCCATGTAAATTTCCTCTTCTAAATCTCCATTTAGAAAAGTGGTTTTTACATCCATTTGGTGAACTTCCAAATTTCTCAAAGTCGCTATTACAAGCACCAACCTTAACGAGGTTATTCGTGTCACCGGCGAGTATGTATCAAAGTAATCTAGACCATCTTTTTGTCTAAGTCCTTTGATCACTAGCCTTGCTTTGTATTTTTCAATACTACCATCGGGTTTCATCTTCCTTTTAAATATCCGACGATACCCAAGCGGTTTACAACAGGGAGGAAGATCTACTAATTCCCATGTATGGTTTTGTAAAATAGAATCTATTTCATTCTTTATTGCTTCTTTCCATTAAGGTCCTTCGGAAGATGTAACCGCTTGATGGTAGGTATTGGGCTCGCCCTCAACCATGTACGTCATGAAGTCCGGTCCAAAGGATTTTTCAACCATTTGTCGTTTGCTTCTTCTTGGTTCAACTTCTTCCACCTCGGGTCGTTCATGTCTCTTATCATGAACCTCATATTCAACCGATGTCGATGAGCTTGCGTGTTCTTATCGTTTACAAGGAAACACGTGTTCAAACCATGAAGCATGTTCAGCTTCCATGATAGTGTTCTTGTGTATGTCGGGATTCTTTGACTCATGTATTAGAAACCGATAAACACTATTGTTATGAGTATAACCAATAAATATGCAATCTACAGTTTTGGAACATATCCTTTGCACCTTCGGAGGCGATATAGTTACTTTGGCTAGGCACCCCCATACTCTCAAGTGTTTATATGGTATTGGTCTACCCTTCCATAACTCATAAGGGTTTTTATCCCTTTTCTTGTGGGGTATCATATTTAAAAGATAGGTAGCCGCCAAAATGGCCTCCCCCACATTTTCGGACTCATCCCGGAACTAATCAACATGGAGTTCATCATCTCTTTCAATGTACGGTTTTTTCGTTCCGCGAAGCCATTTTGTTGTGGTGTATAAGGAGCGATATATTGATGGATAATTCCATTTTGTGCACATATATCCACGAAAGGTGAGACATATTCACCTCCCCTATCACTTCTTACAACTTTGATTTTCTTGTTGAGTTGACGCTCAACTTCATTTTTATACAAGACAAACTTGTTTATTGCTTCATCCTTACTCTTAAGTAAGTATACATAGCAATATCTTGTACTATCATCAATAAAAGTGATGAAGTACTTATTTCCACCTTTTGTGGTGATGGCTTTTAAATCGCACACATCGGTGTGGATTATATCAAGCGGTTCGGTAGTTCTTACAACTGATTTATGGGGCTTTTTAGTAAACTTGGCTTCTGCACACGTAGTGCATTTTGAATTTATTTTGAATTTCGGAATGTGATTTAAATTACTCAAGCGTTTCATAGTTCAAAAATTTACATGACCAACGCATTCCAATTAATATTATCATTCAACTCAAGCATGTAAGAAGAAGTACTAGCCTTGTCATTCATGTTCTTTTTCACAACCATTACACTTAATTTAAACATGGCATTAAGGGCATACCCTTTGCCAACAAACATTCCCTTTTTTGGTCAACACGGCCTTATCAGATTCAATACAAAGTCGAAATCCAAACTTATTAAGCAACCATCCCGAAACAAGATTCTTGCGAATCTCGAGAACATACAAGGTGTTGCTCAAGGTGAGTTCTTTTCCCGAAGTCATCTTCAAGATCACATCCCCTTCACCCTTAATACTGGCGGTAGCTTTGTTCCCCATGTAGAGTTTTGGATCACCCTTTACTTCCTTAAACGTATTAAATAGGTTTTTGTCACCACACACGTGACGGGTAGCTCCCGTGTCAACATACCAACCTTGCGGTTTGTCACCCGCAACGTTGACTTCTGCTCTCATTGCCGATGCTTCGGTGATCATTGCCACAAGAGGCATGCCATCATCATCCACCATGTGCGCCTTTTCACGCTTTGGTGCCTTGCAACTTTGGGCTAAGTGGCCATTTTCGCCACAATTGTAGCATTTGTCCTTAAACTTCTTTTTCACCACGCCCCCTTTTTGGGACCAAGGTTGACACTTTTTTCTTTCCCTTTCCCCTTCTTAAAGCCCTTATTGCTTTTAGAGGATTGTCCATGTTCAACCATCTTGGCCTTAGTGGAAATTTGCACTTGACTCACCTTAAGAGCCAACCTATTGTCTTCTTCAATTCGAAGACAAACCACAAGGTCTTCAATGGTCATTTCTTTTCGTTTATGATTTAAATAGTTTTTAAAGTCAACCCATGACGGAGGTAATTTTTTTACTATTGAAGCGACTTAAAAGGTCTCACTAAGGACCATCCCCTCGGCGTGAATGTTGTAGAAGCATGTTTTAGTAACTATAGATAAAATTCTATGTATCGATGTAGTCAGCTACTATGCATGAGAATGTTCCTGCGTACTTAGCAAGTTCACCACTTGTTCCTGCGTACATAACAAGTACGCGCGTACTTAACAAGTACGCATGGCTTTTTCCCATGCGTACTTAACAAGTGCGCAAGTCTTTTTCCTTGCGTACTTAACAAGTACGCATGACCAATTCCCTGCGTACTTAGACAAATTCGCAGGATGGGTTGTTCCTGCTCCTATAAATAGAGTTGTTGGGCTCAGTTGTAGAGTGTGAAATAGATTGTGAGAATCGAGAGAGGTCAGGCCGGGACGAGCTCTCCCGGCCCCTGGACCGTGAGCGTAAACTAGAGATGTATACTCCTTCGGTATGTAATCTGTAATGACAACGTTGTTATGGATTGTTGATTCTCTTGTTTATGTTCTTATTGTTCTTCCACTGTCATCGTCATTTCTGTCTTCTGTTCCCCCAAAAATCACGAACAGGTTTACATTGTTTATCTCAGTCTTCCGTTGTGCTCGACCGAGGCCCCCGAGACCTACAAATGTCACTAAGTATAACTTGTAACTCTTGGACTTGACTAATGACCGTTTTTTCATCAACCATTTTCTAGTCCAAGAAACGGGCGACCACAAATTTCTTTATGCCCGCATCCTCTGTTTTGTACTTGCGTTTCAACGACTCCCACAATTCTTTTGCGGTTGTTATCTTGCAATACAAGTTATACAAAGCATCCACTATGCCGTTCAACATAAAGTTGCAGTACAAGAACTCGGAATGCTTCCAAGCATCCACGACGCTCACATGTTGAATGTCGGCATTATCACCCTCTACGGGTTTAGGAGGGGATTCGGTTAAAAACCGAGCTAGGTTCAAGGTGGTCAAGTAGAAGAACATCTTCTGTTGCCACCTTTTAAAGTGCAATCCTGAAAACTTTTCGGGTTTTTCGTCATGGTTCACAACCGTTGTTACGATTTGGTTACCAACTAATGGTAGCACGGAAGAAGAGTTATTTGTTGTTGCCATTTCCTGAAAACAAAATTTTGAAAAGTATGAGTCTTTAAGAATTAAAGATTAAACTGACAAACGGTATATGATTACTAAACTAGAACCTACTAAAGGTTTCTAATAATTAATTATGAGACTTACAAAAGGTTTGCGTCACTTTTAGTTAGATTTTTTTTTGAACTAAACAAAGAAATTAAAACCAACAGTAGGTTCTCTAAGTCCAACTTTGAGATACCATACACTAGGTTTTAGGGGCTTTTTTTAAAAAATTAAACCAAGAATATACCTACAAAAGGTTTTTAAATAATTAGTCTTGAAACCTACAAAAGGTTTATAATTATTAAGTTTTAAACCTACACAAGGTTTTTAATAATTGGAGCTGAAACCTATAAAAGGTTTATTAGTTTTTATAGTCTTTAAAGATGTCAAATAAAACCAACAGAAGGTGTTAAATGGGCCTTAAGAAAAAAAAATTGAAGCCACCAAAAGGAACAGTAGGTTATGATAACAAAAAAAATAGCACTAAACTTGAACAACCACTAAGGTTTGAAAAAAAACAATACTAGGATGCAAAGGCTTTAAAAAAAATTAACAAAACCAACAGAAGGTTATAGATGCTTTCAACAAATGAAAAGAACCACAAACATAGGTTTCTAAAATAAATTTAGAAAGAAAAAAAAATCTTATGTGAATCAAAGACCAACGGAGCTGACACAAAAGAACCAAAATAATTTGTCACTCAAAAGCAACAGAAGGTTTCGACCAAATTAAATTTTATATAGAAATTTTATTTGAAAAATAAAATAACATACAAAAGGTTTATTTTATAAACATATTTTTTTTTAAAACGAACGGCGGTTTTAAAATTTATTTTAAGATTGTAAGAACCGTTCGTCAAAAAATAAAAACTAACACTTGTATAAATTTCAAATACAATACAATAATCAAATAAATGTATAAATTACAATACTTTTACAAAAGAAAAAAAAGAAAAGTACGAAAACAAAGACAAATACTAAATTCGTGACCGAGACTTCGTGTTTAACACAGGTCCCTTAAAACAAATTTCGAGTCTCTCAAGAAAACTCGAATGTTTCCCAGGGTACAACGACCAAAGCTGTGTGTACAGCCGGGGAGGACTCTAAACCCGAAATTTTACCTTGTAGTAGAGAGAATGATTGCTAGAATTTTTTAAAGAACGATGAGAGAGCTCAAGTAGGAGGTTTATGGTGTGTTCAAGTATGTCTAGTAACAAAGGCATACCTTTGTATTTATAGTGAACCAAAATTGAAATACCCTTCAAGTCATTATTCAATAAGTGAATTCAAAGTTGAAACACTTATAGACTTTACTCAAAAAATTGAATTCAAAGATGAAACACAAAAAGTTGTAACACCTAAATTGAAAGATTTCATACAAAATAAAATCAAACTTACAACATAACCAAATCATACTAATTTATTATTATTTATTTTCACATGTTCTTGAAAAGTTCTAACAATGTGTTCATCAATCAATATGTTAATTATGAAAAATGTCATCATGTTCATATAAAGTATTCACTATGAATACATATATTCACCGATATATACAGTGTAGCTTATTCGTCATTGAATACAATATACGTCCACATATAATGTTTGTACTCACTTGTATAGAGAACCTACTTTTACATTACTATAAAAATGTCATCGCATAAATTTTTTTGTTAACAAGATCTCATTATTTTTAATTATATATATATGATTTTTTACCACCATTTAATATGATAATCTAAAATTTTCTAGTCCCAACACACGAACACATAAAGTGTCATGATTCCTTTGCATGCACTCTTAAACAACCACATATATATATATATATATAGGTGAGTTCACTAGAAAACTTAATTAATTAAGAAAATCAAAAAACTCTTTTATAGCCATTGATCTTGAATGATCAATGGTCTAAATAAGATTAGCTGATTAAAAAGAAAAAGGAAGGGAGTTTAATGATATAAGGGTATAAAAAAAGCTTAAAACATCAAACGGTTTTCCGTCGTTCTCCATCGTTTCTATGCTCCAGAAGATCTAGGGTTTTCGATGGCTTATTCCGATGATAATCTAGGTCTTACGAAATCGATTACACAATCATCAACTAAGCATATGCATATAGAATTGAAGTGATTTCATACAATATCAGTGGCATTTATGTATATTAAATTCTCGCAAACGTATTTAAGATTTCTTACGATTTTGCGTTTCTGTTATGCTCATTTGCTTGTTACTCGTCGATTTCGTGCTATAATGTGTGATTCTGAGTGTAATTTCGTTTATATTCATAGAAATTGCATCAATTATGTTAGTGTTTGTTCATATTTTCATACTACACATGTGTAGTCTGTTGAAAATTTGTAGTGTTGATGTTGTTGGTTACATTCTGTTATACTATGTATGTTTAGCCTTTTGAAACATATAGTGCGTATGTGTAGTCTGTTGAAAAGTGGTAGGGTTGATGTTGTTGGTTACATTATGTTATACTACATATGTGTAGCCTCTTGAAACATATTGTGCGTATGTGTATCTGTTGAAAAGTGGTAGGGTTGATGTTGATGGTTACATTCTGTTATACTACATATGTGTAGCCTCTTGAAACATGTAGTGCGTATGTGTTGTCTGTTGAAAAGTGGTAGTGTTGATGTTGTTGGTTACATTCTGTTGTACTACATATGAGTAGCCTCTTGAAAGATGTAGTGCTTATGTGTAGTCTGGTGACACGTGGTAGTGTTAATGTTGTTGGTTACATTATGTTATACTACACATGCGTAGCCTCTTGAAAGATGTAGTGCGTATGTGTAGTCTGTTGAAACGTGGTAGTGTTAATGTTTTTGGTTACATTCTTTTATACTACATATGTGTAGCCTCTTGAAACATGTAGTGCTTATGTGTAGTCTGTTGAAAAGTGGTAGCGTTGATGTTGTTGGTTACATTCTGTTGTACTACATATGAGTAGCCTCTTGAAAGATGTAGTGCTTATGTGTAGTCTGGTGAAACGTGGTAGTGTTAATGTTGTTGGTTACATTCTGTTATACTACATATGCGTAGCCTCTTGAAAGATGTAGTGCCTATGTGTAGTCTGTTGAAACATGGTAGTGTTAATGTTTTTGGTTACATTCTGTTATACTACATATGTGTAGCCTCTTGAAACATGTAGTGCTTATGTGTAGTCTGTTGAAAAGTAGTAGTGTTGATGTTGTTGGTTACATTCTGTTGTACTACATATGAGTAGGCTCTTGAAACATGTAGTGCTTATGTGTAGTCTGTTGAAACGTGGTAGTGTTAATGTTGTTGGTTACGTTCTGTTATACTACATATGTGTAGGCTCTTGCATAATGCATATATGTAATATCTTGCATTTAATATTTTGTTCATCTTTTTTCAAAATTAAAGAGGCTAAATATTATGAAAACTAGTAAGACTATTTTAATACAAATGTGTATCAACATAAATTACAAAATATAACAACCTATTACTTGAGTTTTAATGAACATGTTTCATTTGCAGGAAGAAAAAGCAGTAGAATTTGCTAAAAGTATATCTTTTAGCAAATTTACAAATAAACAATCTGATCCACTGATGGTTAATGATAGTGAAGATGAGCAAAATGCTCAAACTGGTTAGATTATTATGTAACATTTACAACATAAATACTGGTTAAATTTATTCTGTTTTGACATGAAGTTCTATACGTATAGGTTTGAAAAAAAAAAATTGTCTATCGACCAGAAAATGAAGATAAAGTTGGACCAAATAAGAAAAAATGAAACGATGATGAAGAATTTGGTAAGTTATGTTTTGTAATTGTGTTTTAAAATATATATTTAATTTTAACATTTTTTGAAATATATATTGAGATGAGAAAGAAGATAGCAAAAAAACAGAAGATAGAAAAAAAAAACAAGTATGAGGATTCAGAGGATACTGTTACAGGTATGCTTTTGTTCAATATTGTTTATTTATTTTTATTGGTTACATATATGTAGTACATTTAATATTATATGAATTTCTAAAATAGATCCTGAGTTGAAAACAAAATTGGAAAAAAAACAAAAGAAATCCAAGTCAAAGAAAATGACTGATGAAAAGAATGTGAAATATGAAGGGAGAGTTAAAGGTATGATTTAGATCAATTTTGTGATGTATTTGGATTCATTTAAGTATACTGCATATATGTAGTCTCTTTGAAACGTGGAAATTTTTATGTATGTTGCATATATGCTATATATTGAAAGATTATAATCTTAATGTTGCTGCATATGATTATGTATGATGCATATGTGTAGTCTATTGAAAGGTTGCAATGATAATGCTGAATATGTATTTTACTACATATATGTAGCACAGTTACATATATGTAGTCTAGCTGATTAGTGTTTTTTATTAGCTGTTATTGCACATATTTAATAACGTATTTTACTACATATATGTGTGTATATATAAAAGTATATTAAAAAACTAATTGAATAATTAAAATATTTTTTAAAACAGATGCTGAGATAAAAAAGCAAGCCATTGAAAAAACCAAAAGGTATAAAGACAAAAAAGAAGAGCAAAAAAAATATAGAGTGGTTTGGATTACGCTCTCGTTCAACCCCCCCATCAACTGTTTTTGGGACTAAATATACTTTCAGAGAAACAAAGAGATGATGTTAGAAGTATGAGATTTGGAAAATTGTTATCCCTCAAAGTCGGTGGCATTCCTTCAAAACTTGGTCACTATGTAGTTGACAAGTTTGACCCAGAAAGAATGGAAATAAACTTAGGAAATGTTCAAGTTAAGGTGGATAATGAGTCAGTGCACCAACTACTAGGCATACCAAATGGTGGAAAAGAATTGACATCACTGACCTATCAGAAGAAACTAGAAGGAAATGTTATGTCATGAAGAAATTTATATGAAGAAAAGTATGTGGCACCACCTGATATAGTAAAGAGAATTAGTCAGTCTAGTGATGATGATAACATTCTATTAAAGTTAGATTTTTTGGTGTTGTTCATGACCACGATGGTGGAAATTCAAAAGCATGGAAAGTGTAAGCTTGATTTTATTCACTACATAACCAATGATACTGACATTGGAGGTATTGACCGGTGTTCTTATATTATCAATTCGATGAAGAAATGCAAACAAGGTTGGGAACGATGCAATGTTAATGTCACACCCCGGTTTCAGGACACCCCGGGCGTGCGACCAGATTGGCACCTCCAATCTTATTTTATTTATTAAATCAGAGTTAGTTTAGCAGTGGAAATAATTTTGGATCGAACTTGTAAGAAATCTCAACCTGCGGGTTGATATTGTATATTTTCCAAATCCAGGGATAAATAAGTATCTTTTCATTGCACTGGGGATTTAAATACCCCTTTTTCCGTACATAAAAACAATGGTCCATGACCATTTACATGTCACCTGCATAAGCAGGGTAAAACTAGAGCCACAATGTAGTTGGCATGTGCCTAGGGAGTTAACCCTGTCCAATACCAAGCTATACCAGCATTGGTATCTAAGGGTTTTACCTTCCGGCACCTAACCCTGTGCATAACAAGGGAGTATCTATGTCTAGGAATACATCTTCCTAACATCTCCTCTTGTTTTCATTCCTGCAGAGTTATCTCCATGCTAGCAGTACATAACCTTGTCAAAATCCTTTTATGTACACATTTATCCCCAAGACTATCCCGTAGGACTAGTCTTATAGATAATCATTGATTACCTGAAAATATTTTTGGAAAATAAAACGTCAGCGTGAACGCTGGTGAACAAGATTATCATGACTAGTTATGGGTACAATCTATCATTCAGCAGAACTATTTCATCTGAGTGTACAACCACGGTATACACCAATAATTTATGTAAAAGGACTGCTGGCATTTGCAGACTTACTTACTGCGATGTCCCTTAACTGAGACCCCGTCTTACATCCGGTTACAGACAATTACCAGCCCCAATATGGGATATTCACCCATAAAGCGTGTATCCCTTGATCAAGTTTTACGTATACTTATGGCCTGAGTGTTTATATAGACGCCCTTATACATCAAACTTTTGAATACAAGTATTGCCATTTTGTAAACGTAAAACTTTCAAAGTTTTGAAGATAAAAACAGATAAACATATTTCTTGAGTGCTAGTGTAAACCTTAAAGCAAGTTCTAATTCAAGTTAGTATCTTAACGCACGACTTTGGAAATAAGCGAAAGTGCGGAAATAAGCGAAAGTCGGATATTTTATCGGAATGATGGCACGCAAACCGAGGTATGAGGCTGCTCTAAGAAGTGTGGAAGGCTGATGTGAGTTTGTGTGTGCAAAACTTGAGATGCCGGATGCATCTATTTATAGGGCCAAATTCCAACCCGTAGCGGACCGTTATGATAGGGCGTAGCGGTCCGCTACCGCCCAAGTGTTGCTTCAGCCCTAGATGTCACTTCTTGATTGGACCAAACCTCAGTTGGCGGCTGGGGGACAGTTACAGAGGGCGTGGCGGTTCGCCACGATGACACGCGTTAGATTCTCCGGCTGAGTCACCGGACACGTGGCATCACGAGAGATTGCGGCTAGCGGACCGTTACTGATATGGTGGCGGTCCGCCACCCAACCCTTCAGCCTTAGCGGACCGTTAGGAAGAATGGTAGCGGTCCGCTACCATTCCAATTTCAAAAATTTTCATTTTTCAACGCTTTTATTTCGGGAACTTGGCAATTCCAACCCCTAGGGTTCAAAGTTGGCAAATTAGGACCTCAGAATTGGCCTGGTGTTACAGTTAATTCTAAATTCACGGGTTCCTTGACTATTCTTACGGTATGAATTGTTTTACCTAATTTGAATTATTTTTAATATGTTAAACTATATTTGTATTATTGTATGTATGTAATACTTTTATTACATATATGTAGCACTATTATTATATGTAGGTAATACTATTATTACATATATGTAATAATTAAAAATTGTTACTAATGTCTATAAGTTTTTCATATTGCAGCTTCTGTATGTGGACAGAGTTAAATGTCCATCAGAAAATGTAGAACGGAAAATGAGACCAATTGAGTTTTGGACTATGAAAGCACTATGTTCTAGAGAGGAATGCGAGATAAATAATGGCGGATTTGGATTGGGTGAGTTACGAAAACTCTATGTTGATTTGAAGGGTGATGAAAGTGATGTGGATAAGAAGTGCAATGAGAAAGAAGCCAATAAGGAAAATCTATTTAATGACTTCTTTCAACCAGACAACTTGACGGTTAAATCTATTATTTAATATATGTAGTATTTATTAATCACTTGTCGTTTAGGTATATTACATAAACTGCATATATGTTATCTCTTTGGATATCAAAAATTTAATGTTGCTGCATATGTTTATGTATGCTGCACAAATGTAATCTCTTTAAAAATGGAAATTTAATGTTGCTGCATATGTTTATGTATGCATATGTGTAGGCTATTGAAAGAATGATAATGTTTTTCATTATATTTAGGTATGCTGCAAATATGTAATCTCTTTGAAAATGGAAAATTAATGTTGCTGCATATGTGTAAGCTATTGAAAGAATGATAATGTTTTTCATTATATTTAGGCATACTGCATATATGTAGTCTCTTTGAAAATGGAAATGTTAATTTTGCTGCATATGTGTAAGCTATTGCAAGGTGGCAATGATAATGTTGTTCATTATTTTTAGGTGTACTGCATATATGTAAAAAAGTATTATGTGTGTAACTATTTGGCTGAATTATTGAATATTTTTAAATAGGGCCATCTTTCAAAATTGGATGTTATGTTTGATATCATAGTTAGAGATAAAAAGAGATTTGAAAGAGCTTTATGTGAGCCATATTCATTTTACCCAGAAAACAAAGAGGTAAAAGAATTTGTGGAGAAATACAAATCTATATACAAAGAAATCATAGATGTTGAGAAAGATGTAGCAGATACTAACTCGACTCATTTTTTTAATAATAATCTTGAGGAGATTATAAAATGTGAAAATGCTAAAAAAAAAGTGGGCACTGAAGAGAAGGAGAAGGGTATTGACACTGAAGTGAAGGAAAAGGAGAGTATTGACACCGAAGAGAAGGAGAATGAGATTATTGACACTGATGTGAAGGTGAAGGAGATTATTGACACTGAAAAGAAGGAGAAGGAGATTATTGACCCAACACTTCCAAACTTCAGCTTTAAACTTTCACAAAGTACATAAGAGTCGGAGGAAGAATCAAAAGTTGATGAAGTAACTGAAAAAACAAAGGATTTGTTGAAGGATGGTAAGAAAAAGGCTAGTACATCTAAGAATAAATATGTAAGAAAGAATGAAAAGCGTTTGAAAATTGTGACTAAGCCATTACGATATCCATATATTGTACGAGCGGTTGATGCTAAAAAAGGAATCAATGCTCAGGAGCGTTTAATTTGGGAATACTTGACACACGGACTACGTGATGAAGAGTAAGTTAGTTTGTATTATTATTTAGCCTTTTATTTAATTGATTATAAGTTTATTAGTTTAAACTATTTGAATGCAGAGAAGAACAATTAGAGAAACTAGAAAAAGATGAACAAGATGAAGTTGAAAACAGTTTTATGTAAGTATAAACATTTAATTTTAATTATGTTACATGTATGTAATATTTTTATCACATATGTAATTCTGAAACATGGCATTTATGATGTTGATGCATACATTTAGGTGTACTGCATATGTGTAGTCTCTTGAAACATGGCATTTATGATGTTTATGCATACATTTAGCTGTAGTGCATATGTGTAGTCTCTTGAAACATGGCATTTATTATGTTCTTGCATACATTTAGGTGTACTGCATATGTGTAGTCTCTGGAAACATGTCATTGTTAATGTTGTTGAATACATTTAGCTGTATTGCATATGTATATTCTCTTGAAACATATATGATTTCATGTATGTTAGTGAAATTATAGTAAGTATGACATTGTTGTAAAATGTTTTGTATAGGAATGATATTTTTGGAATAGGTTATGGTTTGGAATCAAAGAAATTTCTTTTGGCAAGCTTAAATCCAGGGGTAGAACTGTATGGAAATGTAATTGACTGTTGGGCAGCAGTTTTGAATTATGAAGAAAGATTTCGTAACCCATAATCACCTAATCGTCTATTCTGTTACACATCAACAATTGTAAGTTTCAATATCTGTTACTAATTTAGTAATAATAAGTTTTTTAGTAATGTTAGTTGACTGTGTCATTTATAAATTTACAGTTCGAATGGATGATTACCAAAAATGAAAAACAAAGCAAACGAATGGAAGCTTTTGCAAAGAATATGTTGGCAGTGGTGGAAGGTTTTGAAGATAAGTTGGATCTAAAAACATATGACTTGGTGTTCTACCCTGTTCTTGAAAAACACCACTTTTATTTGATATGTTTCAATCTAAAATTCCCAGCTATTTTAGAAATTGACAACATGCACCCAAATCAAAGCTTGGTTCAAATGAAAGATAGCAACAAGTACATTTCAAAGAGCACGCCCTTTAAAGTGGTAAGTTACATGTTGGATAATGAGCATTTGCCTTATGGATTTCAAATTATGTTGGCAAAATGATAATTGCTATTTAAATTTTTTTTTTACAGAAACACATGTTTGTCAGTTATTTAAAGAGTGTTAAACATCCAAAGTCTAAAGAAATTGAAGCAGCAAAATCAGAGAAAGTAAAGATAGATTGGGCGACAATAGATAACACTACAGATTGTGGGTTTTTGTAATGAGGCATATGGAAACATTCATGGGCGACAACAAAAACTGGGATTGTGGTTTCAGCAATGTTGAGAGCACAAAGGAATCCCAAATTAACACACTTAGGATGAAATATGCACCTAGAATTCTACTTTCTGAAGCAAACATATCCAAGAAAAAGGTGTTGGACGAAGCACGGGAATGGGAAAAAAAGTTGAAGTTAGAAAATGAAGGAGAACTAGTTTCGAAGAAAGGAAATGAACAGGAAAACAAGTTGAACGAATGAAATGAAATTTGCAAGTAGAAACTGATTATTTTTTATAATATAACAATTTACTTTGTTCAAGTATTTCAATGTTTGAAAACACAGTTGACTTATTAATATTATGGTACTTTGAATTTCAAAGTTTGGAATGTTTGTTTTTACTTTTATGAATGACATGTCTTGAAAAAGTTGATAACATGTTGCTACAAATATTATATGTTGTAACTATATTTTGTTCAAACATTATTTAAGTATACTACATATATGTAGTATAAAGTGTAAATATAAATAAGGGTGAGGGATGTAAACAACACAAGCTGAACTTACAAACGTGAGCTACATATATGTAATAAGTTTGATAAAAAAAACACATAAATAGTATAAATGCATTGATACAGAAACACATATATAATTTATAATATAAAAAATATTATTTATTTATCTACATATATGCAATATAAAGTTTACATATAGTTTAAATTATTTTTTAACTTATACAGAAGCTCTACTTAGTTATTTATAATCACATTACAACATACAAATATAAATGTTTCATATAATTACTATATGTAATATGTCATACTACGCATATGTAATATGTCATACTACGCTTATGTAATATGACATACTACATACATGTAGTAGTCTAACTAAAAAACATATCATAAGCACAAATGCATTAACTGGTTATAGAAACATTGTAATATGCTTGAAGTATCTTGATGATAAAATCTGAAGTATCTTGATATTAAAACTTGAAAACCCAAAGTACATGTAAAATATGTAAATGAAAAATTGTTGTAACATGACTTTTATAAACCAATAGAGCCATTAAGTTTTTGAAGTTGCATGAATCATGAACAATAAGCAGTGGCATCATCAGCATGGGTCAACAGCACCTGGATCAGCAGCAGGGTCAACAGCAGATTTTTTCTTCTTCTTCTCTGAGCAGTTACGTGAATCATGACGAGTTACCCATTTCAAACAAGTACGACATAACCTTGGGTTTTTCTTTGCTTTTCTCCACAGCCTTTTCACCAGGTCCAATAAGTCTTCGGCTAGTCCCACAACCTTTGTTCCGAATGCCTTGAGGTGCAGTATATAAAATATTTCCCGGTTAAGATTGTCCGATCAAGTCTCCTATCACAGATATTTTTTTTGTTATAATCTGGCTCATTTGGGTATTCTTCAAAGATGTGATTCTTTAACACCCTAATTTGCTTAGCAAATGCAGAAAGTTTCTTCGTTTTGCATCTTAAACGATCTGTGCAATGAGCAACTAATTCTAGAATCTCATTCCTAAGTATGGAATCTTCACTGTTGTCAATAGAATACCTATTTGAAAGACTATACACACTTTTAGGTAGTACATTTTTTCTCTAGGGAGTAGGTAGGTATTGGTTCGGAATTCTTTCAATTTGGTTGTATCTAAAAACAAAAAAACATGTCTACAAAGGTAGCCAATACGTGTAAACCCCATGCACGAACATGACATCGATTTATCACGCAAATCAAGGGTGACCTACACAAAAGAATATATAAACATATTACATATATGTTGTAAAACAACAAAAAAACAAGAATATATATGTATTCACATATTTATACCATATGTGTTACATATAAGTAATAATAAAACTACATATATGTAATAATAGTTGAAAATAGTTGAAATATAAAAAAGTTTACCTTAAATTCATTGACAACCTCAAACCTTTTGTTGGTGTGAGCAACTGTATAAACTTTGTTCCCGTCCACTTCTACAGTATTTGTTATTAAACAACTATTCTTACCTTTGAATATCTTTTTTTATTCCTCTAAAAAGATGTTCCTGGTGTATATTTCTGATGCTTGCCTTTCTACAGGTAGATCAGTGAGCAATAATGGTGTTGTTGTGTTACTTTCGAATTAAAGTTTTCGTTGATTGTACCGTTGTCCATCAATTGCAGTGTAAAAGCACAACAAGAATTGAACAAATGTGTTGGCGCCACTAGAATTGATTTTAAAAAGATCATTGGAGCTCTCACACCTTGATGTAGTCTTCATCAAACAACACAATGGTATGTCCCTAAAATAACAGGGAACCCACTGCTCCCTAATAGCATACATGTCTTTCAACCAAGCATGATCATCCAAATCTTACTCGTTAATAAGCAACTTCCATTTTTACTCAAACGTAGATGATGTAATAAACAAATTCCACACCAACTTATGTATAGATGACCTCAAATTTGTATTATCCAACAAATCACTTGAAATCTGAAAATCATAAATAATATTCCTTAGCAAACAGTTTACCGAATCATAAATAATATTCCTTAGCAAATTGATACAAAAATGACAATAAGACTATACAAATGTAATAACATACCAGAATATATATAATAACAGCATTACACATATGTAAGACAAATATGACATAAAATATAACATTAATTGTAACATCCCAAAAATAAAACGACAATTATAATAATAACGAGATAAACATAATACGAACGGAATAAACGAACGGGACGTAATGGGCCAGCCCGAGAAGGTCCCGGTGAACTTAAGGGTGGCGAACATAGGGGGAGCTTCCCTCTATAAATAGCCTAAGTCACATCATTCTCTCATTTTGCAAACCTAGAGAGAGAAATCGTAGAGAGAGGAAGAGTCGGATCGGCCCGCCAAGAAAGTATCTCGTTCCTCTACTACTCGTGAGCAATACCTCCGAATCAGAAGCTCGTTTCAGGTAACAGATCGACCTAAATCTGAGTTTTTGTTTAAGTTGGGTTTTCGGGTATTTTTTATAAAAGGTTGGGTTTTTATGAACCAAATGAGAAAAGGATCATAGATCTGTGATCATGGAAGAAAACCACGAGTTTTGATCATAAAAAGTTAGTATCTTGAACGTAATCAGATCGAGCCGCCATTAACATGCAAAACTTAGGGTTTTGGGAAGATGACAGCCCCCGCAGGCGAACTTGTCAAGTTCGCCTGGGGAGTTGGTGAACTTGGCCAAGCGAACTTGATAAGTTCGCTGGCAGCCTATGGCTGGCAAACTTGATCAAACTCGCTTGGTATATTCGCTGAAGTTTTAGTACAAGCGAACTTAAGTTCGTTGGTTATGTTCGCTTAATAATATGGGGCGAACTTAGGGCTAAGTTCGCCTAAGTCAGAATAGGTAAAACCGTTAGAGTCGGGATGGGGTCTGATGCGTATTTTAATTAATCAATTCAGATCGTACGTGAAGTTGTTGGGCCTTTGTTTAGGACAACCAAGACTAGCTTATCAGGTGAGTTCTAGAAGCCCTTATTTAAATGTTTTAAATAAATGTTTTTGGGCGGTGTGCATACGTAACGATGTGACTGTTTTATAAAATGATGTTTATGAATGACGTATGTGACGTTTTATGAAACGATGTTTTGAAGGGAAAGGTTATGAAATATTTTGCCAAACGAAGTTTACGAATGAATGAATGATTTTTAATAAAACGTACGAATGCTTTAACTGAAGTTTTGAAGTAAAAGAAGTGAATGTTTACGAAAGTCACAAACGAACGAATCTGTCGTGATTCCTACGGGAATCGAAGCTATGGGTATGGGATGTATGTTATGGGCCTTCTAGGGGCCTATGTGGTTGGACAACTGTTGTACAACTGGGGCGATGACGGTCACCAAGGGGATTACCGTTATCCTTGAAGTTGGTACGATTTACCTTGCGGGGTAGTCGTGCTTGAAGTTTGGTACTTGTGCCTTAAGGGGTGTAGTGCCTGAAGTTTGGTGCGTGTCATCCTTGTGATGTCGTGCTTGAAGTTTGGTGTTGAATGGCCTAAGTATCGGGGCCTAGGTTTCTCCGCCTACAGGTAATGTACGTGTTGAAGGGACTAGTGGTGGTGATCCTTAGGTTTCTCCACCGGTATGCGATGTTTGGAATTGACGGTTACGAGAAGGTGCAGATTCGATATGTTCGTTGACTTATGGGTTATGTTATGTTATTCCATGTTTTCGTACGCTTTTATTAATGAAGTTAAATGTTATGTTTTTGGCAAATATTTGAAGTTAAAGTTTTATGTTAAAGCTAGAACTCACCAGCGTAGCTGACTTTTAGTATGCACATTCAAGTTAAGGACAGGTATGGAAGTTGAACGGTCATGCTTGGCTGGCAAAAGGAGTTACCTGGTTGATCATGAAGACTGACATCCCGTTATAAGTTGTTTATGTTATGTTTACGTATTAGACAATGTTACGCTTCCACATGTTGAACAAGTTTTTGATTACGTTGAATGAATGATTCCGCTGCGTTATTTGATATTCAAGTTTAAGAACAGTTTGTGAATAAGTAAATCCGACACGTGAGGCCTCCCGGGTTTGGGGCCTTACATTAATACTACATATATGTAATACTGTGATGATAGTAGATAGATCTAAGAACAGTGTAAATATGTCCAATAAAAAACATACATTTACGTATGAACAGTATTACATATATGTAGTCTATTGGCAGATGGTAATGTTCATGTTGTTGAATATAATCAAGTATACTGCATATATGTAGTCTATTAAAAGCATGGTAATATTTACATTATTACATATATTTAGGTATACTGCATATATGTAGTTAAATGAAATATTTTTGAACATGTAAATTTTAAAAATCTAATATACCTTAGAAGGCAGCTTCTTCATGATATGCCACATACAAAGTCGATGAACTGATTCATGAAAAACAATAGCAACAGCATGTTTCATGGAAGCATCTTGATCAGTTAAGACTAACTTAGGTTGCTTCTAATGGGCTTTAAGAAAACATTCAAGCAACCATTTGTATGATTCCACAGTTTCGTTGTACAAAAGCCCTTCACCAAATGTTACACATCTATTATGATGATCAACACCGGTAAATGGGACAAAAATCATATTGTACCTGAAACATAAATATAAAACATTAGTTTGATAAAAATATATATATATATATATATATAAAAAGCAAGTTTGATAAAAATAGCTTACTTATTGGTATTGTACGTTGCATCAAAAGCTAAAACATCACCAAACTCAATATAATTCAACTTCAAAACATAATCAGCCTAAAATAAAGATCTCAGTTCACCACTAAAAACAGTAAACTCAAAAAAGAAATTTTGCAAATTGACAGTACGAGCTTCCAATGTGTCTACAATCATCTGAGCGTCTCTTTCACCAATAAAGAGTCGTATATCCCTACTGGAGTTTTTATAATCTGTTTTTGTACCATGAACATTGTGATGACCACCCTTCAATGAAGACTGCAACTTATGGGCAACAACTGGACCAATTTTATTCAAACTAAGTTTATGAATAAACTGTTGATCAGAAAAACTTAGCTTCCGCCGTTTCCTTGTAAGATCTATATTATGCTTATCAACAAGACCATGATTATGACTTTCACCAAATTCATATACCATAAAACTTGAAGTGCCTAGAACAGCCTTCAATTTAATACGTGCTCCACAATCTGATACTTTAAAGGTGCTACGAAGAGAAGTAGAAACTGAAGAAATATCCATTGAGTCGAAGTTTTGAGACTTTGGTTTACCAGCTCTAGTACACATCATGTACCTATGAGTAATAACGTCATTCGTTTTCTTCATTGCACCTAAACGAGTAGAAAACCCAGCCTTCTCAGCATATGACTCATACATAGTCACAACATCCTCCCATTTATCAAAAATCATCCCCAAAACAGGTTTATCCTCAATGCATACATCAGACGTCCAATATTTTGTACCATTTGGTGATCGGTAAACTTTACTAGAAATACCTTCTACATTATGAAAGAAAAATACAAACATAAGAAAAACATAAAATAATTTGCATTTAGTTAGCAATATAATAATAGAATTTAATCATATGGAAACTAAATATGTGTAATCTGTTTAAAAACAATTATAAATAATATAATAAAAACATATAATAACAGGAACACATCACATGAAATGCATAATATGTTAATTTGAGAAATACTACTCATATGCAGCACAAAATTACACATGAATTCTGTTAGTGTTTGTTCATATTTTCATACTACATATGTGTAGTCGGTTGAAACATGAAACATATGTGTATCCTCTTGAAACATGTAATAATAGGAACACATCATATGAAATGCATAATATGTTAATTTGACAAATACTAAACAGATGCAACACAAAATTACACATAAATAAGCTCATGAATATGATTTTACCTTGATGCTCACTACCAATGAATTCCAAAAGAGAGTGAACTGAATTGTTAGAAGTTGAACTAACATCACCAGATGAACTCGCATTCGGATTTTGCTCTGTAAGTTGACTAACATCAAATTCAGCCCTAGAATGGACAACTTCGGCAATCACTATAGCATCTTAAGCAATATTAGTTGTAGAATATTCAGAAGAAGCCATTCCTAAGCGATTCAACAAAAAAACACAAAAAATTGACAAAAAATCATAATCAGGAATAACGAAGGAACGAGTTCATCTGGTGAAGAAAAAATCGGGACAAATAACTAATGAATGTTTGAAATTGAACTCCTGGTCGAATGGATTAACAATTATATATACACACGATCGCCATTCAAAGCGAAAATTATGGAAACGATAATCAAATCTTCAAATAGAATCGAAAAATTCGTTGATGAAGATAACGATTTGGAAAATATTAGGTTGATCAGAAAAACCGTTTTCAAACGAGTAAAATTACAATGATACCCCTTGGATATAGAGTTTTTTGGTTTTCACCTCAAAATTGAGTTTTCTTATGATGCCTCCTATATATATATATATATATATATATATATATATATATATATATATATATATATATATATAGGGGAAGTGCAAAATAGAAACCCACTCCATTTGAAAAAACTTTGCAAACCCAAACAATTGGCCTACATTGCTCCACGTGTCCCATTATTATTTTAATGGAAAGGGTAAGTTAGTAATTTCAAACTTATCTTGAGATATCTAGTTTGTGATATCGATGTACATCTTTGCGTTATATTATGTACTTGTCAAAAAAACTGATTTTGAGCCATTTTGACCTGATGGGGGCGTCCCATACGCCCACTAGCGTATGGTATGCCCATATGGGTCTGATAGACGCTGGAAAATGCGCGTTTTTTAGATTTTGGCTTGTTGTTCTTGTGGGGACTTGTTAGGAGTCTCAAGGACTATTTATCTTTACTAACCTAGTTCATTTTGATGTTGTGAATGTAGGAAAAGCTCCGTCATGATCTCGGGTCTCGCCAAAGATGGACAATTGGATTCTCAACCTTTTTTTTGGAAGTTGTTTACTTCAAATCGAACTTTTAGAAAGGAATACTTTTGTGTAGGGTCTTTTGGTATATGTATCAGTCTTAAACCCGTTAAACGCTTTCCTTTATGAAGCTTTTGTTGATCTTATGTTTATATAAAAAGTGAAACTAAGTTTTGAACGTGAATGTTCATCTGGGACCTAAATTCCGCGTTACATAAAAATTTTTAATTGGTTTATAAATTCGGGTGTTACAAAATTCAAGATTGAATTTGTAATACACAAATAAAACCACAAATTCAATCTAGACAAAATCTAGAAAAAGAGAGTAGAGAATTCACAAATAAACCCCCAAATCTCATTTGCACAAGCCCATCTTTCAAAACCCCTCGGTGCACAGACCTAAACCCTCCTTCCGCCAAAAATTACCCTTCGAAAACCCCTCCGTAGCGTCTTCAAGCTCCATAAAATTGAACCACTTCGGTGGCGTCCCAAACAACGGCGCTTTATGCCGGCATATCGAACACAGCGGTGGAGATTTCGGCGGCAGGTGTCTCGTCAACGGCACTATGTCCATCATACACGTAGCGCGTCGGTGATCCATGGAGAATTTAACATGCGACGAAAACGACATGAGCGTACATAGTGCCGTTAAAGAAGCCATGTGTTTCTAGATCTAGGAAGTTTCGTTTTATGATAAATTTAAGAGGATATTGGAGCACACATAACACCAAGAACACACAGTGAAGGTGGGAAGGAATAGTGTTTGAAAACCCTAAGTTTGTTGTTGAAGCTGATAATGATACTCAGGTTTGGCTAAAGCTTTTTATTTTCTAATTTTTTTTTTCATTTAGGTTTCTAAATTGATTTTACATATATATCATTTGATTCTTACATATGTAACATTTGATTTTGACTTTTGTGCTTAAAAATTTAGAATCCATAAATATTTATCAACTCATTTGCTTAGTGCTTTATTTCTTACTTATTTTGCTTTTTTTATAATTACTTTTGGAGGTTTTGATTATTTTATTCTTTACATTTATTAGTTTTAATATTAGGACTTATGAGCTATATTACATGTTAAAAAAATATATTAGTTTCAGTATTAGGATCCATATTACATGTGAAAAAAAAATTAATATTATATGAAAAATATAAATATTTATTTGTCTTGCTTATAAAACAATCAATATTTTACATATGTCAATCGTTTTTACATACGTAATATTTGATTCTTACATATGTAACATTTGATTTTACATATGTTAAAAATTGCTAGTTACATATGTAATATCCTTCACGTAACATTTGATTTTGCGGTCTCCTTTGCCTTGCTAGAAAGTTTGTTAAAATAGTATGATATAATACCTAATAGCATTTAAATCAACTTATTAGCATTTAACCATCATTTACTCGTTAAGTTTTGACATATCTTTTTGTAGTGGCTAAGAAGAAGTCAAGCTCATTTACTTCGCGCTCAACATGAAGACTACAATCGGATAATATTGTTTCTTTAACATATATAGTTATATATGTTACATTTGTTGGTTACTTATATAATCCCACTTGTAAATTTACATACGTAATTTTACAGGACCATTAGTTATTTTTTACAATTTACATACATAAACTTATAAAAGTTCTATTATTACATACGTAAATTTACTTATGTTATAAGTGTTACATGCATTCTAAGTTACTTTATACCTAATATATATTTATATATGTAAGTTGTTGAACTTGTTTTCTTCGTATGTGAAGGATTTTTGTGTCAGATGAAGATGATTATCAAGAAATTAAGCCTATTTAGGTTTTATGTTTTTTGTTAGCTTATTATAGTTTTTGGATCATTTTTAAGTATTTAAGTTTGTATGAAATACCTTGTTACGTTTTTAATGTTGATTGTAATGAATTTTTATAGATTTAAGTTTATATTAACATATGTAACAACACGTATGCTGAATTATTATAGTTTTTTGATCATTTTTAAATATTCATGTTTGTTTTAACATATGCAACAACACGTATGCTGCTATCACGTTTAAAATAGTAGTTTTTTAAAAAAGAATTTAATTTTCATTCTTAATTACTAGTTTTTTAATTAAAAAACTAAATAATATAATTTAAAAAGTATGAGATGGATGTTTATAGGGAAATGTGAAATAAAGTAGAAGAGGGATGATATGATGGTGTGTTTGTCAAATACCTAAATTACCGTTTTATACTTTTTTTATATAAAATAATCCATTAATTTGAAGATTTAATATCCACCATATGATCAATTCAATCAATGACTCATATAGGATTTACAAGGTTTTTCCAACTCAAAGGGGTTTTTATTATAACCACCATATATATATATATATATGGGTGAATTATACTAAAAAGGAGATTTTGTCTAAAAAGTACATGTTTAGGCATGATGTTATTCATTTTAGACATGATGTTTATGTTTTCTTTTAATGAACATGTTTAAAAATTAAAAAACATCATACCTAAAATGAATTAACACCATGTCTAAACATGTACTTTTTAGAAAAAATCTCATTCTTAGTTTAACCCAACTATATATATATATATATATATATATATATATATATATATATATATATATATATATATATATATATATATATATAGGGGTATGTTCTTTTGAGAACCAACAATATGTTAAGAACCGTGATAACCGCATTAACTCTTCCTCTATTTATAATATAAATTGACTAGAATTCATGTACATTTCAATATGTTTAAGGTTTGGTTTTAAAAGACCTCGAATTTATAGTCGTTTTTTTAAATGCATATATGCACTCACACTATATGCACAAATGAATGCATATATGCATATTTTTATACTTTTCTTAAAAAAATTCAGGAGAGAGGAAATAAACTCAAACTAAGAGTGGGAAGAGATAAATAAAACATTGTTGTTGAATTTTACCTTTTTCACTAAAGCGATATGTACACGTTTTGTGCGGTTCTTTCGGTTCTCAACATGTGGTTGGTTCTCAAAAGAATATGTCCCTCTATATATATATATAGGGTTGAGTTCATAAGAAAACTCATTTTAATGAGAGAACCAAGAAACTTCTCATTAATGCCACTTTTGTAATTATACTATCATTATATATTCTCAAAAACCTAACCCTCTCATACACCCCAAAAACCTAACCCCCCCCCCCCCTAAAAAAAAAAAAAAACCCCTAAAAGTTAAACACAAAAACTTAACCCTAAAAGCTAAACTAAACCATAAAGCTAAACCGACTATTTTTTTGAGTTTTTTTTATGAAACCAGAGAAACATTTTGGTTTTTTTTCTTTTTTGTTTTATTATTTTTTTTGAGGGGTTTTTTTTTACCTTACAAAAAGTGTGTTATTAATTACGAAAATGTCATTAATGTGGAGTTTTTGGTTGTATCATTAAAATGAGTTTTCTCATGATCTTCTCCCTACATATAATATATATATATTGTCATTGGGATTGGTGGTCCAGTAATAAAAAAAATCCTCTAAAAACATCAAGGTTTAAGAATGTTATGAGTTCAAGTGCTACTCAAACATAAATAAGAAATTTGCCTTTCAAAAACAAATCTATATTATTTTTTATTTTTTTCTGTTTTGTTGTTGTCAACACATGCATGGGTAGGAATCTTTAATATTAATGTCCCTCTTCTCAAAAAGTTAAACAAGTATGCCATTAAGAACCATATACTTTAATAATAAAAAACTTATATTTATTATTTGAATGCGAAACATTTTTTTAGTAAATAAATAATTTAATAAATTATGCATAGGTGCTTACTAAATAGAAAAAAAAATCATAATACTAAATACTTTTATATACGTCTTTTTAAATTTTGAGTACTCGTTATTTACATTTTTACTTAATTTTGGAAGTTAGTTTCGTCAGTACAAATATCTGGGCATTTTTCCAAACTTAACTTATAACGTTAATTCAAATTTAATTTTGATTTTGTAATGGTGTTGTGTCTAGTACACATTATTTAAAAACTAAATGGGTTCTTTTTTATAAAAATGTATCATTATATAAAACTAATCTTCTTATGTGTAAATTAATTTATTTATACATGTTATATTTTTTTAGCAAATAACTATAAATAAATTATTAACAAAAACAATGGACAATAAAATGACTATCATTGTATTGAACTATCAGTCTCCGTTATATCAGCATTATCCTCATCCAAAATAAATAAATAAATAAATAAAATAACGGGCTTTGTAAATATGTGTCGTTGTCTTAGCTGGTTCGAGGGTTAAAAAAATATGTAGAGAAAAGGTTCCAAAGGATTAGTTGCTGTATCACTTTCAATGTCTTACCACTAAAAGGCATGTTAATATCACCTATTTGGTTATGTGTTTACCAGTGCTTTCATCATCGGATCAGAGCCGGATATCTAGCCGGTCTGGTAATGTCTCTTTAAATCATCCTCATTTGAATCGGTTGAACCAGTAAATTAGACAAGGTGTAGGGCCGGATTTTTTTTTTTTCTTTTAAAATCTCATTTGTTAATTAATAATTTAGTTCTTCAGATTTCCTATTTTATTTATTAGCCTTTAAAATTGTAAATCCACATCAAAATATAATGTGCTTTAATTCAGATTATGTTTTAAATTGGATATATATATATATTTAAATTTTTATATTTTATGACGCCATGAAGTTCTAAATCTTGTCCGGCCATTGGACCGGTAGGACGACCGGTTGATTATCTACTCCGGTCCGATTCTGAAAATATTTGTATTTATTTTTGTTGGGCTTGTGGTATGACAAATTTTAAGTGAATTGTATTTATATAACATAAAGTCAATAAATTCGACCAGAATTTCTCAATTGACTTTTTTTTTAACGGCAGAAATTTCATTAAATAAACAAGCTCCGATAAATTACACAATTGGATCATGCATGAAGGTATAAGTTCTATTCTTAGAATTTTCAATTTTGTTTTAACCGACTAGTTTTTACACCTTAATTACTTGAGTTGACAAAATCCTTCACAGTCGATTCACGTTTCGATAGTGCATTCACTTCCCATGTTTTTTTGTTCTTTTTCACTTGTTTGATATTTTATATATTTTTATTTATAATTTAAAAATGTATGATATGAACGTACACACATAAACCAAACAAGTCTTTCGATCAACTTTTTAGAAAACGAGTGTACCTAGCTTGTTTAGAAGAATGTCTCGGGTATTGATCGAACCCTCACCTAGCTTATGAGAGAAGAAAAATGAATGAATTAGACATAAAAAGGTAAAGGTAAAAATAAAATCATAAATTTTCATTTAATTATATCATTTTCTTTTCAATTTTTGTGTTTTCATTTTTTTCATTCTTATGGATGTTTATAGTTTACTTTTTCTCATATCACATAAATATTATAGTTATATATATATAACCGTTGGCCATTTGACGCAGTGGTAGCTCCAAGGCTTCCAATAGTGGAGGTTTTGGGTTCGAATTCTGGCCACAACAAAAAAGGGGTCTGTGACCAGGTCGGGGGTTTACCCAGTTGGGGGTTCCTCCTAGGGTGGGCTGCCCCGGATGTTCTAGTTGTTGCCCCGAAGAAAACCAATTATCCTAAAATATCTAGGTGTTGCCGTTCAAAAAAAACATAAATATTATATATATTTTAAACATTACATAATAACTAGTATATATAAACCTATATAATAAAAGCATCAAAAAAGCATGTACAATAAATAAGAGAAGCAGCCTTTCAAAAAAAAATAAGAAAAGCATTTATGTCCAAAACACAAACTTTTAAAGCATTCCAAAAATCAAGGTGGTCAAGGGAATTGAAATGAGGGTAAATTAACAGTAAAGTCAGTGAGGGAAAATTAGCAATGTAGGGATAATTAGGGCCAGGTAGGTATGTTGTTTTTTTTCCTTTAATATTTGTTATTTTATTTTAAAAGAATGAAAAATCCTTCTAATAATATATCTTATTTTATTATGATAATATGAATATTACATTTGATATAATTTAAGTGGCTTATAAAAGATATATTTATTACTTGATTCATTGAGTGGCTTATAAAAATTATTAATCATCTCATTGAAAAGACAATTAGACATATTATTTAAAAGAACTTAATATATATATATATATATATATATTGAGTTTGAATTTGTGGGCTTATTATATAAATAAAATCAGTCTTCTATTTACATCTAATGAACTGTAAAAAATCAGTCTTCTATATTGTTACTTTTTTATATTTATTTACTTTGATTCATTAAAATTATTAATCATGTCATCTAAAAGACAATTAGACTTATTATTTTGAAGAATTAAATATTTTTTTGAGTTTGAATTTGTAGGTTTATATAAATAAACATTAATTTTCTATTTACTTATGTTTATAGCATTGGAATAATTACAAATTATAAAACATTTATCTATTACTTGGTTCAATAATATTACTAATCATATCATTAAAAAGACAATTAGACATACTATTTTAAAGAATTTAATAGTTTTTTCGGGTTTGGATTTGTGGATTTATATAAATAAACACCGGTATATATATATATATATATATATACTTTGTTTAATTTTCTATTTAAAATATAAACAAATAGATAAAATAAGGTTGAATCTTGAATCTCTAACTTAAACTAATTTGTTTCTTCTGACTATATATATATATATATATATATATATATATATATATATATATATATATATTATAGTTATAAAGCCATGTGATTATTTCAATTTTTCAAATTGTTTCAAAAATATTGTTTTGTAAAGGATTTTTGAGACAATAATGGGTTTTTTTTGGAAAATAAAAATGACTATCAATGTCTTATGGGCACATATTTTCATTTGAAAACTCCTGTTACTTATTTTTAATAATATAAAAACCAAATCTCAAGGTTTTTAGGGTTTTCAAGTCCTAAAGATCTGACCAAATTCAGTTCCCATTTGAAATTAATAACCTTATTATGGGTTAACAAAGATATTAGACTCAAAAGTCAAACTGGCATCTAGCTTATTGTCAACATATGCTTGCAACTTTCACCCAATAACCCAAGTGTTTGTCATAGGTTCCTTGTGTCTCCCTCATGAGAAATTAAGGCCTTTAAAATTTGGTCATTAAAATATACAATGATAATTGGTACTTTAGGGTTCAAAATTCTAGTAAAACTTTTAAACCAGATCAAAAGATCTTTAACTTAAATATATCTAATTGTTTAATGAATTATGATCCGTGCATTAACAAACAGATAATAAATCATGTTTTACCTTAATTAATTATTTGAAATATAATCACATTATTTATTTAGTTTATTAAATTATATTTCACAAAAGTATGGTTTAGTATGAACCCATTGTAAAATATTAAGTTAAATAAACGTGGAAATTAATTAAGCTATTAATTAATAAAATAGAAAAATTGGTGTTGATTGGAAAATGATTACTTTGGCCTTTATATCAATTTAGGGTTTTCAACCATCATGCATATGTACTCTTCAATCATTAATGCATCATGCAACTGTGTACTGTGTAACCATTTGAACACATACTTGAATAGATACAAACTAATAATGACCAAATAACACATCTTTTTCTTCTTCTTTTTTTTCTCTCCTCTAACACATAAAAATTATTAATAATCAACAAAAATTTAGAAAATTAAAACAAAAAAAGACATAAGTATAATATTTTGTATTAAACATTTAGTTTTATGGCATTCAATATAAAAATACCTTGAAATTCATGGTTTCGAATGACCTTTGCCTTGTCAAAATCTGATACAAATGGACGAATAAATTGGTGATAATGATAACTACAAAAGGGTTTGAAAGGAATGAAGCCTGGTCCGATGCCATCACCTTTTCATATGAAGTTGCAAGCAGAAAAAAGGTGAATGCACCGAGCCAGCCAACATCCCTCACAAACCACTAATTGTCTCTTCTTCTTTCATCCTCTTCCTCAACTTGTGCTTATAAACCCTAATGTCACACACACATACACGTAGGGAGAGTGAGGGATTTGAGATGTGGGGTGGAAGTATTGAAAAACCTAAAGCCACACATAAGTGATATATATAGAGAAGAGTTTGAGACTTAGCTAGGGTTTGAGTGACACCCTAAAACTTATTATAAAATTATGTTTTTCCAACTTGTATCCTCAAGGGGCGTGATAGTCACTCTCTTTCAAATTTTAATTATTCTACTATCCATGTTTTTATATTTATTTAATTTATATTTTTATATTGTACTTATGATATGTAATGAAACAAGTAAATTCAGCTAGTTTTATTATACAATGTTGGAATAACATTTTATTGAAATAAAAGATCGAGTATCTTCATTTCTCGGCCGATAACATGAAACCGAGTTAAATCGACTTGGGTTCGTGTTCATTTATCATGTATATGTGTTCATTTGTCATGTATATTAAATCAAGTTAAAAGATAGAGTAAACTGTCATTTTTGTACTTGTGGTTTTGTCATTTTTGTCGCTTTCATTCAAAAGGTTTATTTTTCTCTTGTGCATACTCGTGCATTCTAAAACTTGTCATTTTCATCAAGTTGGTTAACCACATCCATTTTTAACGTTAAATGTGGGGTATTTTAGTCTTATTTAACATTAAATGAGGGGAATAATTAAGGGTTTAAAAATAAATAAATAAACAAATATATAAAAAGATTAAAAAAAATACCCCCTATTTAATGTTAAAAAATGGATAGATTTAACCAATTGAATAAAAATGACAAGTTTTAAAAAAACACGAGCATACGTATAAAAAAATAAATCTTCTGAATGAAAGTGAAAAAACTAATCAAACCATAAATCACGATAATTAAAATGACTCAGTTTCAACTATTTATATATTTACAATAAATACTTTTAGAATGAGATTGACCCTCATTTATATTTTCCAACTTCCAGAGTTGAAAAGAGAATGTTTTGCTCAGGGGTAACCCGGTAATTTTGCATATGTCAGCGGAAGCGGAGGATCCGGACCCATTTTAGTAGCCCGGATAATGAGCAAATACCCGAATTAATCGCCGACGTCGACTGTGTCCATTGAAATCACCGCCCTCAGCTTCACGTGTACTCCACGCGCTGTACGTATTAAAATTTTAAAAAATAAGTAGTTTGAATATAGGGATGGATGATCTAACGGTGAAGAATGGTAGATGCGATCTTGCGGTAGTGAGGAGGCCACGTGGCTATAGGAATAAATGAGGTTGGGTGCGGACGACAACAGCCAACTACTTCCAGGTGACGTGGGGCCATATACATAGGAAAGACAACGTCGAGCGCTGGGCCCACGACATGGAAAGGGCAATGATGTCTTAATGATACATATTTACACACAAACTTATTATTGTCAGATTAAAACTACCTAATTGACCAATATACCCTTTGCCCTTTCAAATTGAATATACATTGTTATTTTTCAAGGGGTTTTAAAATTTTGAAATAACTATACATGATAACATTTTTTTTTAATATTTTGTAACATTTTACGTGTTTCAAAATACTTCTTTTATTATTCCTGGTTATTATTCCTGATGTGATGAAAAGTTTAGGTGTTCTCACATTACACTGTTAGAATAATGAGTATTATTAATAGAAACCAAAGATATTTCAAAATAAATAAATAAAGTCATATTATCCGTTACCTATGACTGGTAACAATTAAGGATAAGATTTCACATAGATGTTTGAATAGGCATTTCTCCTAAGTTGAGGATACCAAGTTGCGATGGAATTTCCGTTGCTAATGTATAAGTTAATATTCTCACGACAAGGCTTTTCACGAAGATTCCCGCTCAATTTTCAGAAAAGTTTTTCTGACATACAGATCGTCGGTAATCCTTCATAAATTGTTGTAACACCCAAAAATTCAACCCGATTTAAACTTTTAAAACAACGCGGAAGTTGGGTCACAAAACGACATTTAACGTATCCACACGTTAATTTTACAAACACGAACTAAACTAACATAATTACCTTAATTAGTTTAAACAAAATTACCAACAAGTTATCCACAACTTGTAACAACTCCAAATAGTTTGTAAAGTCTTCACACGAGAATATTAACAAAACCAATTGCAAAACACGACCACGAGAATCCAATCCACTTGATGTGAGACCCGATATCACTCCGGAGCTTTCTCTGCATTCAAAACATCAATTAGAACATGGTTAGTAAAGATAAGAAGTCTTATGGACCTCCCACAAGTCCCTACAACAACAACAGACCAAAGTCCCAAAAATCAGCCAACTGGCGTCCAACATTGGCGTCCTACAGCCCAGGTTGGCGTCTGACCAGCGTCCTAGACTCCAGCCCAGATCAGCAAACCCAATTTTACAGTTTTGGCATTTTCGACCCTCCTGACTCGACTCGTTTGCATTTTCAGCCATTATTGAACATAAACTTATATTTAAACTCTATATAAATCTACCCTCATATACTAACATATATTTATTAGTTATTCATCCCCAAACCCGAGTACCACTACTCATTTCCCACTCATTAAGAGTTTAACAACAAGTGCTATTAATTCGTTAGTTTAGGTACATATCAACCTATAACTTTAGACATATAACGACCCATACACATATTGTGTTTTACCATTCTTTCAACTTGACATATCTACATGTCTGACGAGAGATCCACCTCTCGCTTTCTCACATGGAGTATTTGACTCCATGCCGACTCATGAAATATCCACACTTCATGCCACCCGTGAAGTACTTAACCTCACTACCACCCGTGAAGTATCCACACTTCGCGTAAACACCTCCATGAAGTTTCTACACTTCATGTAATCAACCAATTTACCGTTTAACTACCAACGGTTGACTTTTACCACATTAAGTCAATTTTAATCTAATGTTACCACATTCTACATTTAGTTGACTCTTGACCACATTGATTCATTTACATCATTTTTCTACATATCACACATTAGTTTGACCAATAACCATATAAGTCAACTTACATCTATTTAGCACATTTGCACAATCAAGTTTGACTATTAATCACATAGTCTACTTACACCAATTTCAACATAATAGTTTGACCATATACCACTAAGGTCAAATTACACCAATTTTACCATTATCCACAATGGTTTGACTTATACCACATTAAGTCAATTTTATATCAATTTCACCATTATCCACAATGGTTTGACTTATTACACATTAAGTCAATTTACACCAAAACACCACATTCTATATTTTAGTTTGACTATATACCACACTAGTCAACTACACCTATTTACCACCTTATGTTTGACTATTTACCCCCATTAGTCAACTACACCACTTTACTTAACTACATCACTTTTACCACATTATGTTTGACTATTTACCACATTAGTAAACTACACCACTTTTACCACATTATGTTTAACTATTTACTACATTAGTCAACTACACCACTTTTACCACATTATATTTAACTATTTACCACATTAGTCAACTACACCACTTTTACCACATTATGCTTGACTATTTACCACATTAGTCAAGTACACCACTTTTACCACATTATGTTTGACTATTTACCACATTATTCAAGTACACCACTTTTACCACATTATGTTTGAATATTTACCACATTAGTCAACTACACCACTTTTACCACATTATGTTTAACTATATGCCACGTAGTCAAAATCAACATACAACATGTAAATAGAATTAAACCACATAATCTACTTACATATAAACTACTTATCTACTACTAAGTAAGTGCAAAGCACTTACCTTTGCCAATGAAGATTCCAATCGGTCTTCAAAGCTACAATTTTAACGCCTTGATCACCTAAACATTCCACATGTTTTAGTAATCAAATATACCCCAATACATACATTAATTGGAGTTTAACACCTACCCAAGATCTTATGATCCACACTCATCATCTAATCTAGGTTTATTAAGCTTCACACAAGCTTTTATCCATCTAAGTCAATTCCACCCATTTTGATCCGTTAAGAATTTCACCCAATTTCCACAATTTCATTAATTCATAATTCACCAATTCAACTGAGTTTTATACTTGAAAATGTGTTTATATTACACCATAAACACTTATCCATACTCAATTCACCATTTAAACACCTCCAATTATAAAACCCCCCAAATTAGGTTCTCAAAAACCCTAATTTCTAAATCATCAAATTGATTGAAATTTCTTATCAATTAAAGTGTCTATTACCACCATAAACACTTACCAACCCTCAATCCATCATTTAAACATCCTCAAATAGAAAACCCCCAAATTCCCCTCAAAAACCCTAATTCTTGAATCCCAAATTGGATGTTATCATGATGTTATCTACCACCTTAACCTTTAATCAAGCTAGATTATCACTTTAAACAAGTTATTGACCATAAACAACCACCAATTCAGCCCTTAACTTGAATTTTATAAAAATCCACCAAGAACACAATCTATGGTGAATCCAAGAGATAAAGAGGAGCTTACTTGATGTTTGCTTGAAGATGAACACTCCAAACTCATTAGATTTCTTCATGCAAATCTTCAATCCAGGTTTGGCTCCTTCTCCCCTCTTTCCTTTTGCAAATTCACGATGGTGTGTGTGTGTGTGTGATATCCGGCTATTTAGGGTTAACTCCGTTAAATAATTCCAGTTAAATCCTAACTTAGTTAACTCTACCTCTAACTTCAAGGACTAATTTTGTCATATATTAAACTAAAATTGTAGGGACTAGTTATGCCATTAGTCTAAACTCTAATTCTATTGACTTTTAAGGTCAAAATTCGAATATGATGTTCATGTTGACTTTTGATAGTCAAACTAACTTGTTCTTAACTCATCTCAAACCTCAGGGACTGATTATGCCTTTATTTAAAACTGAAACTACAACGACCAAAGTTGTAATTAACCAAAACCCACTCCTTTGACTCTGTGAAGTCAAATTTGATTGAAAATTATCCTGTTGACTTTTTAGTCAAACCCGTAGCTTCCTTTGATCCAAATTCGCGACCAACAACCAGATTGTGTTTGAAATTGTAACGGTAATGCAATTTAACACCATTAACGACCACTACTACAGCCTTAATCACTGTCATGAAGCTCGAATTTAATCCCATTATGATTGTAGAAACCGTAACCGTCGACCATCATCATAGGCATATCAATTCGATCATTCATTTTGAAATTGAACATCTGCACACGTTGAACGAACCATTCTGAAACTTTTGCACACATTAGTTTGGCTGGAGTCGCAGCAGAGTTGTCGGAGACCAAGCTCACGCAAGTCGGAAACCCCATTTACTCGTATACCATCAATTCGAGTCCTATTCTAGTAAATTCTTACACCATTAGTTTCGGTTTCACCTGTTAATTGAAAGCCCTATCATTATCGGGGCTTATAACATCGATTCGACCAAGAACCAATTCTTAGGTTCATACATATCTAGGTTTAATCGAACGGAAACCAAATCACCACTTCAATCAAATTAAACTACTGGGATAGCTTCGCGATCCTCTCCTTGTCAAAAACCCTATGGTTCTAACAACCATTATTATCAGAATTCTTCGATTAGATTTTGAGTTCATATCTAGGGTTTTAACGATTTAATCTGCAATTAAACAATCCTAAGCTTAACGATTTTCAAATTAAACGAACCCACAGACTCGCCATCACCCGATTAACAAAACCCCATGTTATCTGGTTTAATCGAAATCAGAGGTTTCTAGAAGGGTGTTCAATCGGATTGCGATGGGGGAGGAGAACACAGAGAACTGAGATGTTAAAATCATTTCGGTCTGGGTTATGTTTACGAAGACCCTAGCGGGCGGATTGGTTAAGTGTTTGTGTTGATGGGGAGGAGACCCGGGTTAGAGTCTCCCCTCCCCCATTTTGATTCTTTATATTTTTAAACTATTATTTTAAGTTAAAAACTTATCCTAATGTTATTATAATAATATATTATAGTGTTTTATACCCATAAAACACCCGTAGGCTCGGGTTTGATTTATTAACCCCTTTATTATATTATTTCCACTTTTAAAAATAATATATTTATGTTATTATCGAATAAAAATAATATGTTTATATTATTTTTCAAACCGTAACTCCTAGTATAAAATAATATATATAGTTTTATATTATTTCGCCCCGTTTAATTACCTCGTGTGACGTTTTAAACTAATTACTAATATAGTTGTTATATTACTAACCCACGTTTATATACTCGATTAAAAATAATATATTTATTATTTTTCCACACAAATGATTATTTGGTTAATCCTACGAACCTAAAAATAATATATTAAATTATATTATTTTTCTAACTTTTGTAAACGACTCAAACGTACGAATTTATTTATTTATTTAATATTATTCGTTATTAACGTTCGACACGTAGCGTTTTGATCTTAATTATTATATTAAGAAATATATTTTCCCGTAGACACAATCCTTAGAATGCGTTAAGACGTTCTAATCTCCCGTGTCATCATCACAAATCCCATATGTCCATAACTTATGTGTTTATAATTCTAGGGCATACGTAAGCCGTGCAGGCTAACATTTGAGGTTCCAAATCTCATACTTGTGTGATACTACCTACTACGCAACGCAGGAGAGTTTCACGGCCCCTTTTTACTTGTTTTCCTATTGGGGGAGAAACATGCATACACACAAACATTATTTTACTTGTTTTCCTGTTGAGTAGAAACATGCATACTCACAAACTGCATTTTACTTTTTTTCCCGTTGGGGAGAAACATACATACAAACGAATATCATTTTACTTGTTTTCCCGTTGGAGAGAAACAGATACGCAAACAAACATCATTTTTCATGTTTTTACCGTTGGGGGAGAAAACATGACGCAAACTATTTTGATTATGGTACTTCATATGATATCACTGTTGAGGCTAAGCGTAACACACTATCATGAAAGTCCTCACACACTTCGGACCGTTAATATGGAATTAGCGAGTAATTTTGGTAGTACTACTGGGTTTGACAAACCCTACCCGCGTTAGTCGCGCTAACTCGATTGGAGGTCGAACGGGTGAAATGTTGACCTTAACACATTAGTCAGAGTTGATAGAACTAGCTGGAAGCAAACAAACAAACACACTATCAGCTTCGGTTGCGAGCGCTTTAGTAAGACATGAACATAGGCTAGCTACCTATAGATATGCATATTGAATGTACATAATCTGGAAAACACTCTCTTATTGCAAACTTGAAACATGTGAACTCACCAACCTCGTGTTGACACTTTTTCTTACATATTTCTCAGGTCGCTAAGGCACAAGTTGCACATCTAGGGCATGCATGGAGTCATACTGTTATTTCATTCATATGCAAACATTTGAGACTACTCACTTGCTTTTATTAAATTAAACTTGAGCGCATTTGTTTTGCGGAGTAACTATCTTGTTTAAACGCTTCCGCATTAACTCTGAATCTTTATGTTATGACATTTTAAGTCCCATATAATGTCGTTTGATGTAACTGATGTTTGAGATCCTGGTTTGTCACATGCCAAATGGTAAAACTCCGTTAGTGGAATTTGGGGGTGTGACAGAGTGTGTCGTCACTTTCACCACCAAATAAATCAGCTTTGGCTTATTTACAAAAATGGTCCCTCAACTTCAGTGTTGACCTCCTTTTTACCATAAGTTAGTCAAAACCCTTAACTTGCAACATAATACCCCCCAAACTTCCATTTTATTTATTTTCACCCTCTTAGAATAAAATAAGTATATTATAGGATGAAACCCAAAAGTTGATTCGTTACAATTGTGATCATAAATATCGCACAACTTATCTTGCTTTCAAACACAATCTATCATTTTTAAATGTATAAATCTCGTGATATGTATTTTTCAGTGAATACAAATGCATACTCTGTATACCATACTTTTAGTTGGAATCAGTGGTTTCATAAGTTAAATAGGGTGAATGCAACGTTGAACTCTTCATCAGAGAAAATACGGTGTTAGCGGGTTTGTTGAAATTGGTGACTTTGGAATTTGAGTAAGATCACTTGGCATACATTTCAATCTAGCTCTGCACGAAATCCTTTGTTGACATGCTTTAGATTAAAACAAAATTAGGAATCACGTGATAAGCCAGTAGGATTCCCCGACTCTTAAGATGGGATGCATCCTCGTACTAGGAGTGGAGTTACCATGTATACATCATTCTCCAATGTGCATATGTTTATCTGTTTTAGTTAACTAACATTTCTCGTCATAATCTGTAAAATCTTAAATGTAATTTATCTGTAAGATTTGGAAATGTAATGTAGTTTATCTATAATATTTAGAACTATAATGTTGTTTCTATGAAATATCTGGAAATGTAATGTAGTTTATCTTTAGCACCAAAATTACTTGTCATAACCTAACATGACTTTGTGTAATCTAAAACAACACAATAACACATGTCAAGGTCCATTAAGGCCCAAAAGTGGACCATTAACCACACACATGTCTTTAAGTTCTTGTTATTACATAATGTGGCTTTATTTAACCTAAAACAATACAATAACACAAGTCAAGGCTCATTAAGGCCCAAAAGTGGATCATTAACCAGACACACATGTCTTTAAGACCAAAATAACTTATTACAACCTAACATGTCTTTGTGAAACCTTAAACAACATAATAACACATGCCAAGGCTATTAGGCCCAAAAGTGTACACTAACCATACACACGTGTATTTAAGACCAAACCGATTTGTTATAACCTAACATGACTTTGTTTAACTTGAAACAACATAAATTTATAATAGCACGGGTTTAAAGTGTAACATCCCAAAAATTCAGTAAACTAATGGAGCGAGTTATTGAGGGATCGAGGTCTCTTTTGAACAACCGGGATTATAAAGGTTCTACGTAAAAGTCGGGTTATTTTAGTTAAAGGACCTGGTTAACCGTTATTACCAAGGCTTGAGCGGGAAATGCGTTAAATGGTTTACGAAGGATCCGAAACAAAACATCTTAAGGTTTATACACCACCTTATGGCAAACCCTAAGTCACAATCGGCTTAGGGGCATACGACGGCAGGGAGAAGACGCGCAGAGGGGGGACCGGGAATGGTGGTCTCATGACGGTGCTACGGTGGTAGCGAGCAAGAGAAACTCCGCAACGAGTAACCGTTATTTTGCTTTATCGTTCCGTTTCGCTTAGAAAACCCTATGAGGGTTGGGGCTGGGATCATGGTTTACGCTAGGGAGAACAAGATAAGGGTGTTCGGCTGTTGGTGGCTGTCGGTGGCAGTAGACAGCGGCGATAAGACGGTGGAAAGAAACTACGGAGATAACCGGACAGGGGGAAAGGACACAGTGGAGGCCGTTAGGGTTAGGGTTCATTAACCGGTAAAGAAGAAGGAAGGGGCACGGGAGAAGGCGGCTGATCCGGAAGGCCGGAGGTGGTGTGTTGTGGCGGCGCAAGGCAAGGACGCGCGGCGCAAGGCGAGGACGCACGGCTGTGCTCGGCTGATAGCACATGGCGAGAGAGGTGGTAGTCAACGGGTAGCACGGTGGTGCATGGTGGACGAACCGGAAGTCAGTGAGGGTGGTTTCGAGCGAAGGAGCGGCCGGCCAAAGTTTGGACCCAGTAAAGAGGACGATGAGAGTAGTGAATGGAGAAGCGGTGCACGACGAGGGAAACCGGTACGACATTGGTCAAGGATTTTACGTGGAATGGCGTCACGTACGCAGCTAGGGCTTTTCATGGTGCTTGAATGCGCATGCGTGCAAGCCGAGATTCGGGTACACTGGTCCTATTCGAGTCAAGTATCATTTTACATGAACTCGTGAGATGAGGGTCTCGTAGGGAAAGGGCGTTGAGGTGACTAGACGAATGTCGAGGTTTTATATTATGTATACGCTATTCGATGTACCGATTGAACGTATTCTGATCAGGGATCATATGCTTGACAGGTTTGTGTTTCGGCATGAGCAGGCAGGTGCAGAGCAAGAACTTGGATTCGCCTCTCAACCGGTGAGTTTCCAATCCCCTCTTTAAATGTTTTAAATATTTTGGAGCTATCGTACATACTTTCGATACATGTTTTACTACATTAAATGTATAACGAGCTTTGGGGTTTAACCCGATGAGTTTACAAATTTAAGTATTCAAATATGGGGCTAAGGGACTGTGTGTTGTCCTTAGGATGTGTAGGTTAAAGATGGGTATATGGTCGTGGGTCGTACAGTGACCTAATAGGGGTGAGTCGGGGGGACGAGTTTACATGTCGTGCGGGTACGACTAGGAGGTTTTACAGGGTGTGCACGTACGTGGTATGTGCTTAGATAATGAGACACAGTATTTGTATGTGTGCTGCTGCAATAGTGGTGTATTGGTGTTATGAGTTAGTCGGGGTAAGTCAGGATATAAGTTAAACGCTTATGAATACGTGTAGGATACATTATCCTAGTGCTATGGTTGGGGTGCGGGTGCAGTTAATGAGCCATGTAAAAAGAGTATGAGGTTATGTGTTTTATACGTATATTATGTCGTTGTCCTTGTGCGGCGGGTATTGTGTTTGCATCGTTGTCTTTATGACACGGAAACATGATTGTGAAGGATGAAATCCTTTGGGAAGTCACCAAAGGTGACAATATTTAGCAGGTTAATGATGAGGTATGTGTTTGTGTGCATATATATGTGTTAAATTGCATGCAAGTGTTGAGTTGTATTTATTGTGCGTCAGATGATATTATAGTGATGCGTAAATGATATTAATGTGGTGTGTAGAGTTAGATTGACCGTTGTGTCAGGATGAGGTCGTTGTGTTTACAATTGTTGTGCCAGTTGGCTTGCGAGAGTCTTGGTTAGGGCTGGTTAAGTCGGTGTCTAGAGGTTAGTTGAGATAATCAGTGTATGGTTAATGTATGTGGTAAATTTTGAGTTATCAGAGTAGTAAGCTCGATCCATGTTGGAGAGACTTACTGGGTTATATTTGTGGGATGAGTCTGGGGTAGTGAATCTTTTGGGATATCATGAGATAACGAGGGTTATCTACATGATAATAACTTATAAAGCTATTTTATAAGGACAGAAGGGTCCTGAGTGAAGATAAATAATAATTGAGACGAGATGGCTTTTATTTAAATTAAACTATTATAACTCACTCAGTGTAACTGACTTTGTGTGTACGTTAGATTGTGTTGCAGGTGAGCTTTGGAGTCGACGTATCTTGGCTTGGGAGCGGTACTACTCGGATTGATGTGTAGGCATTCGTGAGGTAAATGTAAACTCCATGATTTTCTCGGCTTTATTTTTTTAATTTATTTATACAATAATAACAATCCACTTCAATCTCGTACTAGCCCGACAAAATATGTCACCTTAACTATTATTTTAACGTGTAACAATTCGAAGTTTTAATATTTGCAATTCCGTATTATATGTATATATGTAGAAGCATGTTTTGTAACTATAGATTAAATTCTATGTATCGGTGTACGTGGCTAGTACGCAGGAGGGTGTTCCTGAGTACTTAGCCTGCACACCAGTTTGGTCCTGCGTACTTAGTAAGTACGCAAGGCTTATAAATAGAGGACTTTTCTTCATTTGTAGGTGGAACTCTAGAACAAGGTTGAGAGGTGTCCGGGTCGGGAAGAGCTCTCCCGACCCCTGGACCGTGAGCTTAGATGAGAGATGTGTGCTCCTTCGGTATGTAATCTGTAATACGGGATGACTTCTATGTTATGGATTACATGTTGTTTCATTATCTGTTGTCTTTGTTCGTGTTTTCTCTTTCTCGTTTCTTTGTTCCCACACAAATCACAGAACAGGTCCGTGTAAATCAGCTACGCGACGAGGCTCCCAGGACCTACAAGTGGTATCAGAGCCTCGGTGTTCGTTGATTTGTGTTCCAGTTTTGTGTTTTAGGGTTTTTAGAGCAGATCTAAGTTCTTACTTTTTGACCAAAAATCCTTAAATCCGAGTTTGTTATCACTTCATTTGGTGTTTGGAAGGCTAGGGGTTTGTTAGATGATGATTTCTAAGCTTTTGGAAGCATCAATTTCTCAAATCCATCACTTTTCGAGCATTCTCCTCAAGATCCGTCAAGAACGCTGTTACTTTTTGATAAGTACGCAAATTCAGCTTTTCTGCGTACTTACTAAGTACGCATGGGTTTTGTCCTGCGTACTCAAGAGAAGTTGTCATGCGTACTTGTTAAGTACACATGAGTATTTTCCTCTGCGTACTTAGCATGTACGTATGGGCATTTTGCGAGCTTATCAAATACGCATGAGCACTTGGCTTTGCGTATTTACTAAATACGCATGAGCACCCTTTATGTGCGTATTTTCTAAGTACGCATGGACTAGCCTCTGGGATAAAAAAAAGTTTTTTGGCGGGAAAACTTTTCTTGGCCAAAATTTTGTGTGATCATATGTACGCATGTTTCGGCCCATTCTTGAGAAGATAGTAATTTTGGTTTTTCCGGACCAGAATTTGTATACAATGTGGCTTGGCGAAACACGAACGAGATTTTTGTTGGATGATACCACTTGTCATACATTGTTTAAGGGTCCATACCTGAAAATGTAGGCTACAAGTATCCGGGATACTTATTTAATAGGGTATGAATGTCGAACTAATGGGAGCAATTGGGTCGTCATCGGCTAAAGGTCTCGTTCTATTTGTGAATATGTGGCTGCTTTGGGTCTTTTGGAAAGAGAATCATCTTGTTTAGGTATTCAAACCTGAATATGTAGGCTACGAGTATCCGGGATACTTCTTTAATAGGGGATGAATACTAGAACAACTTGAACCCAAGGAGTTGTTGTTTTGGATCTTTGCAAATGAATAAAAGAATAAAATCCTGGAGTTGGCTAGTTGTGCTTTTTGAGGATTTGAGTGAAGTGATAATGAAGCTGGTCATAGTTTATAGAGAAATGAGGGGGATAAAATCTAGTATTCATGAGACATTAAAGAGGTGGTGGAAAAGCCGTTGGTACTTCCTATATATATACCTCTTTGACGTAACATGGATCTCAGCTATGATTTCTCGTGTAAACTATATTTTTCGTGTAACAATTCAAAGTTTTAATATTTGCAATTCCGTATTATATGTATATATGTAGAAGCATGTTTTGTAACTATAGATTAAATTATATGTATCGGTGTACGTGCATAGTACGCAGGAGGGTGTTCCTGAGTACTTAGCATGCACATCAGTTTGGTCCTGCGTACTTAGTAAGTACGCAAGGCTTTTGCCTTGCGTACTTGTCAAGTACGCATGACCAAACCATGCGTACTTAGTAAGTACGCAAGGCTTTTGCCTTGAGTACTTGTCAAGTACGCAGGTTGTGTTCCTTCCCCTATAAATAGAAGACTTGTCTTCATTTATAGGTGGAACTCTGGAACAAGGTTGAGAGGTGTCCGGGTCGGGAAGAGCTCTCCGGACCCCTGGACCGTGAGCTTAGATGATAGATGTGTGCTCCTTCGGTATGTAGTCTGTAATACGGGATGACTTCTATGTTATGGATTACGTGTCGTTTCATTATCTGTTGTCTTTGTTCGTGTTTTCTCTGTCTCATTTCTTTGTTCCCACACAAATCACAGAACAGGTCCGTGTAAATCCGCTGCGCGACGAGGCTCGCGGGACCTACAATATAACACATGCATTTGTACATATATTATATATATATATATATATATATATATATATACTTTTTAAAAGAATTTATAAGCTTAATGAGGTAGTTACATCCTTTTATATAAACATTTATCTAATTATTCATTTATGAATATATACGTAATTTTGATCATCCTAAATAAGCATTCATACAATTTGTGAATTTATAAAGAAGGGAAACCTTTTCTTTATAAAATATTATGATTTAAATTAAATAATTGTTTGATTTTTTTTTTAACAATATATATATATATATATATATATATATATATATATATATATATATATATATTTGACATACTTAAATAAATAATCATAGGGTTACCTTGATTAAACCAAAAGGTGTCGGTTTTATAAATTTCATAAAAATAAAAAGTTAGTTTTATAATTAAAAATGATTCTTAAACCAATTAAAGTGGTTTAAACCCCTTTTCAAAAGCAAAGAACCCACCTAATCACTTGAACCCTCTATTTGCCTTTGAACCCTCTAAATCTGAACCCTGAAGTCCAACCCACCCCCAATTTTGACACAATGAAAGTCAAGAGGGACGAAATCCGTTTCAAATCATTGAATCGGTGTGTAATAACTCCTCTTGATTATACCTAATCGTTATACCTTCAGATTCGAGCAAGCTACTAAGCCGATTACAACAAATTTTAATGGTCTTGGACTCAAAACCGTTTCCCGTGGCCGTTTCAAATGTTTCTGAATCAATGCAAGCGTTACAGATGGAAATGAACGGTAATAACAAGTCCTAATCATTCACGACACACCCTTTTTACTCCCTGTACTCTAAAACCTGCAACAACTCACCTCAAACGCTCGACCAAGCTCCGAAGAACTCGATATTGCGGCTTCAGTTGATCTCCTGCGTTACGTAATCGTTTCAGGTAATTTTCACAACCCTCCTACTCATTTTGACTTGCTGATCAAAAGCCCTATCATTTCCACCTCGCATCGATGAGGATTTGTGGTTAATTTTGGGTTAGGGTTACGGGATAGGCATTTGGGGGAGAATGGTTCTCGGAACCCACACGTTAAAACTCAAATGTTTCAGTCTCTAGCAAGGCATATAGCCCAGATCAATTGGTTTGTGCGTTGGACTCCTTCAGGAACCACCCATGTTCGAGTCCTACGCCTCCCCTCTTTCTGTTTTTTTTATTTTCTAGCTTCCTTGATCATTTTACCCCATTTTTCCCCCTCACACTCTCACAATATATATATATATATATATATATATATATATATATGTATATATATTTTCATACATATAAACTGTGGTAAATATATATTCCTTTTTATTTAAATATAACAAAACTTATATTAACAAATCTTAACACCTATACATTACTCGTGTAAACGTTTATGAGTGTATAAATGTTATCGAGAGGTTTACAATTAATATCATTCCTTTTGTTACATAGACTCATGTTAATTATCATTTCTATAAATCTTTGTACATTGTAAAGTTCTATATGTCCTTTTTATGTAATTTATTTTTTTCATTTAAATCAAATTGCACATCTTCTTTTATACTTTAAATTAATAATTAATTTTGACTTAATTATTAATTAATTAGAACATAAATTTCACACTTAATTTTCTTGGAACTCAAACTATAAATAAATAAAATGAGTTATTTATTTAATTAATTACTTATCTATTTATGTAGTTAATTATTCATCTATTTATTTACACATTTATACATTTACAAACAAAGAAAGCTATTCATTTATTTCTTCATTCATTTACTTACAAACAAAAGACACAATTATTTAATTCATTTATGCATATATTCATTCAAATTATAAACAAAGGAAAACCATTCATACATCCGGTCAACTATTCAAATTTCTATACAATTATTTACATAAATATTATTCGAAACTCGAACTAATATCCTCTTAAGGAGACTCACACCAATCCCTTCGCGCCTTAGGATTTCCTATTTTATTTGTACAAATTATTGATACACTTATATCATCAAACTTAGGTTAATCTTGTGATTAGCTAGAACAATTGTGCAATAACAATATAACTGTGTGACATTCAAGCTACTCCTTACAATGTGAGTTTCATAGCCCCTTTCAAATACTCGGGGCGAAACATGTTTACAAATACATTACTTTACACAATTCAATTACCTATGTTCTTATGCAAAGGTCTTTAAGCTTCATGTCTTAAACTACTTGGTGACCATACATCTGTTCATGTCTAGTACAATCATTAACTTGCGCAGCAAGCCTAAGGTAGTACCTAACATGATCATTTATACGGGAATCCGATTCATTACTTAACACGAACCTTGGCGGGTTAGTGTATACATTCTGGTACTTCACGCAGTCCGGGGGATTGTGCATACATATTAACATGGTTTGATTGTATGCTTTAGAACCTTGTATGTTTTCACATTTATGCTTTACACTTTCTTTGAACATATTGAATTGTAAAACACACTTAACTTTGTTTGGTATAAAAACCTATGTTACTCACCAACTACTTATAGTTGACATTTTGTTTCAGGTGCACCTGTTTGAGGACCATGCTTGATTACATAGGGCTATGGACCTAGCAATATTAAATTTAAATTTTGTTATGTTATGAACTATATATTTCAATTTCTCTTTGTAATGAATATTTAATTTGGATGAATAATTATAGTAACGCATTTAATAGTTGATCATGTGCTTATAAACAACCGCGTCAGCACGGCGTATAATCCGCCGTCAGCCGTGGTGTGACAGTAAACTTAATGACCATAAAAATATTAAATAGTAATTATTGTTTTAGAAAAACCAGTTATGAGAACCAACTGTAGGGTGCCCGGTTTAGGGCCTTACATAAGGCCCATTAAGTCCAAAAGTAGCCCATTAACCATAAACATGCCTTTAAGACCATAATTGCTTGTTATAACATAATATGGCTTTGTGCAACCTCAACACAATAAAACATGTCAAAGCTCATCATGTAACACCTCGAAAATTCCCAAGAAAATAAGGACTAAAGTGCCAATAATTCAAAGCTGAGGGGCTAATAGGAGTATAGTCCAAAGTACAAGGACCAAAAGTGAAAATTCTGAAAGTTGGATGGTAGCGGACCGCTACCAAAAAGCATAACGGTCCGCTACATGGGGAGGAAGGCTGCAATGATGACACGCCACGTGTCTGGTGACTATCGGGTGGTTTCTGACGCGTGTAAACCCTAACACGGACCGTCACCCAATCTGTATAGGTAGCATTAGTTCTCAACTTCTTATTATGAAAATCAATAATTTATAACAATATGTATTCGGGTACCAAACTGGTACCGGGTACCGAAATACAGGTACCGTACCGGTACCGGTACAGGTACCGATTCTATATTTTCGGTACCGGTATCGGTACCCGTTTTTCAACAAAATTCGGGACGAGTACTTTCGGTACCGGTACGGTACCGATCTCATCCCTAGTCAATAGAGGAAGCATTCCAGGACTAGAACAAGATGATGAAAAGAAACCAGATGAAGGCATGCCAGGAGACTATAAGTCCTGAATGATATGTTCCTTGTTAGGAACGATGATGAAACATTTTGTAATATTTTGACAACTTGTTAAACAATGTTTGCTATGAAATAAAGAATGAGGTATTAGTTTCCGTTGTGTGTTTTGTACCATGCGTCACCACTAACCAATGTCTGGGACTGGGGTGTGACACATTAAGGCTAAAATGAATGGCGATGCTAATATCCGTTGCTATTCTGACCCCACCCAACAACGCACCGCTCCAGCGCCTAAGGACGCCACGTGGGCCACAAATGACCTAGAAATGCTCGTTGGGCGTGCTTTTATGGTATAGAGATTAAAACATGGTGGTGAAGGTTTAGCAGATAATTAGGGCTTAACGTAGCGTATGAGATCTTTTTTTGCTCACACATTATGCATATAGTTATAATCCATTTTGGCGGTGAAGATAATAAATAGTGATGGAAATGGGACGGTTTTAGTCTTATACTCGATTATAATTTTTGTCTGTGGGTACCTGTTACTCATAACCTACTAGGTGCACGAACTTCCTCGTAGGTATCGGTATACCCGTTTATGATTTTATATGGTTAAAAATCACTTGTTAGGATGTACTTTACCAGAAACTGATCTTAAACACTTCAATACACTTGTAATAGTTTTATATTTCTAATAATTTCAAGTTTCTAACAATTTTAATACATTAACTCTTATATTCTATAAGATTATATAAACCTAATAGGTTTTATAAGATTATGTAAACCTAATGATTACCATGAATCGGTCTTAGAAAAACTTAATAACCAAGAAATATAATTTTAAGAAACTAAATATCTTAAGCAAGAAAACTAATAATAAGATAATCTCTAGTTTAATAAGTGGCATTCCAAAGACATGATATGACATGTGATAACAGAAGATATGGGGACATTTGTAAGGAGTCATACTTTGTACAGTGATGTTGTGAGTTTTATTACATTGTGTGATTTAGACCATGGTCTTATTTTAAATTTTAGCCGGTAGTTTCATTTAATAAAGTGATGCAACGGAACACATGTATATTAAAAGAAAAAATTTTATTTACAGTGTTAGGTTTAATTACAGAAAATATGCCAACATGTAATAAAAAAAATAAAGATGTAACATTGGCAAAAAAATATCAACATACATAATAGTAGGGTTTAATTTTTTGATGTCGTCATTGTTCAAATCTAAAAAAAGGAAAAATAATAATAAAAAGAGATAATGAGATAAATATTAAGATACATTTTCATCAATCTCTATATTTTTTTATGAATGTCTAAGAAAGAAAAAAAAATAATAAAATAAGTATTTGTAAGTAAGATAAAGATATAGATGCTACTATGAATGCTATTAAAGCATTCACATCAGGCGACCAAATCGCTCCCTCTCTCTAAAATTTAAGGCAAATGCCAAAAAAACCTTATTTTTTCACTCTACATCATGCTCCCTATCTACATCTCATATCCCCTAAATTTTAAAGTTTATTAAAGTGAGCCCTTAAATTTAGGGCTCTACTGTTCACCCTTAAAGTTATTATTTTATTATTTTTTAGCTTTTATTTTAAAATATTATTTTATATATGTATATATTGTTTTATATAAATTCAAATATACACTTGTTTTCGGTTTAGTTTTTATAAAAACTAAGTCATTTTCGGTTTATAAATTTTTTTATAGAATATGACTCAAATTCTTACAAATTTTATTTTAAAACATAGAAAAACTAAACACGACATAATGACGTACTGATGTTTATAAAATATGACTCAAATTATTATAAATATATATATATATATATATATATATATATATATATATAAGTAGTTAAGATTGTAGGGTTAGGTTCAAATGAGAACTCCAAATATTTTAAGAACTCGTGAAAAACATTAAGAAATCATTTATTTATCTAAAATACTAACGTTACTATTAAAATACAACATGTTTATATCGATTAATATGTGTAAATTTACATGTGCTCGTATATTATAAACATTTACACATGCGTACATGGTAAAGGCTTACACATGTGTACATGAGAGAATTACACATGTGAAAATGTTTATAATATACGAGTACATGCAAATTTACACATATCAATTCATATAAAAATGTTGTATTTGAATAGTAATTCTAGTATTTTAAACAAATAAATGATTTTTTATTGTTTTTAGCGAGTTCTCAAAATATTTAGGAGTTCTCAAATGATCCATTCTAATTGGAAGAAAAAGAACTAAATAATAAAAAAAAATAGAGAGATAGGGATGAGGAATAAGATGTGAGAGGTTTTAGAAAATATTAATTTTTAATTAAATTACAGAGATGAGAATGAAAACCTGATGTGAATACTCTTACATTAGTGGCAACAAATTAGTGGATAGTGCAAGTCTCAACCTATCTACGTTTTCACGGTTAGGGATTTGTTGGAGTTTCATACGTCGGCGTTCAACGACCAAGTGCTCAAGTATTTGTTCAGTGGTATAATTCTTATCGCTTGTTGGTGTATCTGGAAGGTCAGGAACGAGGCTCAGTTCTCTAATAAATCGGTCCAGGTGAACAATATCATTAAAGACATTAAGTCTCTTGGATTTTTATGGCTTAAAAATATATCCAATTTAAAAAATATTATATGGAAGAACCGGTGCGTTTTAATTTTTTTTTGTATGTTTCGCTTTGTTTAGCTTTTCAGGTTTGCGGCTCCTTGCCATTTTGCCTTGGTTTGACCGTTTTGTAATAAATTTTTGCCTTTTGAAAAAAAAAAATGTTCTTACATATATAATTATAACTAGTGAGTTACCCCCGTGAGTTGCGCCAGGGAGTCCGCCACGGTCCAGCATACCAAATTGCGGATACAATTCAAATAATCAAAAACGCAGATAAAAAAAAGAAAAAGAACATAATCTATTATCACAAAATATTGGTAAGCACAAAAAGTCATTTGAATGAGAGAAAGAACATCAAAAAGGCTAACGCATTTCACTTCCAAATATCAAAATAGGACTTTTAAACCTTACCTTAACCACATTTTGTTAACCATTTTGAAATCCAAAATAAATAAATAAAACATATTAACATTACCCAAAATTCCATTCTGTACAAAAATAAGGTCCAATTCTAAGATGAATATACATCCCTGCTTTCTGCACTATATTCAAGAAGATAACGAAATCATACCTCCCTTTAAAAATTATACTGCAAATCGACCCAATTAACAACGGTTAATCTTTACATCATAAATCACCAAAACAACTCAATAATTAACCAAAAAATAAACTACAATAATTAACAAACAAACAAACAAACTACATTGCTAAGAGAAGGCTCATGAAGATTCCAATTGACATAAGTCTTTAGCTTTCATCAACAGAGCTTCCAACATCTGCAAAATAATTACAATTTCATCAAATCCAACAAAACCAAAAAAAATTTGTATAGAATCCCCAAATTTCCACTAAGAAATTAAAAAAATATAAATATAAAATGAGAATTTCATCAACATTCAACAAAACCCACAAATATTTAATAAATCCCCAAATTTCCATCAAGAAATAAGAATAAAAACCTAAATTTTTATATAAAATGTGAATTTCATCAACATTTACCTTAGACCATGGATTCAAATTGCTATTTAGCCCTGCAGGGTGATGTTACAGACTTATCTTATCTATAGATTGAGGTTCGATTCCTTGTCTGACCATCCTATCCTCAAAGACAGCCTTCTAGCTCTTACCATTCTGCCTTTCGAGTACTCCTTCCTACTTCTTCATCCTAGCTCTCTAACAGTCCAAGCATTCCTTTCAGTTACTGATTCGCCTATCCTCTCCCTTCAGGTCCAGGTAGTTTTTATTCTTCTATCTAGGCCAACGTTCATTCTAAGACTATAGCAATCAAGGGCTGAAAGAGAAGAGCGGGGGGTATAGTAAATAACTGTATTCTCTTACTGCATGCATCACTCAAAAGGGACAAACACCTGCATCTGCATTTACAAGGTTCTGCTTAAAGTAAGACGATCAATTTCGATCATCATATCTTTTGGGAATACTTGTTCCAAATTAAATGCAAATAAGGACAAGATAGGGTCACATTACTCTAAATAAAAATTAAAAAAAGGAAATTTGAACCTAGAGAAACTATAAAAAAAAGCTTTTATATACACGTTATGAAGTTTATCATGTAAAAGAATACCAATCTATTGAATATTTGCAAGTCTGGTGATGTAATCCTTAAAAAATGATTCTTTTTGTCAAAAGCTTTATTTTGTTATAAATTAAAAAGATCTGATTCAATAGAAGTCTATGTTTTTTTTTATTTTCTCAAACTTAAGAAAAATTCAATCAGTTTGGATTAAATTTGGTAATCAAACTTTCAGGTTTGATAGAAAACCTAAAAGTTAATGTTAACTTGTTTAAAGAATCATAACGCAAATCGACTAAGGGGTCAGAACACCACCTCTGATTTAAGAGTATGCAGAAAAAGTGTATATTTGACACGTCTATTATTTAAAAACAACTGCCATGTCTATTTGGAAACAAAAACAGAAAAAGAGTATGCAGAAAAAGTGTATATATGCAGTCTCCAACCAAATGGATCGACCTGTCGTATGGGAACATATAATTGGAAACAAAAACAAATACTAAAAAATTAATTTTCTAAAGTAGATCTTTTATTCTTTTTAAAATAACATAATTTAGAAATTAATGTTATATTCGTTATAACAAAAAACTGAACACCATTTACCAAGAAGGGAAGTTACTATATGTTTCCTTTTTTCATTTAGCAATTAAAGCTAGCTTCTTTATAACAATACAATTATATAGAATTTATTAAAAAAAAACACCATGGTGGATTCACATACCTATCCATGTCCCTGTTTATGTTTAGAATTAGAAATGCATCTTGTAGGAAAGTCAAAAACCTCCAAAATTGTTGATTCCATAACATGGGGAAGCTTGCATCATTGCATTACCTGAGATCATGTCACTTCAGCCGCTGTAAATCTAGAAAGAACGCATAATACCTGCAGATCACGGTTGTAAGTAAGTGGAAGCATCTTGCATAAAACTTAAAGTGTGATCAAATCTCCTACAAGCCCAGCAGACTTCCGACAAACAACTTCCATACTGAACTCACAATTGCCATTCTTCATCGAGCCAAGAAAGATGAAAACCATAACAGCATAAGCAGAAGAAGTTCCAAAACAAATTCACATCCATGCTATTTTGATTAAAAAGGCCCACGGTTATTCAACCACATAACAAAAACTTACTAAAATGAAAATAAAGCGCTATTGTGCTATACCTGTTCCTCATTGAAGCGGTAAAACCGAGAGTTTCAGAAGTCATTAGCCTATCTATGGGCAGGGCAGTGACAGCCAATGCACAGGCATCTAAAGGGCATAAATTCAGCCTAACTCTGCAATCTACTTCAAGGTACACATTACTAATTTCGTTAAGATTTCTGCATAAACATATATTTTCTCATGCTTAATACATATTCAAACCTGTTCAACATATGGTAGGACATGATTTTGCAAAAGAAACGGTTCTTCCTTCTGCAAATGTGTATAACCAGGAAGCACCACTCCAATATTCTTCTTAGCCAGCTTCACCAAAGCAACCTTCAGACCACAAAGAAGTATCTTCCCTTATACCAATAACATTGCATTAAAAGCCATACAAGGGAAGTAAATAGCCTGAAGTTGTTTAACGTTTGAAACAATTGCATCAATAGAATCGAGACACCACAACCGAAAATCTGTAGAAACCTGATCGTTTGTTCGTTTCGACCCCCATCCGTATGAAGCCTCTTGCTCACCAATTAGATCAGTTTGGGTTGCTTCAATGTTCATTTACACATCCTCTCTGTCAGTCCTGAGATCTGATCCAAACCTTTAAAAATACTTTCCTTATTGGTTGAACTCATCAAACCCTAAAAGTACACGTGATTAACATAACAATACATACAAATTCCATAACACCAATTCATAATATATTTCACCAAATATTTTGCAGGACCAGAACCTACATTTTGATTATGAAATTAAACAATACTTGGTTGGCTACCATGGAAGCATGAGCCCGGCTACCAGTAATTTCTTGTTTGTAAAGAGCCTTGCCGAAAACAATCGCCGGTGAACCTTTCTAAGGCGTCTGTCACTCCCTCCTCGAAGCTCCCTCCCCATAGCTTTGCTTCCTTCGACGGAGAGACGCCATGTTGAACTGTTGCAAAGCGAAATTAAAATCAAAATGAATTTAGAATCAAAGAAAATTTACTTTTAGAACAACGTTGGCTTATAGGGTTTCAACCAACGTCGTGGCGACCAAATCGGTAAGGCCGGGCTTCCACCGCTGATGGGACTTAAGCTTTTTCCCCAAACTATAAGCATAAGAAGCCAACTCTTTCACACACTTATGCGTCGAAATTATATACAAACATAAAAACCCTAATCTTACCGTCGACCAAATCGGCGACACCGTTGTGAGACACTGCAACTAAAACACACATTATAAGGTCTGAGGGGGAAAAAACCTACCAATCAACACATCAAGGGAGAGGAAAACAGACGTACCAGCGATGTAACTTCAAAATACCAACTATGGATCCACTCATGAAACCCTAGATGAGGGTCTGAAATACGTTGGCTGAGAAGAGGCTTGAAACTAACACAGACGCATTTAGGTAATATCTCAGGTGAAAATGTGGAACGAAGGCAAAGAAATACGTGGAATGAAAAGGTGTCGTGCAGCGTTGATGCAACCGCCTAAATGGTTAGTAATTATGTTTGCTATTAAAAAAACATATATAATTACGTTCGTGCTCCAACCAATAGCATGTGTTGTTTGACCACCCAACACGGCATCATTAAGGTTTCACTAACATTTTTTTTTTTAACAGACACATGATTCTTTTGGGAGATAGATGTTATCTAAATCGGGCTCAACCACAAAGCCTTCTGGTGGAGTAGTAGCCCCATGACTTTTCAAATGGAAGGTCATGGGTTCGAGTCTCGCTTGGGACAAATTGTTCCAGGTTGAACCAGGGGGTTTTCCCAGTTGTAGGTTTCCTCCGAGGTGGGTCCCGGGTTCGAGTCCGCTGCGGTTACAACCCATTGGGAAAGACATGCATGACTTACAGGAACACTCCGGCTGCTCCCGAATGAAGTAGGGGTTTAAGAAAGTCGCCTTAAAAAAAAACTAAATCGGGCCCAACTAACCCCCTCAATCCGGATCAAACCCTCAACTCAGGAGGAAACCCACCACTAAAAAAACCTCTTGCTCAACTCAAATAATTGTTTCAAGGTTTCACTATTATTCAAGAATGGTAAGAGTCCTATTAATTAAAATTATAAGTCTAGTCTTATTGTTTGATCGATGTTGCAAATAAATGTTAAATTGATATAAAATAACAATTATGCTCTTTTTATTTTTTTACTTTTTTGAACGGTAAATCTACCTTAATCTTAAATTATACCAAATAGATCGCCCATGCCTGGATTACACTTTTTATTTAAAAACAAAAATATATTATGTATTATATTTCGTCTCTTTTAAGGGTGTAAACGAGCCAAGCCGCTCATAGTTACTCGAAATCGACTCGCTACAAACTTGAACCGGGCCGAGCTTAAATGAGTTCGAGCTCGGTGCTCATTTAATAAACAAGCTCAAGCATACTCATTTAATAAATATGAAGTAAATAAAACATAATAAACAAATCAAGCTCAAACTTGAAAAGCTGCTCACGAGCCGAACTTGAACTTTAGAAATAAACTTCTAAACGAGCCAAGCTCTCATTTACAACCTTGGGTTCTTTTATTGAAAGGTAAAACATTTATTTATAGAAACATAGATATTAAATTTACAACGAATGATGGAGTGAGCACAAAAACCAATTAACTAAACCATAACCGACATAACTAAACCAAATAAAATACCAATGTTATGATTAAACTATTTTCTGAATACGTGCCTTTGTGGTACAGTTTCGGTTATAGTTGTCAGCACCTGAATAACTTAACCGAACCGAACCTAAACAAGCCAGATCAAGAAAAATTAACAAGAAACCATACTCAATTAAGCAAAGCTAAAGTGGTTCAAAATATATAAGAGTGACTTGTTACAAACCGAATATAATTTGGTACAAGATTTGAATGATTCTTTGAAAACCCAAGTAATTTATTTGGAACCAATTGCGAAAGACAACTTAGGGCGGGATTTGTTCTTGCCGAGCAGTTTTTGTTGCTTTGAGCGTTCTTCCTCCTCCTGTTGCTTTTTTCTTAATAAAGCTTCTTCCTTTTGTCTTTGAAGCTCTTCGAGTTCCCTGTAACGTTCTTCCTCCCTCCTTTGTTGCTCCATTGCTTCCCGCCTTTGAGCTTCTTCAACCCTCCTTCGGTTCTCTTCAACCAACCTTTCTAACTCTTCTTTCTCTTTTTGAGCTTGTTCCTATCCATCATTCAAATATTTATACGTATATGTAAGCATTCGGATAATTTTGATGCAAAAACTCACTCACATTCATACAAAATTGGGGGATATGCTTTGGCTTAGTCACTATTAGAGCTAGCAAGATGGACAAGTCTGAAGGGTTCAAACGGGTACCCACATAACACTTTTTTGTACGTGTTAAGGGTATAAACGACCCCAGCCACTCGAAATCAGCTCACTAAAAGCACAAATCGAGCCGAGTCTCGTATCAAACCTAAACGAGCCTATTATTTATATAAATATAATAATTTTTATTTAATATAAAAATACTATATATATAACTATATAAAGATAACAGTAGTATATTTTATATATATAATTATAATTATAAAATATATAAAAATAATTATATACGTACATAAATAAAACTAAATAAATAATAAACGAGCGGAGCCCAAGTAGAAAAAATTACTCATGAACTGAGCTCGGGCTCGACTCGTTTACATTTTACATCCCTAGTATGTGTTAGAAATAGACTTTGTGCAACTTTCAACCTGTTTTGCTCGGTGCATGAGTACATAGGTTTAACTTTTAAAGTAGCCATATATACACAATATAACTATATAATAGGTACTAGGTTTTAAATCCATTTTAGAATTAAATAAAACGATGTTCATGATGGTCTTAATAAAAGAAACGTCAAAACTTGCCTCTTTTCGTCTAGCCTCAATAATCGCTTCTTCTTTCTCTTTCTCAAGTTGAGCTGCAACATCAATCAGAACTTTCTTCCGCCCCTCTTCCAACCGCTTTTCAATTTCCAGCTTAATATCATCAGAGTTTAATCTCTCTTCCACTCTCTTCTTAATAGCTTCTTCAACTCTATTTGCAGTTTCTTCTTCCACCAATTTCATTTCTGCTTCATGCTGACGCCTGATAAAATAAAAAAGAAAATACATGTTAAAATAGGAAATGGGCATTAGGTCAAAAACCAAGATGCTGCGACTCGGCAACCACAGTGACAACTGACAATTTGATGTTAAATTTTCCATATCAAAATCCTCCATGTTTGTTTGTCTTTTTTACCATGCAAGTGTATGTTTCTAACAAATGGCAAACTGACCTTCATGTTGACAAGAGCACTATATATATGTGATTATGCTTACAAAGCATACCTCTAACGAGTTCCTGATCCAAACAAATGAGTTTCAAAACTCGTGAACAGTAGATAAACGAGGCACCAATTCATCATCAAATAAAACAAGTTGAACTATAGCAGTAGTATCTTCCTTCAATATAGCCTGTGGAGAAAAATGTCAAGTAACCTTTCACAGTTTTAAAGCTAATTGCCACAAGGGGATCCTTCTAAGTGATATGCCAAATTGAACAAGTTCCTACTTCCCTACCCAAAAATAATTAAGTTACAGCCCGCAAACCTATATGGCTTGAAGATGCAGAAAAGAAATTCTGAGATGAAGTTGGGCACCATATGCTGTGTGCCTCATACCATGAATCCAATATCCATTAATGAGAATACTTAAATAGCGTATGTTAGTTAATTAGTAAAATGGATTTATCATGAGTACAAGCCACTCAGAGAACTGCTTGTGCAAATGTGGCCCATACCAACCCCAAGTATACATTATACACAATTTTCGCAGTCACACTCATCACAAGCTCAAATTATTAATTTCATGCCCGATGTTGCAATAAGTGTCCATAAATTGAATTTTGTATCAACACAAGTGATGAGCCATATAGTAAAAGGTGAGACTGTAGTTCGGGAAAGCTTCGGAAAAGGTGTTGTGTATATTCAGTATGCTCAAAATCTGATAAGCAAAGCAGATAGTGTATGGTTAATGCATTCAGAAGCGGGACAGAAGCACAGATGATGTTTGGTACAATATATCATTTGATGTGAAATGACCAAAACAGGCGTCGTGATCGTACTATGTTGACAGTTTAGCTTATTTTTTAATTGAATATAAAGTACGAATATTATAGTTCAAATTTGACAATAGTAGCTTTTAAATAGGAACAAAAAAAAGCAATTATTCATGCAGACAATAATAAATCACAAAAGAAATGAGAAAATCCAAGGATAAAAAATAAATGTACATGTCTTCACTTGTTTGAATGAATAGAAAATAGAAGGGAAAAAAAACACTAGACTACCCTAGAGGATCGACGAAGAAGGCAGTCTGTTAGGAAAATTGTAAGATACTTGTCTCAAAATTATTTCCATACACACCATGAAAAAGAAGGCACAGAGAGAAATGTGAAAATTATGCGAGGCTAGGGAAGTCAATTTAATGGTCAAAGGTGCTTCTTAAAAATGTGGTTTGAGTTTCATGTCCCTGCTGTCACTTTTTCCTTTTAAATAATTTGTGAAGAAATTACTTTAGCGGCCAGATACCAAAAAGTCCTTGAATTGCTCTAAAAGTCTCAATAGCATATAATCATATATGAGTTCTTTCGCAAATGCGTAACAGAATCTGAAGATACTGAGTAAATTTACCATTATGTTAACCAAACAAAATGACAGCCGTACTCACAATACTCTTGTCTTCGGTTCCATTATGATACACATGTATGCAGTAAAATTATAACTTCTAGGCTCTAGCTTATAACAACAAACTCCATGGAAAATTTTCCAAGTATACCATAGGAAAAGTCCAGCATAAAAGCAGTTGAAACAATACTAATTTCTTACTACAAGTGTGGAATGTGAATTTATGACCATTATCAAAATACCATCCTCAACTCAAATATCAAATGAGTTAATTTCAAAAAAATCAGTGAACCAATATTCTAATAGAATGCCAAATTAGTTAAATATGTATCGTGGAATGCTAAATGTCTGAAGAGCAAAATACCATACCAAACAAGAAAGTATATGCATAACTGAAAGAGATGAATATAGAGGATAGAGAGAATTTATGTAAAGTGATATACCTTTTCTTTTGTTCTTCATCTTCAATTTTCATTTTTGCATTGACAATTTTGCGCTCGGTAAGCACAATACTGGGAGACTTAGCTATAGGAGACAATGAGGTACTCCTGCCTTTTTGTCTTTTATGCCGCCTTGGAGTTGGTGAAGGACTTTTCCGGTGGCGGCGTGGAGATATCGAGCGGCTTCTCCGCCTGTAAGATAATATAATATGAGCAATGGCTTAAGGTGTAAGGCTACAGATAAGACCATACGCACCATACCATCTGACCTAGCACAATAGAGGCAAAAGCAATTTACAGTTACCTCTTATATTGCTAAGTACAAAGTGAGAGCTCCATCTTTTATCACAAGAAACCGCTAAATGTCACAATCGAGCAAGAAAAGAACACGAATCAGCACCCATCACCTGCTCACTTCCCATATGGAGGGGAGCAACTGCTTTTTCATGTTTTTAGTACAAAAGGGATGTATCGTTTCTGAATTATATTACATTTAGTATGCTCTTCACCAAAATTCTTTTACATGAAATTTTCAAGGTTTAGTCAAAGTCCGACCTCTGGCAAAACACAGCCCAACAATACGTTTTCAAGTCAACACTTGGAGATAGATTATGTGTCATGTCATCAAACCAAATATTGGCATATTGCAGGACTCGGGAATACTGAAAATTCTCAAGACATCAACATGTCATATGAGCATAAGTCAGAAAGCGCACTACTTCATAAATGGATGTCTGGATCATCTCTAACTGGATTCAAGCAGGAACCCATCGTTCTAGTAATTGTATTTTCCCACTAAAAAATCATTCTTGAAGCAGGAAAATAGCTAATCACACGCAAAATTAGAAAAAGATCCTCTTATATTATAGCTCCACACTATAACAAAAGTTCTTAAAACTTCACCGAAACGGAGAAATAATAACTGTTGATATGTAAACAACCTCACAACCGTTGTATGGCTGCGACATATCCCATATATGATACAGATTTAAGTCAATTGCCAATGAAAATCATGAAAAATATTCTTAAACCAAAGACTTAATGCTGTTTTAATCTCAATTATAAAATCAAGTATGTCTAATCAAAACGCCCAAATATCAATTGAAGTAAAAAATAACTTAAAATTAGCCACATACACAAAAATCAAACGCTCATGCCGGTTGTATTGCATAAAATCATAAGTGATAGTTCATAACACCAACAAAAATATATTAAGAAGAAAAACTTGACATTCTATTGACTGCTAAACAAAATAAAGTAAAGAAGAACGAGAAAATAATCCAAATCGGGTATCAATCACCTGCTATAAGAATAAGGAGATCGGCTTCTTCGATCTCTCTGGCTTCTATATCTCCGGCCGCTATACCTGTGTCCCGCCGGCGACGGCGACCTCGAATACCTCCGCTGTTTATACGACGGCGACCGAGACAATTCCCTATCTCGAGCCATAACTCCTCCAATAAATTATACCTATAAAAAACACAAATTATCTTCCGATACTAATTTAGCAGAAAATTAGCAGAAGATCGTAGAAATTTCGTATTGGTAGTTGAAATTTGTGACGAATTATAACCAGATATGCACCTTGCAAGACGATTAGTAGGATCTGCAGAAACGATAAGTGTTTCAGTATCTCCAGGAAAGCGTTGGAAGTTGAAACCCTAGAATGTAGATCGTGTTTTGTGAACACTTTCAATCCCAATTGTAAGGGACTGATTATGACATTACCGCAATTTTGTATGATTATCAATTTCCTTCTTTATTTTTCTCTGAGTGACGGAAGGGTTAACGACTTAACGTCCAAGTTGTGGATAACTAGAAAATTTGACTCGCGCGTTGCGGCGAGGCCGTACATTGATATTAACGTGTTAAAATGCATAATTAAAGTCCATGCGAAGCCCACGCGATGTGACGGGTTTACGAACCTCGTTGTGGCGTATCGGCGACGACAATAACGTGACTAAGTACATAAAGAAACGTATAAAGTTGTCACGACTTGGTCATGGAGATCGAAAAATAGATTAATTGTGACGCGAATAGAAGTTTACATTGAAATGACAAATTTGTTAAAGAAGTTAGTAACAAAGTAAAAAGCAAAATAAAAATAGAAAAAACAAACGAATATAAAAAAAAGTAAAAGAAAAAAGAAACGAAATTTGAGAGGTAAAGCTAAGAGTTTAGAAATTTGAGGGGTAGAGTTAAGAATTTTGTCCAAGGGTAAACTTGAAACTTTATAAACTTAAGAGTTATAGTTAAAAATTTGTAAAGTTAAGGGGCCATTATAACAATTAAGAAAGTGTAGGGACCATTAATAAAATAGTGTCGGTGGCATGGGAGTGGCCACCAATGTTGGTTCTTAAGTTCTTAAGGTTGTTAGAATTAGTGATTTTTTTTTCCTATTAGAAAAATTGTTTAACAAAGAAATTAAATGAATTTAAAATATCAAAGTACTAATATAGCTTTTTTTCTAATAACTTAGAAAAGGTTGAAAAACAAGAGAAAATTTATAGTTAACATAACGTCCTTTTAAAGTACAAAAATCTTGATCATAACCATGTGATACACGAGAATACCGCATCCATCATTCTTTATGTTTGTGTATTTTCTTTATCGTGTGATACATCCTTTCAAAGTACAAAATACAACGTGTGACAATTTCACATAGGAATATCCTATGTACATGACTTGTCTAAAAACGGGTGAAAGAATTTAGTGTATCACTTTATTTTCGTGTGTTGTCAGAATTGTCTTTATATTTAACATTTTTTACATGTGTATTCTGCTTATTGTTCATATTTATTTCTCATCATCTTTAAATTTCCATACTCTTAACTTTGCCATATGAAAGTAAATTCTTGGTGTGATCATGTTAACATAACCCTTTTGCGTGAATGATAATGGGAGTACCAATTTAGCATGTCTTTATCATGTTATAGATGTGTGGTATATTTGGCTTTGAATATAAACCTTTATAGTTTGTTGAAACTTGTTACAAAAATGTGTTGTTTAAACCCGAATTTTAAGACAAGGTTATCTTTCAAAAATTCTACGCACAACCATCTGGTAGATCATTGAATGTTTCTATGTTTCTAGATGTTGTTCTTAATAACTTGCAATGAATTACGACCATGTTTGTTGTCCAACAAATCAGTGTCTACAAAATGGTATTCAGGAAATCGATGTTGGTTTTTTTGGTGCTAGAAGTGTTGTTATAGTTTTATATACGTGTCAACCAAGTTATCACATCCGATAACCCTATTTATCTATCTCGTAAATGGACATGTTACAAACCACCTATGATTTTAACCATGATCATTCTTTTTTAGTAAGTTACCATGTCTACCTTATGTTTGTGGTCCTTATTTGTGTAGGTACTTCTAAAAACCTCACTAGAGGAAAGTGTTAGGCACTAGAAATATTGAGGAGGAATCATTTGCCAATATATTCTCACAAGGCTCCCATATTGAGATTGAAGCCTTTGGGATGCTTTGAGCTCTTATTTGTTGCCAATGTTGTTGTAATGATATAAATTCTCTTTGTCATTTTATGTATTTATTGTGTTAATACTAGCGTAAGTAAAAAATTTAAATTCGTATTTGAAGTTTTATGAATAAGATATGACTATTAATTGGTGTACATGAGAATGGAAGTTCTTAAGCATAATTTTCTTGGTGATAGGTGTAGGTGAGAAAAATCATATTTTGCATATTGCTTATGAAGTCGAAAAGACGGATCAGTTGCATATGTTTAACTTTTGAATGAAACAGGAAATTTGGTTGCATATAACGACTCCATGACGGATTTGGGATAAACATTTGTGCATAATTTCGTGACTATGCACAAATTATGTGCCAACTTTTGAATATCAACCATAACTCGTATTGGTGCATATCATTCAGCTATATGAGGCTCTATACATTTCCAATGATACACAAATAGCAGTAGTTGAAGAATTGCATAGAGATAGAGAGGCGATGATACAGAAACCCAAAGTTAATTTGGAAAGAGCTCGTAATAGGATGAAGCAAATGACAGATGCCTCCGGACTCCCCCTTCTTCAACAAACATTCCACGTCTCCCTGCTTAAACCAGCACACGGTTCACATGACCAAGTCATGTACCTACCACCTAGACGTATTCTTGATAAGAAAATGGGTGGGAATACTGCAATCCAAATCTTAGTCCACTGGTGCGATATGGCAATCACTGATGCTACTTGGGAATTCATGGACGAGTTTAAAATTTGTTACCCTCATTTTGATTTTTGAGGTTAAAAATATCTACATGGAGGGTGTATTGTTACAATGTAAATGAATGTTAGGCTAATGATGTCAAGTTTTATAGTTCAGGGGCTAAATTATAACATTCTATAAGTCGTTAAACGACTATATTACTGTTGAGGTAATAATAATATATTGTATGTTATCTAAACGTATGCTTTTTGAATTACTATATGTCCATGAAAAAAGTTTAGGAGCCGGGTGTCTCTTTGGGAGCAGTCACTCTATCCCAACCCTACAAATAGCTTTACTGTTAGTGGGATTTACTGGGTACGTTTGTTTGTTTGTTATTGGCTTTAGTTTCCAGTTTTTTTCCCAATCAATATGAGTTAACTTTAAAAAAAATTAGTTATCCAAGTTGGTAAAAATTGTAATTTTTGACAAATTTAAATACATGAGTCAAACAAACTAACTAAACTATGTTGGTTCTTTATCTAATAAAAATCCATTAATGGGGCTTGATATTTGACCCGTTTAACAATAGTTCATTATGTTTGGCTCGTTTTACCCTTTTATTTTATATTGCTATATTTTGGTTCGTTTAATATTAATTCACTGTATTTTAACAGGAATTGAATGGTTGCTTCCACTTGATGGCATTATTTAGAATTTCAAGAAGTTAACAATTTAAGGTGTGAAATGAGATGTATGAATTGAAGGGCATGGACAACAACAATTTATCTGTGTGTTCCACTGAGAACAAATACACAAAAAGATGTTTGATGAGTATTTAATTATATCATAAAAGTTTTATATCACTCAATAAAAGTTATCAACCTACCTAATACATAACATGTACTTCATCTACAATATTATTGTATTTTACCATAACCCAAATTAGGATGTTATAAGTATGTTCTTTTCTTTTCTATAAAATTTAAAATTTCCAATCTTGTTCATCACATTCTCCGCACCCTTCTTGAGCAACGTCATCGATTTGCACGCCAGAATCATACACGCCTCCAACGCTCCAATCGGCCGGCAACACACTCTTGGCCCATATCCACTTTCCGTCGTAGCCAGAGGTCACCACCAGCCGGAGCTGCAGTGGTCCTGCTGGAGCTCGGCTAGTGTCCCAAACAGCCCCATAATTTCTAGTCATATAAGTCCAACTTGATGACCCAACCTAAAACATAAGGTCAAACCAGAAATTAGATATTGCAAGACAGGACAAGAATTTATTAAAAGTGTTTATGGTATAATGATTCGACATCCATTCCTTTGACTATGAACCCTTATAAATAGGGAGAGGGGCTTACATTTGTGCTAGGGTTTACATATTCACATTCACAAGAAGTAATATAATAAATACAAGAGTAAACTGTAATTTGCACTCCTATGGTATATGTTTGCTGACACTTTGTGGTATATGCTTGCTGACATTTTGCAACCCTTTTTTAAAAGAAGTGCAATTTGCCCCTCTGTGGTATGGTTTCTCTCTCTTTGCACCCCAGACGTTAACTTTTTCGTTAACCCGTTAACTCCGTTAGGGGTATTATGGTTATTACACCCAAAACCGGAAACCTATAGTGAGGTGAGCCACTGTGGTTTTATACATTTATCAGTTTGCACCTCTCTCCTTCACCTAACGTTTCTGCTGCCTTCTTTGCCGGCCACCTTCATCGCCGGCGGCTTCTTCTTCACCACCATCGTAGCCCTTTTCCACCATCATTGAATTCCAACCAGATCTGAAACCACCACGTTGTCTTCCCAGTCGTCGTCCTCTACCTGCCGGTTACAAAATCGAATGGTTGCTGCCGATTTTGTTGAGATCTGTGATGTCCGCTAAGCACCACTATCGCCTCAACCGCCGCTAACAAACATCATCACTGGAGACACCGCAAAACACCGCCATCACCTGAGCCGCCGCTACGCACCACCCCTCGATGCTCTATGTTGATTTCCCAAAGCTAACCACAATCTCCATTGTTAGAACTTCAAGTTTTATGGGTGGTCAAGATACAATCAAACCTCATTTATTTATTGAACGTGAGCAAACAGAATTGAACAAGTCAAAAAGAAACTTCCAACATCTTGTCCGATATGTGTTTATGTTTGCAAAATAGTGAACCTGTGTTGATTTCTAAGAAGAAAACTACAAACTGATAATCAAAAAATTGAATTCTATGATGATTATGTGAAGTGTGAGATAAAAATGGTGGGAGGAAGAAGAAGAGGAACAGCAGAGCAAGGATTGGGATGAGGATTATGAGAACAACCAGGTCAATGGGTGGTGTACGGCATCGATTGGTGGCGATTGGTGGTTGGAACCAGAAGGTGAGTGGGGAGTCGGGATCTTGCTCCATGGGTATGAGTTGGAGAAGGGTTTTCTTTTCTTTTTGAGGTTTAAAGTTTAAAGTTGGAGCAGGTTTGGTTATAACCGGAGAAGAATAAGGTAAATATGGGGTGATGTCAGGGGCATAATTGTCTTTTCATTAGAAAAGTTAACGACAGGGGTGCAAAGAGAGAGAAACCATACCACAGGGGGCAAATTGCACTTCTTTTAAAAGAGGGTTGCAAAGTGTCAGCAAGGATACACCACAGGAGTGCAAATTACAGTTTAATCTAAATACAATTATTAATAGGCCCCGCAGTTTGAGCGGGACCCTCAAACTTGGATCTAAAGTTATAAGTTGGATTACCTGAGCAACATCAACGCCCATGATTTCGGTTTGACCGCCTTGGTATAAGAATTTGAGTGCAAGATAATTAGGCTTTTGGGTAGATTCTTCAACTCTAAGAGTCAAATTCTTGCCTTTGTAATCACATGGTACTCTATTTTACATCACATAAAAAGCCATCAAAATAGTGATTTATGCATAGTCACTTGTAATTAACTAATTTTCATATAGTAATATGATTTTTGTGGTGTCACATGTCAAAAACACGCTATTTTATACTTTAAGAATCATGTAAACCACATGATATTGTCTTTTCAAAAGGTCATATCGTCTTAAAACATAGTATAGCTTAATTTATTTGATTCTAAACTTAAAATCGCGTTATTTGGATAAACGTCATCTTTTTCCTAACCCTTATGGTGTGATTTGGAGTTATATCGCGCGAAAATGTCTCATATTTTATGTTAAAATGGAAGATAGTGAAATGCAACTAAAGTCTAAAACTAAAAAAGTACTTTATTTATATGTGAAAAATAGATACCTTTTATATTCCACATTGGCAACACCAAGTTTCAACAAGTTATGGCCCATACCAGGATTAGCCATGGCCATGAAAGCTCTACCACTCACCACAAAGTCTGTCTCATTGTTTTTATTCAAATCAGTTACTATCACTTGAGTCCCTGCCTTGCTACACAGCTTTGAATCCTTGCATCTCATCTGCAAAATTTAACCCAATCCAAATCCAATCAACACACCACACCCCATAATCAAAACCAAATCAAGACTAATCGAGGTTAGTTGTGTGAGCGAGCCTGAGCTACTCAAAATCGGCTCACTAGAAACTCAAATCGAGCAGAGCTTAAACAAGTTCTAGCCGCTCATGAGCTACTCGAATCGAGCTAAAAGCTTAAACAAACATCAGCTTATATTGGGACTCATTTAATAAACGAGCTTTTTATTTAAATATTTTTTATATAATGCCTAAATATATATTTATATAATAATAATGATTATATATAATTATTAATATATATATATATATATAATAAACAAGTTGAGCCTGAGTTGAGCTCGAGCTCGAAAAATTACTTACGAGCCGAGCGAACTTGAAGAATTACTTACGAGTCAAGCTCGAGCTCAAAATCTCTTAATTTAAACGAGTTCGAGCACCGCTCGTTTACACCCATATTAATATCGAGGTCAAGTTACCTGAAAGCATGCCCCGCAACCCGACCCGGATTTGTAAATGGTAGGAACCGCAGCAGCAAGGTGGCTACCATAGAAAGTTGTGGCCGATGAACCATACCCACATGCTCCAGCTGCATTCAAAAAGACCCATTAATTTCAATTGTCTGCAATCTAGTTGATGGTAAATTAAGATTAAGATTTCTTACAAGAAAGAGAAGAAGCCGTGGAGAAGAAGGCAACTTTGCTTTGATGAAGACATCTGTCACAAGCATTTGTTGAGATGATAAGCAAGAACAGGATACACAGATTCAAGAATCCCATTTCTGCAATTTCTTTGTTTACTGTGTGTGTGTGTGAGATTCTAAGGTGAAATGAATTACATGTCTATTTATAGGTTTTTTTTTTATTTTTTATTGTTTTTATAGGGTGGGGTACGCGTAAAGAAAATGGGTTACACTTCAACAGTAATCATCAAAAGTTATATGTGTTGGGTCATAAATTAAATAACAAGTTAAAATGAGTTTGAAATAAAGTAGGTTAGTAGGGTGTAATTATTTGAATTTAAGACTCCGAAAACCCGAAACTTGATTCAAACTGAATTCAAATTCGGGTTTTAAGTGTTTGAATCGTTTCCTTATTCGAACTGAATTTCAAATTCGGTTTTCGAAGAGAATTCGAATTATGAATTTCATATCGAACCGCCCCAAGTATTCGAATTTGAATTATATAATTTTTATTTTTAATAAAAAAAATATTTATTTTTTTATATGTATTAATTATTTTCTCAAAACTCGGGTTATTCAAATCAACCCAATTTTAAATCGTTTTTTTTTCTAATTTTGAATTCGAATCATTTTGAATTCTAATTCAGCTTTAAAATTTGTAAATTCAAATAACTAAAATTTGTAAATTCAAATAACTTGATTTGAATAACCCGAATAGTAATAAAATCATGTGTGTTGTATAACATCTATTTGTAGCTTTACATATAATTTTTAATTTTTTTTAGTTTTAAAAAAAAGTACACTAAAGACTATATGTTTAAAAAAAATGATAATATATTTTATATGCATAAATGGATTAATGGAGAAGAAAAAAGAGGCACTTAGGAGTATTAATCGGAGTGGAGACAAATGGAAAACAATGCTAATAATGGGCCTCACTCTCACCGACCGCTTTCTATTTTCTATCATTAAATCCCCATTTTTTTCTAATTTAAAATACGTTTTTATATTAAATTCACAAAAAGGGTATTTCTGTCAAATACACTTGAAATTCAAAGGTAAGAGATTTAATGAAAATGACAGGATTACCCTTGCTTAGTTGAGTAGGTAAAGTTTGGAATTTATTGAATGAAAATTATAAGTTTAAAATTGGTTAGTTGAGTAAGTTAAGTTTGGAATTTATTGAATAAAAATAACAAGATTAAAATTGGTTAGTTGAATAAGTAAAGTTTGGAATCTATTGATTAATGATTTAGGCACATTTTTTATAATCAGACCAAACTAGGAATAGACTATGAAAAAAACTCGATACATTTACTGCTTCAAGTTTCATATTTTATTTGTTTAATATTTCATATTTTATTAAAATTACAAATTCAAATTAAAAGATAAAATAGTTTCGTACTCGTCTTAATTAATTATATATATATATATATAGTTTTAATTTAGGAATTATTTATGACGTATTCGGTTTTTGTAAAAGGTTCGATCGATAAATGAGATTTTGAAATAAAGAAATAAAAAAAGAATTTAAATCCGGCCGGTTCACCGGTCCGATTGATTCATATTTTATTTATTTAAAACTTCATATTTTATTAAAATTACAAATTAACAGCAAAAGTTTAAAAAAAGTTTCGTACTTGTTTTAAACTAGTTTTTGAAAACGATTCGATCAGTGGACCAATACAGTTGCCGGTTCGATCACCTGTTATAAAATATTGCTTTAGGGTGAGCACAAAAACAAAAGCAATGGGAAATTTGGTCAAGAACAAAATCAAATTTGGATAACTCCAAAATAAACCAGCTATATGTTGGCTCAACCCATCCCTATCCCCATCCCCTTTGGTCACAACGCATTTACAACTGTATCTTTGGATGCCTGTAATCAAGTGCTTCATTGAGTAATTGTACCACATGCAAAAAAAACTTGTACATTTATGAAACCATGAATTGTAGACTTTGATTTTGACCCTAAATATAAAAATCCCAACATTTTTTTTAATATGACCAAATCATTTAATGTCTCTTAATTGTTGGTCTGATCATAACATTATAAGTAAGCATCTGATTCGTATCGAAACATATCCTGCAACATCATTTAACAAACCATTTTAAATTAGAATTAAATACATAAAAAGTCATGGGGATTGACCTATAGCTTGGATCGTAAAGAAAGAAATCTAGGAGTTAGATGACGTGGACCGATCGGGATTCACTTGTCAAAGAAAATAGATAGAAGCCAGAAGAATTCTAGAGAGAGATTTAGACTTAATTCATATTTCATTCTTACATAATTCAAATACTACTTGGCTATTTATAGCCTTACAAATAAATAACTACTAACCCACCATTAATACCACTACCAATTAACTACCTACCCACTAATTAAACATTAAGAAACAACTCAAATAAAATATACGTGAGGAAAAGTAGACAACTTCCGAAAGGAAAATGAGGGCTACGTGGGTTGGATGGTGGACTAAGAATATGGCACGTAACATTAGACGATGAATTTGTAAAGCCATGGTTGTGTAACATTGGTTTAAATGATTTTTTTTTGTCTTATGGAGATGAACGATATCAAACGGACAAAAGATCTAATGAGAAGTGGCATGTGGTGGCGGCTAGAGTTTCCAGCTGGTAGGATGACATATCCGGCTAGAAGTGGCATTTGGTGGTGGCTTGGATTTCGATAACGGCGATGGACAGCATACGGCTAGGTTTCCATTGAAAGTTTCTGCTAATGTTCGGAAGCAACTTGACTCTGATACCCATAATTATCCGTGAAGGGTAATTGTAATGATTCTACATAGAACACGGTTAAATAGAGGCTTGTAGAGTTTCACATAAATTTCGTTTAGACTATAATAATTACAGTTAAATACATGATCAATCAATTCAAATCAAACCGGTTACTGGACCATTAGAAGTGGGTTTGATTTTTTATTCTTTTTAATTTTCACTTTCGGGCCGATCTGACTTTTTTTTAGAACGGCGTTTGAAACCACCCCTAATACCCGAGTGAGCCTTCATGAGAAGGGATTTCAACCGTCCATACTGAATTTGATGCTCCAGGCCTGACTCACTCAGGAACACCATCAAGGAGAAAAACTTATCATTGTGGGAAAAACCTCCCTTGAGTCAGGTTTGAACCTGAGACCTCTAAGGATCCTAAACTTTAATCATCATCCCCATATCATTGAACCAGAAGTCTGGCGCCCGATCTGACTTGACATGTCACATTGATAAGTGATAAACCACAAAGTCTTCGTTATATACATAATAAGTCAACGTAAAGTGAATACATCAAAAGTCAACATGAATTGAATACATAAAAAGTCAAACATGAATCAACTCTTTTATAGAGAGTACTCCACTTGCATTTAATGACCATGATGTACAATTTTACATGCTTCACAACTATATAATTCATAAAACATCAACAAGATACTTGGGAGCACTTTTAAGTGAATCTGCATCGTATCGTTCATAGTTCAACAAGCATCATGCTGGTGATTTTTGTGTCATCAGATCATTTTAGTCAATCAAGATTACTTAAGACCAAAGGGAAACACATACATAAACATAAACCAAGATCTATAACACAAACACGGAATACCCCTTGAAAACTGAAATGAGATAGAATAGCGAAAACATAAAACCGGAGAAGTAGTGAACACGCGAAGCTAGAATACCTCTTGAAACTGAAGAATGATGGATGGTTCCGTAAAATAGGTGGTCGGAGAAAGGGAGTTGCCACTCTTTTACTTGTTGATTAGGTGACTGGAAACTCAAAACAAGAGGGAGACCAACGGTTGTGAGGCAGAAGAAGGGGTAACCGAACATTGGTGGGCGGTGGACGGTATGGATGTCAATACTCGTTAACACGACATGCCTCGACACGAAGTTAAACGAGGTAGTGTTTAAAAATGTGTCCAAATGGTTCAACCCGCTTACTCCGTTTATGACATACATACATGTTTAACTATCGTGTTAAATAGGTTAAATAGGCTGACACGATACGTTTATGACCCGTTTATCAAAACTACATATAATTAAATATTGATTGTAATTTTTGATAACTTTTATTTTATCATGTTAATTGTGTGCTATTATTATAAACGGTGTTGAGTAAATCGTGTTAAACATGTCGTGTCATTCGTTATCTAATTGTGTTAAACGAGTCGTGACACTCGTGTTATTGAATTGGTTACCTTTAATCTTGTTAAACGTGTCGTGTCATATAACCCGCTTATTAAACATGCTTGTGTTAGTGCATTAAAAAATGACACGTTTAGTTAAACACATCATGTTCAGGTTCACTAACATGTTAAACGTGTCGGTTCTTGTGGTGTTCGACCCATTTAACAAAATACGACACGTTTTGCTAGCTCTGGGCGAGGAGATCGGTGGACTATGGGTGGCCGAAATTGAGAAGAGTGGGAGTTATGGGACAGAAAGTTCTTTTAGTAGCTAGGGTTATCATAAAGAATTTATGTTTTAACTACTTAATTAACAAGAAAAAATGTGTACAATCGATGCTACCGACCATACCTGGAATGACATGTTTTTCTTCATGTACGATGTACAAAAGTGTAATGTCGTGACTTGTTGGTCTACGTAAGAACTCTATCCCGTATAATTGTATTATGGCATTACAAAAATACTATGTGCATTCACTTGAGGTTCTCCTAGTCATACTTAAATAGTCGTCGAATTCGTCGGAAGGATTACCGGTTGCGAGTTGTTTAATCGCCGATATGCATTTTTGTAACGCCGTGAAACTCTTGTTCTTCCTAGCGTCTTCACCCACTTGAAAATATTCAAACCTAGCTTGTACATCGCCAACTATTTGTAAAAATAACCTCTTCGACATCCGAAATCTATCTCGAAACATAGCTTCTTCGTGTGTTGGGTTTTCGAAATATTCTTTTTTTAGATTCTGTAGAGCCTGTTCACGATCACGACGTACATATGTCCTTGATGATGTAGATGTGTCTTCCTCTTCGGCTTGGGCGGCAATATCACATAGAAATTGCATACTATCGTCGCCGAACACGAAGTCGAGCGCATCTTCCGATGAATCGGGTGGGAAGTATAACGTACGATTCATATTTTGGGTGGGGGTGGGTACAAAAGAAATGGTTTATATATCAATGGTATGAGATATATTTAGAAAGAATGTAATTTTTTATGTATTGAGTAAGATAATTGGTTATGTATTTATAGGGGTTAAATTTATTTAAAAAAGTTGTATTTTTATATTTATTTTCAACGGCTAAAAGAGCCGTTCAACAGTCATATTCTTCTCCTTTCAGCAGCTATACAAACCCGCCCAATTCAACCCATTGAACCCGCTGGGCTTGCGGCGGTGTTCCCGCAACCCGCCACCCTACCCGCCTTCCACTCCCACCACCCTAACCAAATTAATGCTAATAACCCTAAGAACTGTATGGTAGATATAGTGGAAAAGAGAGACGGTTATATGGCGTCATGTATGACAATTAAGCAATAGATGCAAATGTTTGGTTTCTGATTGAACAATCATCTACTTCAATCATTACTGAAAAAAACAAACACATACCAAAAGCAACACAAGTTGCTGAAAACAAAAAAAGGATAAATAATTACGATGGGAATTTAATTGTTTCGTCATAATCATAGTCTATAAATAATTAACACAAGGTTGAAGAGGTCAAACATCATTTTGACCAAAAAAATACCACAAGACATAACATAAATTAGGATGGGAGGCAAACCAATTCCTTTTACACAAACATTATACTACTCAAAAACAACCTCAAACTTACAGGAACGCGTCCTTTTCCAACAGCTTTAGTACGTCGTTCTGGTTATTCAGTTTCGCAACCTCAATAGGCGTCTTACCATCCATGTTTTGTAGTGTCCTGATTAAAACCCCACAAAAACAAAAAATCAAATCCAAAATTATCACCAAAAAGAGAACAAATTCTAGAGGTAATATTGCCCACGAGCTTGTAATATCGCCCACGAGCCTAGCCAAGCTCGAGCTCGAGTTCTCTTGAACTCTAGCCAAGCTTATCAGACTTGGTTCATTTACACCCTACTTTTGGTTGGTGAACCATACCTAAGACAAAGGTCTGTTGGTAAAAAGTAGATAATTGTTCAAATAACTAATTATTGTAATCATGTTAGACACGCTAAATTTTAAAAAAAAATTGAAATTTTGAACAAAAGTGTTTCGGGTAAATGACCAAATCCAGTTAAAGATGCAACTTTATACAAACGCTCTACATATGACCATTCATTCTAGCAAAACAAGGTGCAGCTTTCACTGCACAAGGTACAAGTTGATTTGGAGAACCGGATCTATACGAATAAAAATCAATAAAATAGTAAAGGTTGGTAGATCATAAACTTACACGGCAGCTCCGTTATCGAGCAAGAGGGCAACACATTCTTTCCTGCCATAACCAGCAGCATAATGGAGGGCTGTGTTCTTATTCTTATCTAAAGCATCAACCTTGGCTCCAGCCTCAAGAAGAACTTGAGCACATTTTACCTGGGCAAGCATAAACCCAAGTCAGTTTGTTTCTAACAGGTCAAATGGATAGATTTTAAAATTTTGATAAAAAAATGTTAAGAGTTAACAGGTCAAACGGATCGAAATTGAATAAAACCTCTTGAATCGTTTTATTTCAAAAATTAAATCTCGTTGTAAATATATTATTTTAATCATATTTAAAATATATTAAGTGATTCAGGTTGTGCTGGCCTGTTTTGACCAGAACCCGCCTACTTCTCCACATCTAGTATAGACAAAAGAGGTGCCCGACGAAAAGCCCAATATCATTTTCTATAAGAATTGCAAAGGAGAAAGTTCAAACTCATACAGAATTATGTGTGTTAAAATATTAATTTTATATTTTATTTTTATTAGTAAATATTTTAAAATTAATAAATATTATTTGTATTAAAAAATAATAAAAGGAGGCGAAAGATAGAGATGGGTATAACATAGGTTGAAAGATGGGGGGGTAAAAGACGGAGGGTGGTGGTGATGTGGTGCTGAGGTGGCACGGAATGATGAAAGATGAGAATAACACGTGGTCTAAAAGTGCTGATCAGGTTACTGTTTTCTTAAAGTAAGCAGTTTGGTATAAGCAACATCACTTATTAAAAACAACTTTCATAATCAGATAAGCAGTTTGGATAAGCAGTAAACAATCTCAAAAGAGCTTATTAATGTATCAAAACATATACAGAAGATAATATTCACGATGATAGATCTTACCTCTCCATATCCACATGCAAAATGCAATGCTGTCCTTCCCTCAGCATCTTCTTCATCTTTATCGGCACCTGACTCTAATGCCTTCTTCAAACCCTAGTAATTTCACAAAACATTTAAAATAACGTACTTCAATATAAAATTATAAAGGCTGAGTGACAGTAAAAATAACTAAATAGCTATCTGGTTAAATACATTGTTTTTAACTGTAACAAATTAGAAAAAAAAACAAGATGTCCCACTGTTAAAATAAAATAAAAATACTATATGCAAATTCAAGCTTTTGAAATACATATTAAGATGTCTCAATGTTGGATAGAATGGTTGGAACAGGCACGTGTTATGATCACAAAATAGAAGTAGAGAAAGGTATGTTTGAAGATTGTGCACCTCCACATCACCAACACTAGCAGTTTGATGAACAATAGACTCATCTTCGTTTACTTCTTCTGCTTCACCATCTCCTGAACTTCCAGCAAAAGCAGCAGGGTCTCCTGTAACTGGGAGGCCCATTGCTTCACCCAGCTTTTGTAGAACATCTTTGTCGTTCCAGTACCTAAAGTTTAAGCATAAATTAAAGAGTTAAACAGTTACATTTCAGAAAAATACAAAACTGAGACCACAATTCACCAAAACAATCATAGCTTAGAGGTTAAAAACAAGTGACTTGGGTGGTCTGGGTAACGGGTCAAGATAGGTTCAGGTCAAAAAAGTAACTTTAATTGCAAGGAAAAACGAGTCAGGTCGGGTTGGGTCGACCCACCAACATTTTTTTTAGAACATTGTCAATAATTATCCACATCCTAATAGAAACATATATGTAAACTAATCATGATATGAAAGATTATACTTCATCATTGCAGTTGGACCACCGGTTTCTATCTCTTCTAAAATATGTTTCAAGGATGGATCTTCTTTGATACGAGCCATCCGTTCTTCAAGCTGATCCTTTTGCGCTGGACTTGACAAACTCTCAAGCATCTGAGACATTGATGGATCCTGCCACGTATAAACAAATAAAATGATATGGCAGTGAGTTGAAGCATGTTAATTGAGAAACAAGATATAAAACAAGCTTAGAGAAAGTAAATACCTGCATCAAGGCACTACCAAGGCGTTCAGCCATGTTCATGAACTGAGGGTTTTGCATAACCTGTTGCATGGTGGTATAGTATTGTTGTGTATCAAACTGTGGGATACCACCTTCACCACCCTGAAAGGTCTTCTGGAGTTGCTCTGCCATTTGGGTGAATGATGGATCTTTTGCTATTTGTTCAGCTAATTCCTTCACACTTGGGTCCTGCAAGTAACAAGAATAATAATAATGTATATTGTAAGTTGCCACTGCATCATAAAAACATGATAAATTATTAGATAGTGATTACAATTTATATTCAAGTTATTTCTTATCTGCATCTGGTCCAGCTGATAAACTAAAAAATATTAGCTTAAAAAAACAGTCAAACGAGACGAAAGTAGCCTAACGTGTGATCTTTCTAAGCATAAAACCTCCTAAATCCTTTTATTTAGAAAACTAATTATTGTTGAAACAATATAGTTTTTGTATTCATATTTGACACAAATAATTAACTACAACAATTTTAAATTCTGGGACAAAAATGTTTCAGGCGGCCAACCTGACCCGTTTTAACCTATAAAAAGAATCACCCTTTTTGACTTATTTCACCCCCTCTTTTTCCCAGGATGATGAATTATATACCTATTACCTAATATGTGTTTTAAGTAGCACTTTTTAAGATAAACAGCAATATGGCAGCCAAAACTATTATACTTAATCGAAACAGAAAAGCATGCATGTGTACATGCAGCCACGCATATGCAAGTCAATGAGTGGCATGCATGTTAGGAACAAAGCGGCGCAACGGAACCAACACACAATGCACAAACGATTATAAAACAGAAAATACATGACACAAGAATTTTACGTGGTTCGGTCCCAGTGGGGGACCTACGCCCACGGGCTGCAAGTAGAATTATATCATTAATTGGTGCGCAAGATTACAATTACAACATAGGGTGTATATATAGATAAAACCTAGGGTTTCTAACTTGTTCTCCAAGTTAGGCCCAAATCATAGAGAAGAGGCCCATTAGGGCCGGCTCCTCTTATTCGAGACTCCATAACCCTAACAATCTCCCACTTGGAGGCTCGAGCAATCCTCAATCAACCATCCAAGCAAAACCCTGTAATCAGTAACTCTAGTAATCTTGGAAACAGATTCCAAGAACAAGCTAAAACTTCAATATCAGAAGTTCTTAAGCCTCCAGCTCCTAAGAATAAGCTAAGATTTCAAATAACAGAAGTCCTCCAAGACTTCAGTTCCCATAAACAAGCTAAGACTTCAATCTAATTCTCCTAGTTGCAGCAGCCCTCTTCTTAATTACCAGAAGAGCCGGTTGAAGCTCCCCCGAGCTCAACCCAACAGTCATCACTGACCCAGTCATGGCAAAACCTGCCATTGACTCATCCTCAATCTCAACCGGCTCCCACTGAATCAAACTACCGGCTCCAGATACTTCCAGAGGAAACACCTCTCCAAAACCTACAAGAACCCAGGAGAGTTTCCATTCGGAAATCCGGTCGTCAAAACCCAACGATGTTTTGAACTGTACCCAGAACACGCCCCGTGCTCCCACTGTTCCCAAAACCCCTGACCTGGTTTAAACCTCCGAATGCACTCAGCTGACATCCCCGTGGCTCCAGGATTCACTCTTGCAAAATGAATCCAATTAGCTCTACCCGATGCAGCGAGCCAAGACTGTACTACTCGGAAGTTGGTTCCCTTCTTCCGACAATACATAAACCCGTATCTTCCCAAAGTCTTCAGTAAGATTCACCAATACTTCACTACAGTGGGTAACATGAAATGAAGTATACCAAAATCGCGAACCCAAGAGTCTTCACTGCCTTCACTGAGTCCCAATGCATCAACCGAGACACATTCTCAGAAGCAGAATTTACTATCTTTGACATCGACTCTAAAGAATGTCCCACACCTCACGCAGCTCCACCAAGTCAACTATGCTCAGCTCCCACTGTCCCTGTTATCCCAACCCATGCCAAATGTCATACCACTGATCACCACAGAACAAGAAACAACTTCACAGTTCTAGACCAGCTAACCGGCAAACGGTTATAACAGCAGCAGAGCTTTCATGATGAAAGCAAACGGTACCAAGGATTCCGCGACCGTACACCTAATCGGATAACCCTAACCGAAAAAATCTTTGAACCGTGCAAATATCACCTAACTTCCCTTTTTCACTTATGTCGTCACCAGCACACCAGAACCGGAATACTTAAAACCCAATACATTCCAAACCTGCTGGTTTCATTTTCACTGATTTTATCCCGCAGTACCACAACCAAGTTCTTTTGACAAAACCAACCAACCGAAATCCAAACCGCCAAACCTTCGATTACACCGTCCCGTCTTCAGCTATAAATAGCAAACAGGAAACAAATCGAAACAGTGAAACAAACACAGCAATGGCACGGGCCTGAACTTGACGGATCTTCTACCGAACATTTTCAAATGACCGATTTGCTCCTGCAATAAATCTCGCAGACAAATCTAAACCCGATACTAAATTTCACATAACCCGGTTCCCCAATTAATGGTTGATAATAAACAGTCAAAAAACCTGAATTGAAACAAAAACTTTAACCTTTTACCCGGCGAACCCAAGAGTTTAAACCAAAAACTCTAATCAGCCGCTTCTAGAGTTTCAATCCGGTACTCAATCAAACCTTTTTATACCCGCGATACCAGAAAACCCGAGACTCCCGACCCAACGCTTTACCTGCAAACCCGAGTGAAACCAGCAACTCCAAGAGATCCAAAATAGGAACTCTAATTGCAAAATCACTCCAAAAACAGCCCCGAAACAGCCCTGTTTTCCTCCAAAACGACCCGGTTTTCTTTCCCCTTTTGCGCAACCTAAACCCTAATTCCACGGTATTGCCCAAAAAACAAGAAACCAGACTGCAAATCAGCTCTGGAACAGCAGCAGCAGAAAAAAGAAAAAATTCTGTCGGTACTGTTCACGCGCGGAAAACACTGTTCACACTACCGGAAAACATTGTTCACGCTGACCGGAAAACACTGTTCACGCTGACCGGAATCACTGATTACGGCCGGCGCACTGTTGCGGCGCGGCACTGTAGCAGCTAGGGTTTTCCTTTGCGAATCGTTCTTCCGTGCAATACCGTGTGGAACGAAGCAAAAACTCTGATACCACTTGTTAGGAACAAAGCGGCGCAGCGGAACCAACACACAATGCACAAATGATTATAAAACAGAAAATACATGACACAAGAATTTTACGTGGTTCGGTCCCAGTGGGGGACCTACGTCCACGGGCTGCAAGTAGAATTATATCATTAATTGGTGCGCAAGATTACAATTACAACATAGGGTATATATATAGATAAAACCTAGGGTTTCTAACTTGTTCTCCAAGTTAGGCCCAAATCATAGAGAAGAGGCCCATTAGGGCCGGCTCCTCTTATTCGAGACTCCATAACCCTAACAATGCATGCAAATAGATACACAATTACATGTGTGTGTAAATAAATATAGAGAGATAAGGGATCAAAAGTACATTAAGTAGACCAGCCATAGATGAGAAGTCAAAAGGATTTCCGGGAAATCCAGCTCCTGGCATGGATGGTATGGTAGGTGCTGTTCCAGATGGAGTATCTGCAGATCTTGATTCAGGGGAAGATTTCTTCACAGCTGGATCAGTTTTCTCTTCTGAATAAATTGAACATACGTGTAATGATTTTAAGAAATAAACAAACAAGACATTTGATAGCCTAAACAACTCAATTCTTTACAATATTTTTTTCCTAAAGAGTTCACATAGAAAATAACACCCAACACTTAAGTGTCTTGCCTTCAAATGGCAACGGTCTATTAGTCAAACCTCTGAGCATGATGGCTACTTAAAACAAATAAGAAAAGAAGGGCACGGTCCATATTATTCTTCCGAGTTCTCTCTAATAACTAAGAGCGTAGGAATGAATATGCTTGGACATCATGTGTGTGGATATCTGCTCCAAATGCACTCATGATGCATGATCAAAATATATGACAACACTAAACAATTGCTCAGCAATTTTGTTGGATGAAGGAAGTCAACTTAAAAAGCATATTCCTTCTAACTAACTTTATTCTGGTATATCTTCCTTCATAAATGCTTCAAACGCAGCATCAACATAGTACCCGAATTTTGAATTTCTTTTTCTTGAGTAACTATCTCACTTGTGATTAAGATTACAAAACATTTCAAAACTATTATCAAAGTTATAGATGAGATATTGTATAAATTTTGTAACATCAAATTCATAAAAAGAGCCATAATTATTTTAAATCAATTGAAAGAATTAGAAATTTAACAGTGGCTTAGCTATGCTTGGTTTTAAAAAGTTCGCCTGAGGCGCACCTAGGCGCAAGGCGACCTCAAGCGCATGTCCCTTCGCTTTTGTGTAGGCTAGGCGCAACCTGTACAAAAAACGCAATTGAGGCGCAAAAAGCATGTGAAAAACGACTTCAGGTGCAGGTGAGGGCGCGCCTCATGTACATGGCAACTTTTTGTGCTTCAGAATGTTGTACAACAGGCTTTTTAGGTTGTACATGTAGGTAATTTCTATATTAAATCATATATAAAGCTTATTTATAGCTAAACTTTGGGTACGGTTGCTAAAAACCTATAAGATATATAAAAAAAGTTATATAAGCACCGTGCGCAAGCGGTCTCAGTTTTAGACCATGTCGCAAAAAAAAACACTGTGTATATACTTTCACTTATGAATAGCTTATCATTATCGGTTATCCAATTGTATATAATCACAAAAACCTTATTTCAGTCTTCTCCTTTATGACATAGACAAACCAGGCAGGAAAAGCGACTGAAACCTACTTAATAAGTTCTTAAAATTTAACCGCACAATTCACCTACAGATCAATCTTCTATCAATCAAAAACACAAATAAAATAACCTAAAATCATACGATAAGAAAAATAATAACACACCGGTGGCTGTCGTAGCCTTGGATTCAGGAATCTTCTCATTCGCCTGCAAAATGATAACATAATCAACACCGTTAAGTTGAATTCATTCAACTATGTCAAAGTTGAACGGATTACAGTGAATAGAACTGTAACGTGTGTGAATAGAAGCAGAATTGAAGAAATCTGAGGTTGATTTGATTGATTCTACCTGAGACATGAGGAGATTTGGTGATAATTCTTCGTTATCGGTTGAGAAGTGAAACGAAACGATGGAGGTGTGGGTTGACAAAGGCGCAGTGGTGGGGGGGGGGGGGAACACGAAACAACGACGTCTGTGGACGTGTGGGCCACCAGCAATCCTCGAGTGTTGATAAAATGAACGGCCTACGCCTCATCTTTTGGGCCGGATAAGCGCTTAAAATTAATAAATTAATAAATAAAAGAAAATTAAATTGTAACTATCATTTTTATAATTTTTTTAGATGAACTTGGGTCCCAACCTTTAATTAACAATTATGACGTCATTTCAGTTTTAAATATATGAAGACCAGAAACGCTTTCATATTCTTAAGTGATTATAATATTATATTAATTCATCGTCAACCTCAGTATTTAAAAGTAAGAGAAGAGAAGTGTTTGATTAATTTAATGTAATTTATATATTAAAGCACTTGTATTATAGAGAGGTGAACCCTAGTGAGAACATGCAAGATTTATAAAAGTGATCACTATCATCTTAATGAGAACTGGGAAGTGATGATCGCTACTATCATGGGGAGATGTTCAGAAGGTGAGTGTTACCTTTTTAGTGAGACGTTTAATAAAAGTGATAACTACCTTTTTATAGAGAAGTTTAAAAGGTGATCGCTACTTTGCTAAGTGAGACGTTACTAGTAAAGTAAAACTCTTGGTGGATACCATTGAGTGGACGTAAGGTGGATTTTTTAACATTCATCTGAGTCCTGACCAACTATAAATCTTTTTTTTTATGTGTGTTGATTCTTTTTTTTTTTATTTCAGACGTAAGGGGGGATTGTTAACAATTAACTTCTAAATAACAAATAGTTTATCAAGAAATATGTTTCAAATAAGCAAAAATCTTACAGACATTGATTAAATTTAGTCACCTTAGTTCCAAAAAGGTCCATCCTTCTTTAATTTAATTCGAGTATTTAATCTTTGTAAAAGTAAAACTATACGGTTTATCTACAGTGTATACTTTCTCCATATATGGAGAGTGATATATGATTGGATGATAAATGAATATATCCGCTTAATAATGTATCCTTTAATTTGTTATTATAATATATTGATAGATATTATTATTATTACTATTAATAATTGAAGGTCGGTATGTATAGTAGATTTATTGGTTTTTATTTCAGTTTTCAACTTATATTTATATATATGTTTTTCAGATGCATGAATTGGTAAAACATTGCCCTCTTATATAAGGTGCACAGTTCGATTCTTTTAACCCTTAATTTTTTTTTCTTTTAGTGTTTTTAGTTTTTATATTTTCCTTCCAATTACGCTTTTTATTCTTCAGCGATTTTATCGTTTCAGTGTTACTTCCTATACTCATGTTTACTCTAAAACGTACTTGGCATACATTGAATCGCAACAACTCCTTACGTTTCTTTTATGTACTTAATGACGTTAATGTCACCGCCACAAACGTGTCATATCGTGCGGGTTTAATTATGTGCTTAATCACGTTAATGTCACCGTAAAACCACGCCGTAAGTTCCATTTTTTGTGTTTTCTGAATATATACGTGATTTTCGAATATATTATTGTGACGTGCTTATTTATACCTACATTCCCGAGCCATCATTTTATCTTTTGGTTATACGAACCCACGACATGATTACTTATATCCACGTCATAAGACGCAATTTTATCTTTTGGTTATATTAACCCATCGCAACGCGCGGGATCTAATTCTAGTTGGTATAATAAACCAAGTACTTACATCTTTAACCCTTGACCAGTCAAACCCATTTTCTCCAAAAATTCAAATTCAAGACAACTTTCTCAAACTTATTTCCTAAACATATTCAAATAAGTACTTTTTACTAGTTAAAATAAGATGCATCTATATTTACCCGTAAATCGATCAAAAATACTTTTTGGTCAAATCCCACAATTTCTATCGATTTCACGGTTTCAACTAGTGGTGAATTCAGGAATTCTCGTTACAGGGTGTAAAATATTGGTCGAGTCGTCGAGTCAAAATAAGTCGAGGACAAGTTACAAGTTATTTCAATAAACATTGTTAACTTTGTTAAGTACTTAAAAAAATAGAATAAATAAAATAAAATCATCACCTAGAAAACAATAAAATAGTTATCTACGAAACTCAAATAGAATGATATTCATGTAAATGGATTTTTTTTAAAGATTTCACATTAGCATCACTAGGTTGCAAGAGTTTTAATTTTATTAAAAAAACAAAAATCAGGTTCGATTGTTTATCAACTTAGATGTCTAGTGTACCCCTGCTTACACTAAAAGTAACTTTGTTCGGTCCCTTCTACTGTCCGAAGTGTCTTTACTTAGAGCATGGGGTATACCCGTGTGATTGTGGTGTGATGTAGTGTGATAATAAAATGCATGTCACGTGACGTCACGTCACTACCCTTATTATCACACCACCCATCACTTGGAAGGGGTACACCCGTGTGATTGTGGTGGTGTGATAATTAAATGTTTATTTTTTAATTTTTATTTAAATAATATTGAATTAATAAAAATATAAATACATTAATCTATATATAAAAGCAAACATCATTTTTAATTTAACACACACCACTTACATGACTTTTTTTCATTTAATATAAATTTACTTTTACTTTTGATAGGTCTTATGTTTTCACCCTCAACTTTCTCTGCCAATTTTATCAAATTAACATAAACAAGAAACTAGCTAATAAATAATTAAAAAAGTAGTTATCTTCTTCATTTTTCTTTAACCTATGGATATCCAGACATCTTCTTCACTTATGCTATTGAAGCCTCGGCTATTTTCTCCCCAAGCCCACAATCTCCATGGTTAACGGTCACAAAAAGAGCCTCAATGGCTACTTCCAAATCAAAGAGCCATGTACACGTCGTGAAAAAAATCACGCTCTATGAACACGCCGTGAAAAAAAAATTGAGGGGGCGGTGTTTGCATGACCATCACGCCGTAATTCGAGAGCCACGCGAGATCACACCTTCGTTTATGTTGGTATACCGGATGGCCTTAGACCATAATTAACTGTAGTGGGATACCCAGGTTGGGAATGAGTTGGCCGAGTACCCGGGAGTACACCGCCCCCTTCAAATCGAGTTGGCCGAGTACCCGAAATCGAGTTGTGTAATCGAGTAAATTTACTCGGACGTGGGAGAGAGAGAGAGAGTCGTTGGGGAGGGAGAGAGCCGTTGGAGGAGAGAGAGAGAGCCGTTTGAGCTTTTTTATTTTAAAAAAACAATTTTTTTTCTTATATATACCCATACTCTACAAACATAATTTTCATCTCATTTATATATCTCTCATCTATATATTTACACTTCTCAAAAAAAATGGAAGGGTCATCAAAAAAATCAACAAAGCCTAGAAAATTTAGGCCAAAAGTTCAATCTCAGCCGCGACCCGAACGAACCCAAGCCGCTCCCCGACAAACCCAACCACCTCCTCAACCAATTCCAAGTTATTTCCTGCAACCTCAATATTCAAACTACTACCCCCAAAGTTCAACCGATCCAAATATACTATCTCAAGATATGGATCCAAATTATTTATCTCAATTTTCGCTTGATATGGATCCAAATTTTTTATCTCAATTTTCCTACCAATACCAAAATCAACCATATCGTGATCCAAACGAGATCATTCGTTCGGAATCCGAAGACGAAGGAGAAGACGAGGATGTTGAAGAAGAAACGGAAAATGAGGATGTTGATGAGCAAGAAGAAGAAGAAGTTGTCGTCGAAGTTGAAGAAGATGCCGTCAAAGATGTTGGCGCCAAGCCGAAAAGACAACACAAAAGACGGTTACCACCAAAGAAATGGTCCGAAGAAGAAGAACTTGTTGTGTCAAAGCTTATATTTAAAAGACCCAAAATAAAATAAAAGGAAATCAACAAAGAGGGGATTCGTTTCAGAAGAAGGTTTTAGCGCATTTTACCTCTTTATTTGGTGAAAATGATCGAACCGTTGACCAAGTGTCTTGAAAATGAAAGGATCTTAATAAAAAAATGACCGCCACAAATGGTAAGAGTTATTTTCAAATTATATATATATTTTTAATTTTCTAAACTAACGTTTCAAATTATATATATATTTTTGTATTTATAGAAACAAAGAATGCCGAGTGGTACAAGTGATTTGGACCTTGTTGAAGCGCTTTAAGTCATTACAAGAAAGTGTACAAAAAGACATTCACCAACTTAAAATGTTAGGAGGTTGTACGCAACAATACTAAATGGGAACTCATAGCATTGATGGGTGAGGATTTAGAAGGAAGTCAATCCTCAAAAAGAACAAAAATTTTCGAGTCAAGAACCCCAAGTGACCCGGAGGATTTTACAAACCTCTTTCCCGACATAAACATGAACGCCGAACCGCAAGACGACACGACACAGACAAGGCCAAAACGTTCGGGGAAGAAATCGACCGAAAGTTCATCTAGCAAGGGAAATTTGGTAGACATAGTCGAAGAATACAAGACTATGAAAGCGTTGGAGAAATAAAAAAAAAATATTCGGGATAAGATGGCGGAAGCAAAATTAAAAAGAGAACAAACGGCGATTGAGTTGTTGATTGAAAAACAAAATGATCGTGACATCAAAACGTTCACCGAATCGCATGATCATCTCATAGAACCGTACTTGTCGATTGTATTGCAACATAAACGTGAAATTGCCGCAAAGTATGGATGGCAATGCACCTTTTAGATTTTTAATTTTTATTAGCTAGCTTTTATTTATTTTGTTAATTTTCTAGTTTTTAAAATTTTTTATTTCTAGGTTTTTTATTTTTAATTGTATTATGTTTATTTTAATTTAATGAAATTGCCTTTTTTATTTAAATGTTTATTTTTTTTTAAATGTTGGTGAGTAAAATGAGTATGGTGTTTCTAATAAAATCTGAGTAAAATGAGTAGTTTTGAGGTGACAGAATTTTATTAAACAGTTTTGATGAGTAAATAGATAAATGGGTAATGCACCCCCTTCACCCTATGTGTGTTGGGTTTAGTCCGGATTTTAAAACATTGGTCGTGTGGCTTTGCCTTAAAATAAAAAAAAAATTTCTCTACCTCTTTGCAATGTCTATATTTTCTTTCCGGTTTGACCAATGTCAGCCACGTTTTTTCTTTTATTTTCAACAAAAAATCTTTAAAAGACCCAAACCTAGTATGTCTTTTAAGGTCAAAATAATTTATGTAAGAAATTTACAAAACATACCAAACAAAAACATGAGCTATGTAAAATACAAATTCTAATAATAAACGAAATTGAAAATTTTTTAAAAATTTAATTATTTTAAATGGCATTAAGTTTTTAAAAGTTTAATTATTTTAAATGACATTTATATAGTTGTGATTTATAATTGATCTTTATGATTAATGCTATTGTTCCAATTTTTCATATAATTTCCTTAACTGCTTCATGTTTCATATGAAAATTTTTGAAGAGAGATAGTGACGTATTTAATAAGTGAGAGATGAGGAAAAATAAAGTTAAGGATGTATCATAGAGTGACACGTATACAATTTTATGAATTACAAATTACGTCCTTTAAGTATTACCCAAATTTCAGAATACGTCATTTAACTAAGGAAATTACAGAAAACGTCATTTATGTTTAAAAAACTTTGCACGTTACGTCCTTTAGACTAATGGACGTTAAATTTCACCGCTAAATCCAGTCATGGTGAGGGTATTTTCGTCCATTTACCATTTTAATTAAAAAAAAAATTAAAATAACCCTCTCTCTATCTCTTGATTAAATCTCATTGCTGAATGCTAAAATGCAGTGATGCCACCCTACCACTACCTGAAACCCGCCGGCCACCACCACCTCCGGCCACCCAACACCACCTCAAGAGCAAATTCAAATTCAACAAATTCAAATTCTACCTCTTCTAATTTCAAATTTAGCAAATTCACATTAGAATTCCCACTATGATCCTATTTACCTAAACCTGCACGACCTGCAATTCTGAATTAGGGTTCAACAATCATTGTGTTAGGGCAGAAGATGAAGACATCGGGTTTGGTTGGATTTAACGGTGAAATTTAACGTCCGTTAGTCTAAAGGAAGTAACATGCAAAGTTTTTTAAACATAAAGGACGTCTTCTGTAATTTCCTTAGTTAAAGAACGTATTCTGAAATTTGGGTAATATTTAGATGACGTAATTTGTAATTCGCTCTTTTATATATTGAAATAGAGATATATTTCGTATTGATTTGATTTTTAGAATTCATATTTCCTCATAATTTCTTTTTAATTATTTAATATGAGATTTATAGCGACTTCCAAGACGACAAAATCTATAAAATACTAATAAATAAAGGTTTTAGAATGTCACATGTCATTCCCATGTTCATTCTTAATATTTTTTTCCCACATCTCTCTCCTATTTAATGATAGAAGTTTTTATTACAAAATTATAATTTTTGTTTCCCGTCTTTCTCCCCTATTAAATAATACTGATTTTTATAACTATTTTTATAAAAAAATTTAATTAAAAAATAGATTTGTTCATAAAACATTTTTAGAATTTGAACATTTCTTTCATTCTTTTTATAAAACATTTTAAAAAAATAACTATATAATGTTTCTAAAATTTGTATTAAAAAATTATATAATATGTCAAAATATGTAATATTAGATTTTTATTACTAAGTATATATAATACTGTATTATTCACCATGTATAATATACATGGTTTCCAACCTATATTATAATAAATGAATTTTTATACCTGCTACGTGTCGACTTCTGATTAAATATAGTTTTTTGTTTTTCATCTTTCTGTCCTATTAAATAATGATGATGTTAAATAATTAAATATCTAACATATATTGTAATATTTTATTAAATCATAACAATTTTTCAATTATTTCTTATTTCACAGATGACTAATAACATCAAAAATACAAATTTTCATAGAAAATATTGTTTTATAACAAGTTTTATTTATTCAACTCATGTAAAACATGGACTTTAACCTAGTACCCTAATATTCCCCCATGCAGCCGAAATTACGCTTATAAATTTCCAGATAACTAAACATCAAAACCCTCCCAAAACGCCTAACATCCGAATTTCGATCAACGTGTTTGCTCATCGACTTAACGGAATTCAAACACTAAGCAATCGATTGATACAGGGAGACGACGATGGCGGAGAAAGCCAGGCTATTGCTGCCGATGTTGTTATTGATGTTAGGGTTGATACAAACGGGTAAATCTGTACGGTTAAATTTACCGAGATCGGGAAGCAAGTGCGTGACGGAGGATATTCACAACGATGTCGTCGTTGCCGGCAGTTACGTCGTTAGCTATGATCGCCTTCATCCCTCTCCAACCATCTCCATCACGGTAATTATATATGTTTGTGTATATCTATATTTTTCTCATCCATGCACCTCCATGTCCGTAGACACGTTCGTTCAGAACCAATAATATGTTAAGAAACATGATAATAACCGTCCTGTCTTGTGTATCACATTTAAAGCAATATGTACAAATAGTCAAAAACTACTAGAAAAAACGAGTATCATCGACCGAGATTTACCGACGTCGGAAATTCACTGATTGATATTTACCGACGTCAGAAATTAGCGAACGGAATCCACCAAAATCCAACTTTTTAATTATTTCCATGGATCTTGGTCAGCACTGACGGTGACTTAAAGCCAAAAATTCCCACGCTTTTTCAGAAAAGATTCCCGCCCAATTGCATTATGCGGTTATCACGGTTCTTAACATATCGTTGGTTCCGAAATGAACCCTTGAAGTGTCGTCTGTAATCCGTCGGTAACTTAAAACCAATAATTCCCAAGCTTTTTCAGAAAATATTCCCGCTCAATTGCATTATGTAATTGCGGTTCTCATAGTTCTTAATATATTGTTGATTCATAAATGAACACCCGATATGTCGTATGTAACTGTAATCCGTCGGTAACTTCAAGCCAATAATTCCCCCGTTTTTTCAGAAAAGATTCACACTCAATTGCATTATGCGGTTCTTAACAGTTGGTTCCGAATGAACGCCCGATATGTCGTCTGTAATCCACCGGCATCAGTAACTTAAAGACTTAAAGGCTAAAGCCAATAATTCCCACTCTTTTTCAGAAAAGATTCCCATTCAATCATATTATGCGGTTGTTACTGTTCTTAACATATTATTGGTTCTGAAATGAACGCCCCTCTTGAACTTAATTATCTATAACTCTGAGTTAGTTCATGAAATGTTTTAACTTGTTTAATTTGAGTTGTTGGAAAGCTAGGCATTATGAACTCTAATTATGAGAATTTTGCTACTTTTGCAGGTTACATCACCTTATGGGAACATTATTCACCATAAGGAGAATGTAACACATGATGAATTTGCATTCACATCAACTGAGTCTGGCTTGTATTTGACATGTTTCTTGCCTGACCACACTGAAGAAGGTGGTCAGTTAAGTGTTAATATTGACTAGAAAATAGGAGCTGCAGCAAAGGATTGGGAGTCCATTGTCAAAAAAGAAAAAAATTGAAGTGAGTTATAACTTCTGAATATAATCAATTGAAATATGATTAAAAAAAAACTTATATTATTATAATGATGATCTTGGTTTTGAAATAAAATGGCATTGGTTGCTTTATGAATACCACTTGGGTGACTTTCTAACGAATTTTTAAATTTTACCTGTTTGACCGGTTAGTATGAAAGTATAATCCAAATCAACTCGTCTTACCGTATATGAATGGTATTGATTTGGGTCCAGAAGTTTCCTATAATTTTCTCTATTAATGGATATTTTTAAAAGTTTGACGACACTCACATTCTAATAATAATAGTAATAATAACAATAACCCCGTGTCTGGGTTAAATATTGCAATTTTGATTGAATTGCTCCACAGGGAGTTGGACTCGAGTTGAGAAAGCTTGAAGAAGCCGTAGAGGCCGTTCATGATAATCTTCTATACTTCAAGAGCAGGTGATTAGAGTGCAATTGTGTTAATCTGTAGAGGTGACAAGATGGGTGGGTTAGGTAATCTGTCAAAACGGGTTGACTCAAATGGATCAGGCTAGGTTGACCCGTTAACACTTGTTTTTCTATTTTCCATAACTTTTTATATAATAAGGAATTTGTTGTTTCAGAATACATTAATTATTAAAATCTTTGACTAAAGCACTTTAAAAATATAGATGTGAACAGATGACCAAGATGTTTTGGTTTGACCGGTGAAGATGTAATGATCCTAGCGGAAGGGCATTCACCTCACGGAACATTCCTTGCCGCGGAAGAAACCTGCCCCCGACAGTACTCCATAAAAAGACAGGGATACCTGCGCGTACGGAAGATTATCCAGCAGGCTGGTCAGAGAAGGTCGCGCGAAGAGGGACACCACCGTGCACTCCGGTGGTCCCACCATATAAGACAAAGATCCCACTAACGGTCATCGGTTAGGGGACCAAAGGGATATTCTTGACAGGGACCTCTCCACCAATACATTCGCGTCAGGTCAGCCCTAGGAAAACGACACCACAGTATCTCCCTTCACTATAAATAGCACACCACCCCTCAGGTATAATCCATCGATTCCCTTCATACTCTCACTTACACCTTGATATCCCGGAGATACTTATTCTCACGTCGGAGGGCCGATACATGGATTATCCCCTCCCTGTAATGTCCTAATGCGTTGTTACCTTGTGCAGGGTCTTGTTGGAGTTTGAGGAAGTAACCACCATTTGGCTATCCATTGGAGCTTGTGTAATCTATTCACCGGATCAGCCTTTACCCACCGGTGTCTGGATTTACAACCGGGTTAGCATAAAAATACAATCCAAATCGACCTATTCATACTGTGTTGTTTTTATGGTTACGCAGAGAGGCAAAAATGAGGGGAGTGAGTGAGACCACCAATTCTCGGGTGGCATGGTACAGTATCTCGTCGTTGGGTATTTGCATTTTGGCTTCGTGTGCGCAACTATGGTACTTGACTCGTTTCTTCCAAAAGAAGAAACTGATCTAGATTACTCCCCCCCCCCCTCGTGATGCTGTCACGAGACACGACTTGATCATAGATTTACTTTTCTTACTTACTTTCTTGATTATGGTGGATTCAAGATTCTTGACACCATGTGTTGTGATATATCCTCCTTCATATCCACTTTTTAGCGATGTTTTCTGAAAGGATCAGACCGGAAACGGCCAGATTGAGTGTATTTGAACTCGCCCGGTTGACAGGTTAACCGGACCACGTGGTCGAACCATATTTCGATATTTTTGTTTTATTTTATATATTTTTCTTTCTAAAATCAGATTTATTTACTACCTCATGCTATATATTTTATTTACTTATTAAGGCTTCAAACTTTATTAAAATTACAAATCCAACACCAAAATATAAAAGTAGTTTTGTATTTTGTTTTAAATTAACTATGTATATAGTTTAAAATTTTAAAATATTTACGACATCATCCAATTTTTATAACCGGTATGATCAGTGGACCGGTAACACAGATGACCAGTCCGGTCATACAAACATTTCTTTTCTAATAACTTAATTATAGAATTGTTCTTAAAATTTCCAGAATTAACGTGTCCATTCATTTATTTTAAGTTTAAACAACTTTGGAATGATATGCGAATGAAATGAAGTCAAATGGACAAAGGCATAGTATTAGCTTTCATATTTTTGGCTCCTTAATAAAATAATAAACCAAATGCTACATGTGGCTTTTGCAAATCACAAAAAGACTCCATATCCATTTATTCTTTGAATGTGATTATCCCAACAAGGTTGGGACTTGACATCCCTTAAACTATACATATTCTAGTGAGAATATTAATATATTTTAGTTATTTTTACTAATGAAAATATTGAATTTAATATTTAATTACTTCGTATTTTTTACAAGCCAAATCTCTACAATATGATAAAAGAAATAAGAAACAGAGTTTTCAAGACAAGAGTAGTCAAACCAGTGACCACAACAGAGTATACGATGAAGGCGGGAAGCGCGCTGAAATGGCTCAAAAGTAATGATTTATTTCAAAGTCTTGGAACCGAACGGTTCCAGCCAAAAGTCGGCTGTCTCAAGAGCCTTACAAGGTCTCGATTACAATTCTTTAGAATTTAAATAAAAAACTTTGTAAAATGGTGTCTGTTCGAGTTTTAAGGACCACCAAAAACCTAGTTTAGGAAACCTTATAAAAAAGAAATATGACTATTACAATTCAATTAGTTAAAAGAAACTACATAAACTAATTGATAGGTGACTGATTCTCCTAAAGCAGTCATTGACCGTTCCATTTGTGGCGTCATCTCTTGCTCCTACCTTGCAGGTCGTCTTTGGGTGGGGTAGGTAACTATAGGGTTGGATGCTCTTGCAATCATGGTTTAGAATATTGTCCGGGTCACAAATCCATGCAATCGTGAGGTCTTGACTTGTCTTTCCTAACCATAAAATCTCAGTGTGAAGTCCACCCACTATGGTAGGAGTAGCCATGCTTTGAACGCCACTAGCCCAATCACCACCGTTCTTGACCACCATGGTTGAACCCCCGCTAAGAACTCGGCTTCACAAATAAATGTGCTTGATCACTAATAGAGTATCATGGATAGATTTGCATCCATTGAAAGGATACTCCTCTTCCCCAAAGCTTCAGCTCCGGTCATGGAACACATTGGTTCAGTTTTCTCCAATGTTTGCATCCCGTAAGTTGGAACGGACCCTTTTGCTACCTCGTCCGATGGATATGAAAATAGAAGATCTATCTCTTCCCCGGGTACGTGACCACCAACGCTTCTGTCGTGCCTCTTTCGGTGAATCTATGAACATGAAGACATTAATCTTCACGCACAACCATTTGAACAACCATGCTCTGATGCTAAATGAAGGAGGCGGGAAGCGTGTTCAAACGGCTCAAAAGTAATGATTTATTTCAAAGGCTTAGAACCGAACGGTTCCATCCGAAAGTCGGCTGTCTCAACTAGGTTTACTATGGGAATGTGACATCACTTAGGCTACGTTTAGGTTGCCTTTACCTGTAGTTGTTGATGCTAGCTTCGTTAAGGTTTGCCCTTAGTTGCAGATGGGCCTCTAGTCTTCGATGCTTTTTGTCTTATCTACTTTAGCATATGTCATAGTGGCTTTTTCTACATGGTTATGACACATATTTGTACGCCTGATTGTTCTCGTATCTGTTATGGCTACTTGATTATATGGTTATGACATGTAGTTCTTATATGTTTTTCTGTATGCTTCATTTTTTTAGATTTTAGGAACTATTATGCTTGTTCCTCCTTTTGTTTGCTTACGGTACAATCTTATATGTCATGGTCTTTATACGCTTTTAATATTGGATATTTGTTGTTTGTTGTTTATTGTATGCATGTTTAGTATGTTTTCCAAGCCGGGGATCTCTAGGGGCGTCCTTTGGGTAAAGCAAGTAAAGCCCTATCTTTGGGGCACCAAATGATAAGGGCCTCAAAATTTTCTTTTATATATATACACACATAATACATGTGTGTGGTTTGGGCTGAGCTTAATGGAACGACTTAACAAGACCAAGTACCGGAGTGCATTCTAATACTTGATGACTTATTCGCTGAAGGCTGAAGCGAGGATTAGGGAACACCAAAACGCCGAACATCTGAAGGGATTTAGGGCAAGAGACGAAGAGTTGCCTTAGAAAACAATCTCAACGGCTCAACCTGACAACCGGCGGCTTGGAGAATGAAAGGTTTGTTTTCTTTAAATCTGTAATCTTAGAAAGCTAAATCCATCTCTCTAATCTTCACTCTATCGCCTATTTTCTTTGAAATTCAAAATCTACCCTCTATTTTCCTTTAAGAATCGATTGGAGTTGGAAACTTGGAAGCTTGGATTTTAATTATGAAGTTATAATCAAATTTTGCTTGGAACTTGGAAGTTGAAAACTTAGATTTTCAAATCTAAGGCAGATTCACATATTTGAATTTTCATTTTTAAGGCAGATTGGCTAAACTACTAAAGCAATTCTACTTGAAAGTTAGAAACTTGTGTTTTCTGCAGTTATACTTGTATGCTATCACAATTCCCAGGTACAATTTAACTGGATTTTTTGCTTAACTTTTTGATTAATTGATTAACTTGAATTTATTAATTTGTTTTAATTTGTAAATTGGTCTTAATCTGTGATAAATCTTGCTCTAATTATGTCAAATCGAATTAGGAAACATGAATCCGGTCATTCTAAAAAACAAAAGATACATAAACGAGAAGCTGAAATGGAATCACAAAAAGGTTTTTTACTAAAATTCGTAACAACCTAAAAGATAATGCACCTCTAGATGTAGACGAACCTATAAATGTGAAAAGGGGCCTCAAATTTTTAGTTCGCTTTAGGCCACTAAAATAATTGAGCCGTCCCTGTTTCTGGGTGCAGCCTCTCTACCTTCTAGGTAGAGTTTACTCTCATCCCACCATCCCAATATCCTACTCTTTGAGTGAGATTTTGTTAAATATGTTTGTTTGTCTTCTTATTTTGAAACCAACAAATAGACTATTATTGTAATATTCAATAATAAATAAATAAATAGTAAATAAAAAGAATAAAATAATAATAATAATAATAATGAAAACTTTTGGAAACACACGCTTGATTACCCACGTTGACTTGACTGTTTTCATTTGGATAAGCTCCTGGGACTAACTATTAAAAAGAGACTTCCACGTTTACACTAACCAATCCTCAATTCCATCGATAATAATCAAGTGCAGCGAATCGGAATTTCGACGCTTCATCCCCAACGCTCCGATCAGTCGATTTATACCCACGAAAACCCTGGCTCTTGATCCCTGTGTTCTCGTTGTTGATAATCCGCCGCTGCACCATCGTAACAATCGAATAACCTATTCTGCACACACAAGTAATTAATTGCTCGATTATAGCCTTGTAAACTTGTCGATTTTGATCCGGCAACTGTACTCTAAATAATTAGACTAGCGGTCAGGGGCGGCCCTTAGGTGGGGGGCCGGTCTTCTAAAGGGCCCGTAGTTTTTAAAATTATATATATATATATATATATATATATATATATATATATGGGACGTATCAAATGAAAACCCTATATTATTGTGAAAACTCAAAAACTCAATCCTAGTCACTCATTTTATTTCCATCATTTCTGATTTATTATATGCATTGATGGGTGTTTTGATAATTTATCTATTTACCATATATAATTCATTTTTTCTCTCTCTCTCTTTACCATAATCCACATCTTTTTTTTTCATCATCTTCAACCTTATCTATCTCAAAAGAAGATTTTCATCTTCAAAATTCAATTTCACTGATATTTGTCACCCGACCTTCATTTGATCATCTTCATCTTTATCTCTCTCAAAATCCATATCTTCATCTTCAGCCCTCCCCTTCATCCATCCGATGTCCAGCCTCCACCGTGTGGGTTCACAATCGTCCCCATCTCCCTCTTTCTCTTCGATTTTCGGTCAAAATGCAACCCACCCACCTGAAATCGCCATGGAAATTGCTCAATCTCTTTTGCTTGGCGGCACTGGTTCTGGTCGTCTTGCAGCCAGATCTGGTAGTCTTCTCCGACGATGACGGTGAACTTCCATCAACCAGATCTGTAGAAGGTGTTCTTGCTGCCAGAATTCTTTTTCACATTTTGGCTCTCTACACCAAAGAAGGTAAAAAATAAATTTAGTTAAGTGTAAACACAAAGGGCAAAGTAAGATATTGCTTTAGAAAAGGAATACATATTTATATATATATATATATACATACATTAAGAAATATGATGCTCGATAATGGTTCTCGTGAAATTATTCAAGTAGATGTCATATTCATATATCTAGCAAACTAACAGGTCTATAATGATGAAATATGATGCTGGATAATGGCCTTGCAGTGGATTTTGGATATGTTCATGTGTTCAAATATTCTATTTATTTATTTATTATTTTAAATTTGGATAATGGTCTTGTAGTGGATTTTGAGGTGGATGATGATGTTAATCGTCAAAATCGCCACCAAACAGTTTGATTGAGGTTCAGAACAATGAAATTGTTTTATTTTTTTTATAAGTTTCACGTTTTTTTTCAAGATTTTGGTTTCAAAATCGATGTGTTTGGATGCAGCAGGAGTTTTGAATCGGAATCATCAATTTTTTGGATTTGGCTTTTTAAGGAAGAAGAATATGACGATGGAAGAACCCGTTCTTACTATGTTATTATTGCGGTGGAGAAAGGAAAAAACGACAGGGAAGAAGAAGTGTTTTAATCTTAAATCAGTCTCCTTGGCTCAAGAACACAAGTGTTTCGATCTGGACCTCGTTTATGCTCAAGAACACAAGCGTTTCTGTTTGCCGGATCTGGACCTCGTTTATGCTAGATCTGAATTATGAGGTTTTTATTTATGTTATTTTAAGTGAATCCATGCCATTTTCTATATGGGTTTTACATTTGAAATATATTGTTCTTTTTAACAGCCTTCTTTTTATATATGGGTTTACACATGTGTTAAAAGATTCTGAGTTTTACCTTCTTTATGTATATGGGTTTTACACATGTATAAAACTGAATTTACACTTGTGTGAACTGAATTTACACATGTGTAAACTGAATTTACACATCAGTAAACTGCATTACACATGTGTAAAAAGTTTTTCATTCATGTGTTTATGTTGAATCAGATCTAAACAGTTGTTACATATTGGTAATATCTTTTTACATATATATTATCCCTAAATAGTTACATATTGGTAATATCTTTTTACATATATATTATCCCTAAATAGTGTTTTTTTATGATGTCATTGATGTTTAGATGGTGTAGACTAGCACATGAGGGTTTGAAGTATGAGAAGAAGATCTGAGTTCAAGACGGTGAAAAAGTCAGTATTTTAAAGGATCTAGGTTCAAGATCTATATGGGTTGATACACAAGTAAGTTTTTGATGTTTACATATGTGTATTTTGATTTTACCCATGTGTAAAAGAGTTTTTACCCATGTGTATTTGATTTTACATAATGTAATTATGTGTATTTTTTTAGTTTGTAAAGATGTTTGTGTAACTTGATGTATTTTTTTTTTTCTGATTTGTGTATAGGCTATTTTATCTGATTTGTAAAGATATTTAAGTATTTAGATGTAGATTTTTTTCCTTAATTTGTGTATATGGGTTTTACACATGTTTAAAAAGCATGTTCTTCAATAGTTTTTGTGTTCATCTTCTAAATGGAATTTACACATTTGTAAAAAACATATTCTTGAAATTATTTGGGTTCAGATGAAAAATATGAAAGATAGAGAGAGAGAAAAAGAGAGATTTTTATAAAGATTTAATCAAAAAAGAAAAAAAAAGTCTAATTACCCTTTTACCCCTTTATTAATCCTACACCACATGTTTTTTTATTTAAATAAAAAACTAAGATTTAATACTAGCCACTAAATTAAATATAATAAAATTGCATTTGTGGTTAGGAAACGGTTTATGGGTTTTCACAATAAGTAAGGGTTTTCATTAGATACATCCCCTATATATATATATATATACTAGGTTAAAATCTTGTGTATTACACGGATTAAATAAATGTAATGTCATATATTTATTAATAAAAAAAATTAATTTCTTTAAAAACCCGTGTATTACACGGGTTGAACGATTTGACGGGACGGTTATAAATTTTGTTAAGTTAAAATTTTAAAACATTTTTTTAACTCGGTATTAATATTTTTTTATGTAATTGATAAATGTTAATTTATATTAAATTCATTTAGTTAATGATATAATAACTATCTATAACTAAATAATAAGTATCCATAATTAGATTTATATTAGATATTTAAAAGTATATATTATTTTAATATAACTATTTAATAGGAAAGATAGGCTGGAAAAATATACTAAGGATGTACCACAAAGTGACATGTGTCCCAAAAAACCTTTGTTTATTAGTATATATATATATGGGAGGTTCAAATAAAAAATGGGTTTTCGCTAAAAAACCTAAGAAATGATAAAAACCTTAAGAAAAGATATCAAACGAACTCCGATTGAGCTCATTTCAGCGGCGTTGGAACCGTCTTGTCGAACTCTACCATCTTAGGTTTTAGGGTTTAAGTTTTTTTTAGGGTGGGGGTGGATTTAAGTTTTTTTTGGGGGTGGTGGGATTTAGGTTTTTGTAGGGCGGGGGTGGTGGTTTTAAGCTTTTTGGGGTGAGATTGGAGGGGGGTTTAGGTTTTTGGGGGGTGCGGGTGGAGGGGGGTTTAAATTTTTGGGGATATATGTACAAGGGATAGTTCCCCTAAGAAGTGTAATTTGGCTAAGAAGCCTAAGATGCAATCTCATTCATTCAATTGGATGATCAAGGGTAGAGATTTAAGTGTAGAAAAAATAAGGGGTGGAGTGACATTTTTGAAAAACCCACAATTGTTGACTTTTCAAATTCCCTCACTTTTTTTTAAACTTACATAATCTTTTCATATGACCTTATTTTTAAAAAAAATTACATCATAAAATCGAACATTTTTTTACCTTTAATTCGAGTATAGTATTGCTATATTTTTTTTAAAAGAAAATCGACACTTAATAAAATTATGCTAGTTTACGTAAATGTGCTAGTTTCTGGTAAAACAGCACAATTAACTGTGCTGCATTGTAAATTAGCACAATTAACTGTGCTCCTTTATCATAAAACAACACCAATCATAATAATTAATTGTGTTGTTTCATTATAAAACAACACAAAAAAACACGGTTAATTGTGTAACTTACTCTGATTAGCTAACCAAGCACAAACAAAACCAGCACAAACAAAACCAGCACAACAAAACTAGTATATCAAACCAGCACAAAACAACGTTTTGATGCATAAGTTTTTTGTTACATAAGTTTTTTGTTGCCTATCACTGAATCGTTTGTTGGTGTGTGGATGCTTTAAATATTTATTTTTAAAGAATGCTACCAAATTAGGCACATAATAATTGACTAAAAGTAGCACAAATTAAAAAAACAGCACATTTACGTAAATTGTGCTGTTTTACCAGAAACTAGTTAATGTGCTAAATTGTGTTGTTTTACCAGAAACCAATATATTTACGTAAAGTAGCACAGTTTCATTAAGTGTCGATTTTGTTTATACAAAAAATATAGCAATACTATACTCAAATTAAAGATAAAAAAACGCTTGATTTTATGGTGTAATTTTTTTTTAAAAATAATGTCCTATGAAAAAATTATGAACATTTAAAAAAAGTGAGAGAAGTTAAAAAAAAAGTCAACAAAAGTGCCTATTACATAAATACCCTTCCAGCCTTTCTTTTTCCTACACTTAAATCTTTACCCTTGATCATCCAATTGAATTGATGAGATTGTTTCTTAGACTTATTAGCCAATTGCACTTCTTATTTGAACCTCCCCATATATATATATATATATATAAATATATATATATATATATATATGTATATATATATTAATATATTTATAAAAAGGCCCAACTTGTTTTATCTATTTATCCTATTAACCCAGTTAGAAACTAAAAAATACCCACTACTTGTATTATCCATTTATCCTATTAACCCACTCATAAATTTAAAAAGGCCTACTACAGCACTCTTTGTATTATTCATTTATCATATTAACTCACTTAGAAATTAAAAAAAAGGCTCACTACAGTATTATTTGTATTATCCATTTATCGTATTAACCCACTTAGAAATTAAAAAAAAAGTCCACTAAAAGTATTTATACATTTTAATCAACTCCATTATTTTAGACAATTAGATTAATAATTCACTTCAATTTTTATTTATAATTTTTTTAATTCAAAATTGGTTCATCATCAATTAAGTTGTTCAATCATTTTATAATTTTAAACCATCATTAATAACTACTATTTAAATTTTTATTTATTTAACCCGTGTAATACATGAGTTTCTAACCTAATATAACATATACCAATTTCATTATAGAACATTTAGTTTTGCTACTACTATTAGCAATGAAATTTTTTAATGATGGTTATACTAGGGTCCGGAGTTTTTATTTTTTTTTATATTATATATATGTGTTTTTTTTAAATCTATATATATATATATAAGCCCAATTGTTTATAAATATGAACTCAAAACTAATAAATAAAAAAAATCTATATATATCAACCCGTATTATGTTTTTTTATATATGATTATTGAATTTATATTATAGGGCCCGTTTTTTTTACATGTACCGGGCCCAAAATATGTTAAAGATTCTTGGGACCGACCCTGCTAGCGGTAGGATGATTTTAATCTTACGTCCTAATAACAATTAATTATCATGTAAAGTGTTTGAATTGAATAATCTGATTTGCATGAGTTAAATGTCACATGCATGTGTGTGAGAGTGCATGTGTGGCTGAATGAATTGAACTAAAGCAATGCATTTTTGCCATCAGATGTAATTATGTAGTTAAATAATAGATATATACTTAGAGAATTCCATAACTTATAATAGAATATATATACATATTTCTATTTATATTTATTCATTTAACTAGGTTAGAATCCCGTGTATTACACGGGTTGTATATTGAAAACGATATAACTTATAAATTTGTAAATACATCCTAACTTGTCAGACTATTATGATTGTCTCGAGATATATCAAGTGGAAATGTGTGTATATAACAAATTAGTGTTTTTCTTTAATTGTGTAACATCCCGAAATTTACGATAAAGAATAAATGACGTTACGGAATAATGAAATAAAGAAAGAATGAAATAATAGGTGGGCTCGAGCGGATCAGGCCTTGGGCCGAGAGTAAGTGGCGCAAAGAGGGGGGAGGGGGTAAAACCCTAGCCACCCTCTCCACTCCCCACACTTCATCTTCACCAACTAATCTAGAGAGAGAAAGTTTCATAGCTCACACGTTGATCTCCTCGTTTGAGCCCGAGATCGTTGCTACACGTTACAGAAGACCAAAGAAGAAGGAATCAAGCCATAACATGTAACAACTCGACCTCAAATCCGATTTCTGTATTGAAAATGGGTTTTAGGGTTTTAAAGAGGGTTTTTATAAAAAGTTGGGATTTTTACGATGGAATTGGACTAGAAATCATGTATTTAGCTTCATGAAAGCTAAACACAAGTTTTGGACGTAAAAAGATCGAGTCTTGGATCAAAAACGACGAAATCAGCCAAGAACGCTTGAATCGTTCAAAAACTCTATGAATGGTCCGAAAACTTCGAAACGTCCGAAAAGGATATCGGACAGAAATTTTCGATCGGAAAATATTTGCGGACACCATAGATTTCGGACAGGACATTTCGATCGTAAGGTATTTCGAACAAGACATTTCGATCGACATGTATTTTGGACAGAAAAGATTTCGGACAATTGTTTTCGAACGAAATAGTCAATGATTAAAAGATATTTAACATGTTAGTTTTCGGTCGAAAATAGATTTCGATCGAATAAGATTTCGGACGGAAAGTTTTTCGAATGAAACCTATAGGTTATATCCCTTTTTCATTCGTGACCCTTGACAGATTTGTAACATTCCACCTAGCTCAAAGTTTTCTTGCTAAGTGAGATAGAACCAGTAGAAGTCAGGTGAGTTCTTATTGCCCTTTTTCCCTAACAGTTTTAGGCTGACATGCATACTGTTAAAGAGATAGTTTTCAAAGTTAAAGAATATTTTATAACAATTATATATTTTTATAAAATGAAAGACAAAGTATAGTATTTTATAAAAGATTACTTTTATAAAAAGAAAGTTAAAGTGTTAAAGAGAATAGTACTATCTTTGAAATGTAATTTCAAGAAAGTAAAGCAAAGTAAAGAATGGTTGCAGCTTGACAGTGACAGTGACAGATGTCATATTATATATGCTTATGTGTTAATATGTGTTATTTGTCTATGTGTTATGTGTTTGAATGACATTATATTATGTGACGTAGTATACGTGCATAGTAATTGCATAATAGTTGCATTGTAGTTGCAAAGTAAAAAGTACTGCAGGCAAGCAAAGTAGAAGTCTCACACTTCGGTGTGAGCAGGCAAAGGAGTCTTCACTTCGGTGTAAGCGAGAAAGTCTCTGTAGAGTCATATCTTATGTATAAGCTGTTGTCATTTATTGTTTGTTTAAACAATTTTAGACTAGTTTACTTTCTGTCATTTCATTAAATGTAATTTCAGTTTTCTGTAATTTACTGTTTTTATTTCTAAGTCTGGGCCATCGAAACTAGTAGTTTCGATAGATGGTAGTTTCGACAGTCTGTGTATCACTTGTAAATGGTCAATCGAAACTAGTAGTTAGTTTCGATTGAACATAGTTTCGATACCTGTCACTACTATAAATAGCCTAGTTTGAGAATGTTTAGGGTGTGAGTAGCGGCTGTAACCCTGAACCTTCTCTTTCACATTGTTCTTGAATCAATACAATTTGCAGTTGTTTATTCACTGTGTTCTTACACTTTCATACCATTTGCGTGTTGATTCATAGTGTGGTTAGCCTGTTATCTTCACCAACACTGTTTCCATTATCTGTTTCACCACCATACACACAGTTTCCGCCTGTGTGTGTGTGTAATCGATCAAATCAGTGATTTCAAGAGAAATCTGGACCTACAATTGGTATCAGAGCTTTATGCTATAGTGTTTTTGAGTGTTATCAGGTTTTGTGATCGATTCTAGGTGATTTGTGAGGTATTTTGAGCTTATTTCGGGTTTTTGCACATCTATTCTTGGAAGTACTGTTTTATTGATTGACGGCTACTGTTTCATCGATTTTCAAGGGGTTTTTGCTCGTATTTTCAGAATCGGAAGTTGGATTAGTGATCAGGAGGGTTAGTCGAAGGTTTTCGCCGGATTGGTTTGTCATTTCTGCACTATTGATTTCTGGAGCTTATCATCAATGGAGTATTTCTGAGCTTGGAGAAGAAGGCATCGAAACTACTGGGGACAGTTTCTGATTTCTGTTGATCATCAAAACTTCTTGTCTACATTTTGTCGGGAGAAGGTACTATCGAAACTAAATTTTTGTCTTATCTCTATCGAAACTGTGGTTATCGAAACTTGCCTTGAAATTTTCAGTATCGAAACTAGTTGTTTCGATAAAAGCTGTCCTATCGAAACTAGTTGTTTCGATAAAAGTTGTCCTATCAAAACTAGTTGTTTCGATAAAAGTTGTTCTATCGAAACTAGTTGTTTCGATAGAAGTTGTCCTATCGAAACTAGTTACTGTTTTAGTTTCGATTCAGAATATTATGGCCACTTCAAGTTCAACAGAACATTCTGGGGGAAATAGACCACCTGTTCTTGTGTCCACTAGAGAATTTGATGACTGGACTAAAAAGATGAAGCTTTTCTTTCAATTTCACGATTATACACTGTTGAGTTCTATCACCGATGATCCCCACAAGCCCGTTACTACCACTGCTGATGTTCAACGTCCTAAGTTAGTATCTGAGTATGATGAGAAAGATCTTGCCTTGATTGCCCGAGACAACAAGGCCTACGGGACTATTTCCATGGCTCTTCTTATGGATATTTTCAACATCTTTGCTGAGTACACAACTGCCAAAGACTTATGGGCTACACTGTGCACAAGATATGAGGGAAGTGAGGATGTCAGGGAAAGCAAAAGAGATCTGATCAAGAAACAATATGCGATGTTCAGCGGTGTAAGGGGAGAATCAATATCTGATTTGATCAACCGTTTCTCAAGCATTGTATCAAGGTTGAAGGTAATGGGAGTTGAGTACCCTACTCTTGATCTAAACAAGAAACTCCTAGATTCTCTTCCTGAGGAATGGAATATGTATCGAATCATGATAAAAAAGACTGAGAATCTGAGTGCTCTGTCTTAATAGGAAGTCTATAGCATTCTTGAATCTTATGAAATTGAGATTAAGAAGGGAGCAGTCACCCCATCAAATTAGTCTGGAAACACAGCTCTCATTGCTGGATCAAGCTCATCCGGTAGCCCATACTTTCAGACTGATGTCCCTCCTTCAGCTGCTGCAATTAATTCTACCAGCTCCTCTGCTTCTCAAAAGACTATCACCATGATTCCTGATGAATATGTCCCAATCATGACTGCTTTGATGTCGTGCTATGATGCACTGATCTCTGGAAATCTAACACCGGTTAGCTTTCAACCTGATGACTTGGAGAAGATTAATCCTGATAATTTGGAGAAAATGGACATTGATTGGTGCATGGCCATGTTGACCTTAAGAGCCAAAAGATTCATTAAAAGAACTGGCATAGACAGATTCAAGCAGGGAAAGACACTTAGGTTTGATATCAAGAAGGTGAGATGCTACAATTGTGATCAGCTGGGTCACTTTGCCAGAAACTGCAAGGAACCGTCCTCCAAGGATCAGCAAGAAAAGAAGATCTCCTCTGGAAAACAAGCTGCTAATCCTCCAATGACAAACACATCTTCAAGCTCCACAGCTCTTGTGTGTCAGGCTGATGGACATTATCATTGGGGAGACCAAGCTGAGGAAGCTGCTGATAAAGCTTTGATGGCTGATGTGGAGGACATGGGCAAGTGTGTCATGATTGAACCTGCTGAGGATCTCACTGCTGTGCCTGCTGAGGTTATTTCTAAACTGTGTAATTCTCGATCTTGCTTGAATGAAATTCAAAAATACAGATTCATCAATCAAGCCTTGATTGATGAACGAAATCACATTAAGGTGATGTATAACTCTGTGGCAAAAAATGAGAAACTTTATTTAAAGAAAATTCATGATATTTCTGGTGAAAATCGCTCTTTAATTGTGCAACTCAATACTCAAACCATTAATAATACAATTTTAACTGAAAGAGTCCAAAAGGCAGAAAAAGCCAAATTACAGGTTGATCACATGGATATGGATCAGAAAATTCTGTTTGGAATAATTGATAAACAATTTAATAGAAAAGGCACAGAAGGTCTTGGGTATAACTCTCATCCACCTCCTTATTCTAAATCAGGGAGATTTGCTGATATGCCAACTCCACATGTTTCCACACCTTTTGTTTACACATTATCTCCTGATGATTATATTACATCCTCTGATTCTGACAGTTTTGCTTCTTGTGCAGAATCTAAATGTGTAAATTCCGAAGATGATTGTGATAAGAGTGCTAATGATAGAACTATTTTAAAAGAACTTGAGTCGGATGAATGTAATAATATGTCCGTGTCAAAACCAAATATTTGTGAACACGTTAAAAACTTGTATTTTGATTCTATGCCTGCTGAGCATACGGGTTTGGGATGTGATGTTTCTAAATTTAAAAATGCTTTGCCTTTTGTTCCTAAATCTTTGAATGTTATGCCATGTGTTACAAAATTTAAAAGTGCTTGAATTATTGTGAATGATGTACCACGTGAAACCATGAGCAACATGGAATTTTTCAGATTAAAGGAAGCACATCGTCTTCAAGACAAAGTTATTGATGAGAGAACCGTCTCATGTTCAGATTCCTCAACATCACAATCATCTTCATCTTGTGATGACTATTATCAGGCTAAGATATTTTGTGAAAACGTCTGTTTTAGTTGTGGTGCCTCAAATCATGTTTCAAAAAGTTGTAAATTGACAACCACAAATTCTAATGAAAAATCGCCTTCCGGAAGTTCATTAAATTCATACATGTTGCCTAAGTCTTCTCACAGTAGGAACTCTAGGCGTAAAAGAATTAAAAATGCTAAAAATCATTTAAAACGAACGTGAAAAATTAAAAATAATATTCTATTTGATGACCGTGTTTCATCAAAGGATGGTTGTAATTTTGATTCCAATGAGATGTCATATCCTGACACTAAGATCTCTTGATTGAAACAATGTTGGTCAAAACGTATAAATGGTTCGTTGTGTATAGGGTCAATCAAGAAGAACAGGTGATAACATCTGGCATGTAGATAGTGGATGTTCAAGGCATATGACTGGGCACTTTAACTTGCTGCAAGATTATCATCAAATTGATGGAGAGTATGTTGCTTTTGCTGGAAACCCAAGAGGAAGAAAGATTGAAGGACAAGGAACAGTATCAAATGGAGTAAATAGTCTGGAATTTGTCAACTTTGTTCCTCAGTTGAAATACAATCTGATGAGTGTTTCACAGATTTGTGACAAGGACTTTTGTTCCTTATTCAATTCAAAAGAATGTCTTATCTTGAAGCCAAGAGTGGTGATTCCGGAAGAACTTATTCTCATGCGTGCTCCCAGAAGATACAACACATATAGCTTGGATATGAACAACCCATCGGGCATTGAATCGTGTTTTCTCTCAAAGGCTTCTGAAAATGAATCTTTCCTGTGGCATAAGAGGTTGGGACATGTCAATTTCAAAACAATGAATCGACTGATTCGAGGCAACCTAGTCACTGGATTACCTCTCAAAGATTTCACTCCTATGGCACACTGTATCTCATGTTCCAAAGGAAAACAGCACAAATCTTCACATAAGCCTAAAACCACCAATTCCATTGACTCTCCTCTCCAATTGCTTCACATGGATCTTTTTGGTCCGGTGAGTGTCATGAGTCTTGGACGAAAGTCATACTGTCTGGTGGTAACAGATGATTTCTCTCGATTCACTTAGGTGTTTTTCTTAGCCACAAAAGATGAGACGCCAGAGATTTTAAAAATCTATCTGCTTCAAATTGAGAACCTCTTCAATCTAAGTGTGAAGACTATCCGCAGCGATCATGGAACATAATTCAAAAATGCAACTCTTGATTCCTTCTATGAAAGCAAAGGAATCTCTCGACAATTTAGTGCACCTCGTACTCCTCAACAAAACGGTGTAGCTGAAAGAAGAAACCGCACTTTAATTGAAGCTGCACGAACTATGATTGTTGACTCCAAGCTTCCCGTGACTTTCTGGGCTGAGGCGGTCAACACTGCATGTTTTTTGCCAAATCGGGTTCTTATCACTAAAAATTGCAACAAGACACCTTATGAGATCATGTACAAGCGCAAGCCAGTTATTGATTTCTTCAGAAAATTTGGGTGTGTATGCACAATGCTGAACACTTCAGATCAGCTCAACAAGTTTGAAGCCAAAGCTAATGAATGCTATTTTGTTGGTTACTCATCCAATCAACGTGCTTTTCGTGTCTACCATAAGAAGAAAAGGATAGTGATGGAGTCCATTGATATCAATTGGCATGAAAACAATCATACGGACGCAGGAGACGGTCCCAATTGGCTCTTTGATGTCGATTCAGTTTTTAAATCATTTAATCTTCCTGATTTCTCTATTGAATCAACTCATGCTAATCCTTACTTCTCTGTAAACAATCTAGGGAACATAAATGATCAAGGCTCTTCCTCATCTGCTCAGGTTGAAATTCCTATGGTTGCTAATGCTGAATCTAATATGGAGTCTTCCGGTTCTGGTGCAACAAGTGAAACTGTTGAAGACAACTCCATTCCAATAGTAGATGTTGCACCACAATCACCTGCTGAATATCCTATTAATGATATTGTCGATCCTCCTGCTGAAAAGCTTACCAATTTGGAAGAAGTCGTGGAAGATGATGCAATTCTCAACTGCGAATTCACAAGATTCATCCCACAATTAACATCATTGGACCACTTAATGTGGGTGTTAGTACCCGAAGTGCCCGTGAAGCATTTGAAAACAGCATGTTTTCTTGCTTCATTTCTCAAGCTGAACCAAAGAACATCAAAGCAGCTCTACTAGAAAACAGCTGGGTGGAAGCGATGTAGGAAGAGCTACAGCAATTCTCAAAGCTGTATGTGTGGAATTTGGTAGATCTACCCAAGAACAAAGTTCCAATCGGTACTCGTTGGGTCTTTCGCAACAAAAAGGATGAAGGCGGCACTGTGATTCGAAATAAAGCTCGTCTGGTGGTTCAAGGTTTCTATCAAGAAGAAGGGATTGACTATGAGGAAGTCTTTGCACCAGTGGCTCGTTTGGAAGCCATCAGAATGTTTCTCGCCTATGCAGCCTACATGGACTTCACCGTTCATCAAATGGATGTCAAAAGCGCATTTTTGTATGGCAAAGTTCAAGAAGAAGTATATGTCAAGCAGCCGCCGGGTTTCATTGATCCTAATTTTCCAGACCGTGTTTACAAGTTAGACAAAGCATTGTACGGTCTTCACCAAGCACCTCGTGCGTGGTATGAAACTTTATCAAAGCATCTGCTTGAGAATGGTTTCACACGAGGAGCAATTGACCAAACTTTGTTCAAACGGAAGGAGGAAAAGGATACAATCATGGTGTAAATTTATGTGGATTATATCATTTTTGGATCTACAAATCCCCGTCTCTGCAAAGAATTTGAAGAAGTGATGCGATCTAAGTTTGAGATGAGCTCCATGGGGGAAATGAAGTTCTTTTTGGGACTACAAGTTGATCAGTCTGAGTCAAGAATCCTTATCCATCAAGAAAAATACGTAAAAGAAGAAAAATACGTAAAACAAATCTTGACCAAGTTCAAAATGGCTGATTCCCATCCAGTAAAAACTCCTGTGGAAGTTCGACATTGTTTGACTCCTGATATGGATGGGGAAAGCGTTGATCCACATCTATATCGCTCTATGATAGGATCTCTCATGTATCTCACGGCCAGTAGACCCGACATCATGTTTGCAATGTGCTTGTGTGCACGTTTTCAGGCTAATCCTAAACTCTCTCATTTATCTGCTGTCAAACGTATTTTAAGATATTTAAGGTATAAGCCAAAATTGGGTCTGTGGTATCCTAAAACTGACTTGTTTGATCTTGTGGCTTATTCAGATTCAGACTACGGGGGTTGCAACTTAGACCGAAAATCCACTTCTGGAGGTTGTCAATTCCTTGGCAACCGCCTTGTCTCATGGCAATGTAAGAAACAATTCACCATTTCCCAATGCACCGCCGAAGCCGAATACATTGCCGCAGCCCTCTGTTGTTCCCAAGTCAGATGGATACACCATCAGATGCTTGACTATGGGATCACATTCCACGAGACACCCATTCTGTGTGACAACACTGCCGTTCCCCATATCACCAAAAACCCCGTTCAGCATTCCAAAACCAAACACATTGAAATTAAACATCATTTTATTCGTGACTGTGTTGAAAAGAAGCATATTCGAATTGTTGAAGTCAAAACTAATAAACAAACCGCAGACATCTTCACAAAGGCTTTTGACTCTACCAGATTTGCCCAACTGGTGGAAATGCTTGGAATGATCAACTTTCAGTAAATTGTGTAAATAAATTTTTTATTTTTATTATTAATTCTGTTTAAATTGTCTAAGAAAATTCCAAAAAGATTTTATTTTTTATGTACAGTATCCACGCAAATCTTTTGGGGGAGAAATATAATATTTTAATATTAAAAAGAATTGCTGTGTATATAATCTTACAAGTTGCAGGAAAAATTGAATCTGACCTTTGAGAAATGATAGTGTCTGATCTCATCTCTTGAACATGGAATAGACCAAAAGCGATGGTGTTTACTGAGGTATAGCTGGTAGGCCCGACGTATGGTTAAAACTTGTAAGTAGTGTGAAAACCTAATATATATATCTCATACTTGTGTGTTTGAATCCATTATTGAAACATCTAACCCATTTTTATATCTAAGAAAACCGATTCAATCAGATACAGGCTTACGTATTGGATTCCTATTCATACGCCAAGTGACCGTCAATATAACGATATTTACCACCGATGACCCCGTATGTTTTGCTTACGCAAAGATCTCAGGTGCTCATCCTTTTCCCATCCACTTGGATGATTTGACCCCGTCTGTTTTGCTTACGCAAAGATCTCGGGTGTTCAACATTTTTCTATCCGCTTGGATAATTTTACGACTTCTTCTGTTTTGCTTACGTAAAGATCTAGAATGCTCGTACCTTTTTAATATCTACTTAGATATATTTTATTTTAATTTTCTAAATCCACTTGGATATCTTATTTTATTTTGATGGTACTTTGACATTACTAAGACGGTACCTTGGTTAATCAGAAAGAGATGATAGGATGAAGATGGGTACTTCTTGAGGATTGATAGGTTTTCAAAATCATTTTATTTTAATATGTGGGGTACACCTTGTATATTGCTTAAATGGTACCTTCTAATCACATGAAATCTTTGTAGAAACAAATGTTCGGGTTTACTTTGCACAAATACAAGCTATCTTCAGGGACTCACAGTAGTGAATTGCAAAAGGAAGTGTTTCAAGAGACTGACCAGATCTGATCTCATGTTGGATCTTTTTCAAGAAGAAAAGTGTAAATATCTTGTTATTAAATATCGAAACTAGTTGTACATATCGAAACTACTTTTAACTATCGAAACTAGTTGTATATATCGAAACTACTTTGAACTATTGAAACTAGTTGTACATATCGAAACTAATTTGAACTATCGAAACTACTTTGTGCATATCGAAACTACTTTGACCTATTGAAACTACTTTGTACATATCGAAACTAGTTTGTCCTATCGAAACTAGTTGTTTCGACAGGGGCAATTTTGTCTTTTGTCTCACGAGAATTAAAAGCCTTCATAAGCAATTCCTCCCGTCATACTGATTCTTACTCATATTTTTCAAAACCTCTTCGCCTTCTCCGTCATTCACAAAATCTCTCAAACCGTCAGTCTGAGTTGCAAGATATCAGCTGATTTTCCCCGTTGTCTCTATCGTCTCCATCATCAGGTAACGTCTCACTACTTCTTTTTGATGATTTTTGCAATACGGCAGACCCAGGGTTTCAAAATTTAAAATTTGTTCGACTAAATCTTCATAATAACAGTCATTTGTGTGCTTCTCTGTGTTTGCATACATTTCAATCATCTTAGAACTCACGATTATTTGTGTATTCTTGCAGATAACGTCTCACAATCGGTAAGATGAAGTTTCGTCACTTACAGGCCACTCTAAACCTTTCTTTTAAATTGTTTATATTAGTCTGAGTATAACGAATCAGAGGGGTTTGGGTTTCAAAAACCAAGTAGTTTCGATAAAGGGGTTCAACACCTTCAAAATTATCTTAAATTTTTTTTTTCGAAACTACTAGTTTCGACACCCAAGCTTGCCCTAGTAATAGTTTCGATAAGTTCATCTCCATCGAAACTAGTTGTTTCGACAGTGTTGATCTCCATCGAAACTAGTTGTTTCGACAGTGTTGATCTCCATCGAAACTAGTTGTTTCGACAGTGTTGATCTTCATCGAAACTAGTTGTTTCAACAGTGTTGATCTCAATCGAAACTAGTTGTTTCGACAGTTAGGACTTCAAATTTTTTCTAAGTGTTGATATACCTTGTTTCGATTAAGTATTTTCAGAAATCTTACTTATTGTGCAAAATTGATGAATTTTACAGGTATGGATCTCTTATTTGTAAAAAGACACAATGTCTGTGCATTCCTCAATGCCAATGATCCAAAAGCTGCAGAGTTCATTCCTGTATTAAACTTCCTGGCAAACTCCAACATTAGCTTTTCCATCAGCAATAATCTGCCGGTGTTTGAGATAACTATAAGAGAATTCTGGGAGACTGCAAAAATCATCACAATTGAGAATATAGAGCACATTAGAACAACTGTGCGTGGCCAAGAAGTCTTACTTTCTGAAACTACAATTAGAGAGGTGCTTTTGTTTAATGATCATCCAGATGCACCCATTGAATTCCCAATCTTCTATGTTAAAGAATGCTTCAGAAGATTGGGTCATCCAGATGAATTCAAAAGTGGCCAGATAATCAAGAACTCCTTACCAAGCCACTGGAGATACATAGTGCACGTGTTTATTCACTACCTATCAATCAGAAAAGGAGGGTTTGATTCAGCAAACAACACTCTGGGCTCAGCTATTTTGGGGATAATCAAGGGAAGAGATTACAACTTTTCTGGCTTCATATTCAGACAGTTAAAAGACAATCTAACAGGAGCCGTGAAGGAGAAATTCCTGGCATATCCTAGATTTTTACAAATTATCATAAATCATCTTCATCCTGAGCTGCAACAAGGTGGGAACACCTTTGTGTTCGATCACATGATTGCCAAGACTCTCAGCTATATGAGAAGTACTAACAAGAGAACCAACAGGGCTATAGCTGACGTTCCCCTGTTTGGTCATATTATTGGTGAAGAAGAAGAATTTATCCCTGATATTGACCCTGATCTTGAAGAAGAGTGAAGAAGAAGAAATGGAAGTTGAGCAAGATCAAGGTAATGCACCTATTGATGAAGATGAGATTGAGATAAACGTCCCTGATGTTCAAGAACAAGAACAACCCATCATTGAGCCTGTGATAGAGGCTCTTTTTGTTGAACAAATTCAGATAATTCAAGAGCCAGCAGTTAATGTTGAAGCTGGCGTGCATGAAGCTGAGGAGGAAGTTGCAGAATCAAGTGGAACTCTGGATGCAGGGATTTATGGATCTGACTACTACAAGTCTGATTCAGATGATAGAAAAATGCATCCTGCATCTTCCTCCAAACGACAAGTTGAGTCAGGTTCTGATTTTGAGGAAGAAGAGCCTAAGGCAAAGAAAATCAAGACTGGATTTGAAGACTTGTCATCCTCATCAGATTCTCTATTAGCCACTCCACAACCATCTCCACAACCATCTCCACAACCTACTCCACAACCTACTCCATAACCCACTCCACAACAATCACCCATCCATACTACTCCCACATCACCAACTCATGATTCAGCCTCTCCTATACCAAGAGTTAAGACTCTAAGCCTTGAACTGGAGAAAATGCAGGATACGATTCAAAAGAAAGATGAAGAAATTGAAGGCTTAAAAACTAATTTGCATGATGTCCAGGAAGAGGTTAAAGACCTGAAGCTGGAAGTTGGGGGTTTACATACCCAGATTGAGGTCCAACAAACTCAACTTGAAACACAACAGAAACTAATCTCAGAACAAAAAGAAGAATTCAAGGCTTTAGCTGAAGTGGTGGAACAGCTCAAAGCCTCAATGGTTAAACCTGTGCAAAAACAACCAACTACTTCAATATCTCAGGGGGAGACCACATCTGTAGTTGAACCCTCATCTCCTGACCTTGTGACTAATCCAGAGTCTGCACTAACTATATTTGCTGGCCATATTGAAAAGACAAAAGAGGCGGTTGAAGTCAAAGTTGAAGGTACAGAACTAAACCTTCCCTCAGCTAGTGAGAGAAGAGATGCAAGGAAGAGAGGGAAAGAGACTTCCACTGAAATAGAGACCGTGATTCTTGATGAAGAAGACATCCCATCTGATGATGAGCTGAATGCCCTTTTAGAAGACAATGAAAACTTTGGGTATAATGATCTTTATCCAGAAATCCTGACCACTGAAGAAAAGGAGACTGAGCGAACTAGATACTTTACGAAAGACGAAGATGAAATTCAAACCTTATCTGACGAAGAAAAAGGTGAAGAAGATTTTCAGATTAATCTTATCAAAACAGTCACTCCTGAACCAACCACTACAGTCTCCAAATCCGGTCCAACACAAGATTCACCCTCGGTTACTCCTGAACCTCCAATTTCAAGAAAGTCTTGGTTTAAGAAAATAATTTAGGAGGAAACTCCTAAGACATATGAATGGATAGCAGAGCATCAAGAACTAAAAATGCCTCCAATTGGCTGGAAGTATGATGCTGAAAGGAAGCTCTTTATCATAAGAAGATATAGAGGGGGAGTTCAGCACTTTAAAAATATGACTGACTTCCAAACCCTTCCTTTCTATGACCTCAGGGATTTAGCCAAACTTCCCCTTCAAAACCCTGGGAAGGTCATGATGGCTTATGACTTTGAGAAATTTCTGCATTCTCAAGTCAATAATGATTACAAAGGAATGAAGCCTAGGAAAACTCAAAAGAAGATCTCAAAGACTAGGTTTCATCCTAAGACTAACAAGCCATATGTGTTCTTAAGGTACAAGCCTGCCCAAACTCACAAGACCATCACCATTTCAAAATCTGTACCTGTCCAGCTACAAACTTTCAGAAAGCAGTATTATGACCCAATCATTGGCAGTGCAGTAATAGAGTGTGAGGGCAAGGAAGACATCACCATCTTTGAGCCCATGGAGCTGTTGAAGTTTCAGCCTGAAGATCTGGAAATCCTTTTTCAGAATCACATTCAGGCATACAGTGATGAAGATGAAGCTGATGCTAAGGCCTACCAATGGGTTGTATCTCTCCATGTTAAACCTTTTATACCGAGGACAACTGAAGGACCAGCTGCTTGATGAAGAGCTGAAGACGGTAATGCAACAGCTTAGGGGGAGATTGTAGAGTCATATCTTATGTATAAGTTGTTGTCATTTATTGTTTGTTTAAACAGTTTTAGACTAGTTTACTTTCTGTCATTTCATTAAATGTAATTTCAGTTTTCTGTAATTTACTGTTTTTATTTCTAAGTCTGGGCCATCGAAACTACTTAGTTTTGATTGAGTGTGTTCAATCGAAACTAGTAGTTTCGATAGATGGTAGTTTCGACAGTCTGTGTATCACTTGTAAATGGTCAATCGAAACTAGTAGTTAGTTTCGATTGAACATAGTTTCGATACCTGTCACTACTATAAATAGCCTAGTTTGAGAATGTTTAGGGTGTGAGTAGCGGCTGTAACCCTGAACCTTCTCTTTCACATTGTTCTTGAATCAATACAATTTGCAGTTGTTTATTCACTGTGTTCTTACACTTTCATACCATTTGCGTGTTGATTCATAGTGTGGTTAGCCTGTTATCTTCACCAACACTGTTTCCATTATCTGTTTCACCACCATACACACAGTTTCCGCCTGTGTGTGTAATCGATCAAATCAGTGATTTCAAGAGAAATCTGGACCTACAGTCTCACCCTGAGGTGTGAGCAAGCAAAGGAGTCTTCACTTTGGTGTAAGCGAGAAAGTCCCACCCTGAGGTGTGGGCATAACAAAGTAAAAGTCTTACCCTGAGGTGTAAGCGAGCAAAGGGATCCTGCCCTTGGGCAATGATTCATGTGTGAAAGTTAAAGTATGTTATAGTCACTTGTCTTGTACGAGTGAAATGTAAAGTGGCAAAGAGTAAAGGAGGACACCTTAACCGGTTACCTCAAAAGTAAAGTTTTAACGAAAGATATAACGTAATAGTTTTATAACTGTCACGTTGCAAAGTTTTAAAGTAAAGTTAAAGTGTTTTCAAAGAAAGTGAAAGTAAAGCTTATATTTTATTTTTATAAAACTAAGCTACCAAAAAGAAAGTTTTATAGTTTTATAGTTTAAAGTAAAGAAATAACTCACCAGCGTTAGTTGACTTTTAGTATGCATGACAAGTAGTAAAGGTAAAGCAAAGGCAAAGTAAAGGAGCTGTGAGGGCTGGATAGCATGGACATCGGGTCGCCGCTCTGAAGACTGACATTTCCTATTCCGATAGTTTATGTTTTAGACAAAGAATTACTTTATTATTTGATGAATGTTTTAATTTAAATACTTCCGCTGTAATAGATTCTGATTCCCGGTTTAAGAACTATGTTTGTTATGTTTTGTGCCAACTATGAGACGTACCCGGTTTTGGGGCGTTTCAAATTAGTTATATTTTGGATTCCTATTATATATTCTTATTTAATATAATTACTATTTTTCTTTAATAATATATTTATAATATCATTATTATTTAATAAGATACATGCGTATTTATTAGGAGAGAGAGGCGAGAAAACCAATGTGAGGAGGCACGAGGAAGTGACAAGTATCCATCTTAAACCTTTATTTATTAGTATAGATACGTAAACTATTCTATAAATTATAGATGTAAAGAGTTATTCAATAATTAAATTATATGAAAATCGAACTCTTGGAATATTATCTAAGTACGCGTTGAGTAGTAATAACTAAAATATAGGCGCTAGTATAACTTGAGGACGATCAAACGTTGTTTTGCTTTTGTTTTTGACTAAGATACGGATTCTGACCCTTCTCTTTTGTAGCATGATTACTCCTCTTTTCCCGATCTCTTCTTTGTGTTTCATCTGCATTCGCTATCGACTTACTCATCGTTAATTCTATGATATTATTGTTATAAGCATTGAATCGAACTATTGACATTGATATGCATGCGATAGGCTTAATTCTCTTGAACTCATCGTCGCATGTTCCTGATATGATTGATTTTTGTTTGACTTACTGATTAAACACTTAACATGACTTAGCGTGTCTATACTGAACTGTCTTTGATTTGACTGTACGTTTCATTTGACCTCAATGCCCAAGCATACCCGCCTATGGGGACATATGGCGTCATTTTGGCACTAATGACGTGCACCATTCGTGGCGGTGCGATTAGCCCACGACGTCTCCATGTTTATTGTGATTAGTGATTTATGGTAGGAGACATATGGATCGATCCTAGGATAATTATTGTTACTGTTATTAGTGGATGACTAGGTGTATGTGCCCACACCCCCATCTCACATTATTGTACATTAGGGTTGCAGCCAATGTACTTACTCTTTATTATTTACTGTTACTAGCTCAATGTGTATTTCCATATGATATGACTTACTCCCTATTTGTATCGATATTGTTTCGCTAAACCGTTGCACTATTTTGGTTCATAGTTACCGTTCACTATTACTACTATTGTTCTTTCCGTTACTGAGCAATTTTTGGCTCAGCCGTGTTCTTTTTGTGTGTTTTCTTTGTTTACTTGACAGGTACTCGAGGGGATCATGGGAATGTGTAAAGAGAGTGAATCAACAGACTTGAGTGTGAACGTTCGAGAAAATTTATGAGACTTAGTATTACTTATTTTGAGCATTTAATATTTTATTTTGAACCGTTGTAAGGATTTAGACTTTCGTTAAGTATTTTAATTATATCATTGTTATTTATCTCTGGTTACTGTATGTATGACACGTTAGCCCTACCGGGTTGGAGTGTTACAATTATGCACCCCGAATTTTTTTGTAAAACCATAATTTATTTGTAATAGAACCAACATGTAATCTCATCCATTGACTTAATATACAGATGCTCCATATGGCTTCCTACATTTTTTAGGCAAAAATCACTTTGTAGGGGAACCACTCTCTCTATATATAAATACATATCTATACTATCTAATAAATAAAGGTTTTTAATGCCACGTGTCGTCTCCATATTCATTCTTATCATTTTTCCCGTCTCTCTCTTTTATTAAATACACATCTATCTTTAATAATAATATATATTTAAATAAAATACTAATTATAATAATAAAACATATTTATTTTAAATTATCTCTTATTATAAGAAACTTTAATAGAAATCTAATTATGTGTATTATTATTTAACTATGGATAGTTATAATCATTAACCAAATGAATTTAATATTAATTAACATTTATCAATTACATAAAAAAATAAATACATAGTTGGAAAAAATGTTTTAAAAATGAACTTAACATAATTTATAGTTGTCGTGTCAAAGTACATTTTTTAAAAACATATTTTGACGAGTGTATATGTTAACAGATTACATTATATTTTATTCAACCGGTGTAATACACGGATTTTTAAATAAATAAATTTTTTATCATTAAGTATATAATACTATATTTATTCAACCCGTGTAATACACGAGATTCTAACCTAGTTAATTAATTTACATAAACATTCAATAATTCAAATAACCAATTCACCTGCATAGTTACATCTATATCTATACTATATAATAAATAAAAATCATTTATGCCACGTGTCGCGTCCACATCTCTTCTCACCATTTTTTTCCCGCCTCTCTCTCTTATTAAATACGTCTCTTTTTTTAATAATGATTTATATTTAAAGAAAAATATTAATTATACTAATAAAACACATTTATTTTAAATTATCTCTTATTTTAAGAAACTTTGAATTTTAATTATGTAACTTTTGTTTTTAACTAAATAGTGATGTAAGTCAAATTATATAATATACGTGTTTTTAAAGATATAAACTTTTTATTACTAAGTATATAACATTACATTTTATCAACCCGTGTAATACACGAGTTTTTTAAAATACAATTTTTTATTACTAAGTATATAATATTACATTTTATTAACCCGTGTAATACACGGGATTTTAACCTAGTCTATACTATATAATAAATAAATGTTTTGATGGAACATTTGTCACTCTCATATGCATCCTCAACTTTTTTCCCCCGCCTCTCTCCTATTAATTATACACATTTTTTAATTGTTTTTATAATTTTTTATTTTTCGTGTCTCTCTTCTGTTAAATAATAATTATTTCTGTAATTCTTTTTATAAAACGTTTTTTATTTTTATTTTTAAATAGGTTTGTTCTTAAAAAAAATTTATAAATTGAAAATTTCTTTCATTTTTTTATAAAACATTTTTTTAAAAAGTAACTATATAACGTTTCTAGAATTTGTATTAAAAACTATGTAATATGTCATAAATATGTAATATGTAAATTTTTATTACTAAGTATATATACCATTGCATTTATTCAACCCGTGTATTACACCGAGTTTCTAAAGTTTAATATGAATTAACACTTATCAGTTACATAAAAAAATAATACTCAGCTAAAAAAATGTTATAAAAATTAACTTAACACAATTTATAACTGTCAAGGTAATATTTTAGTTAACCCGTGTTATACACGGGGTTTTAAAGACATAATTTTTTTATCACTAAGTATATAACATTACATTTATTCAACCTTTGTAATACACGAGATTCTAACCTAGTATATACATACGTACATATTCCTTACATTTTTGTGAGTTGTTATGAGTAAAACAAAATAGAAAAAGTAATAAAAAATAGTAAAGAGGTGTTATATAATTGAATAGGATTATGTATATATGGAGAATGAGATGTGTGAGTTTTTAAAAGATAAATATTAGTTTTAAATAAACGATATATACGAGATGGAAAACTGGATGCAAATGCTCTTACATTAACAAACATATTAAATTTTCATCAACTAACCTTTAGGGCATGTGTTCGAGCCGTAGAAACAGCCTTATGCACAAAGTGTAGGGTAAAGCTGCGTATATCAGATCGCGAAGTGATTAGTGGCGGACCTGAAATTTTTTTTTCATGAAAGTCGGAAATTTTTGGGGTCGGTTGATTAGTGATATATAACGTGCATATAACACTAAATTTTTTTCATAGGGGGGCGATCAGGGGCTATTTCATAATTTTATCGTGGGAGATCGAGATTTTAACACGTGTATAATACTAAAAAAAATTCATGGAGGGCGGCTGCCCCCATACCCCTTACTAGTCCGCCCATGGAAGTGATCCGACCCCTCCCCAGACCTCGCGTAAATGTGGGAGCTAAGTCAAGCACCGTGTACATCATTTTTTTATCAACTAACCGTGATCAAAAATGCATTTAACAATATCAAGCGCATGTAAAAAAAGAATACCCTATAAAATGTCACCCAACTATTAAATTTAAAGAGTAAAAGTATGAAAATAACTAATTAAGGGAGCAAGTGGCACAACCCTAATACCCTAACTACCCTAATGAATCGGTCTAATGAGTGAGTGACACCTCATTTTTATCTAAATCCAACCTTAAGTACCTTAAGTGGTGAGGGGCATAACGAGTAATGTCAAGCTTTGGATACGTTTCCCTCAACAAAGCCCATTTAAACGACTTAAGAGGTATTTGTCCTTCAATAACAACTGTAGACCCAGCCTAAGTGACTCAGGAAACGCGGTTCTACCTTCAACCAAAATCGTAGGGCCGGATGCAGGGTAATTCACTAACACCAGGTTTCATATAAATTATTTGAAGTGTTACAATTAAGGGTGGCGCAGAAATATCGATTTTATATATTGGGATTTTGATGTGTGTTTCTATATGTAGATAAAAATGTAAATATATATATAACCCTGAAAACAACGCCAAAGACATGATGGCGTGTTTTTAGTAGTAATAAATATATTATATTTAGAGCTACACAAAATCAGGTTTTAAATTTATAAATTAAAATGATAATTACTTCAACTAAATACACACACAATAGGCAAGTGTACATATCGCAGGGTAGTATAGTATGGGTAAAAACCAAGTATCGAAGCATGAACACGGATCCCGTACTCAACCCTCGCTATTGTCTAACTAAGATAATAAGTTGGAAAATGGATTTTATTTTAAAAGGAAAATAAAAAGATAAGAAATGTAATGAGAAGTATTATCCCATTTAAGATGTTACTCTAGTTGTTATCTCTTGTTAATTAATGATATATTTAGAGTAAGGTTGGTCATAGTTACTAGTACTAACCCTTTCGATAGGGGAGTTAGCATTTCGTAACGGAACAGTGGATACGGTCGGCCAACTGTTCCTTAATGAATATAACGGACCCTAAACGGGGTCTCAAGTCCGTCGGTATCTTACAATTCATTATTCGGACTAAGATTATCCAATAACTGACGTACGTCATGTCTTGTAACTTCCTTTGGAAAGTCGGAATGCGCAACTCCCTCCAGAGCTACTTTATGAATGCTCGGACCTAACGAATTATGTTCATAAATAGTTGTCTTTACTTATAATATTATTTTAAATAAATAAAACTTTCATTCTCAAGACCAAACCCCATGGCTCCCGCTAGAAGTCCTCTGCAAGCCGATACGAGAGAAGTAAAGAATTACCGACACAAACCGCCCGGTCTGTTTAGGAGACAAACAGCCTGCTGAATACCTAAACCTCCAATCAACCCATAATATTAACTCTATACTAACTGGCCATGATAGCACCAAGATTTGTATATAGACCGTACAAACATCGAATAAGCTTCCCAAACAAGAAGTCTTGCTTAAGTAACTCACAAAATTTAAGATTATTAGATTGGTTTAAAGATCACTTATTCTTGTCTTTTTAAGATAAATCGTAGTAAGGACTTTAAAAACATAACATACTAAAAATACTTCATTAATTAATTAAAGTTCATTCAACCAACTCGAGTAACACAAGAGAACTAGCCATGAATGACCATACAAGTTACTCCACTAACCCTTAGATAATGTGTGAAAGTATTCCAACACCAAGGGAGAGCGGGTATAGAATGCCTCTTGTTTTACTCGAACGAGAAGAATCGTTTCATATTACAAGACTTTGAAAAGTAAATAAACAAAGAAAAGCTAAACGGACCAAAACCGAGAGAGTTCTGGCTCTTAACAGAGCACTAAGGCCTTCACACCTCTTGGTAATTGACACCTAAAACACTAGAATGAGCTTGTTATTTATAGGCTGAGATTTTGGCAATACCGACCTTGCATTGGATTGCACGGGCGTGCAAAGTACCCTTTTCTTTCACGTGCGGAATCTGGTAGTACAGGAGGGTACATGAGGGCATTTTAGGCCTTGCATGCCCATGCAAGGCAATGCACGACCGTGCATTGCCCTATTTTGCTCCCTATTGACTTTTGGACTTCCAGCTTTGACTTCCTGCGTCCGATTTCATTCAATTGGCCCCCGAATGTGGATTTTACCTTGATTTTGAGTGTTTTCTTCATGTTTTTGCAAATCCGGGTCAATTATCCTATCGGAACACAAATGAGTGGATTAGGAATCAATTATTATCATACTGTCTCTAATTGTGATGATTTCAGAGATAATTATGCGTGCAAAACATGTATAATTTACGTCATATCAGATTTCTTTAATGTTTTTAAATATTACCGTTTCGGGTCAAAAACATTTTGGTCGATGAGTAGCATGATACAAGTTGCGCAATTTTAGTAAACCGATTTTACTAATTATTAGTTCGTGAAACACTTTCAACACTCGACACGATCCAATTTCAAATACCCTATTAATCTAAATTGGTCATTCGTCGCGAACTGATTTTAAACTAATCAACACATTAATTAATTTAAATTTTTTTAAATAAAACTATTAAATTTAAAACTTGTTTTCACTTTTAAATAAAACACATTTTTATTTAATTACCTTTCCGACAAAAATAAACAATTTAATAATCTCGTCGTTTTAAATTGTGTCAAAAGTTTTATAAAAATTTTGCGGTTTAATTATTATCCTAAATAATTATATCACAACCACAAAAATAAATAAAACACAGAATCGAGCAACTAGGAAAAAATTGTCCGGTTTTGTTCGAGCCATTAAACGAATAACTGGACTGGTATAAGGGATAACAAAATAACAAATCTGCTATCTCCCACTTAGTCCAAGATTTTCATCTTTAGTCCTGTCATTGTCCGCCTTGGTCTTCTAGTATCCGTCTCTTTAGTATTACAATATTTATTTATAAATAAAAATAAATAAATAAAAACCTAACTATTATATCGGGGTTTCAAATAACACATAAAAAATACAAAGAGAAACAACCAATCAACAAACAATACAACCACAGATCTCTAATGCTCGATTCATTAAAAACAATCACAACAAACGATAAAAGCTCGATCTTTTGTCAAACAAAAGTTTTGACAAATAAAACACTAGACTGATTTAAAAAAATATGTCTAAACGCGCGTAAAGGTGGCTCTAATACCACTGTTGGGAATCATGGTACCAGTTTTAACTTTTAAAACAATAATAATAATTTAAACCTTTTAAATAAACAAATCATATATATATAAGCGGAAACGATTTATTAATACCACTACGAGATCATATCTGGATTCTTTTCAGTGATCCGATTATACGCGTATAAACAATATTAAATAACCAACCACAGGGTGTTCAGATTTATACTTTTGACGATAACCAGATCTGAAACACCTTAGTTCAACGAACGTCACGCTAGTTGACTCGTACATGAAAACCGGCAGCAAAACGTCACACGGTTGCGCAGAGGAGAAAACGATCACCACGGTGGTGGTGATGCGATGGCAGCGGTGGTCCGGCGAGCCGACGGCGACCAGTGGTGGTTGCGACGTCGACCGAAAGGAGAGGGGGGCTCGAAAATTCCTTTGGTGGCTAATAAACTTGTAACTTACACCCTGGCCCCTAAGATATTAACAGTTAATACCCCATAATAATTAACTGTTTAATTATTAACCTTTCTATTTTACTTAATAATAATTAGTAAAATCTAATCTTTAAATGTTTAACAGTTTAAACATTTTATCCCCGTAAATAACTAATTAATCAGATAATTAATTATCTCAATCTTCGATAAATATTTCTCTAAATATTTATTCACCATTTATTATTTTCGTCTTTCATGAATAATATTTGACAATTAAATATTACATATTTGTTCGTCGCCTAAGGTGTAACTCTTTGGATCGTACCTTAATAGTAACGTTGACTTAATTGACGATCGGACATCGTATATCCAACAAGCCTTTCGCTACCGGCCTTTCTTTGAAGGTTTGCACATTCCCATCCATGTCAATTTTCTTCTTGAAAATCCACTTGCTTCATACGACCCGACTCTCGAGAGGAAGATCAACCAAGTCCCATATATGGTTGTCGTACATGGATTAGATTTCAGCATCCATGGCTTCAAGCCATTTCTTAGAATGATAATCAAAGATTGCAGATTTGTAACTAGTGGGCTCTGCCTGATCAACTATCAGGATGTCATCAATCTGGTGAATCCCGATATACCGGTCGGGTTCATGACGATCCCCAGCACTTCTGTGTACAGTTTGTGTCATGGTTGAATCTTGAACATTTCTAGATTCAGTTTCAGAGTCTCATGCTGAACAACATGTTCATATTATGGTTCTTGTATCTCATCCATATCCACACGGTTATCTCCAATACCTCTCGCAAGAAGTTCTTTCTCCAAGAAAGTAGCTCTGCGTTTAATGAAAACTCGATTTTCAGCAGGATTGTAGAAGTAGTAACCGATTGTTTTAGGGTATCCGACGAAAAAAACTTTATCACCACGAGGATTTAGTTTATCCTTAGATTCACTTGTAACATATGCGTTACATCCCTAAACCCTAAGGTAGGACACTTTGGGTTTCTCCCCATGCCAAATCTCATAAGGCGTCTTGTCCACCTTCTTTATATGAGCTAGATTTATGATTCTCGTAGCAGTCTCACGAGGAAAACTCCAGAAGGAGTGTGGGAGGTTTGTACGACACATCATAGACCGAACCATATCTAATAGAGTTCGATTCCTCCTTTCGGATACACTATTAAGTTGAGGTGTTCCAGGTGGAGTAGGCTGAGAAATGATCCCACATTTCTTTAGATGTTCGTCAAACTCTTGACTAAGATATTCACCACCTCGATCAGATCGAAGCATCTTAATCGTCTTACCAAGCTGATTTCGTTCTGGTACTGTTTGAACATTTCAAACGTTTCATGTTTATGCTTCATAAGATAAACATAACCATATCTAATGAAGACATCAGTAAATGTCACGAAGTATCTCTCTCCACTTCTAGACATTGTTCTGAACAGACCACATACATCAATATGTATAAGTCCTAACAGATCCTTAGCCCTTTGACTGAAAACGGTAAAAGGAGCCTTGGTTAGCTTTCCACTTAAACATGATTCGCAATCATCAAATGACTCTTGATGAGTAGAATTCAGAATTCCGGCGGTCTGGAGTTTCTTCATGAGATTCTTGTTTATGTGTCCAAGTCTACAATGCCATATATACGTATCATTGAAATCGTATTTCATATGTTTGGAGGAGATATTAAATATAACGTTATTATCATGGTCTTCTATTTCATAGATTCCATTACGAGGCTTTGCAGAAAAATAAAACAAACCATTCAAATATGTAGAAATGAAATCATTATCAAAAGCGTAATTAAATCCTTGTTCCCGCAAAGCGGGTACTGAAACAATATTCCTAGTCAAACTAGGAATGAAATAAACATTGTTCAAAACAAGTTCTAAACCAGAAGGAAGTAAAAGAGTGTATTCTCCTACAGCCTTCACAACAACTTTTTGTCCATTTCCCACATGGATCTCCAGGTCGCCTTGCTTCAGCCTCCTAACCTTCTTTAGTCTCTGCAAATCATTACAAATGTGATAACCACATCCAAACAAACACCTAAGATTTTCTAGACAAAGAGAAGATCTTAATAACGAACATACCTGACGATCCTGCTTCCAAAGCTTTGGTCTTCCTAGCAAGGTACGAAGGACAGTTACATTTCCAGTGTCCTATCTCTCCACAGTAATGACAGGTGTCATCACTTTTGAAAATAGCTCTCCTTTTGCCACGCTTTCTTGGTTCAGAAATCAAGGTGTCTTTTTGTCCCAAAGTCATTTCAAAAGCCATTAGCGATCCTCGCAAATCAGACAAGGTTTCCCATTACATACGGTTTGTAGTAATCAACGAACCCTTCGTATTCAACCGGTAAAGACATTAGTATGAAATCTATTGCCATATCCTGGTTGATAGGTGAACCAAGATCTTTTAGGCTGTCAATGAGTTTCATCATTTTAGAAAAATGTGAGTTCATTCCTGTTCCTATTTTCATGTCGCTTGTTAAAGACTTAAGCACATTGAGATGCTCACTCCGATTTTAATGAAACCTTTTCTTCAGTTCGTGAGCCATATCATATGCAGAGTGATATTCCAGCTTACAACAGAGTTCATCACACATCGTAGATAGCATCAAAAATGATGCTTCATTAGAATCTTCAATGTGTCGTCTCCAAAGAATTTTGGAGCCGTCATTGGGAAGAACAGGGGAATTGAAATTTCTAGGACATAGGATCTATTTTCTTCCTTAAGAACATTTCTCAAGATACGGTACTACTCAGAGAAGTTTTCCCATTTGAGCATGTTCCGATAAAGTATGGATTTTAGAGCAAAAACGAAGTCGGAATAGATTTCAAAAGACATATACAAAATTCAAAATAAAAGTTTTAGTATTATCATGCATAATTCCCTAATTAAAATTTTATGACCCAATTACAAAATAATATAATTAGGAATGAGATCCCGGTTCCCCATGTCTCAGTGAATGGCTGAGCACTCTTCACTGGCATAGCTAGACAGGTAGGTAACGATTACCGATTGTATCAACTATACAACTCTCGGTTTGAGGGGCATGACGAGTAATGTCAAGCTTTGGATACGTTTCCCTCAACTACGCCCACTTAAACGACTTAAGTGATATTTGTCCTTCAATTACAACTGTAGACCCGACCTAAGTGACTCAGGAAACGCGGTTCTACCTTCAACCAAAACCATAGGGTCGGATGCAGGGTAATTCACTAACACCGGGGTTTCGCATAAATTAGTTGAAGTGTTACAGTTAAGGGTGGCGCAGAAATATCGATTTTATATATTGGGATTTCTTTAATGTTTTTAAATATTACCGTTTTGAGTCAAAAACATTTTGGTCGATGAGTAGCATGATACAAGTCGCGCAATTTTAGTAAACCGATTTTACTAATTATTAGTTCATGAAACACTTTCAACACTCGACACGATCCAATTTCAAATACCTTATTAATCTAAATTGGTCATTCGTCGCAAACTGATTTTAAAGTAATCAACTCATTAATTAATTTAAAATTGTTTTAAATAAAACTATTAAATTTAAAACTTGTTTTCACTTTTAAATAAAACACATTTTTATTTAATTACATTTTCGAGAAAAAATAAACAATTTAATAATCTCGTCGTTTTCAGTTGTGTCAAAAGTTTTATAAAAATTTTGTGGTTTAATTATTATCCTAAATAATTATATCACAACCACAAAAATAAATAAAACACAGAATCGAGCAACTAGGAAAAAATTGCCCGGTTTCGTTCGAGCCATCAAACGAATAACCGGACTGGTCTAAGGGATAACAAAATAACAAATCTGCTATCTCCCACTTGGTCTAAGATCTTCATCTTTAATCCTGTCATTGTCCGCCTTGGTATTCTAGTCTTCGTCCCTTTAGGATTACAATATTTATTTATAAATACACTAAAAATAAATAAATAAATAAAAACCTAACTATTATATCGGGGTTCCAAATAACCCATAAAAAATTCAAAGAGAAACAACCAATCAACAAAAAATACAACCACAAGTCTCTAGTGCTCGATTCATTCAACACAATCATAACAAACGATAAAGGCTCGATCTTTTGTCAAACAAAAAATTTAACAAATAAAACAATAGACCGATTTAAAAAAAAATGTCTAAACGCGCATAAAGTTGGCTCTGATACCACTGTTGGGAATCATGGTACCAATTTTAACTTTTAAAACAATAATAATAATTTAAACCTTTTAAATAAACAAATAAGATATATATAAGCGGAAGCGATTTATTAGTACCACTACGAGATCAGATCTGGATTCTTTTCAGTGATCCGATTACACGCGTATAAACAATATTAAATAACCAACCATAGGGTGTTCAGATTTATACCTTTGACGATAACCAGATCTGAAACACCTTAGTTCAACGAACGTCACGCTAGTTGACTCGTACATGAAAACCTGTAGCAAAACGTCACACATTTGCGCAGAGGAGAAAACGATCACCACGTTGGTGGTGATGCGACGACAACGGTGGTCCGGCGAACCAACGACGGCTGGTGGTGGTTGCGACGTCGACCGAAAGGAGAAGGGGCTCGAAAATTCTTTTGGTGGCTAATAATCTTGATTAGGTTTTTAGGGTTAAGTTAAGGTTGTATTTATAAACCTGTAACTTACACATTGGCCCCTGAGATATTAACAACTAATACCCCATAATAATTAACTGTTTAATTATTAACCTTTTCTATTTTACTAAATAATAATTAGTAAAATCTATTCTTTAAATATTTAACAGTTTAAACATTTTATCCCCGTAAATAATTAATTAATCAGATAATTAATTATCTCAATTTCCGATAAATATTTCTCTAAATATTTATTCACCATTTATTATTTTCGTCTTTCGTGAATAATATTTAACAATTAAATATTACATATTTGTTCGTTGCCTAAGGTGTAACTCTTTGGATCGTACCTTAATAATAACGTTGACTTAATTCAACGAACGTCACGCTAGTGGACTCGTACACGAAAACCTGCAGCAAAACATCACACGTTTGCGCAGAGGAGAAAACGATCACCACGGTGGTGGTGATGCGACGACAACGGTGGTCCGGCGCGCCGACGGCGGTTGGTGGTGGTTGCGACGTCGACCGAAAGGAGGGGGCTCGAAAATTCCTTTGGTGGCTAATAATCTTGATTAGGTTTTTAGGGTTAAGTTAAGGTTGTATTTATAAACCTGTAACTTACACACTGGCCCTGAGATATTAACAGCTAATACCCCATAATAATTAACTGTTTAATTATTAACCTTTTCTATTTTACTAAATAATAATTAGTAAAATCTATTCTTTAAATATTTAACAGTTTAAACATTTTATCCCCGTAAATAATTAATTAATCAGATAATTAATTATCTCAATTTCCGATAAATATTTCTCTAAATATTTCTTCACCATTTATTATTTCCGTCTTTTGTGAATAATATTTAACAATTAAATATTACATATTTGTTCGTCGCCTAAGGTGTAACTCTTTGTATCGTACCTTAATAGTAACGTTGACTTAATTGACGATCGGACATCATATATACAATACACATATGGCCGATAGTGGTGGTGGAAGGGAAGGTTATGGTGGTGGTAGGTGAGGGCCGCTATAGGAGAGAGAAAAAAGTGGTGGTGGTCGGCTGGTGGTGGCAATGGGTGGTGGTCGGCTGCTAGTGGTGGTGGCAGAGAAAATAGAGAGAGAGGGAGATGTGTTAATCTTTTATGTATATATTAATAATAAATAATTTAATTTTTATTTTTTTATTTTTATTATTAAAAAAAGACAAAAATAAATTTAATGAATTAATTATAAATAATTAAATCTTTATCTGTAAAATTAACCAAATACCCTTATGATTATATGTAAAATTATCAAAATGCCTTTATTTTTAACTGAAATATTTAACGAAGTTAGTATCCGGGAGCAAAATGATAACCTCAACTCCTCAAGAAGCGTTTTGATCATTTTCAAACTATTAAAGCAAAAGCGTTAAAAGTATTAAACTTCATAGAGAAAAACGAAGTTTACTCTTTTTAAAATATTCCAGTCAGAGCTATTCCACATCAAACCTCATCGAACGCAAAAAATATATGTATTCTATTACACATACCATTTTCATTCTGTTATACAAGTTTCATTAATTATTATTATATTTTTATTAGAATAATAATAATAATTATAATTGAAGATTTTGAAATGAGAAAAAGGACAAAATAGTGGTAGTGGCACAAAACAGATGCTTCCTCATCATCACTAGCAACAGTTGTGCAAATCACACACAGAACAAAAGGGGGATGTATTATTCCTTCAATTCTCTCACCAATTTCAAAATTTCATCACAATCATCCATGTTTTGAACCGACAAATTGGATCATCGAGTGCACAGATGCTTTGCAAATGGGGAAATCCGAGCCCCAATTGCCACTCAACCTCCGCCGACACCACCAGCAACAGCAGCAGAACCGTCACGAGTCGTCGTTCTTTGTTCAGTGTTTGAGTGGCTTCTCCAAAATTGCTCGTTTGTTCAGTTTCAAGTGCGTTTTCCTTTTGCTTCTTAGCGTTGCCGTCTCCCTCTCTGCGATCTTCTCGCTCCTCCATTTGCATCATGGACGGTCAGGGTTTGATGCGAAGGATTCGGTTAAGCACGGTGGTATGTGTGTGTGATTCCGTTGCTTTTAGGTTTTGTTAATTGTTTGTTTGGAGTTTTGATTTAGGTTTTACCATAGTTAGGGTTTTGTTATGTGTATTGTTGATATAATTGGTTGTTTGTGATAATTGGTAGTTTAGGGTTTGAATTTGGATGTTGATTATCAAAACACTGATTTAGGGTTTATGTGATTTTGATAATTGGGCATACGAGTTGACCTGAGTTCAGATTGTAGCCAAGTTTAATGATATTGGTCAGTTAAATTAGGGTTTTTTTAAGGGTAATTTTGGTTGATGATTTTCAAAATGAACTTAGGGTTTATAATTTGATGTGTTCTTTGTATTTCAAATATTAAAGCTAGTTCTTGAAATTTAAGAAGTTATTGCAAGTGAAGTTAGCTAATTAGGGTTCTTTGCCATGTTTGGATAAAAAAACTTATATTTGTAACATATTTATTGACCTCACATTCTCATAGTATACATCTTTTGTGGAAATTATTGATTATAGTGGTTGTAGGACTTACAATGAACCGATCATATTTGTTATAAATGATATCATGAACTAAATTTTGGATTCTTTTTACTTATTAAATTATTATCAAGATTATCAACTAATACAAGTCATAGTTACCGAATTCGCTCAGATATACGCGATCCCCGAATTGGATCGCGATGTACCAATTCGCATCGTACCAATTCGCTATGGTACGACGTTCCAAATCGATCAGGTTCGGCGATCCCTTTACCTCAAATTCATTGTACCAAATCCTAATTCCGATCGTTCCGCACGCTATCTAATTCACGATTTTGGTCTTGGAATTCGCTGGTTGGGAACAACGACTGCCAAAATTCACATATGATTTTTTAAAGGAATTTCTCTTTCATCAGTTATGATCTCTCTTTTAAAGGATAGAGTCTAGCAGCTTTTTAATAAAAATATTATTAAACTAATTTAATATATATCATTATTTGACAAATAATAGTTTTAATATTCGAGTGAATTCGGCATCCTTGATCAAAAATATAAATTGATTATAAATTTTACTATTATAATTGTTATGTTTATGTTTTTGTTTGTGTTTTCTTTTTCTATTTTGGATTTTGGATTAAATGGTATTTGAAGTTCTGCTTTGATTTGGAATTTGGCAAGTATTATATTGTATTTGAAGTTTGAACTTATGTTTCATTCGGGTACATCGAACCGAACTAAATGGTACACCGTACCGGTTCGTACCGAAATGAACCTACCCCCCTCCGTACCGAATACGTTAACTCTAGCGAATTGCGTACCCGAACCGCGTACCCGTACCGGAGCGAACCGCGTATTAGGTAACTATGATACAAGTGGTCATTTGGCATATTTGTATCACTTGGTGAATGGCAACATGCATTATGAGTTGATGTAGTTTACTTTCAACTATTCATTTGCCCTTCCAATTTGATTACTTTGGTTTCATAAAATGGCTTTTCCTGTTGTATACTACATGCCACAGTGTTGCTGTGGCTGTTAGAACTTCCGACATTTTTTAGCTGTTTTAAAAGTTTTTCCGGTCAGTTTGTTACTTTGGGGCCTTCGGGCTTGTTGAGATAGATGTAGTTTAGATTGAAAGGGCATGTGTTGTTTTGGTATTATACTGAGTTTTCCATATTTCATGTCTCAACATGTTAGTACCTTATCTATTTAGTGATTTTTTATGTCAAATGTATGCTTATAGTATTCTGTTATTATTTCAGCTACAGTGCAGGCATACTTCAGATTGGAAAAGCCCATTTCGTTTCTTATTCCTCAAATGACAAGACTAGAGTACGATATCAACGATGAAATAGGCGTCCCTGGTACACAGGTTTGTTACAAAAATAAATGTTAGGTTTTCATTTAGTGCATTAATTAGAGGCGCCAAAATGGCCTCGTCAGGCGGTCAGGTAATGGGTTGCCAGAACACCTTTTTGTCTTAATTTTATGATCTTTTTATAAATAATTAGTGTCAAATATGATTGCAAAGTTTATCACGTTTGAATTTTTTTGAACGGCAAACACGCACACCCCCCTAAAATATACTCCTAAAACCCACCTATGGCTCACTTTGTAGGACTTGAATCCGCACCACTTTGGTGGGGATACCAGGTGCCACTAGGCTAAGAGGCCATCGGCATTATCATATTTGAATAATATCATTTTTTGGTTAAAATGATTTAGGTGTTTATATGCTTACACTTTGGATGACAGGTTGCATTTCTCTAATAGCCATCCTTTAAAATTTACCCGTTTGACACATTAGTGATAAACCATAACCCGAATTGGCCCATGTATAACTAAATCGTTGTAGTTACATATGTTTTGAGTTGGAAAAACATACTAAAGCTTTTATTTATTTTTTAATTTTCCAGGTTGCTATCTTGTCATTGCACGAATCTGGTGCATCTAACTGGACCGATGTGGTGTTTGGTGTTCTTTCTAAACCTATGAATTCTCATATAAACTCTGTGTCTTTAAGTGTTTTGAGATCTTCATTAGTTGAGCTTTTTACTCAAAGTTCCAATCTGACACTGACCAAATCAATTTTTGGAACGCCATCTTCTTTTGAAATCCTTAAGTTTCCCGGTGGGATCACAATTATTCCTAAGCTATCTACTCCTGTTTGGATGCTACCACAAGTGCTCTTCAATTTCACTCTTCACAATTCTCTACGTGAAATAGAGGAAAATTTTCTTGAGTTAGAGGAGCAACTAAAATCAGGGTTGCATCTAATGCCTTATGAGGTATGTTTTTTGCTCAATTGTTTCTTATATTTATACAAAGGAACACCATGCTGCAACCATTTACCTTGGACCACATTAATTCATAACGGGTTAATTTTAAAGAAAAAAACATATTATACATTAGAGATGGCAAAATGGTGGGTCGAAACTGGATAGGTGATAGGTCAAAATGGGTAATTAACTAATTTTGTACAGTTTGAAAGGAAAACAAGTTCTATTCAAATATTATGTTGTTTTATTGAATAAAATGATTTAGAAGGATTAATTCATTAAATATGCACTTTTGTGACTTTTTATTTGTTCCTTTAAAAAAAAATTTATTAGCCATATGACCTGTCAGATATAAAGCATTACTCAAATATACTCATACATAAATGAGTTGAAATATTATCCATCATTAGTCCAACTTGATAAAAAGCTGTGTTTTTTAACCAATTTGACACCAGGAAACATTCTGGTTCTGATTGCTTATCTTTTATGTTGGAATACTCGTACGAACTAAATAAAAAATAGAAATTATTGATTGGGAATAAATAATTTTGTCCCTTTGAATGAAGTTAGTCCACTGTTAACTCATCCAGTGTCCTATAGTGCATTTGTCTTTTTGGTAGATAACACATTTATATATGTGCAAATGTTTCATGAATACCCTTCTTTTTACACAGAGTGTATTTGTGCAAGTGACAAACAAAGGCGGATCAACAAAACATCCACCAGTTACGGTCCAGGCATCGGTTGTGTCCGCCCTAGGGGGTCTCGATCCTCAAAGGCTGAAGGAATTAGCTCAGGAAATCAGAGGATCTCCACCTGCAAAGAATCTTGGACTAGATCACGCCATGTTTGGTAAAGTTAAGGAAATCAGTTTATCATCGTATCTCTATCATAGTCTAGATGCACCTACGCCTATACCTTCTCCTGCTCCGGCTCCATCACCTGATCAAATGGGACCCACCATCTCCCCATCTCCTGTCATCAGGCCTTACCGATCTTTACCTCCTAGTTCTCCACCTGCAATGGACCCATCTTGTGGTGGGTCCCCTAGTCCAAGTTATCATGCCCTTCCACCTCGTGCCCCCTCAAATCTTCCTCCTTTACCTGCTGTGTCCTATGGATCTAGTCCTCACCAAAAAAAGGGGCTTCAGAAAGGTTTGGCGCCTTCACCTCACTCTGTCTTACCATCCTCTTGTAAGCCTCTCTCTCTCTCTATATAAATATGTGTGTATCTTTTACAAATTGTATATATATATATATATAGGATCCGTGTTGTCAAATGCAATAGGCGCACTCAAGGCGCATAGGCACTGCCTCGGGCCTAGGCACTAGGCGCAAAAAAAGTGAGGGCCTGAGATAAAAAAGGCGCATATAGAGGGGAAAAAACAAAATATATATTATACATTGAAAACTAATACCACCCCACTAATATTAAAAAAAATTATTATAATTAGTACCAAAAGATAAAAGTAAAAGATAATCAAAAGTAATACCAAAATTTGAATACCATTTCTTGCTTATTTAAACTTCACTTTGTTATTCTGTAACCTTCAATGGTGTGCATATATATATAACAGATCGTTGATTTGGAATTAATTTGGTAGTCCCTATTTTTTCTAGGGCCAGCCGCCGGTGAAAGACTAAAAAATAGTCAAAAAAATTCAAAAAGAATTGAAATTAATTACTGGATTGCGCTTGAATGAATAAAGCCCACGCCTTGGTTGATTTGGCGCCTGACAAAAAGCCCTGGCCTAAGCTAGCCTTTGCAAAAAAAGCCCAGATCTGCTCCTTGGCTGCCTCCAGGCGTTATAGCTGCGCTGGGCCTTGAAAATGCGCCTAGAGGGCTTTTGACAACACAGTATGGGATAGATGTGGTTGGTGATTTAGATAACTTGTAGTTGTGAAAACTTATTTACCTGGCCATACTCAATAGTATAGGTTGTGGTGATTAAACTTAGGGGTGACTGGGTGAGCAAAAAACTGATAAATTGAACCGAAACCGAATTAACCGAACCCAATAAGAAACCAATGGTTTGGTTTAACCATTTTCAGAGAACCAAATTTTATGGGTTGGTTTCGTTTATGGGTTTTATAATAACCGAAAAAAGCAAACTGAATGTATGGATTAGTTTGTTTTATTTGAATGGTTTATAAATTTATGGATTATAATTTTTTTTTGAAAGCCAAGTAATATATAATGAATGGTAAAACCCAAAAATTCAGGCCCGGATGTGTATAATAAGTATGAAAGTTGTTAACAATTTAAGCCCAAAGTTCTAGCGTCAAATTCGTAATCCAAACAATTCAGACCCAAAACTGAAACGACCCATTTATGAAACTGAACTGAAGACCAAAACGGTTTTCTAAAACCAAAAATTTGATTTTGGTTCGGTTTGAGCCCAAAACCGATCCATGCACCCCCTAAATAAACATGCAGATGGTAATTTTGATACCTTTACTCCTGTATGGGTCAATTAAGTTTATTTTTCCATCTCTAATGCGTTAAACGGGTAATAAAAGTTAGCTTAAAGGAAACGGGTTAAATGGGTTTCAAGTCATCAAAATTATACTTTTAATAAACAAAACCTCCTAAATAACTTATTTAAGAAAGTTTGATGATTATTGAAATAATATGACACGGATCCCCTAATGTTGATATCCTCCATGGTTTTGCAGCTTCAGAACATGGTGATTTGTGGCGGATACTCTGTCCAGTGTTGTTCATCCTAATCACATTCCATATCCTATAATAGCATGCAGATATGGTGACTTACAGTTTTGCTATTAGTATGATAGATGCCAAGCTATACATACAGAGTCAACTTCGTCTATATATATACATAATATCGACACACACACACACAGCCTGAATGAAGAACAGTTGCAGGTCAAAGCCAAAATGTGGCAGGCCTAACCACAAATGTTTGACATCAATGTTCCCCAAGGGAAAGACTGACTTGTGTCCATGCATTGCAGTATTATCAAGGAGATCCAACTAGTTAAATTGTAATGTTATTTTATGGTTCTTTTTGAGCATCTGCATGCCTAGCACACTTTCTATAATCACAAACTCAATGAAAAACCTTTTTATGGTCATGAGATGTTTAACTTTTAAGCTGCGATTATGCCTGCAAAAGTGGGCGGGGTAATGGATTTGTGTTAGAATCAGGGGCGTCTCTACGGTACGAGCAACTAAAGTAAATGTTTGTCTTTTAGGTCCCTAAATTTAAGCGCTCAAAAAAAATTGAAAAACTACTTTAATATATATTTTAAGTTGGAAATATGTGATAACATTTTTTGTGTTTTAAAAGAGAAAGGAGAAAGAGAACAAAATAATTGAAGGTTTATTTATGGGGTTACTATAATAACATTTGGTTTAAACATTAATATTATATGTTGACATGAAATAAAATTACATTTTAAAAACTTTCGACTAAAATTAAAGAGCTCAATTTCAAAGTTCGCTTTAACCTCTAAAAAATAGTCACTTTGTTTCGGAAGAACGGTTCTGACCAAATATAGGTATGGTCAGAACGAGCCGTTAAAAAAACTTATTAAATTATATCACCATTAATGTTTGTATGTGTGTGTGTATATATATATATATATAGGGTTAGGTTCAAATGAGAACTCATAAATACCTGAGAACTCGCGAGAACTCGTCAAAAAACCAATTAAAACCATTTTTTTTGTTTTCACTATCTTTATTATTAAAATATAACATAAAAAATGATTTATCTCTTCAATTAATTCATCTCTTCTCTCTAAATATCTTTAAAAAAATTTATATACATGTGTAAATGGTAAACACTTACACATGTGTAAATGGTAAATTTACACAAGTGTATATATTTTTTTTAATATATGAAGTCATGTAAATTTACATATATAAATTCATTTTTTTATGTTGTATTCTAACAATAAAAATAGTAAAAAAAAAAAATGGTTTTGATTGGATTTTTGACGAGTTCTCATGAGTTCTCAAAATATTTAGGAGTTCTCAAATGATTCATTCCCTATATATATATATATATATATATATATATATATATATATGGAAGGGTTCAAATACTAACCAACTTTTTATGTGATAACCGTGCCAACCACTATAAAATAATCACATAATTTATAAATTATTTTTTCTTTTAATTGTTAAAATAATATTTAAGTATCTTGAATAAATATTTTGAACGTAAATACGGAAATGATGAGTCTTACGTATACGTACCAAATAATGTTACATATACGTGACACATAATGTTTACATATATGTAACATTAACATAATGATAATTGTTACCTATACGTAACACTATGTTTGAGAGTGGTTATCATGGTTATCACATAAATATTGGTTAGCATTTGAACCTCACCCTATATATATATATATATATATAGGGGAGGTATTAAATACAAAGGCCTTATTTCATACGAAGCGTACGAAGGGAAAGCAGCGCGCCGCGTGCCCGTGTGTTATTTTTAATTTTGAGTGAAAGGGATATTTTTGTCATTCTTACAGTTATTAATTATACATGCTTATAAAAAAAATCATGTCATTAAACGTGATTTCATAAAAAAACGTAAACTGAATTCAACTTACATATAAAAAGTCATGTCATTAAATTTTGTTTCTCGTTTCACGTTTGAAAAGCATGATTATAAGGAGAGGAATTGAATTCAACTTACGCGAAAATCACATGATTTCAATTTTAATTGAAAATCATGTATTTTTTAACCCACATATCAATTAGTAAACTAATAATCACCGATTAGCCCACATATCACGCGATCATCAATTGAAAATCACGCAAAAGTCATCAAACAGGGAAAATATATAGTTATAAAAAACACATTTCTTATTAAATCAATGAAGGGAATATTTCAAAGAAATAGGTTTAGAACCTTCCTGGTGTGTGTGGGTAACAAAGCAAACATTGAAATCACGTAAAAACTGAAATTACGCTTCATGGCGTGATTATGAAAAAACTCAAAAATTCCTGCCGCATATATAATAAAAAAACTTGATTTCACGTTTCAAAAAACTCACTTCACATATATGTAATAAAAAAATTCACTCTAAAATTTACTCTAAAACGTTTTTTGAATTACGTAATTTCATTAAACGTGATTTCAATCAATTTTTTCATTAAAGAGCGTACTTTAATTAAACGTGAAATGAAAAATTTACATTAATACCCTTTTTTACCTGGACGTTTCTTTTTTCAAGATATTTACGTTTATGCCACCGTGTTATCCCCTACCATAGATCATATTAATCAGACGGATGGGGGCCCTTCGTACGTTTTGGGGCCTTTGTACGATAACCGGCCCATATATATATATATATATATATATATATATATATATATATATATATATATATATATATATATATATATAGGGTATGGTTCAAATGCTAACCAAATTTTTATGTAATAACCATGATAACCAATTCCAACCAATCAAAATTTTTCTTTATTATTTTTTATTATTTACTTAAAAGGTTAATAAGGTAATTTTAACACCCTTTTAGTTTTGATATTTTTTTAAATCCCCGATTTCTCTCCTAATTTAAATTATCTGTTCCTTAATCTCATCTACGGTTGGCTCCCTCCTCTTTCGGCCACCTTTCCTTCACATTGAACAAGTGTCGCCGCCACTGCTAGACACGCCGGTATGATAACTACCGCCGGAAACCTTCACCGCCACCGATATGGTCGGAGGTCATGAAAACAGAAGATGAGGGTGATGAAGGAACGGTTGTAATGGCGGTGGTTTTTGAGGGGTTGCTGGTATTCATTCTAATATGGTACGGTGGTGGGGGTTTGCCTTAGGAAGATGCAATATTATATTTCATTAGTACCTTAAAATTAAATTATATTTCAATTCAAGTGGGATATTAAGAAATAACAAGTATGGATCTGAGTGTTATTTTAGATTTGATTATACACATGGGATTGATGTTGTCATTTTTTATTGGATTTGTTTCTTTATTTTTAACACATTTGAGAAGGACGTGTTATTGCTCACATTGAAGCCGGGGTTCGATGGTGCGTTTACGATGGGTTTGGTTTTGTTTCTTGATCAGATCAACGGCGATGAACATTCCAGGTTACCTTTTTCAGTACTAGTTACATATATGTAACACATGTGTTACATATATGTAACACAGATGGTACGTATATGTAACACGGTTGATACACATATGTAACATTGGTGTTATCAAGTTGTGGTCTGATACGTATATGTAACTCAGTAATTTATATCAATTTTCGAGTTCGGCTGTTTGTGTATGATTATTACACTTCTTGTTACGTATTCTTATACATATATGTATCAAACTGATGAATGTAGGTTTTTTTATTTGGATAGAATAGGAGTAGTTTTGATTTGTTTATATGCACTCAATACTATGATTGAGACTTTTTTTTATTTAGATGGAATAGTATGAGTGAGGAATCTATTGAGATTTCTATGAGATTTTGTTTTCACATTGCGTTACATATACGTACCACATAACTACGTATATGTAACAACTACTCGTTCATATTATTTAATTTTTTTCGTCTTTCTAGGTTATACGTAGATATTTTAAATTTTGATTTGTAAAAATGAATCCATGGAATTGAAAATTTGTTCATATGTTTTGATAGGAGAGAGAGATAAAGTATGAGATTTTTATGAGATCTTTTAATTACTAATTAATGGTTACTTAAATTAAGTTGTATCGTTTTACTCAATTTACCCTTTTCAATTAAATTTAAATGTTTTTTTCTCTTAATATTTACAAATTTCACATTAAATAAAATCAACCATTGATCAAACTCAATCAACGGTTGAGGTGTGGTTTTCATGGTTATCTTATAAAATTTGGTTAGCATTTGAACCCTACCCCCTATATATATATATATATATATATATATACGAGTGGATATAGCCTGCGCGTTGCAGCAGATGTTAAAATTTGTGGCACGGTATCAATCACAGGTGCATATTTCGGGTATTTGAAAAAAAAAAAACAGGCTGATTTTTAACAAAACCGGCTTTTTTCAAACTTGGTCAAACTCGGTTAGGTTAATAACCGGCTCGGGGGTCTAAAAACCTAGCCTCACAAAGACTTGGTTATGTTGGGAGTATATCATTTCTCCAAGATGGCTCATTTTCTTGCTTGTGCCCGAACGTATGACGCTAACCAGGTTGCTCGACTATTCTATTTAGAGATAATGGACCGTGAGATTAAACAACTCAAGCGAAGCCGTATTCCGATTGTCAAAGTTCGTTGGGAATCTAAACGTGGCCCAAAGTTCACTTGGGAACGTGATGATAAGATGAAGCTCAAATACCCACACCTCTTTCCTGATTCAGTAACTTCGACTAGTTGAATTTCGAGACGAAATTCCATCAACTAGAGGATATTTTAACATCTAGGGTTTTCTCATGCTTTGAATTGTGCAATAACATTATTTCAGTTTCAGTTCTAGATCATTTTCATTGTGTTATACTAATTATAAGTTGTGCATTCATTATGCAACATCACTATGATTTTATATAATAAAATATATCTACATATACATATATTTATTTCATTTAATTAAGGAATTAAATTGCATTATGATGCATATAAATAAATATGATTAGGTATAAATACATGACAAAGTATTTTTAATAAAACATTTATTTAGATTTCACTCTCTTATAAACATATAAGTATATATATATATATATATATATATATATATATATATATATGGGTTAATTAATCCTAAATATATATTTTACATATTATAAATCATGACAAAATATGTGTAAGTAACTCATATAAATAATTATTTAATTTTAAAAATATATATGTATGACAATTTATAAAAGATTTCAAACTTATAGTTTTAATTTTATAGATTTTATAAAACTAATTATATAAATACAAAAGATTTAAAGCAAATAAGTTTAGTTTAAACCCCCTTGAACCATTGAACCCCTTGAATGCATTGGACCCCTCAATTTGAAACTTTTATTCTAAATTTGGACCCCATAACCGTATGTTGACTTTGGAAAGTCAACAAGACCAAAATCACCATTGATTTCGATCCCAAACTCCCCAAGTTGTGCAATTAGCCGTGATCAATCACTTGTAAACCTTCATGCGACTGTTAGGATCGTTTATAACGAACGAATTACATCAACAATCAATGGAAATCGAGTCCAGCCCCGCACCTCACTCTCCTTCTTTTTGCGCGCGTGGAACCCGACTCCTTTGCCCCTTTGGTTTAAAACCATTCAAGCGACCCTTAAACCACTACCGGACCATTGCTCCAGTAGTTAGTTTGCTTGGTCTTTACCAAATAGACCCGAGTTCGAGTCCCGTGGTCAGTTTTTATTTTTAAAACATATTTTTAATCCAATTTTTCTTATAAAAAGTATTTTATAAAACTCCCAAGGCTCGGGAATATTTTATGAACCAAACTATTAACCTAACAAATACAAACAATTATTTAATCGTTTTAAAGATTTAAAAACTAATAATTTCTAATTAAAAATTTATATAATTATTTATTTAAAACCTCTACGAGTTATTTTTCTTACCCAATTATTTTGTACAACTTATGCTCTCTTTATTATTCTCATTTATATTGATTTACCATTGAAATTGAACAGTAACCTCACACTAGAGAGAATGCCCTTCAATTTGAGATTAATTACAAGAATGTCATCTTTCATTGTAAAAGAGAAAACAGGGATGATGGCAAAACGGTAATTATTATCAACTTCATCCCCAATTTATAAGTAGTAAAAGACAATAAACAATTTTTCTATTTAACTTTCTTAGCTTTAATAAATTTAATATTTGGTCCTTCAACTTTAATAAACCTTTTTCTGTAACTCAATTACATTAGGACCTATGTTTCGACGCCGTCGTAACGCGGGGTGGTTCGAGTTACTATACGTTTCGACGCCTCCGCAACGCGGGGCGGTAGAGTTAGTCTACGTTTTGACGCCTTTGTGACGCGGGGTGGTTCGAGTTACTATACGTTTCGCTGCCGCCGCAACGCGGGGCGGTTCGAGTTGCTGTACGTTTCGCCGCCGCCGCAACGCGAGGCGGGTAAATCCCCTAGTTTATTTTAATTAATGAAGAGTTAATTTCACTATTTAATTAATTGAAACAGTTTAACTTATTAACCGAATTATCTACATATTCAATTAAATATTATTTAAACACTTATTCGTTATTGTAAACAAAATTATTATTCATATATATATATATATAAACAAGTATTCAGTTTCCTATTAACAAACATAATCTTTACAACAAACAAATACACACTAATTCAACCAAGCCCAATTCCTTCATACATTAGTCTTTTGAGCGTATCATTGATACATATATATTATTCACACATAGGTTAACCTTGTGGTTAGCTAAACAACTTGCGCAACTACTCGTACTTGTGATTTTCGAGCTACATAATCCATTGTGAGTTTTAGGGGTGTTCATTTTACCCGAAACCCGAATACCGAACCCGACCCAAATTAACCCGAACCCGATTAATATGGAACCCGAACAACCCGAACCCGTTTAAGATGGAAACCGAACCCGAAGATAGTATTCGGTTTGGTAATTGGGTTAAAAAATGTTAATCGGGTTAACCCGATTAACCCGAATAATAATAAAAATGTATTTTATTATTAATAGTTATTTGTAATCTTAGCTCAGTATAAATCTAAACATTTTTAATGTTTATTTTATTTCACTTTTTTTTAATATATGATTGGAAACGGACGAGCGGACATGAAGGTGAAAATTAGAAGAGTGAACACTGTTAATGAGTTTATTGGTTGATACGATTTGTCATTTTTTTAGTTTATACGATTGGTTTATACACTTTGATTTTATGCTTATTTTATTTGATTTTTTTTAGTTAATATACGTGTTTAGTGCAAGGGTTTGAACGAAAAATCATATTGAGAGTGTTTTTATTTGACATTTTATGATTATTATTTAATAAATATCATGTTAAGTTAAATAATAAAGTATGCGTTGCAACTTGTATTTAGAAACCCGAATATCGATTAACCCGACCCGAATAAACCCGAAACCGAATAACCCAGAACCGATTAACCCGAATCTTATCTGGGTCGGTAAACGGGTAGGATTCTTATAACAAAAAACCCGAATAACCCGAACTGAATAACCCGAAACCCGATTAAAAAACCCGATGAACACCCCTAGTGAGTTTACATAGCCCCCTTTTCATTTTTACATATTTGGGGTGAAACATGATTACATTCAAACTATTTGCAACTGTTACAATTCAAACATTATGATCATGTGTGCAATTTGTGCCTTATGCTTAAACACTATTAGTGTAAACTACATTTTACATACTTTTGTGCATAGTGCAAGTTCAATCATTAACTCTGTACAAGCCGACGGTAAACAATGATAGATCTATTACATCTGACCAATCCACCCGGTTAGGGTGATTGTTGCCGACAACACTTAAGGATAACATTTAGTGTTATGCCTATCAGTCACAAGGTTTGATTGTGAGGCCCAGTTTTAACTATAGTGATTCTCCATAATTTCCTTATTAAAACATGTTTCATATGAATTGTATACAAACGACTGATTTCACTTGTTGTGTCAAAACCTATGTATGCTCACAAACTATTTTAGTTGACCCTGTTTTCATCATGTTTCAGGTGCTAATAATTGAGAGTCATGTTCAAGATGCTTCACATAGGATTTGCAGACCTAGTTAATCAATTAAATTTTGCTGAAGTACTTTATTTCTTGTTTGTCTTTGTTTTGATGGAACAATTGCTATGAAATTTGAATTTAAATGAAATATGAAACTTTAGTTTGATCATGTGCTTATGAACAGTTTACACGTCCGTCCGACGTATTTCGCTATCGGTTGGGGTGTGACAGATTGGTATCAGAGCCATGGTTATAGGGAATTAGGTTATTAGAAACCCATGACCTAGACTATAACCTTAAGACACCCATTTTATGCCATGCTACATACTACATGCTATGTGATGCCTTACTTGTTAGATTACTTGCTAGTACTTCTATCCTAAGTCTCTCATCCTTCTTACCCCTACTTATGTCATCATCACCTTCACATGTGGAACGTCATACTCATAGACACAAATCTATGAAAATTCTTAGACCCCGTCAAGGCCTTAAATCCTATTAATTAGCAAGGAACATGTGCAATCTGGAATAGTGACACATGTATTCTGGGTTTTCTGTTTAGGAAAGAATTTCGTATAAATCCAAATCAACCGAAGGACCCATATGCTTCCCGGGATGAGTGTTTACTTATAGGCTAAAGCATTTCTTCCCTAATATTATGTGAATCTAAATAACTTTGATATGTCATGGCATTCAAATGGTTATGTTACCAAATGAGTGCAATCCAATTATCTTTACATGATTCTTAATCCTAATCCTTTTCCCTTGTAGCATGCCTCCTTGTCGTGACAACAACATCAACAACAACAATGACCTTGTTGCACTCCTTACCCAGCTTGTGAATCAACTCACATAAGCAAACAACAACAACAATAATGGTGGTGCCAGTGGTAGTGCTAATGGTGGTGGTGGTGGTGGTGCCAACCCGCCCCAATGCACCTTCAAACACTTTAACTCATGCAACCCCATCAAGTTCTATGGTACCGAGGGAGCTACAGGTCTCCTTTAGTGGTTCGAAGGCATTGAAAATACTTTCCTCAACAGTGACTGCCCTGACAATCTTCGGGTGCGTTATGCTACGAGCGTCTTCCAAAAACGGGCGCTCACTTGGTGGAATGGTGAGAAGCGGACTCGAGGTGTTGACTTGGCAATGTCCTTGCCATGGGATGATGTGAGTTTACATAGCCCCTTTTTCATTTTTACATCTTTGGGGTGAAACATGATTACATTCAAACTATTTGTAACTGTTACAATTCAAACATTATGATCATGTGTGCAATTTGTGCCTTATGCTTGAACGCTATTAGCACAAACTACATTTTACATACGTTTATGCATAGTGCAAGTGAAATCATTAACTCTGTATAAGACGACGGTAAACAATGATAGATCTATTGCATCTGACCAATCCACCCGGTTGGGGTGATTGTTGCCGACAACACTTAAGGATAACATTTGGTGTTATGCCTATCAGTCACAAGGTTTGATTGTGCACCCCAGTTTTAACTATAGTGATTCTCCATAATTGCCTTATTAAAACATGTTTCATATGAGTTGTATACAAACTACGGATTTCACTTGTTGTGCAAAAACCTATGTATGCTCACCAACTATTTTAGTTGACCCTGTTTTCATCATGTTTCAGGTGCTAATAATTGAGAGTCATGTTCAAGATACTTCACATAGGATTTTTAGACTTAGTTAATCAATTAAATTTTGTTGAAGTAATTTATTTCTTGTTTGTCTTTGTTTTGATGGAACAATTGCTATGAAATTTGAATTTAAATGAAATATGAAACTTTAGTTTGATCATGTGCTTATGAACAGTCTACATGTCCGCCCCGACGTATTCTGCTGTCGGTTGGGGTGTGACAGTGAGGTTGCATGGTATCTCTAAATCGATCAAATCTTTGTTGGAATGTAGCGAAAGAAGAATCGCGAGTATACATATTGTGAGTGACGTCTCTTGGACCAGTGATGATACGTAGAGGATAGCTGATCAGGTGAGTTTCTAGAAGCCCACTTTTAAATGCTTTATAATGCTTTCGGGCTGGTATGCATATTTTGTGAAATGAATGTCTAAGAGTGTACGTTTGAAGTAACAAGTACGAAGTAAATGTTTTAGAAAGTTATGATATGAACGAATCTGCCATGATTTCCTTCAGGATTGGAATCGAAGTTATGTTACGAAAGGAAGCGAAGTATGTTACAATTGGCAACACCTTAATAGGGGCCTTTGTGGCTTGCCAACTGTTGTACAAATGGATGGTGATGACGGTCATCTCAGGGGTAACGTGACTCTAGAAGTTTGATGCTCGTTTACTCTACGAAGTTGACCTACTGGAAGTTCGATGCTCGTTTACTCTACGATGTCGACATGCTCGAAGTTTGATGCTCGTTTACTCTACGGAGTCGAACTGCTGGAAGTTTGATGCTCTTTTACTCCATGGAGTCGACCTGCCGGAAGTTTGATGCTCGTTTACTCTACGGAGTCGACCTGCTGGAAGTTTGATGCTCATTTACTCTACAGAGTCGACCTGCAGGAAGTTTGATGCTCGTTTACTCTACGGACTCGACCTGCAGGAAGTTTGATGCTCGTTTACTCTACGGAGTCGACATGTTGGAAGTTTGATGCTCGTTTACTCTACGAAGTCGACATGCTGGAAGTTTGATGCTCATTTACTCTACGAAGTCAACATGCTAGAAGTTTGATGCTCATTTACTCTATGGAGTCGACCTGCTGGATGTTTGATGCTTATTTACTCTACGGAGTCGACTTGTTGGAAGCTGGAATTGACGGTATATGGAATTGACGGTCACGAGAAGGTATGGATTCGACATATTCATTATATGTGAATGGTTTTATGTTTATAATATGTTTTGATATGATTTACGTATGATTTTACTAATGAGGTTAAATATCTTCATTTTGTTAAAATAGGGGTTTTGAAGCTAATGTTTTATGTAAAAACTAGAACTCACTCAGCAAAGCTGACTTTTAGTATGCATGATGTCGCAGGAACGGTCTATAAAAATATACCTAAATTAACCTAACCTAGACACTCTAGTTAAACTCTAGACTATCCTAAATACTATACCACAATGACATGCAAGTGTACCTATCGAGTGCAGTAAAGCCTAATGGAAGTCCGGATATCGAACCCACGAGACACTAGTCACAACTAACTAGACTCTGACTCAACTAACTAACTGAACTAAAATGGGGGAATTCTATGACCTAAGATTAACCTAATCAAAAGTAAATGAAAACCAATGTCAACTAACTATCAGACAAAAGATGCGCATGATATCACGAACGGAGAAAGCACTACCTAGGTAAGAATCCTATTTGTAAAACTCAGACTTCTCTCGGTTATGGTAACTATGATGGAACCGGGGTTCTAAAATATGACACTCTTAGACAACCTAGTGGATCCCTGATCATTCTCCGGGTGTGACCAGAAGGAAACTCTAAAGAATATATAACGCTCACCAGCTGGTTGGATTACCTTTCAGTCTCTCAAACGACACTAAAGTACCCTACAGATAGATCACCTTTCAGTCTCACTATCACAATACATTCAAAGAATTCAAGGGGTAATCTCAGAACACTCGACAAGACACAGACTAGCAAAGATACTAAAAAACCTAAGGAAACCAACTTTAAGAGCCTTTACAACTAGACACCTAACACCAAAGACTAACCGACTACCTCTCACCTTTCAGCTATCGAGATAGGAAGAACACTCAGCTCTAATGAACTCTCAATCAACGCTCCTATGGATTAGCTTTAGCAAAACCATAAACTAATCATAAACACACAGTAAGTGACCTAAATATGCAACTATAACTGAAAGACATTCAACAAGAAGCATACGGAACGATGTCAATCATAAATCAGTACTAAGCATGCATATACATCAGATCAATTGAACCAAGATTGTTTACAATAGAGTCAAACCATCAGTTATTACCAAAAACCAATAAAAATCCAAACTTTAACAAATATTTATCATAACCTAGGTAGCTACTAAGTGTTTAGCCAACAAACATGATCAAACACAGCAAATCAGTAGGAAAGAATAAGAACATAGTAGCAATCAAACCAATCAAACACACAATCAACAAATTCAATAACCGAACGATTAGTGTCTAACCAATACGATGTTAAAAGATCCAAACTTTGGCTTCCAAAAGCTTCTCTGCTCCCATAATCGATTGGGAACTTCCCTTTGATGGCTAAAAGTCGAACTCCCAAACAAATTGGCATTCAAAACATTAAATATTCAATTTTTAGGATTTTAGCCGTATTTTAGGATTTCCGTGTGACGCGAAAAATGGTATGGACCTCTTAGCGTGGCGCCAAGGACAAAACAGTCGGGCGCCTGATTTCCTGAATTCTGGGTCTTGGCGACACACGAACAACTGAGCCAAGATCTTATCGACACCCCAAGAACTTGGCGAAACGCGAACATCTGAGCCATGATCTTGGCGACACCCCAAGAACTAGAATTCCAGATTTTTATTTTATTTTTCATTATTTTCCTCGTGTGCTCGATTCCTTCAAGATTTTGCTTTGTTTTGCACATGAATACCTGTAAACACAACATAAACTAAGTACAAGCTATAAATGACCGAAGACGACTATAAAACTATGCCAAAAACGCTACAAATACATGAATAAAGATATGTGTTTTGCAATACATCAATGCACGTCCGGGTTAAGCATAGGAATGGAGGATGCATGGATGCTTGGCTAGCGATGTGGAGTTACCCGGTCATCGGGGATATCTGGAATCCGGTTATGTTTTGTTTTATGGTTATGTTTATGTAAATAAATTTTTTTAATTGACTCGGTTGATAATACTATGTAATGGTTTATGTTTCTATGCGTGAATGAGATTTTAAGTTTAAAAACTATTTGTGAATGAGTAAATCCAACGCGTGAGGCCTCCTGGGTTTGGCGCCTTACAAGTTGGTTCTAGAGAAAAAGTTTGAGAGATTCAGACACCCCCGATATCTGGACTTAACTAAGAATGGGACCAAGTAACGAATGCCAGTACGGGTAACTCAAGCCAAAACATCAGACATGAATTTAGTAAGTATAGTTCTCCCTTAGAAAGTTTGAGACTAGGATAAGGGTTTTGATGAAATCATAAAGCTGATCAAATAGAAAACAAGAGGTAATGTAATGGTTAATTGTAGATGACCATTATATATTAACATCTTACAATACTTGTTGTGTTATATTTATTAACTAGCATGAAGACATTAGATTCTTTGTTCTTATAGGAAGATATGGCAGGATGACAAGGCGGAATGCGTGGTGGGGGTCGTACCGGACATTTCGGTAGGACACTAGTTAACTAGAGACAGAACGAGGAGGAAAGCGTCCATACTAGCCCTGAGGTTAGCCATCATGAAACTGAAAGGACCCCGGTGATCGACCAACAATTTACCTTTGAGTAAGAGGTGAAAGTGGCTTTGGCGCAGGAATGTGCCGAACTGATGAAAGCCTCCCTGCCTAAAATATTAGCTGAGGCCATGAAGAGTGCTAGTGGATCGGCTGGAACGAACCCGACAACTGATGCACGAGTCATCGTGTCAAACGACGCACCGCCTGCTCACGGTTGCGACTACAAGTCCTTTCGGGCTTGCGACCCGCCAATACAGAATGTTAAAAAGGACGCGGTGGCTACATTTGACTGGGTGATCCATATGGAAGTATCCACCTCGGTGAGTGTCGGGTGGATCACGTGGTTAAATTTATTGCGAACTTATTGAGGGAGGAGGATTCCCACTGTTGGGAAAGGGGTGAGACAGGCGAGTAATAAAGAATTTCTGCCTGAGAAATGAAATTGAAAAGGCGGAAAAGGATTTTCTGGGGCTGAAGACAGATGACGAATCGACAGTACACCACAAGGTACAACGAGTTGGAGTGTCTGGTGCCACATCTAATCACCATCGATGAGAGGAGGATTTCTTGTTACGTCTAGGGGCTACCCGCCAAGGTTCGTGATAGTGTGTTTTATATGTAGATAAAAATATAAATATATATATCCTTGGCAACGACACCAAAAACTTGATGGCATAGTTTTAGTAATAAATATATTTTATTTGGAGCTACACAAAATCAGGTTTTAAATCTATAAATTAAAATGATAATTACTTCAACTAAATACACACACAATAGGCAAGTGTACCTATAGCAGCGTAGTAAAGTATGGGTAAGAACCAAGTATCGAACCATGAACACGGATCCCGTACTCAACCCTCACTATTGTCTGACTAGGATAATAAGTTATAAAATGGGTTTTGTTTTAAAAGGAAAATAAACAGATAAGAAATGTAATTAGAAAGGTTATCTCATTTAAGACGTTACTCTAGTTGTTATCCCTTGTTAATTAATGTTATATTTAAAGTAAGGTTGGTCATAGTTACTAGTACTAACCCTTTCGATAGGGGAGTTAGCATTTCGTAACGGAACAGTGGATACGGTCGGCCAACTGTTCCTTAATGAATATAACGGACCCTAAACAAGGTCTCAAGTCCGTCGGTATCTCACAATTCCTTATTCGGACTAATATTATCCCTGTGACTGACGTACGTCATGTCTTGTAACTTCCTTTGGAAAGTCGGAATGCGCAACTCCCTCCAGAGCTACTTTATGAACGCTCGGAGCTAACAAATTATGTTCTTAAATAGTTGTCTTTACTTATAATATTATTTTAAATAAATAGGACTTTCATTCTCAAGATCAAACCCCATGGCTCCCGCTAGAAGTCCTCTGCAAGCCGACACAAGAGAAGTAAAGAAATACCGACACAAACCGTCCGGTCTGGTTAGGGCTCAAACGACTTGCTGAATACCCAAACCTCCAATCAACCCATAATATTAAATATATATTAACTGGCCGTGCTAGCACCAAGATTTGTATATAGACCGTACAAACTCGAATAAGCTTCCCAAACAAGAAGTCTTGCTTAAGTAACTCACAAGATTTAAGGTTATTAGATTGGTTTAAAGATCACTTATTCTTGTCTTTTTAAGATAAATCTGAGTAAAGACTTTAAAAACATAACATACTAAAAATACTTCATTAATTAATTAAAGTTCAACCAACTCGAGCAACACAAGAGAACTAGCCATGAATGACCATACAAGTGACTCCACTAACCCTTAGATAATGTGTGGAAGTGTTCCAACACCAAGGGAGAGTGGGTATAGGTTGTCTCTTGCTTGCTTGAACAAGAAGAATCATTTCGTATTACAAGATTAAAAACATAAAATAAACAAAGGAAAAGCTAAAACGGACCAAAACCGAGGGAGTTCCGGCTCAGCAGATCTCTAGGGCCTTGATGTCGTCGAGACGGTCTATATAAAACTCTACTAAACCTAACCTATACTCCTAAGTAATAAATGGAAAACCTATGAACTAGACCGCACTGACAGGCAAGTGTTCCTATCGAGTGTAGCACAACTTAATGGTAAACTGGAATATCGAACCCTAGAGACACTACGAATAACAAAACTAGACTCTGACTCGGACTAAAGATTGATTTGGTTTGGGGGGTTTACTACACTAAAGATTAACTAATGAATGAAATAAACTAAGATCGACTCAACTATCAAGAACAAGAACTAAGATGAAATCAGACGATGGGAAGAATACTACCTAGGTCGGAATCCTACTCGCAAATCACAACTTCTACCAGTTCTAGAAACAATGGTGGATCTGGGTTTCTAAAGATGACAACTAAAGACTACCTAGTGGATCCCTAATCACTCTCAGGGTGTCACCAACTAAGCTACCTAAAGTGTACTCAACTCACCAGATGGTTAGATCACCTCTCAGGTACTTCCAACAATGATAAAGTACCCACAGGACAGATTACCTCTCAGTCTCACTGCCCTCAATACATCAAAGATGCATGGGGTAATCCCAAGATAACAACTATGACACGAATAGAAACAATCACTAGACACCTAATACCGGCTTCCTCTCAGACAGCTGACACTCGGATTCCTAATGACGAAGACTAAGCGACTAATTCTCACCTCTCGGATATTGAACTAGGATACACACTCAACTCTAATCAGTAATCAATCACAATCCTTATGGTCACTACGTCTAGCAAACCATTCACAATCACAAACCCTAAGATCTATGACATAGACACGCAGATCAAACTGGCAGACAACCACAATCAACGTAGGGAGTTATAATCAACCACACAATCAGACATGAGCATACATATTCATCACAATTATTAACTCCAAGATTGCTTACAAAATCATTAGTCCATTCAAAATAACCAAAACCGATAAAAACTGAACTTTAGCAAGTATTCATCAATTGACCTAGGCAATATTATAGTTTTAGCCTAGGATCATGTTTAAACAACCAAAAACAGAAGTGAAAACAAGATTCATGGTTTCAAACAATCAAATCAAAGATAAAGATTCAAACTTGCAAACCCGAAACGCTTAAACAACGAACCCGGATCTCAAAGCCTTTACCTTTTCACTCCAATCAGCCATGTATGCTCCAAAAATCGCCCTAATGCTCTCTCTGGATGGCTAAAGATCCAACTCTTTGAATAATGGGATTCTAATTCTATTAAAGATGGATTTTAGGGGTTTTCACGATTTAGAGGTCTCTCGCGTACCGCGAAAGAAACAATCCTAAAATAGTCGCGGCTGGTTTCCGAGTTCCTAGCGTACCGCGAGTCTTCTCTTTCTCTTCTCTCGTGTACCGCGAGATCTTGATTTTCAACATTTTTAACTTTAATATCCCGGCTTCACTTTCTTGCTCGATTTCTTCACGTATTCACTTGTAATTCATACGAGCACCTGCAAACAAGACATAGACTCAATAAGTATACAAAAACGACTCAAAACAAACACAAAAGTAACTAAAGACGCACAAAACACTAGGAATAAAGATGTGTGCTTTGCACTACATCATGCCTTCCCAACCCTTGGTAATGGACACCTAAATGCTTGGAATGAGCTTGTTATTTATAGGCAAAGATTTGGCAATGCACGACCGTGCATTGGATTGCACAGGCGTGCAAAGTACCCTTTTCTTGCACGTGGGGAACCTTGACAGCTTTAGGAGGTACAGGGAGGCAAAACCCAAATGCACGGCCGTGCATTGGGATGCACGCCCATGCATTGGGCACTTTTGCTCCCGTTGACTTTTTGACTTCCTGCGTCCGATTTCGTTCAATTGGCCCCTGAATGCTGATTTTACCTTGATTTTGAGTGTTTTCTTCATGTTTTCGCAAATCTGGGTCAATTATCCTATTGGATTATGCATCAATTATTATCATATTGTCTCTAATTGTTATGATTTCGGGGAGAATTATGCATGCAAAACATGTATAATTTACGTCATATCAGTTCGCACGTTTGTAAAGGTGAACACCCCTCGGACATTCGATTCAGTGGTGGAGTTGAGTAGTGTCGTGTATGACGACCTGTCACTTGACGATGCGGTTATTGAGGAGTCTAAGAAGAAGTTAAGCGGATATGGGAAGCAAGCTAGTGAGTATTTGGCTGGGCATAATGAGAAATGGATAGAAAGAGAAACCGACGAGGTGTGCAGAAAGTGTGGGAAGCAGCATGGAGGTGAATGTAGGTTAGGGTCAAATTTATGTTTCAAATGTGGCAAGGCCGGGCACTACTTCTGTGACTGCCCGAAAGCGTACAAGTGTTATAACTGTGGGGAGACAGGACATTTGGGCAAGGAATGTAGGACGGCAAAGAGTGGAGGATCTGGGAGCGGAAATGTTACAGAAATGGGAGATGAGAAAGCTCACACAAGGACAGGAGCCTACCAGATAACTCAAAAGGAAGCCAGGGAGGCACCAATAATGCGTCAGATACTTTCTAATTAGAGATGTTTATGCTACAATTCCTTTTTATTTCAACAAGGTATAGTTGCCTTTGCGTTTTGTAATCTGATTCACTGTTAGAATAAAAAACTAGCATTGGCGCAATAATATCCTGATATAGTACAACAAATTATTAAAATGCCTGAAATATTGACCAATTAGAACTATAGAATCTTAGCCCGCTAGATATGTCTTTCCTCATCATCGAAGGAATTGGTAGTAGTCTCGAAAGAAGTTGTTTTCCGTATAGTGAGGTACAATTCTTAAGAATAATTGAGCAGTAACGGGAACATATCACCATGGATGCTCATGACCAAGCCACCCCGTATAGCTAAAGGTTATGCCACCATTTATGCGATCGTGGAGCGGTTGACGAGAAGCGCTCACTCCCTACCAATGCGAGAAGACATTAACTCCAAAGGATTTCCGAGGTGATTCCACCTAGACAACATATGGATCGTGAAGGGACACGCGGTTCACTCATTGACGATGAGACGAACGATGAACTAAATTGCATCGAACAATCAGTGACCAACCTGGATGAGGAGAGGAAAGACTTCAGAGCAAGAGACCCGATAGATTGGAGTACACTGGGGACATGTAAAAGGTTTCGAGGATGAAACATTTGTAAAGAGGGTAGACTTGTAACATCCGAAAATTTATCGGGTTTTCGGTATGGAATAGCAAGCTAAAAATAAGTGAACAAGGGCGGGCCGAGATTGGGCCCAAGCAATTGGGCTTAGAGTGAGGGGGAGGAGCCCTCACAAACCCTAGCCACCCTACCTTCCTCCTCATTCATCTTCTCCACCCTCACACTTTTAGAGAGAGAAAACGTCAAAGGCTCCATCCAAGCCCTCAACTTGCTCTCAAATCGTTGTTGGATCGTTGCTGGAGTATAGAGAAAGAAGAATCATGAGAATACATATTGTGAGTGACGTCTCTTAGACCAGTGAAGGTACGTAGAGGATAGCTAATCAGGTGAGTTTCTAGAAGCCCACTTTTAAATGCTTTATAATGTTTTCGGGCTGGTGTGCATATTATGTGAAATGAATGTTTACGAAAGGATGTTTACAAATGAATGTTTACGAAATGATGCTTATAAATGATGTTTACGAAATGATGTTTCCGAAGGGATGTTTACAATTTTTTCTGTAATGAAAGTCTATGAGTGTATGTTTATAAAATGATTTATCAAATAAGTTTATGAAGTTATTTAATGAATGAACGAATGCTTTAATTGAAGTTTGAGGTAAGAAGTAAATGTTTTAGAATGTTATGAGATGAACGACTCTGCCATGATTTCCTTTGGGAATGGAAGCGAAGCTATCTTACGAAAGGAAGCGAAGTATGTTATGATTGGAAACGCCTTAATAGGGCCTTTGTTGCTGGCCAACTGTTGTACAACTGGATGGCGACGATGGTCATCTCAGGATTAACATGACTCTGGATGTTTGATGCTCGTTTACTCTATGAAGTCGACCTGCTGGAAGTTTGATGCTCGTTTTGAAACACCCCACTTATCTTACTATTATTTTATCAGAGTTTAATGTGAAAAACGGTCCCAGTTTGACAAAAACCTTGTCAAAATTGGCTAAAGTATATTTTTCATTTATAATATTGTTTTAAATAAGATTATATGATTACATCATACTATATAGTGATTTTTCAACTCCGATTCTTCCGTCCTCAGGAAACTTCATTCCACGTGCTTCTTTCCTACAGTGTTTAGAAGGCGTTTTTGAATTAGCTTTTGCTAAGTAAGTACACTGCATCTTTTCATTTCATTATGAACCCTTTAGGTTCTTATTATTGTTCAAGTTTTTCAGGCTCTCGACGCCCTCGTGACCATCTCCGGACGTACCTCCGGTCACATCATTCGTATATTTTATGGGTGTGCTAACCCCCTCACAACCATCTTAGGCCGTACCTCCGGTCCGAGTATTGGCCAGGTTCTTATACTCGTCAATATAGACCCCTTGCATTTGTCACGAAGACTCATTCATTCCTCAGCCCCGTAGGCTTGGAATCTTTTCCTCCTCAGCCCTGAAGGCTTGGAGTCCCTTTTTCCTCAGCCCCGAAGGCTTGGAATCTTTTTAGTTTTCTTCTTTATTATTGAGATCCACCTTACAGGCCGGGTATCTCATTTAATTTGGGACCTTGAGTATCTTAGACTCACAGCCTCACAAATGTATCAAGCATTTGTTTTCATTTCTTGTATATGCTTGATTTATTTCCCAACCAGTCCTTACCTTAAAAATTCGTAACGGTTTCTCCACGATGCATTAAAAGGGTTATATATAGAAAGTACCAGTGGCGTATCCACCACTCCTTTAACATTTCGTTATTACTCCGTTATTCCATTTTAGGGTTTTGACTCATTCCATCATACTCATTCATACTTGCACGTATCATCATGCATTCACGTATTCATATTCATCATGCATCACATATTCCATGTATTCATGGATTCAATTTCATCATATCTTCATACTCGTCATATATTGTAAACTGGGGTGATTATCCTTCCAGAGCAGTACCTCCAACACAGATGTTCCCATGAAAGAGTGACGGGTCTAGAAGAGATTTATACACCACCCTTTTCTTAGTCAGAACATTCCGTTTGTCAGATAACTACATATCGGCCAGACTACTCCATTATTCCTGTTTAGTGTTTAGACTAATCTGTCATTATCTCGTACCCTCGTCATATTTATAGCACATAACACATAACACACAACATTTAATCATATAATTCACATAATAGTGTCTAGGGTACGGGTCCAGTGTACTTACTTTATCCTTGGATAGTTCCTAAGTTCGTTCCTCGCTTAGACGCTTCTCTGAACTTGAACGGTACTTGCAGCATACCGCACTCGTACTTAAACGTGTCGCACCAGGTCTCTTGCTCTTGCTCCTTCTAAAATTCGTGTGTGAGTTTGTGATGATTCCAAATGAACCACCAACTCCAACTATTTATAGGCTGGCTCCTGGGTCCATGACGGACCGTTACCAACGATGACGGTCCATCACCATTTTCTTGGTGACTACGCACTTGGCGGCCATGTAACGGACCGTTATACTTTCATGACGGTCCGTCATGACCCGTAACGAACCGTTACCCATTATGACATTCCGTCAAAGGGTTTACACGCGTTAAATCAGAATGATGAGTCACAGGACACGCGTCGCTCTCTGGTCAAGCCCTTGCTCAACCCGTAACGGATCGTTACCATCTCGTGACGGTCCGTCACGGCTCGTAATAGACCGTTATCGTCCATGACGGTCTGTTATGGCTCGAAACTTCAAATTTTCATTTTAAACCTTGGACTTTTTCTTTGCTTGTTTTATTTTTTCGTTCTTGTTTCTTGTGCCGTTAGATTTTGGGATGTTACAATTCTCTCCCCCTTAAATTAGGTTTCGTCCTCGAAACCTGTTAATCCTTAAATAATTGAGGATAAGTTTTCCTCATTTCTTCCTCGCTTTCCTAGGTCATTTCTTACCCTTTTCTGTGTTTCCATTGAACTAACACTTGTTTGATTGTTTTGTGACATAGCTGCTTTTCCTTTGTGTCTAGAATCTTGATAGGTTCTTCAACATAGGTTTGTTTATCATCAACTTCTATCTCTTTTAGAGGGATATGAGCAGTTTTGTCTGCCAAACACTTTCTTAAATAAGATACGTGGAACGTATTGTGTATCTTATTCAATTCTTTAGGTAGCTCTAATTGATAGGCTACTTTTCCGACTCGTTTGAGGATTCTAAAAGGACCAATGAATCATGGACTCAATTTTTCACGTTTCTTGAATCTGATTAGACCTTTCCATTGAGATACCTTTAACAAATCGTAATCTCCCTCTTGGAATTCTATTGGTCTATGTCTTTTATCTGCATATGACTTTTGTCTATATTGTGCAGCTTTCAAACGTGTCTTGATCAAGTCTAGCTTTTATGATGTGGCTTGAACTATTTCTTTGCTGCCCAACTCTTTCTGGCCAACTTTACCCCAACATACAGGAGTCCTACATCTTCTACCATATAGCATCTCGTATGGTGGCATACCAATACTGGAATGGTAGCTATTATTGTACGAGAATTCTGCTAACGTTAAATGATTATTCCAACTTCCACTGAAATCAATTATACAAGCATGCAGCATATCTTCAAGGGTTTGTATTGTCTTCTCACTTTGACCGTCAGTTTGAGGATGATATGTTGTGCTGATTAATAATCTAGTTCCCATCTCTTCGTGGAACTTCTTCCAGAAACGTGAAGTGAAACGAGTATCTCGATCAGAGACAATCGAGACTGGCACTCCATGTCTTGAAACGATTTCTTTAATGAACAGATCAGTTAACTTTTCTGAAGAGTATGTCTCACGTATTGCTAGAAAATGTGCACTCTTAGTTAGCCGGTCTACAACCACCCAAATGGTATCATAACCCCTCAAATGGTATCATAACCCCTAGCTGTTTTTGGTAGCTTGGTTATGAAATCCATAATGAGATGTTCCCACTTTCATTCTGGGATTTCTAATGGTTGCAATCTCTCATACGGTTTCTTTTTTCTGCTTTAACTTGTAAACAAGTCAAGCATTTAGCCACATATTTCATGACATCAAATTTCATTCCGGGTCACCAATAATCTTTGCGCATATCTTGGTACATTTTTGTAGTACCCGAATGAATAGAATATCTATATTTATGAGCTTCATCGAGAATCCTAAGTCTAAACTCACCTGATCATGGTATCCATATACGACCAAATCGAGTCTTGACTTTATACTCATTTTCTTCAAGAAATTTCTCCTGACCAGTCATTCTTTCTTTCTTAACATTCTCACTTTTTAATGCTTCAATTTGTGTGTCTCGAAGTTGGCTCATGAAATCAGTAGTTATCACTAACTTATATGATTTCACTCGAATCGGATGATGCTCTTCCTTGCGGCTTAGAGCGTCGGCTACCACATTAGCCTTTCCGGGATGATTCAAGATCTCATAATCATAATCCTTGACCAGTTTTAACCATCGTCTTTGTCTCATGTTTAAGTCCTTCTGGTCAAAGAAATACTTAAGACTTTTGTGGTCGGTGTAGATCGTACACTTCGTTCCGTACAGGTAATGCCTCCAGATTCTTTGTGTGAACACCAACGCATCTAATTCCAGATTACGGGTTGGATAGTTTGCTTCACGTGTCTTTAGCTGTCGAGAGGCATAGGCTATCACCTTTCCTCTTTTCATCAGAACACATCGTAACCTAAGCTTTGAGGCATCAGAGTATACCACAAAGTCTTCTATTCCTTCTGGCAATGCCATAACCGGAGCTTGTGTCAACCTTTCTTTCAAAGTATGGAATGCCTTCTCTTGTACCACATTCCATTCGTATTTCGAGTTAGCTTAGTTAATGGGGTGGCTATTATAGAAAAGTCTTGGATGAATCTTCTATAATAGCCAGTTAATCCCAAGAAACTTCTAACTTCTGATGGGTTCTTAGGTGGAGACCATTTCATTACAGCCTCTACCTTTGCTGGGTCTACCGAGATGCCTTCTGCATTTACAACATGGCACAGAAATTGAACTTCTCTCAACCAGAATGCACACTTTGAGAAATTTGCGTACAATTTCTCTCTTCCTAAAGTACTAAGTACTTCATGAAGATGTTGTGCATGTTCTTCTTCACTTTTTGAGTAAATCAAAATGTCATCAATGAAGACAATAACGAATTTGTCCAACACTGGCCGGCATACTCTATTTATGAGGTCCATGAAGACTGCCGGAGCATTCGTCACTCCAAAGGCATCACTATAAATTCATAGTGTCCATAACTAGTTCTGAAGGCTGTCTTAGGCACATCCTCCTCCCGTACCTTGACTTGATGATAACCGGATCTTAAGTCAATTTTTGAAAACCAACTTGATCCTTGCAGTTGATCAAACAGATCATCAATTCTAGGTAAAGGATACATATTCTTGATAGTTAGTTCGTTCAATTTACGGTAGTCTATACATATCATCATACTACCGTCTTTCTTCTTCACGAACAGAATTGGTGCACCACATGGGGATACACTAGGGCATATAAATCCCTTGTCTAACAACTCTTGCAGTTGTGACATTAATTCCTTCATCTCAGTCGGTGCTAACCGGTACGGAGCCTTAGCTATCTGTTTAGCTTCAGGGATTAAATCGAATTTGAATTCAATTTCTCTTTCAGGTGGGGCACTTGGAAGATCGTCTGGGAAAACTTCTGGTATTCTTTCACTACTGGAACTTGATCCAGTTCTTCCCTTTCATCTTTACATCAGCTACATAGGCTAAGAAGGCTTAATGACCGTGTCTCACGTAGCTACTTATCTTAGCCATCGTACATAGCGTGATATAGTTCCGTAATTCACCAATGACACTAACTTCCTTTCCGGTAGGCGTCATGAATCGTACAATCTTTTGATTGCATATAATTGTTGCAGCATACGAAGATAACTAGTCCATTACAATGATCACTTCGAATTCTTGAATTGGCATCGGGATTAAGTCGACGAGATATTCTTCTCCTTCTATCAGTAGTCCGCAATCTCGGCATATTTCAGTTACTACACGGTTTCGATCACTCGCGATTTCAACCTCTAATGCCTTAGCCAACTTACTTTTATTGAAGTTTCTAGTGTTTGCATATTTTAATGAAATAAATGATCAACTAGCTCCAGTATCGAATAAAACACAAGCAGGTAGGGAATTCAAAAGGAATGTACCTGATACAACGTAAGGAACATCTTTCGCTTCCTCTGTAGTTATCTGAAAAGCACTACCTCTTGGCTTCAGAGCCCCGATTCTCTTAACTTCATTCTCTGCTACTCTTGACCTTTCTCCGGTCTTCTCCGTCTGAGATTTTAGCTCGGGACATTCCCTACTAAAATGCCCTGGCTTATAACAGTTGTAGCACAATCTGGTTCCACTCATACATTACAATGCAGTGTGCCCTGCTTTCCCACACTTATTGCAAGTCACAGACTTGAATCGGCACTCTCTCGGGTGCCGTCTTCCACAGGTCTTGCAATCGTGTACACATTTCCTTTGGGAGGAACCACCTCCAGGTTTATTAAACTTAAATTTCTTAAGAGGCATAGGAGAAGAATAACTCTCTCCTTTCCTCTTTCCACCCCTTTTAGTCTGCCTTTTGAGCTCTGTCTCACGTTCCTGAGTCTAATCAATCATCTCCTCCAAGTTTGCACACTTGGACGGATGGATAAACTCTCAAATCTCTGCTTTCAAAACTAGATGGTATCTCGTCATCCACATCTCAGGGGTTGTTAACAAGGCCGGACAGAATCGGGCCTTGTCAAAAATGATCCATGTGATCTCATCCACAGTCTCCGTTGTTTGACGGAGTTGAAGAAACTTCTCAGTAATTCTTTCAATTGTCGCTCGAGGGTTGATGCGCGCTATTTTATATATATATTTCATGCGTATTGAACCCTCGTTTTTATTCATTTTATTTATAAATGAACTTGAATCGGTGCTTAATTAGTTTATATATTAATTTTGTAGGTCGTAAATGAAAACGAGCTCAAACGAAAAATTTAGAGAGGCTAAAGTTGGACATCGAAGAATTGCAGAGATTACAATAATTTTGAGCCAGATAATTAATTAATGAACCGCATTAGAACTCAATTGAATTGAGTGGGCTAGGTCATCAAATAAAAAGAAAATAATAAATATAAAAAAGGGAATTGCCGTGAAGATTTAGAGGAGAGGAGCCGTCAACGAACATAAGGATTACGGCAGAATTGGAATTGCACGCATCACGAGAAAAAAATCAAAAGGAGTTATACGGAAAGTGGAAGTTTGGAGTTGGTGCTGTTTGTGTTCAACGAAGAAATAAAATATAAAAGGTCAAAGCACCTCTAATAATATTCAAGAGAATTTTGGCGGCTGTCTTGAGATTACAATCGAAGAAACAAAGAAAAGAACATAACAGAAGCCTAGGAACATAAATCTCGAAAAGAACACATACATGTCATTTATTCAAGGAGGACACTAACAACTGGCACAAAACATTCGTTGTTTATCGGTTTGATTTTATTGTTTTTATTATAAATTAAGTTTCTGAACTAGTTTATTTTTTGGATTGTGTTTTTCTCATGATTGACTAAACTTGTTTACTATTTAGATTAGGATGATTATTGACGTTGTTTGATTGTTTTTCGGTTTTTAATTACTCGTATGACGAGTGCTATTGTCAAAGGTTACTGTTTTATTGATTATGAATGTGTATGAATGCTGTGTTTTTTTAATATCTTACATGAACTTGTTCCGGTTGTCATCTTGTACGTTGCCTTTGTGTGTTTCGAGTAGGGTTTCGAGTTTTGGGTCATTTACTTAGTGTTTTTGGTCTAAACGATTCGATCGGTCATAGGAGCAGTTGTGTGGGTCTTTATAAATCAGTGTTTTACCAACCTTGAGTCTGAGAGGAGATAGATTGTCAGGTTGTCTCTTGGTTTTGGAGATTTGGGTAGCAATTGAACGAGAGAGAGTTGTCCAGGTTACCTTTATCACTTGCAATTTCGTGTCATAGTCGGTATTTTAGTGCTTACTCCTTGCCCTTAGGTCTGTTTAGGATAGTCTCTAGGTATAGTAACGATTGAGACTGAGAGGTGAAGCTGTTTTCGAGTACTTGGTGTTCTAGGGAGTGATGAGACTGAGAGAAGATCCACTTTCTTACCGGTGAGCTTATCTTGACCCTTAGTATAGTTGGGGGGTGTAGGTGAGTCTGAGAGGAGATCCTACGTGTCTTAGCGATTCTTGGGTTAGTCTATCTTTAGAGTCGGTGTCGTACGATTAGTTGTCCCGAAATCAGTTGAGTCAGTCAATAGGATTTCTGGTCTAGGTGGTATTTATCTTATATCTAGTTCTCCTTCGTATTCTAGTTCGTTTGGTCTTCTTGGTGTTCACCTTTGTCTTCGTCTTTTCTCGTGTCTAGGTATTGTCGTGTCTTTCCAGTCTTTGAGTCAGATCGGTGTTTTAGTTGTTTAATATAATTTATATGCTCTAAAAAATAATAAAAATAAAATCATCATTTATATTTCTAGGTTAGGACTCGATATGAGTTTAGTATTGAGAGTCGCCATAGGTGTCTACGGATTGATATCCGGTCTTACCTACGCTTATTACATATCGACCGGTACACTTGCCGTTTGTGTGTTTTAGGATTGGTAATTCCTTTTTAAAACTATTGTGTGAATTGACTTAATTTTATATATATATATACTTTACACGCATCAAGTTTTTGGCGCCGTTGCCGGGGACACTTAGGCGATAGCGTATCTAACTTTGATTGAACTTAACTGATTAGTTGGTCTTTTTGTGTTTTGAGTCTTTTCTATTTTGTTGAGTCTAGTTTGTGTGTCCTTTGGTGAGTCTTTGTTTTTCGTGTGTCTAGCTTGTATCTTGAGTCTGTCTAATTATTTTTTGTCATTATGTGTGAGATCTGTGGAGGACCCCATTTTACTCGTCATTACCCATATTCATCAGGATATTCTGCAGACTGCTATGATCATGATTATCCGTAGGTACAGCCATATGAGGAATGCAAAACTCAAGAGGAGTTGAATGCCTGGTGCAAAGAGGCAAATGAGAAGTATGAAAAAGAATTCCAGGAAATAATCGCTCGCATTGGATCTCATCGGCCTAAGAATCTAGAGCGTGTGATTTATGATCGTGAAGGGAATGTTATCGGAATTGAAACTGCATCAGCGGATTCTGGAAACTCCAGAACTGGAGGCAACAATGGACGACGTGCAGGTAACAGTGACAGAAGGTGAAACGTACGTCCCATCTCCAGGTAAGTATTCTGACCTTGATTGCATTACTAATTTTTGTTTGTCAACTTCTACACAAGATCACATAGTTCATTGTGATACCTTACACTTGTCTTGTGAGAATGAATCGATGCAGGTAGTACGGGATGAAGATACAATCAAGGAGGAACAAAGGAAGGTGCAAGAAATCATGAACACTCAATGACACCTGATAACTAAAGCCGAACAATTACACTTTCAGGAAGAAAATGGGAGGCTAATGGATGAGCTAGAAAGATTGAAGCTAGAAAGAGAAGAAGAAGCTCCAGAACCGGGGACAAAAATGGACGTCTTAGTCCCACCTTCGGTTCTGCAGGATGTTAAGCAATCTCGGCCGGGTGTTTATAATTTTTCTTGGGATTATAGTGATGGTGATGAGTTAATAGATGAGGAAAAATTTGAAAAATATTTTGGCTCCAGGATTAGAGACAAAGAAGAAGAGGAAGATGTGGATTTCTTTGATTCTATAGGATTGATGTTTGGTGAAGAGGAAGAGATTGTTGATGAGCCGTCATGGGAAGAAGAGTTTGGTGACAAGTTGGTGGGATTGCCAACTTTTGAAGAAGATGGAGTATTTGACCCAGTTGGCGAGTTAGAAACCTTAGAAGCTCTGATGGAAGGAAAGCCGACTATGGAGATCAAAGAGTCACCAGTTGAAGAAGAGGAAGAAGTGGTTGTAGATGAAGAGAACCACAACGAGCCCGTGGAGGTAGTAAATGGTGGATCGACACCCAGATCAGCACGACCACGGGACAGGGCACAGAGACGTACGGACCGACATGTTTTTAGGGTCCTGGGATGGTCACATAAGGACAATAGGATGCAGTATACTGGAGATGACCGATCACCACATTACGTGCCACGTATCAGGTTTGGTCCAGGTAAATTTAAATATTGGTGGATCGACCCGTTTAAATACTTCAATTCAATTTTAAATTCTGCCATCAGTGTGTGTCAAATCGGTGACCAATCATATTAAACGGACCGGATGGGGGCGGCATAAAGGAGAAGCCTCCTGATTAGATTTGTTTCTCGGGTTAGAACCCAAGTGTATAGTTTGTATAAATTGGTTTTATTTTGAGTCTGTTTGATACTGTTTGGGTTTGCTGTGAGATTTATTTGTGCAGGTATAGATCACACCGTCCGTACTCAATCTCCATTCGGGCGGAGACGCTTTAACCGAATGGATATTTTTTTATTTTTTATTTTTGAGTTTTTATTTTTATTTTTCGTTGTTTCTTGGTTCACATTGAGGACAATGTGTCGTTCAAGTGTGGGGATGAGAAACGTCTTGAGTCTAGTTTAGTTATGTTTGTTTTTCGTTTATAAAAAGTCAAAAATACAATATATATATATATATATATACAAAAAAAATAAAAAAATCTTCAAAAATGTCATTTGAATTAAAGTTTTTGCAAGCAAAATGGAAGATGATAGGTATAAGTTGGAATGCTTGTTTGTTTAAATGAAAATAATGATAGAAAACGCATATAATCTGTGATGTTTTGGTAGACCCAGCCGATTTGATAACTTAAATATCTTGTGCGTGTTGTTTAGGATAATAAATTGAATTAAATCATGATATCTTGTGGGTATTCATCTTAGGGTAATCGGTAATACTGAAACTTTCAACATAGGGTGATAGGTACCACGTTAAGTTAAAATTTAGAGGTTTTTAAAAATTCTTGGCACACCACTCTCTTTTTATGATAATAAATCCGAGTTTCGGTGGCGCCCGCATCCATAAATTCCATGTTATTGAGCTTATTTGTTAGAATACTGAGTTTTACTTATGTGTTACCCTCCAGGATGGCCACTTGGAGAAAACATCCCTAGGTGATACTTATGTGATGTATTGATTATAACTTAGTCTGTATGTTATCTTCTGAGATAGCGACTTGGTTGAAACGCCTCTAGATGAAGTTTAATTTGCTTATTAATGCTCATATTCATTCATTCATTCATTCTATTATTTCATCTGAATTTCTAAAACATGTAAATCTTAGTTTAACGTGGTGGGAGAAATTTATACGGTTTAACCCGGGCCTAAACATGACCGTGGGACGGGATTAGGTAGAACTGTAGCTCTTAAGTGTGAGTTCCATAGATAGATTGATATGCTTGGTAATGTAGAATGTAGAACACAAACGGGGGCTTGATAGTTGGTATTGGGTTTAATCGGATCGAAATATAATTTGTTGCATTTTAATGCGTGATTATATCTGTGCTTTTGAATTAATAAGATTGTTAAAGTATGCGTTCCAGTTGTGATTCCATTGCAGAGATCTTTTTCGAGGACAAAAAATGGTTAAGTGTGGGGATGTTTGATGTGCGCTATTTTATATATATATTTTATGCATATTAAACCCTCATTTTAGACATTTTATTAATAATTTTAAGTGAAACGACACTTATTTGATTTATATTTGAATTTTGTAGGTTATGGAATAAAACAGACACAAACAAAGAAAAAGAGTTTAATGGGCTCGTATGGATCAAGCTTAGATTTGATTGACCCAAATAAATTATTGGATGATTAAATTAGTTTGGGCCAGATTAATTAAATGAGCTATATTAGAATTTTATTAGGCCATGAGTGGGCTAGATCATAAAATAATAAAAAAATAAAAAAATATATAATATATATGGAGAATTGTGGACGTCAACGAAAAAAAAAGGAAGCAATATACGGAAGGCAGAATTAGAAGTGGCTTGAGGGCACGACTACCGAAAGCAGCAAACATCCTTTGGCGGCTGTTGGGATTAGACGGCAGGAGCATTATTTGGAGTTTAGGTGTTTTGGAGTGGGAATAAGCAAAAGAAAAAAGGAACAGAACCTAATCGTGAATTGAGTTTGAAAAGCTAGCACACACCGAACATTTATTGAAGCAGACAGGTAGCTAAATTAATTTAAGCTAGCATGCAGCTTAATTATTTTATGTTTTACGATGAACGTTTTTATTGACTTTGTGGGTTCTGTTTTTATCATGATTGGCTAAACTTGTTTATACTACCTAGGTTTGATGAATATTTGTTGAGTTTTGGATTTTTATCGGTTTTATGGATTACTATTGATGGATTAATACTTTTGTAACGAATCTTTTGATAATCGGTTGATATTTGTGCATGCTTGGATCAGATTTATATTTGGTTTTGAATTCCATATGTTACCTGTGAATGTCTTTAAGTTAGGGTTTCATATTAGATCATCGACTTCGTGTTATGATTGGTTTATGGTTTGTTGAATTCGCAATCCATAGGAATAGGAACTGTTTATCTGTTTGATCCGAGTGTTCTGCCTATCTAGATAGCTGAAAGGTGATAGATAGTCGGGTTGTCATTGGTATTAGGTGTCTAGGTGTAAAGGCTCTGAAAGGAGGTTTCCCCTATGGTTCTTAGTATCTTTGCTATCCCGTGTCAACTCGATTGTTCTTAGATTACCCCTTGCATTCCTTGAATGTATTGAGATAGTGAGACTGAAAGGTAATCTGTCTATCGGGTACTTTAGTATTGTTGGAGAGACTGAAAGGTGATCCAACCAACCAGTGAGTGTCACATACCCCTTAGGGTTTCCTTCTAGGTCACACCTTGAGAATGATCAGGGATCCTGTAGGTAGTCTGAGGGTGTAGTATTCACAGATCCTGGTTCCATCATAGTTTCCTTAACCGAGAGAAATCCGAGATTCACAAATAGGATTCTTACTTGGGTAATGCCTTCCCCAATTCCTGAATTCGTCTAAGTCTTTTGATTGATAGTTGGTTATCGTTAGTTCTTCTTAGTTTACAATTGCTTTTGATTATTTTAGATCTTTTCGTATAAATCGGTTAGTTAGTTGAGTCAGAGTCTAGATTAGTTGTCACTAGTATCTCGTGGGTTCGATATCCGGACTTTCATTAGACTTTACTGTAGTCGATAGGTACACTTGTCTGTTCTGTGGTCTAGTATTAGGATAGTCTAGAATTATTACTAGAGTGTCTAGGTTAGGTTTTATTTATAGTTTTTATAGGCCATATCCAGCACATCAAGTTTTTGAATTACTCAATGTACACGTTCCCACATAAGTCCTTGATGCTGGATTGATATATCATCATGACTCAAACAGATAAACAGTTCCTATTCCTATGGATTGCGAATTCAACAAACCGTAAACCAATCATAACACAAAGTCGATGATCTAATATGAAACCCTTACTGAAAGACATTCACAGGTAACATACGGAATTCAAAACCAAATATAAATCTGATCCAAGCATGCACAAACATCAACCGATTATCAAAAGATTCGTTACAAAAGTATTAATCCATCAATAGTAATCTATAAAGCCGATAAAAATCCAAAACTCAACAAATATTCATCAAACCTATGTAGTATAAACAAGTTTAGCCAATCATGATAAAAACGGAACCCACAAAGTCAATAAAAACGTTTATCGTAAAATAGAAAATAATTAAGCTGCCAGCTAGCTTAAATGAATTCAGCTAACTGCCTGCTTTAATAAATGTTCACGTATGTGCTTGCTTTTCAAACTCAATTCACGATTAGGTTCTGTTCCTTTTTTCTTTTTCTTATTCCCACGCCAAAACACCTAAACTCCAAATAATGCTCCTGCTGTCTAATCCCAGCATCCGCCAAAGGATGTTTGCTGCTCTCGGTAGTCGTGCCCTCAAGCCACTTCTAATTCTGCCTTTCGTAAATTGCTTCCTTTTTTTTCGTTGATGTCCTCAATTCTCCATATATATTATATTTCTTTTCTTTATTCTTTTATTATTTTATAACCTAGCCCACTCATGGCCTAATAAAATTCTAATGTAGCTCATTTAATTAATCTGGTCCAAACTAATTTAACCATCCAATAATTTATTTGGCCCAATCAAATCTAAGCTTGATCCATACGAGCCCATTAAACTCTTTTTCTTTGTTTGCGCCTGTTTTATTCCATAACCTACAAAATTCAAATATAAATCAAATAAGTGTCGGTTCACTTAAAATTATTAATAAAATGTCTAAAATGAGGGTTTAATATGCATAATATATATATATAAAATAGCGCATATCAAGGGCAATAGTGTTTCAAGAAAATATCCTTGAACTCTTCCTAACTCATCTCTTTAATTTTGTTTCTACCTTTCTCTCTCTTTAATACTCCCCACCAATCGTCAACTTGCTCTTTTAATTGGTTGGTAGCGAAGATAACCTCATCTTCCTTTTCACAGTGACATGTATCGAATGCCCTTTCTATTGAAGCGATCCATATCTGACTTTCTAAGGGTTTAACAGCTCCCTTAAACTCTAAAGGTTTACAAGTCATGAAATCCTTATACGTACAACGAGTTGACTTCGTATCAACTTTTGGATTTCTTCCTTCTCCATTATGAGTAACATCTTTTGGCTTTCAAACCAGCTTTCTAACGAGTTCTGTAGATCTGCTTGTAAGATCGGTAAATTTGCATCGAATGCCTTTCCTACTTGTATTGTAATTTGTCTCCGGATATTTTTCGGGACTTGCTCGACTTCATTCTCATCATGAAGTGGAGAATCAACTCTCATGTGGCTTCTCTCGCCACCTACCTCATTGTTTTGATGTTCAGCCATTTGTTGAACATGATATCGCTTTAATCTCTCATTCGTTTACCCTAATCATAGTATAGGGTTTTATACTACATGCTTTGTATTAAATTGATGTCGCCCAGACGGTCTATATAAAAACTAATAAAACCTAACCTAGACTCCTAAGTAATAAACGGAGTACCTTCAACTAAACCGCACTGACAGGCAATTGGACCTATCGAATGTAGCACAGCTTAATGGTAAACCAAGTTATCGAACCCTAGAGACACTATGATAACTATACTAGACTCTGACTTGGACTAAAGATTGATTGATGGGGGGTTGACTACACTAAAGATTAACTACTAACGCAGCAAACTAAAGATCGACTCAAGCTATCAAGATGAAGACTAAGGAAGAGATCAGAGATTGGAAGAATACCACCTAGGTCGGAATCCTAATTGCAACGCACAACTTCTACCGGTTCTGGAAATTATTATGGATCTGGGTTTCTAAGGAAACAACTCTAGACAACCTAGTGGATCCCTAATCACTCTCAGGGTGTCACCAACTAAGGAACCTAAAGATGTAATAACTCACCAGATAATGGATTACCTTTCGGTCTCTCCAACAATGATAAAGTACCCAAAAGACAGATCACCTTTCAGTCTCACTGTCCACAATACATTTGAAGAATGCACGGGGTAATCTCAAGATAAGAACTATGACTCAGGATAGCAACAATCACTAGACACCTAATACCAACTTCCTCTCAGACAGCTGACACTCGGATTCCTAATGACGAAGACTAAACGCCTATCTTTCACTTCTCGGGTTTTGAGATCGGATACACACTCAGTTCTAATGACTCTCAAACACAACTCCTATGGCTACTATTTCTAGCAAACCACACAAACAATCACAAACCCTAAATTCTATAACCTAGATACGCAAATCAATCTGGAAGACATCCACAATCAACGCACGAAATTGAAATCAAACAACAATCAGTTCTAAGCATACATATTCATCATAATTAATATCAAGAAAATGTTTACAAAATCATTAAACCATTAATCGAATCTAAAACCGATAAAAATTGTAACTTTAACAAGTAATCATCATGTAGACCCAGGCAGTATCAGAGTTTTAGCCAAGTATCATGCTTAAAACATCCATTACAGAAGTAATAAACATAGACATGGTTTCAATCACAGAATTTAAACACAAAGATGGAATCTTGAAAACCGAATAAGCTAGAATTAACCAACCCGGATCCAAAGCTTCAACCTTTAGCTTCAAAACTGCTTCCTACACCCAAAATCGCCTCTTTTCTCCCACTGGACGGCAATAATTTGAACTCCCTTGAATAATGGCATTAGAATCCTATCTATAATCGAATTAGGGCTTTTTTGCAAATTTACGGGCCTCTCGCGTACCGCGAGGAACAAATTAGTCGGGCGCACTTCTAGCTTCCCTCGCGTACCGCGAGGCTTTTCTTCTCCTATCTCGCGTACCGCGAGAGCTCTAATTTCACCATTTTTAACTTTTGAACTTTGGTCTTCACTTTCTCGCTCGGTTTCTTCATGTATTGACTTGTAATCTTCACGAGCACCTGTAACATACAATAGGCTCAATAGTATACAAAAATAACTCAGAACAATGATAAAACTAATCAAAAACTAACTAAAACAATATGAATAAATATGTGTGCTTCGCACTACATCAATCATCCCACACTTAACCTTTTTTCATCCTCGAAAAAGTCTGCAAATTGAATCATAACTCAGATTTAACTCAACAAACTCAATTACCACTTAGCAAAAACATACTCATGCGTTAAAAAACAACAATCAGTATTTTCGTCCGATTAAACCCAAGCACCAACTATCTATCCCTCTTAATGTGTTCTAAATCCATTTTATACATTTGTCAATCAACCTATGTGACTCACACTTAGAAGCTACAGCTCCACTTAATCCCGTCTCACGGTCATGTTTAGGCACGGACTAAACCATATAGATTTACCCTACCATGTTAAACTAAGATTTATTTGTTTAAGAAATTAGATGAAATATGAATGAATGTTATGATAATGAGCATTAATTCAAGCAAATGAACTTTCGTCTAGAGGCGTTTCAACCAAGTCACTATCCCGGAAGGTAACACATAGACTAGATTCTAACAATGAAGCACATAAGAATCACTTAGGGGTGTTTTCTCCAAGTAGCCATCCCGGAGGGTAACACATAAGCAAAACTCAGTATTCTAACAAATAGGCTCATGAATTATGGACATATGGATGCGGGCGCCACCAAACTCGGATTTATTCTCATAAAAAGATAATGGTGTGCCAAAAATTTGACAGTTTAGTTTTATTCTCATAAATAGATATTATCTTAACGTGGTACCTATCACCCTATATTGACAGTTTAGTTTTACTGACACCCTAAGATGAGTACACACACGATTTCATGATTTAATTACGTGATTAATCCTAAGTAACACTCACAGGCTATTTAAGCTATTCAAATTGGCTGGGTCTACCAAAACATCACTAATTAGACGCATTTTCTATCATTTAAATCATTTAAAACTCAACAAATAGATCCAGTTGTACTATCATTTTCCATTTTTGATTGCAAAACTTATACTTTCAAAGGACATTTTTTAATTTTTTTTAAAATTTTTTTGTATTTTTGAATTTTTATAAACAAGACAGACTAGCTAAACTAGACACTCACATCCCCACACTTGAAAGACACATTGTCCTCAATGTGAAGCAAGACACAACTAAAAATAAAATTTCACAAATAAAACAGGAATCGACTTAGCTGGTATTGTATATGCTCTCGAATCAACATTCAGCTTCGTTCATCCTTGTGTGCACCGTATAGCATTTCGGTCATGGTTGCACAGACTGCTACGTTGCCTTTACAAACTTTATATAAGTGATGACTGACCCCGCTCGAATGGAGATTGAGTACGGGCGGGATAATCAAAAACCTGCAAAACAAACTCACACATACCCGCATCATTAAACTGACTCAAATTATAATAAAGACTCGACTGACTCACTAAGACTAAAGATAGATAGTATGCAGAGAAATGTACTCAATGGGTGGCAAACACAAAGACATGAAAGCCACAGCAAAGCAGATCATCGGTCACGAACGGTTTTAAGTTTCCCATAGTAATGGAGGTCGGTGAATATGAATGAATGGTAAAGTAGTGGATAGTGGGTGGATGAGATGGTGATAGGTGGTAGATGAACCATGGGAAAACAAGGAAGAAAGGTGAATCCAGGAGGGCCCCGCGTACCGCGAAGAACATGCGGCCACTCCTCGCGTACCGCGAGGAAGTGGCATTTAAGCCGGCATTGTGTTTTGTCTCTCGCGTACCGCGAGAAACTCCAAACAAACCCACGCGTACCGCGAGGACCCTCTGGTGACATAAAGTTAAGGGGGTTTTCATACTTAGAAAATTTTTCACCCCTTAACTTCTTTTCACTCAAATTTAATAAAAACCTTTTCCAAGCATAAAAATACATGTAAAAAATACCTAGAAATTCATCCCTTATGATTTTCCTCGTCAAATCAAGCACGAATCCCTGCAAAACACGACACAAACAAAACACACAAACCGAAAAACAAAAAAATGACACGGACTCAAACCAAGGAATGCAAACAAACTCTACATCCCGGGCACTTTCCCGAGACTCAAACAACCATATCACGAGGCTTTTCCTTGATCCTAACCGGAACTGCCTTCATCCTACGCGGTCTACCAGTCCTCCCTAGCATCAACAAACTCCTACTCCTATCAAACCTCAAATTTATATCATATGCATCAATCCAGTCTTTCCACCACGACTTTAATCTACCAGGTTCAAAGATCACATGGTTCAAGTATTTCAGCAAACTGTCACCCCTAAACATCCCCACACTTGCTCTCCCCAGATCAGATGAATCTATCAAAGCACGGGTTCTCTGTTATGGTGGCCTAGGGGTTGGCTCGCTCTCTCTCCCCTCAGTACGAAGAACAGGTAGAGGTTCGGGAATAGGTACTTCTAAAGGTGTGACCTCTACACTATAAACCACGGGTGTCTCACAGATTAATGACCCGACTTGTGCTAATATCTCACTTAAACTGCAATCATCATCGTCAGCACCTAAAATCGGGGACCCTACTAATTTCTTTTCAAATTCAGCAAGCCAATCCGGAGGGTCCTCTATTATTCCTCTTTCATCCCTATCATTAGCATCCTCTACTAGATTAGAGTCCCGATGTTCGTCCATGAAGGCATAAATCATGCACACGGAGTGACTCTTCTTGCCAACATCCTTTACAGACTTTGTAGCATCGGATGTGATCGACTCATCCCCCACACGAAGTGTGAGCTTCCCGTTAAATTCATCGATCATTGCTTTGGCGGTACGTAGGAACGGGCATCCTAGGATGAGCGGGACTTTGTCATCCACCTCCATATCTAGGATGACAAAATCCACGGGGAAGACAAATTTGCCTACTTTCACTAGAAGATTCTCCACAATTCTCCGAGGATACTTGACTGAGCGATCAGCCAAGGATATGCTCATACGCGTCGGTTGCGGTTCACCTAGGTCTAGTTGCTTATAAATGGAATAAGGCATTAGATTGACGCTAGCACCAAGGTCAGCCAACGCGTGGTTTAAGGGCAAACCGCTAAGCAGACACGGGATCGTGAAACGACCCGAATCTCCCAGATTCTCTGGCAGTTTGTTCTGAACCACTGCAGAACATTGCTCACTAAGTGAGACTTTAGAGATCCCATCTAGCTTCTTCTTATTAGAAAGAAGATCTTTGAGGAACTTTCCATACTTAAGCATATGATGGAGGACCTCTATAAATAGGATATTTACCTTGAGTTGTTTGAACATATCAAGGAAGTGACCGTATTCCCTAGCGTGTTTATGTGGCAACAAGCGAGCTGGATAGGGAACACGACTCAGGTTAATCTCGGGGGACTACATCTCCACCCCCTTCTTCTTCTCCTCTGCCTTCTCGGCATGCTTCTCCATCTCTATCTCCTCAACCACCGGCTCTTCTTCTTCTACCGGTGGGCTCTCCTTCTCTTCTACTCTTCTTCTCCTAGTTGACACAACATTCGACTCGGGTTCCTCTAACATCCTAGCATCAATCTCAGCAAAGCGAGCCCTCCAACTATCTTTTTCACCTCTTCAGGCGAAGGAATGCCATAGTCAGCGCTGTAGGAGGCTTTCTCTTCTACTCTCTCCTCTCTATTACTTCTGATCGACATGGCCATCAATGAAGAATTAGGGCCCGAAGATGGACCTTCCTGACTAACCTTCAGGCTCTGAGCGATGTCTCCTACCGTACGTTGCAAGTCCTGAAATGTTGACTGCTGATTCTTCAATAAAGTGTCATGGGCATCCAGTCTTTGCTTAGCGTTCCTGTCCTGCTGGACTAAGTAGGCAAGTATTTGTGTCTGATTCTCTATCATCTCTTCTATCTTCCTTGTGCTGACACTGCTTCCCGAACTCGCTCCTGCTTCAGCTCCTCTATACTGATTCTGGCGACCATTAAACCCAGGCGGGTTGTTTCCAGATCTCCATCCCGAGCAAAAAATTATTGTAGTTGTTGTACCCTCGGTTCTGGTTCTGGTTGCTAGCAAAACCCACCTGCTCCTGATGAATGACGGGGTAATCTCAGGTGTCGTGTCCTCCCCTACACACCTCACACCTAAGAGCACTGAGCTTCAGCTCTTTAATCTCATTAGCCATAGCTGCGAGTGCAGCAGCCACGCTAGTATCAGGAGTGACCTGATGCACACCTCCAGGAGAAGAGGTGGATGCTCTAGCACTAGGAATGGAAGTCCTAGTAGATGGTTGTTGTTGTTCCGCCAGAGCGAAGCTCTCGAATATCTCCTCACATTCAGTTGGCTCCAGCTTATCCATGATATGGCCTCCCGCAGCTGTGTTGAACATTTGCTGCTTCTCGAAGGTGAGGCCATTATAGAACTTCTCCAAAAGCTCCCAGTCGGAAAGACCATACTTTGGGCATCGGCTCAACAGCGCGTTGAACCGCTTCTAGGCCAAGTGATAAGGCTCGTCACGGTCCATCCGGAACGAATGAATTTGATCCTGAAGGCGAGCGGTCTTGGAAGGTGGATAGAACTTTTTGTAGAATTTGGCTTGAATATCCTCCCATGTGGTAATAGAATTGTCGGGAGGGTGTCAAGCCAAGTATAAGCACGACCAGAGAGCAAGAATGGAAAGAGACGCAAGTAAATAATGTCATTAGACACACCCGTGATATTAAAGGTATCACATATCCGCGCAAAGCGGGACAGATGTCCGGGTGCATCCTCATCCTCAAGGCCATGAAATTGAGTGGCATGAGTGATCGTGCTCATGACATGTGACGGGATCTGCCTTGCATTGGTGTTCAGAATAGCGGGGCGTGTGATCGAAGATCTCGCCCCGGTGACCCCGTCACTGGCCCTCTGGTGCACGGTACACCTCGCTGGTGGGTCAGCGTCGCCCATGATAGGAAATGGAATTGGGCTAGTAGAACGTACCTGGTTGCTGTAGAATGCTTTCAAACGCTCCCAGAAGTCGCGGGTGCGCTCGTGCAGCTCTTGTTCGGGCTCTAGAAAGGTTGAATAAGGTGGTGATCCCTGCGAACGATTGTGGTGCATAAATTGACATAAGAATAAAAGAAAACAAATAAAGACTCAAAAACAGAAAGACTCGATCCTATGTTAGACACTCAGATAGGACACACAAGTAGCAGTTAACACAAAGACACACAATTAAGACTAAAAAACAAAACAAACCAAAAATCAAACAAACAACTAGTCAAAGTTAATATTGCTATTGCCAAGTGTCCCCGGCAACGGCGCCAAAAACTTGATGTTGCCCAGACGATATATATAAAAACTAATAAAACCTAACCTAGACTCCTAAGTAACAAATGGAGTACCTTCGACTAAATTGCATTGACAGGCAAGTGGACCTATCGAGTGTAGCACAGCTTAATGGTAAACCGAGTTATAGAACCCTAGAGACACTATGATAACTATACTAGACTTTGACTCGGATAAAGATTGATTGATGGGGGGGTTGACTACACTAAAGATTAACTACTAATGCAGAAAAATAAAGATCGACTCAAGCTATCAAGATGAAGACTAAGGAAGAAATCAGAGATGGGAAGAATACCACCTAGGTTGAAATCCTACTTGCAACGCACAACTTCTACCGGTTCTGGAAATTATTATAGATCTGGGTTTCTAAGGTAACAACTCTAGACAACCTAGTGGATCCCTAATAACTCTCAGGGTGTCACCAACTAAGGAACCTAAAGATGTAATAACTCACCAGATAGTGGATTACCTTTCGGTCTCTCCAACAATGATAAAGTACCCAAAAGACATATCACCTTTCAGTCTCACTGTCCATAATAAATTCGAAGAATGCACGGGGTAATCTCAAGATAAGAACTATGACTCAGGATAGCAACAATCACTAGACACCTAATACTAACTTCCTCTCAGACAGTTGACACTCGGATTCCTAATGACGAAGACTAAACGCCTATTTCTCACTTCTCGGGTATTGAGACAGAATACACACTTAGTTCTAATGACTCTCAAACACAACTCCTATGGCTACTATTTCTAGCAAACCACACAAACAATCACAAACCCTAAAGTCTATGACCTAGATACGCAAATCAAACTCGAAGACATCCACAATCAACGCACGGAATTGAAAGCATACATATTCATCATAATTAATATCAAGAAACTGTTTACAAAATCATTAAACCATTAATCGAATCCAAAACCGATAAAAATTGTAACTTTAACAAGTAATCATCATGTAGACCCAGGCAGTATCAGAGTTTTAGCCAAGAATCATGCTTAAAACATCCATTACAGAAGTAATAAACATAGACATGGTTTCAATCACAGAATCTGAACACAAAGATGGAATCTTGAAAACCGAATAAGCTAGAATTAACCAACCCGGATCCAAAGCTTCAACCTTTAGCTTCAAAACTGCTTCCTACACCCAAAATCGCCTCTTTTCTCCCACTGGACGGCAATAATTCGAACTCCCTTGAATAATGGCATTAGAATCCTATCTATAAACGAATTAGGGCTATTTACGGATTTACGGGCCTCTCGCGTACCACAAGAGACTGGGTTGAATTCCTCGCGTACCGCGAGGAACAAATTAGTCGGGCGCGCTTCTTGTAGAAGCATGTTTTTGTAACTATAGATTAAATTCTATGTATCGGTGTACGTGGCTAGTACGCAGGAGGGTGTTCCTGAGTACTTAGCTTGCACACCAGTTTGATCCTGTGTACTTAGTAAGTACGCAAGGCTTTTGCCTTGCGTACTTGTCAAGTACGCATGACCAAACCCTGCGTACTTAGAAAAGTGCACAGGTAATGTTCCTTCCCCTATAAATAGAAGACTTGTCTTCATTTGTAGGTGGAACTTCTGGAACAAGGTTGAGAGGTGTTCGGGTCGGGAAGAGCTCTCCCGACCCCTGGACCCTGAGCTTAGATGAGAGATGTGTACTCCTTCGGTATGTAGTCTGTAATACGGGATGACTTCTATGTTATGGATTACGTGTCGTTTCATTATCTTTTGTCTTTGTTCGTGTTTTTCTCTGTCTCGTTTCTTTGTTCCCACATAAATCACAGAACAGTTCCATGTAAATCCGTTGCGCGATGAGGCTTCCGAGACCTACAAATGGTATCAGAGCCTCGGTGTTCGTTGATTTGTGTTCCAATTTTGAGTTTTAGGTTTTTGAGCAGATCTGAGTTATAAAAGTTTGCTACTTTTTCTTGCAAAAATCCTCAAATCTGAGTTTGTTATCACTTCATTTGGTGTTTGGAAGGCTAAGGGTTTGTTAGATGATGATTTCTAAGCTTTTGGAAGCATCAATTTCTCAGATCCATCACTTTTCGAGCATTCTCCTCAAGATCCGTCATGAACGCTATTACTTTTTGATAAGTACGCAAATTCAGCTTTTCTACGTACTTACTAAGTACGCATGCGGTTTGTCCTGCGTACTTACTAAGTACGCAAGAGAAGTTGTCCTGCGTACTTGTTAAGTACGCATGAGTATTTGACTCTGCGTACTTAGCATGTACGCATGGGCATTTTGGCTTTGCGAACTTTTCAAATACGCATGAGCACTTGGCTTTACGTATTTACTAAATATGCGTGAACACCCTTTATGTGCGTATTTACTAAGTACGCATGAACTAGCATCTGGGATTAAAAAAAAAAATTTTGGCGGGAAAATTTTTCTTGACCAAAATTTTTAGGGATCATTTGTACGCGTGTTTCGAGCCATTTTTTTGAAAATAGTAATTTTGGTTTTTCCAGACTAGAATTTGTATACAATGTGGCTTGGTGAAACACGGACGAGATTTTTGTTGGATGATACCACTTGTCATACATTGTTTAAGGGTCCATACCTGAAAATGTAGGCTACGAGTATCCGGGATACTTATTTAATAGGGTATGAATGTTGAACTAATGGGAGCAATTGGGTCGTCATCGGCTAAAGGTCTCGTTCTATTTGTGAAGATGTGGCTGCTTTGGGTCTTTTGGAAAAAGAATCATCTTGTTTAGGTATTCAAACCTGAATATGTAGGCTACGAGTATCTGTGATACTTCTTTAATAGGGGATGAATACTGGAACAACTTGAACCCAAGGATTTGTTGTTTTGGATCTTTGCAAAGGAATAAAAGAATAAAATCCTGGAGTTGGCTAGTTGTGCTTTTTGAGGATTTGAGTGAAGTGATGATGAAGCTGGTCATAGTTTATAGAGAAATGAGGGGGGTAAAAATCTAGTATTCATGAGACATTAAAGAGGTGGTGGAAAAGCCGTTGGTACTTCCTATATATATACCTCTTTGACATAACATGGATCTCAACCGTGATTTCTCGTGTAAACTATATTTTTCGTGCTCATTGGTCAAGCATGTGTTCAAGATTTGATGTAATTCAATTATGATGGGATTTCTCATTTAGGATCTGGGCGGAATCCAGATAGATAACCTAGTTATGGAACTTCACCGCGGTGAACGTATACAGATTAGGAGGTGTGAACCAGGAATGAAGATCTAATTGAAGAATGTTGGACTTTGGATATAAGGTGATCACTGCTGAGTATGATTTTGTGTTTGATTCTATCAAGTGTTTGATTCTATCAAGTGTTTTCAGGATGAAGCTGGATATCCGTTGGATTATTAGTTAAAGAAGGAACCTTTTATCATTGGCCGATGGGGTAGGAAACATACCCTTGTTTCTGGTCTAGTCAGGTGGAGCTTAAACTGAAAAGGGATATTAGAAATGAACATCTTCAGGAATTTGGTTGACTCGTGAAGATACAGGATAGAGTTGGACACATTTGGTTGAAGACTTAAGTTTATCTTACTGGAATTCCTATGGGAGCTGATTAGTTTGATGCGGGTTATTGAAAATTCAAACTCTCTATCATATGCTAGCTGATTTGGAGGAATTCTAAGTCAGGGTGAAGGTTGCTACTGCTGGGAGGATGAACTACAATGAGTTGTGTTGGGTTAGTTGGTTCCTATTGAAGCACTTGGTTTGGTCTACAATGAAAGCTACAGTTATGAGGGAATCGTGTGCATCACTCGGCAACTGAAGACTGAAGTTTGAAGATCTCAAGTGGAATGCCAGAAGATCAAGTCTCGCCAAAAGACACTTGATGTCATTAGTTTAGAGGGAGTCTGTTAGGACATTATTTGTAAACTGATGATTATCAGTGTTAGTGATAGATAGAATTTGATGCTATAGTTAAGAGGGAGTTTGCAGAAGAATGTTTTTGTAAATATAGATTAAATTCTATGTATCGGTGTACGTGGCTAGTACGCAGGAGGGTGTTCCTGAGTACTTAGCCTGCACACCAGTTTGATCCTGTGTACTTAGTAAGTACGCAAGGCTTTTGCCTTGCGTACTTGTCAAGTACGCATGACCAAACCCTGCGTACTTAGACAAGTACACGGGTAATGTTCCTTCCCCTATAAATAGAATACTTGTCTTCATTTGTAGGTGGAACTTCTGGAACAAGGTTGAGAGGTGTCCGGGTCGGGAAGAGCTCTCCCGACCCCTGGACCGTGAGCTTAGATGAGAGATGTGTGCTCCTTCTGTATGTAGTCTGTAATACGGGATGACTTCTATGTTATGGATTACGTGTCGTTTCATTATCTTTTGTCTTTGTTCGTGTTTTTCTCTGTCTCGTTTCTTTGTTCCCACACAAATCACAGAACAGGTCCGTGTAAATCCTCTGCGCGACGAGTCTCCCGGGACCTACACTTCTAGCTTCCCTCACGTACCACGAGGCTTTTCTTCTCCTATCTCGCCCACCGCGAGAGCTCTAATTTCACCATTTTTAACTTTTGAACTTTGGCCTTCACTTTCTCGCTCGGTTTCTTCATGTATTGACTTGTAATCTTCACGAGCACCTGTAAATATACAATAGACTAAATAGTATACAAAAACAACTCAAAACAATGATAAAACTAATAAAAAAACTAACTAAAACAATAGAAATAAAGATGTGTGCTTCGCACTACATCATAAATTAACCCTAATTAAGCATTCTAGGGTTTCACATAAGGCTCATACTAATGTATTTGCACATATGCATATATACATTCATCCATATATCATAATCATGCATATCCCCATTTTGCTATCTGTTAACATAAGTTATCATATGATGTTTGCGATATCATAATGGTCTCATGCATTAACTCTCATACTGGCCAGGTATGAGGTAATGTATGTTACACATCATAATACACCCAACTATCATATGGATCTTATCTCACACAAAGTTCTGCCCACATATACTCACACTTTTATTTTAAGCACTGGAATCTTAAACATACCTACTTCCTCGGACGGCCTCGGATTGAATCCCTATTTATATCATGAGCACTTATGGTTTGAGTTTAAGTATCCTCTTTTTATACTTAAATCCCTTAAACCCTGCTCTGATACCAATCTGAAACAACCTACTTATCTTACTATTATTTTATCAGAGTTTAATGCGGAAAACGGTCCCAGTTTGACAAAAACCTTGCCAAAATTGGCTAAAGTATATTTTTCATTTATAATAATGTTTTACATAAGATGATATGATTACATCATACTATATAGGGATCTTTCAACTCCGACTGTTCCGTCCTCAGAAAGCTTCATTCCACGTGCAGTGTTTAGAAAATGTTTTTGAATTAGTTTTCGCTAAGTAAGTACACTGCATCTTTTCATTTCATTATGAACCCTTTAGGTTCTTATTATTGTTCAAGTTTTCCAGGCTCTCGGCGCCCTCGTGACCATCTTCGGACGTGCCTCCGGTCACGCCATTCGTATATTTTATGGGTGTCTTAACCCCCTCGCAACCATCTTAGGTTGTACCTCCGGTCCGAGTATTGGCAAGGTTCTTATACTCGTCAGTATAGACCCCTTGCATTTGTCATGAAGACTCATTTATTCCTCAGCCCCGTAGGCTTGGAATCTTTTCCTCCTCGGCCCTGAAGGCTTGGAGTCCCTTTTTCCTCAGCCTCGAAGGCTTGGAATCTTTTTAGTTTTCTTCTTTATTATTGAGATCCACCTTACAGGAAGGGTATCTCATTTCATTTAGGACCTTGAGTATCTTAGACTCACAGCCTCCAAAATGTATCAAGCATTTGTTTTCATTTCTTATATATGCCTGATTTATTTCCCAACTAGTCCTTACCTTAAAACTTTGTAACGGTTTCTCCACGATGCATTAAAAGGGTTTATATTTAGGAAGTACCAGTGGCATATCCACCACCCCTTTAACATTTCGTGAGTACTCCGTTATTCCATTTTAGGTTTTAGACTCGTTCCATCATACTCATTCATACTTGCACGTATCATCATGCATTCACGTATTCATATCCATCATGCATCACATATTCCATGTATTCATGGATTCAATTTCATCATATCTTCATACTCGTCATATATTGTAAACTGAGGTGATTATCCTTCCAGAGGAGTACCCCCAACAGAGATGTTCCAGGGAAAGAGTGATGGGAATAGGAGAGATTTATACACCACTCTTTCCTTAGACAGAACATTCCGTTTGTCAGATAACTACATACCGGTAGGAAGTTCTCCCGTACGTTTACTATATTTTCATTACTTTCTTTTAGTCTATACCCTTAAACATTCATAATGGTTTCACCATGAAGCATCAAGAGATTTATATATAGGAAGTACCAGCGGCGTATCCACCACCCCTTGGATACGTCGTGACTACTACATTATTCTCGTTTAGTGTTTAGACTAATCCGTCATTACCTCGTACCCTCGTCATATTTATAGCACATAACACATAACATTTAATCATATAATTCACATAATAGTGTCTAGGGTACGGGTCCAGTGTACTTACTTTATCCTTGGATAGTTCCTAAGTTCGTTCCTCGCTTAGACGCTTCTATGAACTCGAACCGTACTTGCAGCGTACCGCACTCGTACTTAAACATGTCGCATCGGGTCTCTTGCTCCTTCTAAAATTCGTGTGTGAGTTTGTGATGATTCCAAATGAACCACCAACTCCAACTATTTATAGGCTGGCTCTTGGTAACGGTCCATCACCGTTTTCTTGGTGACTACGCATTTGGCGACCACGTAACAGACCGTTATCCTTTCATGACGGTCTGTCATGACCCGTAACGGACCGTTACGCATCATGACGGCTCGTCATAGGGTTTACATGCGTCAAATCAGAATGATGAGTAATAGGACACGTGTCGCTCTCTGGTCAAGCCCTTACTCAACCCGTAAAGGACCGTTACCATCTCATGACATGACGGTCCGTTATTGCTTGAAACTTCAAATTTTCATTTTAAACCTTGGACTTTTGCTTTGCTTGTTTTATTTTGCCGTTCTTGTTTCTTGAGCCGTTAGATTTTGGGATGTTACACGTTTACTCTACGAAGTCGACATGTTGGAAGTTTGATGCTCGTTTACTCTACGGAGTCGAACGCCTGGAAGTTTGATGCTTTTTTACTCCACGGAGTCCACCTGCTGGAAGTTTGATGCTTGTTTACTCCACGGAGTCGACCTGCCGGAAGTTTGATGCTCATTTACTCTACGGAGTCGACTTTCCTAAAGTTTGATGCTCGATTACTCTACGGAGTCGACCTGTGGGAAGTTTGATGCTCGTTTACTCTATGGAGTCGACCTGCCGGAAGTTTGATGCTCGTTTACTCTACGGATTCGACTTGCTGGAAGCCGGAATTGACGGTTATGAGAAGGCGCAAATTCGACATATTCATTATACGTGAATGTTTTATTTTATATTATGTTTTGATATGATTTACGTATGGTTTTACTAATGAGGTTAAATGTCTTCATTTTGTTAAAAAGGGTTTTTGAAGCTGATGTTTTATGTAAAACTAGAACTCACTTAGCAAAGCTGACTTTTAATATGCACGTCCAGGTTAAGCGTAGGAACGGAGGATGCACGGATGCTTGGCTAGAGATGTGGAGTTACCCGGTCATCATGGATATCTGGCATCCTGTTATGTTTTGTTTTATGGTTATGTTTATGTAAAAATTGACTCGGTTGACAATACTATGTAATGGTTTATGTTTCTGCTACGTGAATGAGATTTTAAGTTTAAGAAATGTTTGTGAATGAGTAAATCTAACGCGTGAGGCCTCCCGGGTTTGGGGCCTTACAACCCAGTTCAAGGTTTTTTAAAATAAAACATTTTTTTAGATATAACAATATTATACTCATATTAAACATAAAAAACATTCGATTTTATGGTGTAATTCTTTTTAAAAAATAACAACGTTTAAAAAACTATGGACGTTAAAAAAATGGGGGAAATGACATGTGCCTTGCATATGCATGTTAGAAAGTCAAAATTGGTGGCTATTCCTATTATATCCTTCACCCTTTTAAACTCGTACCCTGTGAAGTGATGCGCTCCTAACCCTTCATTTTTCAAATCAATGGCCCATATTCCTTTCTTCCCTTTTTGTTTAACCTCTTACTATATATAGTTGAGGAGGCGGTGGAGGTGGAGTGAGGTGGCTAGCGACAGTGGTGTGGTGGTATTATTAATGGTTCAACGATGGTGAGTAGCCATCATTCAAGACAACCGGGCACGAGTGAATGGTTGTTGGTGACGGTGGCTAGCGATGGTTCGTGTGTTGTATTAAATCGATAAGACAGAGAAGAAGACGTACAATGTGTATGTATGTGTTTTCGATGAGGAGCAAGGTTGTGGTGCACGTGTGATGGCGCAACAAGGCGACATAGCATGCATGTGATGGTCCAAGGTGTCGGTGGCGATCAAGTGGATAGAGAGGGAAATGGTGGCAAGCACATCTCTCTTGTGATCGTGGTCATATTGGGTTGTTGAAGGTGAAGGGAGGTTGTTAAGGGTGAAGTGGTGGTTGACAGACAACATGCGGTGAGCGGATTGGGTATTTTTGAGCCCGAACGAATGTGTGAAAAGCTTGAGATTGTTTTATACGATCTAAGTGAGTTCTATATGCTCTATGTTAATGATTTAAGTGGTTTTGGGCTGATTCATATACAAGTGTGCATTGACGGTTTTAAATAAGTGGTAATCATTTAACACGGGATTAACGGGGGTTGAACTAGGAAGTGTTTTATGTGGGTTTCCAAGGATGTTTTTGAAGTGGGTGACAATGAGGGCTTTAATTGAGATAGTTGACCTTGATAATATGTTGTGGTGGTGCTTAATATATGTGTTAAAGTGGTGGTTTGTTTATACGAAAAAATATTGTTAAAGTGTGATGTTTCAGCATGTCTAATATGTGGTTTGGGTTTGGGGTTTGGTATATGCTATTAATCTATTAGTATGCTATTAAAGGGTAATTAATGTATGGATAATGATTATGATATGCATGGGGTGTTAACAAAGTGTGTGGACAATGTGTGTGTCTTTAATGATTGTGATGACTTAGGTAGAACTGGTGTTGTAAGTGAGCTTATGTTAATATGTTATATTAGCGAGTTAGTGTGAATAGACTTGTATAGGTGACTTTACACTTATTTGTATTGTGTAAAGGAGTCTATGTACGATAGGTCACATTAATGAACCAATATACTATATCTGCATTGATGAGCTTATATAACATATCTATATAAATTAGTTGTCAAGTGTGAGTAGGTTGTGTGTGTGAGGGGGGGGGGGGTAATGGTTGGGTTAATCACTAAAGCAGTAAAGATGAGTTTTTAAACATGTGTGGGACTGTGGGTCAAATGATGTTTTTATACTAAAGTGTGTGTGAAAAAGTGTTTTAAAGGCTTTTAACTTAATGTTGGTTAAGGTTTGGGTTGTTGATGCCTGAAAATGGGGAAACATGTTAACTACGTGTGGTTAGTGTGTGAAGTCTATGTAATATGGCAAATGGGTGGGAAGTCCTTGACGATGACAAAACAGTGTGGGTCTCGCGTTGAAAGTGTGTTAGTCACAACTAAATCGAATACTTGTGTGAGGCTAATATTGAAGTGTGAAGTGATAAGTGTGAGTTATTAATCAAGTGGTAAAGTGGTAAGTGGTGGTGTGTGTGGTATGTGGTTGTGTAATGGGTGTGGTCATGAGTGGCTCTACAGTACAAGCAACTAAAGCAGCCGTTTTAGGCCCCCAAATTTTAAGGGCCCCAAAAATTGAAGAAATTACTTCAATCTATATTTTAACGTAAAAATATATATGATAATTTATCAACTCTTGTGTTTTTAGAGAGAAACGATAATCTATCAACTTTTGTGTATACATTATACGTTTTCACGCTACATAAATATACATTTTAGTAATTTTATATATTTAGAAAACTTTCATAAAAAGCTAAAATTTTTATGTTTACTTTAGGTCATAATATGTTAAGCACCTTAGGTGTGGTTATCTAAACGTGACATCCTTTTAATAAAATATGTTTTAAAAGATTGAATGTGCTTTTATTAAAGCGTGTTTGTTAAATTATAGAGTCACCGTCAAAAGCTTACACATTTAGCACGTGTTTCATGGTATATAAAGATACAATATTTTGTTAATCGCATATTAAAAAAAATTCATGAATTTTTCTTTTCTTTTCTTTTCGCATACTCCCAAGATCTTGTGGCATGATTATTCCATGACAACATTTTTCGGATAAATACTTCATGCAGTTTGGAACAAATATAATATTTTATTTAACTTAGGGTTTTAACAAATCGGTATAGAAGCCTTTACCTAACTAAAAAATTGTTGTATTTACTTTTTCAAATGAAAAATGGTTAATACATACACACCTTATTACATTTTTTTTTGGTTAAGTTTATTAATTATTTTCTCTTGTAGTGTCAATCTCTTTATTATTAACATGGGATGTTAATAAAACTATTAAACTGGGTTAACCATCAAAATCAAAGGAAGTTTGATGGTTTGAGATTAATACGAATGACTGTTTGTAAAACTTGAAACATGTCGTTTAAATATATATGTTTAAATATATATATATATATATATATATATATATATATATATATATATATATATATATAAGGGAAGGTTCCACTAAGAAGTGGTTTTTCGCTAAGAAACGCTAAGAAGTGGGTCAAACGAACTCCGATTGAGCTCATTCCAGCGGCGTTGGAACCGTCTCATCGAACTCTAATCTGGACCCAAAAACCTAAACCCCCCTCCACCCGCACCCCCAAAAACCTAAACCCCCCTCCAACCCCACCCCAAAAAGCCTAAAACCACCACCACCACCCCCCAAAAACCTAAACCCCCCAACCCCACCCCCCCAAAAAACCTAAACCCACCCCCACCCACCCCCAAAAACCTAAACCCCCCCACCCCCACCTCCAAAAAAACCTAAACCATAAAATCTAAACCCTAAAAGCTAAACCATAAGGCTAAAACCCTAAAATTCAAACGTAAAATCTAAACCTTAAAAGCTAAACCCTAAAAGCTAAGATGATAGAGTTCGACGAGACGGTTCCAACACCGCTGAAATGAGCTCAATCGGAGTTCGTTTGATATCGTTTCTAAGCGTTTTGGTCATTTCTTAGAGTTCTTAGCGAAAACATACTTCTTATTTGATCCTCCCCCTATATATATATATATATATATATATATATATATGGTTAGGTTATAGTAAAAAGGGTTTTAAAAATAAGAATGGTAAGAAGGATTCTGGGCTTGACATGTGTCCTTTTATTGTTTTTAAATGGAGGGCATAATGGTCATTGTGTATTACACAATGAACTTATATTACACAATGAACTTGTATTACACAATGACATGACTAATTACACAATGAACATGTATTACACAATGACCTGACTAATTACATAATGACCAAATATTACACAATGACCAGACATGGTATTACACAATGAACTTGTATTACACAATGACCTGACTAATTACACAATGAACTTGTATTACACTATGACCTGACTAATTACACAATGAACGTGTATTACATAATGACTTGACTAATTACACAATGAACTTGTATTACACAATGACCAGATATTACATAATGAACTTGTATTACACAATGACCAGACGTGGTATTACACAATAAACTTGTATAACACAATGAACTTGTATTACACAATAACCAGACGTGGTATTACACAATGAACTTGTATTACACAATGACCTGACTGATTACACAATGAACTTGTATTACACAATGACCAGACGTGGTATTACACAATAAACTTGTGTTACACAATGAACTTACACAATGAACTTGTATTATATAATGACCTGGCTAATTACACAATGAACTTGTATTACACAATGAACTTGTATTACACAATGACCAAATATTACACAATGACGAGACATGGTATTACACAATGAACTTGTATTACACAATGACCTGACTAATTACACAATGACCAAATATTACACAAAGACGAGACATGGTATTACACAATGAACTTGTATTACACAATGACCTGACTAATTACAAAATGACCAAATATTACACAATGACCTAACTAATTACACAATGAAGTTGTATTACACAATGAACTTACTAATTACATAATGACTAGATATTACATAATGACCAGACGTTGTATTACACAATTGTAATGAACCAACTTTCGGGTTTACCCTATAATATATTAATTATATTTTAGGGGGTGTTTTTAAATAAAAGGAAGTTGGAGGATGCCTCTTAATTGATGGAACTACCTAGTTTGGGTTAGGAGGAGTCATTTTGATAAATGGAGGGGTTGTTATGTATTTAACACAAACTCAATTTGTGTTAAATAACATGATCAGGCAAAAACACACACTTGTGTGTGTTTCTTGCGAATTTGGGAAGGGAGAAAGAGGAGAAAAGAGGGCTTGATCAAGAAATTAGGATTTGGATATTGCATGCTTGGATTGATGGGTTAGATTGCACAACACCTTCATCATAATCAAGTATGTATCATTTTTTTCTCTTTTTTCATCCAATACAACTCTTGTTCTTGATGGGTGTTGGGTAATGAACCCTATATGGACGAATTTAAGGGTAGTGATGAACCAATTGTTGGTTAGGGTTGTTAATCTAGCATTACTAAAGCTAGAGGAGTAATCAATTCATGTTGAATTCACCAAATTGAGAGTTTTGAAAATTAGGGTTCTTGGAACCCAAATTGGGGGTTTTGCAATTGAGGTGTTTAAATGGTGATTTGAGTGTGGATAAGTGTTTATGGTATTATATAAACACATTTTCAAGTTTAAAACTCAATTGAATTGGTGAATTATGAATTGATGAAATTGTGGAATTTGGGTGAAATCCTTAACAGGTCAAAATGGGTGAATTTGGTTTAGAATGGTTGGAAGCTTGTGTGAAGCTTAATAAACCAAGATTAGGTGATAGGTGAGGATCATAAGATATTGGGTGGGTGTTAAACTCCAATGAGTGTATGTATTGGGGTGATTTAGATTACTAAAATATGTGTAATGTTTAGGTAATCAAGGTGTTAAAGATGTTAGCTTTGAAGACCAAGTGGAATCTTCATTGGCAAAGGTAAGTGCTTTGCACTTACTTAGTATTAGATATGTAGTCTATGTGTAAGTAGCTTATGTGATATGCTATTTACATGTTGTTAATGTGTTTGATTTGTGTGGTATAAAGTCAATACTTAATTGTCATGCTAGAACTTGTATGCTTGACTCAATGTGGAAATTTAGTCAAGCTAAACCCTTTATGTGTAATAATGTGTGTAAATTGGCTTAAGTGGTAACTAGCCAAACTTAAATGTGCAAATGTGGTAAAAGGGTGTAATTAGACTTTGTGGTTAATAGTCAAACTTGAATGTGCAAATGTGGTAAATAGATGTATTTTGACTTATGTGATAAAGAGTCAAACCATAATGTGGTATGTGGTGTATTGGTGTATTTGACTTAGCTGGTAAAGAGTCAAACCATAATGTGGTATGTGGTGTATTGGTGTATTTGACTTAGGTGGTAAAGAGTCAAACCATAATGTGGTATGTGGTGTATTGGTGTATTTGACTTAGGTGTTAAAGAGTCAAACTATGATGTGTAATGTGGTGTATTGGTGTATTTGACTTAGGTGTTAAAGAGTCAAACTATGATGTGTAATGTGGTGTATTGGTGTATTTTGACTTGTGTGGTAAAGAGTCAAACTATAATGTGGTATGTGGATTATTGGTATTAAAAATTGGTGTTTGAAGTCATGAGCCTCATAATGGTGCATTGAGGCCTAGGACTTCACATGTCGGTGATTGAGATCTTGGAATCTCACAATTGGTGTTTGAAGTCATGAGCCTCACCATGGTGCATTGAGGCCTAGAACTCCAAATTTTGTGGTTGAAGTCTCGAGCTTCACAACGGTGTATTGAGGTCTAGAACTTCATATGTGGTGAACGGGATCGTAGGATATCATAGTTGGTGTTAAAGTTATGAGTCTCACATTGCTGTCTTGAGGCCTATAACTTATCTTGATTGATAGAAATGAAAACTAAGTATATATTGGTTGGGTTTCATTTAGTAGTACATGGTGTTTATGGGGTGAATTATTAACCATTTCATGTTAGTACATGTGGGTGGTCATATATGTAGTTTAAACATGAGTTTATGATGGCTAATAGCTTAAATATGTAAACGGGTCAGTCGACGGGGGTTGCATAGGCTGAAAATCAATTTTCAGACATATTTGACCTGCTGCCAGCGCCTCATACGCCCGGAGCGTATGATACGCCCATTTGAGTCTGATAGACGCTGGGATTTTTGGATTTTTAGGGTTTTGGGCTGTCGTTGTTGTAGGGACTTGTGAGAGGTCCCTAGGGCTACATATCTTTACTAACCATGTTCAAATTGATGTTTTGAATGTAGGGAAAGCTCAGGAGTAATCTCGGGTCTCGCATCATGTGGATTGGATTCTCGTGGTCATGTTTTGTAATTGGTTTTTGTATATATTCTCGTATGTAGTCTTCACAAACTATTTGGGGTTATCACAAGTTGTGGATAACTTGTTGGTGATCTTTATTTAAACTAATTTTGTGGAAATCATGTTATTTTAATTCGTGTTTGTAAATCTTAACGTGTGGATACGTTAAACGTTGTTTTGGGACCTAACTTTCGCGTGTTTTAAAATGTTTAAATTGGGTTGAAATTTTGGGTGTTACAATAATGAACTTGTATTACACAATGACCTGATTAATCACACAATGAGCTGAAAAACGTAAAACACAATGATAAATACATATAACACAATGAACTTGTATTACACAATGAAATTGTATTACACATTGACTTAACTAATTACACAATGAGCTGGAAAACGTAAAAAAAAATCCGTTTTTGTTTATAACGACAATATACTCGCTTTAAAGATAAAAAAACACTCGTTTTTATGGTGTAATTTTTTTTTAAAAATAATGTCGTACGTAAAAGTTATGAACGTTTTAAAATGAGGGGGACTTGTTAAAAAGTCAACAAAAGTGACAAATACTAAAATACCCTTCCAACAACTTTTTCTCTTACAATTTAATCTCAACTATCAAATCTTTTCTACAATTTAATCTAATGGCCCTAAATCTTTCTCACCCTTCTTAGACTTAAAATCATTTTTATCTCAACCTAATCCTATATATATATATATATATATATGCTAAGAAGGGTTATAAAGGTGACAAGTAGCACTTCCTAAAAATAGAGTTAGGGGCATTTTTGTCCATTTTATTTTCCACAATATCCAGCCCAAACCATCATTTCCGTTCACACCACTCATTTCACACAACACAAAAAATGCCAAATTTTCAATCAAAACCCCAGTTCGTCGGACCTGGCCATCGATTTCCATGGAATTCACTTCCTTTTCTTCTACACTCGACTTAATCATCCATCGTCTTGTTTCTGGTTGTTCTTCGCTCTCAAGTTTGAGGCGTTTTGATGGAGTGAAGCGATTTTTCATTGATATGGAGTGGGATAGTAGCAGTTCTGATCTGAGCGGAGACGAGGAAGGGTTTTTGTTGATTGAAAGAGCTTCGCTAGCTTTCCCCGTCGACGACCTGCTTTGACCGGTGCCGTGTGGGTTTGTTGTGTCGGTGCTTCTAGCCTAGCCATCCCATTATTTTCGTCAATTAAGTATTCGAGATGGTTATCACACTGAATAAGCCATCAACGATTGATGATTGATCGAGTAGACGAAGGATTGATTATCGACGTAGAAGATTAGGGATGAAAAATTGTTGATGTTCCACTGCTCTAGCAATAGATTGAAGGTCGATGATGAATTGATGATGACAGTAATCGCCGAACGGGGTAATAATGAAGCCTGGAGATTACACTTGGATGCTGGACTAGTAAGTATGATCTATGGTGTAAGAAATTTGGAAAATTATATATTTAAACATGTGTCGAAACATTAAATTTTGAATCTTTATTATGTTTAACTGCAGGGAGTAATCTGTTCAGGACTATCTTTCTGGAATTATAATGACCAGTTTTTGTCACAGCTTTTAGCCCTCTAAGCATGGTTATTGTTGCAGTTCTAAGATCTATTGTTTTGTCTGAAAGTTTAAACCTTGGAAGGTATATATATCCGAAGGAAAGTACAAAAAGACCCCTGTGGTATATATATGTAAATAACTAACAAGGTGAATGTTGATTCTGCAAGGTTGTTGGAGCAGTTGTAATAGTTATTGGGCTATACTTGGTGATATGGGGCAAGATGAAGGTCAGCCGAATTCCAAATGATGAGTTTCCAACAGTTGATCAACATATACCCATGACAATTAGTAACACAAGACTAGGAAAGGATAATGATCGTGTTGCGATAGAAATACCATCAACCGATTAAACGGTTAAGAAATTTAACGAGAATTAGAGTGGTTTTATGGTTTTTAACTTCCTTTTAAGTTTCTAAAGTTGAAATAGTTTGATAAATAAGCCGGTTTGAAGGCTGAGCATGGTTTACTCGATTTGTTCCTTTTAATTGGTACACGAGTAATTCGATCCAAGTTAGGTACAGTTTATTTTTTTGCTTACAAGTAAAGATACATATGATTATTTAAGCATGTCATTTTTTTTAATTTAATTTGCAGGTCAGATACATATGATTTTTAGTATTGTATTGATTTTCATTTTATGTTGAATTTTTGAATGTGCTAGATTTTCATTTTTGTGTTAGATTTGATAAAAGGACATAAACTAAGGGAAAAAAACAGCACAGCAAAAAATAGCAAACAAATTCAGCTAAGAAAAAAATTAGTAGACAAATTAAGCACAAAAAATACAGCACACAAATTCAGCATACAAAAATTCAGCACGCAAATATCAGCACCGAAAAATACAGCACACAAATTAATCACCGAAAAATACAGCACACAAATTCAGCACAGAAAATACAGCACAAAGATTATACCCAGAAAATTACAACACAATTTTTAGAACTTTTTTAAATTGACATTTTTTTATATAGCAATATTATACTCAAATTAAAGATAAAAAACGCTTAATTTTTAAAAAAAATAATGTCGTATGAAAAGATTATGACCGTTTAAAAAAAGTGAGGAAATTGAAAAAAGTCAACAATTGTGTCTTTTCTATAAATGCCCCTCCAGTCCATCTTTTTTGCACACTTGAATCTCAACTCTTAATCATCAAATTTATATAGCAATACTATACTTAAATTAAAGATAAAAAAATACTTAATTTTATGGTGTACTTTAAAAAAAAAATAATGTCGTATGAAAAAGTTATGATCGTTTAAAAAAAGTGGGAGAAATTGAAAAAAGTCAACAATTGTGGCTTTTCCATAAATGCTCATCCGGTTCATCTTTTTTGCCTACTTGAATCTCAACTCTTAATCATCAAATTTAATGGCTAAGATCCCTTCTTAGGCTACTTAGACAAAATCCCCTTCTTAGGTGATCATATATATATATATATATGTATATATATATAGGGGGTTCAAATAAAAAGTGAATTTCACTAAGAAATGATTTATTTTTTAACCGAAACCGGGTCAAACGAACTCTGGTTGAGCTCATTCCAGCAGCGTTGAAACCGGCTCATCAAGATTTTTTTTGGGTGGGGGGGGGGTCGGTTTTAGGTTTTCGGGGGGTTGGGGTGTGGTAGGGGGATTTAGGTATTTTGGGGGGTGGGGGTGGGGGTGGGTAGGTTTAGGTTTTTGGTGATGGGGGTTGGAGGATTTAGGTTGCGGGGGGTTTAGGTTTTTGAGTTTAGTTTTAGGGTTTAGCTTTAGCGTTTAGCTTTTAGTGTTTACCTTTAGGGTTTAACTCTAGGCTTTATTTCGACGAGCCGATTCCAACGCTGCTGAAATCAATTCAATCGGAGTTCGTTTGACCCAGTTTCTTAGGTTTCTTAGCGAAAATTCACTTCTTGAATGTTCCACTAAGAAGTGATTTTTCGCTAAGAAACGCTAAGAAATAGGTCAAACGAACTCCGATTGAGCTCATTCCAGCGGCGTTGGAACCGTCTCATCAAACTGTAACCCGCCCCCAAAAACCTAAACCCCCTCCACCCGCACCCCCAAAAACCTAAACCCCCCAAAAACCCCACACCGAAAAGCCTAAAACCACCACCCCCACCCCCCAAAAACCTAAACCCCCCACCCCCCCCCCCCCCCACCTCAAAAAAAAAACCTAAACCCTAAGGCTAAAACTTTGAAATTCAACCCTAAAATCTAAACCTTAAAAGCTAAACCCTAAAAGCTAAGATGGTAGAGTTCGACAATACGGTTCCAACGCCGCTGAAATGAGCTCAATCGGAGTCCACCAACCTCTAAAACCGATTGGTCTGCCCAACCCGCCTTTTGTCATTTTCTGAAACGGTAAGGGTGGAGGAATACTCCCTATATGACACATCAATGCCATATCAGTTTTTCCTAAAACTTCTCAAAACCTTTTTTCCAACTAATTAACTGAACTATCTCTACATTTATATTTAAATTTAACATTTATTTTTAAAAATAAAAAAACTAACTATTTTAATTATTAAAATTAAAAAATAAAATAAAATACAAAACCATTAGAATATAACCATGGAAATGTAGCCTAACCAGAACATCTCACACCGTAAAAGAAGATTATTCAATAAAATATTTTAAGAAACTACATAAATTATAGAGTTAAATACAGTTTTTGTCCTTGTGGTTTGGTCCAAAATCAGGATTAGTCCAATTCGCAAACTTTTAATCTATTGGTTCACTTACATTTCATTTTTTCTCACTTTGCATCCCTCAAACTAACAGACGGTAAGTTTTCTGTTAACCATGTGCCCTGCACGTGAGGGGTATTTTCATCCTTTCAGTTTATTTGTGAACCCTACATCTGATTCCCCCCTCATACTTCTGAACACTTTCAAAGACCGTCACTATCGTTCTTCTCCGACACAATATTACCTAGCTCCCGCTCTTTTCATCCATCAAGAACTTTAAGTCGATTGTTTTAGTTAGTGATGGCTACATTGTTATATATGATTCGTGGTAATCATCCACATGATGATATCAACCCTTACGAGTGTTACGGTGAGGTTTTCCAAGCTTTGATTTTGCACATTTCAAGATCTTTTTTTTGTACAAATTGAACTATTTTATTTAACATTTGACGAATTTACAGTAAATGAGCCAAAAATGTTTAGTATGAAAATCTTCATAAACGAGAATTTGCCAGCTATCTTGATAAGAGGTATGTAAATGGTAAAATTAGTTTCATTGATATGGCAGATCTAATGATTTTAATGGAGATGTTTTGGAGGAAGTGGTTAAGACTATAGGTTATCCATGCAATATGGTCTTTTACAACCATTTTAAAGTTCTAGAAAAAGATTTGGATTCTAGTCTTAGGGCTCTGGTTAATGACAATGATGTGAAAAACTTGGTTGAATATGTGCAAAGGGGGGTTAAACTTGTTGAGATTTATGTTGAGCATTGGAAGACACGAGTGAGCGGCTACTTTGATGTTGGTCCATCTAGTCCTAGAAGAAATCGATCTCTTGAAAATGAACAACAAGAAGTAACTGAAGCTCGATTTCATGAATTGTTTGACACTACTTACGATGGGGAGCAAGTTGGTCTATTGAAGAATATGTCAATGAAGGACATGATGATGATGACTCTAGAGATCATAATGGGTCTGATGTCTGATGAAGACTTGGATTATATTGTGGATCATGATAACATGTTAGAGGACGTAGAAGTGGGCATGGAACACTTTAGGTCTATTGTTGACATTGATATAGATATGGAACATTGTGATAAAGATGATTGTGAGGGTTTTAATTTTAAGGATGCTTTATGTGTTGATTAGGATGATTTGAAAGTAACAGTGACAATGATGATGTAATGCCACCATTAAAAAGAGCTTTGAAGAAGTTAAGGAAGCATAATAGAAAGGACCAAACATCATCCTCTTTCTTTGTTGGGCAAACCCTTGACGACAAGGAAGAGATCAAGAACAGAGTAAAGTCACATGCCCTTGAAACACAAAGACAACTTGTCATTGTAAAGAATGATCGATTTCGTTTTAGGGTTGTTTGTATAGGTAATATTCCAGTTTTCACAAGTGGTGAAGGGCAAAGTGGTAATTGCAATAGTAGTGGGCCCCAATGAGCATCAAGTAAGTCAAAAGTAGCTGAGTGTTCAACTAATGGCCCAAATGCATTAAACAAGAAACCTAGAAAAAAGTATCATATGCCATCTTGCCCTTGGACTTTATATATATATATATATATATATATAGAAAAAACACTTGCGTGAAAACCTTTGTTGAGGAACATAATTGTCTGCAAACCAGACAAGTTAATCTCTACACTATGAGCTTTATATCTACCGCTGAGATCTCTTCATGATCAGATTCAGAAAGGCATCAGATCCAGGTATCAATTCAAAAAGTCTTCAGGGCTAAGATGCTTTGCCGTAGGAAAATGAATAGGGATTACAAAGAACAATATGGATTATTAAGAGATTATTATGATGAATTGATAACCCTTTGAGTACTATCAAGATTGATGTTGAAAGGGAATGTAATCCTTGTAGTCCAAGTAGGCAGTTGAAAAGGATATACATATGTTTTGCAACTTTGAAGGAAAGTTTTAAGATATGTGGGAGGGAGATCCTAGGATTAAATGGATGTTTCATGAAAGGTCTGTTCCCTGGTCAGATCTTAACTGCAGTATCCACACGTTTTAAGTTTACAAATATGGATCAGACTACCCATGAAACGACAAAATAGCTTTGGCATAACTATAATGTCCACAATGTTATCCACAACATTTATCAACCCATTAAGTTTGTAAGCATTCCCCACTAGAAGTTAAAACAAAAACTAATTCAACACGATCCATGAGAATCCATCCATATGATGCCAGACCCGAGATTCACACCGGAGCTTTCCCTACATCCAAAAACACAACAAATAACCATTAGTAATTATACAACAAGTCCCAAGACCCCCCAAAGTGTCCTAGGAAGAAAACTCAAAATTCAGCCAACGAGTGTCCCACTTGGGGCGTCTAGAAGCAAACAGAACCCATCAGGCGTCCTAGAGACACCAAGCGTCCCAGAAGCCCATGGGCGTCCCAGAGACCAACCCTGCACTAGCCAACCCCAAATTTGCAGTTTTAACATTTTTGACCCTCCCGACTCGACCCCTAATCGTTTTAAACCACCAACAACATTTTGTGAATGTTTTAAACACCTAAGGTCATAATGTCAAATTATTAGACACACCCGACATGAGAACCACAACTCGTTTTGCACCCATGAAGTGTTTAACTTCAAGTTCTACCAATTAATTGTATAGGCATACCACGACCTATAACTTAGACACGCATTGACCCATACAAGTCATAACGTTTCACCATTCATCAATTTGACATATCCACATGTCTATTACGAGAACCACCACTCGCTTTTCCGCATGAAGTATTTGACTTCATGCTGACCCATGAAGTATCCACACTTCATGTCACCCGTGAAGTATTTGACTTCACTTTCACCCGTGAAGTACTTGACCTCACTACCACCCGTGAAATATCCACACTTCGCGTAAACACCTCCATGAAGTATCCACACTTCATGTAATCAACCAATTTACTGTTTTACTACCAACGGTTGACTTTTACCACACTAAGTCGATTTTAGTCTAATGCTACCACATTCTACATTTTAGTTGACTCTTGACCACATTGAGTCATTTACACCATTTTACCACATATCACCCATCAAGTTTGACTATTAACCATATAGTCTAGTTACACGTATTTACCACATTTGCACATTCACTTTTGACTATTAACCACATGGTCTAATTACACCTATTTATCACATTTGAACATTCAAGTTTGACTATTAACCACATAGTCAAATTACACCTATTTATCACATTTGCACATTCAAGTTTTACTATTATCCACATAGTCTAATTACACCAATTTCAACATAATAGTTTGATCCTATACCACTAAAGTCAAATTACACCAATTTCACCATTATCCACAAATGTTTGACTTATACCACATTAAGTCAATTTTATATCAATTTCACCATTTATCCACAAATGGTTTGACTTATACCATGCTAAGTCAATTCACAACAATTCACTACATTTTATATTTTAGTTTGACTATATGTCACACTAGTCAACCACACCAATTTACCACGTTTAGTTTGATTATATTCTACATAGTTCCACTACACCACTTTTACCAATTGTCATTCATTAGTTTGGTTAATTTCCTCATTATGTCAACTACAACAATCCTACCACATTCATATTTTACTTTGACTATTTACCACATAAGTCAAAATCAACATACAACACATAAATAGAAATAACAACATATCTATTTACATATCACCACTACTTATCCATTACTAAGTAAGTGCAAAGCACTTACCTTTGCCATTGAAGATTCTAATTCGTCTTCCAAGCTAGCCACTCCCTACCTTGATCACCTAAACAATCCACTTGCTTAGTAATCTAGCAAACTCCTATTAAATCACCAATTTGAGGTTTGACACCAACCCAAGATCTTATGATCTTCACCGATAAATAACTTGGTTTAATTAGCTTCTTTCAAGCTTTCAACCTTTCAACCTTTCAAGATAACTACCAACCCATTTTGACCCGTTAAGGTTTTATCCAATTTTCACCCAATTCTCCAAGGTTCTTGATTCATCAAATTGATTGAGGGCTTTTACTAAAATTATGTTTATTAACACCATAAACACTTATTAACCACCAATTCATCATTTAACTTCATCATATTGAAAACCCCTAATTTTCACCTCAAGAACCCTAATTTTGAAATCAACAAATTGGATATTAGAATCATGTTAATCATGATTCTCCACCATTTTCAACACTAGATGAAGGTTTATAACCAACAATAAACCAAAATCTCCACACCCATTGACCCAATTCGGATTTTCTACCAAAACCCACCAAGAACACTTTAAATGGTGATTTAGAGAAGAATGGATGCTTACTTTGATGTTTGGAAGGAAAGGAATGCACCAAATCTAACTGATTACACATGCAAGTTCTGAATTTCAGTCCTTAGCTCCTCCTCCTTGTTCTCCCTTAGTCAAAATTGAAAGAACACACACATAAATGTGTGTTCTGCGTAACCTACACACAATAAGCCATGGATTTTTTTGAATTTTCACATTGGCCCCTTCAACTCTCATATTGACCATTTCTTCCAAAACTAGGTATAATCCACCTTTAGCAACCAACCCTCAACTTCCATTTTGTTTAATTACACCCCTTATAATATGAAAACATATTATAATAATAACGTGAAAGTTGGTTCGTTACATGTTGATTCAAATAATGGTATATATCCACTAGCATATGCACTAGTGGAGGCTGAAACATGTAGTTCTTGGACATGGTTCTTAGAAAATCTTAGAGAGGATCTTGATCTCACTTGTAGATCTAATTTCACATTCATAACTGACAGGCAAAAGGTATTTGCATTTAAATTTAATGTTTTACTTAGTAATTATGTTTTTAAGAACTTTGTAATTTTTCTTAAGGCATAATACCTGCAATCGCAAAGGTGTTCCCTAGTGCTGATTAGAGGTACTGCTTGAGACACATACATGAGAACATGAAGAAACAATGGAGAGGAGAAATATTCAAGAACATGCTTTGGAAATGTGCAAGTCTTACCACTGTCCGTCAGTTTGACAAGGAAGTGGAGGAAATAAGAAAACAAGATGCAAATCTATTTGAGTGGCTAAAACAGATTCCACCTAAGAGTTGGGCCATATCTCATTTAAGTGGTATTGTATCCTTATTAATTATAGTTTATTGTTAATATAAAACCATTAATGTTTACAGTTTGGGTTAAACAGGAAGGGCAACGTGTGATGTGCTCTTGAAACAATTTGTGTGAGGTTTTTAACAAGTCGTTAGTTAGAGGGAGAGACAAGCCTATAATCACGTGTTTAGAGTATATTAGGGAATACATGATGAAGTAAACAGTTACATTTCACAAGTTGATTGCAAAAAGTGAAGGACCCTTGACACCCTCTGTAACAAAGATATTTCATGCCATTAAAACTAAAGCTTCTCAATACACTATTGTTATGTCTGATAATAACAAATACCAAGTAATATAAGTTCAATTATTTGTATATTAGTCTACGACTAATTAGTATAACTCTTGATTTTATTTGCATTTATGTTAGGTGAGTGGACCTTGGTCTGACCAATATGCGGTGGATGTGGGGTTCAAAATCTGTTCATACAGGAAGTGGGAGTTGACTAGGATCCCCTACAAACATGTAGTTGCAGTCATTTGGGACATGGCTGGTGATGGTATTGAGGTTGGTAGTCCAGAATCATGGGTTTCTAAGGTTTACTGGTTAGATACTTGGAAGAAGGTCTACATACACACACTTGATCCAATAAATGGTAGAGACCATTGGATGCCATCTGCCTACCCAACCACACTTACTGCTCCTAAGCATCAAACCTATATTAGGTCAAAGAAATTGAGGAAAAGGTCATTTGAGGAGATGCAAGAAAGGATTTCCAGTCAAGGGAAGTTAACCAGAAGAGGAGCAACTACAACTTGTAGTAAATGTAAAAACATGGGTCATAATTCTAGAAGTTGCAAGAATCAAGGTGGAGGTGAAGGTGCAGGTCAGGGTGGAGGTCAAGGTGAAGGTGTATGCTAATATGGAGGTGTAGGTCATGGATCACAAGTTGCTTCATAAGGAGTTCCACAACCATCTCAAGAATACAGGTAGTTAGTTAGTTAATGATTATGCTTGAACAATGCTTTAGTATTTTGAACAATGTTGATGTATGGTAATTGTCAGACTTTATGTTTAGTATGGTTTATTGTCATGGTAATTGCCAGCCTTTGTGAACAATTAGTACTTTCATGATATGCGTTGTGTGTTTCTGTATTTGCACTACACTATTAGTCAGATTTTGATGTTGGATAATTAACTGAAACTACCGTTGAATGATTGGTTACTCACTAGTGTGGTGATAACGATGTTTTGGTGGTAACGGAGGTGTGGTTGAAATTAGTGTTACGTAAAAGGGAGGGATGGAGAAAGAGAGAATACTATTTGGGACGAATCCCCTCACATAAGGGGTACGTGGAGGGGAGTTAACAGAAAACTTATCGTCCGTTAGTTTGAGTGACGTATAGTGAGAAAAAATGAAATGTAATTGACCAAAGGAGTTAAAGGTTTACGAATTGGACGAATCCTCATTTTTTAAATAAACTACAAAAATTCATTTAAATTGTAAATTATAATTTTGTTACTATTTTAAATTTAATTTGTTGCACTTTTTGCCCAATAGTTTATTGTAGAATGGAAGGCCAACATTTGTTGGCCGAGTTCAATATCACTTAACTCACTGACTCAGTTGGTGTGCGGCTCGTGGCATCGACGGCCAGCCATCATCCCTGACCCTCCTTATCAAAACCCCTCTGCATCGCATCCCAACCCTCTCTCTCTAAAAACCCCGAGAGAAACCTGAGAAAAAAAGGGTGAAAACCCTCTTCTCAGCAACAATGTCTCACACAGTGTTCCAGACAGCCCAAATTATGCCCATAAAGACCCATCTCGTACTCACCACCAAACCCTTATCATCAGCGCCGATTAACCCTCTGTTGCCGGTCTCCGGTCACCGAGTTGTTCCAGCGTCCCGGAGGGTTTTGGTGGTGCGGAATTCGTCGGCGATTGTTGACGGAGATGCCGTGGCCGGACTTGAACGTTGTTTCAGGATGACTCCGTCGGCGTCATCGTATGGGCCGGTTATGAAGGGAGGGCAATACGGTGCGTTTGGTGCGGTGACTTTGGAGAAATCTAAACTGGATATGACTCAGAAACAAACCAAGTCTAGTCCTGAGGTTTGTAATTGTATGATTACTTTTTGGGAATTAATTGTTTTAATTTGCTTGGTGTTTATGAATCTTTTGTTTGAGATGCTTTCTTGATAATTGTTTAGATAGATTCATGGTTTATAATATTTTGATTCAAGTAATTTTTTTTTTAATTTGAATTTGTTCTTTATAGTAGTGATATTCTTGGAAATGAATATGGAATTGAGTAAGAAACTTGTATAGAACCAAAGTATTGTGGAGGGTGAATTAGAATCTTGGTTTTAAAGCGCAAAAGCAACAAGGTCTAAAACCAAGGCGCAAAGCTTAAAAGCGCACTGCTTTTCGTATGCGAGGCGTATTTTATTATATAAAATTTTAATACATTTCTCGTAGGTTTTTAATATCATTTACCAAAAAATTAGACACAAATAAGCTCTATATAGTACTTAAAAAGCCTGTTGTACAACATCTGAAGCACAAATCCTGCCACGTACGAAAAGCGCGCCCAAGACTTGCGCCTTTTGTATCCTCGCCTTGCCTACAAAAAAGCGCTAGCCTAAGTCGCGCCTTTCAATTCTAAATTAGACTTGAAACTTGGATGTCTTCTATTGAGGGGCTTTTAACTTAAGTATTGTGGGTAGGTAGTAAATGGTATAATTGGGCAGCCTTCTTTATGTTCATTGCTGGAAAAGTCTAGGCTTGTTCTGTGTAGTATAACTATATTCTAGAGAAGTCAAGAAAAACAAATGTTACATAGATTGTTTTCATACACACAAAAAAATGAGTAATGCGGAGGGTGTTTTGCAAATCCTAGAGGTACAAGGACATTTTCCAACTTCAAAACGTTTCAGAAACTTGGTTTTAAAAAAGGGTGAGGCGATTCGAGGCGTTTTGGTCCCAAAGGCCGAGGCGCGCGTCTACGTACAACCAAATAAGTTTTGTTCACAACCAGAAGATGCTACTCTCTCATCTGTTTTACATACTAACCTATTTACCAAGTTTCTTAATTTCTTCATCCCTTTGGCTGTTTTTACTTATAATCCTCCTAAAGACCCTAATTTTGACCACAACCTACATGAAGCGCGCCTTTTTGAACCTGATGCGTTTTCCTAAGCGCCTCACGCCTTTTTAAACCAAGTTCAGAAATTATTGGATCTAGCTATTTCTCAAGTTTAGTGACAAAATTCTAACTTTCTTGAAGCTCAAGGGCTTTTCTTTAGTTTTCACAAAGAGGGACTGGTTTGAAATTTTGGTTATATAAGAAACTTGACATCTATCATCTAAAAGATGAGCCACATTTGCTAAGTTGAGGATGCATTTTGTTGGGCATTAGTGATGCATTAGAAAATGTTAGGGGCTTATATGGAATTTTTTTTATTAGATGCCATATGAATGTCGAGAAATGATTTCTGTACCCAAGTAAATGCAATGATTCTCTATATCTAATGTCCCAAAAAGTTATGCCTTTGTTTTTCTTGACAGCTGGCTATTGGAGGAGGCGGCGGCAATATTGGGAAGAGCATAAATTTTGGTGGCGGTGATGGAGGTGATGATGATGGCGACGACGACGATTACTTTGATGAATTTGATGATGGTGATGAGGGGGATGATGGTGGACTCTTTAGGAGGCGGATTATTTTCCCAGAGGTTGTTATTCAAATATTTAAATTTTTTTGATTTCTTCATTGTTGGCTTTAACTTACATGGTTACATTTTTCCAGTTATTTGATCGGAAATTTCTTGAGGCTGTATTGAATGAGTGGCAAAAGACGATGATGGATTTGCCATCTGGACTTAGGCAAGCCTATGAAATGGTAAATGATTTTCTTAGTTAATATTCAATAGATGTGGAAAATTTAGTAGGTTGGGTAACGGGTCGAATTGGGTTGACCCACAATATACTGTGTTAGAAACAGTTACATTATTACAGTAAAATCTGAATTTTTAAATTAGACGATAAGATGTATGCATTAGCAAGATTTTTGGGTTCACCCTACTGACTCATTTGAGATAAAACATATAACCCAAATTGACCCATTTGTAAGTAAACAGATCCAAATTTCCACCTATACAATATTAAATGTAGATGAATCATTTTTAACATTTGCAATGGTAATTAGGGTTTGGTTAGCTCGGCTCAACTGGTAAAATATATAGCAATGAATGCAAGGCCAACAACTGCAAGGTTCATATCACGTTCGCTTCCTCAAGGGTTGTCTAGGGGATTCATTGGCAGGTATTCTATAGAAGCAACCCTATAAATTTCTATTCAATTTGTTACCATTTCAAGAGTCCCCTAAAATATTCATATATCTAATGGTATAATAAGAACAAATTAGAAGACTGATAAAAGTGTCATTGGTTAATCTGCATTTAAAAGTTGATAACTTCGGACAAAAATTTGATAATATGTATATTATTTTTTAATTGTAACATTTATGTTAGTCAATAAATAGGACCTGATCCACATTCATTTGAGCAGGATGATTGCAGATCCTGCATTTTTATATCGGTTCTTTTTAGAGCAGGCAGCCACAATTGGTTCCTCGGTTTTGTGGGAGGTCAAAAACCGTAAAGAAAGGTACTATATTCACCCCTATGAAAATTAATGAATTATTCTCACTATCAAAATTAATGAATAATAGTTTAACTTATTATATTTTTTATGTTATAGGATAAAGGAGGAATGGGATCTTGCTCTGATTAACGTGCTTACTGTAACCGCATGCAATGCTATTGCTGTTTGGTCCCTTGCTCCTTGCCGTTCATATGGAAATACTTTCCGCTTTGATTTGCAAAATACGTTACAAAAACTCCCAAATAATGTTTTTGAGAAAAGCTACCCGATGAGGGAATTTGACATGCAAAAAAGAATCCAATCCTTTTTCTACAAGGCTGCAGAGTTGTGTATGGTGGGTTTAACTGCAGGGGCAGCACAAGGTGCCCTAACAAACCTTGTTGCTCGAAAAAAAGAGGGAAGGTATGCAGTAGATCAATTGTTCTTTCTTTTTGTGCAACACAGGCAGGGTCAATATGGGCAAGTTGGGTAATGGGTTATATTTGGTAAACGCTATTTGTCCAAAAAGTTCAGTTAGTGTGCCCAATATGATTCTAAAATTATTTTAGTTCAATAATCATGTATTTTTCTAAATAAAATGATTTAAGAGGTTTTTTTAGCTATTTTTTATTTTTAAATTTAGTTATATATTCTGACCTTTTTTTTTTTTTATAAATTGGTTCATCAGATTATCTGTGACAATTCCAGCTGTGAGTACTAATGCACTTGGGTATGGAGCATTTCTTGGAATTTATGCCAATTTACGTTATCAGCTTCTGTGCGGATTTGATAGAGCTATGGTTACTCAATTTGATGTTATTGGGGTGGGATTGGCTTTCAGTACAGCCTTGAGGTATGCTATTGATATTGTTCTAAAATCATCTACATGCTAGCTTTCTTTACTGCTCCTTAGAGCATGTGGTATACCCAAGTGAGTGAGGGTTTAGTGAGGGGAAAAGTGGTTGCCATGTGGCGCCATGTTATATTCTTCAACTCTCACACCAAGTGAGTGAGGGTAGGGAAATACCCAAGTGAGTGAGGGTGTGTGAGAATTAAATGCATTTTATAATTATATATTAATTTTATATAAATGGTACAATTATACAAACACAAGGTACAACACCATCAAGGTTCTACCCATCCTCTCCTTCCTGTGAGAAACCTCACGGTTCACCCTCACCCACCCCCTCACGCCATCAAGGGGGCGGTGTGCTTTTCTCCTTCAATGCGTGAACTACCCTCACGGAGGGGCTCACCAAGAGTATACCACTTGATCTTAATATCATGCTACATGTGTTTGGTTGATGTATTAGGAAAAAATATCCAATGATTGACTCTGTGCATAGTTTAATGGAAGCATTTGACCATTAGATAGACATCTTTAATACCTTTCAGTAATGAGAAAATAGATGAATTTCTTGGCCCAAAGCAATCATAATTTTTTAACAATAAACACTAGTGGGCAAAATAGTAATTTTGGATTGAAAATTTTCCAGGAATGGAAATGTTAATAGTAGGCCATTATACTTCATGTATATATATATAGGAGGGGATTATGCAAAACACAAATTACTGTGAGAACACACAAAACAAAATAAAGCATTCATTTTTTCAGTCTTAAAAATTTTAAAATTAAAAGAAAACGATATAGATGTAATTTTTATTGTTTCCCACTGAATTTAAAAAAATATGGATAAATTAGTTTGATTTTCGTTTATGTGTATAACCTACACATATGTAGGTTATTAAAAAACATGAAAAAAATTAGTTTGATGGTTTTTCTCATAGATAACCTACATGTGTATGTAAGAAACATAACATTTAAAAAAATATGAACCACTGATAAAAAATTAAACATTTTAGATTTGTTATTTTTGTTCCCATGGTAATTTAGTGTTTCGTAATGATTCTCATCCTATACACACAAAAAATAGGCAGATCACTTTTATTTTCTTCCCTTGGGTAATTCATTTGGACCAAAAAAGTATGTTTTTTGCTTGTTAATCTGTCTTTGAGTTTGTTTATTTCACTATTAATGGTAAATGATTATATACAGAATCATGAATGCACAATTAGGAGAGACATCAAGGTTAGCCTGGCTCGGGGTGGAGGTGGACCCATTAGCCCACTCGGATGACTTACTGAGACAAGCTTACAACCGACCATCTGAAACCACCACCAACACTTCTCCAAGATGGTTCATATCCAAAAACCCTGTAACCTCAGGGCTTGGGCTCCTTGGGTTTAAGCAGGACCAAAGTCAAACTACCACAGAGGGAGGATCACCACCACCACCCAAGGCCCGCAGAAAGAGAATTGTGAGGAAAAAGGTCACGACCTGAGTGCACAGTGGGGTTGAGTCGACTCAGTTTTTGTACCCTGATTGGATACTGGTGGCTGACTAATGATCCTGGTGGCAACAGGAAACTTCATGTTGACAAAACGGGAATAGTCTGAAAACTAGAAATATTTAAGGTACACCAGTAGACACTATGGAATTTGTGCACCTCTTTATGAGTAAACTGGAATTGAAATGTGAGTTTTGAAGAAATAAAGATTGTTGATGTATGGTAGGAAAGAAATTCTCTTTTGAATTTATGATCCATAACTGATAGTGTGGATCTGCATACTGTTTGTCACTGTTTTTGATGATTGTATGAGTTAATTTAAATAACTGGATCAAAGTTCTTTGACATTTAATCCTCAACAAATAGTACATATAAGTTTGTATGTGACCCATTTACTGACCATTGGGGCCATCTTTTAAAGCTTCCGATTCAATCACACCACCACCGTCCGCCTCCTTTGTAGCCAACACGGCGGCAGTCATGTGCTTCTTGTGATGGTTCATGTGATTGCCACCTCAGACGGAGGTGGTTATACCAGCAGCGCCATGACATCAATAAGGGTGAAACAACACAGATGAAACCCTCATCGAGTCTATATTATGAAGCATCGAGGGTTTCACCCGTGTTGCTAATATGAGCCATTAGTGCCCTCAAATGACCACAAAAAATCATGTTTTTAAGCCAACACCAATCACCTGATACGAAAACATGAACTCGGTTTTGAACTTCAATCCAACTACACCCGGGCTGCTTTACCGCCCGCCTCTCGTTTAATGAACCCCTAACTTCCTCCACCACCTCCCACCACCCCATTTCCGCATTCATGTTCGATAACACCACATAATTGGAACCCTTTTCAGGTTCAATCTCCAAAAGCTTTTCAGCAGCAAATTCAGCCATTTTCAAATCCTTACTAACCCGACACGCGTCAAGTAAAGCACCCCATATACCCGCGTTACAATCAGTATCCATCTCGTTCACCATTTGAAAGGCGGCTTCTAGCCTCCCTGCTTCTGCAAGCAAGTCAACCATACACGTGTAGTGCTCGGTCAAAGGCTGGATCAAGTACTTCTGACTCATTAACTCAAATAACCGGAACCCTTGATCGATCAAGCCAGCATGGCTACACGCAGATAGAACCCCAACGAAAGTGACCTCATCTGGGCTCACTCCTGCAACCTCCATATCATCCAACAGCCTCACTGCCTCGATCCCATTTCCATTTAAAGCATACCCGTTGATCAAAGAATTCCACGAGACAACATCAACACGTGGGGTATGAGAAAATACCCGTTCAGCACTCGACATTTTACCACATTTGGCATACAAAGTGATCAAAGAGTTGGTAACAAATATGTCTTGCTCATAACCTGTCTTTACAACCACCACATGAACTTGTGTTCCCAGTTGTAAAGTTGCTAGATTCGCACATGAGCTTAAAACAGAAGCATATGTAGATTCGTCGGGTTTATTACCATTTTGCATCATCGAAATGAAATGCTTGAATGCATCTGCGTACAACCCGTTATGGGCAAAGCCCGAAATCAAGGAATTCCATGTAACTATGTTCTTATGCTTTGTTTCCTCAAATAAAGCAAGTGCTTTATCCATTTGAGCCACTTGAGCATAACCAGCAATCATAATATTCCATGAAACTATGTCTTTTCGCACCATCTGGTTAAAAAGATCGTGTGCTTCATCCATGATTCCATTCTGAGCATATCCTGCAATCATCGTGTTCCAACAAACAGTATCGCGATTGCTTACATGATCAAAAATCTTACGAGCCTTGTGAATATTTTTGTTTTGAGCAAATCCCAAGATCATTGCTGTTTGAGCCCCAACATTCTTGTATGGCATTTGATTGAGTAGATCACTCGCTTCCTCTAGCTTACCGACACGCGCGTATCCATTGATCATGGTAGTCCATGATACTGCATTCTTTTCTGGCATTTCATTGAATAGGCTCAAAGCTTCATCAATCAATGAGTTTTGGACATAAGCTGCTATCATCGCATTCCATGACACCATATTCTTAATCGGCATTTGATCAAACAATCTCCTAGCCTCTGTAATCCGTCCACTTCTACCAAGACCAGACAAGATTGTGACCCAAGAAACAACATTCGGGTGTGGTACGCGCTTAAAGAATCGCCAAGCCGACTCCAAATCACCAACCTCAACAAACCCATCCACCATCAAGTTCCAAGAAACCACGTCCTTAACTGGCATTTGATCAAAAAACTTCAAACCTAAACTCATTTCCCCATTCTGGGTATACCCTCCAAGCATTGTATTCCAAGAAACCAAATCTCTCACAGGCATTTCATCAAACACCTGCCTAGCTTCCTTAATCCTTCTATATGTCAAGTACCCCGAAACCATAGCATTCCAACAAGCTGGGTTCATCTTATCAGGCATCAAATTAAACAACTTTCTAGCCTTTTCCAGCTCCCCATTACGTGTATAACAAGTAATCATCAGAGTCCATGTGAAGATGTCTCTCTGAGGCATTTGATCGAACAGCTGGCGTGCATTCTCAACTCTGTGATTGTGCAAACATCCTGCAATCATTGTGTTCCAAGAAACCAGATTTCGGTGAGGCATTTTATCAAACAGGTTCAGTGCATCATTGATCCTTCTGTTTTTCGCGTAGACAGAGATCATTGAATTGAACGTGACAGTGTTCCGTTGAGTCATTTGGTTGAATAACTTGCAGGCTTCTTCGACTCTACCTGATTTACCCAACTGGGTTATCTTGGTGTTTTGCTGAAAGAGAAGGCTCCCATTTTCGACAACAGATCGAAGCTTCGTTGTCATGGTTTTTGTAATCCAGACTCAAACATTCAAAGGATGATGATAATTGACAAATTCACTAAATAGTCGCGTATCCTTAAAATCTATATTTGTTATAGAGCATAGACTTTCATTCGATCTCCGCTTGTACTTTTTTATTTCGTTCATATGAGTGAAACCAAATGTAAATCTATGACGGTTATGTTTTTGGGAGTGATATTGATATCGAAAGTGTAAGTTAGGACTGTCATCGGTCAAATTGTCAATACAGATTATTTTCGACCAATTACTCATAGTTTGAATTATTAAAATATACTCATTAAAAAAAACAATTATAGAAGTTATAATGTATGGGGGATTAGTTAGTGAGTGCTCGAGGTTTAAACATGAATTAAACTGAAAAATCCAGCTTTTCATAAAAATGAATAATTAATCAAAAATCTTAAAAAATATAGTTAAAACCAGTATGATGCAAAGCAAACATAGAATAGTTAGTATGGTTGTAAATGAATTGAGCTTTTGAGCTTTATGTATACATCTCGACTCGTTAATAATTTTTCAAATTCCGACTCGATTTGATATTTTTTATAAATATTTAATTATTTTAATAAGTATTTTTATATATATTTATAATTGTAATTTTATATTTATAACAAAGTATATATTATTAAGTTATTTTTATATCTTTATAAATTTCTATTATATGGTCCCTAAAGTAAATGCTCATTTAACACTTCTAATAAATTTCTAAAAATATATTTTTTACCCTTTTATCATATTACTAGGTTAGAAACATGTGTATTACACGTGTTGAATAATGAAAATATTAAATACTTAGTAATAAGCATAAGTAGTTGAGAAATGAAATATTAAATAATTGAGAAAAAATCACTGAATTATGACATGTGACGTAACTAGTTACTTATTTATCATGTATAGATATGGCCCTAAGTTGATTTATTAACTTTTAGTTGTTCATATAAATTTATGTATTTATAATATATTTATATAACATGATAAAGACTTTTTAAACAATTTTTATTATCTCTCCTCTATCTAAAACCTCACACAAACACTCACTACACTCATTTTTTTATATATGCATATCCGACTCTCGAGTAACACCAATTCATCACGTGTTTTGATTTTGGATTTGTAATTAGTAGTAATAAAATTAATATTATTATTAATGAATGATAATCATAAAGCATAATTCATATGATTGTTTTTAAAATTTAAGAACCCATGTATATTATTTTGAAGACTAATTTCAAAATATAATTACAAATATTCAAAAATTAAATCCATAATTAACTGTATATATAGTGTGGGACCATTTAGTTTAAAAACATTAAACATGTACAACATTCTTCTGTCACAACACAAGGAATATGAGAACATACAAAAATAATGGAAGCAAGGTATAATGTAATCATCAAGTATTCCATCACTCCTTAACACTCTTTCTTCACACTTCCTTTTGCAATATAAAACACACACTCACTCACACACACACACTTACACCATATACAACCATGCATTCTTCCATTCATATTATTATTATCCTAATTGCCCTTGCAGCAGGGGCAAATTTGTCAAATTGCACCAACCTCACCATTGTCAATAACTGCCATGAAACCATATGGCCTGGGATCACAGCCACCAACACCACCCTCCCCGGTGGCGGTTTCACCCTCAAACCGGGCGAATCCACCGTTTTCTCCGCCCCACACGGGTGGGGCGGCCGTATATGGGGCCGAACTGGGTGCGATTTTGACAAAAACGGGAACGGTACGTGCGAAACCGGAGCATGCGGTACAACACTAACCTGTACCCACCCCGGGACCCCGCCTGCGTCAATAGCCGAATTTACCCTTGGTGACACCACGTTTTACGATCTTAGCCTCGTGGACGGGTTCAATGTGCCAATAACGGTCACGCCCATTCAAGGCGCAGGCGACTGCAGGGTTGCAGGCTGTGACACTGATCTTCGGGCTAACTGCCCGCCGGAGCTAACTTTCCAGTCTGATGGAAAACCCACCGCCTGCCGGAGTGCGTGCAATGTTTTCGACTCCGACGAGTATTGTTGTAAGGGAATGTACTCTAATCCCGTCACGTGTATGCCAACAAACTACTCGAAAATATTCAAAACAGCATGCCCCGTGGCGTACAGCTATGCTTATGATGATCCCACAAGCATCATAACATGTTCTACTAAAGATTTTGTAGTCTCATTTTGTTCACCAAGGTAAGCAAACAAGAACATTAAAAAATACAGTATTTCTTGCCTTTGACTTTTGACTAAATGCAGGAATCAGACAGAACAATGCTCGTACCATGATAACAAACTCATGTGTAACGGGTCGGAAAGGTTGAAGCAAATTGCTTACGTGTGGACGGTTTTCGCGATATCTTTTCCAATAGTTATTCATACGCGTATTATATCTTGAAAAAGTCAACTATACAATATTGTGCTATCTAATGAGCTAAACATTTGTACAAAATATTAAAGATTTTGACTTACTAGTTGTATCGCGTTCTTTCTAATTTTTGCGTGTCGTTTGTTTCCTTCTTTACAATCTTGGCATCGGTGTTGGTAGGGTTAAATGGCAATACTGAAACCGGGGCTGCAGGCACGGTGTCCCAACGGGCTTTTAAGAAACTTAACAACTTCACCACCATTTCTTTCCTGAACTTAAGTTCTTGTGTAAAGAGATCAAGTATGAGGAAAGAGAGAACATATTTGAAAGGTACTGTGAGGAGAATAGTGGAACCAAATAAAAGCACCATAGCCACTTCTGTTGTTATCTGAAAAGAGAATAAAAATTTAGATACTTGACTTAAAATACAATTGTTTGACTGTTTGGGTGTGTTAGGATGCACGTTTTGAAAGTAATTATGTGAGTTTGAAGAATCGGAATCAAATAATCAACTATCATAAAAGTAGGTTGTAGGTAGGGGGTGTAAATGAGCCGAGTTGCTAATGAGCTACTTGAGATGGGCTTGCTAAAAGCTCGAATCAAGCCGAGCTTGAGACCGAGCTTCATATACCGAGCTTGACTAGTCTCGCGAGCATAAATGAGCCTATTATTTATGTAAATATAATACTTTTTATTTAATATAATAAATAATTATTTTATATATAATTATGATAACAAAACAAAATAATATATATTATGTTATATATATATATATATATATACATATATAAATAGTGTGAGGTTTAAATGATAACCAATATTTATGTGATAACCATGATAACCACTCTCAAACATAGTGTTAGGTATATGTAACAATTATCATTCTGTTAGTTTACATATACGTAAATACTATGTGTCACGTATATGTAACATTATTTGGTACGTATATATAAGACTCATCATTTTCGTATTTATGTTCAAGATATGCGTTCAAGATACTTAAATACTTTTTTAACAATTAAAAGAAAAAATAATTTATAAATTATGTGATTGTTTGATAGTGGTTATCACATAAAAAACTGGTTATTATTTGAACCCTTCCCTATATAAATATAACTATAATTATAATTATAAATATATTTAAAAATAATTAACTAATTAATAAATAATAAATGAGCCCCCGAACCAAGCTCGAGCTTGAAAAATTGATCACTGAGCTTGGCTCGAGTTTTAGACATAGAGTTCGAAACGAGACTAGCTCGAGCTTGTGCCCAGGCGAGCTCGGGCTCGGCTCGGCTTGCTTACACCCTAGTTGTAAGAGAACTAGGAGATGGTGTTTAGACTAGCTTAGTCAAATGTCAAATTAAGCTTCATAACAACAAAGTAGTGGAACCTTGAAAACTAATTTAAATGAATCAAACACATAATTTTAGCTTAAGTCTTCCCAAAACCAGGACAATGGGAGTGATATTTACTCTATTGTAAAGATGAAACTAACCTGTGGTTGACCTGCTGCAAGAATAATTGTACGGATTTTTAGAAGCGAAACATTAATATTTTGCATATATTTTTCCACATCACGCATGGCTTCTTTAACGGCTATGATCTTTTCAATTGTGTTAGATGGTGGTTGATCACGTATGGTAACTTTGCCAAAAGTTCTTCCTAGGCGGCCTTGCTCTTTGAGCCCTTTCAATACTAACATGCTTGTTGCCAAAACCATCAATGTCACAGGGAACACATATGACAATAAATTCCTGAAGGTTGAAACAAACATCAAATTTTATAAACAAATAAGACTTGATTCATGGTGATGTTTGGATGCGTGTTTTTACCTGTAGATGAGTGCGTACACAAATGCAAGAAAAGACGCGGTTAAGTGAGGCTCTTCCCAGCGTCTAAGTTTCCCAAAGTTTTTGGCAATGACCGTCAAAGGAAGCACGAGCTCCTAAACCAATATGATGAAGCAAAATTATAGCCAAACAAGACCTTTACCAATAAATAAATAAAAATAATGACTACTTTGTCATATATTGCACTCCCTCTGTAGTCTGTCCGATGAAAATTGTTGTCTTTGACCATGCAGATAGTTGGAAACAAATGTTTGACTATCAGTCAAATGTCTTTTATATCCTTCAACAGTCACAAATGGTTTAAAAGGGTAATCAACTTTGGTCCCACTTCTATTTCGGGTAACAACTTTCTTTTCACCCGTCAAACTTTCTCAAAATTTGGATTTAAGGTAATCTTTAACCTTCATGTATAAAAAAGTCAACTTTTTTTTGTCCTTCCTAGTCTTTGTACTCTTTTTTACATGTGAGCCATTAAAAATGATTTTGTGTCCCATTTGGGTCACTGTGTGACCGAAAAACCGGCTGCCAAAAATGATAATTTTTATATAAAAATGATAATTTTTATATAAAAATGATAAATTTATGTATTCATATGTTCATGCTAATTCGTATATATAAATGCTAAATTTACCCATTACAAAACGACCCAAACGGTACACAAAACCCTCTTTTAATGACTCAGATTTACAAAAAAAGAGCACAATGATCAAAATGAGACCATTTAAAAGGTAGGTTGATATTTTATACAAAAAACCCATTTAAAATATGAAAGTTTTGACCGTTTTTATGGAAGCTTATTACCCGAAATAAAAATTGGACCAAAGCTGGCTAAAGAAGTAAAAGTTGCAATTGTCAAGGGACATAGGAGTACCAAATAGCTTGAATTACTAACCTTAAAAAGGTCAATATTACTAGGAATCCCTTCAATCATGGCAGCATCAATTGTGGCTTGTGTCTTCTCCACCTCAGCATACTTATGCCGACACATAATCGTCGTCTTTTCGACCAATGTTTTATCAGCGACAACAAGATTTTTACTCAAAACAAGTGCTTGTTTCATCAAAGTATTCTTCCAAAAAGCAATAGAAGCACTAGAATTCCATGATGGATGTCTCATCCACCTTCTTAAATACACCCCACCATCAATATCATATACATCATCATCAAACTCGGTTTCCTTAAATCTTGTAATCAGTTGTCCACCCCAACAATTTACTGCTAGTGTTTGGCAAACGATTTCTCCATAGGGTGCATTTTGTAAATATGAAAATGGGACAAGTTTAGTAGGTTCATCCAAGAGTTTTTTCGTGAATTGAAGAGCTTGGAGTCTTGCAATGCCATTGATGGCATAAGTTGTAGCTCTTTGATAACCTTTTTGAGCACCATAAATATGTTGTACTGATTGATCACCTTCTCCGGGCCCAAAATCTCTTATGAATTGGTACAAAGAAATGACTTCTTTGATGAAAGCATACCATACGTCTCGCCTCATTTCACCTCCCAAATCCACAAATTCAAGTACCCATGGTTTAACCCTGACAAATCGGTCATGATTTTAAGTAAAATATAGAGGTTGGGTAATAGATCAAATCATCAAAACAGGTTTTTGAATAAAATGATATAGAAGGTTGGGTGATAGATCAAATCATCAAAACAAGTTTTTTGTACGGTTGGGTTGGGTTGGGTCAACCCAAACACATTTTTGTCAAAATTTTGAAACTTCTTAAGAAAAATTAGTGTCAAATAAGATTACAAAAGGTTGGGAACAATACAATAATAATATAATCTTCTGAATAAAATGATTTAAAAGGTTGTATGAATTAAAAATACACCTTGGACGACTTTAAGTAAAATATAGAGGTTGGGTAATAGATCAAATCATCAAAACAAGTTTTTTGTATGGTCGGGTGACCCACAAACATCTAAATTTTGAAACTTTTTAAGAAAAACTAGTGTCAAATAAGATTACACGGTTGGGAATAATATTACAATAATAATCTAATTTTTTGAATAAATGATACAAAAGGTTGTATGCATTAAAAAATAAAGATACACCTTGGACGACTTTCAACCCATTTGACTTTTTTCCTGTTTAGCTAACTTTTTTATTTATCCCGTTAGACTTGAAGTATAACCCGAAAGGACCAATTCATTAGTAAATGGTTTGAAAGTATAAAATCAAATCATATAATCAAGATTTTCTATTGGTGAAGAAATCAAGGAGATGAGTTATTGAAGCTTACTCACTCTGGACCGGAGGTAACAGAGATAGCAGAGTCAAAAAGATCAGAACCGAAAGGTCCAACCCTTGTTTTCTCTACCCGTGAACCAAGTCTTGTAAGATCCATTCTAATAACATCCACTTGGCCTTTAAGTCCAAGTGCCTGCAATATTTCGTAAGCAAGTTAATTACTAGATCTTTATGAAGCATGATAAAAAATAATATCTATTATTATTTAACTTTATGTAATGTGACATGAGATGTACCTCATAGTAAAGTGCTTTGTTAGTTAGGGTTAGTTTTCCTGGCCATGCAATGTTATTCTCCCATTTAAGAACGGGTCTTTTTCGGCTAGATCCAAGGCATAAGATTCGCTCCCCAGAAATCTGAGAGATTTCTGGTACATGGTATGATTTCCTTCCTTCATACACTCTATGATGTTGGGAAAATTTTGTCAAAGAAATAATCCTAAATAGATCAAGAAAACTAATTTTTAATTTTGTAAAGAGTTAAATATATTAAATATGATTGCAAAAACTATGTTATTAAAATAATAATATAGTTTTCTATAAATAAAACATATTGAGAATTTGAAAGCATTTGAATATATGTTATGACTTTTGACATGTATAACCCTTTCAACCAATTTGACCCGTTATCAAACAAATGCAACCCGAATTGACCCATTTCATAAAAATACTACCTTTACATGAAATAAACTACATTTCCCTTTTGAGAAAGTTTTAATCCAAAATGACCCTTTGCCTATTGATATCAGTGTATTTTGGTTCTCAAGGTTCCTCGTGTTGTAACTGTTGAGGGATAATTTAGGCATTTAACTGATTATAAAACTGAAGAGAAAATGTTAGTGAGAAGCTTACTTGAGAAGTTCAGCAATATATTTGGACCATACTTGGAAGGAGATGCTTTTCTGACCACCAGAAAGAGCTTTGAAAACGTTATGCACCGTTGGCCAATCTGCTAGGCCCGAGATAGCGGGGGCAATGCGGACAAAAGCCTCTTCTCCAACAAGTTTCCTCTTCAATAAAAAACAATAAATTTTTTAGAGGTATAAGTGTGACACCCTCTTTTTGATGCATAGAATGTAGAAACATGAATAGAAGTAGAGGTGGGGGTATCGGGTCATAACGGGTCATTTTAAGTGTGGGTCAAAATGGCACCAACAACCATCTTTTAGTCCATTTCTTAAAAAATATTTTACAAATATTTCATGTGCAATCAAAATGACTTATTTTTTTATAATAAAAATAATCCAAATGTATCAAAATCATTTATGATGATGTATGTATTGGAATATGATTACGGAATATAAGTATTGAGCCCACGGGCCCAGTTAGAGTATTGGAATATGATTACGGTTTATAAGTATTGAGAACACGGGCCCAGTATTTCTAACTGGGCCCGTGGGCTCAATACTTATAAACCGTAATCATATTCCAATACTCTAACTGGGCCCGTGGGCTCAATACTTATAAACCGTAATCATATTCCAATATTATGTATTCCTAAAGGTATAATTTGTGACACCCTCCTTTTGATGCATAGAATGTTAAATCATGAATAGAAGTAGAGGTGGCAATATGTGCCTGGTGAGTATCAGGTCAAAACAGGCCATTTTACTAGCAACCATTTTTTAGTCCATTTCTTAATATATATATACATATATATATATATATATATATATTATAAATAATTTATGGTGCTAATTATGATTGAATTTTTAATAATAATCTGATCAAGATGATTTACGATATTGTATGTATGTAAAATACACATCAGGTGACTTTCAACCTGTTTGACCCATTTGAGATGAAACACAGACAAAACTGAACTGTTGATAAATAAAGAGGTCAAAATTGACACCTCTATATATTTGTCCATTCTTTATCCTATATTTTGTTGATCCCGTCTTTATTTCTCAGTATGTGAGATCCACTATCGAGTAATCACTTCTTACTACCCTAAAGTGAAAATAATAAATGAAAAAAACACATAGATCCTCACTATTTTGGTATATATGCAGCCATATGTAGAAGTTTTTTGAATTCTTTGAAAATTTTCACAATATATATATATTCGTTCTAGTTATAGAATTAAAAGTAAGATAATTAGTAGAGAACAACAGGGAGGATTACATACAGAAAAATGAACCTGAAATGAAGCTCTCTCTCCAATTGTACCTCGGGATTCCTTTTCGTTGGTGTACGGATGCTCCCATGCAAGCATTGTTACAAATACAAGTCTTTGGAATGCCGGCTCCTATCATAAGAACAAAGTTTATAGATAGTCCAAATGCATAAATCCATGGGAAAATGAATCCAAATTAAATACAGAATCTTTTCCAAAAGCTAAAAGAGGTGCATATTGTTTTTTGTGGTCAACAATTTGACTTTTGGAATAAAAAACTGATATGGATTATGTAACAAATCAAATATCAAAATCTTTTAAATAGTAGCATGTGTTACAAAGATTATGTCAACTTGCTACTTCTACTTCTCTTAAAAAACCATAAAGAACGTTTCTAGCTCGAAATATGAAACGTAAGAAATGATGATTTGCATAGTAAATGGGACCCGCAAACCTTAAGGGAAGGATGAATGTCAGAACTATCTCTAGACAAGAACCTAAAGCAGCAATATTCCACCAAATTACGGGCATCATTAGACACATGTGCAGGGACAAGTGCTTTAAAGATTCTCTGCATTTTCTTCCCGGTCAATCCATTCATCCTGCATATTTGACAAGTGCTTTAAGAAACTTTCATCCACTTTCGTTTTCCATCCTCCATTTGGTGTGTCCCATTTTAAGGAAAAGTGATTTATACATCACCATAATTACTTCACACACCATAAAACGTGTTGGACAAGTTGAGTTTACTCGCTAACACTTTGTATCCATATTTATATATATTTTAGATAACGAATGGATTCATAGTGAGTACAAAAACTGCAATAACAATCAAGATCTTTAGATAAAACGATTTAGGAGGTTGTATGGATAGAAAAGAGTTTGGTCATCTTCAACCCATTTGACTAGTTTCCCGATTAGCTGATTTTTTAAAAAAATTGACCCGCTTGAGACCCAAACCGACCCATATGGCCATATATAATTAAATGTGCTGAATTTGCCACCTCTAGTTAAATTAATAGCATCTTAGAACCTTATGCTCACCTACTAAACTGCTCAATGGAAACAATAGCAGCCAATGAAAGATCGCCACCTGGTGTTCGGCCATCAATAGTCTGCTCCGTCATGAAGAACTCCTCCATGTCAATGAGCTCATATATGTTTCCCATTGTAGGATTTCTATCGTGAACATTCTTGACAAGTGGAGAAGCCACTTCATTCAAAAAGTTTGTTGTTTTTGATACCCAAATGTTTAATGCATCTTGCACCGAACCTTTCACAACATAAAAACATGACTTAATTACTCATATTGAAGGGATGGTGGAGCAAACACGAATGTGCATACCGTAGAAACTCCTTTTGAAGTCCAAAATAGTAAATACATACAAAAATCTTAAGGGCAATGCATATCCTAGTCAAAAAACCTAAACACGTCTTTTGTCCTATTTGTTCCTAAATTTCCTAACAGCCTTTGCTCAGTCAGTCAAATTACTAAACAAAAATTGTTTTGTATCCTTTTACCCGGGCACCTATAAATTAGTTCATCTTTTTGTTGACTAACAACAATTAATTCCATTTTCTCTCCATTTTATGGTCTTTGTTTTACAAAAGGGGCCTAACAATCACATTAACATTTGTGACCCAAATTGAACCCAAATTGTGGTACTCAAAGCACACATAACTAACTTTTTTGAACCTTCTCCAAGAAATCTTGGGAGTCCTAAAGGTCATTTGGAGTTGATAAAACAACTGAAATTCCCAACAAAACTTTTCTGATCAAGATCAATAATTTCAACAGAACCCAACAAGAAAATCTTGATAACATTACAAGTAAAGAAAACCAAATTAACAGGAACAAGAATTAAAAAAAACCAAGAAACAAAACCCAATTAACAAGAACAAGAATTTCAACAAATGGGTCTATTGGATTATATAATGGTCCAAAAATATGCATAAAATTAAAAAAAAAACGAAAGCATACTCACTGCCATCAAAATCATTTAGCTTCAATTTAATATCACCAATTGAGTGGCCCAGAAGCTTAAACCCATGTTTGTTCTCTGAAGAAGAAGATGAAGAAGAAGGAGAAGAAGATGAAGAACTGTTGGCACAGCAAACAATCTTGCACAAAGCTTGGTGTTGGTGTTTTGGGATTAAAGAAAAGGGTAGAAGAGATTTTGGGAAACTTGATTGCATTTTTTTATGTTTTTTGCAACTAAAAAATATGGAATTCACTGTTCAAGATTCATTTATAAAACCCTTCACCAGAAAGAAGAAATTTTGGGTTTCCTTTAAAGTGATGATTTTGGTCACATGGTGGCCGGTGGCTATGATTGATCCATAATTGGGCCCGTTTCTTAAATGGGTCGGGTAAGAATTGGTTTGTTATGAATGGGTTTTTGGTGGTATCCTTGAAATTGGTTATAGAGCAACTTTTGGCTTGTGGAGTTGTCTGACTTGATTTAATGGATAACATTAGGGACAACTACTTCAATGTGCCGAACTTGTTGTTCAATGTACTTCAAAAAGTATTTATGTTGAAAAAGATGTCACCTTTATCTTGAATAAATGCATGTTTCTTAAAAGGGAAATAAAACGAGACTATAGTATAAGTTAGGTGATGAGAGGCATGGTAGCTGAATCGATGATCTCAAGTGTCGGTTAAGATAAGAAGTGTTATTAAGAGCATCTCTAACATGGATGTTTTTGGCTGTCCGTGAGGGACCTGACACCAACATGGAGAGAAGGGAGGAGAGAGGGTGGAAGGCATCCGTCCCAAAGATGCTCTTGGGTTGATTATGTGAGAGGGGAAGAGAGAGAGAGAAGAGAGAGCGTTTGTTATTACGTTTTTTACTGTGAGAAGGACAAACCTCAGACAAGTGTAAAATGATATGTTTTTAGTTGAAGAAGCGCTAGTGAATTATTATCGTCTTTTCTAAAAACATATTTAATCAATGCTAAAATTTTTTGAAAGATAAAACAAAACCTCTCAATAGTAATAAATTTTAAAATATAATATAGGGTAAAGTATTTTGTGGAAAAAGTAAGAAATTGAATTTCATAACCTCTTAATAGTAATAAATTTCATAACAAGTGACATCTCTTTTCACTTTGTTTGGGTTTTAAGAGTATAAAAACATAGATAATTTTTTTATGTAATTCTTACTACTTCTTTGTGAATAATAGCTCTATGTGATGCAATGAACATCATAACCTTTTTTAAGTAATGATAAACACTAATCCATTATGTTTACATGAAATTTAATATAATCGATTTACAATTATATCTATATTTAAAGATGAATGAAAGGAATAGTGGCTATTTTGTCATGTAGTGAGTTAGTTTTTTTTTTATTATTTTTTTTTTTACTTTTAAGTTTTTTTTCCTTTTTCTTTTTTTCTATTTATTGTGTATGTATTTGTTTTCGAGTTTTTTTTTGCACTACGTTTTCAAGTTTTACGGCTGAGCGACGCTCGCTTTTACGACGGGATGTGTTTTAAGGTTTTACGATAGAATGACGGCTATTGTGACGTATTTTTATATAACAGGTATGTTTTAGGGTTTTACGAATAGTAGTCTTTTTGTCATGTAGTGAGTTAGTTTTTTTTAACTTTTAAGTTTTTTTTTTCTTTTTCGTTTTTTCTAATTATTGCATATGTATTTGCTTTCGAGTTTTTTTGGCGCTAAATTTTCAAGTTTTACGGCGGAGTGACGCTCGCTTTTACAACGGGGTATGTTTTAAGATTTTACGACAGAGTGACGGCTGTTGCGGCGTATTTTTATATAACGGGTATGTTTTAGGATTTTACGAAGGAGTGACCGACATTGTAGCCGAACTGATAACGACCAAATTCCCGTGCGCGTAGCTTTGTGAGTGGCGCTAATTTTGTTTTTTCACCCTCATACTATATATAATTTACGCTTTTAACCCATTTGTTTTTCTAATAATTCCGTTTTTCTTTAATAGCTTTAGTTCGTTGCCTTTTTATAAAAAAACGAATGCACGAGTGTTTTTCTTTATTTTTTGTGAGCGTCCCTGTATTACCATTGCGGTACCGTGCATAACCGATCCGACTAAGAGCGAATATCATTCCTGTCGGCATTGGTGTTATCGGAACCGGTATCGGTATTCGCTTTTATGGTTTCCGATGAGCCGAGCCGATAACGACCAATGTCACGCCACGTATCGTCAAGAATAAACGACTAGACTTTCGCCGCGTAGCACGAATCTTTTTATAAACAGAAACCGCGTGACGCGCCGGTGGACCCAACTAGTTAATATTAAACTTGAATATGTAAACATTTATATCTATATCTATACTATATAATAAATAAAGGTTTTTTATGACACGTGTCGCCTCCATATTTATTCTTATCATTTTTCTCGCATCTCTCTCTCTTATTAAATACACCTATATTTTTTAATAATAATATATTTAAAAAAAATACTAATTATACTAATAAAACACATTTATTTTAAATAGTCACTTATTATATGAAACTTTGAAATCTTATTATGTAACTTTTATTTTCAATCAAATAGTAAATAAAAGTCAAATTACATTAAATAGTAATTAACGTATTTTTCAAACTCAATTATATGTTAATTTTTACATATTTTGAATTTTGTTTTTTATTCTTAGTATATGTAATACATTTTTACACTTGTAAATATATACATAAAGATTTAAGAAATTTATTTATTGATATTTTTTACCCCGTGTGTAGACACGGGTTCTAAGCTAGTTTTATTAATAGTAAAAACCAAACTCGGTTTATTTCTAAAAGTTTCTGTTCATTTTGAACGGTTTTTGAAACATAATGTGCAAGCATTTTTTGGAGGGCTTTTAAAGAAAAGTTATCTTAAACCTAAACAAACAGGACGTTAGCCCAAGTGGTAAGTGTGTAACCCCTTACACAGATGACGCGGGTTCGATCCCGGGCTCACACCCCCGGGCGATTTATTTATGACGTCAGCTAGATTACATGCTTACACCATCAATTATTATAATTTTTTTAGTTTTTTCAATTATTTTAAAACTTTTTTTTCTTTTTTTTATTATTCGGCTACTTCATACGATTTTCCTTACGCACTTCACCACGTCAATGTCACCGCCGTAACGCGTTAAAAACAACGTTGCGTATATGTCCCAGGTGCAGCACACAGGTGGGTTAACTAGACAAGATATGCCTTATTTGCAAAATGGAAGACCATTGATTAAGGTCTTCAATCCATTAGGAGTACTTTCGCGAATGAATGTAGGACAAATATTTAATCTTCACTCGGGTTAGCGAGGGATTTGCTAGACAGACATTATCGAATAGCGCTTTTGATGAGAGATATGAACAAGAAGCTTTGAGAAAACTGATCGATTGGTATATGAAAGTTATTGTGTGGGGTCCATTATATACCGTTTAAGAAAAATTAGGGCAACAAAAGCAAACAGTATACAACTTTTAAAACAATTTATAGAACCCATCAATGATCCAATTGAAAGAGATCTTGAAACTAAAGGAGAACCGACCATATGATGTTTAGAACTATAACCTTTGAATTGAAGTGGTTGTCCTTGGTAATAGATGTTGAACTTCCTCTATGATGTATCCACACAAAGCAATGAGCTTCGTTGCTAGCCAAACTAAACCTTATCAAGATAATAAACTCCAAGAAACAACTTCCTGTATCATGTAGGATGATGTGTGTAGTATAAGAACACTAAAAGCTCATGTCACACCCTGCCCAAGCTGGGTTCATCGTGACCGATTGATACATAACCATAGCAGCAGAAACATAACTTAAGCTACCAAATTTTCATTTCATTTTTTCAAAAGTTGGAGTACAAGCATTAAAATTAAAGTACACTATTTGCTAAACATCAAAATAATGGTGTACATCTACATGCTCCAAAAGCTCGTATTAAATAGCTAGCTATCTCCAATCACTAGATATCTATAGCCACAACTATCATCCACCTGAGATAGATTTAAAAACATTTTTTAGTCAGTTAACACTGGTGAGTTCTCAAATCATGGCTTGTTTCAAAACATTCGTTCAATCAAGTGTTTTGGAAATGATTTAGAAATTAACAGATAAAACCATACACATGCAAATCTACAATTCAAGATAGTGTGGTTTTCATGGGAACACTATCAAAAGTCTATTTGTAGCGATCTAACTCCCCATCAGGGCTCGCAATACGAGTTAGAGATGTGTGACACAAGCACAATCATCCCCCTTCAATGGGACTTGGAGATGTGTGATAAAAACACAATCACCTCACAAAATTTAGTTATATGCATATACCATAATTTAACATGTCATGTCAGTTTCATTAACCCGTTGTAATTTCACTTTTCCAAGGACGTTTTCATCAAGTGTTTAAATACATTTATTTAAACCATGTTTACACATCTCAGTTCAAAACCAGTTTTAAAAGAACTCACAAGAACGTGTCAATTTAAATATTCTATTTTGCAATTCTCAAGGATTTGTCATTTAAAACCTTTACATTTGGAAACCATTTCAAGCATGTATTCTAGCAAAAAATTATAGAAAAAGGGCATAGTATAGAATTCACAGCAAAATCTTTTAATAATATGCCAATAAGCCCAAAATATTTGAAAAGGGGCGTATGGAACTCATATCATTAAAACAGTCTCTTAACATGTACATTAGCCCAAAGCATCAAAACGTTTAAAAGTGAGCATTATAGAACTCACTTAAAACTTGTAATAAGTATGTTAGCCATTAAACAAAACATTTAAAAAGGGCTTTCAAGAACTCACCTTAATGGCTTAATGCTCACAGTTTATAATCGGGCAGAACCGTCACTAGCACAAGATCCTATTGTGATATATCCTTAGCGTAACAACAACTTGGAATCCTCACTTCGTGCTTAAGTAGTACCACAGAGTCGTAACAGAGTGTTGGGTATCGGGTATTGGTTTTACCGAGAGAGAATAAGAGTGTTTGGAAATGATGCACAACTTTCAAACCCTTACAATTCTTTATATAGGTTGAATTCCAATCCGTAGCAGACCGCTAAGGGATCGGTAGCAGTCCGCTAACGCCCTAGTGTTCGGATATTCACGAGACACGCGTTGTGTGACACTTATGATTTTTACTACTTGTACTCGTTCTAGACTTATCAAAGAGAATCCGCATGACATTTCATTTTAATTGAAATCCTATTCATACATTGTTACAATACTAGTTCACATGTGAAACATTACATTTATGCTTGATTTCAAAGACTTATACTTATCTGTGGTTGATTCATGGATCACACGTAGACTTAATTGATCATTATGACACAGTAAATACACATGAATCACCCCATACACCTCAAACATGTTTTTATAACTCATTCAAAGTGATTTGATACTTAAAAGTACTAGTTAGTACTTTCGTGCGATCGTTCGCCTTTTAAACCGCCGTTAGTTGCGTACTGTTCACAACCGACAAATTCGTCTAACATGACATTAATTTATGTTTTAAATTTTTAACATATTCATTTCTTTATTTAAAACAAAGTTTGTTTGCATAACTTTTCTTAAATAAATCATGAAATTCGAAAAACGATCAAAAAGTCCGTTTTCTCACCCACCGACCGCCAACTACCGTACGCGAATAACGTAACTTTAACTTAAATGTTTTTAGCTAAACATACTCATTTTTTATGACAATCAACTTTCATGTTGAAAACATTTGCCTATTTTGCTTAGAAATGCTTAAAATCGTATTTTTTGAATGCGCGCACTCAACCGGGCCAAGCTAGGACCCAACCCACCTACTCTTGGACCTAGCCCAAGCAAGAAATCACAAAAACCCAGCCCCATTAAGCTAAATTATGCAGATTTTAGCCCCCCAAAACCCTAAAGTGTTTTACAAGACATTCCATATTTACACCCATTCAACCATTAGTATAAATAGAAGGCTTATGATCTTTTTTCTTTGCTAATTCTCCTTCAAACACTTCAAAACCCTCATAAATTTCAAAATCCTTGCCCTCCCCTTGAAGATTTCTAAAATCCCTTAGAGAATTCCAAGAGTTTGAAGATCAAACAAGTAAGTAACCCTCCGAAGTTCAATACCGTCTTTTTATTTCATTCTTTCTTCATCTCCTCAATCTTTTTCTATTTTCTATCCATGATCACTTGATCATGTGAAAAATCAGCCCTAAAAACCTTCTAATAATCTTAATCAAACTAATAAATCAAGATAACATCACCAACTAACAAACAAAGGATCTCATTGCGAATCCTCAAGACAACTATTGCAAAAGTGGCTCTGCCGATACTTTAGTATGTTCTTGCTAACTTAAAACATGTTATTTATTCTATATTATCACTTATATGAACTCACACTCTAATTAAATATAAAATCCGCTTGCTCGTGTCAGCTATGCCAATTGCATTCTGTGATTCTCCAAAACGCTTCTGTGAATATCATGGCTAGACCGGTGACACGGGACATTTTTTCTAACCTAATTTGATTATATTATGTTTCATAATAACATAATAACATTCGTCTAATTTTTTATTTATGTGTTCGGTAACCTTAAAACCCTAAACGGTCCACTTAAGTGCAACTGTTGATTTTGGACAGAAACTGTGCTGACTTTAACTGGGCATAACATGACCATAATTAATCAAAACTGAGCAAACTAAAATTCCACGACGTAGTTCGTCGAATTTCCTTTCCAACCATAATTGGTTCATTTTATAATTCAAAAGTATGACTCCGTAGTAGCCAAAACGGGACAGAAACCTTTTCAGTATGTTCTGTCTTGCTGGACTGTGTTGGCTATGATCCGAGTCTCAAATGCAAAAACGTTCTAAATAAAAAAATTTCGGAACGACTTAAACTAATCCCTTATAAAATTTCATAATTTTTTGACGTCGTTTGATATTTTTAACAAACTCATTTCTATTCAGCTACTTTGCTGTCCAAATCTGAAATTCGACTAGAATGCTACTTTTACAACTAATTCTTAACCTTATGGCCCGAACCGCCTATCTAACACTCGTAACCGTCATTTCTACTCTAAAACTAGTTTATTTATTTGTTTGGGTCTGGTCTGTGATTCACCTCGTCTGTTTGTTCAAGTCTCTTATCTCGTCTAGCTTTCAAGGTGAGACTTCATAGCTCCACTTATTCAAATTGTTTTGGGGGAAACATGTACGCGTTGGCACGCATTAAAACACATTTTCAAACAATTCTAAAACAAGCGAATCATATATGTATGTGAGTAAATGAACACACCATGATAAACGTTAAACTTGCAAATCCTTAACTTGAAACTTTCAAGCCAACGGTAGTACAGATATGGGCCATAGGATGGAAACCGCATATACTTTATGGACAACTTTTGGTTGGACATCTTATTCGTTATTAGTTCAACTTGCGAGTTGTACCACTTATTCGTTATTCATCATTTTAGGTTGGATTTGCTAATCATGAGTTTGTTTTATTACGTGCCATATGATGATCTTGGAATATGAATTGTCACATTTGCCAAACTTATACTTTTATTAAACGTGTGATTTCTCACCAACTATTTTTAGTTGACACCTGTTTTTCATACAAGTTTCAGGTGATTAAGTTCGTGATAGGTCAAGTCAAGAACACATAGGATTTGCCTAGATATCTATTGAAGAAATTCTATTTTTAAGCGTTTTTGTCTTTTGAACATGTTATTTGTTTCTTTGAAGTCTAAGACTTATGTAATTGGTTTTTAATATTATGAAACTTTAATAGTAAATGTCTTTATTCCATTGTGTTCTTTTATCAATTAAGTCGCACCCGTGGTTAAGATGCACGGTTGGGGTGTGACAGATTGGTATCAGAGCCGTGGTTATAGAGAATTAGACAACCATTTGACCTAGACTATAACCTAAGCTCCCCTTTGAAACTTATATGCTTATGTGATTCTAATCCACTAACTCTCTTATATTTAGTATGTCATCGTACTCTGCCGACATCTCTAGCAACTCAAGCTTTCTTTCTGATGATGGGTCCCAAAGCCCAATTAGTTGGAGCAGGCTAATCTCACCACCATCATCTTTCTATGGAAGCCTGCTCCCCTAGAAACATAATGTCAAGCCCGAGTTAATCTCTGATGCGACAAGTCGGTCCGCACCGAAGCCTGAAGCAATCAACATATAAAGCGATTCGGAATCTGAAGACCAAGAGAGCCATGCTGGAACCAGTTCCGAGGCCCAACTCCCATTCAAGAAAAGGAAGTTGAATCTAACTCTTAGGCAAGGCCCAATCCATAATGTTCCCATCAAAATCAAAGGCTTGGATAGTGATACTAAAGACACATGTAATCTGGAAGGGTGAGCGCCTGTACACTGGGGGTCTTGTCAAAGGAAAGTGAGGCACGTTCGCTACGAGTCGCACTTACCTGGGGACCCTTGTAGTGAGTTCTCACTTATAGGCTAAAACACGTCTCACTAGTATCGTTCATCCGAATCTTGAATTTTGACTAGTCAGTTTTGTCTTTATATTTCATTTGTAATTCAACATATATGTTTTAATATATGTTTTATTTATCTTGTAAGACATTAATATTAATGAATGAGTGATTTTATTTACAAATATTGTCATTTTTATTATTCTTGAATGTCTATCTTAACTACCGAATTATGATTTCTTTTTCGTAGAATGCCTCCTCGTCGTGATCCTAATAACACCATATTACAGCAACTTCCGATCCTTTGCATGTTGGGTTTATCCCAATCTTCGTGATTATGCTACAAATAAACTTACTCCCCTAAGCCTACCTTGCATATTTTTGGGGTATTGCTCTCAATACAAAGGATATGTGACACCCTATAAATTTCAGATCGATATCCGTACGATCATTAAACTAGGTTCATAAATTACCGAGCATTAGACTTAATTTTAACTAACTAGGTCACTTCATTATAGCAAGGTCCATTCATCATATGTCAAACATTGGTAATTTTGGGAATTAGTGGGTCACACACCAGATAACCCGATACGCACGTACGTCGGTGATAAAAATCAAATGCTAGGAAAAGCATTCTATTTTATTATTTTATGTGTAATACTATGAATATATAAGAAATTATATATTTTGGGTTCGTCAACGCGTATTTTGGACTCTAAGACGTACATTACACATTTAACGCGTCTCAACTACGTAAACATATACAATTTATATACCCGACCTCTTTTATTGATAACTTAACCGTTATGATTTTTATTAAAACCGGGTATTATTTACAGGTATTACACCGGGTTGATTTAGTAGACAACACCACCCTAACCTACCATCTTTTTGTCTCCTCTTGCACAAACAACACATGTTGTCTCCTAGAACATCTTGTCCCCCCCCTAACATTATTGTCTTATGAGACAACCTTGTCTTCATGAGACACATGATCCATGGTGTATTACCCAAATTAGGTAGTATAAATAGATGGCCATGCAAGCTCCACCACCACCCTTCACCACACTTCACCATACACTCTCCTCTTCTCCCTCTCACTCTCTCGACAACACCAACACCTCCCTACCTCCCTCATTTGCGGCTCACGACAGCAGCCCAACACCACCATCCACAGCCAACACCGCCCTCTCCTCCCCTCCCTTGCGACGGTATACCCTTCCCCCCCTCCCCCTTCGGTTACGACAATCACCACACCCACACCTCTACATCACTATTGCATGCAAACATTCCTTGTTTCCTTTATTTTTTTTATCACGGCTCAACACCATACACCATCTTGTTGGTTCTCGGCTCAACAACAAGCCCAAATACCGCCTTTTCAGTTGCGCGTCTCAAGTGTTCGAAGCTTACTAGTGATTTCGGGTGCTAAACGGGTGTTCGTGCTAGCGTTACGGGTCTCCATTTCTCTCTGTATTATCCTCGTGACTCTTCATGGCATCCTAACTTATGCATTTATTGGTTATGATAAACACCCGTGAGAAAACCCTAGACTTGTCACGAAGGTTACAAAATTTATTAATCATAACCGTCTTAAAATAATAACATTGTCATGATTAATAAAACATTGGTATTTAAATAAGTTATTTATTTTTTGTTGGGAATCGTGCACTAGTTTTAACATTTAAAACGATACTTATAAAATCAGATTTACAATGGGTGAAGCGTAAACAAAGGCACACGATAATAAAGATCAGATCTTTATCCGACAGTGATCAGATTACACAACGTTTAGACAATAAAAATAAATAAACACAACTATAGGGTGGTAAGGATTTATACCTTTGACGAACAACCGGGTTGTAACACTTAGGTACAAAGAACGTCACACGAAAAACCCACTCCTAATCACAAAACCTGGTTCCCGGCTTCTCTCCGGTTCGGTGCGCGAAGGAACATGGCGGCAGCAGGGGCGGCTCCGGGTGGCTGCACAACAGAGGGTGGCGGCGCAACTTGGTGGTGGTGGTGGCTGTCCATGGTGGTGGTGGCCGGTCGAAAAAACGGGAGAGGGAGGGGGTTAGTTCTCGATCGTAAGAAGGGAGGAGGAGGAGGCCAAAAATTCCATTAGGGTTTTGAGATTATGCATGTATATATAATTGTAATATTTACATCTCAAACCCCATGCAGTTAACATTTAATCACTGACTAATTATCACATAATCAGCTTTAGTCCTCGTAGTTTATAATTACACTGATTATAAACTAAACTTGCACAAACCAAATAATTTATATTTAACTATTAAATACAAAAGAACCCCTTAAATATATATATATAACCATTATATATAAAAACCTAGTTCTATTTATTGTTAGTTTTAATCATTCTAAATAATTAAATCCAACGTAATTAATAAATATATCTCTAGATATTTAATCCGCCGAATATGTGTTTCGTGAAATAACATTTAACAATTAAACGCTATGATTTGTTCTTTGCCCAAAGTGTAACTCTTCGGATCGTACCTCAACAGCAACGTTGATATTAACGATGATCAGACATCTAATATCCAACAATCTCCCACTTGGTCGATTCATCGATTAATCGGGTCAACGTAGACAGTGGTGGACACATATCTGCATCTCACTGCCCCAGGCAAGGTATGACGTATTTACAATCATCAACTAATTCCTTGTGTTCAAGTAACCCTTACTTAACCAACTACAATAGCCATGGTAAACATATCTATGTGTCCTTTATGTTTAGGTCATCCGTTGAACATGAGATATGGATGCAAGTCACTTCTCATATGTGGTCCAACTATTCTTGTCTCGTTCTCTAATTCAAAAATGGTTTAAACAAACTACTCTTTAGTTTGTGCGTGGCCACGCGATTTATATCAGTTTGAATCAACGAGGGCGCCAGAATGTCCAGCTCCTAATTAAAGGATAATAGAATTTCTTTGGTCATGTACAACTCCCACTTGACTTTAGATTACTCCTAATCATATCCTTATTACTACATGCTAAGGTACAACGTTAGATAAGATCAAAGAACAAACTTCAGTCAGAGTTAGTTCTAGTGCGTGCCTTGGGTCGAGGATCAATAGATCTTACCATATTCAAAACTTCCCAAGACCTTGATCCATGAAGATAGTTTTGAAACGAGTTACGTTCAATAATCATTCTCTAATGATTATCTGTGAATATGATGTCCAACCGTTTGGACTTTCATTCACAATGAACCAATCATCCAGTTCACAATAGTCTTTCGTTCAGATTGATTCCCATGAATTTGTTCGACTACGAACATTTAGAATACAATATTCAAGGATTTCTAAAACGTACAAAATGTCGAACATAGAATCATCTATTTATAATGCATTTAACCATTAAATCAATATAAAACACTAATGTTTCTATATGATGTTCGAAAGCACCAATACTAACAGATCAAACTCAAGTCTAGCATGTCTAACACCTATCAACATGCTTCCTCATATACAGATTGAGGTATAGGTTTAGCGAATGGGCCAACTAGATATTGATTTGTGTGAATTTTGTTTTGTCATGATGTCTCTAAGTTTCATGATCCCATTAATGAAACTTAACAGTGGAAAAAACCTTTTTCGGAACTCCTTTCCAAACTATTAGAAGTTATCTGAACTCTTTTCAGAATACTATCTTCTAATGTTTCCAGGTCACAACATCTCATGTTTGTGTAATTGTTATTGATGAAACTCTTTTATAAGATAACGCTGATGTATCGTGTAATCATCCTTAATGATCGTCTCATGGTGTTTATATCTTAACCTTTTAAGAATGTTGTGTTTGACTGACAAGTTGTCATAACTAATTATGATCTTGTTTCAAGAACCCTTCTTGATAGTCAAAGCTGGTACTCTTGGTATCTTATCCAATAAGATAGTATTTATCATAACACTTTATGATCATCACCATTGTGTACTTCATAAGCAATATCCTTTTCTTCTGTTATAATTAAATTTCAAAGTTCTTTTATTGTATGAAAAATATTGACAAAGCTCATTATTTATCTGATGATACTACATGAACCTTTTCACTTTCATCCTATCCCAATATTTAGGGGTTACAGAAAATGTTAACGATTTGTCTTTATTGATTTGTCACACAAAACATTTAAGACAAATTTATTAATGTCAATGGATTGCTGTGATTCCTATTCTGGAATCTTTCTTTTTATATATCTTATATACGGATGCAGTCAATGCAAGCTTTGAAATTAATCTCTAAAGATACTTTATCTTTCTACGATATGTTTAAAACTCGTGATTTTAGCAATATATCACTATACATTCTATGATAACTTTTATCATCCCTTTTTGTGGTGTTCTGTGTATCTCTATACACTCCTCTTATCAATGTGTCTCTTACACATTTTCATTGTTGTAGGTACTTACTCCCAATGGCCTTTGCATCTATCATATTGAATCTTCTTTAAATTGATCTTATCAAATTCAATGATTCAACGGTCTCTGACATATCCAAACTTTTATACTTTCCTTGAAGCTACTTTATTACAAGAACATTCTAGTATTCATAATACATGTTTATTTTGATTAGTTTGTTCAACTATTCAAAACTTGTAATCTGTTTCCTCTTAAGGATACTCAGAATCCAATTCCTATCTTATCAACTTTTGATAATATGTCAGGCTTCTAGTATTAACGATCCATTTTGTTGTTTCCAAAACAACTTCTACAACTTGATGAATCTCATTCATGTTGTAGTGTGATCAAATCTTATTTATCATAGTATGGATTGTTTTCTAGGTTATCATGAAGTGATTTACTAAAGAATCTCATTCTTTCATCACATGATATCATACGTCTATTCTAAAAGATCTCATCTTTTGTTTATGATAAACTTTCATATATTATCAAGGATCTCATCCTTGCCTGTATATGAATTTTATGTTTATGCAATTGAATAATACCATTTATTCAGAACTTTAAATAACAATTGCTTCTTGTTCAAGGATCAGTTATATTACAGTCATGAACAGTTTCAATCTTATTCATAAGTTTGAAAGCTTATTAAGGTGGCATGTGAAATTGTTTCGTATAGGAGTTTATAACATCTTATCCTTAATTATTCATAGGACTTTCTCCTTCAAATTTATATCCCATATGAGTTATTATACCTGTTCTGGATGAACCTTATGGTTCAAGGCTAGTGATTTGGATAATGTCAATTTTGGGTAGCTGTTTTCATACGACTAACATTTAGTCTTGAAGTAGTGATAACTTTTATCGCTCCTTCTACATCTTATCTTATAAGATCGTTTCCAGAGAAATTATATTGAAACCATTCCACTCATAAAGTCATATGATTCAATTAATTTGTTTCACGGTATCTATTAGATCTGATCTAATGTAATATCTATTAGACCTGGATAACATGTCTCACATGTCTTTAACATTTCATGTCGAATAGATGGTATTGAAATCTAAATTCATAGTAAGGAAATGATCATAATGCAAAAAATATTTAAATAAGTCATACTTCAAATAATAAAGCAATATTCAAAAGAAAATAAATCCGGAATTCAAATTTGTTCTAAACAAAATGAAATAACATCATCAAATGGTGTAATCAACAACTTGAAACAATCTTCAAGCTTTGTCTGTCTTCCTTTTCTTCTTCATTTCCTTCTTTTCTTTCATCTCTGCAAAATAGCAAGTTTTGCACATGTGTTAAAAGTCTAACTTTTAAGTGATAAAGAAACAATGGAAAAGTTTCCAAGATACATGGAGTATATGCATTAAAGCATTCTCTAGCAACAGCAACTTCAGGCGTCTCTCTCACACGACATCTGGGTTTAGAGAGGTGCGTCTTGGTCTTACCAATAGCTTTGCCCTTATCCCCGGTTTTGAAAGTGTCATCCGGTACCTCTTTGCTTGCGAAGGACAAGTGAAGAACATCATTGAATATAGCTCGAATGATATTATCACTAGGGTAAACCCCGGTCCTTTCAAGCTGGTTAATGAAGCATGTCATTCTTAAAGCATCCTCGGGTTCCACTTTGGCGTACCAAGAGATGAAATCACTAACTTCGCATAACGACTAAGTAGACGCTTTTCCCATTTGTAGTCGTCAAATACGTCATCAACGGTAATATCTATGATCAAGTGATCATCTATGGGAATGCATGCTTTCTCGAGGTCTGCCACTTTCCTCCTCATGATCATAGCACGTCTCAGATTCTCCAAAGCAACGTCTCTAATGTGTGACATCAAAGAGTGAGAAGGATCCTTGTTGTAATCTTGATGGTATCTCTCCTTCAAGTTACGGATTATATCATAAGTAGGCAACCTCTAGAGTGATTCTCTAATCTCAGGGTCAACAGATGCCAGCATAAGGTCTGATGTAGCATGGGTATCATCCTTAAGTTTGTTCCATGCATTTAGAACAAACTCGCCAGCATCCTCAGGTGGCTACTTAAGTAAAGGGAACTTAAGAACATGTAATTTCTTGTTGAATCTAAGGACGTTCTTCAGATTGTAGTACCATTCCAAGAAATTTGTTCCAACGAGTTTGATTTTAAGGATATCGTTAAGACGCTCTAGGATAACCACATCAGCATATTGAGACATCTACAAAATTCAAATAAAATTTAGTATTTTCATGCTTGAATTTTCTAATTAAATTAATGACCCAGGACAAAAATATCTATAATTAGGAATGAGATCCCGGTTCACCATGTCACAGCGAATGGCTGAGCATTCTCCACTGGCATAGCTAGGTAGGTAGGTATGAAAATACCAATTGTGTCAACTACACAATTCTCGGTTTGAGGGGCATGACGAGCAAGGTCAAGCTATGGATACGTTTCCCTCAACTACGCCCACTTAAACGTCTTAAGTGATACTTGTCCTACAATTGTAACGGTAGTCTCGGCCTAAGTAACTCAGGAATCGCGGTCCTACCTTCAACCAAAACCGTAGGACCGGATGCAGGGTAATTCACTAACACCGGAGGTTCGGATATATTAGCTGAAGTGTCACAATTTAGGGTGGCGTTGAAATATCGATTTTAATAGGGATTTCTTTTATGTTTTAAATTACCGGTTAAGGGTCAAAACATTTTGGACGACGAGGAGCATGAGCCAAGTCGTGCATTTTTAGTAAACCAATTTTACTATATATATAAGTTCGTGAAACGCTTTCAACACTCGACACGGTCCAATTTTAAATACCTTATTTTTAAACTAAATTGGTTGTTAGTCGAGAAATTAATTTTAAACTAATTAACAATTAATTAATTTAAATATGTTTTTAAATAAAACAATTAATTTTAAAAACCCATTTTAATCTTTTAAATAAAAACTACTTTTATTTAATTACCTTTCCGATAAAATTTAAACCTTTTAATATTCTCGTCGTTTTATAAGATTGTGTTAATCGTTTTATAAAAATATTTGCAATTAAATTATTATCCTAAATAATCGTAGCAACCACAAAATATAAAACAACCATCGAGCCACTAGTAAAGATGTCCGGTTTCGTTCGAGCCATCAAACGGAAACCGAACCGGTCTAAGGGACAACAAAATAAATAAATAAACTTGTCGCCTCCCAATTAGTCCAAAATCTCTATCTTCAAACCCCGTCCTTTGTCAATCTCCGGTCTTCAAGTCTTCGTCTTGTTAAGTTTACAACATATATACTTTTACAATATAAATAAATAAATAAATGAAGCCTAACTATTACATCCGGGTTTCAAATAACCCAAAAAAAATACAAAGAATATAAAACCAAAATCATGACAAACACAACCACGGGTCACTAGGGCTCGATGTATCAAACACAATCACAACCAAAACGATAAAGGTTCGATCTTTTGTTAACCAAAAGTGTTAACAAATAAAGCGGAGATCGAAAAATAAATAATTATGTCTAAACGCGCGTAAAGGTGGCTCTGATACCACTGTCGGGAATTGTGCACTAGTTTTAACATTTAAAACGATACTTATAAAATCGGATTTACAGTGGCGGAAGCGTAAACAAATGCACATGATAATAAAGATCAGATCTTTATCCGACAGTGATCCGATTACACAGCGTTTACACAATAAAAATAAATAGGGAGAGGGAGGGGGTCGGTTCTCGATCGCAAAAAGGGAGGAGGAGGCCAAAAATTCCATTAGGGTTTAGAGATTATGCATGTATATATAATTGTAATATTTACATCTCAAACCCCATGCAATTAACATTTAATCACTGACTGATTATCACATAATCAGCTTTAGTGTAAGGCCCCTTTCCCGGGTAACCTCACTTGTTGGAATTACTCATAAACATAGTCATAAAAACTGAACTTAAATTAAAAACATTCAGAAGTAGCGGAAGCAAACATCATTCGAATACATAACATAACAGCGGAAGTCTTAACAAATAAAAACATAACATTGTCTTAACATATATAAAGTGGGATGTCAGTCTCGTGTCGGGTAACCATCATGCCTTCGCACGGCCCTTCCTTTCTTTACCTGAAATGTATATTAAAAGTCAGCTAACGCTAGTGAGTTCTAGTTTAAAGCGATTAGGTATGAACATTCTTTTCTTTTAATAGTATGCATAATTATATATATATACATTTATATAGATACGTATTCATAGCTTTTACTTTTCTTTCATCATTCTTATGTGATTACATAGATATGCATTCACCTTTACTTTCCTTAACATTCATTGGTCATATACATAAGGGTGATCAACCCGTCTTTTACTGCGTATATCACAAAGACATACGCCCTTAAGCTACCGTCGTAGCTTTTTTACTCGTCCGGTCCTAGAAACCGTCCGCCTTAAAAACCGTCCGGCCAACCTTCGGCCGTCCGTCTTAACCGTCCTACCGTCGTAGTCCGTCATATTCGCCCGTCTGCCTTAAGGCATCCGTTTCCCACTTAAACTAATTATACAACCGTGCATCGATTTAGGGACTTACTCCACCGTAGTGGCCATTATTTAGTCTACCTTTCTAGACTTTCTTTTCTGGCTGCATAATAGTCAAGTGGTGGTCCGTCTGCCGTAGTAGCCGTTAGCTTCGTTTCCGTTCATAACGTATACATACATTCATAACATGCAATATATATAATTATAAAGCAAGATTTCATTTATTTACGTTATGCCATTCTTTCATTCATTCTTTGTAAACATCCGTTTCATTATTTGTTCATAATTCATTTTCACATATATATAAATATATCTTAGTATATCACGTATGATCACATTGGCATTCATATCATTTATTCATTTAGTGTATACACTTCAGCCCCAAAACATTTAAAATGATTTGCACATAACATAGAAGGGGGCACATAGAACTCACCTGATGAGCTTGTCTGGGCTGTCCTAAACAAAGGTCCAACAACGTCACTCCCGATCTGAATTGATTAGTTAAATACACATCGGACCTAATCCCAACTCTAACGGTTTAACCATTCTAAACATACTGACTTTACTTAACCAGCCTGATACATGCGCACTTAACAAGTGCGCAGGGCCTTGTTCTTGCGTACTTAATAAGTGCGTAGACTCTGCTTCATGCGTACTTGATAAGTACGTAGGACTCTCTTCATGCGTACTTGATAAGTACGCAGGATCCTCTTCATGCGTACTTGATAAGTATGTCGGATCCTCTTCATGCGTACTTGATAAGTACGCAGGATGTGCTTCATGCGTACTTGGTAAGTACGCAGGATCTACTTCCCCGCAAAAACCCTAACTTTTGCATGCGGGTCTGATCACGTCAAAATCCCGAACTTGTTTACATTCAAAACGTTTGCTTTTCGTTTAGGAACTCAAATCTATGTTTTTCTTCCAGTTTCATCCGTAAAAACGTTACCTTTTCACCCAAAACCCGAAAAAACCCAAAACGAACAAAAACTCATATCTAGGCCAGATCGTTACCTGTATTAAGCTTCTGATCCGGAGGTTTCGCTCACGAGTTCGACAGTAACGTGCTCCTTCAATTCTGGGTCGATCCGCCAACTTTCTCTCTCTACGGTTTCTCTCTTTAAAGTGAGGAAATGAGGATGGAATGGTGAGGTGGGCTGCCTTGCCCCTTATATACCTGGGCTTCCCTCGGCCCGTTGGAGCCGAGCCCAAGCCCATCCATTTTCCCTTTTCATTTTTGATGATTAAATCTAGATCACGTTATTATTTATTTATTTACTATTTTTGGGATGTTACAAGTCTATCCTCCTTAAATAGGTTTCGTCCTCGGAACCAATTATACGTTAAACAGTTGAGGGTATAGTCCCCTCATCTTGTCTTCCTTCTCCCATGTAGCTTCTGACCCTTTTCTGTGCTTCCATTGTACTTTGACTAAATGAATCGACTTATTACGTAGTCGCTTCTCAGCTCGGTCAGGAATGGCTATTGGTTCCTCCACATAATTTAGACTATTATCCACTTCGATCTCGTCGTAAGGTATGTGAGCTGTGTCGTCAGCTAGGCACTTACATAAGTGCGACACGTGGAACGTAGGGTGTATTCCACTAAGCTCGACGGGTAGGTCGAGTCTGTAAGCAACTTGACCCACTCTCGCTAAAATCTCGAAAGGTCCGACAAACCTTGGACTTAGTTTGCCACGTTTTCTAAATCGGATGATTCCTTTCCATGGTGATACCTTTAACAGTACCATGTCCCCTACTTGAAACTCTAAATCCCTTCTTCTCTTATCCGCGTATGATTTCTGTCTGTCCTTTGCGGCTTTCATTCGAGCCTTGATTTGATCAAATTTCTCGGAAGTAGCTTTGACCACTTCGATACTTACAATATCCTTCTGTCCAATTTCCCCCCAACAAACCGGAGTCCTGCATCTCCTTCCATACAACATTTCGAATGGCGGCATGCCAATAGTTGAGTGATAGCTATTGTTATATGAAAATTATGCCAATGGTAGGTGGCTGTCCCAGCTCCCTCCGAAGTCAATTATACAGGCCCGGAGCATGTCCTCCAAGGTCTGAATGGTCCTTTCCAATTGACCATCGGTTTGAGGGTGGTAAGCGGTGCTGATGTTCAGTCTAGTGCCCATCGCTTCATTGAATTTCTTCCAAAACCTTGACGTGAATCTAGTATCCCTGTCGGACACAATCGACAGCGGCATACCATGTCTGCTTACAATTTCCTTGATAAATATTTCTGCTAGTTTTTCTGACAAAGAAGTCTCACGTATTGGCAAAAAGTGAGCACTTTTCGTCAAGCGGTCGACGATCACCCAAATGGTATCATTGCCTTTAGCTGTTCGTGGTAGCTTGGTAATGAAGTCCATCGTGATCTCCTCCCACTTCCATTCCGGTATCGGTAAGGGTTGCATTTTACCGCATGGTTTCTGGTGCTCGGCCTTAACTAGTGAACACGTTAAGCACTTGTTCACGTACTCAGTCACATCATTCTTCATGCCAGGCCACTAGTACTCTTTCTTCAAGTCTTGATACATTTTGTTTGTCCCAGGGTGGATAGAATAGCGAGATTGATGGGCCTCATCGAGTATTTTGCCTCTAAGCTCGCCAATCTTAGGTATCCACATTCGGCCAAACCTAGTTCGTACACCGTATGCATTTGCATCCAAATTTCCTTGTTGTCCTACTATTCTTTCCCGTTTTATATTTCTGTCTAATAGTGCTTCATCTTGTGCCTTTGATATTTCACTCATCAAATCAGGCGTTATAATCAGTTGGCACGCTTTGATTCGGATAGGTTCCGATTCTTCCTTTCTGCTTAAAGCGTCAGCCACTACGTTTGCCTTGCCTGGATGGTACAATATCTCACAATCATAGTCTTTCAGTAGCTCTAACCACCTCCTTTGTCTCATGATTAATTCCTTTTGTTCGAAAAAGTACTTTAGGCTTTTGTGATCGGAGTAAATGGTGCATTTAACTCCATACAGATAGTGCCTCCATATTTTCAACGTGAAAACTACTGCCGCTAACTCTAGATTGTGAGTTGGGTAGTTGACCTCGTGAATCTTTAGTTGTCGCGAAGCGTAAGCAATTACCTTTCTTCGTTGCATAAGTACGCAACCTAAACCCTGACCCGAAGCGTCAGAGTAGACTACCAAGTCTTCATTTCCCTCAGGTAGTGTTAAGACTGGAGCTTGGGTTAATCGTGTCTTAAGTTCCTCAAACGCGTTGTTTTGGGTTGGACCCCATTTATATTTTACTTCCTTCCGTGTGAGTTTAGTTAGTGGCGAGGCTATCCTCGAGAAATCTTGAATGAACCTCCGATAGTAGCCTGCCCATCCTAGAAAACTTCGTATCTCTGTTGACGTCTTTGGGACGTTCCATTCCTTTACCGCCTCAATCTTTGCAGGATCTACCATGATGCCGTTTGGGTTTATCACATGACCTAGGAATTGTACTTCCCTGAGCTAGAACGCGCATTTGGAGAATTTTGCGTATAATTTTTCCTGCTTTAGCACCTCCAAAACCTCTCTTAGGTGACAGTGGTGATCACCCTCGTTTTTCGAATAAATCAGTATGTCGTTTATAAAAACTATCACTGATCGATCCAACATTGGTCGACATACTCTATTCATCAAATCCATGAATGCTGCTAGTGCGTTGGTCAATCCGAAGGACATCACGAGAAACTCATAGTGCCCATAACGCGTGCGAAACGCGGTCTTTGGTACATTTTCTTCTCTTACTTTCAACTGATGGTAACCCGACCTAAGATCGATCTTTGAGAACCAACTCGCACCTTGCAGTTGATCAAAAAGGTCGTCTATTCTAGGCAGTGGGTATTTGTTCTTTACTGTCCTCTTGTTCAGTTCACGGTAGTCGATGCACATGCGCATGCTGCCGTCTTTCTTCTTTACAAATAGTACCGGAGCGCCCCATGGTGAAATGCTCGGCCTGATAAATCCTTTTTATGTTAATTCTTGTAGTTGAGACATTAATTCTTTCATTTCTGACGGAGCCAATCGGTAGGGGGCTTTGGCAACGGGCTCAGCTCCTGGCAGTAAGTCAATCTGAAATTTTGTTTCCCGATCGGGTGGCAACCTAGGTAGATCCTCAGGGAATACTTCCGGAAAGTTGCACACCGCGGGTACATTCTTGAGTTCTTTCATTTTCCTTTTATCGTCAATAACATACGCCAGATAAGCTTCACAACCGCGCCTCATGTAACTTTCAGCCTTGATCATTGAAATGACGTTCGGCATCATGCAATTCCAATCCCCTTAAACCGTAATTGGACTGCCTCTAGGAGCTTTGAGGTGTATCCTCTTACGTTTACATATGATTTGAGCTTCGTTGGCAGCTAGCCAATCCATACCCAATACTATATCGAATCCTCCTAAGGTGAGAAGGAATAATCTAGAAGGAAACTTATGGCCCTCTATTTCTATGATGCAATTTTCTGTTACTTGGAATACTGTCGAATTTTTACCAACGGCAGTTTGTACGCTAAAGGCCTTTACTATGGTGTTGATAGTGCAATCCAGTTTATGACTAAATGCATTTGATATAAAGCTTTTACTAGCACCAGAGTCAAATAAAATAGCAGCATGTTCATCATTTACTAGAAACGTACCTGACACGACATCAGGGTTTCCTCTTGCTTCTTCCTCAGTTAAGGCATAGGCCCGAGTCCTTGCCTTTTGCTGTTCCCGTTCTCTCTCTTTTCCCGAACCAGATTGGCCGGACTTCCTGCATTTCTTGGTCAGATGTCCAAATAATCCACATACTTGACACTTGGCATTTCTTACGCATTCTCGGGAGAAGTGCCCCGGCTTCCCGTACTTATAGTATGTGGTGGTACCGATTCGACACTCGCCAAGATGTTGCCTTCCATATTTCTTGCATGTTTCATATTCATCCGACCTTGGTTTCTTAATTCCAGTTGCTACATTCCCTTTTCTAGTGCCTCTAGAAGGGTTCTCCCACTTTCTCTTTTGTGTCTCAGTTGCCGGGTCCTCATTGGCATAATCGTCGTAGACGATTCTGCTCAGATTCACTACTGACTCGAAGGTCGAGGGTAGGTTAGCTTTCACATGGACACAGACCCTTTGAGGTAGGCCCTTCACATAGTACTTAATCATTCGTTCTTCTGTCTCCACCAGGTGGGGTACGAGTTGAGCTAACTCACTGAACCTAGAGGTATACTGGCGGTGCGTCTTGTTGCCAGCCTTAAAGTTTAGGAATTAATTTTCCACTCGATCAATTTCGTTCTGGGGATAGAACTTTTGGATTATCAGCTTCTTCAGGTCTTCCCATGTCATTCTGGCAAGGGCGTTTGGCGACTTTGTCCTCTGAATGTTCCTCCACCAACTTAGTGACTCATTGGTGAAAGAATGAGCAACATACTTAATAGCCTAGTCCGGTCGACACTCGCTGATGTTGATTACAGCGTTCATCCTCTCAATCCACTCGAACGTAGCCACTGAATCCTTGTTCCCATCGAACTTGGGTGAGTCTCCGTCCTTGAAACCTTTGTAAGTACAACCACGGTTGCTTGATCCCACCTTTACTTCATCCCCATCACTGTCGTACACTTTCTCTTCATGGTCTCCTTCATCCTCCTCTCTAATTTTCTTTAGTGCCTCGGATAGTAGATCAGGCAATACTTTCTTCAGAGTGAGTACAACTTCACGGGCAATAGCATCCCTGACCTCAGGTTCCAACTGTTGAGGCCCTTGATTGTCGTCCCCAGTTGGGGGGTCACATCTGTTTCGTGCACACTTTCAGTGTGTTCTGCGTGCACACTCTCTTCTTCTCCATGTCTTTGATTCAATGGATGTCTACAGACTCGGCCAGTGCGACCGCCTCGGCGTCCTGTTCTTCCTCCACCAGCCATAGTTTCTAGTTTCCTGATAGTTATAAAGGGAATACATCAATGCCTTTCCTTCAGATCATAGTTTTAGAACAGTACGAGCAAGGTAAATTTTTAATTACAGTGACCGGTTTGTGATTACTAATTTACATTGCTTTTCGGGTTCAAAACTCTTCAAATCGGTTGTGACATTGACATCTATTTGTTCTAAGTTAAGGTACCTATTCTTATCCAAGTGCATTAACCTTAGTACTTACTTGCCGCGCTGGCGTTGGCGTTGGTTACCCATACTGACATCCGTGCGTTGGTCCCATAATCAGCTTGAGTCCAGACATTTAGGGATGTCTGAATCTCTCAAACTATTGCTCTAATACCAACTTGTAAGGCCTGGTTTGACTTCTTGGGGGTCAATGCTCAGTTTTGGTCCTCCGAAAGCTTGATTTTTTCATGTTTTAAGCTGGTTTTCGCTCAGTTTATCTTGGGACACCGAATAACCTGCAATTGTGAAATATTAACGCTTTAAGTATCAATTGAAAGGTTGTTAATTAATTAGTACCATAATATGGGGATTATTATGCATGCAAAACATGTATAATTTAGGGCATATCAGTACGTGTCAAGATGTAACACGAATTTGGAATGAAACAATGTAATATGACACTAGACTTACAAAGGCCTAACGAGAATAATGGTCAAGACCATCTCTAGATAAAAGCATGTTAATATTTTTAATAAATATAAACATGTGTTTTGGATAAACAAGTCATATCACCAACGGCGGTCGAGTCAGACCTTTGCAAAACATAACAAGACTTCGTGTCGAGACTTATCGGGTCTTGGTCATGCGACCAACTTATACCTTGTTAACTATATGTAGACCTCATAGTGTCTTAAAAATTCTAGGACAAAAGTAGGTCAGATCACCTGTCGGACTTTGCTGCGCACATTTGACGGTATTCACTACTAGACATGCCAGGTGAGTCTTCACGGCCCCACTTTTACTTTTTTTAAATTGATTTTTAAACAAACGAAGGAGAAAACTTGCTCAACTTACAACTGGACACAAGTACCTACATTGTTACATGATTCAACTCGTTTAACGCATCAAAGTCCCCTCTTATTCTGTAACCGTTAATTATGGTATAAACGTGGAAAGCATGAATAGATCTATTTGTGTTGACAGCCCCACCCGTGGTTAGTCGCTCTAACCTTGATTGGAGGTCAAAGCGGGTGTATAATTTTTATCAACTATTACAATGTCTTGGTGTTAAGGACATCGGGTTAGTGGCACAACTACAATGTCGATTTTTAGTTACTACACTATTGTTTTGACTAATAATAGTGGTACATCATTATTTAGGTGAACAATACACAAATGATACAACAATGTTCGGGTGAACAATACACAACTAGTACATCATTGTTCGGGTGAACAATACACAACTACAAATCTTGTGGTCCAACATCAAACATTTCAACTAAACCTGTAAAGTCACCAACTTTATGTTGACTTTTTAAACTTGTTTCCTCAGGTAACTAGAAACATGGGACAAAGGGCATGCATGCATGTAGATCATCTTTTGGAGTTTTCCTATTATAACCTAGGAGCATCTCGGTCATAGCCAACAAACGTGATGTTTAAAAAGTCATACACTATGGTTATATGTGAGGTACTTTTTGTCACACCCCCAATTTCAACTAACGGAGTTTTGCCGTTTTGGGAAGTGACAAACCAGGATCTCAGTCATTAGTTACATCGAACGACTCTACATGGGACTCAAATGAAAATATCATATTAATCAGAGTTTATTGCGGAAGCGTAAAGAAAAGTAAATGCGCAAAACACACGCGCCCAAAAAGTCCAAAAGTCCAAACCAAACATAATTCAAAACAAAGTCCAAACAATTTAATAAAACATCAATCAATAGGAGAATCCCATGCATGTCCTATATGTGCACCTGTGCCTTATCTTAGCGACCTGAGAAAACATGTAAGAAAAAATGTCAACACGAGGTTGGTGAGCTCACAGGTTTCAGTATATAAATAAACGTTTACCAGATTATTAATCATTCAATATGTATCTATAGGTAGCTAACCTATGTTCATGTTTAACTTAAGCGCTCGCAACCGAAGCTGACTGTTTGTTTATTTGCCTCCTGCCAGGTCTATCAACCCCGACGATGTGTGTAGGCTAACATTTCACCCGTTCGATCTCCAATCGAGTTAGCATGACTAACGCGGGTCGGATTTGTCAAACCCAGTAGTACTACTAAACATTACCTCGCTAAGATCCATATTAACGGTTCGATGTGTGTTGAGGACTTTCAGTGATAGCGTGTTACGCTTAGCTTTAACATTGATAACATATGAATACAATATTCCAAAAATAGTTTGCGACATGTTTTCTCCCCCAAGATAAAACAGTAAAAGGGGCCGTGAAAACTCACCTGAACGGCGTAGGTAGTTCACACTAGAATACGATTGGAACCACGAGTGTTAGCCTGCAACGGCTTACGTATGCCCTAGAATTATACACATAACAATTAGGGATACAATGGAATATGTGACGACAACACGGGAGATTGAACGTCCTAAAGTAACGCTCTAATAATCAAGAGTAGACGAACGTGTCCACGGGAATAAGAATTCTTTAATTAGTAATTAAGATGTATACGTTACGCGACGAGTGACAAAATAATATATAATAAATATATTCGAGCGTTTTGTCGTTAACTAGAAGTCTAGGAAAATAATATAATATATTATATTATTTTTAAGTTTAGCGAAGTAACGTAAACAATTAACTTGCGTGACAAAAATAATAATTTATTATTTTTATTCGAGAATGTAACGAGTGTAAATAATACGAATAATTATATTATTTATAACTTTGAAACGCTACAAAAATATTTATGAACGTGATAAATATATTATTTTTAGTTGGAGTTTTGGGTTGAAAATAATATAGGGCTTTCATTCAGAGGGTAAAAACAAAGCTAAAGATGCAATTAGTTACCAGAAAGGTTAACGGATTGATGGTGATCGACTAAACCGAGTGTCGACGGCTTGCGGGTTAGCTTCCGACGACTTCTTCTACGATTTCGGCCAAATTGGTGTGCGGGATAGCTTCTGAGTTGCTCGACTGAGATGCGCAGATGTTTAATTGGGAAGATCATGATCGAATTTGAGGTGTACGTGACCATGGCCGACGGTTACGACTTTAATTAGTCATTAAATGGTTTAATTCGACAATGATTACGATTAATTTGGTAGTTATGGTTGTGAATGCGACGAATGAGAGGAATCAGTTACGATTTCCAACCGAAAACACTCGTGGCTTGTGAATTGGACTCAAGAACAACCAGGTTGACTTTTGAAAGTCAACCAAGTTGAGGTTGGGCTAATTACAGATCCGGTCCCTGTGATTTCATGTGTAATTGAGTTTCAAAATGGCAGAATTGGTCCTTAGAGTTTGATATTGAGTTAACAGGGTTAGAACTTAACAGAAATTTAATGGGAAATTTAACTGAGTTAATTTGAAAGGTCGGATTGTCACATCATCCCTTAGTTGAAAGAATTTTTATCCCGAAAATTAAATAAAATAATAAAAAAAATTCTCGGATGTCACATCATCCCCTAGTTGAAAGAATTTTCGTCCAGAAAATTTAGAATAGTACCTTAAGAGTTTGAAGTGGATTGCTTGAACATATGAGGATAGTTGCGCATCATGTGGTCCTCGCGCTCCCAAGTGAATTCCGGTCCGCGTTTCGAGTTCCAACGGACTCTGACAATAGGGATTTTACTGCGTTTTAACGTTTTGACCTCCCTATCCATGATTTCGACTGGTTCTTCGATGGAACGTAACTGTTCATCAATGTGTAGTTCCTCAAGAGGAACCGAGAGTGACTCATCTGCCAGACATTTCTTCAAGTTTGAGACGTGAAAGACGTTGTGTACACCACTAAGTCCTTCAGGTAGGTCCAGTTGATACGCTACTGGCCCGATTCTCTTCACTATCTTGAATGATCCAACATAACGAGGATTCAGCTTGCCCCGTTTCCCAAAACGAATGACACCCTTCCAAGGTGAGACTTTTAACAAAACCATATCCTCTACTTGAAATTCTAACGGTTTACGACGCTTATCGGCATAGCTCTTTTGACGATCACGAGCTGCTGCCATACGGTTTCTAATTTGAATTATTTTCTCAGAAGTTTCAAGTACGAGTTCAGGACTTGTAAGTTGACTATCCCCAACCTTGGCCCAACAAATAGGAGAACGACATTTCCGTCCATATAATGCTTCAAATGGAGCTGCCTTGATACTAGTGTGATAACTGTTGTTGTAGGAGAACTCCACCAACGGTAGGTGAGACTCTCAGGTGTTACCAAAGTCAATCACACAAGATCGTAGCATATCCTCCAGATTTTGAATTGTACACCCCGTCTGGCCATCAGTTTGAGGATGGTATGCTGTGCTCATATCTAGACGCGTGCCTAAAGCTTTATGTAACGATTTCCAGAAATGAGAGGTGAATCGTGCATCACGATCCGAAATGATAGAGATTGGCACCCCGTGCTGAGAGACTACTTCTTTCAAGTAAATACGAGTAAGCTTATCCATTTTGTTGGTTTCCTTGATTGCTAAGAAGTGAGCGGACTTTGTTAAACGATCGACTATTACCCAAATGGTATCACATCCGGTAGGAGTTCGTGGCAATTTTGTGATAAAGTCCATGGATATCTGCTCCCATTTCCACATGGGAATCTCTGGTTGCTAGAGTAGACCGAAAGGCTTTTGATATTCAACCTTGACCTTTGCGCAAGTCAGGCACTTGCTCACATAGGTGGCTATATCGGCCTTTATCTTAGGCCACCAATACATCTCCTTTAGGTCGTGGTACATCTTGTCGGAACCTAGATGAACGGAGTAACGAGATTTATGAGCTTCATCCATGACCAATTCCCTTAAATTTCTGAATATTGGAACCCATATTCGCTCAGTGAAGTAGCAAATACCGTCAGATTTGACCTCGAGTTGTGCTTCCATACCGCGTGTACCTTCCAGTGGTAGGTTTTCCCCTTTCAGGGCTTTAAGTTGGGCACTACGGATTTTGTCAGGTAATTCGGAGTGAATAGTAAGTTGTAGTGCTCGAACTCGTTTGGGCTTGGTTTCCTTTCTACTTAGGGCATCAGCTACAACGTTAGCTTTACCCGGATGATATCGGATCGCACAGTCATAATCATTCAAAAGCTCGACCCAACGACGCTGTCTCATGTTCAACTCTTTCTGCTCGAAGATATGCTGAAGACTCTTATGATCGGTGTAGATAATGCACTTGGTACCGTACAAGTAGTGTCTCCATATCTTAAGTGCGAAAACTACAGCTCCTAACTCTAGATCATGAGTGGTGTAGTTTTTCTCGTGAATCTTTATTTGACGCGAAGCATATGCGATCACCTTTTCTCGTTGCATTAGAACACAACCCAGACCCTGAATAGATGTGTCACAATACACCACAAAATCATCTGTGCCTTCTGGAAGAGCTAGAATGGGTGCACTACAAAGTTTCCGTTTAAGAAGCTGAAACGCTGACTCCTGGTTATCGCCCCAGTTGTAGGCTTTACCCTTTTGAGTTAAGGTAGTGAGAGGTTGTGCAATCTTAGAGAATCCCTCGATGAATCTACGGTAATATCCAGCCAATCCCAGAAATTGTCGCACCTCAGTCGGAGTCGTCGGTGCTGCCCAATTCTTGATGGCTTCTATCTTTGATGGATCGACATATATTCCCTTCTCGTTAACCATGTGTCCTAAGAATTGACTTCCCAGATCTAGAATTCACACTTGGAAAACTTAGCATATAGTTGCTCCTGCTTAAGTAGTTCCAAAATTAGGCGTAGATGTTCTTCATGCTCCTCCTTGTTCTTGGAATAAATGAGAATGTCGTTGATGAAAATGATGAAAAATTGATCAAGGTATGGTTTACACACGCGGTTCATAAGGTCCGTGAATACCGCAGGTGCGTTGGTTAATCCGAAAGGCATGCCCATAAACTCGTAGTGGCCGTACCTTGTCCTGAAAGCAGTCTTAGAGATATCCTCATCTCGGACTCTCAATTGATGGTAACCGGACCTAAGATCTATCTTGGAATAGAAACTTGATCCTTGGAGTTGATCAAAGAGATCATCTATACGAGGCAAAGGATAACGATTCTTGATTGTGACTTTATTCAGTTCACGGTAGTCGATACACATACAGAAAGTTCCAGCCTTCTTCTTGACAAACAGGACCGGAGCTCCCCATGGCGATGAGCTAGGTCGGATGAAACCTTTATCCAGCAATTCCTGTAACTGAGTGGACAACTCTTGTAATTCGCTAGGTGCTAGTCTATAAGGTGCCCGAGCGATCGGTGCCACTCCGGATGCTAGGTCGATTTGAAATTCAACTTGACGGTGTGGTGGCAGACCAGGCAAATCCTCGGGAAATACTTCCAGAAATTCACGAACAATGGGAATATTATCAATCTTCTTCTCTTATGATGGCTGCTCAGCAACGAGAGCCAAAATAGCAGTATGCCCTTTTCGAAGGCATTTCTGTGCTTTCATAAAGGATATGATGCCCATGACTGCACCAAACTTTTCGCCCTGAACGGAAAGGGTTTCTCCACTCGGGAGAGGAATACGAACAATTTTCTCATGACAGATGATTTCAGCTTGGTTTTTAGATAACCAATCCATGCCGACAATTACATCAAAACTACCAAGTGTGACCGGCATAAGGTTGATATCAAGTATATGACTAGCTAGCTCAAGCTTACATCCCTTAAGAATTTGAGTTGCTTCAATTATTTTACCATCAGCTATCTCTATTACATACTTAGCTTCTAACAGAGTTGGAGTTCCTTTTATCATATCACTAAGTTTCTTAGATATAAAACTCCTTTCAGCACCAGTGTCAAAAAGGACAGAAGCAAAGTAATTATTTAAGAGAAACTTACCGGTGACCACATTATGATCATAACGATCTTCTTCAGATCCTAGCACGAAGGCTCGTCCCTTCGCACCATTCCCTCCGTTATTGCCGTTGTTGCCACCATTGTTGTTATTCTGATTAGGGTTGTGGTTTCCATTACCTCCCTTTTTTAACTGAGGACAATTCTTCTGAAAATGTCCCTCCTTCCCACACTCGAAACAACCCTTTGTAGACCCAGGCTGTTGAAAAGGCTGCTTGGCTTGCAACTCACCCCTACAATCTTTGGCAGCATGACCTATTTTGCTACACCGCTGAAAACGGTTGCAAACCCCGAAGTGATGGAAGTTGCTCTTGTTACACTTAGGAGATTTTCCCGCATAACCACCCTGATTTTGACTTGAAGAGGTCGTCTGGTTGAAGTTCTTAGTAGGCTCAAACCTACGTTGCTGCTGCTGTTGCTGAGGTTGATTAACCTGGGATCCCTTGGAGTTGGAGTGAGTGTTGGAGTTGTGATCAAACTTGCGCTTATGATTGTCTATGGATTTAGAGACTGAACCCCTCGGAGGTAGAGTTCCTTGAGTCACCGCCTGATCGGTTAGCTTGTGGGCTAGTCTGATCGTCTGCTGGATGGTAGTAAGGTTGGATGAGGTGACCATACTCTGAATATGAGGCACTAAGCCTCCAATGTATAGTTCTATCCTCTTATAGTCTGGAATCACCATGTGTGGGCACATGGTAGCAAGCTCATGGGAACGAGTGGTGTAAAGCTCAATTTCTGAACCTTCCATCTTTAGGTTCTAGAATTCTCCTTCCAACTTTTGACTTTCATCCTGAGGACAGTACTCCTCCTTCATCATTGTCTTAAACAACTCTCACTGGCAGTGCATTGGCCATAGCCAAACCCAACATCTGGACCTGTGCATTCCACCAATTGAGAGTCGGGCCCTCCAAAGTTCCGGAAGCGAACTTGACCTGATTGGCCAATGGGCAGTTGCACATGGCAAATACCAATTCTACTTTTTCGAACCAACGGAGCAGTCCGACAACTCCTTCAGCTCCACTAAAGGTGTGGGGCTTACAGTCCATAAATGTTTTGAAGGTGCAGGCTGGCTGCTGATTCTGTTGACATGGATTTAGAAGCATAATATAGGATTGGGATTATAGAGCTTAGGAAAGGCGCTTTAAGATATGAATTGACCTCATTAGTCAATAGTTAAAGCATTTACCTGTAGCATTCTATGCTACGAGAGCCTCTGCCACACTATCGTTGATTAGTGCCGCCAGCTCAGCTGCTGTCATGTTAATGGTACCTCGGCTACCAGCACGACCTCCACGTCCTCTTCCCGACATGATTCTTCACATTCACAAATACAAAACAATGAGAAATATATCGCATATTAAACATTATTTATGTACAAGTAAGGAAATACAACATCTAACATTTTGAAAATTAAATAAATTGTAAGGCTACAAAATAAATAACTCAAACATTAAACTTCTCATGCTTTTATTGAATGGGAACAACCTTACCCATCTAGGTTTGAAAAGAGAAATAACATAAACGAAGCATGAATGAAAAAGGAAAGATAGGATAGAAAGATCATCAAGCATCCTCGTCATTGGAGGAAACGTATGATTGCGCATCGTCGATCTCCATTGGTTCCTCCTCGGGTGGCTCCTCCTCTAAGGGCTCATCCTTGAAGGGCTCCTCTTCTTCATCCGAAAGTGGAATGTCCTCTGGAAATATGGTTGCTTATAGTTGGGCTTCTAAGTGAGTCACCCTCTCCCGAAGTCCTTTAGCAGCACGATCTGCTATTTGCAGCTGGGCTTCCAGATTAGCCACTCTCTCTAGAATTCCTCCTACATCATGGTCCGAGGTGTCCACCCTCGTCTCCAAATGCGTAACCTGATCCACCAAAAGGTTATGGACCTGATCCGTTGCTGCTAGTTCAGCGATCAGATGCTCTATTTGCTCCTTGTTTTCTTCCATTTGTGGCTCTCATTCTAGAATGCCGGGTATCTCATCAGTGGACTCCTTCATCTCCTTTAACTCCTTAGTTATGATGAATACAAAAGCTGCAAAAGCTTTCTCCATGGTGCATGGCAAGCTTGGAAAAGTGGAGGATGAGGAAGTGGAACCAAAATAGGGCGATGGAACATTTCCCATCTCGATCCACCTTTGGATCATCTTTGGATATGCACTACAATTAAGTGTCATGTTCCTTGCTCGTGTATTACTTGGTTCACCCTGTTCCACCGATTTGTCACTAGAACTAGTCCGGCGGCTTTTGGGCTCCGGGGATGATAAGATAGGTACCATAGGTGATGGTGGTGGGGTCGAAGACATGATCTTGTAACGTAATACATAAGTGCCAATATATAATGCTCATGATATGTAACTAATGTGTGAGGTTATAGTCTAATATTCAATCCTAGTTCTCTATAACCAATGGCTCTGATACCAATCTGTCACACCCCCAATTTCAACTAACGGAGTTTTACCGTTTTGGGAAGTGACAAACCAGGATCTCAGTCATTAGTTACATCGAACGACTCTACATGGGACTCAAATGAAAATATCATATTAATCAGAGTTTAATGCGAAAGCGTAAAGAAAAGTAAATGCGCAAAACACACGCGCCCAAAAAGTCCAAAAGTCCAAACCAAACATAAGTCAAAACAAAGTCCAAACAATTTAATAAAACATCAATCAATAGGAGAATCCCATGCATGTCCTATATGTGCACCTGTGCCTTATCTTAGCGACCTGAGAAAACATGTAAGAAAAAATGTCAACACGAGGTTGGTGAGCTCACAGGTTTCAGTATATAAATAAACGTTTACCAGATTATTAATCATTCAATATGGCTAACCTATGTTCATGTTTAACTTAAGCGCTCGCAACCGAAGCTGACTGTTTGTTTATTTGCCTCCTGCCAGGTCTATCAACCCCAACGATGTGTGTAGGCTAACATTTCACCCGTTCGATCTCCAATCGAGTTAGCATGACTAACGCGGGTCGGATTTGTCAAACCCAGTAGTACTACTAAACATTACCTCGCTAAGATCCATATTAACGGTTCGATGTGTGTTGAGGACTTTCAGTGATAGCGTGTTACGCTTAGCTTTAACATTGATAACATATGAATACAATATTCCAAAAATAGTTTGCGACATGTTTTCTCCCCCAAGATAAAACAGTAAAAGGGGCCGTGAAAACTCACCTGAACGACGTAGGTAGTTCACACTAGAATACGATTGGAACCACGAGTGTTAGCCTGCAACGGCTTACGTATGCCCTAGAATTATACACATAACAATTAGGGATACAATGGAATATGTGACGACAACACGGGAGATTGAACGTCCTAAAGTAACGCTCTAATAATCAAGAGTAGACGAACGTGTCCACGGGAATAAGAATTCTTTAATTAGTAATTAAGATGTATACGTTACGCGACGAGTGACAAAATAATATATAATAAATATATTCGAGCGTTTTGTCGTTAACTAGAAGTCTAGGAAAATAATATAATTTATTATATTATTTTTAAGTTTAGCGAAGTAACGTAAACAATTAACTTGTGTGAAAAAAATAATAATTTTCTATTTTTATTCGAGGATTTAACGAGTGTAAATAATACGAATAATTATATTATTTATAACTTTGAAACGCTACAAAAATGTTTATGAGCGTGATAAATATATTATTTTTAGTTAGAGTTTTGGGTTGAAAATAATATAAATATTATTTTATAAATGAGTTTTTTTTAATAGTAAATATGGTTTACAACCCAAACCCGAGCCTACGGTTGTTTCCGGGTTTCAAAACACGTTAATATATTAATATTATAGGGTATTGATTTTATATTAAAATAATAAGAAAAACGATTTTTAAAAACATAAGGGTGTGGAGAGACTCGAACCCGGGTCTCTCTCACACACGCACATAGCTTTAACCGGTCCCGCCCTCTAGGGTATCGCGATATCAACCGGATTCAATTGCTTTTAATGCGTATTTACCCTGTGATCCTCTTTCCTAGCGAACCGAGACCAAAACCAGTCCCAAGACCCTCCATTCGATCGTGACAGGACAAGGATTCATAGGGCTTTTGTTCGTCGATTGATTACAAGTCTGGGGATGTAATTAATTGTAAAAATCGTTGAGTTTTGAATTGTCAATTTTAGTTTCAAAAGCTGATTACCTTAGTTTAAAACACAGATTCAAATTGAGTAAATTTGATAAGATTGTTTGCTGGAATCATAAGGCTTTCAAAGGGTAGGTGTTTACGAACCTGATCGTCTAGTTTAATTGGATTGAGATCGTGCTTAGAGTAGTGTTCGATTAAACAGTTTTTATGAAGAACCCTAGTTATTAGTTTGCTATGAAATCGATGATATGGGTTCAAATTAGGATGGGGATTTCATTATACAGATGATTACGAGTCTAATGGTATAAGTTAATTGGACTTAAACACGTTTTAAGGTAGGGTTCGATTAAACCGAATGGATATGAACCCTAGAATCGATTTGAGTTAAATTCGATAGTGAAAGCCCAAATTAACATAGGGCCTCTACTAAACGAGTGATTCTGATTCTAGCCATATGGTTTAATTGAATTATGATTGAGTCCAGAGTCAAAAGCCCCAAATTGGATTTCGTATGAACCCTACATTCTGGATTTCAATCAATTTGATGTTATGAGCCCCAATAATCATAGGGCTTTCATTCAGAGGGTAAAAATAAAGCTAAACATGCAGTTAGTTACCAGAAAGGTTGAAGGATTGATGGTGATCGATTAAACCGAGTGCCGACGGCTTGCGGGTTAGCTTCCGGCGACTTCTTGTACGATGTCGGCCAAATTGGTGTGCGGGATAGCTTCTGAGTTGCTCGACTGAGATGCACATATGTTCAATTGGGAAGATCATGATCGAATTTGAGGTGTACGTGACCATGGCCGACGGTTACGACTTTAATTAGTCATTAAATGGTTTAATTCGACAATGATTATGATTAATTTGGTAGTTATGGTTGTGAATGCGACGAATGAGAGGAATCGGTTACGATTTCCAACCGAAAACACTCGTGGCTTGTGAATTGGACTCAAGACCAACCAGGTTGACTTTTGAAAGTCAACCAAATTGAGTTTGGGCTAATTACAGATTCGGTCCCTATGATTTCATGTGTAATTGAGTTTCAAAATGGCAGAATTGGTCCTTAGAGTTTGATATTGAGTTAACAGGGTTAGAACTCAACAGAAATTTAACGGGAAATTTAACTGAGTTAATTTGAAAGGTCGGATTGTCACATCATCCCCTAGTTGAAAGAATTTTCGTCCCGAAAATTAAATAAAATAATAAAAAAAAAATCCCGGATGTCACACTTTTGCATGTAATGTCTTAAAACAATTTGTGATTTCTGTAATAAACCTTTGATTATGAATGTATCTAGAAGTCGTTTGTTGAAATCAAAGGCTATGAACACCATAGATCGTTACGCCCCATGTTTCCATCCTAGGCGGGGTGTGACAGGATACAAGTACCTTGACCCGTCAACATCTCGAGTATACATTACTCGCCATGCTAAGTTTGATGAACGTACCTTCCCGCTGCAGGTGATCAATCTCGACAGAATTTGTCCATGTTACCTTTACATACTTTTTTGGAGGTTCATGGCATACCACAACAAAGCTCAACTGCTACAAACAAACACTACCCTCACCACATTAATCAACCCTCTATCCACCCTTGTACCCTATGTACCGAACCCTCTACACAAGCCCATGAAATCCCGAATATTACCACTATTGCTCTTGATAATCTACAGCCGGCTTCCTCCACAACTTAGCCTCCCCCATCGCCGACCCATACCGAGCCTGGTTCTGTTGCTGAGCCCAGTTTTGTTGCCGAGCCTAGTTCTGTTGCCAAGACTTTGTAACCTGTTGGGCCTGCTGAGCCCACTTTTGCTACAGAACCTGCCCCTTCCTCAGTCCCAAATGCACCTGCATCTCAGTCACCTACTTCCTCGCATCCAATGGTTACTCGTAGGGATGAGCATTTGGTACCGATTACTCGTACCGGTACCGTACTGATAGATTCGGTAACGGTATCAGTACCCACTTTTCCATAAATTCGGTACCGGTACGGTACCGATACCATCTAGAGATGAACATTTTATAACGAGTACCCGTACCGTACCGTACCGAATCGGTACTGGTACCCACTTTTCCATAAATTAGGTACCGGTACCGGTACAGTACCGATCTCACCCTAGTTACTCGTGCTAAGGCAGGAATTTTTAAACCCAAGCATTGTGTAGATTTATCTCACACGGAAAATCATGGTTTGTACACGGCCTTGTTTGCCTCCACCGACCCCGAAGGGTTCAGATCTGCCTACAAAAGTCCGAAGTGGATGGAAGCATTGCATAAAGAGTTGAATGCCCTAAGTACTAACAACACTTGGACTCTTGTTCCCCGACACGCTCATCACAATGTGGTCGGTTCAAAGTGGTTGTATTGTACCAAGTACCATTCCGATGGGTCGGTTAATCGTTGTAATGCTCATCTTGTGGCATAAGGGTTTAGCCAAATACCCGGCTTGGACTACTCTTACACTTTCAGTCCTGTGGTTAATGCCTCAACTATTCGGGTTGTTCTTTCTGTTGGGAATCTTGTACCGGTTTTTAACCTTTAAGAGCAATAATTATTTAAACCTTTTAAATAAATAAATCAGATATATTTAGCGGAAGCGATTCAGAGTACAATTAACGGATCAGATCTTGATTCCTGACAGTGATCCGATTACATGCGTATAAACAATATAATATAAACCAACCATAGGGTGTTCAATACCTTCGACGATAACCAAATCAGAACACCTTGGATCAACGAACGTCACGCTAGATGACATGATCACGAAAACCCGCAAAACACGTCACACAAGTTTGCGCGAAACAGAACCGGACAGCGGCGGCTCGCAATGGCAGCGAAGATATGTCATGCACGGTGGCGACGGCTGGCCGACGGCAGCTACCGACGGCGTACGACGGTGGTGGTCGGCGTCGGACTCGCAAAGGGAGATGAGGGGGGCGCCGATTTAAGTTGGGTAGATTAGGGTTTTAGGTTTTGATTATAATGTTAAATTTATAACCATTATAATTACACACCGGTCCCCTGAGGTATTAACAGTTAATACCCTTGTAATAATTAACCATTAATTATTAAACCCTTGTATTTTACTAATTATAAATAATCAGTAAAAATCTAATTTTTAAATGTTTAACACTTTAAACATTTATTCCCCGTAAATAATTATTTCACTAAATAATTAATTAACTCAACCACCGATAAATATTTCTCTAAATATTAATCCACCGTTTATTAAAATCCGTCTTTCGTGAATTATAATATTTAACAATTAAATATTATATATTTGTTCGTTGACTAAAGTGCAACTCTTTGTATCGTACCTCGTTAGTAACGTTGACTTAATTGACGATCGAACATCATATATCCAATAATCTCCACTTTGACGATTCTTCAATTAATCGGTTCAACGTAGACAGTGGAGGACGCCTAGCTGCATCTCACTGCCCCTAGCAAGGTATGACGTATTAAAATCATCAAACTATTTCCTTGTGTACAAGTAACCTTTACTTTACGAAGTGTAACAGTCCTGATCATACCCTTATTACTGCCTATTAAGATACAGCGTTAGATAAGATCAAAGAACAAACTTTAGTCAGAGTTAGTTCTAGTATGTGCCTCGGGTCGAGGATCAGAAGATCTTACCATATTCCAAACATCTCAAGACATTGATCCATGAAGATAGTTTTGAAACGAGTTACGTCTAATAATTATTCTCTAATAATTATCTATGAACATGATCTCCAACTTCTTGGTCTTTCATTCATAATGAACTAACCATCCGATTCATAGTAGTCTTACATTCAGATTGATTCACATGAATCTGATCGACTACAAACATTTAGAATATAATATTCAAGGATTTCTAAAACGTATAAACTATCGAACACAGTAACATCTATTTGTAATGCATTTAACCATTAAATCAAATATAAAAACCAATGTAACTGTATTGTTTGAAAGCACCAAATACTAAATACAGATAAACCCACTGTCTAGCAAATCTAAGGCCTATCTTATCAGCATGCTCCTCGTGTTTAGAATGAGGCATAGGCTTAGTGAACGGGTCGGCTAGATTCTGATCTGTGTGAACTTTGTTTAACACGATGTCTCCCCGTTCCAATATATCCCTGATATAATGAAATATTCTGAGTATGTGCTTCATGCTGTGGTGTGACCTTGATTCCTTGGCTTGAGCAATGGAACCAATATTGTCATACAATATCTTGATTGGTTTCTGAATGCTAGGCATTACTCCGAGATCAGCAATGAACTTCTTCATCCAAGCAGTCTCCTTTGCAACTTCTGAAGCGGCAATGTATTATGACTCGGTGGTGGATTAAGCAACAACACTTTGTTTAATACTCTTCCAAGTGAACGCACCACCGTTCAGAACAAATACAAATCCCATTTGTGATCGAGAATCATCTCGATCAGTCTGGAAGCTAACGTCAGTGTAATATTTAACAGCTAGTTCTTCTTCCAGTCCTCCATATATCAAGAACATATCCTTAGTTCTTCTAAAGTACTTTAGGATGTTCTTCACAGCTATCCTGTGACTCTCATAAGGATTATGTTGATATCTACTAGTCATGCTTAGAGTGTACGATACGTCAGGTCTAGTACATAACATGACATACATGATGGAACCAATTGTAGAAGCATATGGAACCTTTTCCATCTTCTTCTTTTCCTTGTCAGACTGAGGGCACTGTTTGTTATTCAGTATGGTTCCATGTGCCATAGGCAAAGACCCTCTCTTAGAGTCTTGCATGAAAAAGCGTCGAACGACTTTATCAATGTATGTACTTTGACTTAAACCAATAAGCTGCTTTGATCTATCTCTATAGATCTTTATTCCCATCATATATAAGCAGCTTCACCAAGATCTTTCATTGCGAAACATTTACCCAGCCAGGACTTTACGTCTTGTAGCATAGGGATATGGTTTCCAATGAGCAGTATGTCATCTATATATAGAATCAGAAAAAGTGATATAGCTCCCACTTTCCTTCATGTAGACACACGGTTCATCTTCGTTCTTGATAAAACCAAACTCTTTGATTTTCTAGTTAAAACGAAGATTCCAGCTTCTGGATGCTTGTTTTAATCCATAAATGGATTTGTATCTTCAAAAACCTTCTGGTTGACCCATATAGACATTTTTAGTAAGATGCCCATTTAGGAACGCGGTTTTGACATCCATTTGCCATATCTCGTAATCATAATACGTTGCAATGGAAAGCAAGATCCTAATGGACTTAAGCATGGCTACTGGCGAGAAGGTTTCATTATAATCAATTCCTTGAGTCTGAGTAAAGCCTTTCGCTACCAACCTTGCTTTGAAGGTTTGCACATTCCCATCCATGTCGATTTTCTTTTTGAAAGTCCACTTGCTTCCTACTGTCCGACTCTCGAGAGGAAGATCAACCAAGTCCCGTACATGGTTGTCGTACATGGATTGGATTTCAGCACCCATGGCTTTAAGCCATTTCTTAGATTCAGAATCTAAGATTGCAGATTTGTAACTAGTAGGCTCAGCCTGATCAGCTATCAGGATGTCGTCAATCTGGTGAATCCTGATACACCGGTCGGGTTCATGACGATCCCTAGCACTTCTGCGAACAGCTTGTGTCATAGTTGAATCTTGAACATTTCTAGATTCAGTTTCAGCAGACTCATGCTGATTGGCAGATTCAGTTTGAGGTTCGGTTACTTGTGGTTCTTGAATCTCATCCATATCCACACGGTTATCTCCAATCCCTCGCGTAAGAAGTTACTTCTCCAAGAAGGTAGCTCTACGTGTAACACCCAAAATAAAAAGAAAAGAAAAATTCAAAATTTCACTCCCTCGCGGTACGCGAGGGAGATTTTGACAAAACCTCGCGGTACGCGAGGGGACTGCTTATACGCCAGATTTACACCTTCTCGCGGTACGCGAGAAGATTCCCAACCAAGCCTCGCGGTACGCGAAGGAATAGTACACGCGTCAGGGCCAGAAAACACGTGTCATTCACCCTTGCCACCAGCCGCCACGTGTCATGCTGACTCAGCACCGTTCGTGACACCTCATCCTCTCGCGGTACGCGAGGGATTTCCTTGGCCGGCCTCGCGGTACGCGAGGGACTGGAAAATCAGCCTATAAAAGGCCTTCAACGGGATTGAAATTCTGTACAGTTTCCAAACATTCGTTTCACACAAACCCGATCTCTCAAAACTCCACAACGTCCCGAAGCGCTGTTCAAGAATCCTACGACACCCAACTCAAGCCGTAGTTCTGTCCAAATCCCGCAAAGTAGGTATCGTTAAAACTATTCATATATATATAACCGCAATTATATATATATATTCTCTCATATATATTCTCGTTAATCGTGTCTTCCCTAGGAAGAAACGTGTCGAGGTTCTGCTCAAATTCCGAAGCCTACAACCCTACCAGCCATCAAAATCAAGGTGAACACATTTAACGCTTTTCAAACAAGAAAACCATTTTATTTACGAAAACGGCATGAAACAAATTAAATGCTTTAATCATAAGGGTAATCTACGTGATAGCATTCAGGCCATAAGCATACGTAGATTTGATCAAATGGTATACATGAGGAGGGTGAAATCCCCTTCCGTGGCTGGGTACAGATCATGTAAGGGGATATCATAAGACTGAGGATATGGTTCCTTAGCAGATCATGTAAGACTAAGAACAAGGTTCTTAGCATCACGACCCTGGGAATAGGCTATCAGTCTGAGACATAGAGCTCAGCCAGTTGACCCCATGGCAGAGACCCGGTGTATGTAGGTGGTATATACTTCAGGTGAAAAAGACTGCTGAATGTGTAGATTTATCGTCAAAGAAAACGTGCTTAAAGGCTTTAATTTGGTTTATGTTAGAAATCATTTTCGTGTCAGTTAAATGTGATTCACCGGCTTTATGCTGATGTTCATTTTCAAAACGTTTTTCACAGGTAGTGAAAGAAATCATTAAATTCAGGGTGGTGCAGTAAAGACAAGATCTTTAGGCATATTTAAATCCCTGTGGCAGACTAATACAAGACCAAATGTTGGAACAGACATAGATCCTAGACATTTTAAATGGCTTGTATTATGTAAATTAATTCAGCAGATGTACATTATATAATAGACTTTTGAATGTCTATTATCATGAAATGAAAAGGGACGTGGATCCCAAGTTTTGACAAATGTATAGAATTAACCCTTGAGGTTATTTACATTACATTTCATTACAAAAAGGCATCAAGTAAAAACAAAGACTTCCGCTGCCCAAATATATGGGACCGCATTCAGATACCAGCGTTGTCTCGCGACGCCCGGGCAGGGGTAGCCCGGGGTTGTGACAGGTTGGTATCAGAGCCACATTCAAGGGTTTTAGCAAAACTAGATACTTATATGATTGTATCTAGGCTTTAACCAATAGTTGTGCCTACTGAACAAACGATAGGAAGATGCCTTTAACATAACCAATAAATTGCAAGATGTCAGATCCATACTATTATCCTTATAATTACCCAAACTACTTCCCTGGAGAATCATCTAATCAAGTAGTACCAAGATATGACGATTATATCCACTACCTGCCGACCCCGGAGAATTGGAACAGAATGGTCGCAGAACAAGTGGAGCAGACTCAAGCAAGGCTTGAACCTCTGAGAGAAGAATCAGAGTATTCAGTGGAAATGGAAGATTCAAGAGAATCTTTACGTCCTGTTATGACATCTATGCCACCACCTCAATCATTAGACGTGGTAGATCATACCGGAACAATTCCAGAACATCCACCAAGTCCAAGTGAAGAAACTTCGCGTTCATTTGCTGAATCTGACAAGGCTGCCGTTTGTGAAGGCAGTGGTGGAAAATACTTCTTTGACCCTATTCCAGAACATCCCGTTTTCAAGGAACCTTTCTTCTATGTAGATCCCTCCGATGGACGTCAGTATGCAACCGACGGAAAGGTCGTGTGGTCTGTTAATTCAACATATCATGATCTTAGGATGGGACACAGGAAACCACCTCCTTGCTATGGATACCCTGAAGAACTGCCAAACTCAATGGATGAACACCTTGATCGTGCTCTTAGGGAAGCTGACGATCTACGTGCTGAGCTGTTCTTCACCAGACAAGTTGTAGTCCAGAATGAACAAACTATAATTGATTATGAGCTAGCTCAGGAAGACAGGAAGTATACAGAGCAAAGGTGAAAAGGAAATTTTGCCCCAAGAATGAGAAAGAACAAGCTGAAAGGAAATTTTTGGATCACAGGATGGTGGGTACCAATGATCGAGAGTATACTACCAAATTTTTTGAATATGCCCGTTTGGCACCTCACCTGGCTAAACCCGAGTCGGTTCTCATAACTCGATATATTTACGGTTTAGTTCCAGAGATCCGTGATTTGGTGAAGGTTGTCTCACCAAAAACCATTGAGTCCACCGTAGAGCTGACCGGTACCATGACGGCTGGATTGATCAGAAACCTAGAAGAGAGAAAGAAAATGGAATCCTCTACAAAAACAAAACCCGAAGCCAAAAGATTTAGCAAAAGCTTTGGGCAAAAAGGATTTCCATTTAACAATCCACCATGCAAAACGTGCGGACGCAGGCATAGTGGAAAGTGTGTTTTTGAAACTCCATTCTGTAATCATTGCAAGGTCTCAGGTCACACTACTGAGAATTGCTTCAAGAGAAAGGGAATGATTACTTGTTTCAATTGTGGAGAGCCAGGGCACATCAGAACGAATTGCCCTAAGTTTGCAAAGACCAGAGGAGCTGGAGGATCAGGAGTTAAGATAACTCCAGAAACCAAAAAGATCGTGCGAGCATTTGTCATGAATGCTAATCAAGCTGAGAGAACGCCGGACGTAATTACTGGTACGTTTCTTCTTAATAATGTTTATGCTAAGGTCTTATTTGACTCAGGTGCGAACCGGAGTTTTATAGATTATAATTTCTGTAATCTATTAAACGAACCATTAAGTCCCTTAGCTGAAACATATGAAGTAGAAACAGCGAACGGTGATTTGATAAAAATATCCCAATCACTGAACAATTGTTACATTACATTGGCTGGTTTCACTATCCCAGTACAATTGTTACCAATGTCAATAACTGGCTTTGACATTGTTTTGGGGATGGATTGGTTATCCAATAACCAAGCCGAAATCCTTTGTAATCAACAAGTTGTAAAACTCGTTACACAACAAACAAAACTCTAACTATCCAAGGTGATAAACCCACAAAACCTATCCAGATAATCTCCATACTTAAAGCAACCAAGTGCTTAAGAAAAGGATATCTGGCATGTCTGGTATCAATTACTGCCTTGGAAAAGGAGAAGAAGATAGAATCAGTACATGTAGTATCTGAATTTCCAGACGTTTTTCCTGAAGAACTGCCTGGATTACCACCAGAACGAGAGGTAGAATTTCGAATCAACCTTGTACCTGGTGCAACTCCAATTGCCAAATCCCCGTACAGACTTGCACCCACAGAAATGGCAGAACTCAAGAAACAATTGGATGAACTTCTTGAGAAAGGTTTTATACTACCAAGTTCTTCACCCTGGGGAGCTCCAATTCTCTTTGTTAAGAAGAAAGACGGATCAATGCGCATGTGTATTGATTATCGGGAACTGAATAAAGTTACCATCAAAAACCGATACCCGCTTCCACGGATTGACGATTTATTCGATCAACTCCAAGGAGCTTGTCATTTTTCAAAAATCGATCTTCGTTCAGGTTATCATCAGTTGAAAGTGCATGATAACGATATCTCGAAAACTGCATTTCGAACACGGTATGGACATTTCGAGTTCACGGTTATGCCATTTGGACTTACAAATGCTCCTGCCGCATTCATGGACATGATGAATCGTGTCTGCAAACCTTACTTGGATAAGTTTGTCATAGTTTTTATTGATGACATACTTATTTATTCCAAAACCCAAGTTGAACACGAAACTCATCTTCGAACCATACTTGAACTTCTTCGAAAAGAGAAATTATATGCTAAGTTTTCCAAATGCGAATTTTGGTTAACGGAAGTACAATTTCTTGGTCATGTCATCAATATGAACGGAATTCAAGTAGATCCTTCCAAAATTGAAGCTATATCCAAATGGGAAATTCCCAAGTCACCCACCGAAATTCGTAGTTTTCTGGGATTAGCGGGATATTACCGCCGGTTCATTCAAAATTTTTCTCGTATAGCAATCCCACTCACATCCCTAACTCGGAAATCTGTAAAATACGAATGGGGACCCAAACAATCTGAATCTTTTGAAACTTTGAAACAAAAACTGACAAACGCACCTATTCTATCTTTACCAGATGGTATTGAAGACCTCATAGTTTACTGCGACGTCTCACATACTGGTTTAGGTTGCGTATTAATGCAACGCAAGAAAGTCATTGCTTATGCATCTCGTCAGTTGAAAATTCATGAGAAAAACTACTCAACCCACGATCTAGAGTTGGGCGCTATAATCTTTGCTTTGAAATTATGGCGACACTATCTCTATGGGGTTAAGTTCACAATCTACACTGATCATAAAAGTCTCAAGTACATATTTAGCCAGAAGGAGTTAAATATGAGACAAAGAAGATAGATGGAAATCCTGAATGATTATGATTGTGAAATTTGTTATCATGAAGGAAAGGCAAATGTAGTAGCAGATGCCTTGAGCCGAAAAGAAAATGTCAAGCCAAAGAGAGTACGTTCTCTCAGACTTGAACTACAAATTGATCTTGTAAGTCAGTTAAAAGAGGCACAAGAGTTAGCTTTGAAGGAAGGTAACTTTGAAAAAGAAGGAATGAAAGGAATGCTTGATTTACTGATCAAAGGAGAAGATAATATCCTTCGCATGAATAAACGTATTTGGGTACCAGTTACAGGTGATCTTCGAGAGCGAATCCTCGAAGAAGCACACAAGTCCAAATACACCATGCACCCAGGAAGTGATAAAATGTACAAGAACCTCAAAGAAAGTTACTGGTGGATTGGTATGAAAAAGAACATTGCTATCTACGTAGCAAAATGTTTGACTTGTTCCAAAGTCAAAGCCGAACACCAAAAGCCAGCTGGATTATTGCAACAGTTAGAATTACCAGTTTGGAAATGGGAATTGATAACTATGGACTTTATTACCAAACTTCCTCGAACCACTCGTGGAAATAATGCAATCTGGGTTATCATTGACCGTTTAACCAAATCAGCTCACTTTCTATCTATCAAGGACACCATGAGTATGGACAAAATGGCGCAAATTTACGTTAATGAAATTGTAACGTTACATGGTGTGCCTCTATCCATAGTGTCAGATAGAGATAGTCGCTTCACATCTCGATTCTGGCAAAGTTTTCAAACAGCTCTAGGAACTCGATTGAATCTTAGCACTGCTTATCATCCACAAACTGATGGGCAGAGCGAAAGAACCATACAAACCCTAGAAGATATGCTCCGAGCCTGTGTGATAGACTTTGGAGGTAATTGGGATGATCATTTACCTCTAATGGAATTCTCATACAACAATAGTTATCACACAAGTATTCAGGCCGCACCATTTGAAGCATTGTACGGACGGAAATGTCGAACGCCTGTATGTTGGTCAGATATCGGAGAAAATCAGTTATCAGGACCAGAGATAGTCCAAGAAACCACTGATAAAGTATTACAAATACGTGAACGTCTAAAAATGGCTAGAGATCGACAAAAGAGTTATGCAGATAAACGAAGAAAGCCGTTAGAATTTCAAATCGGTGACAAGGTATTATTAAAAGTTTCACCTTGGAAAGGTGTTATTCGTTTCGGAAAGAAAGGAAAATTAAGTCCACGTTTTGTTGGACCTTTCAAAATCATTAAACGAATCGGATCTGTTGCCTATCAGCTTGAACTACCAGTAGAGATGGGTGGAGTACACGATGTATTCCATGTATCAAACCTACGTAAGTGTTTAGCTGATGAATCCTTGCTTATGCCTTTACAAGATGTGGAAGTAAATGAAAAGCTCAAATTCATCGAACGCCCGTTACAAATTGAAGACCGACAAATCAAAAAGCTTAAACGAAAGCAATTGGCGTTAGTCAAAATAAGATGGGACTCCAGGCGTGGCCCAGAATATACTTGGGAACTTGAGTCAGAAATGCGCAAAAAGTATCCACATCTCTTTCAATGAATCTCGAGGACGAGATTATTCTAAAGGAGGGGAGGATGTAACACCCAAAATAAAAAGAAAAGAAAAATTCAAAATTTCACTCCCTCGCGGTACGCGAGGGAGATTTTGACAAAACCTCGCGGTACGCGAGGGGACTGCTTATACGCCAGATTTACACCTTCTCGCGGTACGCGAGAAGATTCCCAACCAAGCCTCGCGGTACGCGAAGGAATAGTACACGCGTCAGGGCCAGAAAACACGTGTCATTCACCCTTGCCACCAGCCGCCACGTGTCATGCTGACTCAGCACCGTTCGTGACACCTCATCCTCTCGCGGTACGCGAGGGATTTCCTTGGCCGGCCTCGCGGTACGCGAGGGACTGGAAAATCAGCCTATAAAAGGCCTTCAACGGGATTGAAATTCTGTACAGTTTCCAAACATTCGTTTCACACAAACCCGATCTCTCAAAACTCCACAACGTCCCGAAGCGCTGTTTAAGAATCCTACGACACCCAACTCAAGCCGTAGTTCTGTCCAAATCCCGCAAAGTAGGTATCGTTAAAACTATTCATATATATATAACCGCAATTATATATATATATATTCTCTCATATATATTCTCGTTAATCGTGTCTTCCCTAGGAAGAAACGTGTCGAGGTTCTGCTCAAATTCCGAAGCCTACAACCCTACCAGCCATCAAAATCAAGGTGAACACATTTAACGCTTTTCAAACAAGAAAACCATTTTATTTACGAAAACGGCATGAAACAAATTAAATGCTTTAATCATAAGGGTAATCTACGTGATAGCATTCAGGCCATAAGCATACGTAGATTTGATCAAATGGTATACATGAGGAGGGTGAAATCCCCTTCCGTGGCTGGGTACAGATCATGTAAGGGGATATCATAAGACTGAGGATATGGTTCCTTAGCAGATCATGTAAGACTAAGAACAAGGTTCTTAGCATCACGACCCTGGGAATAGGCTATCAGTCTAAGACATAGAGCTCAGCCAGTTGACCCCATGGCAGAGACCCGGTGTATGTAGGTGGTATATACTTCAGGTGAAAAAGACTGCTGAATGTGTAGATTTATCGTCAAAGAAAACGTGCTTAAAGGCTTTAATTTGGTTTATGTTAGAAATCATTTTCGTGTCAGTTAAATGTGATTCACCGGCTTTATGCTGATGTTCATTTTCAAAACGTTTTTCACAGGTAGTGAAAGAAATCATTAAATTCAGGGTGGTGCAGTAAAGACAAGATCTTTAGGCATATTTAAATCCCTGTGGCAGACTAATACAAGACCAAATGTTGGAACAGACATAGATCCTAGACATTTTAAATGGCTTGTATTATGTAAATTAATTCAGCAGATGTACATTATATAATAGACTTTTGAATGTCTATTATCATGAAATGAAAAGGGACGTGGATCCCAAGTTTTGACAAATGTATAGAATTAACCCTTGAGGTTATTTACATTACATTTCATTACAAAAAGGCATCAAGTAAAAACAAAGACTTCCGCTGCCCAAATATATGGGACCGCATTCAGATACCAGCGTTGTCTCGCGACGCCCGGGCAGGGGTAGCCCGGGGTTGTGACACTACGTTTAATGAAAACTTGATTTTCAGCAGGATTGTAGAAGTAGTAACCAATTGTTTTAGGGTATCTGATGTAAACAACTTTATCGCCACGGGGATTTAGCTTATCCGTAGATTCACTTGTAATATACGCGTTACATCCCCAAACCCTAAGGTAGGACACTTTCGGTTTCTCCCCATGCCATATCTCATAAGGCGTCTTGTCCACCTTCTTTGTAGGAGCTAGATTTATGATTCTTATAGCAGTCTTAAGAGTAAAACTCCAGAAGGAGTGTGGGAGTTATACGACACATCATAGATCGAACCATATCTAATGGAGTTCTATTTATCCTTTTGGACACACCGTTAAGTTGTGGTGTTCCCGACGGAGTAAGCTGATAAATGATCCCACATTTTTTTAGATGTTCGTCAAACTCTTGACTAAGATATTTGCCAGCTCGATCAGATCGAAGCATCTTAATCGTCTTACCAAGCTGATTTTGTACTTCTTTCTGGTATTGTTTGAACATTTCAAACGTTTCATGTTTATGCTTCATAAGATAAACATAACCATATCTACTGTAGTCATCAGTAATGTAACGAAGTATCTCTCTCCGCTCTGGACATTGTTCTGAACGGACCACATACATTAGTATGTACAAGTCCTAACAGATCCTTAGCCCTTTAACCGATACTGGTAAAAGGAGCCTTGGTTAGCTTTCCACTTAAAGATGATTCGCAATCATCAAATGACTCTTGACCTGTAGAATTCAGAATTCCGGCGGTCTGTAGTTTCTTCATGCGATTCTTGTTTATGTGTCCATGTCTACAATGTTAGGGATACGTATCATTGAAATCCAATTTCGTACATTTGGAGGAGATGTTAAATAGAACGTTATTTTCATGGACTTCTATCTCATAGATTTCATTATGAGGCTTTGCAGAGAAATAAAACAAACCATTTAAATATGCAGAAATGAAATCATTGTCAAAAGCATAAGTAAATCCTTGTTCTCGCAAAGTGGATACTGAAGCAATATTCCTAATCAAATTAGGAATAAAATAAACATTGTTCAAAACAAGTTCTAAACCAGAAGGAAGTAAAAGAATGTATTCTTCTACTGCCTTCACAGCAACCTTTTGTCCATTTCCCAGATGGAGCTCCAGGTCGCCTTGCTTCAGCTTCCTAACCTTCTTTAGTTCCTGCAAATCATTACAAATGTGATAACCACATCCAGTGTCAAATACCCAAGATTTGCTAGACATACAGAAGATCTCAATAATGAACATACTTGAGGATTGTCCTCCAGCAGACTTCTTCTGCTTCAACTCGGCTAGATACTTTGGGCAGTTCCTCCTTCGGTGTCTGGCTTCATCACAATGAAAGCACTTGACATCCTTCAGAGGTTTCTTGGCAACAACTTTGCCTTTGCCCTTGCTCTTGAAGCTTTTCTTGCCTTTTCCCTTGGCTTCAAATTTCCTGACTCGACCCTCCTTAATCATTAGCACTGGACCGCACTTATCAAAAGTCGGTATATTCATTTCAGCAGTTTTCATCATCATATGCAACTCCACAATGGTCTTATCCCAAGCATTCATACTGTAGTTCAAAGTGAACTGATCATATGATTTTGGCAGCGAGTTGAGGATTATATCCCCAGCCAATTCATTGCTTAAAGGGGAGTAAAGAGGTGCTAGATGATCATGGTATCCCTTCATCTTCAACACATGAGTGCTGACCGAAGAACCTTATTGCATGTCACACCCCAACCGACGGCGGAAACGTCGGGGCGGGACATGTAGACTGTTTATGAGCACAAGGTTCACTAGATTTCAGTATTTAATCATCAACTTCATTTCAAACAATTCAAACACAAATAAAAAATTCAACAAGTACATAAATGAAAATACAAATTGTTCTTTGAATTTAAATTAACTAAGTCCAAACTTAAGTGTAGCATGTCTTGATCAAACTCACACATTAGCACCTGAAACATGAATAAAATAAGGTCAACTAAAAAGTTGGTGAGCATACATAGGTTTGTACATAGATAGTGTATAAATATGAATAAGCAAATCCTTACATGTCATGATAAATAAGACATTTATGGGGAGCAGCTATTGTGTAACTAAAGTACAATCAAACCTTTGTAACTAGCATGCAAATTGTGTTGTCGGTAACATTCACCCCAATCTGGGTGGGTTTGTCAGACTCAATAGATCTATCATTGTTAACCGTCGGCTTAAATAGTTAATGATTGCACAAAATTTGCACACAAAAGTTAACACACCTAGCATTCAAACATAAAGCTCAAATTTGCACACATGAATGTAAATAGGATTTGTGTTTGTGTAGTTGTGTAAATGTAAGCTATTGTTTGTATAAAATTCATGAATCACCCCAAAAAGTGTAAAAGAGAAAAAAAAAAGGGGGGGGCTATGTAATACTCACCTGATTCAAATGTGTAGCTAACACGAGAGACTAGGTAGCAACGTGATCCTTGTAACGCACAACGTTAACCTAAAGTGTATTGCGTGTGAACATGAATTAATAGAATGTCTAATTTAGAGTCTATGGTTTCAATGGATGTGAGTATGAGGAATTATATAATGAGTTCGTGTCGAATTATGAAAAAGGGTTGTGTAGGTGTTGAATAAAATGAAAACAATTTGAAATGAATAGTTTTTAAATTAGGGTTTGGATTTAAATAACTAAATCAAATAATTATTATTCAATTATCCTAGTTACAAAATAATGTAGTTATTCGGTTTATTTAAGTATAGCCTAAATAACCAATTTTGTTTTAAATATAAATTAAATAAATAATTGTTACCTTATTTATTTATTTATAAAGGTAACTAACTTATTCATTTAGTTATAAAAATAGCGGGCGTATTATATTAAATATAAATTAAATAAATAATTTTTACTCTATTTATTTATTTATAAAGATGCGTAAATATGAAGTTGTGTAAATAATATTTATGTGTAGAGTTTAAATGATAAATATACATTTAACTTTGTAGGTTATAATAAATAAATTTTATTTATTTATTTATCATTTAGAAATAAGTATTTTGATTGTTTTAAATAAAGTTAATATTTTATAACTTTTATAAAATCAATTGTTTTTATTTGGAAATTAATTTAAATATTTAGATTTTTGTTTTAAAAATTTAATATACAAGTTTAACAACTAAATTCGAAATAAAACTGAATTTATATTGAAAATTAATAAATCTGGTTTTATTCTGTTATAAATATTGCAAGGTTTATAAAAATATTTTTTATAAAATTTTTGGAGCTTCAAAACTGTTTAAAAAAAGTATAAATAGCCACAAAAACATAATTGAGGACCACCCGGTTCGAACCCGGGTGGATCCTGTAGGACTGAAGCGAGCTACCACTAGGCCGGAGGGTCAGTGGTGATGGAACATGGTTTTATACGGTTTTAATGTGAGATCCGAAGGGGAAACGGTTTGTGTGTCACTAGAACTCAAAAAGGATGCGGCCATGGGTTTCAAACCTGCATCCAACCGCGTAGGATCCAAGTGCTTTAACCGGTGAGTCTGGACAAATGTATTAACAAAATACTGGTTTGAAAATATTTAACAACCGATCCCGAACACATCCCTTTCCTCGATTTACCCAGACCCGCAAACCCTAGCCCCAATTTCAGTCGAATTGACCAACGATCGATCTCGAAAGCATGGGGCTTTTGTTCCCTGGACAAAAACAAATCAGTGGGTGTAAATTTACCTGGAATGGAAACGTGGGGATGGGCGAACGGCTATCGCATTCATCTCCGAGTTCTTTGGATTGAATCGAGTTCCAGAGTCGTATTGCAGGTCGAAGGTGGTTTGGGAGAGTTTGGAAAGGATTATGCGATGGTGAGGAGAGAGTTAATTCCATCAACTAGGTCCTTAAACGCGTGATTTAATTTGGTCTTGAGGGTGACGGTTGACAACGTGGGTTACGCGTGGATTGAACAGAAAGGGGATGAATTGGGTCGTGATTAGAGTTTGAGTTCGTAATATTAATGACTGGGCGTGATTTGCGGACATCAATATGTTTGATTTTTTTGTGATTTGGATTCAAAATTGGCTTGTAAAATTCAAACCCGTTTGAAATTTGAATTGAGCCACCATCTAGTCAAATTGGCATGTTAATTGCGTCTAGAAATGGTCAAGGATCAACTTCTCGTGTAAGGAAAATCCATAGAATCCGGGTGTGATTGATTTTAGATGTCGATTTGTTCAATTCTCTAGTTTGTTTGAGTTTTGAGAGTCAATCCGGGTCAAGGCTTGTGGATGGGTCAAAGTTGAAGGAATGGGGGTTCAATTTGGGAGTTCATTGTGTTTAGAGGGGAGGGTTCAAATGAAAATAAAATGGGGTTCAATACTAAAATTATTTGATTTAGGGTCACTTTAAATGTTTTTTTTTAAAGAATTTGTTTTATAAGGTTTACAAAACTAAACATTATTTGTTTTGATTTAAAATATTTTATTAATTATAAACTTTTAGGTTGCATAAAGTGTTTATTTAATATATTCAAATATATACATATATATGTATTTATTACGATATATGCTAAAAAATAAGAGATGTAAATACGTGATTAAAACTCACTGTTTTTACTTTGGTAGGTATTTATGATAACCAAACGTCTACGTATATATGTATAAATATACTTACGTGTGTTATACTTATGTTTGAAAAAATTTGGTCTGAAAAATTACGGATGTTACATTGCATACGACAACTTATCAGTGATCTTATCACTTCAAAGCGTTCATGACGGGCCTGTTGCTAGAACATTTCCTGCAGTTGCCTAATCATGTCGTATGCTGGCATGTCCACCAGATTCTTCTGAAGTTCTGGTATCATAGACGCCACCATCAAGCAAGAGACCTTGATAGAGTAATCAACATGCTTATCCCAGGTCTTGCGGGTTTGGCCCGTAGCAGCAGATGGTTCTTCTAGGATCGGTTCCTCAAGAACATACATTTTGTTCTCAGCCCTGATGACAATCTTTAGGTTTCGAAACCAGTCGTACAAGTTGGAGTTGTCAAGCTTATCCTTCTCAAGGATTGACTTCAGGGAGAAAGTGGAGTTTGGATTAGATTCGTTAGACATCTACAAAATTCAAAAATAAAGTTTTAGTATTTTCATGGATAACGTCCTAATTAAAATTTATAACCCAGTTGTAAAACTATATAATTAAGAATGAGATCCCGATTCACCATATCTCAGTGAATGGCTGAGCACTCTCCACTGGCATAGCTAGATAGGTAGGTAACGATTACCAATTGTATCAACTATACAATTCTCGGTTTGAGGGGCATGACGAGTATTGTCAAGCTTGGATATGTTTCCCTCGACTACGCCCACTTAAACGACTTAAGTGATATTTGTCATTCAATTATAACTGCAGACCCGGCCTAAGTAACTCAGGAAACGCGGTTGTACCTTCAACCAAAACCGTAGGGCCGGATGCAGGGTAATTCACTAACACCGGGGGTTTGGATATATCAGTTGAAGTGTTACAATTTAGGGTGGCGCAGAAATATCGATTTTATATATTGGGATTTCTTTAATGTTTTAAAATTACCGTTTCGGGTCAAAAACATTTTGGACGACGAGTAGAATGATACAGGTCGTGCAATTTTAGTAAACCGATTTTACTAATTTTAGTTCGTGAAACGACTTTCAACACTCGACACGGTCCAATTTTAAATACCTTATTTAATCTAAATTGGTCATTTGTCGCGAGCTGATTTTAAACTAATCCTCTTTAATTAATGGATTATTGGATTTTAATAATTCCACCTTTTACCAATTGGCTAATAATAATACTAACTGAGAATATTCTTACCATCAGTCCCTACTTTCAAACTATTTTCTTACATTGGACACTCGCTAAAAAAACTTAACACCGTTAGATTTTATATGACGTGGACATCTGAAAACCGCTGGAAAGTCGAGGCAAGCCGGAACCCTAGCCATCGCCTTCGTCGGAGGGATGGTCTGCAAACCCTAGTCTGTCACCGTCTTCACCGTTAAACACCATCGTTGTCTCCGTTTGGACTTGCCGGAAAGACAAGACCCGTTGGCCGTTAAACACCACCAGAGCCAATGTCAAAACCCACCACGAGACCACTGCTAGCTTAGCTCGACTTTTCGGCGGTTTGCAGATATCCACGTCATATAAAATCTAACGACGTTAAGTTTTTTAACGGGGGATGCAATGTAAGAAAATAATTTGAAAGTAGGGACTGGTGGTAAGAATTTTCTCAGTTGGGATTATTATTGGCCAATTAGTAAAAGATTGGATTATTAAAATCCAATTTCCCATATTAATTTAAAATTGTTTTAAATAAAACTATTAAATTTAAAACTTGTTTTTACTTTTAAATAAAACATCATTTTATTTAATTACCTTTCCGAGAAAAATAAACAATTTAATTATCTTGTCGTTTTTTAAAAGTTTTACAAAAATTTTGCGGTTTAATTATTATCCTAAATAATTATATCACAACCACAAAATAAAATAAAACACAGAATCGAGCAACTAGGAAAAATTGCATGGTTTCGTTCGAGCCATCAAACGATAACCGGACTGGTATAAGGGATAACAAAATCAACAAATCTGCTATCTCCCACTTAGTCCAAGATCTCCATCTTTAATCATGTCATTGTCCGCCTTGGTCTTCTAGTCTTCGTCTCTTTAGGATTACAATATTTATTTACAGATACATTAAAAATAAACATATAAAAATAAACCTAACTATTACATCGGGGTTCCAAATAACCTATAAAAATAAAAAGAGAAACAACTAACACAAACAATACAACCACATGTTTCTAGTGCTCGATTCATTCAACACAATCACAATAAACGAAAAATGCTCGATCTATTGTAAAACAAATGTTTTGACATATAAAACAATAGATCGATTTAAAAAAAATATGTCTAAACACGTGTAAAGGTAGCTTTGATACCACTGTTGGGAATCTTGTACCGGTTTTTAACCTTTTAAAACAATAATTATTTAAACCTTTTAAATAAATAAATCAGATATATTTAACGGAAGCGATTCAGAGTAGAATTAACAGACCAGATCTGGATTCCTGACAGGGATCCGATCACACGTGTATAAACAATATAATATAAACCAACCATAGGATGTTCAAAGATTATACCTTCGACGATAACCAAATTAGAACACCTCACGTTAGATGACACGATCACGAAAAACCGCAAAACAAGTCACACAAGTTTGCGTGAAACAGAAACGGACAACGGTGGCGGCTCACGATGGCAGCGGCGGCGTGCAGTGCACGGTGGTGGCTGGCGACGGTTGGCCGGAGGCGACTAGTGGCGGCGTACGATGGTGGTGGTCAGCGTCGGACTCGCAAGGGGAGAGGAGGGGGCGCCGATTTGGGTTGGGTAGATTAGGGTTTTAGGTTTTGATTATAATGTTATATTTATAACCATTCTAATTACACACCGGTCCCCTGAGGTATTAACAGTTAATACCCTAGTAATAATTAACCATTAATTATTAAACCCTTGTATTTTACTAATTATAAATAATTAGTAAAAATCTAATCTTTAAATGTTTAACACTTTAAACATTTATTCCCCGTAAATAATTATTTCACTAAATAATTAATTAACTCAACCACCGATACATATTTCTCTAAATATTAATCCACCGTTTATTAAAATCCGTCTTTCGTGAATTATAATATTTAACAATTAAATATTATATATTTGTTCGTTGCCCAAAGTGTAACTCTTTGGATCGTACCTCGTTAGTAATGTTGACTTAATTGACGATCGGACATCATATATCCAACACTTTCTATAGCAGTGATTAATGGTTGGAATCTTCACCAGTTAGACTTAATAACGCTTTCCTTCATGGTCGCTTAACTGAACTTGTCTACATGGAGCAACCACTGGGATTTGTTGACTCTTAGTTTCCCAATCATGTTTGCCGCCTAAATAAAGCTCTATATGGTCTGAAACATGCCCCTCGTACGTGGTTTCAACGCCTAAGCTCCTTTCTCTTACAAAACGACTTCGAGTGCAGTCGAGCATATACACCTCTCTTTGTGTTTAAACGTGACTACTATTATGTACCTTCTATTAAATGTTGATGATCTAATCTTAACAAGTAATCAGGATCATGTTCTCAAATCCTTCATTACCAGGTTAAATGTTGAATTTTCCATCAAATATTTGGGTAGCTTAAACTACTTTCTTAGGCTTGAAGTCACTACCACCTAAGACGGGCACTTCCTTAGCCAGTCCAAGTATGCTTGTGAAATTCTTAAACGTGCCAATCTACTTGATACTAAGCCAGCTCCGACTCCTTTGGCGGCTAATGAGTCATTTACTACCACGGGTGACCCATTCCAAGATTCAACTCATTATCGATCTCTTGTTGGTGCTTTGTAATACCTAACCATCACTAGACTCGACTTATCATATGCTGTAAATCAAGTGAGCCAATTTTTGCAGTCTCCCACTACTACTCACTTTCAGCATGTCAAAAGAATACTTAGATATGTGAAGGGGCACTCTTGCTTACGACCTTACTATCTCTAAGCCACACGTTTGTCTTGGGCTACTCTGATGCCGACCGGGCCAGATGCCTAGAAACTCGCCGGTCCATTTATGGTTATTTCGTATTACTTGGAGGGAATCTAGTTTCATGGAGTGCCAAGAAACAACCTAATGTCTCTCGCTCCAGCTGTGAATCCGAATATCGTGCTATGGTCAATGTTGCTGCTGAGATTATATGAATAACACACCTATTACGTGAACTACATGCTCTTCCTCCTGACCGGCCCACTCTGCTTTGTGACAATTGAAGCGCTCTCTTCCTCACACAAAATCTTATTTCTCACAAGCGAGCCAAACACATTGACCTTGACTACCACTTCATCCGTGAACTGGTCCCCTCTGGTAAGCTCTACACCAAATATGTTCCAACCAAGCTTCATGTGGCATATATCTTCATTAAGAGTCTTCCTCGGCCTCAATTTCAGTTCTTTCGCTCTATGTTGCGTATTGGTCCACCACCGCTCCGCTTGAGGGGATGTTAACTTAATGTAATTATATTGTCCTTATTGCAATTATTTAATTCTTTATGTACCTCAATTGTACAGTATGCATCTACATATTCAGGCCTACCCTATGTTTTGGGTATGGGAATTATATTTATAAAAACTTTCACCGTGAATGTAATTTCAAAAAGTTACGACCAAAACATATACACATATACATATACAAGAGGGTTCAAATGCTTCATTTATTTGTGTATTTATCTAATATTCATTTACTTGAATTGATATATGCACATATACATATAATATTATATGTATTTATAAATTATAAATAGCTACACACGTATAGATTGAACATAATTGTGTCATCTACACATGTGTTTGAAACTTGCTTCGAGGAATATAGAGAGGAGAGAGTAGAAACATTAATTAATTAAACAAATAAATCATTTAATCTTTAAAATTATATTTTTTTCATTTAATTTTTACAATAAATGAATTATTTAGATTGGTTTTGACAGTTGTCTATTATTTGTGATTTTGTATCTGTTGGATTTTATGGACCGACCCGATGGATAACGCGACTGACCGAGTTATGACCCGTAAGAGTTACACCTTGGGCAACGAACATTTAAATCCACTTAACCCGTTTAACTGGTAATTACGATCTGTTAGCGAGACGATATATATTTATATATATTCGTTAGACGAGATTTATTATTTATACTGGTTTATAAATAATAAATATTTATTGTTTTAATCTTTTTATTAAAACAATTAAATAGGTACAAGCTTTTTATCTCGTATTGGACTTTAGGCCCGAAAACAATTATTAGGGTTTATAATTATTATATAATTATAATCTAATTTTGTTTGAGAGGGACAAGAATTAGCCGCAAGTTTTTTTTGGGTTTTGTTCGGTTGACCAGAACTAGCGACAAAAGACAAAATAGAGAAAAGGCTTTTGCCTTTGTAACTTCCGACCACCAACCTTGCCACCGCACGCCGCCTTGACCGGCGATCCCCGGTGTCACCCGTTCTCGCGGTTCGATTCGTGATCTAGCATCGGTTCGTTGTACCTTGGTGTCTCGATCGGTTAATCATTAACCACTAAGGTATAATTAATCTCATTGGTAGTTAGATTTAATTTATTCCGTATTCGTATGTGTTTGTAACCCAGATCCTGTCGGGTTTTTATTTTGTGTTGAATCGGTTTCGTTCCGCTGTGTATTAATAATTACTAAATAATTATTATTAATCTAAAATTATTTATCAACCGTTTTTGATAACTAATCTAACTGATCACCACTGGCAAAATTCCCAACAGTGGTATCAGAGCCTTGGTTACGACATACGAATCGGATCCGGTCTTTTAACCGGTTATAGATCACAAACTTTAACTTGTTTAAAGTTTCTGATCTAGATCTTTTTAGGGCAATTTTTATTTATTTATTTTGATCAAAGTTTTTATTTATTTTATTGACCAAAAGGATTGCCCAGTTATTTGATTGTATTAAATATGTAAATCTGGCCCGACCCTGTCTTGTGTTTGTTTTCTGTTTTTGGTTTTATGGTTTTGGCTCATTTGATGGCTCAAAGTTGTAATAGGTTAGCTTTTATGTTTTGGCCTACTTTGATGGCTCAAAGTTGTAATAGCTTAGGGTTTTATTTTTTTTTTTGTATTCTGTATAAATATTGTAAAGATAAAGACCCGAAGACAAAACAGAAGACGGAGACAGGATCTTGGATTTAGTGGGAGTCACACGGAACAACTAGATGCATGCACGAAGTTCATCCTTGTGGTTGTTTGTGTGTTGTGACCCCGTGACATAGTTTGGTCTTGCTATTAGGCTCTAGCAAGATCAAACACTTTTTCCATAGCCATATGATTTACATATTTTTGTGTTTGCTATTGTGGTTGCTTTTATCTTATAAATGTTATAACGTACCGACCAAATACCAAAATTTTCACAATCAAATTAATAACAAGTTCTAAACCTTTTTTTTACAACTTGTGGATACTTTATATTAAAACAAACAGTTTGTTTTTAAAATAAATGATAACCAATAAAGTTTTGCAATTTAAACTAATTTTAAATTTTCAAAACGAATAACTTAATAGTTCATTTAAACTATTAACTTTTAATTGGTTAATTACATCGCGACAAACTTAGTTTTAATAGGTTATTTAAAATTAAGTATCCTGAGAGATGAAAGGGTTCATCACGTTGTCACGATCTAATATATAGTAAAACTGGCTTTTACAACACACGTATGATTTATCATTCGTTGTGTTTGACCCTATTCGGTAAACACTAAAATTAAATCTCATATTTAAAATCTTTAGTCTATGCCATCCTACTATAAGGAACACTTGGGGCATAACGTGAAACACTAGTGTTTGGAGCCACAGCACCACACTTGGTGCGTAGCCTATCCCTCCAAGGTGCAAGGGTTTCGTTGACACATCCGGCCCTTCCACATGTACCTGTACTAGGGTGACTATTACTTTTCTCTCTATTACATGCCCCAGCTGTATGGAGACCAAAAGTGGGCATAGATGAGGCTAAACGTATCAATGTATAGACAAGAGTTGTCTTAGCGGCCTCATACTCGAGAATTGTGCATTTTCCACAATTGGCAATTATTGTCAGTCTGCCTAAATCACTTACTAATGTTGCGTGCCACAGCCGCCATTACTAATTGATATAACCAGATTCTCTATTCTTATTCTATTCTTGCCATGGGTCATTAATATAAGAATTTATTACATCCAAAATACTAATTAACATTTAATTTGCTTATTTAACAGCTGTCTACTGAAAAGGAATCTCACTCCTCCTTCTCTCTCAAGTATTTGCTTGAGAATGAAAAATCGAATGACACCAACCTCATCTTGAACTCTCTCCCTAATTCTTATGACAACTTCGTAATGAACTTAAATATGAACACATGGGAGAAGACTATGCCCGAACTGCACGGCATGCAGGAAACGACCGAGATGAGCATATCAAGTGAGACTAATCAAGAGTTGATAGTCAAATCTGCTGGTGTTAACAAGCCCAAAACCAAGAAAAGGGGTTATAACAGCAAAGGTAAGAAGCAAGTTATTGTTGCTGCCAAGAATGTCACCAACAAAAACAAGCAAGTTGCAAAAGCACCCCCTCCCAAGGAGCGTCAGTGTTTTGAATGCAACAATATGGGGCATTGGAAACGTAACTGCCATGAATATCTAGCTAAGCTGAGATCAAAGAGAGCCAATGGTGAAGGCACCTCTTCTGGTATTTCTATCTATGTTATTGAACTTTTCACTATCTCTAGCGACACATGGGTATTTGATACCGGATGTGCTTATCACATCGTTAATGTATTGCACGAGCCTGAAAAGTGGAAAAAGCTGAAACAAGGTGACATGGAACTCATCGTTGGTGATGGGAAGAGAGTACCAGTTCTTGCAACTGGAACATTTCACCTTTCATGTCCTTCTGGCCTTGTAGTTATCTTAAATAACTGTTTGTTTGCACCTGGTTTAACCAGAAACATTATTTCAGTTTTCTTATTGTTTGAACAAGGTTTTTAAGTACGTTTTTAATGGAATTAATGTTTCTACTTACTTAAATGATATTTTCTATTTTGAGGCTAAACCTCGAAATGGAATTTATGAGGTTAATGATCAAACTAATAATAACATATACAATCTTTCTAAACGTATCAAATCTAGCATTAATGATACATTTCTATGGCATTGTAGACTTGGTCACATAAGCAAGGCTCGCATGAAAAGGCTCTAATCCGAAGGGATCCTTGAATCCACCGGACAGGACTCCTTTGAAGACTGCAAGTCTTGCTTAGCTAGCAAACTCACTAAAAGATCCTTCACCGGCATTGGTGAACGAGCCAAGGATCTGCTAGGACTCATGCACACTGGTGTATGTGGCCCTTTCAGAACCATGTCTAGAAATCATGAAAGATACTTTGTTTCATTCATCGACGATTATAGTCGGTATGCTTATGTCTATCTTATGAAACACAAGCATGAAACTTTTGAAAAGTTCAAAGAGTTTCAAAACGAAGTGGAAAACCAACTTGGTAAAACGATAAAGACACTTCGATCAGATCGAGGTGGTGAATATCTCAGCGCAGAGTTCATCAATCATCTCAAGGAGCGTGGAATAGTTTCACAACCTACTCCACCTGGCACACCCCAACTTAATGGCGTGAGCGAGAGGAGAAATCGAACCCTACTTAATATGGTTCGATCGGTGATGTGTAGAACAAACTTGCCTCACTCCTTCTGGAGTTATGCTCTTATGACCCCCGCCCGCATTGTCAATCTGGCACCGACTAAGAAGGTAAACAAGACTCCATATGAGATATGGCATGGGTCTAAACCCAATCTGTCTTACCTTAGAGTATGGGGATGTGATGCATATGTCACCAGCGATTCTGATGACAAGCTCGATCCTAGTGGCGAAAAGGTCGTTCTCGTCGGATACTATAACAGAAGCGGATATTATTTCTACCATCCTGATGCAAATGTTATTTCCATCAAAAGGAAGGGACACTTCCTCGAGAAAGAAATTCTTGAACGAGGAATTGGAGATAATATAGTGGATCTTGAAGAAATTCGAGAACCACAAACAATCGCTGATGAAGTCGGAGCGTCTGAACAACAAGAAGTTGTTGCTGATGAATCAGACATAAACACAAGCGTTCGCAGAAGTGTAAGGACTCGCAAAGAACCTGACAGATACCTATGGCATCTTGATAGTACCGAGGTCCTATTAGTAGCCGAGTCTAATGACGAACCTACTAACTACAAATCTGCTATTTCAGATCCAGAATCTGCAAAATGGCTAGAAGCCATGAACGCCGAGATGCAATCTATGCGTGATAATCAAGTCTGGGTCTTGGTTGAGCTACCCCCCGAATCTCGGGCAGTAGGGAGCAAATGGATTTTCAAGAGAAAAACCGACATGCATGGAAATATACACACCTATAAAGCACGGCTAGTTGCAAAAGGTTTCACTCAGACTCAAGGCATTGACTATGATGAAACCTTCTCGCCCGTTGCTATGATCAAATCGATCAGGATATTGTTTGCCATAGCCGCGTACTATGACTACGAGATATGGCAAATGGATGTCAAAACCGCTTTCCTTAATGGGCATCTCTCTGAAGATGTCTATATGGTACAGCCTGATGGTTTTGTTGATCCAAAATATCCTAATAGGGTGTGTAAACTGAATAAGTCCATTTATGGACTCAAACAAGCATCTCGAAGCTGGAATCTTCGATTTGACCAAAAGATCAAAGAGTTTGGTTTTGTCAAAAATGAAGATGAGTCTTGTGTTTACAGAAAGGCTAGTGGGAGCACTATATCATTCCTCATCTTGTATGTGGATGATATACTTATCATTGGAAACAACATCCCTATGCTTAACGAAGTTAAACACCGGATGAGAACTTGTTTTGCAATGAAAGATCTTGGAGAAGCAGCTTATATTCTAGGAATCAAGATCTACAGAGATAGATCTAAGCGGCTTCTAGGGCTAAGTCAAGGCACATACATAGACAAAGTCATGGCACGCTTTCATATGGAAACTCCGAGAAAGGAGGTGTTCCTATGACTAAAGGCACCGTGCTGAACAAATCGCAATCTCCATCAATGAACATTGAAACCAAGCGTATGGAAGCAATTCCATATGCTTCGGCGATTGGTTCTATCATGTATGCTATGTTATGTACCAGGCCTGACGTCTCGTATGCTTTAAGCATGACCAGTCGTTTTCAGCAAAGTCCTAGCATTGCCCATTGGACTGCAGTCAAGAACATCTTGAAGTACTTGAGAAGGACTAAAGACATGTTCTTAATGTTTGGAGGAGTGGAAGAAGAGCTCACTGTAAGATGTTACACTGACGCTAGCTTCCAAACTGACCGAGATGACTCTCGCTCACAATCAGGATTCGTATTCACTCTAAACGGAGGAGCTATCTCCTAGAAGAGCTCAAAGCAGAATGTGGTGGCAGATTCAACCACCGAATCTGAGCATATAGCTGCATCAGATGCTGCTAAGGAAGCTGCTTGGATGAAGAAATTCATTACTGACCTCGATGTGGTTCCGAGTATTCGCCAACCAATCGAGATACTTTGTGATAACATAGGTGCTATAGCTCAAGCCAAAGAGCCCAGATCTCATCACAAAGCCAAGCACATTCTCAGAAAGTTCCACTATATACGGGAAATTGTGGAACGTGGTGACATCGTGATAAGCAAAGTAGACACAGATCAAAACCTAGCGGACCCGTTTACTAAGCCCATGACTCAGGACAAGCATGATCTTCATAGAGATGCTATTGGTCTTAGATTTGCTAGTGATATGTTTTGATTTAGTATTTTGAATGTGTGAACAATTAAACAGTTGTACTTTTGAATTCTTTTGGTTTACTGATTTAAATGCAATTCTGAATTCTTACAACTGTGTTCGATTTTAATACGTTTAATCCATGAATCTTGTATTCTTAATCATCCGTAGTCGATCAGAATCGTGGGAACGACTCTGAATTAAGACTATTCTGAACTTGGACTCAAGTAGTTGACTTCCAATTTCACAGACCTCATCTTGGATGACGTTGGATGTAACTCGCTTCAAATCATCTTCATGGATTTTAATCATAAGATGTTTTGATATTGGTATACTCATTTAGTATCCTCTGACTTGAGATGCATACTAGAACTTTCGTTTACCAAGGACTGTTCTTTAATCACTGTCAACCGCTGTCGCGTAACTGCCAGTCATAAAGGCATTGGTTAGGAACAGATCTGAAGTTCAGTGGGAGTTGTATGTAGTCGATAAGGGATTATGTACTCTTACATGATATGTAACAGTTAGACATCGTGGCGCCCTCGTGATTCAAACTGGTGAAGTGTAAGGCCTTACCCAAACTTACTATGTGTTTGATTGGACCACTTTGATTCTTGATCGAGAACAATAATAATTGAACGCCATATGAGAATGAACTAAATCCATGTCTTATTGATTCAATTGATGTTTTATACGGAAAGGATGAATGACAACTATTGCCATAAGTCTATTGTCTTGCTTTAGTAAGACATTTGGTTAATGACTTTAAAGCGTCATACCTTGTTAGGGACAGCCATGTGCAGCTAGAGCGCCGCTGACTGTTTGCGTTGATTTATCGTGGATCGTCCAAGTGGGAGATTGTTGGATTTTATGGACCGACCCGATGGACAACGCGACTGACCGAGTTATGACCCGTAAGAGTTACACCTTGGGCAACGAACATTTAAATCCACTTAACCCGTTTAACTGGTAATTACGATTTGTTAGCGAGACGATATATATTTATATATATTCGTTAGATGAGATTTATTATTTATACTGGTTTATAAATAATAAATATTTATTGTTTTAATATTTTTATTAAAACAATTAAATGGGTACAGACTTTTTATCTCGTATTGGACTTTAGGCCCGGAAACAATTATTAGGGTTTATAATTATTATATAATTATAATCTAATTTTGTTTGAGAGGGACAAGAATTAGCCGTAAGTTTTTTTTTGTTTTTGTTCGGTTGACCAGAACTAGCGACAAAAGACAAAATAGAGAAAAGGCTTTTGCCTTTGTAACTTCTGACCACCAACCTTGCCACCGCACGCCGCCTTGACCGGTGATCCCCGGTGCCACCCGTTCTTGCGGTTCGGTTCGTGATCTAACATCGGTTCGTTGTACCTTGGTGTCTCGATCGGTTAATCATTAACCACTAAGGTATAATTAATCTCATTGGTAGTTAGATTTAATTTATTCCGTATTCGTATGTGTTTGTAACCCAGATCCTGTCGGGTTTTTATTTTGTGTTGAATCGGTTTCGTTCCGCTGCGTATTAATAATTACTAAATAATTATTATTAATCTAAAATTATTTATCAACCGTTTTTGATAACTAATCTAACTGATCACCACTGGCAAAATTCCCAATGGTAAAATTCCCAATGGTATCAAACACTCATGTGTCTAAGAATGGACCCTTATTGCCTAATTCCATACATATTAAGTAGTTGATTTTAGTCAAAATCTTGGTTAAAGTTGCCATCGCTCAAAGAACTATGTACCGGTGATAGAGTTGGTAAAAAGGTGATTGCATTATATAACATTATTGCCTATCTTTATTTTATAAAAAGATCATCATGGCCTTTATTTAATTGTCTATTTTCTTTTTTGGAAGCAAATTTATGTACACATTCTCTTTTAGCATTCCTATTTTAACCATATTTTTGTATAAAATTTCCAAAGAGTAGTTTGACTGCACATTTAACCTTCCAAGGTCAAAGTCAAATTACATATATGACCACCTACTCATGGTCAAATTATACCAAATGTTGGCATGGCCAAACAAAACAATGATACAAGAAAAGCCCTATTCAAAATCCAGAAGCTCTTCTAGGCAGAAAAACTATAGAGGAACTTTATAAGTTGGATCCACCATTCTCAATATGAACAAATTTCCTTCATTGCCTCTCGATATCCTGCAAACATACGATCGGGTCACTAAATCGGTCTAAAGAAAAAATTGCGAGTAAAGACTTCTTTATCCAATTCCTGCAAACCCGAGAAGTGTTCATTCAAAATGCTTTGTCTTAAAGGGATCTTTGGAACCAGTAGCTAGCATACATGTACATACTGAATTAGAGTGGTTGACTTTTGTAGAAAAGTCAAAGTACAATGGTTTTAACAGTCAACCATTTAGTCAACGAGTATATACAATTGTGTACCTTAACTCTTCATCTAAGTATGTTATTTCCAGTTGACCACGACCGCTTCCACGAGCTCGTATAGGTATCTACAAATCAAAACAAATTTTATTTTTTTTAGTATCAAACACACACAACACACAATTGTACCATTATTTCTTTGGAAAATCGAAACGAGTAATAACAAAAATGTACTGATTCTTATAGTGGTAACAAAGTTTGACCAACCAGACCGAACACTTTAAAAGCATCAAACTTGACAGCCACCAGCTTTGCGTTAAGTGGAACTAGATTAGCAGTTGCCTGCAGAAAATGTTATATCTGAGTGTCACAAAGCATCTGAAAAGTATAAAATGGCATCAAAAGTCAAAAGAGCCCGCCAGTTAAGGCCCGGCTTTATGCCTCTATCAAGGTTTATGTCTTTGAGGGTTATTACTAGAGGTGCTGAAATGGGCGGGTCAAAGCTGGTTGGGTAAAATGTGAATATAGATTACTTTTTAGTAAAAGATTGACCCAAAACACTTATTGTCAAAAATACTTTACTAATAATTAGTGTGTGTAGTAATATATTTTAAGAGGTTTCATGCAAATGCACTTTGGTGGGCGACCTTCGAAGCGTTCCCCTTTAAGCTAATTTTTATAATTTGACCCGTTAGAGACTAAACATAACCCGGATCGACCCATTCATAAGTAAATGAGCTGAAATTGCTGCCTCTAGTTATTAGAGTTCTTATTGGGAGCTCTCTTGACCAAGTTCTTATTGGGGCGATCACATCTTTGCTTCTCACAACATAGAAATGGTAAAATGGAACCAACAAAATGAAATTTCCTAACAACCAAATAGGTTGGGTCTCAACAATAAATTGTACATGATTTGTATACTCTCTTGATACCAACATATGCTATAACTTCTATTTGTGATGTCCCATATAACTTATAACGGCATTTTCCCTTTACTAGATTAAGCCAAAATTATCTGTTCACCTGCTGTTATCTTAGTGTATTATTGGACAAATGTTGACATTAGTCAACAAAATTCTTCTTCTCTTGTCATGATTATATGGAATTAACAACAAATGATGTTAGATCAAACATTGCAAACTTTTGAGGACATAGGGAGAAATACCTGGTTAAAGAATGGCCAAGTTTCCATATTTTGAGCTCTAAGAGTGTCCACATTAATTGCCTGGTAAATCTTTCCATTTGCGCGTAGAATTTTAGGTCTCTGCAATAAACAATAAGCAAGATAAATAAAATCATTTGTAAAAGTATTTGATTACTTACCCAAAAGTCTTTAGCTTAAAAAGGTGGTTTTAGCTTGAAAAGTTACCAAGTTAAAAAGTATCCGGTTTTGGATGACTCAAAAGGAACAAAATCGTGCAAACTTTATAAACAATTAGTCAATGCAAAGTTAAGGAGAGATGTTAAGCATGCCACCTTCGTCTACAGGATTGATTGAGATGTTGTGTATAGAAGCTCCCATTTTCCATTCACCAAGTCGGATTTAAGCGGCTCCTTTACCTTATTCATTGCTTCAAGTTTACGCGCAATCTGAACATCACCAACTTCAACCATCATCAAAGAGATTAACACAAATCCCCCAAGTTTAGTTCATCTCCTCCTTTCTCATCTTGATGTTCTGGGTCCCATCTCCGTTTATCTCAGACGGGACCCACAAACAAGATCAGGCTAAAACTATTAGTCGGTTATAGTATTTTATTATTTTAGTATAGTATTTTATATTTTTGGTAAATATTAGCTGTAATTATTAGCTGTAAATTATTCCTGTAATTCCTCCTAGATTAGCGATTGCTAGCTGTCTCTCCTTGTGTATATATTCTCCTGTGTATCAATGAAAGAATCATCGATTTATCAAGAATTGCATGGTATCAGAGCCTAGGGCTCCATACCTCTTCTTGTCGCCTGTCTTGCCACGGCTGCAGCCGACTCTCCTCTTCTACCCCTCTGTTTTTTTTCTTTTTTTCTTTTTTGATCGTTATCCATGGGTGACGCCCCTGCTCCTCCTAAACCCCTTCACCCGGTAACCAACATCCAGAACAAGGTCCGTATCCTCGATGGCACAAAAGTCACCTACTCTTCATGGGTTAAGCTTTTCTTGCTCCATGCTAGAGGATACAAGGTCCTCTCTCACATGGATGGAACTGCCGCTCCTCCCAAGACTGACCCTGACTATGAATCATGGTCGGAGATAGACGCTATCGTCCTACAATGGATCTACGGGACATTGTCGGATGATCTCCTCGTTCGTGTGCTTGAACCAAAATCCACAGCCCTTGAAGCATGGACCCGAATCAAAAATATCTTTCTGAATAACAAAGGATCTAGGGCAGCAGCCCTAGAACAAGAATTCAGTAATCTGACCCTTCGAGCCATGCCTTCACTTGAAGCCTATTGCCAGCGGCTGAAGGAACTCTCAGACCAACTATCTGATGTGGACAGCCCAGTCAATGAAAAACGACTGGTACTCCAACTTGTTCGTGGGCTACCGACTGAGTATGCTGCAATTAGAGCAGCACCGACAATCTGCCCGTGAATCTATTGCTACATCAGAAATTGTTGCTGCTGTTGCCCATGAACCACCGCATCACCGTCGGAATGACAATCCTGGACACCGGCGACCACCTCCTAGGAGATCCGCTCCGAATCGTGGCTCTATCAACCCCTCTCAACAGCCTGGTCGGCCTCCCTACACCAACCGTGGGCCTCCACAGACTCAGCAAACACATAACAGGTCTGCTCGTGGCTCCCAAGCAGGCTCTCAGAATCCAAATAGCCACGGGCCTAGTGGGCCTTGGTCCAGCAACCCACAACCACTACCCCCACCTTGGGCTCCTCCCCCGTGGTGGACCACACCTCCACCGTGCCCCTACCCAACCCAAGCAGGTTGGGCCTTCCCTTGGGCTCCCCAAACAGGACAACAGTCCTCTACCAGCAGTCGGCCAAGTGACACACCCCAAGCTCATCTCACTGAAGTCAATCCTCTTGAACCCACAGAGCTTGGGGCAGCTTTTCAGGCAATGGTTGTGGATCCAGGTGATGACCAGTGGTACATGGACACAGGTGCTACCACTCATTTGACTTCGGACTCGGGTAACATTTCAATTCCTAGTATGTCTTCTATTAAAACTGTTTTTGTTGGAAATGGTAATCGGTGCAGGTTCTTGGATCGGGCCACTCCCCCTTACCCCACTCCCCTACACCTCTCCACCTCAAAGACATCCTACACACACCTCACATTATCAAGAACCTCATCTCTGTCCGTAAGTTTTCTCGTGATAATTTCGTTTCAGTTGAATTTAACCCATTTGGTTTTTCCGTGAAGGATTTCAAGAATGGGAAGCTCCTGACTCGGCACAATAGCACCGGTGACCTTTACCCACTTACCGCTCCTGTTTCAGCTCCTGCTTCTGCTCCAGCCATTTCTTGTTTTGTTTCAAATAATGTTTCTTTTTGGCATAATAGACTAGGGCATCCCGGACATCATGTAATGGATTTTCTTAGTTCAAATAAAATTATCTCCTGTTCTAAACATGATTCTACTTTTGTATGTCATTCTTGTCAAGTTGCCAAAAACAAACGTTTACCATTTCAACAGTCCACATCAAATACACTGAAACCGTTTGACCTTATTCACGGAGACTTATGGACATCACCCATCTTAAGCAAAAGTGGCTACAAGTACTATTTTCTTCTCCTAGATGATTACACCCACTACACATGGGTCTTCCCTCTCAAATTCAAATCATAGACAATTACAAAATTCACCCAATTTTATAAATTTGTCCAAACACAATTTAATCAACCCGTTAAAACATTCCTATGTGATATGGGTGGAGAATTTGACAACACCAAGTTTAACACATTTGCTTCCACAAATGGCTTAAATTTTCGGTTCTCTTGCCCCCACACCTCCCAACAAAATGGGAAATCTGAACGCATGATTCGACGCATTAACGAACTCATGCTTTCCCTTCTCACACATGCTTCTCTTCCACCATCATTCTGGGTGGAAGCTCTCCATACCGCCACCTACCTTCACAACATCTTGCCCTCCAAACTCTTAAAATACCACACACCAACCTCTGCCCTCTAGCTTAAACACCCTACTTACGAACACCTTAAGGTTTTCGGGTGTGCTTGTTTCCCAAACCTTACCGATACACACAAACATAAATTGGCACCACGTTCCACCATTTGTGTTTTCCTCGGATATCCTGCCCACTACCGTGGTTATCGCTGCCTTGAGCTCTCCACAGGTAAAATCATCTTATCACGACATGTAACCTTTGATGAATCTTGTTTCCCCTTCTCTAAACAACACAACACCACCCCTCATAACTACTCTTTCCTTGACACGGACCCCTTCCTTATCCTGTTTGACACTACCCAAAGCGCTGTCACAACCCCTGCCACCACGTCAAACACCCCAACACCTCCCATTCACACACCAGCCACTGCCACCACATCTTCCAGCCCAACTCAGCCCACTCCAGAAACACTCCAAACCGAACCACCCCCAACACAGTCTACCTCCATTCCTACCAGCACCACAACTACACCTTTCTACCCCCTAACCTACTCTCGACGTCCCAGACCAGAACAGCCACCTACACACCAACCACCACCACCTAAAACTTCCGCCAGCACTGCAGCCACACCACAGCAGACCCACCCCCACCTCCGTCCCATCCCATGATTACCCGATCACGTGCTACAACAACCCAACCAAAACCTTCTGCTAACCTACATACATCCAACCCAAATAACCAAACCATCTCTCCCATTCCCAAAAATTATAAACTGGCTTGGTCCTATCCAAACTGGCAATCTGCCATGACCGACGAATATAGGGCTCTAATGGAAAACAATACATGGAAACTTGTTCCTAGACCGACCGACTCAAATGTTATCAGATGCATGTGGCTGTACCGCCATAAATTCCATGCTAATGGCACACTTCAAAGATATAAAGCTCGCCTCGTTATCAATGGGAAATGCCAACAGGTGGGCATTGATTGTGATGAAACTTTCAGTCCCGTGGTGAAACCAACCACAATCCGAACCGTTCTCAGCTTGGCTGTTTCCCGCTCTTGGCCAATCCACCAAATAGACGTAAAGAACGCGTTCTTACATGGCGACTTACATGAAACGGTTTACATGTTTCAACCTCCCAGATTTGTGGACCCAAACAAACCGACACATGTTTGTAAGTTACAAAAATCTTTGTATGGGTTAAAACAGGCCCCTCGTGCTTGGTATCAAAGGTTTGCCTCTTACATACAAAAATGTGGTTTCCATAGCACCACAAGTGACAGCTCCTTATTTGTCTATAAGAAGGGCAACCAAATGGCTTATTTGTTACTTTATGTTGACGATATTGTCTTAACAGCTTTCGATACCAAGACTCTCCAGCACTTCATCACATTATTATCAAGAGAATTTGCTATGTCCGACCTTGGGCCCCTTCACCATTTTCTCGGTATTCAGGTGCAAAACACACCTAGAGGACTATTTCTCTCTCAACAGGCCTATGTGCACAGCATCCTCGACCGAGCAAACATGCAACAATGCAAACCCAGCTCCATACCTGCTGATATCGGTTCAAAACTCAGCACAACAGCAGGTGAACCATTACAAGACGGGACCCTTTATCGGAGCTTGGCCGGCGCCCTCCAATACCTTACACTAACCCGGCCGGACATCGCCTACGCGGTGCATCAGGTTTGCCTATATATGCATCAACCACGTGAACCGCATTTCCATTACTTGAAGCGTATCCTCAGATATCTTAAAGGAACCAGCAGTCACGGGCTACATCTCACACCCTCCAAATCAGTCAAACTCACCGCATACTCAAACGCTGATTGGGGGGGCTGCCCTGACTCTCGACGCTCCACGTCCGGATATTGCGTATTCCTCGGAGATAATTTAGTCTCCTGGTCATCAAAAAGACAGCCCACAATTTCCAGGTCCAGTGCCGAGGCCGAATACAAAGGGGTTGCTAATGCCACGGCAGAAACTTCTTGGCTCCGCAACCTCCTGCTTGAGCTCCACTTACCGGTTCGCCAAGCCACTATCATCTATTGTGACAATATTTCAGCCGTGTACCTCACTCAGAATCCAGTACAGCACCAACGTATCAAACATGTTGAGATATACATTCACTTCGTTCGAGAAAAGGTACGTCTCGGCACCGTTCGTGTGCTACACATCCCAGCCGATTATCAATACGCGGATATCTTCACCAAGGGACTGCCTCGCCATCTATTCACCCGTTTCAGATCCAGTCTCTCTATCCGACTTGCTACAGATTCGACTGCGGGGGGCTATTAGTCAGTTATAGTATTTTATTATTTTAGTATAGTATTTTATATTTTTGGTAAATATTAGCTGTAATTATTAGCTGTAAATTATTCCTGTAATTCCTCCTAGATTAGCGATTGCTAGCTGTCTCTCCTTGTGTATATATTCTCCTGTGTATCAATGAAAGAATCATCGATTTATCAAGAATTGCACATCCGAATTTAAAGTGTAAATGTTTCTACAATGAAAACTTCAAGTTATCATTCCGTTGCATACCATTTCTTTATATGGTATCAGCTAGGTTCCGGCCCCTCTCCTCCACCACCACCATCGATTTATTTCCGGCGACTTGCTCTTCCTTCCCTGATGCCGACTGACCTTTATATGGCAATACCAACTCTTCTCCCATCTCTTCTATACCTCTCACCCAACCATCTTTCACCCTTGTAACATTCCCCACATCCCTCAAACTCACCTCCACAAATTACCTAAGCTGGAAAACCAAATCGCAGCACTCCTACAAGGTCTGGACCTCTACAAACATGTTGATGGAACCCACTCTGCCCCGCAACCAACCAGCATCAACGGCGTCTCCACCCCTCATGCTGACTATTCTGCTTGGTATCACCAAGACCGCCTACTATTTGGCGCCATAGTCGGCAGTCTTTCATCCAACATTGTTCCAATGATCACCAATGCCTCCTCTTCACTTGAGGCTTGGAAAATCCTCTCCAACACCTATGCTAATCCCTCCCGTGGTCATATCAAACAAATACAACATCGTTTGAAACAGTCTTCTAAGACTTTGTTATCAAGGACTTCCATTCCCGCATACCCCTCCTTCGGGCAACCGCTAGCCGTGGAATCTATGAGCTACGTTCTACCACATCACCTTTTGCCTTCCACATGCCGCACAACAAATAATCCTTCTGGCACCATCGCCTACGACATCCAAATACAAGAGTTCTTCAACATTTGTCTTCTATTTCATTTTCCCTTCTATAATAACTCTTGTAATTCTTGCTACATTAATAAAAGTCACAAGCTTCCTTTTCATGCTTCTTCTATTAATTCATATGCACCATTAGAACTCCTATTTTATGATGTTTGGTCCTCTCCCGTTACGTCCTTCGATGGTTACAAATACTATATAATATTTGTTGATCACTTCACCAAATATACATGGATTTACCCACTCAAACACAAATCTGACTCACTCCAAACTTTTATTCGCTTTCAAAGACTGGTTGAAAATTATTTCCAAACAAAAATAGAACAATTATTTTCTGACAACGGCGGTGAGTATATTAAACTCACCTCTCACCTTGCCTCCTGTGGGATTTCTCACCTCACCTCTCCACCGCACACACCTGACCACAACGGCTATGCTGAACGGCGCCACCGTCACATAGTCGAAACAGGCCTTGCCCTCTTATCTCACGCCAAATTACCTCTAAAATTCTGGTCATTAGCCGTCACCACAGCCACCTATCTAATTAATCGGCTCCCCACAGCTACCCTCCAAAATGATTCACCTTTTCTACGATTATTCAACAAACTCCCAAACTATGATAAACTTCGTAGCTTTGGTTGCCTCTCCTATCCCTGGTTACGTCCATATTCTACTCATAAACTGCAGCCTCGATCCAAACCATGTATATTTGTTGGCTATTCTTCCTCCCAAAACGCCTATCACCTCCTTGATCCCCAAACCATCCGAGTCTACACATCCCGGCATGTACACTTTGTTGAAACTGAATTCCCCTATGAAACCTTAACCAAATCACCTACTCCACCATATCCTCACCCAGATTCTTGGCTTCCCCTTACTGTTCACCTCATCCCCCCCCCCCCTCTATACCTCCTGCTTCTCCTAATACCCAACCACCTTACATCACTCCCCCCACTCCTGATCACACTCCTATAATAACATACCAACGTAGACCTCCCACTACCTCTATCAATGTTCCCTCAACTTCAACAGATCAAACTACCTGCCCATCCCCCACACCATCAACACCCACGGTATCCTCACCTCAACCTGAATCTCCCACTCTCGCTACTCAATCAACCCAACCCGAGCCCCCCACTCCCTCTCCTACATCTCCCACCCCACCAGATGAACCTCCCATAATTACATACACACGTCAACCTTCAACCCCTTCTACTACTGTTACCTCCCCTTCCCACACTCGCCCCACACGCAAACCCAAACCAAAATACCACAATTCTGATTTTGTTCTTTACCATGCCACCTTTCAACCCTTTATAGAACCTTCCAGCGTCATCCAAGCACTCAAACAACCCCTATGGCGCACAGCCATGCAGGAGGAGTTTGATGCCCTCCAACAAAATAAAACATGGACTCTTGTCCCTCCCGATTCTGCACCCAATCTTGTCGGTTGCAAATGGGTCTTTCAAACCAAATTCAAACCCAACGGCTCGGTTAATCGTCTCAAAGCACGCCTAGTCGCCAAGGGTTTCCACCAACGCTCCGGTCTAGACTACAACGAAACTTTTAGTCCCGTCATCAAACCGGCATCCCTACGTCTCATTTTAGCTCTAGCCACCTCTCACAATTGGTGTCTAAGACAACTTAACATTAACAATGCCTTTCTCCAAGGTACTCTCACTGAATCCGTCTACATGTCTCAACCTCCTGGTTTTGTAAACTCCTCTTTTCCTTCCCACGTATGCAAACTCAACAAGGCCATTTATGGCCTTCGTCAAGCCTCAAGAGCTTGGTATGATGAGCTCAAGTCCTATCTTCTATCGGTTAACTTCAAGCCAACTATCTCAGATTCTTCCCTGTTCGTTAACCACACAACAAAATCTCCCATTTTCTTCCTAGTGTATGTTGATGATATCATCATCACCGGCCCTAATCACTCACTCGTTAACACTTTTATCAACTCACTTTCAACTCGTTTTTCTCTCAAGGATCTTGGCAACCTCTCATATTTTTTTGGGGTTGAAGTTCTTCCTCACCAAAATGGTCTATTCCTCTCTCAAAGTAAATATATTCAAGATATTCTTACTCGCGCCAACATGAGTGACTGTAAACCGACATCCACACCCATGTCATGTTCAATTCAGCTCACCAAAACTGATGGAACACCCCTTTCTTTCCCAACCGAGTACCGTGCCTTTGTAGGAGCCTTACAATACCTATCTCTAACTCGCCCGGATGTTGCCTTCACGGTCAACCTTGGTTTTAAATTGCGCGCATAATGCGTTTTGCGCCGTAGCGCTGGAGTTGGCGCATCGCTGCACCTGATGCGTAGCGATTACATGATGCGTGGATATTGCGCCGTTGCTCGCATTATGCGGTGTTCGCATGTAGCGCTCTGATGCGTGCAACTATGATTTTTTGGGTTTTTTTGGCAGATTTTTTGGGTTTTTGAAATTCTATCTTCTTATTGTAGGTTCTTCCTTGGCTTATTCAACATTTTCTTTCTTGGAAATACTTTAGTATGCTTTTTTGTGCTTTTGGAAGTATTTTAGCATGCCTCATTTAGTCATTTGGACAAAAACAAATGAAATTTTATCTTCTTATTGTATGACTTGTTTTTTGTTTAAGTATGTTTTTACAACTTGTTATGTATAAATAATATTTTAGTACTTTTTAATAAAGAGCGCATCGCATACGTGATGCGCTCGCATCGCGCATCGGATTTTGGGACCAAACGCATCGGAGTGCATCGCGCAATTTAAAACCAAGCGGTCAACAAGCTATCACAGTTCATGCATTCTCCAACTACTATACACTGGGCTGCCCTCAAAAGACTGCTACGTTACCTGCATGGAACCATGCATCAAGGTCTCCTTTTCAGACGAAACTCCTCACTTCAGCTTCATGCCTTTACTGACTCGGACTGGGCAGGTGACAAACTGACTTATCGCGGCACTACTGGATACATCGTTTACCTCGGCTCAAACCCAATAGCTTGGAGCTCTAAACGACAACCCACATTAGCTAGATCTTCCACAGAAGCCGAGTTTCGAGCTGTAGCCTCTACCACCACAGAAGTACAGTGGCTTATCTCCCTAATGTCTGAACTTGGTTACAGGTCCAATGTCACTCCTGCCATTTATTGTGACAATCTAAGTGCCACTCACTACTCTACAAACCCAGTCTTTCACTCTCGCATGAAGCATCTAGCTCTTGACTTCCACTTTGTACGAGAAAAAGTTCAAGATGGGACTATTCGAGTTACTCATATCTCAGGCGATGACCAGCTCGCTGATGTCTTAACCAAGCCCCTGCTACAACAACGCTATCACACGCTCATGTCCAAGATTGGTCTTCTCTCACGATCGTCCATCTTGCGGGAGCATATTGAGCCTAATACAATCGATTAATTCATTCAAATTCAAACATTTGAATGTGAATACCAATTATAGAAAATATTGTAATTATGGTTAATATTGTAATTATTATTGTCTTTCCATACTTGCTTTGATTTCATTTTGTATTTATCCCAAGAGTTAATGAGAATTTTATTCATTCCGTTGCATACCATTTCTTTATAATCATATCAATTTTGCAAGATTTTTTTAGTCCCAAGATTACCTCTTTGTCCAATAAATGATACCATTGTCCCCAAGATTTCTTTATTTTGTTATCTTAGGATGGGCGTGTTGACACCTGACTGATAAAATATAGGTATTTTGAAGGCATATGAAGTATGTTTGATCATATAAAAAGTCATACCTATCAGACCCATTTGAAGATGAAGTTTAAACCCATCTGTAATTTCAAACATGAAAGGGGGATAATTACCCCTTTCAATTCCACAATTTGAATCAAGTATTTGCTCATCTTCAACCACACTAACATTAGTTAGGCCTGTTAAACGGGTCGTGTTCGCAGGTTGACGGGTCGAACCCGAAAATCGGCCCAGCCTCATGAACCCAAACACGAGCGCTTAACCCGTATTTAATATTTTATTTTGCATATTAGTACTTTAAAATTATATATATATATATATATATATATATATATATATATATTTTTAGGGAATTATAAACCTTTAAATTTTGGCATAAAAGCTACCTAAATAGTTTAATTTATAACATAAAACACATTTTATGAAAACAAAAATAAAAATAAATGGTTAAACGGGTCAACCGACAATCCCGACACAAACACGACCGTTTAGACTAATTCCAAACCCGTGAATTTTGTGTTAGTTGTGCGTAGTGTAGTGAAATTCACACCTCTACACTAGATGAGCCACCCACTCAATTTGACCTACATGATTACAAAATCCAAACCTCATCAACGAGCTCCTGCTGTTCAGAAGTAGCATCGGCACCTCGATCGAGTGGAGCTATGGTCTCAAGTAGCTCCTGCTTAAGGCTCTCGCAATCTTCACTTTTGGTCGAAAAGATCTGAAAGAAAGAAACTCCAGATCTCCATAATCGCGTCTTCTTCTCAGTTCCATAGCTCGATGGTTTGTAGTGGGATAACAACGATCTTGTTGGTAGTGAGTAGATTGCACTGTGTGTAAGGGGTGACGAAAGTGAAACGAAATTGTCGATCCAAGAAGAAGAAGAATGGTGAAGAAGGGGGGCGTTTGCTGCTAATGGTGAAATCAGGTGAGCCATTTGATTTGTGGTTGAACTAGATATGCTTTATTTAGCGGCAATTTTGTACATGATTTCAGTTTGGATTATTCGTGACTAAGTACAAAGTATAGGGGAGGAAAGTGAAACATTCAAAAAAGATTAGTGGCTCAACTCGAAACGCGAAACATTCGGAAGTTTAAAAAAATTTACTGGCTTTAGACGAGTATGATATTAAGTGATACTTTTTGATTACCCGACCCATTTTACCCGTAAAAAACCTAAATGTATTAATATGTTATATAAACTTAAAAGTATAGTATGTAAAATTAGAAACATAAAATTATAGAATTATATCGATAATGAGCTTCATATCAAATTTTATGAAATGGAGATCTTAACCATAGGGACGTAAATTTATGACACGACATAAACCTAACATGAAATTCACGGGTTTGGGCTTAGTATAAACAGGTTGGGGTTAGTTTTGGTCAAACCAGTGAACACGTTTAACAAAAATGGTTGTGTTCGAATCGTTTGGGGTTGACCGTTAAACCATTTATTTTTTTATTTTTTTTTAATTTTAAAAAGATGTCTAAATTAAACTAGTTGATCTTTATGTCAAAATTTTAAAGTTTAAAGAGAAATTATAAAATATTTTATAATTTAAATGTAATTTTTGTTATATACATTTGTATTTCTTATAAATTTCAAATTTTAAAGTATTAATATGCAAAAAAAATCGGATAAAACAGGCCTTATTCGTGTCGACTCGTGAATATTTGTGTCATCTTCAGGTTCATATATCTGTCACGATTTTTGGGTTTATGTTATGTTTTGGGTTCATGTCGGGTTAGACCCGTCAAGCCTCGGCCACGACCCGCTTACACACCCACTTAACATTAATTTTCAGTTACATAAATCATGCACTTAAGGCCATTCGGTATGGATCCGTGGAAAGGGCTCGTGGAGATGAGTTGGTGGCGTGGACTCGTCGGACACCGCGCCCTTATAGCGTGGTCCATGGATGTGAAAGATTTCGTGGAGAAGACTACGGATGAGGAAAGAATTTTTTTTTTAATTTTTATTCAATAATTAATTAAGCAACTTAAATGATTTTTCGCTAATAATTTGTACTCATTAACTTAAAAAAAAATAATCTAAATATACAGTGTTGTTTATTTTTTTTATAAACATTGCTGTATAAATTTTATTGAAAACCGACTTGGTTTCAAAATACAATGTCGTTGTGCAACGACAAAATTAAAAAAAAAATCAATTTTTTATTTATTAACTAAACAATATAAATATACCCTCTTTACCTAATACATTTCACAAATAATCACATTACTCTCATACAACTTTATACATTTATATACAAAGACTACTTTGACGAAGGGTGTACTTACGACGAGATGCACTTTAGTACCCGGTTTCGAATGAACCGGAATTTCTTTTTAAGAATTAAAAATGATATCGAGAGAGAGGTGCCTTGGTTCCACCAACGTGTTGATGCAAGAGGTCGGATTGGTTTTACGTCCGTGCAAAAGTATACCGCCGCGGTTCGTCAAATGGCGTATGGTAACGCTAGTGATTCGTTCGACGATTACTTAAAGACGTCCCCCCGAACTATTAGGTCTTGTATTCGTTCGTCAAATGACTGGCTCGATCTTGGTCTCAAAATAAAATTAGGAAAATAATGTATGCTTGTATAATTTTGCATAATAAGTGACATATTATTTTATGTAATTTTACTTATATAAAATTATTATATAATTTTATTAATAAATTAGAAAATGCATTTAATGCTTACACCACCCTTACTCACTTAGATATTTCCCTTGCCAAATGAGGTTGGTGTGAGAGTTGATGGAGATGACGTGACGCCACGTAACAACCACTTTCCCCTCACTAAACACTCACTCACTAGAGTATACCATATATGTAGGGGTGTTCAAAAAAATCCGAATCCGAAACCGAACCCGAATTATCCGAAATTCCGAATCCGAATTATTCGAAAATTCGGATTCGGATATTAATATTGTAAAATTTCGTATATCCGAATCCGAAATATTAGATTTATATATTTTTTAATTATTTATTATATTTAAATATATATAACACATGAGAACCCTAACCGAGAGATTGAATGCAGACCCTTTCCAAAAAGATGCAGAATTCAAAAATAAAAGCCCAATTGTAATAGATTTCAAAAGCCACGAATATTGGCCCAAGAAATTGACTTTTCAACAAGTAATCGGCATCGCACACAGGTTCGCTTTTGTTTTACTGATATGTTGTTTCTTCACATATGATAAATTTTCGAACAGGGGTTTCTTGTAAATTGAAGAACCTGTGTTTATCTCTATCAAGTGGGTTTCTTGTAAATTGAAGAACCTAATTAGGTGGTTTAGATAAATTTTCGATCTTCTATTGCCCTCCACTCACTAGAAACCCTTGTAAGTTATTTTCTTTTTCCATTTACATTTGCATATGTGAAACATTGGAATATGGTTTTATTATATACATTTTGACTTTTGATGCACATGTTCAAATGTTTAATTTTGTGCTTAAATCTTCTATTGAAATATATGGATTTATGATTAAATTACATATGGAGGTAGGAGGTTATACCTTGTTATTTAGTAATGAGGTTTTCAATTGTTAATTTCTGTCAACTATATTGAAGAATGTTAACTGATAGCTTTCAGGATTTTTCTTAATATAATTATATGAATGTAGTTCCTTTTGTTCTTAAAGGTAAATTACATTATTTTTTATCATCATTTGTTGTTTTCTTTAGGCATAGTGACATGTGTTCTTTGTGAGTAGGATAAAGGCTAGTGATTTTTAGGGGAGCTTTTTCGTATTGTTGGCTTGTACTCCATGTAGGTAACTGTTAGTCGTAGGCGTAGGTGTTAGCTTCTTTTTAGGATCGTCTTTAGTCTTAAGGGTGCCCTTAGTTAGGTGTGCCTTTAGTCTTAGGGTGCATTTAGTCTTACCTGTGGGTGTCTTTACCGGGTACGTTTGTTTGTTTGTTTATTTGTTGTTTTCTTTTACCCGGCTCATTTTGCCCCCCTAACGAGTATTCTTGGATCCGCCACTGTGTGTAGTTAAACCGATTAGCTATAAGTTAAAGTAACAATCATAAAGATACGTATTCCAATACATAAGTCCTAATAATTATCAAGTAGAAAACTGATGAGTATTATCACTAGTTTATCACCAATACTTTCATTTTCTTGTTTTTGTTATTAAGTTCAATGAAATAATCATTTCTTTTATGGAAAGTTCAGAATCCACAATGATTTTCAAGCGGGAAAGTAACTGATTTTATAGCTTAGAGTAGTATTTACCATCAATTTGTCAGTTAGCTAATTCATTTTGTGAACCATCAATGAATTTGCTTGAATTGGTGAAATGCTACCGATTAGAGGATTTATCATATATTACAGTTAATATAATTGCTAACTGTATATATTGTTTCTTGGCAGATTAGAGCAATGGAAGTTTTGAATTTTCGGTCCCTTATCATATTCTCTGCCTTTCTTCGTGTCTTGTTAATTGCCTATGGAGAATGGCAGGATGCTCATATGGAGGTTAGGTATACTGATGTTGATTATCTTGTTTTCTCTGATGCTGCTTCTTTAGTAGTTGCTGGAAAATCCCCTTACAGAAGATCCACATACCGTTACTCTCCTTTGATTGCATTTATTCTCACACCAAATTCGTTTATTCATCGATCATGGGGAAAGTTTCTCTTCTCTGCTTCAGGTAAACAATTTATTTCAGAGAAAATGCTTGTTTTCATGGGAAAAGAGCAAATATTTGGCCCCATATTTTACTATTCCCATTAGAGCTGGCAAGATGAGTGGGTTTAGTAACGTGCCAAAACGGGTTTGGGTTGAAAATCACATACACGACAGTGCTCGATGCCACTGTGGCGACTGCAGATTGGTGTCAATGTGTCCTTGATTAGGTTTCATATTTATGTTTTGAAAATCAATCTGACAGGTGAGGAACCCATGTGATTAAGTTTCAGAGCCGTGTTTCACACATCAGCCTCACCCATCTAATGCTTTTTTCAAATCGATTTTAAAAACACGAATCTGAAATCTAGCCAAACACACACATAGAACACACATAATAACAAACACACATACACGACAGTGCTCGATGCCACTGTGGCGATTGCAGATTGGTGAGGAGGGCATGTGTATTATGTGGAAAGTGTGTTTGGTTTGTTGTAGTTTTAATCATTATCATTTTTTAAATTAAAAAATCAGATCCGTAAAAAGTATAATTGCAATGCTGATTTTGTAGAGAGTTCAAATTCCCAATTTTTTTTGTAAATAAAACTTCAAATTTAAAAACTTCTATAAAGTAAAGCAAATGAATTGAAGGGGAAAAAGTCGTGTGAAGTGTAACCAAGTGCTTAAAATTTCCTAAATTGTTTTATTCTTCCTGTCTCAAGCTTAATATCATCTTCAAAATGCAGATTTACTCGTGGGGTACTTTATCCGCACAATTCTGAAGCTTCGTGGAGTGCCTGATAATCTAAGCATATACTCTGTCATTGTATGGCTTTTTAATCCATTTACCTTCACCATTGGAACCCGAGGCAACTGTGAGCCCATTATTTGTGCCATCATTTTGTGGATTATTATTTGTCTCATGAGAGGTACACTCTAATTCCCATAATTGTTTTTTGAATATTTTTTATTTACCTTTTGATTTATTATAAAGCCTTGGAAATAAGTTCACCCCATGCATGTTTATAGCTAATTTTTTAGTGAAGAAAGAAAGATAGTAAGCAGTCAGTTACAAGGACAATCTCAACCCATTACATAGAAATGGGTCAGTCTGATTAAACGGGTAAAGTTACAAGATAACTAAAAAGGAAACATGTCTAACCGTTTAGAAGTTGCTTATAGTGTACCAGACTGTTTACAACCTTCTACTTTGTTTTATTCAAAAACGTTGGTTTATTATTTAAGTAAGTTTTTGTCATTATATTTTATATGAAACTAAAAGACAAAAAGGAAAAGAATGTTGGCGGGTCAACCAACTGCCCCAGCCCATTCATTTTGCCACCTCAACAGTTGGTACATAAACTGTTAGTTTAAAATTGGTCTAACCAAGATTTCGAGTGACTGCTCATAGAAGTTCTATTTCATAATTTAGTTTTTGTAATCATATTCAATATGTTTTGGTTTGTAGGTAATCTTTTTCAAGGGGCCGTTTGGTACGGGCTTGTTGTTCATATGAGAATCTATCCTATAATCTATGCCCTCCCTATCGTCGTAACTCTTGATCCAAACCATTTCCAACCTGGTAAAAAACCATCCATCATAGATTGGAATTCAAGACAACCCAAATCAAATGCTAGTACGAGCCCCACCCAAACTTTTGATCTGAACCGATTATGGGTTCTCTTTCAGAACATCTTTACAAGATCAAGGATCTTGTTTGGACTAATATCAGCAACTGTATTCTTCTTTTTCACTGGAATATTCTTCTACCTATACGAATGGGAGTTCTTGCACGAGGCCCTGTTGTACCACTTAACTCGCACAGATCCGAGACATAATTTTTCCATCTACTTTTATCACATTTATCTCAATTATGAACGGGAATTCTCAGTGTTGGAAAAACTCATCTCATTTCTACCTCAGTTAATAGTGCAGATTGTTCTAGTTTTCCGTTTTGCACAAGATTTCCCGTTTTGTTTCTTTGTTCAGACGGTGGCATTTGTAGCTTTCAACAAGGTTCGTTATACCATGGCTCTTTTTGCAATTATTTTTCCAATCTTGAGAATTTTTTTTATAAATTTTAATTTTTTTAAATTAAGTGACGTAAATGGAACATATATGACTCCTAGTTACTATTTAGTGATTGGAAGACCTATTCAAAGTTTTTAAAAAGTTTTAACATTTATAAAAAGTTTCACAAGATTGGAAGACCTATTCAAAGTTGAGTGACTTTAGAGGAAAGAAAAAAAACTGAGCGACTTTAGTGAACACTTGAGAAACTTGGTTACTAGTGTGTGAATTTTTCCCTTCTGTTTATAAATCTTAAATAATCAGAATTTGGCAAAGACTCAAACAGCTAATTTTCTTATAATTACAACAAAAGCACATCCAAACACCATCTCATACAGCCCACTTTAATGCTTTATTACATTCGTTTATATCCCGTATAATGTGCGACATTTTACAGGTGATAACAGCACAGTATTTTGTGTGGTTTTTCTGTCTGTTGCCACTAATACTACCATGGAGCAAAATGAAGCTGAAATGGGAAGGTATTTTCTGCATTTTGTTGTGGATTGGAGCTCAAACTCATTGGCTGTTTTGGGGATATATGCTTGAATTCAAAGGCAAACAAGTCTTCTTACAACTTTGGGCAGCATGTTTATTGTTCTTTGCTGCTAATACTTATGTGATGATTACCATCATTCTCAGACACACATATTCTCCCGTTTTTAAACGTTTAGTCACTTCACGTGCACGGAAAACCAAGTGAGTACAACCAGAAGATGAATGTGTTTATGCATTTTTGCCAAATGGCCCGGCTCGCACAGTTGCAGTTACTGAGTTTGATCATTTTTGGGTCAGATGTTTGTTGTACTACAAGTGACTCAACTTCCCAGATGACTTTTGATGAGATGCTGCTTTTTGTTGCTTCCTTCATGTGTAGTTCTAGTCATTGATATGATAGGAGCTTTTGATTCAAAGTTGAATGAGAGTGTTGAATACTATTTTCTGTGATACAAAATAGTTTTTTAGTGTTTATAAACATATAACTGAAATACTAAACAAAGAGCCTCCGGGCGTGTAGCTCAGTTGGTTTAGGATGGAGTGCTTTGCACCCTTTATAAAGAATAGGTCTGGTGTTCGATCCTTGTTGTTGGCACCCTCCATCGCGTTGCGGCTGAGTGAGTCCGATTTACCTATCACGTGTTGGGCCTGTGGCGGTCTGGCGTGGGCTGGTTAGCATGTCCGGTATCACACGTTTTGAACCCTTTATAAAGTTTAAACGAAGAACAAACTATACATCTAACTTATAAATCTAGAACACAAGCATTATAAGTGTTAGATAAATTATTAAATAGTAAAAGAACAAAGATTTCTATGCTAACACATGATCAACATTGCTAAGAGTTGTCTATTCTATATGTTTGACAACTGACTTGCTAAAAAAAAATATACAATGAATATACATTTTCAACTTTTACAATCTTAATACTTTTTTCTTAAGTGATATAACAAACATTTTTTTTTTAATTAAAACCAAGTATAATTTAAATTTTATAATCATTGAATCTATTCTAACACATCATAAAAATTAAGAACGTTTGATATAAGTGATACACATAATTAGTGGTGTGTTTATACTTACGTTAAAATAAAAAGTAAATAAAAAAATAAAAAATTCTTGCATAACACCAAAAGATTAATCATTAAAGAAAAGAAGAAATGGTGCACACATGGGAACCCAAATTGTTTTCTTGTAATTATCTATTTTAATCTGTTTATACTAACACGCGTTTAATAGTGTTTACATCATAATTATTATTTACTTACTGATATTTTGGAATTGAATTAGCATTTGACAAAATGTGATTTTGGAATATTAATATGTAATTTACTTTAAATTTATTTAATCATGTAATAAAAAAATTTCATAGCAATAAATCGACCTTTTCATTATGCAAGTTGTTAATATAATTCATCTCATCACCGGGTCGAAAAGGAAGTGTTTGTGAATTTCCAGCTCTTAAATTACCATGTAGTGTAAACGAGTCGAGCCGAGCCCGAGCTCGACTAGGTCTAGGCACGAGCTCGGCTCGTTTAACTTACTATGAGCTTGAGCTCGAGCTCGGCTCGATTCGAGCTCTATTTCTAAACCTCAGGCTCGGCTCATGGGTAGTTTTTCAAGCTTGAGATCGGCTCATTTATTATTTATTAATTAATTTATATATAATTATTTTTGTATAAGTTTTATTATAATAATTTATATAACATAATATATATTATTTAGTTATTTTTATCATAGTTTTATATATACTAACTATTATTTTATAAATATACATTTAATATATTAATTAAAAAATATATAAATAATAGACTCGTTTAGGCTCGAGCTCGTTTAAGCTAGGCTTGATTCGAGTGTTTAGCCAGCCGATCTCGAGTAGCTTGCAAGCCGGCTTGACTCGTTTACACCCCTAACCATGTCACTGAAACTAGTATTAAAACATGCGCGTTACGACGCGTTAGATCGCGAAAAAAATTAACTTCTTTAAGAAAATCGAATAACTAAAAAACAAAACATGAATTTAACATTTTTAAGAAAACATCATATTTTAAAAATTAAAGCTCAAAATTTAAAACATTAAGAAAATAAAAAAAAAAACAAAAAAATAATTTATATTATAGATTTTTTTTTAAATTAATGTTGACGTCAGTAGACGAACTGCTGACGCCATCAGCTGAACCGGCAGGGGGTGGGATTCATACCCGCGTGAGTTGGTTCACAGGTGCACGCTCTTACCACTTGGGCGCATGGGCGCTTGCCCATTCTCGTTCAGCTACCCGCATCACACACACACACACACACGCGCGCGCGCACACACACACGCGCGCACACACACACACACATATATAGGGGAGGGATCAAGAGAAAACCACAAAGTTAGGCGAAAACCGAGAAAACTACTAAAACAATGTGTAATACTATGGGTTACGTATATGTAACCATTTTTTGATTTTTTTTTTTCTGTTTACGTATACGTAACACAATGGGTTACGTATACGTAAGCCAATATTTAAATGATTTTTTGGTAAAAAATTGTAATATTGCATTGATACTCTTATAAAAAAATAAAAAAAAATTAAAAATAAATATTATTATATTATTGGTTAAAATTGGTTTTTTTAGTGGTTTCTCGGTTTTCGCCTAACTATTGGTTTTCTCTGAAACTCACCCATATATATATATATTTATTTATATTGTGTTTCAAATTAAAAAAAAAACTTGTTGCCTCACGTGACGTAGTCTGATTGGCTTGAAGCTTTACTGTTTAATGAATAGTAAATTTGTTTCACAATCAATGTTTGCTAATTGTTGTTTATATAATGTATAAAACTACATAAGTTATTTTTTTAAAAAAATACTTTGTTAATTATAATAATCTGATTTTTTAATTATATATAACTTGTAATTATTCATAAATTTTTATTAAAAAAGACAATCCTGTTCACATATATTAAAATCGTGAATTACTTAACAACATTCTTTCTATAATTAATATCATGCAATTTATTATTTTTTTAAAATCAACAATGAGTTGATAATTTGTATTAAAAAAATAATTTATTAAAAAATAATTGAAATAAAGTTAGGTTTTTTTTTATGTCTACATACAATTTACCAATTATCAAAATATAAAGATGACAAAATACATGAAAAAGAATTGAATTTTGAACCAAACATGTGTAGTTGACAATAGAAAGTGGGAGACAAGAAAAGGCCCGTTTTACCATAATTTCCTTTTTGCAGCTTGTCATGCACTAAGAACAACCACTAGAACATGAATTTTAGCATGGAAAGAAACTTGTACTCTATGCTTAGATGTTTGTACTTTTGGATTTTGGACTACAGTTTTGGGAATTCGGGGGCACTATAACAAAATGATAACAATCAATAAATTATAAGAAAACGATGACAATGAATAAACTATAAGAAAGTGACAAATGATATACCCTGGGGTGGATGTAGCTTATTATAACCTAGTGTCATGTGTCACCGATAAAAGAATTATCTTATATTTGTATCTGACATTTGAGTGACACGATATATCTAATTTTGAAAACCCTAAGTTTTGTATGTGTGAAACTACAAGAATCAAAATATTAATTTCAACAAAATGAATCGAAATAGTAGCTTTAGTTGTTGATTTTACATGATCTAATTGTGAAAGTTAAAGATTATCTTTTAGTAAAAAATGGATTGTAAAAAATAAAATTTTGGTAAAAATGGATGATGTAAAAGTTATATATTTCATTATTTCATATAAAAATTTATTAATTATTACACTTTTACTTCCAAATTCGTATATACATAAGTCAAAGAAAAAAAAGTCGTACCAAAACCATGCACGCTCATGCACCTTTCCTATCAAAAGCCAACATTGCTTCTCTTTTATCATCATAAAAGAACCCATTGCCAAAGTCAACATTTGACTTTTATCAATTTTATCTCGATTAATCTTATTTTATTAAAAAATACATCGGCAATCTGATGCAATGTATATGAAAACAGGCTAATCCAGATGTGCTATTTTGCTAATAACAAGTAAGGGTGTAAATGAGCCGAGCTGCTCGAGAGCACCCAAGTTTGATATGTTAAAAGCTTGAATTAATCTAGCCGAGCTTAAATTAAATAAGCTCGAGCCTAAATTTTAGATTATTTAATAAACGAGCTCGAGCCAGTGCCCGAGTTTGACTAGACTCACGGGCCTAAACAAACTTACTGTTTATATAAATATAATAATTTTTTTTCATATAATAAGTATTATTATATACAAAAATTATAATAAAAATAACTAAATAATATATAGTTTTTATATAAATAAAACTATAAATATATAAAAATAATTATATATGTATATAAATAAAATAATAAATACTTAATAAATAATAAATAAGCTGAACTCAAACACTTTTAAATTAAACGAGTCAAACTCGAGTTTAGGTAAGTTTGAGTTTCATCACTTTCACTCGCCTCGTTTACACCTCGAAATAAGCAAGTGAAATAGAAAAGATGTCATTAATTTAAACAAGTTAATGTTGAACGAGCTGAAAGTTCACTGAAATGCTTATAGTCTTATAAAATTTTATTAAAAAGTTGGATTTTTAATTTTAATAATATAGATTTTACATTCATATTAATATATTTTTATGAAAATAATAAAATAGTGTTTACAGATAACACAATCCGCCCCCAACATGTTTAAACTTATGTACCTATAACCAACTCATTTTGCCATAAACATAACTTAAAATGTTACCCAACTCGCTTGTTTCTCATGTCTATTAAAAATATATATTAAAATATTTTGATGGAAATCTAAAAATCTATACCTAGTAAATGGTTGCGTCACGTGTTATAATTCTGTGAGCCCAATATTCTTTTTTCTCGTTTATTTTCTCTCAACTATTCTTTTTTCTCCCATCTTCAACTTTCGTACGTGTTAGGGGCTGTTTGGTTCATTAAGAGCTGAACCATTAAGAGCTCTGAATGGTTCAACATTGTTTCTGTGCTGAACCATTAAGAGGCTGGATGAACTATTAAGAGGCTGGCAAAAGCTGAAACAAACACTCCCTACCTCTGACCGATTCAGAGGTAGCCTCTTAATGTAAGAGGTTATCAAACAGCCCATAAGTAAATAAAAATAGTTTAAAATGAGTAGGCAGATCGGTAGAAAGTTGGCCTAAATTTAAATTTCATGCAAATAAATATATTCATATTGTTATATTATAATCAGAATAATACGAATTTTTAGTCATATTTGACACTAGCTATACCTTATAAATAAGTAACTGTTTGTGTCACATGTCAATTATGTGAGCCCAATATTCTTGTAACAGTTTTAAATTTTTTCCCGCTTCGCCCAAGCTATACCTAATAAATAAGTAACTGATTGAAATTTTTTCCACTTATTATTTCTCAACTATTTATTATTTGTTTTATTGATATTTACTTTATGAATATTTTATTTATTTAATATTTTGTTTCTCAACTATTTCCTATCTTTTTTTTCGTTTATTACTAACTATTTAATATTTTATTTATTCATCACGTGTTTACACCGGTTTCTAACATAGTTATAAAATATATGAAAAGCTAGTTAAACAAAAGGATATTATTATAAAAATATCTTTATTTCTGATAACCAGGGGTGGACTTAGGTTGGGCTGAGGGGTTCACCGAAACATCCCGAGTTTCGAAATTATAACAGAACGTTATATAAAAAAACTGGGGTGAACCCCTATCTCCATCGGTCGGACCGGGAACCGTTACCACCGGCGGTCCGGTTGAGCTACTTGAGTCGTTTTTGAAAGAACAGACCGGTGACCGGACCGGATAACAGCCGGACCTGACGACGGATCTTGATAAGATGACGACATCGGCGCCGGATCTTAATGAGATTTGAAGCAACGATGGAGGATTTGAACAGGGACTGCGAAAATGGTGGATCTGGAGTCTGCTTCAACGTTGCTCTTGCCTTTTCGTGGAGAGCATATGGGTCAAGACGTTAAGTTGAATGAAAGAGATTTTGGCGTTTAAGTTTCATATTCAAGATTTTATGGTTTTGATGTTTTAGTTTTATATTTTAATTTTTACTTTCCTTTCATATTTTAATTTTATTTTATTCACTAGTATTAAATTTTATAAGTATTATATTTTTATTAATTGTGTATTTAACTATTATCCGGTTTTAAGTTTGTTATAGTATTTTTTAATATTTTTAAGTTATTATATTATTTATTATCTTATCCGGTTCTTGAATCCGGTCCGATCAGTGAACGTCTGACCTGTTCGGTTCACCCTCCGATCCGGTTCTGAAAAATTTGCTTTTACTACTTTAAGAGTTTAATTTTTAGTTATTTTGATATATGCTTATGTTTCAAGTTAGCTCATTTTTTATCTCTGACCGGTCCGACCAATGAACCTCTGAACCTTACCCGACCCGAACCGGCCCTATGAAATTTAAGCATCTAAAAAAAACCACCTGAAAAAAATTTTTGGATCCGCCAATGCTGATAACTACATAATTTATTAAAAAGTTATATTCACATTACTGCTGGTTGGGAGGTGGTATGTGATTGTTCGGTTTTACCCTTATGGATAATAAATATCGTTTATTCTTATTTTTATTTCGACCTTGAAGACATATATAACATAGATGTGTAGTGAAGGGTATATTTGTAAATCTTATATTGATCTTCTTAATTTCATGCAGTGATGATTAACAATAATGTTTGCCATAATTGTCCCAACAATTTTAAATTACACTTTGCCCCCTAGCTTTTTACATATAGTTATGAACTCACTAAAATCCCTTGAATGTTATAACCTCTCACATATCTCTCTCTCCCTCTCAAACTTCAAAGATTCATCTCTCTCGTTAAAAGGAGGGAGGGTTTCTCATGGACTTACGTACAAAGCTAGTTTGGCATTCTGTCCACCTCCACATGTATGTGTTGATGGCTGTGATGATTGCTGGTTGGGAGGTGGTCAGCGTGCTAAATTAGCTATGTAAGTTTTTTCATGAGAGATGCAAAGAGAAAACGACACAAGAAGTTGATTTGTAGGTGCATGATCTTCGTATTAGTAGTTTTGCTCCGGTTTCTTGCAATACAAGATCCTTATATATATTATCTAATAGTTATCTCTCCCATCTTCAACTTTCATATGGGTTAGTAATATATCATGTTATTCGATCTCAATATCTTCATCTCCATGGTTTAGCCTTCATTTCACAAAGGAAATCAAGGTAAGATTGTTTTCTAGTAGTCCTTTTTCAATTTCAATTTCAATTTTTATGTCTATCGATTTTGATAGGTGAGAGGGGTAGTCTCAAATCAACAAAAAACTTCCTTAAAGGAAAGTTAACTTTGAAAACGCTAGTCAAATTTTTAGGCTCCTTGTTCCTGAAGTATAAAATGTCCATATGTTCCTGAATAGCTTCTTTCAAAATGGCTTTTGCTTCCTCAATGAATATCTTGATAGAAGATATTATTTCTTGAAACCGTGGTTTGTTGGTTTTTAAGTATTAAACATTAGGGTTTTCTCTTATATATGGTTTACATATGATTTTTCATGTATATTCTTAAAACACAAAACATTTCATGGCATGAGTTTTAGATTTTTTTTCTTTTGTTAATTATTTCTTTAAAGCCATGATATATGGAATTCGAATGTTGATTTTGTGATAGTCAACTGATAAAAAATAATTACTTATTTATGGAAAAATTAATAAAGGGTGTAAAATGGAGTGAAATAGAGCTTTTTGACTTTTAATTTTGATTTAAAAGTGGAAAACTTAAAGGCTTAAAACTTTTTGTCAGTCGAAAATGATTTTTAACAAGAGATGGTGACATAACATGTTCCTTTCAAATACTTCATCATGATGATGAACAACGATTGTGTGCTTTCAGCGATGGAAATCCCACTTACAACATTGGATTCTTGTGAGCATTATTCCTCAAATTCCATCCATCCATTCTCTCAATCAAAATAATATATATATATATATATATATATATATATATATATATATATATATATATATAGGGAATTGATCATTTGAGAACTCCTAAATACTTTGATAACTCGCGAGAACTCGTAAAAAAATCAATCAAAACCATTTTTTTTTTGTTTTTACTATTTTTATTGTTAGAATACAACATAAAAAAATGAATTTATATATATGTAAATTTACATGTCTTGGTATATTAAAAAAAATATACACTTGTGTAAGTTTACCACTTACAGATGTGTAACACTTACAGATGTGTAAGTGTTTACCATTTGCACATGTATATAAATTTTTTTAAGGATAATTTAGAGAGAAGAGATGAATTAATTGAAGAGATAAATCATTTTTATGTTATATTTTAATAATAAAGATAGTGAAAACAAAAAAAAAATGATTTTAATTGGTTTTTTGACGAGTTCTCAAGTATTTATGAGTTATCATTTGAACCTAACCATATATATATATATATATATATACTTATACAATACACATTTGCATGTCTTCGTTACATATGAATATATACATATATGTATGTTTTATTCCTAAATGATTTATGGTTTATTCTCTAAGGATCAAAACTAATTCTTTGGTTTTTCAAATAATGAATCTACATGTGAGCATAAGGATGGTAATGGGTGTGTGAGGGGGTTTCAGAAATTCTAGTATCATACTTGATTATAAAATTATGTCATATACATGTTGAGTATTTACTCATTATCTATCAAGTTTGCGGGTATTCACATGGGTATCAAGTATACCCATTTATTATTCTTTGTGGTTAAAATGTTGCCGTTGTGATACTAATTCTTAACTCACTTTAAAAACCCATTTGAAATATAAAATACTAAAACTACACTTTTAATTATTCTATAATTTTAAGTTTCTAATAAATTCAACATACTATTTGTAGGTCCTGAGTAGACCTGTAAACACAGATCTGCGGAGAAATCCATCAAACAGCCCGAATCAAGAGGCGGAATCTTTGTATCCGGTATCACTCTCGAATCAGAAATGGGTAGAGACGGGTGCGGGAATCACATACACTAACAGAAATCAACTCTTTATCGGGAGTTTATTATCCCACAAGTCATTTGGTTTTAAATCAACTCTTTTTAATGATTGAAAAATTAAACGAATATTCCATGCGAGGCGGCGTATTTAAAGAAATGATACCGCCAATGAAAGAGAAATTTAAAAAATATTTTAAAGAAATGCCTCTGATTATTACTTGCGCATTCGCCTTAAACCCGTGCTTAAATGTTTCGGGTGTTGAAACTTTAATTGAAAAAATAATTTACGGTTTGGATTTATAGGAAGAAGACGTATTTTTAACGGATAGAGCAAAAACTATTTTTATTTAAAAATTGTCAACTTTATTTAGTGTTTATGTTAAAAAATATGGTACAACATCTACCATTCACGAGCAATTTAGAAACGCTACATCAAGTGCAAGTAGTAGTCGGAGTTCAATGTTAAACTTATTTAATACTATAGTTAATGAAAATAGTAAATGTCAACGGGGTAATACCCCAGATAGCGAATTGGGTAGATATATCGGTTCAGATTTTTTAACCGGTATGAATGCTCATGATTTTGAGACATTTGATATCTTGGCTTGGTGGAAAGGGAAGGAAGGCCAATTTCCCGTCCTATCCGCTATGGCCCGTGATTTACTAACCGTCCAAGCTTCTACGGTAGCTTCGGAATCTGTTTTTTCTGTTAGTGACATGGTTGTTTCTTTACGAAGAACAAGACTAACTCCGGAATCGGTGGAAACGTGCCTTTGCTTAAAAGCTTACTTGGACGCGGCGGAAAGAATACAACATGTATCTTCCCTTGAAGGCAAAATCGAAGTCGAGGGAGGGATATACGAGGACGAGGTGGAAGGAAGATTGATTGAAGCAATCGATGAAGAGAGCCACGAGGGAGTTCGGGATCCGACTAGTACCGACTACACGGATTTTCAATGTATCGACGAAGAAGACTTTTATTTTTAATGTATTTCAATTTGTAAAATTTTAATTATTTGTTTTGCATTTTCTAAACCTTTTATTGTATGTTTTGTAATTTTTAAATTAAGTTAATATATTAAAATGCATTTTGTTTATAAGAATATAAACCATTTTATTGAAATACAACATCAATAACAACTTACATAACACATTACTAAAACATTTTCGTCTCGTCATACAACTTGCAATACTTTTCTAAGTGACAACTTAAACTTGTATTGGACTCTTTACTAAAAAAATGATTCGCACAGCTTGCAACGAGCCTTGTTTGGTCCGCTTGACATCTCACACAAATCAAAATATTACCAAATACTTGGCTTTCGTGTGGTTAGAATAACTCTTACAACCGTTGAAGATGGACCAGCGTTTTCGGCCATTTTCGAGATCGTTTTTTGCTAAAGAAGAAGAAATGAGAGTAGAAAATTGTGTGTTTCAACTCACACAACCAATAAGTATTTATACTAATTTATGGGTCAAAAAAAGCCAAAAAGGTAAAAAAAAAAAAAAAAAAAACGAGTTAAAATCATAAAAAACGGCTATTTTTTAAATTGTAACGGCTATTTTAAAAAAAAAAAACCCGGGTTAACCGGTTCTGAACCCAAACCGGTTTGGGTACCCAACCCGGTCCGATCCGGTTTAGGCGGTTTGGGTTCGATGTGCCTTGAACCCGGGTCGTGACCCGAACCGGTTCGGCCACCAACCCGGTCCAACCAGGCTTTGCCGAACCCAACCCGGTTTTGAACCTGGACCAGTTTGACATTTGAACCCGGTTTATACACCTCTACATACGGGTAACTCATACCCAAGAATCAAACCAGGGTAGTAAGTACAAATTTCCCTGTTAGATGAGATAGATTAGGACGATGGTATTTAATGTGATCAAATAGAAACCAAGAAGTGGTGTAGTATTTAATTGCAGATGGCTAGTGTAAATTAACAGTTTGCCTTACTTATTATGTTCTATTTGTTAACTAGCGTGGTAACAATGAAATCTTTATTCCTTATCTTTCACTTAACTAGAATGGTCGGTAGAAGAAGCGGAAGGTGTGGTTGTCCTGAAGGAGCTTGAGAAACTGAAGAAAGAAAAGAGCTTACAACTTTACTAGGTTTAGTCCTTACAAGTTTTTTATGCAATTGACCTGATTTTGTTTTCTTTTGTGTATGCTCTAAACTTGTGTTATCAATATGTTCCCTACTATTACAATTTTGCGAGTATGTGGATGTTTTATGAACATCATTTAAAATTTCACATGTATCACCATCAAATAGAATATCAAATCATTGTGAAGTCGGTTGTGTAAAACTCAATACATTTGAGATTGTTTTAGAGATCTTAACATCACACATTTTCATGAGTTGATTGTTTTCAATGTGCACATCATTATCAACAGTTTAAGCAAAGGAGATGAATGCATTTTTATCTCCAGTTATGTGATTGTTGTATGACAAATCTACATTCCAAATTTTATTCTAGTGTTGCCCTACAGTTCCAAGAATCATGAACCTCTTAATTTTTTACATTATTCAAGACCCGATTGCTACCGGTGGCGGATCTAGACAAAACTTTTAGGGGTAACGTTCAAAAAAATTTTTTACCGTACTTTGATACAATTTAAACGAAACAAAAATAAAAATACGATAATAAATAAATTTAAAGACATACCTAATAGTATCCTCTTCGGTTTTTGAAAGCTTGAAATCGAGCCATTACATCCTCTTCTTTAACTTTATAAAATGTTTCCTTTTCGACCGCACAAATTAGAGCATTGTTCAAATACTCGTGACCCATTCGATTGTGTAAATCCGTCTTGATAAGCTTCATTTTAGAAAAAAACATCTTTCAACGGTTGCGGTTGCGACCGGTAAAACCAACGCTAGCTTCAATATCCGATAAACCAAAGGAAAAGTATTATGCCTTCCGGTTTCCACCATTACACGAGCAAGGTCACATATTCCATCCATTTTTTTAAATGAATCATCTTCCTTTACAGTTTCAACAAAGACCGTAAGATTACCCGAAATACACCCTCTTTCTTCTTTATTAAAATCATTCGGATACATCTCTGAAAATGCCACTACCTTATATATGTCAAACTTAGAAAAGGAAGTAACAACATAGGCAATATGCTTTTTCTTCTTTAGGGATATACTCTAACCAATCATATTTATCAAACCATTTTGCATTAAACCGTCTTCGCTCTTTTTTATAGTTTTTCCATTCAAATTGATGACCTCGTGGTTGATAAGTCTTTTTAACAAGATATACCATTCTTATGTCATCTAATTGATTAGGGTGATAACTAATAATAGGTGGTTTATGAGATGGATCCGAAGGAAGAGCATTCATATCAATTTTATTTCGTATTGAAGGAATTGAAGCCGAAGGAATACTTGGACCAATATCATTCTCTTGCATATCATTATTAATAATATTTGGACTTGAAGTTGTACCAATATCATCATTCTCTTGCATATCATTATTATTAGCACTTTTTTTACTTGGAGTTGGACCAATATCATCATTTTCCGGGGCCTTTCTTTTAAACATATTGGTAATAAGTGCTTGTTTAACGTGTGGTTTCATCTTTCAAACAATTGCAATAAACCCTAAAATTATAAGTGAACAATTGAAAAATTAGACATAAACCTAGATTAATTATGTAGTCTAACAGTTATAAGATATTATAATGTCATTCTAGGATGGAACAGAGTTATTTTGTCTTGACGGGTGATGCTTAATCGTCTTCCTACCAGATCTAATCAAGTGGATAAAGGTATTGATATTCTCTCCTCGTTATGTCCTTTATGTTTGGAGAAAGTGGAAACTGGGGATCATATTTTTGGTGAGTGCTTGGATGCGGTTAGAATTTGGAGAGCCGTTTGGCGTTGGCTGCAAATGGATGCCCCTTTGTCCATGGATCCTAGTACGACTTTGGCTTGGATCGACTTTGCCAAGTGCAATAAAAAGACAAAGGAGTTACTTGACGCTATCGTCATGGCGTCCTAGTGGATGATTTGGAAGTTCAGGAAAGAAGTGGTGTTTCAAAAAAATAACGATTCGCCTAAAGAGTAACGGATTTTGGTATTAGATGGTTTATTCCATGTAAATCATTCTTAATGATAGATTTTCAATAAAGTTGTTATAGAATAATTAATAATAAAGTACATATTATTATTTAATAATATGATCTTTATTCGATGGACATTACATTACAATAACCTTAAATGGAAGTGTCGGTCAATGTACCCCCCTCAACTTTATTAAAACGGAAAAAGTCATCTTCAACTTTGTAAAATATCATTTTGATCCCCCTTAAGTTTCTAAAGTTTCAAATTTACCCCCTGTAGTATATATAATCTGATTTTTCCTTAATAACTTTTGCGTTTGTTTGTTTATTTTTTTCTTGACGTCCCGGTATAATTTTTTTTAACGGATTTGTATTCAAAATAGTATATTTTTTAGGTTTCGTGGTTTATATGGACTGACGGTGACGTGCTGTCACCATAAAGAATGAGACTGACACCGACTGAAAAGCATCGGTACCATTATCTAACTGTCTTTTATCTATGTTTCGATATCCACGACCGATTCGCTGTAACTTCATACGCTTCTTTTTGTGCTTAACCACGTTAAGGTCCGCCTCGGAACGCGGGGCAAAAATTATTTAACCACGTTTCTTTTTGTACTTAGTTACGTTAATGACACTGTCTAAATCGTTTAAGGCTTTAGATGAATAAAAAAGAAGTTATATATTTATCATTAAATATATATATAAGGGGATGATCAAATAAGAAGTAGTTTTTCGATAAAAAATCTAAGAAATGACAAAAACCTTAAGAAACGATATCAAACGAACTCCGATTGAGCTAACTTCAGCGGTGTTGGAACCGTCTCGTCGAACTCTACCATCTTAGCTTTTAGGGTTTAGATTTTACAATGAATTTTAGGCTTTTAGCCTTATGGTTTAACCTTAGGGTTTAGCTTTTAGGGTTTAGATTTTACGGTTTAGGTTTTTTTTGGTGTGGATGGAGGGTTTAGGTTTTTGGGGATGGGATGGGATGGTGGTTTTAGGCTTTTCGAGGTAGGGTTGGAGGGGGGGGGTTTAGGTTTTTGGGGGTGCGGGTGGAGGGGGTTTAAGTTTTTGGGTCCAGGTTAGGGTTCGATGAGACGGTTCCAACGCCGCTGGAATGAGCTCAATCGGAGTTCGTTTGACCCACTTTTTAGGATTTCTTAGCGAAAAACCACTTTTTAGTGGAACCGTATATATATATATATATATATATATATATATATATATATATATATATATATATATATATATATATGATATGATATTAAGTGATGTTAATATATAGTTAATTTTTGAAATTAGTCAAATTATAAGAAAATAATATTCATGGTTTCTTAAGGTCCCTACAGGCTACATCCACATGTGTAGGGTTTGAAAATAAGATCTAACGAAAGAAAATCAACATGTGAATTATTTGTGGTACTTAAATTGACCCAAGTGAGGATCTAATTTTCAATAAGGTTCTAGACATGCAGCTTTGAGGTAAGCAATCTCTAATCCTTTCTTTTTAGGGAAAATCATCAAAGTAGCCATTTTATCATATGAAAATTTCAAAACAGCCGTTGACTTTTTTTTTTACCAAAATAGTCAAAATGGCGAAAATTTGTAGTTTTTTTTTTTTTTTTTTTTGCGAAAATTTGAAAAAGTGGCTAAAATTTGAAAAAAGTGGCGAAAATTTAAAAAAATGGCGAAATTTTCAGATAAAGTGGCGAAAATTTGAAGTCTGACCGGTACTGATAAAGTGGGGAAAATTTCTTTGCTAAACCCACATTTTTTACAAATAAGATTTTTCAAACCCACGTAACTAATATTACTAGGAACACAAAAAACACGTCGAAAACATTTTTTTTAAAAGAACATACTCCTCAACACCGTTAACAAAGTCCCATTTTTCACCGGTACATAAAATAATATTACAAGACATTACTTAAAAATGAATGGTAGGGAGGGGTATAAATATTTAATGAAGTTTGTTAGATAAGTGGTAAAAAATGAATGGTAGGGAAAGGTATAAATATTTTTTTTTTTAAAATATTTTATTAAAATTCGTTTTTTAAATAAAAATTATATTTTATTATTTTACAAAAATTGAAAAAAATTTAAATATTAAAAAAGGCGAAAATTTAAAAATTTAAAAAAATAATAATATTTTAATATTAAAAATTATATTATAATTTAATAATAAATGACGAAAATATCCCATATTTTTTCGCCATTTTTCAAAATGGCGAAAATTCTATATATTCTGATTTTTTTTTGGAATTTTCGCTGTTGGCGAAAATTTACAAATGGCACCTCCTGATTGGTTGGCTATTTTGGTAAAAGAAAAAGTCAATAGCAGTTTTGGATTTTTCATTTGACAAAATGGCTAGATTGGTAAATTTCCCTTCTTATTATTATTATTATTATTATTATTATTATTATTTTCTTGTGAACTAGTTGGATACCCGCGCTTCGCGACGGGTGTCAGATCGCCTAACTCGATCATAATAGGTTCGATTCGTCACAGTACCACAACGGTAACGGCACTCGATATAAGCTAGGATACAAAAAAAGTCCATTATTTTGAATAAAACTCCGTTTTCAAATAAATTTAAATCGAAATGTTAAATAAATTCTTCATTTGGTCCCATTATCAGTTTAAGTTAAGACATTGGGACTCCGCCTCAGGCTTAGGGGCTGGTCGTTAATAAAATTTAAACGGAAACAAAGGCTCAACGTTAAAAGTAATGTTAACAGAAAAGAAACCTAAAACTAAATAATAAAAAAGGGGCAAAAGTTCGGGTCATAAAAAAACATAAAAGCGAAGACCGAGACATGTTTCGCTAATACCAATACCGGCAATTATGTTGTTCGCTTATAACAGTTTCATTCCGGCATGGTACCACAACGGTTACGACACACGCTATAGGTCATGATAGCAAAAAAAACTCGAATTTGAATGCAACTTCGTTTTCAAAAAAAATTATATCGAAACGTTGACAAAAAAAAACTAAAAACAGTCGCGCGCTCACTTTTTTGAAAAGCGTTAACGAACCAAAGTTAGTAAAAAATCGAAATTATTAGATAATTAAAAGCGTAATTTACACGTGTCACACCAAATTTAAACGTAAACGTATGCGCAACGTCAAAAATAATGTTAATAAAAAAGAAACCTAAAAGTAAATCATAAAAAAGAGGAAAAAGTTCGAGTGGTCGAAAACCATAAAAAGCGAAGAGCGAAAACGATTCTGATAATAAAAATACCGGCAATTAGGAAAAGGGGAGTACCCACATATTTCCACACCTCCACACCTCTCCACGTCAGCGCCACATCATTTTCACACGGTATCCACATATGAGGGCATGGTGTTCCACTTTCCACCCATCTAAAAAATACACGTGTTTAAACATCATTGGTCTTGACCTAACTACTTAGCCCCACCTCCTTCACCCCTCTCTTTCCACGCCGGTGGAAATCTCCACGAGCGTGGACCACGCCAAGGGGCTTGGTGTTCCACGCTACCACGGTGGCCATGTCATCTTCACGGTGGGTTTCACGGAAGTACTCCCCTTGGCCACATGTTGTTCGCTCATAACAGGTTCGTTTCGGCACGGTATCACAACCGTAATGGAACGCGCTATAGGCCACGATAGTAAAAACTTGCTTTTGAATAAAACTTCGTTTTCAAAAAAATTATATCGAAACGTTGACAAAAAAAAGCCGCGCACTCGTTTTTTGAAAAATGTTAACAAACGAAAGTTATTAAAGAAAAACGAAATTATTAGATAATTAAATGGGTTAAAAGCGTATTTTATATATAGTATGAGTTGTGAAAATGAAAAAAAAAAAGTTTTCCCACGTGGCACATTTTAAAAGGTATTGACACTGTTGAAGAGCCTTTCTTTTAATCTAAGTTAGAATGTCATAGAAATCCAAGATTTTAATTTTTTTTATTACTAAAAATTTTATTGTTTCCTCTATCCAGGTGAATATTACTTTCAGTTGGGACTCGAGGTGCACAAATCGGTTTTTTTTTGGAACCGGATCCGGTTCGGATCCGGACCGGTTCCGTCAAAGTTGGTCAATAACCGGATCCATTAGAACCGGTTCCGGTTCGGATCCGGTTCCGGGTGTGGAGACTTGGAACCTATTGGGACCGGTTCGGATATTTAGAACCGGACCGGTTAAAAAAAACCGGTTCCACCGGTTCCGAAAAAAAAAAAATTTTAAAATTAACAAAGATACACTATAAAATACATGTTTTATTTATTTTGTAGATTTTTTAAAGTTATTTAACAATAGTTCGTACAAAAAAATACAAAAAACATAATTGAATCACAAAGCATTAATTATTTATTATGTTTTCAATATTCTTCGTCGTAGTCTTTGTAACATCGGTTTTCATTCTTCTTCGGTTGAGATACGTTGGGCTTCATCGTAAGCTTGTTCTTCGTCCGAAAGTGGAGTCGCCGCCCCATGTTCTACTTCGAATTCATGTATTTCTTGTTCAACGTCAAGCTCGCCTTCTAGTTTTGCAACATGTTGTACACGTTCGGCGGCATCCAAATGGTCCTTCAAGCAAATACACATCTCCATAGATTCCGGTGTAAGCCTCGTTCTTCGAATAGATAAAACCCTGCCACTAAGAGAAAAAGCGGATTCCGAAGCTACCGTGGAAGCTTGGACGGTTAGTAGGTCACGGGCCATTGCGGCTAGAACGGGATATTGGGATTCCCTTCCTTGCCACCAACTCAAGATATCAAAGTTTTCAAACTCTTCGGATCTTAGAGTAGAAATAAAGTCGGTTGCTTGATATCTCCCAAGCTCGCTACTTGGTGTGGTTCCACGAGCTCGTTTAGTATTTTCGTTTCTTAAAGTGTTAAATAAATTTAGCATCGGGTTCCTTGAACTACTAGAAGTTGAACCCGAACCCATTGATTCACGTATGTTTGATGGATCACCACTTCCACCATATTTGCGTAAATAATAATCAAACATATTATTAAAAGCCGAATTGAAATCCCTTATTGCATTTGATTCAAAATTTGGGTTTTCCTCGAACAAATTTAAATCATCCGATATTGATCCAATTAATGTTTCAACACCGGTTACATTAATCGTTGGGTTTAAGGCGGCCGAACATGTAACAACGGCCGGCATTTCTGAAAAATATTTTTTAAATTTAGCTTTCATAGGTTTTACCATTTTTTCAAAAATAGTGCCGTGATATTCAAACTCTTTTAATTTATTACATATTAAGTATAATTGTTGAAGTATTAGCGAAGACGTGGGATAATAAACTCCCGATAAACATGTAGTTGCATTTTTAAAAACCTCAAGCAAATTAGTTAGTTTCTCGATCATATCCCAACTTATATTATCAAATTTTTGTAAACAACGTTTCTTTTGCACAAGTTCATCATGGAAATGTTTTAAAGTAATTCTTTGCCTTAAGGCCGATTCAAACATTTTCCAAGTCGAGTTCCATCTAGTAGGTACGTCCCAATTCGGACCTAAAAAGATGGAATCCGTTTGTTGGCACAAGTTTCTATAGTTTATATATCTTTTTTTGCTTGTGCTAAAAACTTCACGTAACATCACTTTAAAATTTTCTTTTACGTCTCTTATTTCTTGGACGTTTAGACCGTCTTGCACAACCAAGTTAATGATGTGTGCAACACATCGACTATGAAAAAAAACACCGTTACAAGGCGGTTCATATTTTATTTTTAATTTTTCGACCGCGTTTGTGTTATTTGAAGCGTTATCAAAAGATATTGAAAATATTTTCGGTTGAATTTTATAAGTTTGAATTACCGAGTCTAAAATATAAAATAAGTTTTCACCGGTATGTGGATATCCAAAATAATCAAACGCAATCGTACGCTTCATCATTTGCCACGACTCCGGTTGAACCCAATGTGCGGTAACGCAAAGGTACGATTCGGGTAAACCATGTGGAGCGGACCAAACGTCCGTTGTTAAGTTAATGCCCGTATTTAATTTTTCAAAACCTAAAATTAATTCTTTTTTGGCTCTTTTCCACATTTTTAAACAATCTCTTCTCAAAGTAGAACGACTTACATTTGTGTAATTCGGTTGAAGCGTCTCTTGTATCATCCTCGTCAAGCGCGGATTATCAAAATGATCAAAAGGCAAGCCTTCTTGAATGACGAAATGTGCCATTCTCTCACGAACACTTTCGACATTGTATTGCCAAACTCCTCCATCCCTACCAATTTGAGTTTGATTTTCACCTTCTTGAGTGTGTCTTGCGTGACTAGCAATATGTTTCCTTAAACTGCTATTTCCCGCCGCAGCCAAAAGTTTACCACAACGTTTGCAACGAGCCTTTTGCGAGCCGTTCGACATTTCGCATAAATCGAAATAAGCCCATATTTCTTGGTTTCGGGAGCAAGGAAGTATTGACACAACCGTAACATCGCTAGTAGAACCACCAACCGAATTTTGAGTGCTTGCGGAAGCGGAAGCCATGAGAGCGTTTTTTTTTTTTGCTTAACGTGAGCGTTTTTTTGCGTTTTGAGAGCGTTTTTGAGTTTTGAGAGCTAGAATGTTGTGGTGAACTAACACAAACACCCAATACCTATTTATACTAAATTTCAATCCTTAAAAACAAAAAAAAAACAAAAAAACGGCCCTAAAACGGCTATATAGCCGTTTTTTTTAACCCCAACGGCTAGAACCGGTTCCGAACCGGTTCCAAAATGTCCGAAAAAACCGGTTCCAAAAAATCCGATTTTTATCCGATTTTTAACCGGTCCGTCAAAAAACCCAGAACCGGTCCCGGAACCGGCGGTTCTCATAATATCCGGACCGGTTCTAAAAAAACCGGTTCTCACCGGATCCGGTTTCGGATAATCCATCGGATCGGTTCCGGTTCCGGTTCTTTTGTGCACCTCTAGTTGGGACATGGGTGAAAAAAATATTACTTTTTATTTTATAAAATATATTAGACTAATTGCGTACTTTTATCTTCTTTTTTAAAATAAACTAACGATATTTATTTTGGATCTTTACATTATCTTATTATGTTATATTGAGAAAAGTTAAAATACAAAGGCATTTTTACGTGTGAATCGTACAAAAGACTCTCAGGTCCCGTGCTCATTTTGTTTTTTACATATTTTTATCATTTTACCATATGTGATAATGTGTGACGCGTGATAGGTTTGAATAATATACATGTCTTGACATGCGTATTTTTATAACGAAATGCGTGTAAATATAATGATATGCGTTAAAATTGAAAAATAATATTATATTTTTTACTTGTGATAGACTTGATCACATGCTTAATATAATGTATATTTTTTTATACCAAAGTAATATGTTTTTTTAGTTTTTTACTATGTCCTACTTTGGAATCTTTTTATCTTCATGTTTTTTGCTACATATATTTATGGATTCTTTGTCTCTCACCATTTCTTTTTATAACCAATGCAAACCATATATTTGTTTGCCTTAACACTAACATGGATGCTTCAACATCATCTTCACCATCTCTTAAGATATTTATGATAAAGATGATACAAGATCAAGTTACTGAAGATGTTGCTTGCGGTGATGCTTTGCAATCTAACTTCAATAATGTGAAAGACTGTGCGTGAACTTGCGGTTATGTTCATGGTTGATATTGGACAAAAGGAGAAGAGACAGTTGAAAGAACTACCAAAGGCTATATGTTTATTAAATTGCTTCATGGATTTGAAACTTGAGTTTCTTAAATCCCTTTGAGTACTTGTTCTTGTGTGTTTTTGGTTGTTTTCAATATCTTTTTGTGGTTTTGAATAAGATGTTACTTGCGTGTTTGATATTACATGTGTGTTTAATATATCACTTTCGTTAGTACCAGTAACACATGTGTCATTCAACAACATAATCATATTGTTTGGAATAAAAAAAAAACATGTGTCAAAAACAAAAAAAAAACATGCATCAAAATATTGATTGAAACAAGTTAATCATATTACACGCGTCATTAATAAGCATGAGTTATATTGTTTGAAACCAAAAACATGCTTCATTAATGAAAAACATCTTAAAATGTCTTTGCATGCCTTTCCATTAGTTTTTGATACACACCTTTTTTGTATGTCTTTCTTATCTAAAGTTTTTTCAAGTTGTTTTGCTTCTTTCAAGACTCATCCTTTGCCAAGTTAATATCTGATGATTTTTTTTTGCTAAAATAGGCTATGGTATAAAGTGTAATCACTTTTGGGTTTTTCTCTCCAGGTTGATGCATATGGGGTTGTCACCCTTCGGATTGGCGACAGCTTTATACAAATTCATCCCAATCATTGGCTTGAATTATACATGTCAGTTAACCAAAAGTTGTCGCCCATTGGAATGGCAACAACCTCCGGTCACCCCTCCACATCATATCCTAGTCAGTCAGTATCCCGATCCTAGTCACTATCCGATCCTTGTCAAAGCTCTCGCCCTTTGGAATGGCAGCATGTTTCTTAGCCAAAGTTGTCGCCATTTTGATAGGCGATAACTTTTAGTCTATTTGTACACACAAGACTGCATTTATAAGGGCGATAGCTTTTAGAAGACTGCATTTGTAAGGGCGATAGCTTTTAGAATAGTACAAAGTTGTCGCCAATAGGAAGGGCAATAGCTTTTAATCACTCAACCACCCCCTGCAAAGAATACTGCATGCCTGACACTTAGCTCACATTCAAACAACACTCAATAGTTTCCATGCAATTGTACAAGCTGCATTCCTGGACACTTGGCTCACATTGAAACAACACTCACAAGTTGTCGCCATTGGGAAGGGCGATAGCTTTCTGTCGCCAATTGGAATGCGCGAGAGGTTTAGGTAGGGTTTGTTTGCATGCATGACACTGCTTTCAATTACACTACTTTCAATTACAAGTACAACCATTAGGTGTCAATGCTTTCAATTACACGTACAACTATTAGGTGAAAATGGTTTGAATGAACTTTGACAAGGATTGTAGAGATTGTTTTTAAATACCATCTTATATATTTCTTTCACCCATACTTTCGTACTATAAACCAAACCATATACTTCATCTTTGAATTGAAAAATCTGTTATAGTTTACCATATGGCTGCTGGTTCTACATCAGGTCCATTGATTGGTGACTAATTGTTTTTAAGTGGTGATCATAGGGCAGATCACTATTTCCAAGATACAACGAACGAGAACGCGGTTTTAAGAATTAGACGCGGTGACGAGAAGTTCTGGAAACATATCCAAGATAATCCCATTCCCGAGAATGTGATGCATTACATAAACGAGGCAGGTTTTGCGGGTGTAATACTTTGCGATAGTCGGTGACTTGACCGTCATCTGATTTCCTCACTTGTTGAAAGGTGGCTTCCCGAAACACACACTTTTCATTTCCCAATTGGAGAAGTCACGGTAACTCTATAATACGTACAAGTTTTGTGGGGTTTACCAATTAATGGTAATGTTGTTAGTGGTGTAGATAAAAGTTCACCACATGCAGACGTCATATTAAAAAGCCAGAATTTGATGGGTTTTACACCGGGTGATGGATTTTTCAAATACCAAAAAAATAGTCTGCCGCGTCTTCTTCAGCAAATCAAAATTGACCTACCTGTCGACGCAACCGATCTACAATGTCTGCAACGAGCACGGCTAATAATTTATTACTTGATCGGTGCAACGTTATTTCCTGATTCTGCTAGCAACTGGGTTTATATTTCTTACTTAAAGCACGTCGAAGACCTGTCCGAATGTGCCGGTTTGAGTTGGGGAAGTGTAGTACTTGCCTGTTTGTATCGGCATTTATGTAGAGCCACCGACATTAATATTCAAGATTTCGGTGGTCCTTTATTTTTGTTGCAGTTATGGTATTGGGAGAGACTACCAGGGTTCACTCTACAAATTTACCATGATATTGATTATACAAAACCATATGAAGCAATGTATGTGAAAAATGACGTTTGAGTTATTTTTTAAAATATAATAATTTTTTCTTAAATTACGTGTGTTTAATTGATTTAGTTATTTTTTTTAAAGATGACGCATACCTTTAGATTTTAAAGACAATTTCATCCATTGTTTGGCCGCTTATCGGTCTATTTTACATTGTTTAACTGAGGATCATGTAATTGAAATGATTAAAAGTACCTTTAACTAAATTACTTTCTTTAACTAAATAACTTTTTTTAACTAAATTAATTTTTTTATTAGTTTATTTGGACGCCGTACGATTCCGTTCTTCATTTACTACCCCAAATGTGTAAAGTCGGTGAAGATATTTGGAGGAGCGAGACATATCTGATATTTTAGAAAATTGTCAAACCCCATTTACCAAACAGGGTTATGAGACAGTTTAGCATGTTTCAACCAATTCCTACAAATACACTTTTCTCCGTAGATGAGTATAAAAAAATCCATGAAACAAATCATGGTGGTGGACGACGCTTAAATTGGGTAACCGAGCATCAAAAATACGTTAATTCATGGATCAATCGTCACCACCAAATTGTGTTTGGAAATGTGTCTAGTTCATATATTGCATGTGAAGAGTACATGACATGGTTTAGGTCTCGTACCCTTCTATACACAAATAATCTGACTCATCACCAAGTGAACCAACATGGATTTCCAAACGATGGTGGGAGATTGCAAATGATGGTATTATTCCTTTGTTTTTTATTATTCTATTTTGTTTCTGTTAAAAAATATATATATATATAATATACTATTACATATGCAGTATGATGGGATGAGCCAAATTATGCAGCAATCTGGTGAAGGTCAAATAAGGGGTGTGGCTGAGCAATTCTTGAATTTTGCAAGTGCACAACATCATATGAACTATCAGCCGACCTATGCGACACAGGGTGGTAACCCTACCGGGGGGACTTATCAAGTTCCTCCGGTAACTCAGGACTTGCGAAGACAAAATAGAAGACAACGACGACATGGTGGCAACACCAACTTGGAGCATACTTCACCGGTGCAACAAAAGCATTTTTCACCAAATGCGTTTTCACCACAGTTGTCTAACCCATTGATCCACCCTACCCAAAATTTGGCTGATGATATGTATTCCCCACATATCACCTAACCAACTTTTAGCCAAAATTATGAGCATGGCGGCGGGTCATCAGCATTTGGTCTATTTAATCGGTCACCCTACATTCCCCGTTATGATGAGGGGTGTTCGTCTAATTATTACGAACAAAATAATGATAATTTGGTGACTCCACAGTATCAGCAACCCGCTTTTGGTCAACATGACAATTCATCCCCAATACTTAGTTTCGCCATGTTTGCAAATCCGAGACCAATTAATTCTTCACTTTTTACAGGGCGGGTTTCACCTGTTGACATAAACGTCTGACTAAACGAGGCGGGCGAGGCTGACGACATGGGGGAGCCTGACGACGCGTGGAAGAAAAATGCTGCATGTGTTGGGTGTGGTTAGAAAACCTCCATCTATACGGTTGCCGCCAATACTCTCGGGATACCAATCTCACCCACCTACAGGGATTGGGGAAGAACAATGCTACATGTGTTGGGTGTGCTTAGAGATTTCTAAGCCACCCTCTAACGTGTAAACCTCCGAGAATAAAGTAGCAATTGTATATTTGTCTTTTCCATGCGCCGTCAATTTTTTATACCATGTAAAGCATATTTAGCAAGTTTATCAAACTATTAATATCATTGTAATTAAAAAAATTAGCTATTGTAAAGCTTAAAGTATTAACAATCATTATAACCAAAAATATGAATATACACAAAAAAATCTCTATAAATACCAAATCACTTCTATTCATATCCACACACTCATTCCTCTAGTTGAGGCATATACTAACTAGATGGCAAACAAACCCGACAAAAACTTTTCAATTCCGAAACCGCCTCCGCTCGTCGAACCGGAAAACCCGCCACCGGTCGTCCAACATGAAAACCCGCCACCAATCGTCCAACATGAAAACCTGTCGCCGGTACTCCAACGAGAAAACCCACCTCGGGTAATTCCTGTTGATGTGCAGGCAGAAAATACAGATGATGCTTCTGATCTCGAATCATATTACAATAGAAGTTACAACTATCTGCACGAAGAAAGCGAGTACGATTCAGAAGACTCGTTCTATTAGGTTTACCTACTAGTTGACGTTTGAATTTATATTTATCTTTCTTTGTTTAAAAAATAAGCATGTCATTTATGTTTATCTTTCTATGTTTAATTTATGTTTACTTTAATTTATGTTTATGTGTAACTTTTGTACTAAAGAGTGATTAGTAGTTTGGATTGATTCAATATTAGTTACTTTTTTTTAAGGTTTTTAGACTTTTTTTTATTATTACTATTATTTATGTTGACAAGAGGAATCAAAATACATATTCCAAAATGAAAACAACAAAACACGCTAGAACAACGACCAAACAAAACAACAAAAGACGCTAATAACACAACAGAACAAGCTACTAATCACTCTTGCGTGTTCGTACAATTATTCCTTCTATGACCTGTCACACTCCCAAATTCCACTAACAGAGTTTTACCGTTTGGAAGGTGACACACCAGGATCTCAGTCATTAGTTTTACCGTTTGGAAGGTGACACACTAACGGAGTTTTACCGTAAAGCACTGCTAAAGTCATAGTTGAAAGAATTTTCGTCCTGAAAATTAAAATTATAAAAAAAAATTCTAAGGTGTCACATCATCCCCTAGTTGAAAGAATTTTCGTCCCGAAAATTAGAATAGTACCTTAAGAGTTTGACGTGGATTGCTTGAACAGATGAGGATATTTGCGCATCATTTGATCCTCGCGCTCCCATGTGAATTCCGGTCCACGTTTCGAGTACCAACAAACTCTGATAATAGGGATTTTACTGCGTTTGAGCGTTTTGACTTCTCTGTCCATGATTTCTACCGGTTCTTCAACGAATCGCAATTGTTCATCGATGTGTAGTCCCTCAAGAGGAACCGTGAGTGTTTCGTCTACTAGACATTTCTTCAAGTTAGAGACATGAAAAACGTCGTGTACACCACTAAGTCTTTCAGGTAGGTCAAGTTGATACACTACTGGGCCAATTCTCTTCACTATTTTGAATGGTCCAACATGACGAGCATTTAGTTTTCCTCGTTTTCCGAAGCGAATTACACCTTTCCAAGTTGAGACTTTGAGTAGAACCATGTCGCCTACTTGAAACTCTAATGGTTTACGACACTTTTCGGCGTAGCTCTTTGGACGATCACGAGATGCCGCCATATGGTTTCTAATTTGAACGATCTTTTCAGAGGTTTCGAATACAAGTTCAGGACCTGTAAGTTGGCTATCCCCAACTTCAGCCCAACAGATAGGAGATCGGCATCTACGTCCATACAATGCCTCGAATGGTGTTGCCTTGATGCTAGTGTGATAACTGTTGTTGTAGGAGAACTCCACTAAAGGTAAGTGAGACTCCCAAGTGTTACCGAAATCGATTACACAAGCTCGTAGCATGTCCTCTAAGGTTTGAATGGTACGTTCCGTTTGACCATCAGTTTGAGGGTGATACGCCGTACTCATGTCTAGACGCGTACCTAAAGCTTTTTGTAGAGATTTCCATAAATGTGATGTGAATCGAGCGTCTCGATCCAAAATGATAGAAATTGGCACTCCGTGCCGAGAGAATACTTCTTTCAAGTAAAGACGAGTAAGTTTCTCCATCTTGTCAGTTGATTTGATGGCTAAGGAGTGAGCAGATTTTGTCAAACGATCGACAATTACCTAGATGTTGCCACATCCGCTAGGAGTTTGGGGCAATTTGGTGATAAAATCCATAGAACTTTGCTCCCATTTCCACATTATAAATCTTTGGTTGTTGAAGTAAGCCAGAAGGCTTTTGGTAATCCACTTTGACCTTTGCGCAAATCTGGCACTTGCTCACGTAGGTGGCTATATCAGCCTTCACCACCAATATAGCACATTTAGGTTATAGTACATCTTGTCAGAACCTGGATGAGTAGAGTATCGAGATTTGTGAGCTTCATCCATAACCAGTTCTCTTAAGTTCCTATACACTATATTCGCTCCGCAAAGTAGCGAATGCCATCAGATTTAACCTCGATTTGTTTTTTCATACCGCGTGTGGCTTCCAACGGTTGGTTTTCCTCTTTCAGGGCTTCGAGCTGAGCACTACATTAGCCTTCCCTGGATGATATCTGATTGTACAGTCATAGTCATTTAAGAGTTTGACACAACGACGTTGTCGCATGTTCAACTCTTTCTGTTCAAGGATATGCTCAAGAATCTTGTGATCGGTGTAGATGGTGCACTTGGTACTGTACAAGTAATGTCTCCATATCTTTAATGCAATTACCACGGCTCCCAACTCTAAATCGTGAGTCGTGTAGTCCTTCTCGTGGATTTTCAGTTGACGAGAAGCGTACGCGATAACCTTCTCGCGTTGCATCAGTACACAACCAAGACCTTGAATTGACGCATCACAATTTACCACAAAATCATTTGTTCCCTCTGGAAGAGATAGGATGGGTGCACTGCAGAGTTTATGTTTAAGAAGTTGGAGCGCTGACTCCTGGGTGTCACCCCCAGTTATAGGGTTTACCCTTTTTAGTTAAGGTAGTGAGGGGTTGAGCAATCTTGGAAAATCCTTCAATGAAACGACGGTAATAGCCAGCTAATCCCAGAAATTGTCACACCTTTGTTGGAGTTGCTGCCCAATTCTTGATTGCTTCTAGTTTAGATGGATCGACATGTAATCCCGTCTTGTTGACTACATGTCCTAATAATTGCACTTCGTGAATCCAGAATTCGCACTTAGAAAGTTTTGCATACAGTTGCTCTTGTTTCAGCAATTCCAAAATCAAACGAAGGTGTTCATCATGTTCATCCCTGTTCTTGGAATAGATGAGGATGTCATCAATGAATACAATGACAAACTGGTCAAGGTACGGTTTACACACACGGTTCATGAGGTCCATGAATACCTCGGGTGAATTGGTCAATCCGAATGGCATGACCATGAATTCGTAGTGACCATACCTAGTCCTGAACGCAGTCTTTGAAATGTCCTCGTCTCGAACTCTCAACTGTGATAACTGGACCTAAGATCAACATTAGAATAAAAGCTTGATCCTTGGAGTTAATCGAACAGATCATCAATGCGTGGTAGAGGATAACGGTTCTTGATCGTCACTTTATTCAGCTCCCGGTAGTCGATGCACATGCGAAACGTTCCGTCCTTCTTCTTGACAAACAGGAATGGAGCTCCCCATGGCGATGAGCTAGGTCGGATGGAACTTTTATCCAACAACTCTTGCAGTTGTGTAGATAGTTCTTGTAATTCACTAGGTGCAAGTCTATAGGGTGCCGAGCAATAGGCATTGTTCCGGGTGCTAGATCAATTTGAAATTCGACTTGACGATGTGGCAGAAGACCAGGCAGGTCTTTGGGAAATACTTCCGGATAATCACGAACGATCGGTATGTCGTCAATCTTTTTCTCCTCAGACGACTGTTCGGCGACGAGAGCCAAAATGGCAGTATGACCATTACGTAGACACTTTCATGCTTTCATGAAAGATATGATGCCCACGACAGCACCACTATTTTCGCCTTGGACAGAAAGAGTTTCTCCACTCGGGAGAGGTAGGCGAACAATTTTCTTACGACAGATAATCTTGGCTTGGTTCTTAGATAACCAATCCATTCCGACAATTACGTAGAAACTGCCAAGTGTGACTGGCATAAGGTCAATGTCAAGTTCATGACCAGCCAATCCAAGTTTACAACCCTTAAGAATGTGAGTTGCTTCAATTATCTGTCCATCAGCTATTTCTATAGTGTACTTAGCTTCTAGTAGGGTTGGAGTATGACCGCACCAGTAAGAAATTTGTGAAGTCATGCTGAGACTTCTAGTGAGACCCGTGCTTATAAGGTAAGCGTCGGTCAATGCAAAGACTAAGGGAAGAGGTTCACATGTAGGAAAATAAATTTTATGAGATACATATTCTAGTAATACCAGAGATAGGTTGACTTTTTAAGTAGTCGCGTTCAACCGATGGTTGGTTGGATTAAATCCCCGTTTTCTAATGGCATCGGAACAACGGGATCATTTTGTGAAGAGAGAAGTCTGTTTACGGAGTTGGATACCCTGTGGTATAAATCAAACTAGACAAAGGATTAGTCACAGAATAAAATGGAATTTATTGTTGGAGTGTAAGGAATAACGTGTTAGCTTAGAAAGAATTTCTCAAATTCTGCTTACAAAGTTGGAGTCGATGGGTTTGCCATGCGGTTCTACTAGAGTTTCAACCGAGATGGTTTCATTGATCAAGTCTAGATGAGAGTCTTAAGTTCACTAAGGCTCTTACATTAGTGAAATCAAATGATGGATCCTATGGATGATAGTTCAGTGTGTTAGTAAATACCTTCAACATGATAGTCACGTCTATCAACTGTTAAACAGGTTTAACGATACCAACTAGTCATTGAGCGGGTCATGAGAATTTCTACTGTCAATGGAAATATAAGTATGTAGATCACATATTAGGACCATTTATCCACACACTAGGTTTCACCAGGACTTACATGCACCTCAAATTACCATTACGTGTGCACCCGTAATGATAATTTGTTTTGCATGCTCACCCTAGCTTCTCCTATCCTGTGTCAAAATGTCCTTTAGTTTGTATTGCCGAGTACAGATTGTTGTCAGATATGATAAGTCATCGAGAGGCTTAGTCATCAACCATAAATTGAACAACTAGAACTCATATCAGGATGAGTAGTCGGGAATCGTTTGATCCGAGTATTCACTCGAGTTGGAACATAATACGAGAGCCCAATCCAGTGGATTGTAGATGGGGACATGCACATGAAACAAATATGCACATGAAACAAATATGTACATGAAGTGTGGCTTCGATGCGCGAAGCTAGTTCATGAATGTGTTACTGGAAGAGGCAAAGTAGCCGTCCTTCCAACTGAGTCAGGATAGGGTTTGGGTATGCAATGAGCAAGGCGTTCTCAACTTTGTGGTCAATCTTTCTTCAACAGAATATCGACCAAAGCGCGAGCCCACGGCTCGGGAAAGTGATGACATCTACGTGTCAATGGATTCTGTAATGATACGTGCAACAGTCTGCCTTCACACGGCGTATCGTTGCAAGTGGGTACGGTAGGGACTCGCCTCCGACGATCCCAACTCCCAAAGAGACATGTGCTACTGTTGAGTGTCGTCCATAACATGGACCTGAGAAAGCCCACCATACCCGACAGATGATGGTGGTGTGAGAGACTCATCCGAAGGCTCCGTCTTGCTGCCCTCAGACGAAAGTTGATGTTGTTCTTGATGATTCCCCGAGTGTCGCCACTGGGAATGATGATGTAATGTGAATGACGTGTTCCTCGTCAGCAGAGGGTGATATGAATGATGTCAACATGCTTGCAATGTAGCGCATGTGTAGATGCTACGTGTAGCATGTATGAGTGTCTGTGTCGTGTAACTAATGTGTGTGGGTTATAGTCTAGTATGCAATCCTAGTTCTCTATAACCAATGACTCTGATACCAATCTGTCACACCCCCAAATTCCACTAATGGAGTTTTACCGTTTGAAAGGTGACACACCAGGATCTCAATCATTAGTTACATCAAACGACACTATATGGGACTTAAAATGTCATAACACAAAAGTTCAGAGTTAATGCGAAAGCGAAAACGTTAATATGAAATCAAAAGTAATTGCACGCAACAAGCGTCAATCAATGTAAATAAGTAAACTGTTTAAAATGTTTGAAATGAATGATATGACAGTAGGACTCCATGCATGTACTAAGTGTGCAACCTGTGCCAAAGCGACCTGAGAAACATGTAAGAAAAATGTCAACACGAGGTTGGTGAGTTCACAGGTTTCAATAACGTAGTAAAGCACTTGCAGATTATGTACATTCCAATATGCATATCTATAGGTAGCTAACCTACGTTCCTGTTTTACTAAAGCGTTTGTAACCTAAGCTGACATGTGTTTGATTATTTTCCTCCAGCCAGGTCTATCAACCCTGACTAATGTGATTAGGCTAATATTTCACCCGTTCGACCTCCAATCGAGTTAGCGCGACTAACGCGGGTGGGGCTTGTCAAGAACCAGTAGTACTACTAAACATTACCATGCTAAGATCCATATTAACGGTACGATGTGAGTGTGAGGACTTTCAATGATAGTTGCAATACGCTTAGCCCCAACAGTGATATCATATGACGTACCATAATAAAAAATAGTTTGCATGTTTTCTCCCACAAATTAAAACAGTAAAAAGGGGCCGTGAAACTCACCTGCGTTGCGTAGTAGGTAGTATCACACAAGTATGAGATTTAGAACCTCAAGTGTTAGCCTGCACGGCTTACGTATGCCCTAGAATTATAAACACATAAGTTAGGGACATATGGGATTTTGTGACGATGACACGGAAGATTTGAATGTCATAAACATTCTAAGGATCAATGAGTAGACGGACGTGTCTACAGAAATATATATTTCTTAATATAATAATTAAGATTAATGCGTTACGTGTCGAACGTTAATAACGAATAATATTAAATGAATAAATAAGTTCGTACGCTTACCATTTAAAATGGTTAGGAAAATAATATAACTATATATATTATTTTAAGTCGTATGATTAACAAAATAATCATTTGTGTGAAAATTTAATAAATATATTATTTTTATTCGATATAATAAACGTGAGTAAATAATATAAACAATTATATTATTAATTAGTTTAAAACGTTATACAAGGTAAATAAACGAGGTGAAAATAATATAATAATATATTATTTTTAATAGGAGTTACGGGTTGAAAATAATATAAATATATTATTTTATAAGTGGGTAATAATATTAAAATAGGTTTAAAATATTAATTAAAAACTGATTTAAAAAGAAATGGGTGTGGAGAGACTCGAACCCGGGTCTCTCCCACACAAGCACACAGTCTTAACCACACCCGCCCGCTAGGGTATCACGATATCAACCGGACAGAAATGGTTTTAACCATTGACTCCACTGTGTTCCTCCTCTATACATGTAATCGATCGAAACCAGTCCCAATATCATTAAATCTGATCGCGAATGGATCTAAGATCATAGGGGTTTTGTTCATCGGGTGTCTGCGAGTCTGTGTATGCGTTTAATTGTAAAATCATCAGGTCTATGATCGTTTTAAAGTAGAAAGTAGAAACTAGAATCGAAAAAACCTAGGTTTAATCTCAAATCGATTTGAACAAATATGATGTTAAAAACTGATGAAACCATGGGGATTTTACAGAGTAAGGTATTGCGAATCTATCCATATGGTTCAATTGGATTAAGGTTGAGTTTAAGATCAAAACCCCCAAAACTATTTATGAACAAACCCTAATTTATGGACCATAAACAATTCGATGTTACAAGATTAAATTGATAGAGGGCTTTCATTATACAGATGCTTACGAGTCTAAAGGTGTAGGTTAATTGAATTATAAAAGTGTTTAGATTAGAGTTCGATTAAACCGGTTTGCAATGAACCCTAGGTTTCGGGTCGTGTTAAATCCGATAATGTGAGCCCTAATAATCATGGGGCTTTCAATGTAGACACAGAAACGAAGCTAAAGGTATGTTTGGTTACCAGAAAGAATACCGAATTGTTGATTCCCGACTAAAAACAGGTGCCAGCTGTGTCCGGTTTGATCTCCGGCGGGTCTGGTGCTACCTCTGATCGAATTGACGGGTGAAAGAGTTTCAATGGGATTCGATTAAGGTGTACAGTGTGTTTCTTGCGAAAACAATGATCGAATTTCTTGAATTTGATGGATACGTGATCATGGTCGACGGTTTCGAGTTAATTCGTTATTATTTGGTTTAATCCAACAATTATGGTGATTAACTCAGTAGTTATGGTTGCTAAAGTCATAATTGTGCGATTTCAGTTACAACATCCAACAGAAAACGATCGTTGAATCCGAATTGGATTGAATGTGGTCGAAGGTTTGACTCTAAAAGTCAACATATTGGATTTAGGCTATTTGCATAACTAGTCCCTGAAGTTTAAGTTTGAAAACTGATAGAATTAGTCCCTAGGGTTTGCATTAGGTTAACTAGGTTAGTATTTAACTGGATTTAAATAACGGAGTTAGACTAAAAAGTCTGGATTGTCACAATGACCCGATTGTTTACATATTCCACATCTAGTTATACGAGGTTGATCGGGATGACGAACATCCAACTCGTTGTATATTCTTCTGGCACGCCTTCTACCCCTTAAGGTGGTAATTTTTGACGAATCTTCTTTAATCTTCCAACCCGGGTCCGTCCAATAATCAATGTGAGGTAGCGGGAAAAATTGACCATCGTATTGCGCTTTATACGCAGCAATGGTGTGTAATTTATTGATAATGTTGTTAGTTGAATCACCTCTTTGATGACAAATTGCAATAGCATGTGAGCAAGGAAATCTATCAATTTGCCACTTCCCCAAGGTGCATGTTCCTTTTAGGTACTCGAAGGTATACTCGTTTCCACCGGTTTCGTTTGTTTGTAGTTTCGTCACTACCCTGTACCTCCCATTGATATAACCAAACTCAGTTATTTCGTGATCTTGTGAGCGTTTTTCACGGCTATGAAGTCGATGCCACATGTGAGGGGGCAATGGGGTATCACAACCCCGCAAAATCTCATTATTTTTTCTAAAGTGCTCCACAGCTTTATTGAATGTACAATCAATAATAGCCTTAATAGGCATAAGCCTGATTCCCCGCAACGCATTGTTAAAACCCTCCGAGATATTTGTCGTTAGGTTTCCCCAATGACGATTGTTTTTATCATGGAGAAGAGTCCACTTACTCTCTTTTATCCCTTGCAAATATTCCCACGCCTTTGCATCAAGGCTTGTCATTAGAATAACAGAGTGATCATACTTACTTTGTTGTGTTGTGGAACCTATAGCCCAACATAACTACTTCAATCTAGACACCTTAAATTTCTGCATTAAGTTGCTTCTGACGTGTCTTAGACAAAATCGATGAAAACCATTAGCTTTCCATTCTGGAAGATTTTTCATCGCATTAATAATCCCTTTGTGTCTATCGGAGATAACACACAACTTTTGACCCCGGTGCATGACGATGTGGAACCAGATTTGTTGCAAAAACCAAGACCAGTTGTCCACTGTCTCCTCATCAACAATAGTGTAAGCTACCGGAAATACGTAGTTGTTTACATTTTTGGTAACCGCAACTAACAACTTCTTGCGATAATCTCCCCTCAAGTGGGTGCCGTCAACATATATTACAGGCTGATAAAACTGAAATGCTTTTATTGCCGGCCCAAATGCCCAAAACACATACTTAAAGGTATGACATTGAGAAGAACCGGAGGGACTGTGTAACTATTCGACAACAGTAGTACGGTTCGAGGCTTGTAATGTTGAAATGTACTTAGGTAACTCTTGAAAGTTAGTCACCCAACTACCGTAAATCCTCTCTATAGTAGCCTTCCTAGCTCGCCACGCCTTACTATAAGAAACATCAACTCTAAGCTGATTTTTTATATGTGTCTTGATTTGTTTCACGGGGTATGAAATGTCTTGACAAATTAAATGGATGATGTGTCTTGAAATATCTTTGGCTTTCAAAATTCTGTTGTTGTTTTCCATAATTGTCCCGTAGCATTTGTGCCTATCCACCCATTTAACAATTCTAAACATCTGGTCATTGCTCTTTTTGGACGCGTAGACAAACCATTTACATGGGGGGCCGTCTAGATAATTAGTTTTGCACTTAGGGCTTCTTGTGTAGCATTTTGCCCTCCATTTATTATCTTTGGATTCAGCAACATATAATTCACGGTTACAATCTATATTCCACCGCCGAACTGCACCCATCAACTCATCTTTATCTCTGAAGTACATACCAAGACGAATTTGTCTAGACTGATCGTTCCATATATCCATGTCGTCCTCGTCATCAAAATCGGTAGCTTCATACTCTCTCAATTCTTCAGGATCTTCGGAATAGTTGGCGACTACATGTGAGGATTCAGGGTTAGCAGTATAATTATACTGCTTAGGAATTTCAACTTGGACTGCATCATCATCCGATGATTCTTCATTCGATGGAAGGCCCTCAGATTCTTCAGTGCTTGGTGGAGGGGTATCTGGCTCAGAGTCGTCATCAATATTGGTATTAGTAGACGGACCGGCTTCAAATCGAAGTGAATTATAATTCTCTTGATTGGAATAATTTGTTCCTTGAGGACCCTCGTATACAGAAAAACCATGTAGAAGATCCATACAACTAGAATTTTGTACAAACCCTATTGGCTCAATACCAACATATACGTTAGGACGAAAACTTGGATCTGTTGTGGCTAAATAATACAACACGTCAAGGCTAGGATCATTGAAAATATCAGATGATTGGGAAAACCCTTGAAAAGTGTAATATAGTTTCATACTCATCGTATAAAATTCCTTTTGAATTTGAAGATGAAGATAAATCATATCAACGAATTCTTCGTATGATATTTTCTGTTGAACAATAATCGTACAACTTTTAGTCGAACTATCACACGAAATAATCCCATTTTCATAGAAAACACTAACACCCCAATACAATTGAACGAAAATTGGAGCAAACATATTCTGTGTTATAATTTTGTTGTTACAAGGTATACCTATTGAACATTTATAAACAATTGTCAAGATATACGTATTGAAAATTTTAATTTTATCTACATGGCTAGCCCTGTTTGCTCGTGTTACAAGAGTGTACTGCTACCTAAACCTCTCGCCATTCCAATTTGGACATCTTTGTTCTTCTGCCAAGTGTAATTAGGGGGTGTAAGGAAATAAAAGCTATCGCCATTCAAAATGGAGACAGCGTTGCTAATTTTTGTAGTGGAGGGTTCTGTCAAGTGGAGGGTGATTCATGAGGGTTTTGAAAGAAATGAAAGCTATCGCCATTCAAAATGGCAACACCTTTGCAGTTATACAATTTTTGCAGTTTTGAATATAAAAGGAGATAATTAAGAAAGTTATCGCCATTTCAAAGGGCAAGAGGTTTGGTGACTGACTAGGATATGATGCGGAGGGGTGACCGGAGGCTGTCGCCGTTCCAATGGGCGACAGCTTTTGGTTAACTGACATGTCTGATTCAAGCCAATGATTGGGATGAATTTGTATGAAGCTGTGGCCAATCCGAAGGGTGACAACCCCATATGCATCAACCCGGAGAGAAAAGCCCAAAAGTGATTACACTTTATACCATAACCCATTTTAGCAAAAAATTCCTGAACTTTGACAAATATTTAAACCTCAACTCCGTTATTTGTTTGTTTTACTTCTCCAACTCATTTTCATCTACAAAGCCACAACTCCATGGATGTGTGCCCATATATGTTTCCATGTGTCGCATGTCAAAAATCCCGCAATCTATTTTGTTATTTAATGTCCTCCACGACATTTCTACTCTTTTGATGTCAGCATTTTCAGTTTTGTTGCTGATTGGGTGGCCTATCTTCCTTAAGAACTCAAACAATGTGTGTCGCTTCAAACATATGATAATCAGTGTGTTAATATTAATTATATAACACACACACAAGTTAACATAGATTGGATTTCTCACGAGCATGTGTGGGGCCTTTTTGTATCTTTCTTCAAAATTTTGATCGAATCTGTTATTTTCAATCAAGCCAATCTTTCCGATCAAAACATATAACATAATAATATCCACTGAGCAACATTGGCATAGACATCAAGTCTATCTATTCGATAGATTTGATATTTTATTTGCTCAGTATGTCTTCAAGCTTGCTAGTGAACACTTTCAGTCTTTTTCATCATCATACTTATCGGTGTAGTGATCACTAGGCTGCAAATTTACACATAATATGCATTATTAACACAACCTGAGTTATTTGTAAAATACACACGTTATTAACAAATCACATGCGTCATTAATACACTGCATTATTAACACAACCTGAGTTATTTGTGGAGATGATCGGGTGGGCCAGTGGCGTCAGTGATTCAATTTGCTGTTAAAAAAAAACTAGCATAAAGGTCTTTTTACAACAAGGAGTTGCAGATGTGTTATTTTGTTTCTATCTACAAACAATAGTTCTTTGTATCTCATTCCTTTCTTTGTTTACTAAATATGTTCAGTGTACCACATGTCGTAAGAAGGCCCTTTTGATTGATGTTGGCTATTATTGGTTAGGCTGTAAAAAAAATGTCGTCAATCCACTTCATTCTTAAGTTTTTATACCTTTTCTCCTTGTTTTAAAAATGTTCATAATAATGATGTTTATACAGTTACAAATTGGTTGTCCAAGTATTTAATATACCTCAATAAATTAAAGCTTAGATTATTAGAGTTCAATTTACACAAAATTAAACTAATAAATATATTTATAAAAATCTACAATATAAATCTGAAGTCCCCATTATATAGCCGGTTTAAATGACAAAGTCTTAGGAACAATGACTTTTTTGTGATTGGACCGATAGGACACGTGGCAAGTTGCCATTGGTTAGGTTTTTTTTAATTCCCGCTTTATCGGCGAACATGTGCACTGGCGAAATTGCCCTTGAGTTCAAGTGAATAACATAAATGGTGTGACAACTGGCAAATTCAGGTCAATACATTTCCCCGAATACCCGTCTAAAGTAAAAAATTTCATAGCCGCTGTGAATTCAAAAAAAAAAATATCTAAACTAATATTTTCCTTTGACTTGTTGACCGAGAATGCACACACAAAGGAAGAGTGTGTGTTGGGTTTTCCCATTCTTATGATGACTTTTTTTTACATTTTTAAATCTCTAGTCACATCCACTCTATTCTTTTGTTTTCTTCGACCAACATGAATACACACAAAATCCCTTTTCTTTACTTTTGATTTTTACAAACAACAATAATTTTCATACTTATGATAAATCACTTTTTACATACACATTTTTACATACACAAGATCCCACACTTGACTATTTGCCATCTTTGGCCACTAAATCCATCCCCTTGGCCGAAAATCCCACCCCAACCTTAATTTCCAAGACTTTTGTTTGTTACCAAGGAATACCACCTTATAATACATCTACATTTCACTTAATAATCAAAAAGACATCCTGCAAACTCACTTCCTCTCCATTCTTTCTTACGGCAATATCATCCCCACCCCAAACCTTCAACTTTCAAATTTTAATACAAGTGTTCCAAGTCTATTTTTGGTGAAGATCAAGTGGCATTGAGTGACTTCAAGCAACCTACACCACTCCTTCCTTCTTCCTTGCTTGCTTTTAGTGAGAAATCCTTCTAACTATTTATATTTTGTTCTTGTTTTATGCTATCTTTTTCATACAAATGTCATGTACCAACTTTCACCATCAAAATCCAATTTTATTATATATGGAGTTTCTATAAAATAACTACATAAGTCTTATTTTTGTATAAAAACATTAATAATAACTTTATAATGATTCTTGAACTAAAATAAATATTTAAGTTGGTGATTTTAGTTTTTGTTAATTATGTTTCATTTAATAAAAATTGTTACTAATAGAAACTAAATATATGTTAAACCATGAAAATGCATCAAGTGGTTTTATTAGGTCCATGGGTTACTTAGTGACTATTATTATGTGTTATTATATATTTTAGTTCTTTACAAAGTTGTTGGTATTTTGGGTAAACTTATGACAAGTTATGAAAATATATTATTACCAGTTGTAAAATTGGTGTTATTTGTTAAGTAGTTTATTTGGGGTTTAGTTATGGATTTTGAAATATATAAATTCTGGGAGTTAATTTTTAGTAAATACAAATATTTAAAATGCCTAAGACTAGATCTTAAAACATATATAATTATATATATATATATATATATACTTTGGTTGTAAAACGAAAACCGACGTTATTTTAAGAGTGATAATTCTTAAAGTTATATTTCGTAGAAATAATATAGATATTATTTTTGCCTCAAAACATGACGTATTTCGAAAATATTATTTTGAATAAATATAATATATATATATATATATATATATATATATATATATATATATTTGTCGTTCGCATCGAGTTACGACTCGGGTCGAGTCAAACTTTATTTTGAAACCCGAACTCTAAGTTAACATCGTGTTGCAAATATATACATGGACACACTTGATCGAATTTATGATTTATATTTATTTTAAGTAAATATAGATTTTCGGGTAACAAATACATATCACCAACGGGTCGTCAAGTCAAAACCTTTTAAACCTAAACTTACACACATAACGTTACGAGTTGGGTGAAACTGTTGTATGACCAACTTGCATGTAGAATTATTACTTAAACCTTAAGGTGTCTTAATTACATTTTAGGGCACGCGTAGGTCGAAAATTACTCAGACGTTGCTACTTATACATTTCTATACTCACGCGTCAGATGAGTATCACAGCCACATTTTACTTATTTTCCTTTAGGGAGATTACATGCATACGTACTATTTTCATTAGACACAATTTACATTTTCATGATTTCACATATTACATAAGCGGTTTCGTATCGTATTCAGTCCTCTCAAACTGGACCGTTAGTTTCGTTTCTAAGCGAGGTAATCATGGATAGATCTATTTGGATTTGACAACCCCCACCCGCGTTAATCGCACTAACTTTGACCGGATGTCAAGACGAGTGCATCATTGACCTAATCACCCCATGCATACGATAGGCATGGTAGAGGCATTACATTACATTACAGTTGTAGTCTAGCTTCGGTTTCGGTGTGCTTATGGTAATCTTGACACATTGTTTGATCAACAATCAAATCATAGAAAGTCTTGTGGTCCATTACAATGATTTACTTTTACATTAAACCTGTGAACTCACCAAAATTATTGTTGACTCGTTTAAGCATGTTTTCTCAGGTCGTTAAGCTTGCACGGAGCTAGGTTGCACATCATGCATGAAGTCTTTTGTTGTTCCCAAGACAATGAACTTTCGAATGTCTTTTGCTTGACATTGTATTTTTAAAAACAATTTATTTTCCTTCCACGTTACTTTCCGCATTAAATCTGTAAAACAATGTTATATTTTTGAACGACTTGGAATGCATGATTTTCAAAACCATATAAAGGTCGTTCTATGTAATCAGTGACGATGATCCATGACCGTCGCACCCCGCATGAAACCGTCGTGGTTGGGGTGTGACAAATGGCCCCTTAACTATTGTGTATATTCCATTTTCTGTTATAAGTATTAATACAAAGGAATTTTATAAGAACTCCTAAGCAATTGTACTTCATCTGCTTGAAACAAAAAGAGAAAACTTCACAGAATAGTAACCAAGTGTCTTATCTGTTCCATTTTAGTCACTCAAACTTTTTTGTCTCATTTTAGTCACTCAAGTTTTACATATTGTTCCTGTCACACCCCGCCTAGGGCAGAAACACGGGGTGCGGCGGAGTAGGTGTTTAATCATAGCCTTTGATCATAACAAACGACCTCTAAATGAAACTACATAATTCATAACAATGATTAATTGTTTTGTGACGACAACATGGATCAAATAGTCACCCTAACGGCAACTTCAAAAGATGACAAGTTTTATAATTATTGCCTAACAATTTAGACAATAAAAGGAAAACTCCAAAAGCTAGGACATGCATGATGACTCCACGTGTCTTATTTCCTAGATGCAAACTTCTTGACAGATCGTCAATTACCTGAGAAATACATGCTAAAATGTCAACATAAAGTTGGTGAGTTCACAGGTTTAAGTAAGTAGAAAAATATGTTTCCTTTGGACTACGAGATTTCCCAGTATGTTTAGCATTGTTGATCAAACAATACTTATGTATGCGCATTGTTATCATAAGCCACCGTAACCGACACTTGACGTTTGTGTATGAGTCCCGCCCAATGTTCTGTCATGAAACATTGTAAGTGTGTCTATGGACAGTATGCACCCGCTTTGACCTCCAATCAAGGTTAGAGCGACTAACCATGGGTGGGGTGTCAACCCAAATAGATCTATTCATGCGTTCCACGTCTGAACTAGCTAATAGTTATAGTATACCCTGGGACTTAGTATGATAGTTCGTACTCATGCAACAATCAGTTTATGTACTTGTATCCAAATATGAGCTATGTATTCTCCCCCGTATGTTTAAAAATCATTTAAATCATAGTAAAAGTGGGGCCGTGAAAACTCACCGGATCAACTGAGGTGGTGAGTGATGAATTATGCAGTGAGTCCAACGAATGTCCGACCTATCCGTGCCCTAGATTAATTTAGATACCATAGGTCCTATGTAGTTGTTTATGAAGTAGGTTGGTCACATGACCAACACCTGAAGTCTTGACCCTTGCCTAGTAATAACTTACAATGGTCCAACCCGATTGTCGTTGGTGATACGACTTGTTGTTCAAGTTATTATATTTATTAAGTTCTTTAATAATATAACTTAGTCTTTTGCTTATCCAAAACCTTGTTTTTGTTTTAAATTGATCGTTATGATTAATAAATATATTTAACGTATATATTTATTAGAATAAGTCGTTAATTAATAAAACGTTATAAAATAATAATTATATTATTTTATTATCTAAACTTATATGTCTAAGTAATATATATATATATATATATATATATATATATATATATATAGGGGACGGTTCCACTAAGAAGTGGTTTTTCGTTAAGAAATCCTAACAAGTGAGTCAAACGAACTCTGATTTATTAAAATTGATGTAATTAAAATGTCTAAAAAATAGTTATTACATTATTTTGTTTTTCCAACTCCATAATTTACATATACATATTATATAGTTATATGGAGACATGTTTATAAAGATAATTTTATAAAAAATATCCTTTTTGCATGTAAAATGTTTTATATTTATAATAATTATAGTTATAATTATTATTTGTTAATAACTACATATGTTATAAACTAAATGTGTTTTAATGATTAAATTAACCATCTATATTGTTATAATGAAAATATAGGGTTTTTAACCTACACTTTTTACGCGTCACCTTTTATATTATAAATCCATCCTTTATACGTTTAAGAATACGAACCGCCTTTTATATGTTTTAAAACTCGTTATTTTAATTACTAATTCCAGTTTCAACCTATTATATCACCAAGCATGGTAACGTTAAAATAACTAATCGAAAACTCACGTAATCAATAGGGAGAAGGTGACGATGTTTACGCGAGACCCGGTTCATTCCCGTGACGTCCCGTATGACTTGGTAAGCTCCCGAAATGACCCGTAAGCTTCGCGTAAACGTAACCCGGTCTCCGTAGGCGCGAATTGAAGACCCGTAAGCTTCAGTAAAGCTCGGTTCTCGTCCCGCAAAAGCCCGCAAAGAATGACCGAGGCGGTGTCGGTTGGAAATGGCGCGCTGCGATGGTTGCGGGGTTTATTAAGTTCTTTAATAATATAACTTAGTATTTTGCTTATCCAAAACCTTGTTTTTATTTTAAATTGATCCTTATGATTAATAAATATATTTAACGTATATATTTATTAGAATAAGCCGTTAATTAATAAAACGTCATAAAATAATAATTATATTATTTTATTATCTAAACTTATATTTCTAAGTAATATATATATATATATATATAATTATTCCTTTAATTATATATATTTATTAAAATCGATGTAATTAAAATGTCTAAAAATAGTTATTACATTATTTTGTTTTTCCAACTCCGTGCCCTAGATTAATTTAGACACCTTAGGTCCTATGTATTTGTTTATGAAGTGGGTTGGTCATATGACCAACACCCGAAGTCTTGACTCTTGCCTTGTAATAACTTACAAGGGTCCGACCCGATCGCCGTTGGTGATACGACTTATTGTTCAAGTTATTATATTTATTAAGTTCTTTAATAATATAACTTAGTCTTTTGCTTATCCAAAACCTTGTTTTTGTTTTAAATTGATCATTATGATTAATAAATATATTTAACGTATATATTTATTAGAATAAGCCGTTAATTAATAAAACGTCATAAAATAATAATTATATTATTTTATTACCTAAACTTATATGTCTAAGTAATATATATATATATATATATATATAACTATTCCTTTAATTATATATATTTATTAAAATCGATGTAATTAAAATGTCTAAAAATAGTTATTACATTATTTTATTTTTCCAACTCCATAATTTACATATACATATTATATAGTTATATGGAGACATGTTTATAAAGATAATTTTATAAAAAATATCCTTTTTGCATGTAAAATGTTTTATATTTATAATAATTATAGTTATAATTATTATTTGTTAATAACTACATAGGTTATAAACTAAATGTATTTTAATGATTAAATTAACCATCTATATTGTTATAATGAAAATATAGGGTTTTTAACCTACACTTTTTACGCGTCACCTTTTATATTATAAATCCATCCTTTATACGTTTAAGAATACGAACCACCTTTTATATGTTTTAAAACTCGTTATTTTAATTAGTAATTCTGGTTTCAACCTATTATATCACCAAGCATGGTAACGTTAAAATAACTAATCGAAAACGCACGTAATTAGTAGGGAGAAGGTGACGGTGTTTACGCGAGACCCTGTTCATTCCCGTGACGTCCCGTATGACTTGGTAAGCTCCCGAAATGACCCGTAAGATTCGCGTAAACGTAACCCGGTCTCCTTAGGTGCGAATTGAAGACCCGTAAGCTTCGGTAGAGCTCGTTTCTCGTCCCGCAAAGGATGGCGGAGGCTGTGTCGGTTGGAAATGCTGCGCTATGGTGGTTGCGGGGACTGAGGTGGGGCTGTCGGGGGGCTGGGGAGGGACTGTGGTGGCTGGAACGGGTGGTGGGGGTGGTGTGGAGATGGTGATCGGTGGTGGCTTGTGGTTATGGAGGCTGCCGAGAGACAACGGAGGGGTGTGTTTGTGTGTTGTACGGTGGTGGTGGCGCTACTATGGTGGTGTTGTGGTTGCTGCTGTAAATGAAGCCGAGAAGGAAGAGGGATGGTGAGGGTAGTGAGTTCGGGTGAAGGAGGGTAAGCCGAGAGAGAGGGAGAAGTGTTGTGTTGTTGTTGGTGTGGTTAGATTGGAGCCTCATGCATGTATATATACAAGTTTGGATAATAACTTATGGTTCATATGTTGGAGAAGAGACATTGTTGTCTCAAAGATGGGAGCAAGGAAGCAACAAGCAACATCCATGCATGTTTGGCGGCTAGGTGTTCGGCCGTGAGAGAATAGGCACGAGGGGGAAAGGGGGGTACGGGGTAGGGTATGTGGTATGGAGTGTTACCCGCTCGTTTCAAGTTCGGTATACTACCCGGGTGTCGTTGTTTTCACTTGTTATTACGTGTCGGGTTTGAGTCGGATAAAATAATATAAGTTTAATAACTCGGATAATATACGTGCCCGACGTATGTTTTGATTTATAATTTCAATCAAGTGGGTATTCTCTAGTATATATAAAAACATAAAGAGAACATTTTGAGTCGTTTAAATTTAAATTTTAGTTTATCACCAACGCGATATGGGGTTCGTTGTGCCTCAGAAGTTTCTAATATTTCTCATTCAGTTGTGTGTTGGTTCGACTCTACTGGACCGGGTTAGACCTATTTAATTAAAATTAGTCTAATATGCACAGTTTTTGTATAATTATATTCAAATAATTAATTGGTAAATTACCAATTGTCACAGTTCCAATCTTGCGTAATTACGAGGTTAACATGCTACTTTTGTTTTTGGATTTTATTTTATGAATAAGATGAAAATGTGAGTTTACTCTTTTTGGATTTCATTTTCACCATATTTATAAAATGAAATCCAAAATAAGTAACTTGTAACTAGGTAATTACGCAAGATTGAAACAACATGTGAAGAGTGACTAAAATGAGACAAAAAAAGTTTAAGTGACTAAAATGAAACAAATAAAAAACTTACTTACTATTACTATTATGTAAAGTTACCCCAAATAAAAAATATTCCATCAAAAAGACATACTTTTGTCAATATATATTGTTTTGTTATTTTTAAACAAACTTTTATTTTATTCTTCACCTCCCAAATCTCACTAAATTGGTTTACTTTTTTTTATTGATCTTTTATGTTTTTCACACGAGTGTTCTGATAGTTTGTCTTAGGTTTTTTACATATGCGGCTTGATATTTGGGATCGGGACGAAATTCCCCTTCACAACGAACGTCGGGACTAAGTTTTTTTTAACTGTTTTGAACTATACGTTTTTTTTTTTTTTTGAATTGGATACTTAGATTCTTTTTATACGTGGACTCCATTTCTCAACTAGTTTTAATGAATTGACAAACAAGCCTCTTCGATCTTACATAAGTCCACTTAGGGCATGTTTGGGATTACTTTTTGAGCTCCTTATTAACTTATTAACTTTTTTAAAAAGTTAATAAGTTAAAAGTTTGTTTGGTAAAATTAGAAGGAGATAGAAAAATGGGAGACAAAAAGGAGTTTTCAAGAAGTAACAAATTCTTACTTTTCAAAACTACTTAGTTTTCAAAAGTAATCCCAAACACCCCCTTAGTATTATCAAGCACTGCCAATCTTCTACTCTGTTCTTCACAATCGTCGTAATCGATCAACAACAGATTCCGAATCGGTTGTTTGATGGCGAGCAGCGGTGGAGGTGAAGAGGAAGCGAAAGAACTGGCTGCTGAGCTCACCAAAACCCTAAAAGAAGGCGAACGACTCCTCGCCCCGACCCGAAGACCCGACGGAACCCTACGCAAGCCAATTCGAATTAGGGCTGGATACGTTCCTCAAGATGAAGTCGCCATTTACAAATCCAAAGGCGCTCTGGTACGTTTATGAATAATGATTTTCTCGATTGTTCGCGTGATTTCAAGTGATTTGAGTTTAATTTGTTAGTTGAAGAAGGAGATGGAGTCGCTGGAAACTGTGCCGCCTGGTTATGATCCGGAAGCGGATGTTGTTAGTAAACCTAAAAGCAAAGCGGCGAAGAGAAATGAGAGGAAGAAGGAGAAGCGATTGCAGGTTTATCATTTAACCCTAGTGTGTGTGTGTGTGTGTATTAGAATTATTGGATTTTTATTGTTAAGAGTGTGTAAGATTTTTTTGTGGATCAAAGCTGTTTTTTTGCAAAACCCTACCTTTAAGATTTAGGATCTGGAAGGATGAATATTTTCATTAATAGGATCCTAGAGTTCTTCTAAGTTCAATAATGGCATCTTGGATTTCACGCGTTTAAAACCAAAGGTAAGTGCTCATTTTTGCTAGGTGTGATTACAACATGTTTCTTGTCAGTTTTCAGATGGTCATTAGTCCATTAATCATGAAATGCTGGTGGATATCTATAAGGTACATGTTTATCTTTCGTTACAAGGACCTTTCCTTGAAGTTCATAGAGAAACAAGTTAAATAATGATTCGGGCCTCTAAAGACTAGCATTTTATTACAGCTTTCCACCTGTTATCTTCGTTGTTTTATCTGAACATTTTGTGTTGAATCGATATGTCAAGTGTTACCTTTGCTTTATTCGGTTTATATCATAGTTGTCAAGGTGCATAGGCCTCGCCCGGAGCCTAGTTGCAAGGCGCATAGTATAAAAATACCATTTTTAGGGGCTTTAGACATGTTTTAGGCTTGTTTGTGCTGTTTTAGGTTGATTCCAGACTTGTTTGGGCTCTTTTAGGCTAGTGTAGGCTGTTTAGACCTGTTTCGGATGACTTTTGGCTGGATATTAGCCTGAATTTGGCCGGAAATTGGCCTGAATCTGCGCCTATCCAGGCGAGGCAAACAAGCTGTGCTGTGCTTTGGCGCCTAGGCGCGCGCCTTGTGCGCTTCTGAAAGCACTGGTTTATATGCTATTCTTTACGAATTTCACTTCTGTAATGGAAACAACTTAGTTTAGTTATTTGTAATCAACAAAATTATAGAAGAGAAGGATTTAGCAGCAACTAGTATTGTATAGTATACTTGGAGGGACCTCTGACAAAATGTTTGTGTTGTGAAAAGGTTAGAGAAGAAATAAGTTATTTCCAGTTTGTTAAGATCATAGAATTTCAGGAACAGAAGTTGATATGTATCTGTAAACTTTCCTGTTGTGTTATCCCAAAAATATGCAACATTTTTATTTTGGGAAAAAAATTTCCATTTGAAATTACTGTTTTGCTTGTAAGTAATTGTTACTTTGATTAATAATCATCTTTATTAAATTATGGTAATGTAGGGAGTAACTTCTTTTCAATTTTATTGTTCCCATAGTCTTCTTTAAAAGCAATTTATTTGTGACTACATTGAAATTTGAATTTCCTCTGCCATGTAACATTGCACATTGCATTAGATAAATAGATGTAACATGTATATATACTTAGAACTTAGATTAGCTATATTATTGATCACTGGCAGGAAATAATATTATGCATCAGCAGAACTTGGTTAACTTTGCTTGTTTTCTTCACCCAATATTGTCATAGAATATCTCTTGTTTTATAATTTTCACTCCTTTTTCTAGCGTGAATTTCATATTCAAATCTCCAGTCCTGCACATGTTTCCTCTATCTGAAGGTCTTGTCAGTATAATTTGGGTTGTGTATTATTTATCTTTGACATGTTTTTAATTCCTAGTATATGTATGCTACTTGTTGAAGCAGGCTTCCCTTGATAAGGGAAAAAGTGAAGTTTCATCTAATGACGATGTAGATCGAGCATCAGAAACTTTTGACTTAGTTGTGTCCCAGATAAATGAGATCACTATTTCTGGAAACTCTTCAGTTGCTAGCCCTCCCTTAAATTCAGAAATGGGAGATCATGTTCCTGATATTGATAAAAGAATTCGAGCCCTAAAAAAGAAGGTAATCTCCTTAAGTTTGTAGCCTGCTACAGAATATCAAAATTATGCTCATGAAACTTCATCATTTTCGTAAGTTTGTCCTAAACTCTGTTTTTAGAGTACAATCAGTAAAGCTTTGGAGCTTCTTAACTGTTTTAGTTGATGGTTAGGTGGAAAGATGAGTGAGCCGGGTGGGCTGGTTAACGGATCCAAACAGGTCGTTTTTGCACAGGTCACATTGGTTGATCCACTATTCCGCTGGCACTTTTTGTCCATCCTTTTCAAGTTTGTTAGAAATAACTAATGTGTGTTGATACTGATTACAAAAATGATATTGTCATGGTTAATAATTTAAAGCTTTGAATAAAACGATTTATAAGGTTGTCTGGATTAAAAATAGATTTCGGGTGACTTTCAACCTATTCGACCCATTATTTGACCTGTTTAAGATAATACACAACCCAAATCAACTATTCGTGAGTAAATGGTTTGAAATTGCGACTTCAAGTTACTACGATTATATTTTTTTATTCTTCAGTTAAATTATTTTGGGAGTTTATTTGCATTTTTGGACAGACTTTCAACCTGTTTGACCCGTGAAGTAAATGAGTCAAAACTAGTACCTCTAAATTGATTTGACATGAAATTTTTTGCAGATCCGGTTTACCGAGGGTCAACAACAGAAAACAGGGAATGATTTGAAACCAGAGCAATTGGAGAAAGTAGCTAAATTAGACGATTGGCGACGAGAATTGAAGCTTTTGGAGGATAAAAAGGCCTCTTTGGAAGCTGTTGTATAAAATCTCGGCTTCAAATTTAGTTTTTTTATTTTCTGGTTTGCTTTCTTAAGATTTTAGATATACATTTTAAAACTAAATGAAGAAATCATTGTTGGTTTCTTTCATCTCCTATTTCTTTGTTTGTATGGTTTCTGAACCTTGAGTTAACCATTGATTCCTGGATTGTACCCAAGTGATAGCAAAATGGGTCATGTTTGAGGCCAACGAGCTACCGAGCCAGAATCATCTCAAGCTTGTAAGTTATAACAATACGAGTTGTGATGGTTTGGCTTTTAAACTTTAATTCAAGCTGAAGACTAATCTCATACCTGGCTCGTATCCGGCTTGAACCAGCCCGTGGGTCAAAGGGTATTCAACTCGAACCAGCCCGTGGCACATGCTTGTTTTTTTCTACAATTTTGATGGTGTTTATTATTATACTATGTTAGAAACGCGTGTTTTACACTGATGAATAAAGGAACTATTAAATAATCAGTAATAAAAAATTAGAAATTATAAAGGAAATATTAAATAGTAATGAAGATTTAGGAATTAATAAAAAGAAATATTAAATAGTTAGTAAGAAAAATCTAAATAGTTAATGTTGTACACCCGGATACGATAACGGCTGTGATTGGAACTTTCGAATGCAACGGATAGGCAATGGTCGAATTGGGATACAAAAACACCACCCGATTCAGTCCCGAAGAGCTTATGGTCGAATTGGGATACAAAAACACCACCCGATTCAGTCCCGAAGAGCTTGCTAACCCGAGTATAGGATCCAGAATATCACCACCTACTCAAGTGTAAGTTCCAAAGAACACCACCCAAATTGGTACATTGGATTAGTAATGGTAAAGAAAACGCCAATGTTTTAAAAACCGGACCAGACCGACCGGGGTTCGATCATTGTAGCGGTCCGGTTAACAGCTTAAAACGGGTTGTAAAATAACCAATCGGTCGGCGAGATTTTCCGGTTCAGCGGTGGGACTGGTTTTTTGTAAAAAAAAAATCGTTTTTTCGGTTTTTCATGTTCCAAAAGTCCCCACTTTGGATTATATTTGTTGAATTTTTAAGTTTGAATTGTGTTTGTTGGATACTTGAATGAAATGATTAAACCAGTCTTCCTAAAAATGACTATTATGTGTTTTTTAAGTTGGATGAAATTTTTTTGAAAATTTTAAGTTTGAATTATGTTTGTTAGATATTTGGATTGTTATGTCTATTTTAAGATTTTTTAAGACGCCGTCTGGTTTGTAATCCGGTCCGACCAGTGGACTGGTAAGGCATTCGGTTCGCTGTCCGGTTCGGTTTTTAAAATATTGAAAAACACTGGTTATCCATGAGAGAAAACACAGCAGATGAATTTAACTCAATAACTTAACTCCCCTTCATTCATGCATACCATACGAATTACATAGATAACAAAAAGAAACTGATAGCCACGTTACTAATTTAAAGACCCACTACTTTTTTTGAACGACAAATCTACCCTACTCCTACTTCTGCTCCTAAATTACACCAAATAATTCACCTCGTGCCATGGTTTGAACCCAGAACCTCCAATCTAAGAGGCAAGAGCCTTTACCAAGTGGACTAGTTACATTCTTGCAAATAGAAAAAATAAAATATAAAAATAAAAAATGCATAAATAAATATACTGGAAACGAAAATATTAGTGTGAACGTGGGGCGTCTGTGTGCATGGGTTTGATTGCATGAGTCTTTAATCTGCATCCAGTGGCGCAACTTCATTATGTTGATCAGTTCTTGTAACATGATAAGGGAAAACAATAAAGTAATAAATCATACCTGATAAGCTAACCGTAGAGAGGGAAGACTTCATGATCTCTGATCTGGATCGGGTTCCCATTTAGGGTGTACGGTTAGGATGGCTTAGCGTGAGAAGTAAGCTCACGGTTCACAGAGAGAGGGACGAATTTAGTGGTGATAGTATTGAATGATTCATTAGTCAATTCCCTCTAATTATCTCTCTATTTATATGTACACCCAAGGGGAAACCCATTAATGGCCCATTAAGAGTAAGTGGGCCCATCAACCAATTACTAGCCATACGTTATTAAATAAATAAGTAATTATATTTGATCATTTAATAATTAGATAAATGATTATAACAGCCACACAATAAATCGTGTCTTACGTTTTCCCACTTGGCTGATTAATCATTTATTATGACAATTCGTAAGTCTGTAGAGATTTAATACTCATTTTAGTTCTAAACTTTAACTATAACAGAGAAATACAGTCATTGTATCAGTATTCAACTCAAGACCCCCATTAATCATACTATAGCACAAATTTAAACTTAAGTAAACTTTAGGATCAAATTGAAAAGTAAGCCCTTTTAACGTTGATTTGTATAGTTAGTGTCTATATGTCATTAGGCATGCATGAACATATTTAGAGACAAACAAAATCAAATAAGGAAATTTTAATAATTAGTCATTCATAGTAGATATGCAATTAGGTATGGTCATTAGTAAAACCCGTCTTTATTATAAGCGCTTACAAAAGACTTAGGGGTGGTAGACCTTTAGTTATTTGGATCCATTAGCATATCATGAATGTATTCGATACAAAGATTTAGTTTCCTCAACTTGTTCATAATTCATAAGTGAACAATAATTTCGTATTGAAATTTAATGCAGCTCCGCTCGAACTGTTACTGTTCGAGAAGTAAGGGGTAGCTGACTTATCACAATAAGTCTTCAATATGATATTCATGTGGAGTATTAAATTATGAGTCTACTGATAAGTTTTTCCAACAACATTTAGTGACAATTATGTTGTGATCAGTAACATATTATGTCATTGAAACTTAGGTTGTTGTTAACAGTTCCTTATGACTCCTCCATGAGATAGGTATGTCTGCGGATATAAGGATATACCCATAAATTGACATTTTGTTACCTTTGAATACAACAAAGTTAGAATAAGAGTAGTCAATTGTTTTAAATTCTCACTTCTTCTTTAAATTATAGTATCTCGTTTCTTAAATATATTGTAATATTCCATTAGATGCTTCACAATAATCTAGACTAGTCTAGTGTTCAGCAAAGTGAGCAATATCTAAACGAGTATAGACTTTAACCTTCATAAGACTTCTAATTAATGAAGCATAAAGAAATAAATTATTTCATTTATCCTATTAGCCTCTAAAGAGAACAATATTGTACGTTACACGTGTAAGGACCCGTTTAGTCTAAAGCTTATGGGACGAAACTAATGTCCCATTGGGTCTATCTCGGTGTATTTTGATACTTATCACATAAGAAGTATCTCCGAGCTCCATCATGTCAAAATATGAGTAATCAATGCTTTGACTCATGTAACATATACTTGTCAAAAGAATGTCATCCATATAAGAACAAGTTTGCATTAGTTGCTCCCACTCATCTTGATGTAGGTGTACAAATTCACTTAGTTGTTGATTAAGAGAGTTGCACTATGATTTCAATCAACCCATACATGGATTTCATTGACTTACAGAATAAGTGTTCTTAACCTTCAGTTTAGAACTTTCAGGTTATTTTATGAACATGTAGGTCAATGTTAGGGAAAGTTGTTTTAATGTCCATCTAATGTAGCTTTAAGTTATTGTAAGCTACTAGAACAATAATGATCCTCAAAGAAATCTTTGTAAAACATGTAAGAAGATTCTTTGATAATTTATTCATTCTTGAGTATAACCTTTAGCAATCAATCGTGCGTTTCCATTCGGATTTTATTTAGTTATGAACACCCTTTAGGTAATTCAACCAAATCCCAAATGTTATTCTAATTCATGGAGTCAGGCTTGCTAATAATAGCTTTATTCCATTTAGAAGATTGATTGATGCTAATGACTTAATTAGAAGAAGTAGGATCGGTAAACTTTCTCGCATCCACTTCAAATTCAGTCAGGTAGGATACATAATCATCAAAGTTAGTAGGCCTTTTGGACCTAGATGACCTCCTGAGTTGATTATTGGGTTTACTAGAAGTTTCAAGTTTATATATTAGCTCTTGGTTAGGTGCTTTCATTTTCAAGTATATTAGGAGCAACATTAGTTTCTAAGTGTGTAGGAGTTGATGCATTATGGTGTACAAGAGGTGTAATCGGAGTTAAATTTAACGAGTCTCTCCCCCCGCCTCTTGTACTCTTGGCAGGTCATGGTAAGGACTTTTACTCCTCCCACTTAGCTTAGAAATTATAAGTAATTCAGCATGCGTAGGGTCAACAATGTATCTAACATTTGAAGACCAATAGATTCTAATAGAGAAACAACTTAATGATGTTTATGTTAGTTTCTCTTGTTGAGGATTACTATAGTTTTGGTAAGAAATCTAAGTTTGCCCACATAGTAGCATCTATGAGACTTTGTTAACAGTAGCATTAGATTCTAAGGAGATAAGTTGTGATGGAGCAGTGTCATGTACAAGAGGTGTAGTTTGAGGTAAGACCAATTTGTCACTCCCCCACCTCTTGCAACTTTCGCAAGCTATAATTAGAACACTTGGTGCTCCCACTGATCTTTGAGGTCTCTAGGAACTACACATGACAAGTTTCAATGATGCGCGTGACGTGGGAACCTTTCATATATTTTAGACTTGATTTCCTTATCGTCCAAAATTTCATAAGAAATTTTATAGACAAATTTAGAAGGAATTCTATTAAGTGTAGATGAATTGATATCTTTATAGTTGTGGGCCATAGGAAACAGATTAGATACAAGTAAATATTCTTCTAAATGATAAATGAATTGTGTCCGAATATTCTATTTGAGATAACTTCTGGTGGACCCTCATTTATTCCCTTAGGGCTTTTAACACATGATTTAAAGTCACTGAGAATGAGATTTAGTAACAATTCATCCTACATCGACCTAGTCATGATTTCTCATAAAATCTGGTCTTTAATGGATGAACTGCATAGGTCTCCTTTATCTTTTGTTAAATTTTCATTTTCATGATAACAAAAGTTATGAAAGTTTATTGTATCAGCTAGTTCTATGTCATAAGGTTTCTATCCAGATAATGATAACCAATAATATGCGAGTTAAGTTAATGATGACTTTGTTTTGGCCATGCAAACCTCATAACTGTCAAAGTGTAGCTTTATTATTGATACTAAATTCCGAGTATTCTCCAGAATATGTAAGGTATCATAAAGCTTAATACAAAGATCAATTATTTCATGGTTTTATGTAGCCTTAACATTTAAATTCACCACTAACCTTTCATCTTAATTATTAGTTGAATTCTGGTAAGAAAACGTATAGAACTAGACTTAACGCATCATGTGTTTGATTGAAATATTAATATTAGCGGACTCAAAAATCATTAAGTAGTAACTACCTTATCTTAGCCAGCTTGTCCCTTGGTTTATGGATGGTCTCATTGCTTATGCCTAGTATAATGGCATAAGTTTTGCAGTGAGATTTCTCCTTGGAGAATGTAAGAGCAGGAAGCAGTACTTGTATTTTGTTTCCTGACCTTAGAACTATCCTATTTTTAGGTTTAGTGGTAGTGAGGTGAATAACTGATAAGTGGCCAAAGTTTCATGTATTAAAAGGTGTAATATGTTATATTTATGCAATTTGATATGTGGAATACAAAGGTTTTGTGTAGTCATGCATGTGCAGGTGTTGGAAGCTTAAAATGCGATCTTTGAATATATTACGGAAGAGTTGGATGGAAGACGGAAGAAACGGGGCAAAACTGCAGGCCAGCGTAAGCCTACTCCACATGGCGTAAGCCTACGCCGCCAGCGTAAGCCTACGCCCCACCAGCGTAGGCCTACGCCTAACTGTTTTCTTCACAACTTGCTTCAGGTTACCAGCGTAAGCCTACGCCCTCCCAGCGTAAGCCTACGCTGGGTGCGTTTCAGACGCGGAGTTTGGGCGAAACAGCCCGATTTTCAGGTTTAATTAGGTTTTTCTTCAAAAATTCAATCCATCTTACACACCAGAGTTCTTGGGCGATTTTGGTCATTCTTGGAGGCTAAGGAACACGATTTTAACATGCAAGTGAAGATTGATACTCGAAATATTGAAGAATCGAAGATGCATTCCACAACCATGAGAGGCTAATCCACCGGTGATCATTCCCGGGTGGATTGTTTGTAAGTTTTTAGGGTTTTATCATGTGCTAGCTTTGAGAAACAATTCTTGTAATCGTTTGGTTTGAAATACTTGAATCTTTGTGTTTAGTATGATTATGAACTCACGGGAGTCGATAAATTCTTGCACCATTGACCCCGTTAGATGATAATTGCTATGAACTTTGATGCATGTTGAATCTATTGATTGATCTAAATCTATATTGCATACATTTGTCTCGATTTCATTCGTGAATATTGTTTTACACTATTTGCCGATGATGTATGAATGTTGATGTTCTTGGTTAGATTTGGTTAATTAGATTTGGATAACCATTCGATTGTTTGAACTCAAATGTTGGTGTGATAATCCTTAATTACTTGTGAGCTTGAAACCCGGGTGTGATACCCTTTTTAATCATTGTTTACAACTTAAACCATTTTGTTTGGTACTTGATTTGTTTGTTGAGTTTATAAAGTTTTCACCTAAATCATTGATTGTGTTTGGTCAGAAAGACCCATTGTTATTTCATAAATCACTTTGTCAATTGCAGTTAAGCACCGACCACAAACTCTTCGTGGTTCGACACCCTTCTTACCCTAACTAGTTTAAGGTGATTAGGACACTCTATTTCTTTATCTTTGACCGGTCCCTTCGACACCGATCAAATTTTGGCGCCGTTGCCGGGGAGTGTGTGCGCTTGGTGTTTTATTTTAATTGACTCATGTGACTATTTGTTACTTGTTTGTTACTTGTTTTGTTTGGCTAATCTTCTTCTATTTTTGTGTTACGCGTGGTGTTTGTTTGTGTGTGCAGGTGACAGATTAGTGCATGCGTACCCGTTCATCCGGGAGAACTTCAACGCTTGCGTTTGAACCGGAAATTGAGAGGATAGCAAGGCAAAACCGAACCCAACAACAAAATTTACAACCTATTCCATCAGAACCATCATCCATGGATGGTCGAAGCAGTCATTCTGGGACTAGCATAAGAAACCGTGGCCCAACTCCAAACAGAGGCCCTATCCCTAACCGCCCACCAACTCCACCTCACCGAACCTCAACCCAAACCCCACCTATACCTATCAATAACAACCAACCCCGTGGGTCAGGTCCAGTTCAACAAAACCGACCCGTTAACATCCGTACCAATCCCACGTACCAAGGAATAAAGGGACCACAACAAAATCAAACCCCTCCCGGAAACAATGAGAACGAGGGTTGGGAGGATGAAGATGGTGAATATTTTGGGTATGCTGATAATGAAGATGTTGGGAATGGTGAAGGGTTTGGCGATTACGAGTATGAGGATGGTGAAAGGAGCATCTATGGAGAGTATAACGAGGGGCAAGGCTATGAAGAGGAAGAAGAGGTGAATTATGTTCACCAAAGACCGAGACAACCAATGGGTCGAACGGGTAGACCCGCTCGACCTGCTTATCCTCCCAGACAAGAAGAAAGGAGATTTACTGGAGGCTACATTAATGAAAACCGAAGACAACCGGTAGCCCCTATGGGTGGAGTTAATGGTCGTTTCCGACCGGCTATTTCGGAGAATGCTTCTCCTATTGTTCCACCAATTCCCGGAATGAGGAGGTTCAAATCAAGACCGAATTACATCAATGTCCTTCCACATTTTCATGGTATGGTCACCGAAGAACCATACACCCATTTAGCCGAGTTTGCTGCCATCTGTAGCACAATTGGGGATGAGAATTTTGATAAAAGCGAAGTCAAACTTAGACTTTTCCAATTTTCCCTAAAGGATCGAGCAAAGCAATGGTTCATCACATTGCCGGCCAATAGCATCCACACATGGGATGATATGCAACAAGTCTTTTTGGATGAGTATTATTCGGTTGCGAAGACAGATGACTCCCAAATTGAGATTCGGACTTTTCAACAACAAACAGGTGAACCTTTACATGAAGCCTTTACACGCTTCAAGGAGTTGTTGAGGAAATGCCCCACCATCAAATTGAGTTGTGGGAATTGGTAAAGTGTTTTGTTGATGGTTTGACTCAAGAGGAGAGGAAATACTTGAAGTCCACCAGTAATGGGACATTGTTGTCTAATCCCGAAGAAGATGATTGGGATTTCTTAGAAAGGATGAGCCAAAGTTCTAAAGCCGAGGCATCGGCTAGCCGAAGAGCCAAACACGCAATTTCTAAGTCTGTCCCGGATTATTATACAAAAGAAAGGTTAGCATCTATGGAGAGAGAACTGGCATTGTTGAGGAAAGGCGAAAAGAAAGAAGTAGCGGGAGTAAAAGCTCGATTCGACGTTTGTGATGATTGTGGAGATATAGGTCACAAAACAATGGAGTGCCCATTTCAAGAAGGGAGGCAAGAAGAGGTGAATCAAGTGTATGGTGAGAGGAAACAATATGACATGAACTCAAACACCTATCATCCGGGGTTGAGAAACCATCCTAACTTCAAGTATGGGAACGCCGCAAACCAAATGAACCCCAACTTTCAAGGTGCGAATCAAAACACCTCATCAAACTCATATCAACCGAGTCAACAAGGGAACTACAATTCGGGTGGTTATCAAAGGGGTTCTTATAACAATAACCGGAACACAAATTACCCCCCAAGGAATTACAACCAAGATCACCAACAACAAAATGGGTCATCAGGGGGAGATGATGCGGTTAACTCAAAGTTGGATGCACTATTAGAGATGATGAAAGAGTCAAAGAAGGAGAATGAAGTGAGGGACAAGTCGTTTGTGGCTTTGGAAAGACAAGTGGGTCAAATGGCCGAAGAAATATCTTTGCTAAAGCAAGGTGGAGGGAGGCTACCGAGTAACACTACATTAAACCCGCAACATAAAGGGTCGACTTCAACCAATGCAAATGTAAGTAAAGTTACGGTTCTTCGTAATGGGAAGGTTATTGATAATAAAGTTGAGTCTCCACCACAATTGGTTGAAGGGGTGGTGGAGGATGTCATTGAGGGTGAGGAAAGTGAAGGTGAAGTGGAATTTGTTAATAATAAAAAACCAATTAATCAAAATCTTGAAAAAATTAAACCGGTTTTTAGAGATGAGTCACCTATTGCTAAAGGAAAGGATATGACGGGTGGTTCCGTTCCTTACCCAGAGGCATTAGTTGAACCATTTAAAGCAAAATTGGTAAATAAAAGAGGACCACAACAAGAAGAAATGTGGGAGATGTTTAGACAAGTCAAAATTAACATACCCCTTTTGGATGCCATTAAACAAATTCCAGCTTACGCGAAGTACTTGAAAGAATTGTGTACACAAAAGCGGAATCATAAATTCCCAAAGAAACTTGATGTAACCGCTAATGTGAATGCCATTCTATCGGGTGCTCTTCCACCTAAACTACAAGATCCGGGGGCACCTATTATATCTATTCAAGTAGGTGATTTCAAAATAAAAAGGGCACTCCTAGATCTTGGAGCTAGTGTTAGTATTCTTCCGGGGAGCCTTTATGACCAATATGATTTTGGCCCTCTTAGGAAGGCCGACACTACCGTGGTTTTGGCCGACTTAACTCCTAAGCTCCCCCGAGGAATATTAACTGATGTCATTGTAAAGGTGGAAGATTTTTATTTCCCAGTGGATTTTCTAGTGTTGGATTATGTCTCTTCCGACAGAACAATGCAACCTACGGTTATCCTTGGTCGACCATTTCTGGCAACCGCAAATGCCCAAATTAATTGCCGAAATGGAACGGTTGACATGACATTTGGGAATCGAAAGTTGAGATTAAATGTTTTTTCACATATATCTAACTCTCTGATCAACGATGAATGCTTTATGGCGGACATTGTTGACGGGTACATTCCTCTTTGCGATGTTATTGTAACCGAGGATAGCACCACAGAGACATGCTTTTCATGTGACAGGTTACAGGTTGAGACAAGCAAGGAACTCGAAGAAGAAGAAGAAAAACAGCTTGAAGCAATGGCAATTAAAGAAGGGAGACCACCGTGGACTCACCAAGTGGAAAGCTTGCCGGAACACATTGATACAAAGCTGAAGCCATCTTTGGAGCAACCCCCAAAGGTCGAGTTGAAGGAGTTGCCAAAGAACCTCAAGTATGCTTTTATAGGAGAAAACGACACCCTCCCGGTGATCATTGCATCAAATTTGACAAAGGAAGAAGAGGAGGCTGTGATGAAGGTGTTAGCCGCCCATAAGGCGGCTATTGGGTGGAGTATTGCGGATTTGAAGGGTATTAGTCCCTCGATTGTGATGCATAGGATTGTCACGGATCAAGTTATTACACCATCCCACGATGCACAAAGGCGGCTAAATCCAAATATGCGGGAAGTCGTAAAGAAGGAAGTTCTCAAATGGTTGGACGCCGGAATTGTTTACCCAATTTCTGATAGTACATGGGTGAGTCCAACACAAACTGTGCCCAAAAAGGCGGGCATTCAAGTCGTCAAGAACGACTCAGGTGAGGAAGTAGCCACTCGGCCGGTAACCGGGTGGCGGATTTGTATTGATTACAGGAAATTAAATGCAGCTACTTCAAAAGATCATTTCCCATTACCGTTCATTGATCAAATAGTGGAAAAACTCGAAGGTCAGAAATACTATTGTTTTCTTGATGGTTATTCGGGTTACAACCAAATTGCTATACATCCCGAGGATCAACATAAGACAACATTTACTTGTCCATATGGTACTTTCGCATTTAGGCGAATGCCGTTTGGACTATGTAATGCCCCCGCCACCTTCTAAAGGTGTATGATGAGTATCTTTTCAGATATGGTGGGCGAGTCTTTGGAGATTTTTATGGATGATTTTTCCATTTTTGGTACATCTTTTGATTCATGTTTAAACCAATTGGAAAAAGTTTTAAAAAGGTGTGTTGAAACAAATTTGGTCTTGAGTTGGGAAAAGAGTCATTTTATGGTCCAAGAAGGGATAGTTTTGGGTCATGTGATTTCAAATCGTGGGATTGAGGTAGATCATGCTAAAGTTCAGGTTATATCTACTTTACCTCATCCCACGAATGCTAAAGGCATTAGATCATTTTTGGGGCATGCGGGGTTTTATAGGAGGTTTATTAAGGGTTTTAGCTCAATCACGAAACCATTATGTAACTTACTTTTAAAAGATGCACCGTTTGTTTTTAATGATGAATGTGTAAATGCCTTTAACATATTGAAACAAAAATTGGTGGAGGCCCCAATCTTACAATCACCAAATTGGTCACTTCCTTTTGAAATCATGTGTGATGCTAGTGACTATGCGGTTGGGGCCGTGTTGGGACAACGGGTTGAGAAGAAACCCGTTGCCATATATTATGCAAGTAAAACTCTTTCGGATGCTCAATTGAATTATACCACAACCGAAAAAGAATTACTCGCAGTAGTATATGCGTTAGACAAGTTTAGGTCCTATATATGGGGAAGCAAAATTATTATCTATTCTGATCACAGTGCTGTCAGGTACCTCATGGAGAAAAAGGATGCTAAACCAAGACTTATAAGGTGGATCTTGTTATTGCAAGAATTTGACGTGGAGATCCGTGATAAAAAAGGGAGTGACAATGTGGTAGCCGATCACTTATCAAGGATCATGGTTGATGATGAAGAGTCCACGACAGTGATAAATGAATCATTCCCTGATGAGCATATTATGTCTGTTTCATCTGTACCTTGGTTTGCTAATATTGTAAATTTTTTGGCAACAGGTGCAGTCCCGAGTCATTGGGTAAAGAAGAAGAAAGCACATTTTCTATCCCAAGTAAAGCAATACATTTGGGAAGAACCGGAGTTATTTAAAGTGGGAGCGGATCAAATGATTAAACGATGTGTGCCAAACGAGGAAATTCCAAGTGTGCTAGCACATGTGCACTCTTATGCATGTGGAGGCCATTTCAGTGGCCAAAAGACAGGACACAAAATTCTTGCATGTGGTCTTTTCTGGCCAACTTTGTTTAAGGACGCGTTTGAGTTTGCGAAACATTGCGTCAAATGTCAACAGTTAGGGAGCATCTCCAAAAGAGATGAAATGCCCATGAAACCGATTCTTGTCCTTGACCTCTTTGATGTGTGGGGAATTGATTTCATGGGACCCTTCCCAAACTCGTTTGGCAATTTGTATATCTTGGTGGCGGTCGACTATGTATCTAAATGGGTCGAGGCGATAGCCACTAAGACGAACAATCATACCGTTGTGTGTAACTTTGTCCAAACAAACATTTTCTCGAGGTTTGGTATCCCCCGTGTCATTATAAGTGATGGGGGATCTCATTTCAAAAATTTTAAATTTGGCAAATTACTAAAACGGTATGGCGTGGATCATAGAATAGCAACTCCTTACCATCCCCAAACAAGCGGACAAGTGGAAGTGTCTAATAGGCAAATAAAATATATTTTACAAAAAACCGTCCGGGCGGACCGAAAGGATTGGTCAACCAAATTGACTGATGCTTTATGGGCTTACCGAACGGCTTATAAAACCCCTATTGGCACAACCCCATACCGGTTGGTTTATGGAAAAGATTGTCATCTACCGGTAGAGTTAGCTCACCGGGCGTTTTGGGCTATCAAAGAAGTTAATGTGGATTATGATGTTGCAGGAAAAGAAAGGAAGTTGAGTCTAAATGAACTGGAAGAATTGAGAAGTGAGGCATATGATTGTGCATCCGTTTACAAGGACAAAATGAAGGCGGTTCATGATGCCAAGCTTCGGAAGAAGGAGTTTGAAGTGGGTCAAAGAGTTTGGCTTTATAATTCAAGGTTGAAGTTCTTTCCAGGAAAATTGAAAAGCAAGTGGACGGGACCATTTGTGATCACACGAGTTGGCAACTATGGAGATATAGAGATTGAAGATTGTGAGGATCACTTGAGGCAAGTTGTGAATGGTCACCGATTGAAGCCATATCTCGAACTCAACGAGATTAATGGGCCAACAAACCAAGTAGAAGCATTCTTATTGAGCTTGGTGACGAACGAGCATGAGTAATACCATGAAGAAGTGTCGGGCTGAGGACAATAAACTTAGCGCTAACCGGGAGGCAACCCGGCTTATGTGATGTTTTTAATTAAATTATGTTTTATTATTTTTCTTCGTTTTGATAATTTTTGTTTAAATTTTGTGCAAGAATCAAAGGAAGGCGTGAAGTATGAGGTTACAGCGGATGTCGGTATTTCAGGGACGAAACACATTCAAGTTGGGAGCTGAAAAAAGACCAGAAGCAGGTCAGCGTAAGGCTACGCTGCTACAGCGTAATCCTACGCCGAAGGCAAATTTCAATCAGAAGCAACAGAAGGCAGCGTAAGGCTACGCCATAACAGCGTAAGCCTACGCCGGATAAGTTAGCGTAAGGCTACGCTGGTTCAGCGTAAGCCTACGCCGGACCATTTTTCAAACAGAAGCAAAAGAAACTCAGCGTAAGGCTACGCCCCTATAGCGTAAGTCTACGCTGAATCGGGATTTCACACAAAAACTCGCAGGTAAGTCCGAAAAAAAAAAAAAAAACTCAAAAACGTTTTTTCTCTCCTTCTCTTCTCATTATCACCTACCTCTTATCTATCTACTCCATCTTCTTCTCTAAAAATCCCCATCCATCTTCATCTTCTTCCACTCCTTAATCTACCATCATAGTGATAAAAATCAAAATTGGTTGAGGGTTTTTGCATAACTTTACAAGAGGAGTAAACCCTACCAAGCGGAATTCAACGAATCAACCATACCCGAGAGACCCGAAATTCTAGGGTTTCGAAATTTTTGGGGCTTTTGTGTGAAATGGAAGGAATAATCATCATTCTTTGATATTTAAGCATCTAAACCCAAAAGGTACGTTTGTATTACAATTCTTGGTTGTTTGAAGGTATATTTTCAAATAAGAATTGATGTTACCTGGTAGTTGTGTTGTTGGGTACTTTGGGAAGGATGGTTAAGTTAGAATTGGAAGATTGAATGACGACATTGTTGAAGCATTGAAAATAATTGTGTTATTGACTAATTGAATAGAACTTGATTAAAATTTTGGGAGAAAATTTGAAATTTTAAAACAACATGTAAACTTGTTTTAATGAAAATAACAGAAATCTTGTTTTCACATGATAAAAAGTTAATATGGAGTGAATTCAATTAGCATTATTAATGAAGAGTTGTTACAAGTTTGATTCTTGGTGAATTCTTTTGACTTATGTGTGCTTGGTGAAATTGTAGGAACAATGGTCAGAACGAAAGAGTCTCACAAGGGTAAAGAAAAAGTGGGTGAGTCCTCATCACGGAGTAGGTCAAAGAGGGCACGAAACACTGTTGTCCTTCACGAAAGAAGTGAGGAAGAGAGTGCCCATGAATCTGAAGAGGGACTTGGACCCACAACATGGAAGAAACTTGTGAGATTGTCATCTTTCCCGTATCCGCAGCAGAAGGGTTTATACATGGACAAGGTGAACAACCCGGCTGGTGGATTTGAATCGTTATTTACTTGTGAAAAGCAGATCCACGAGCCGGATTTTGAGAGGTATGGAGTGGTTAACTGTTTTCGACGGCTTGGTTGGGAAGAGAGCCTTGCTTTCCACTATGATGGAATTGATGATGTGTATGGTGAAGCAATTCTTGAGTGGATGGCGACCCTTCAACGAATTGAAGGAGATAACCCGCCCCAAACGACAATTTTGAAGGGTACAGTGAATGGGAAACAAGCAGACTTGTCATTTCAAACTATTGACAAGATTGCCCACTTTGACTCAGGTGCAGAAAATAATGAACCTTATGAATATGTATCTAATGATAAGCTGAAGGCTCACGTGATTCAAGAAACAGTGTGGGGCAACATGATCAGAGCCCTCTTTGTGGTGGATGAAGATTGTGATGTGTTCCGATTGATATTGAGAAGAGACATGTTGAAGCCACTTCCCAAATTGCTGTTGATTTTTGTGACATTGAACGTGATCCCAAGAACGGGGGATAAGACAAAGGTGCGCTTTTATGAAGTGATGGTTTTACATGCACTATTGACGGGTTCCCCAGTTATGTCATCTAAACAACTGATAATGTGGAATATTTGGGAGTCACGGGAGGAAAGAGAGAGGATGGTCATCCCTCATTGTCGGTTGTTGTCAAAGTTCCTCAAATGGGCAAAGGTTTTGCCACGAAGACCGGCGATATTAAAAATAAAACATAAACCTTATACCTTAAGGTCCTTGCAGCAAGGAAGTTGGAGATATGAGTTGACAGCAAGAACTCATGTGTTGACTGATACCACCACTGCGAGGTTCTTGGAGGAATTAAGAAGTGATGTGTCGGAGGAGGAAGAAATGGACCTGGAAGATGAAGAAGTTGGTCCCACATGACCAACTATGGGGACAAGTGGTGCAGGTTATGGGTTTGAGCACGGGTTTAGGTATAGTGCTGATTACAGTCAATCCTTCACGGAACTAATAGAGCAGGCTCGCCCGGCAAGTTATCCTAATTGGGAGGAGGCCTCGCGTTTAATGTTTGATAGGCAAACGCAGAATCTGGAGGAAGATAGGAGGTATAGAAGGGGGATGATGTGGAGACAAGAGGAGGAAATTAACAGAAATTTCAGGGACAATGAAGAAGTGCGCCACTACAATGATTACCATCAGGGCGTACCTTATTCTTCACATCCAGCCCCTACTGATTGGGAGGCTTTGAATCCGTACGACATGGGTGACACATACCAGCGCTACCCACAGAGTCATCATTCTGAGTGGGTGGCGCCATACCCGACACCGGATACAAGTGGGCAAGGCTCGAGTGGAACGGCTCAAGGAGGTCTGAATAACATGAGAGATATGACTCAATCTTTATATGAGTCAGTTTTTGGTCAACCTTTACAGCAGGAGCCATATGATGCTAGGCCGGAGGCATACTGGCCTTACAAGCCAGGCAATGATGATGCAGACGATGATGAGGAGGAAGATGATGATGAGGATGAGGAACAAAACAGTGAGGACAGCTTTGCCTGATGTTGTTGGGCATTTCGAACAGGTCCACATACTTTTACCTTTTTCTTGCATATAAAAAAACAAAAAAAATATATATATATTTTGTTTTGGTGTGCTTTGTGTGTTTTAGGTTATTTTGATATTTTGTTTTTGTTTTGGCAAGAACTTGGGTGATGCTTGGGTTGGTGCTTATGATTATGGGAATCTTTGAGTTGGGTATTGGGACTTTTTGGGTATTGGTTATTTTTGCACCCACTAACCGCACTTTTACATTTCATAACTAGTTACATTGGGACAATGTAAGGTTCAAGTGTGGGGATGTGGAAAATCTTGGAAACCATACAAATTTTTTTGAAAATTGTTTTACAAAATGTTTGGTAGAGGTCTTTGGTCATGGTTAATTCATTAAGTTACTCGATTAAGTTTTTCCAACAAATGTTAAAAAATATATATATATATATATATATATATAATAAATTGGAAATGTTGGAATTGGGAGTGACAAAGTAGAAGGTGACGGTTTGCATGCACATATCGGTAACCTATTTTCCACCGTTTCTGTAAGAATTTGAGCCAAATTGATTTATATTCTCTTATTTGAGTGTTTAGCCACTTTGTTTCATATTTTAGAACTTGCATATTGTTAATACATGTTGAAACCTTGAACCAATTGATTGTGCAAAAATGATAAAGGCATTAGGAGAAACCTTTTTATTTTTAGCCATTTTTATACCCTCACCCGTTAATATCCACTAGATACCCATTCTGAGCCTATACCTTTTCTTTTGACAAAACCCACAACATTAACCCATTCACCTTTTAGCCTTTTCTTTTTAAACCCGTGAGTTGGAATTCAATTAACTTAGATTGCTGTAGTTGCAGATAAAAAAAAATGAAAAAAAAAAATGAAAAATGAAAGAAAAAGAAATACAAAAATAGTATTGGGTCAACATGTGCCCAAAGGTTTTGAATATTAGTTGAGCTAAAATAAAAGATGTTATTGGGTCAGTTTAACTCAAGTTTCATTTGATAGTGTGAAGAAATAAGAAATTTAGTGTTGATGGGTCATTTATACCCATGGTAGAATTTTGAAGGTTTAAGAGTTGATTTGTAACTTTATTAGTTGAATTCCACTCACCTTTAGCCACTTTAAAAATCCTTATCCATACCCGTAACCCTAGCCTACATTACAACCCTTAAAAGACCTTTTGATTTGTGCGTTTTAGTTGTGTTAGTAGGTGGAGATGTGATCAATATGCAAGCCTATAATAATGTGATTCATTGTTTGGTGTCGAGTGAAAAATACTAGCACATCATCGCTAGTCCATATATGAAACCGAGTGGAGTGATTGATTGTGAGGGGTGTGTGCATGCAAAGCCATAGCTAGATATGAGTTAAGCGCGTTCCAATATTTCCGTTTGTTTAAAAAATTCATCGATGGTTTGTTGGATTATAATTCTGTTGAGAGTTTAATTTTTATGAATTTTGCGTGACCTTGGACCTTAACTTATGTTTAGTGAAAACAATTATTTAAGAATTTGTAATGTGATTTTAAAAGCAAATGACTTTGCTTGAGGGCAAGCAAAACTCAAGTGTGGGGATATGATAAGTGGCCAAAGTTTCATGTATTAAAAGGTGTAATATGTTATATTTATGCAATTTGATATGTGGAATACAAAGGTTTTGTGTAGTCATGCATGTGCAGGTGTTGGAAGCTTAAAATGTTTGAAGATATTACGGAAGAGTTGGATGGAAGACGGAAGAAACAGGGCAAAACTGCAGGCCAGCGTAAGCCTACTCCACATGGCGTAAGCCTACGCCCCACCAGCGTAGGCCTACGCCTAACTGTTTTCTTCACAGCTTGCTTCAGGTTACCAGCGTAAGCCTACGCCCTCCCAGCGTAAGCCTACGCTGGGTGCGTTTCAGACGCGGAGTTTGGGCGAAACAGCCCGATTTTCAGGTTTAATTAGGTTTTTCTTCTCCAAAAATTCAATCCATCTTACACACCAGAGTTCTTGGGCGATTTTGGTCATTCTTGGAGGCTAAGGAACACGATTTTAACATGCAAGTGAAGATTGATACTCGAAATATTGAAGAATCGAAGATGCATTCCACAACCATGAGAGGCTAATCCACCGGTGATCATTCCCGGTGGATTGTTTGTAAGTTTTTAGGGTTTTATCATGTGCTAGCTTTGAGAAACAATTCTTGTAATCGTTTGGTTTGAAATACTTGAATCTTTGTGTTTAGTATGATTATGAACTCACGGGAGTCGATAAATTCTTGCACCATTGACCCCGTTAGATGATAATTGCTATGAACTTTGATGCATGTTGAATCTATTGATTGATCTAAATCTATATTGCATACATTTGTCTCGATTTCATTCGTGAATATTGTTTTACACTATTTGTCGATGATGTATGAATGTTGATGTTCTTGGTTAGATTTGGTTAATTAGATTTGGATAACCATTCGATTGTTTGAACTCAAATGTTGGTGTGATAATCCTTAATTACTTGTGAGCTTGAAACCCGGGTGTGATACCCTTTTTAATCATTGTTTACAACTTAAACCATTTTGTTTGGTACTTGATTTGTTTGTTGAGTTTATAAAGTTTTCACCTAAATCATTGATTGTGTTTGGTCAGAAAGACCCATTGCTATTTCATAAATCACTTTGTCAATTGCAGTTAAGCACCGACCACAAACTCTTCGTGGTTCGACACCCTTCTTACCCTAACTAGTTTAAGGTGATTATGACACTCTATTTCTTTATCTTTAACCGGTCCCTTCGACACCGATCAATAACATCCGGTTTTCCAGTTTTAGGTGTTTCTTTTCCTGTTCGTATGTTGCTATCGATACACTCATTTTCCTTTGGTACTTCTGAGTGTTATATTTGATTTTTAAGGCAAATAATTGTACTAGTGGAAAAATTATTATGTACGCACTGAAAAAAATTTCAATGATTACCATGTATAATCCCTTAGTTTTATGGGTCATGTCAGCGTATATTATGTTGTGTTCACGGATGCCACTTAACCTTTTATTTAGAATTAGAAAGTTTGCATGCGTCTTAGGAATTATTTTGATTCTTCCATTTCCATAGAGAATATTTTAGTCTTAGGAAATTAAGAATCTGAAATAGCTCACCTAATAGCAATCATGAAAGGAGTTCTTGATTACCATAAGAGACATTTTATTTGACTTATCCTATTTCTTATGCTCTAGTTTTCTTCTGTGGTACTTTTATCAGAAATAGCAGCAGGAATGTCATGTCTTAAGGGATAATCAAGACTCAATAAGAGCAAATATTTATGGAAACTCTTAATTAAGCAAAACTCATCTTAGAAACTAGAGTGAAAATAAGGTACAAATAGCTGAAGAAGAACTTAGAGTGGTCTATGGGGTAATAATCTAAGGCAGACAGAAATAATAAATTAAATAAAGTTCTACTTAAGAACAATTACATTATGAAAATGTGATAAAATCTATTATAACACCAAACTAATAGATTAATTAGGTTCTACTTAAACAATGTAACACATCGCCTTTGGGCAGAAGTGAGACATTTGTTTAGCATTAGGAACAATTTAATAGTGAGTATGTGCAGTATGAATGCAACACATCACCTTTGGGCAGAAGTGAAACATTTGTTTAGAATGCACATAATTACGTTCGCAGAATACAAATGTAACGCATCACCTTTGGGCAGAAGTAGAAACATTCATGTATTTCAGGCGAACTAGTGCTTAATTAGACTTAAATAACTTTACGAGCGTGACACGTCACCTTTGGGCAGAAGTGAAACTTTAGGTGTTATTTAAGTTAATCATGTTTTATAATTTAATATCATGACATGCACTAAGTTATAATGATTAATTAAGCTTGAATAAGTTTACACATGCATCACATCACCTTTGGGCAGAAGTGAAACTTTAGGTGTTATTCAAGTAAGTTTTTAAGGTTTTGAAAACATTTAATTTTAAGATTTAACAAAAGTAAAACTAAAGCATTCATTAATAGCAAACCCCCTGTTAGCGCGGATCAAAAAATTTTAGGCACATTTAAGGCTAGGTTCACGGTTCCATAAGGGTTCACGGCTCCATAAGGGTTCACGGCTTAGGTGAAAGTTCACTGCTCAGGTGAAAGTTCACGGCTCAGGTGAAAGTTCATGGCTCAGGTGAAAGTTCATGGCTCCTTAAAGGTTCACGGCTCAGGTAAGGGTTCACGGCTCATTAAGGGTTCTCGGCTTAGGTAAGGGTTCACGGTTCAGGTGAAAAATTCACGGTTCATTAAGGGTTCACGGATCAGGTATGAGTTCACGGTTCATCAAGAGTTCACGGCTCATAAGGGTTCACAGCTCAGAATCACAAAACTGTGAACATTAAAACAACCCGTGAACTTAAACTGTCAACCTTACCCGTGAACTTGAACACCCGTGAACTGCGATAGCGTGAATCATAAACCGTGAAGTATAAGACCCGTAAACACAACATGTGAATTCTTAAACCGTGAAGGCCAAGACCCGTAAACACAAACAAGCGTGAAGGTCTAAAACCGTGAAAAAGAACTTGATAAGGCAGTGCGATATTTAAGGGATTTGATTGTGTTTTAAATTTCGAAAATCTTCTAAGTTGTTAAGTATATCCAAGTTTCTTTATTTAAAATAATAAAATAATATTTTAATTCGAAATCTTGGAGATAAAGTTACAAGATTTTAGGAAAAACACAATCAACATCCTAATCTATCCCAAAATAAGGGGATTTTCATCGAAATTAATGATGAACATGAAGAACAGTTTATGAATATCAGATAAACTGTTCTTTAGTAATATCAGATAAAAACCTGGAATCGAAATCTTGAACATTATTTTAACAGATTTCGAAAAACTTTATAGATCTCAATTTTAGGAGATCAAAAAACTGTTATATATTAGCATAAACCGAAAACCGTAAAACATTATTTAAGACGATTTTCAAACGATTTTAACAGAACTTTTGTTCTCCAATTTTAATTCCAGTTTAGGGAATGAAACAAGAACTGATTAAGCAACATACGCTCTGATACCACATGTTGATCAGTTCTTGTAACATGATAAGGGAAAACAATAAAGTAATAAATCATATCTGATAAGCTAACCGCAGAGAGGAAAGACTTCATGATCTCTGATCTGGATCGGGTTCCCGTTTAGGGTGTACGGTTAGGATGGATTAGCGTGAGAAGTAAGCTCACCGTTCAGAGAGAGAGGGACGAATTTAGTGGTGATAGTATTGAATGATTCATTAGTCAATTCCCTCTAATTTTCTCTCTATTTATATGTACGCCCAAGGGGAAACCCATTAATTGCACATTAAGAGTAAGTGGGCACATCAACCAATTACTAGTCATAGGTTATTAAATAAATAAGTAATTATATTTGATCATTTAATAATTAGATAAATGATTATAACAGTCACACAATAAATCGTGTCTTACACATTAGGGCCCAGAGGTCCCCCCCCCCCCCAACACACACACCCCGATTTTTTCTCAGAAGTGTTAATTTATATGTATTTGGCCGAAAAAAAGGTTGATATTTTTCCCAAAGTTTAAGGGGGTTTTTGTGCAACAGAGGATTTTCAGCAATGAAAATATTCAAAACTCGCCTTCGCAATAAGATGTCAGATGAGTATCTCACGAATAGCTTAGTGATTTACATAGAAAAAGAAATTGCTGAAAAGTTTGATTCGGAATCCATAATCGATGAATTCAAAGATCTTAAAGGTCGTCGAGAACTATAATTCTTTTTCTAGGTACCCACCCTTTCTCTCGCATCATCATGAATATTTTAAGTCTTTTATCTTTGTTCAATTGTTTGTTAAAACATATCTAGTTTTTTTATGTGTAAGAACGGTCGTTTGTTAGATATTTAAAGTTTTTATTGTTTGACCCGAACCGAATCGCCGACCCGAACATATAACCCGAAATATAGCGATAGGAAAAAAAATTATAGGACTCCGTCTGCGTTTTTCTTCAAGTTTCGCCACTATCTGCATCATGAACCATATTGACTCGCAACTTCACTGACCCGCACGCTCCTTCCGAACCGGGCATGTTCCCAATGGCTAGTGAATTTTCTTCAATATAATTATGACACGTGACGCAACCAAAAGAAAAGAAAATTTATTCTAGTTTTTTTTTATTTTGCTAGAAAGTTTTTGAAGGCAAAGTAAATTGCGACATGTTGGTATAATCAAGAACAATTAAGACACCCAAGAAGATGAAAAAACCGAAAGGCGATTGAAACAACATCAACGTCAAAGATAGCTTGAACTGATTAATAAGTGAGCTTTTATCAAGCTAACTGCAAACAGGTTACAAGGCGTAAGTTCAGAATAATTTATTATTGGAGAGCATTATTTATCAAAAAATATATATGTTTTGCGATAAAGTTGTAGAAGTGTTAAATGGGTCGTAAACATGACAAGTAGGTTGTGATAAATATGTTAAACTGGTTGGCGGTCAACCTGTTTAATTAAACGGGTCAAACAGTTGATCCGAAAGGTGACAACTCAAAACACGGGTTTTTCCATGGCATCACCCCTATCTTTTAGATCTAATATGGTACCCAAAAAGGTTTGAATAGAATGTAAACAAATTTAGGACTGAATCACAATATATTTCCAGTAGGTTCTGAATAATCCATTACAGATTTCCCACAAGAAAAGTGCACAAAACACGCAAAATCTCACGAAAACAGTTATGTCATATAACTGCTTCATATGGTAGCGCATATAACTTACGAGGACTCGATATCTGAACCTTGCAAACCTTCTTGATAGACTTCAAAATCCTCAGGGCTCCATCTGCATATCAAGTGAAGCTTAAATGTAGCCATCTTCATATCCATTAACCTCTGCATTCACATCAAAATAAGGCCACATATAATGAGATGCTAATCATTCATTTAAAATATAGAAAGATTACAAGTCCCCCCTAATATAAAAAGACAAAAAGATAATCTGAAAACACGCGGTACTGACCAATATGCGAGCCGCTTCGGGTGATATGGGCTTACCCTCCTCGCATACAACAAAATCTCCAACAAGCTCCACCACTCCTATTTCAAATATAAAAAAAGAAAAAAACAATATAAGAAACTGCACATCAAACTTACAGAATTGGTTTAAAAAAGTGTGATGCGCTCCGAAGCGTTTAGGTCCCAAAAGCTAAGGCATGCGCATCACGTACGGAAGGTGTTGCTCTATGTACAACCAATTAAGCTTTATTTACAACCAGAAATTATGTCTCTCATTTGTTTTACATATCAACCTTTCAGAATTTCTTCATCATTTTGGTTGTTTTTACATACTAGTCTCCTACAAACCATAATTTTAACCAATTTTCGACCCAGAAGAACACGAGGCACTAGTGCGCATGCACCGGCCGCGCCTTTTTAAACCAACTTTAAAGGTAGCAAAAAATGTCATGCACGGGTTTGATAACTAGTAGTCTTTTACAAGAAACACATTCTTTTCAAAATTTTCATTCTTTTATGAATAATTAGTGTGTTAGACAAGATTAAGAACACTAATATTATTTCAATAGTAATCTAATCTTTTGAACAAAGTGATTTGGGAGAAAGAGAGAATGCAAACCTTTATTTAGCCGCACTGGCATCCCTTGCTTCCTCAAGAAGGGCTCCATCTCATGTGAGAACTGGTCCAGGGGACCTTCTTTAAGTTCCACCTGAACACTCAACATAGAAATATATAAATATGTGTGTTTTGTGTGTGTGGATGTGAATTGCATCAAACTACTAACCGTTTCTGTAGCAATACTTCCTGTCCTAGCAAAGTCATAGTCTTCGTACTCGTTAAATAACCTGCCAAACATGTAGAAGCAATAACAAATTAAAATATATAAAAGAACAATAAACAAGAAAGCAGTAAGCACCCTTTATGTCATATAGACCAAAGTTAGAACATATTGTGAAATAGATGTGTGCGTACATCATGACACATAAATTAACAATAAGTCGAGCTAGAGGTGACAAGATCAGAGGGTCGGGTAACACATTCAGGTTGAAACGGCCATGCAGATTTGGTTGGCCAGCACACATCTTTTATGTCAGTTCAAGATTATATAAAAATTATAAAATCAATAATGATGTGGCTACTGCAATGGGTTTGTAGTATTGACCTTTGGGCTTCTTCTACAGGCATGTTGGTTAAACAAAGACCAGAATCCCCTCGGAGAAGCTGTAAGCAAATATGGCTAAATTTAGCATACAAAAAGAAAAATAATCACACTATGGGTTGCTTAAACCGCAAGGTAATAATGTGTTCTGACTTTTGCTTACCTTAGAAACCTTGTGAAGCCCTGTTCTCAATTCATCTGAATTGGAGCGGCCTAATGCAACCTGCATAACTTTGTTTGACCCTAGAAAAAACCTGAAACGTCAAAATGTAAAAAAAAAATATAAATAAATATAATGGCTCAAAATCATATCCCGAAATTCCAAACTCGGCCCGAAACACGACACCAACAAAAAACAAAAATAATCAGGTTTGGAGTTGTTATTTCCAACACGTTTAACAAACAAAGTTGTATATGGGTTGACCTGTTTAACTGTCTTAATTAAACGGATCGTGTTTGGGTTGACCTAAAGATAAAAAAAATATTTTATAGTCACCCCACCAAGCCGTTTAACCTGTTTAATACAACCTGCCAACCTAATAATGACCCGTTTACAACTCATTTGAAACTCGTCAACCCGTTCGATTCATTTAGATAAATGAGTTACACAGGTCATGTTGAGTTTACACAACTTTAAGTGTTTCCAAACACGAATAAATACATGTGCCATGTTCGAGTTCATCAATTCAACCCGCCAAGGCGCCAACCCAACAAGATGCCACCACAAGTTAAAACATTATCTAGCAAAATTTATTTAAATTAACACTTTTAGCACCTGCTGGTGGATTTGAGTTGCTCTCTGAACTGCTTAAACTTGAGATTCCTCATGTTCTCAAAGCTGAAAACATATATGGAATTATATTTCTCAACGGCATCTCTAATTGAATTCACTATGCTCTCTTTATGCTCCCTCCCTTTCTTCTTTATTTTCGACAAAGTCACTACACATTTGACAGTTAATATTAACACAAATTCTGATATAACTAAATCAAATTGTAATCGATGTCAAATCTTCAAAAAAAAACCCTAAAAAACTTAGATTAGCGAAAATTAGCAAAACTTTTGAATCATATGAGGTCCGATGTCAATTTTCATGCTACAAATGCAATCAGATCTTCATTCTAATCAAATTGATTAACAATTTCCTTGTATTGATTTCGTTTTCACAATCAAAATCAAAGCGTATATATCGAATTCAAAAGAGATAATAAACAATTTACCTGCTCGATCTCTTTTGGATTTCGGCATCTTTGTAGAAGTTGCGAATCACAGCTGCTTGTCAAGCCGTTGGTCTATTCGTCTTCTGTTAACACCAACGGAAGAAGAAAATTAAACCCAGTTTCCAGCTGCTAGGGTTTTAAAGATCTGAGTTTTGCTCTGATTTTTGGGCTTGGGTCGGCCTATTAATAGGCCCGTTAATATATTTTTGTTTCTATTTCTAAAATTTAAATCAACTCGGTGATCATTACAGGTGCACAAATCGGGTTCAATCCCTAACCCGAACCGGGTTGAAAACGAATCGGGTTGTGGTCAACAGAATTGAAACCGGGTTTTGACTGAACCCTGGTCGTGTTTGGGTCGGATTCTGGTGGGATTTGACCGGTTTGAAACCAGCTTTTTTTTTTTTGGGAGGGGGGGAGGGGTTTGACTAGGTTTAGCTGGGTCTGGTCGGGTTCAAACCGGGTTGAGTTGAAAAAAAGATAAACCAATTTAGAACTTGAGGGTTTTATCAGGTTGGAACCGGGTTGGCTTTGTATCGGGTCGGGTCAAGTCGCAAACCGGGTTGGATGTGCACCTCTAGTGATCATGTTATATTTCTATAAATAATAATAAACAAAAATTTTTTATAAACTAAATATTTTTTTATTAAATCACTAGGTTAGAAATGAAATATCAAATAGTTAGTAATGAGTATTTAGGAATTATAAAGGAAATATTAAATAGTAATGAAAATTTAGAAATTAATAAAGAAAAGATCAAATAGTTAGTAATGAAGTAAAAATAAGCGAGAAAAAAATCTTGGGACGCTATGAGTTATTTATTTATTAGGTATAGATTTATTTTGTGAGAGTTGTGTGTTGATTTTATTCTATCATTTTCTAACTTTGGAATTGCTAATTTTTTTTATTATGTTTTGTTTTAAACTTATTTATTATTGTTTTTTTTTCCACTAAATACATGATAAATAAGTAACTGACTGCGTCACGTGTTATAATTCTGTGAGCTTAATATTCTTTTTTTCACTTATTTTTTATTCATTACTAACTATTTAATATTTTCTTTATTAATTTTCTAAATCTCCATCACTATTTAATATTTTCTTTATAATTCATAAATCTTCATTACTAACTATTTAATATTTTATTTATTCAAATCATGTAAAACAGTAGTTTCTAACCTAGTTCTTTTGTTATAGAAAAAACCCAAATAACTTTTTTACGAAATACTTCAACAAAAAAGTAAAGATAAAGGAAAGCATACTAACATTTTCTTCACATATTAGATTATGTGTAGTGATTTAACTAAAAAGTAAAAAATTCCATGCCACGTCACTGGCACGTAGACAGTGAGACTTTAACTAACTAAACCTTAAAAAGTGTGTAATGGTTTAACTAAAACATAATTAAATAAATATATTAAAGTTTCCAACGACCAATTCCTCTTTCATGCCCGTTAACAGGGCAACGCCCTCTCCCTTGACGCCCCGCTTTACTTTTGGTGTAATGGCGGTGTTTAAAGCCGTAACATGTTGATACGCTCACTACACTTAGTATTAAATTTGATAGTTGATCTTATCCTAACGGTCAATAGAAGAAGACAAAAAAACTCATCTATGAGAAATAACTCAATAATAAGATATTAATAGCACATGACATTAGCCAAGGGCATTTGGCCCAATGTTAACCAGGTGTGTTACATGGTGTCATTTTCCTAAGAGGTTGTGGGTTCCAGTCCCGTCGTAGATAATTGATGTAGATTTAAGAAGTGTGTGAGTTTTTCGTTTAAAAAAATAGCACATGGCATTGTATAATAATCAAATTGTCACCAGCCATATGTTTAAGATATGGGTCCATCTAGAAAGTTGTTAATCTATTGTATGTACTATGTTGCGAGTCGACACCAAACTCTTTTGAGTCCAGATGGACGAGACAGTGAATCTATACGAAAAACAGAAGATTAGTCCCTTGTAAAAATAAAAACATAGTCCGACGCTTGTCAACACTAGCATATGACATTATCTAGCAACTCAAACCTATTAACAACTTAAATCAATAAACTTAAATAGAAGTGTCGGTGTAGCATAAATCAATAAACTTAAATAGAAGTGTCGGTGGTGTTTGTCACCGACAACTTCTACCCCTCAACTTTTAAAAACTTTCAAAACTCACCTTCAACTTTATAAAATGTCACATTGACCCCCTAAAGTTTCTAAATTTTCAAGTTTACCCCCAGTAGTATATAATTTGATTTTTCCTTAATAGTTTTCGTTTGTTTGTTTATTTTTTCTTTACGTCTCGGTATATATTTTGTTAAAAACGGAGTTGTATTCAAAACAGGGTGGGTTATATCGACCGACGGTAATGTGCTGGTACTGTGAAAAATAAGACAGACACCGACTTAAAAACATCATTACCGTTATATAACTATCTTTTATCTATGTTTCGATCTCCGCAACCGAGTAGCCGTAACCTCATACGTTTCGTTTATGTATTTAACTACGTTTCTTTTTTTCCTTAGCCAAGTTAATGTCACCGCCTCACCCGTTTTCGATCCCCACAACCGACTCGTCGTAACTTCGTACGTTTCTTTTATGTATTTAACTATGATTCTTTTTGTGCTTTGCCACGTTAATGCGATCGCCTCAACCGTTTAAGATCCGGCTCCCGCCGTGGAGCTCGGAGCAAAATTTATTTAACCGCGTTTCTTTTTATGCTCAAGTCTTAACCACGTTAATGTCAGCGTCTCAATTGTTCAAGGTCCTCTTTCCCGCCAGACGCGGGGCAAATTTCTAGTTATAACTAGTAACTCAAACCTATCAACTAGGAGGTATTTCAACACGTGTACATGTAGTCAAAGACGTAAGAGACGCTCACCTAGGCACAACAACGCCTTGCATCCATCAAGGCATACATGCCCAAATTCTACAAAACCCGTCTGAAACAGCTAAACCTGGTCTGAAGCATCCAAAAACAGCCTAGAACCGGTCTAAAACCCCTACAATGGTCTGTTTAAACTATGTGCTTGCTTAAAAAGGCAGTCGCTTTTTAAGCGCTAGATGACAATCTCACCTTTCACCCGTGCATAGCGCCTTCAACTACCTAAAGTAGGTCACAACCATAAATCTGAAATAAGAAAAAGGAGAAAGAATGTTTTGTGCTTCATAAATTTATGGAGCATAAACTGGTCTAGGGAATCAGTAAATTACAAACAGAAACCAGAAGATTTTAGTCAACACGAACCCGTGCGGTCAACTGCTGGAAGTTATAAAATAAATAAAAAATAAAAAGAAAGAAAAAGACTGCATTCTTCTGTCAGAGCTTCAAGTTAGAGCTCCCTCCTAAGAGACAAATGTGCATACAAATGTTGACAGATGACAGGGAAGCATAGAGGCCACTTCTCCCTTTTATCCCACCACCTAAAATTAACTACAATTTTAACATCTTCCTGATTCCCTTCTTTACATCCACTTTCTTTTTCTACATCTATGTTTCGCCTCCGTTGACCGTTCTATTCCGCCTTCGCCTTCCCGATCTTCCCAAGAAAACCCTACCCTGGCGCCGCAAACGGTTAACCAGTGACATCCCATTGTTATCATCACCACCATCATCATCATCATCATCGTTATTATTCCCATAACCACCACCATCATCATCATCACGCCTTCTAATCCCTCCAAACCCGCCTGTGTTTCCACCTGGACCGAATGCGTGAAGAAATAAAAGCATGTTGACCAAGTTACTATCCATACCCATTTCTAAACCCCTATCAAAACCCGCCTCGTTGTCGGAATGGAGCCCGTACAGATTCCCTTCAATGACATAGTCACCAAACACCACTGAGCCGGGCATGGAGGATGTGATGGTGCTGATGACATCATCACGCTCTCGGTCCCGTTCAAGCCGTCTCCATCTCTGTTCTTGATCCGGGTCCACTTCACGCGGGTTAACCGACAGATGCTCTGATCTCACATGTCTCTTTAACTCTTTGTATCCTCCGACAAAAGAACACTTATCATGCATGCAACTTCTTTTCTTTGTGTTAAAATATTCTCGGGCCGACTCCACCACAGTCCACCCTTTGACTTGACCTCTGCAAAGCGGGCACGCAAGCTGGGTCAGTTCTCCACATTTCTCAACAGGCCAACCCGAAATGTGGTCAAAACCATGACTACCATTTATTTGCTGAGATTGTAAATGATGTGGTGATGTTACTTTTATGTAGGCGTTTTTGTATTGGTCAAGGCAATTGGAGTACCGAGAGCTGGTCCCACACATATACGGGCGGCAGCCTTTATCATGAGAAGAACATAGAAGAAGCACAGCATTGTGAGGATATTCCATGCATACAGAACAGGTAATGTCTTCCCAATCTTTTATGGGCTTGACAGTTGTAGATTTTTTCTCATTCGGCCCGTTGGGCCCGCAAGTGAGCATTGGGTACGGGGTTGTTCTGTGGTGTCGTGACGCAATCCTACGTCTTCCCCTGATGCCTTTTGCCATTTTGATGATAAGCCTGACATAAACAGATACATTATAAGACTTCAAATAATGCAAGTTTTCAAGGAATTAGATTTGTGAAACTAGAAGTGGCAAAATGAACAGGTCACAGGCGATTGAATAATGGGTCGAAACAGGCGATTAATTAGTGCAAGTCAAAACAGGTTTGGGATGGTTGGGCGGACCCACGAACACCAATTTTATCCAATTTCTTAAGTTTATAATTGATTAATGTGCTAAATGTGATTACAAAATATGTTACTACAATCTTAATCTAACCTAAACTACCATCTTACAAGATATAACTACTACTTTCACAAGTATGTCCTATTTGGTCATTTTATGTATTCTTTTCTTGAACAATAAGAATCTGTCAAACACTCAAATAGCTCATTAATAGAATATTAATGCTCCAAACAGCAAAAAAACATCCAAACACTATCTCCTACAACTAATTATCTGATTATAAGTAATAAATATCATAGATTTACTTTCAAAATGCACATCCAAACACCACCTAAATTACCCTAAATAACATTCATAGACACGCATATTAGGCACATAGCCAACGTTAAATATATTTCTTGAAAGCCAGCTCGAGTTTAGAAGTAGCTGGGGAAAGATGTAAATGCATAAACACGTATGAAGACATGCATGATTATTTTGCTAGAAAAAAACAGAAAAGGACATTGAACTTATATGCTGCCAGCACAAAGTCCATGAGAACAGAAAATACTTTGGACAAGCTTTGAACCTTGATGTAAATTGATTTAAAAAGAAAAAAGTGGTATGTATTTGTCCAATCTGCCGGGGAGGGAGAGAGGGAGGGAGGGTGGGAGGGAGGGAGGGTGGGAGGGAGGGTGGGTGGGTGGGAGGGTGGGTGGGTGGGTGGGTGGGTGGGTGGGTGGATGGATGGATGGATGGATGGACGGACATTTGGATAGATAGATAGGCATTTGGATAGATAGATAGATAGATAGGCATTTGCTACTAGAAATCAAGATATCGGGGTGAAAAAAACAGGTAAGTGATCATTATAACACTAGTTCTCACAAACTAGCTTGTTAAGTATAATTATGGCATTAAGATTTAAGGGGTGTTTGGAAATAAATTTTTCAACCGATTGTCTGATTACTGTGACTTGGTTTTTAATGTTGCAACAGAACTTATTATCTAAGTGCAGAATAAAATTTACTTATTTTAACCTAATTAAAGAGACTTTAATGTCCATTTTTTTATAAACGATCTCGACTTTTTCAAAGAACTGTCAATTTTGGTCATTATAACTATTACACTGTGTTCTCGAGTTTTTTTGAGGAAATGTCAAGGAAAGGGAGGGGGTTTCATGAGTTTTCTGCCCAAAACTTTCCTACTGTTTTTGGAGAGAAAGTGACAGGAAGTGTAGGAAAGGGGTTTATAATCTTTTGTAATGAACAAATGAATAAAACTATATAAGTACTAAATATTTACACATAAAGGGCATAATTGTAAAGTTGTTAGTTTCCTATACTTCCTCCCCAACTCAATAACATGAACTCATGTTCCCGTTCCTTCGGTTTCTTTCAAACTCAAGAACACAAATAAAATAACAACTTTTCCTTTCTTTTTTCAGCTTCTCTTTTCACTTAAAACTCAAGAAAGCAGCCTGAGATTCTTAATATAATAAGAATTACTCAATCACTTGAACATGTTATTATCTTATTACTACAACTTCAAACAGCAAAACTACATCTGACACTATATTCTATAGCCTGTTTTAAAACAGACAATTATCTGATTCAAATTACTCAATATCACATGATCATTTTTAATACGGGACATCTAAACACCCCCTAAGTTCACTGGTCAACAACAGCAAGAAATTGACAAATGTCCCTTGTCTTACTGAAACAAGAGTTAAAACAACAAAATTGGGACCTAACAGAATTTTGATTCTTAAAAAGAAAATTTAACAAGAAAAAATGAACCTAAAACATTAAGAAGATGGTGAATTTGAAAGTTAGCTTCTTAAAGGAAAATAATCTAAGGCCTCAGATTTCTAAACAAGAAAAATCATTTTGTATTTTATAAAATGCAAAGATCAGTCCAATTCCTCACTGTTATAAGCAAGAACACATAACCCAAAACAATAGGCATAGCTCATCTTAATCACCTACCAACAAAACTTCAAAATTCAGTTGATCTCCTTGAGAAATTGATCAAATTATCATACAGAGTGACAGTGAATAACTTCAATTGATCATCTAAAACTGCAATTACACTTGCAAATACAAATAATAAAAAAAAATGCACCAAACTAGCAATCAGCAAACAAACCCTAGCTCAAGCAAATTCAATCTAGTCAAGTCAAGTAAATCACCAAACCTAAATTCTGCAAAAATTAACCTAAATCTGGATCCAGTAGACATCAAATCATCAAGCGAACGACAAAATAAAATGAATAAAATACAACGATTCCTTCAAATACGAAGCATAAAGCAACATAAATTATTTTTTCAAAATAAAAAATTCGCAATCACGTATCGTTGAAATCTAACTAATCTAAATCTAAGATTCAAGCACACTACGGAAGGAAATTAAACTAATGAAACAGATTTAACTGAATCGAGAGATGTAACGAACGGTTAAGAAAACGAATCTTACCTGGAAATTGTTAGGATTTTGTGAAAGAGATTGAACAGAAAAGGATCAGATTAGGGCTCAGTTGATTATAAACGGAGAGATCGAGGAATTGGATATCGGAAATTTTGGGAAAGGGATATTCGGTTTGAAACGTTACGAGAGAAAACGGAAGGAGGTGGGTACGGCGGATCCACGCACTTTTAGGGAGCGTGGAGTCGTGGACACTTCACTCCTATATAATATTTTCTAAGATAAAAAGAATTTGGTGTTTTTAATACTTTGGCTTGTATACAAGGAGCAAATTGAATATGCTCCATGTAATTTATATGTGAAACCAATCAAACTATGTCGTTTTGATTAATTCTAACTAAATTTAATTTAATTTTTTTATTTAACTATTTACTCTCCATTAATTTCTCACATACGTTCTCGCCTCTCCCAACAATCCACAAACTTTCGAGTACGAGACTTCTAAATGTTGTGCATAAGGTTCTTTCTCAATCCACCATCGCAAACTAATAACTCTAATTATCATGAATTTAGTATAAACTATAAACCCAATCATAAATTATTATGAGTGTTTAGTCTGATTCCCCAGATCAGATAATGTATTTAAAATATGAAGTGAAAATCAAATTTAGTTTAAATAGCGGATCGTGAATATCAATTTCGGTTAAAAATCTGAAATGGATTTGAGGCAAACCTTGAATCATGTGCTCACGACCACTGCCAAAATTTCTCTCTGACTCAAAAGTGGTTGTGAATTCAAATGGAACTTGAACCCATTATTGAATCTCAAATTAACAGAGAGTAAATAGTTAACTAAAAAAATTAAATTTTAGTTAGATTTAATCAAAACGACGTAGTTTTGATTGGTTTCACATCCAAGTTACATGCCTAACAGCACCGTATTCACTTTCCCCATATATAAATACACTACAACCACTAGCTTAGCCTAGTGGTAAAGGTGTATACCAAGTATTCACTAAAATGGGGAGGTCTTAGGTTCAAGTCCCACTTGTGACAAAAAAGAGTGGTTCAGGTTAGGCTATGGGGTTTTCTCACCTATGGTGGGTTTCCTCCTGAGAGAGATGAAGATGATCGGTTGGGTCAGTGGCCCGTCATATATATATATATATATAAACACACTAGGTGACGTCATCAAAACACCATATGACGTCAAAATAAGAGTCTTATAAATAGCGAAAATATGTTATACGGCCCATATAACATTCGGTCAGTTAGTCAGAAAGTTATATGACCCATAAACTCTTCTACGTGAAGATTTCTTAAACGTGCTTAGTAATTTATTAGGATTTAGGAACTATGCCTTAAATGGGTTTGAATCTCAAATGAGCATAACTGGCCTTAGTAAGCCCGTCCATTAAAGTATGTTTTGGTTCTTGGATTTTTGAAGGTGTTACTATTGTTCCTTTCTTTATAATATGATCTTACCACGCATACACTAGTCATTTTATTCATTACATATTCCATACCTTTAAGCCCTTGTAATAGCCTTTAAGTAGATCTTCGTTTACATTTCATATCCTCTCCCTTTATATCTTTGAGCATGTGAATTTTAAGTCTAAATATCTATCGGACACTTAGATCCCTCTAACCGTGGCTCTGATACCAAGTTGTAACACCCCAATTTACATAACAAACATTTCAAAGTTTAATGCGGGATATTGGACCCAAAATATTTATAACGAACCAAAATCCAAAACATAATATTATATCCTAAATAATATTATAAGGTGTGAGATTGGATAAAAAACTAAGTTGGAGGTTTACACCTTAAAGTGTGAATCCTAGTCTTTTGGATTAAAGGGTTAATTATTAAAGTTGAAGGGGTTAATGTGTAAATAGTAAAAATTCAGGAATTTGGTGGAGGGGTGGGGGAAAACCACGCCATTTTTGGTGTGGGTGTGGAGTTTTTCTTGAAAGAAAAAATGGGATGAGAAATGGAGGATCAAGAACACCAAATTCGGTTTTTTGCATGAGAAATCTGATGGAATTGGAGTGTTCATCATGAAGCAAACAACATGTAAGTATTCCTTTCACCTCTTGATTCACTCTTGAAGGTGTTCTTGGTGGATTTTTGGTGAAAATGAATTTGGGGCTGATTTGGGTGGTCTAGATGGTTAATTACTTGTTAAAAGTTATAATCTAGCTTAATTACAAGTAATGGGAGGTAGATAACATCATATAAACATCCAATTTGATGATTCAAGAATTAGGGTTCTTGAGGGTGAATTGAGGGTTTTTGAAAATGAGGGTGTTTGGATGGTACTTGGGGGTTGGTAAGTGTTTGTGGTTTGATTAAACACATAACCAAGTAATAACCCTCAACCTATTTGGTGATTTAAGAAATTGGGAGTTTGGGTGAAATTGGGTGGAACCCAAACGGGTCAAATGGGTGAATGATTGTGTAGGGAGGTTAAAACTTATTTAAGGTGTAGTTAATCAAGTTTAGAATGAGTGTAATCCATAAGGTCTAGGGTGGGTGTTAGACCTCAATTGGTGAATGATAAAATTGGTAAATTTGGGAATTTGACTTTTATGGGTCAAACGGGTCAATATGGGTGTTAGAGGTTTGGTTAAGGTTATGTTAACAAAATTAAGTTGGGGTGTTGATCTTTAGATCATAGGTGTGTCTTGAATCTCAATTTGGTGTGTGGGTTGAGACCATAAGTTTTCTAAATGTTGATTGCTAGGTGATCAAGGTGTTAAAGGAGCTAGCTTGGAAGACCAAGTGGAACAGTCTCTAGCTAAAGGTAATCGTTTTGCACTTACTTAGTAATGACAGGTGGTAGTAAATGCACATACTTGATATACATGTTGATTTTGTTGATAATCATATGTGCAAATGTGGGTATGTTGATTTGGTGAAATTGCATATGGTGTAAATATGCAAAGGGTGGGTGCTTAAGGTGCTTGAGGTCTATGAAGCTCACAATGTTGCATGGTAGCCATAGTCATAGAATTATTTATGAGTTCTTTGGCGTCATTTTTATATCTATATTGAATGTACGGGTAGGGTGATTAAGATTGTATTTGAAGTCTTTGAACTTCACAAGTTAAAATGGTGAATTTGGGATCTTTGAATCCCACATGTTGGTAAATAAAGTATGGGGTATAAAGATGGTTTGCATTGTGTGTGTGTACACTTGTTTGTGTGTTTAAGGTTGGTATTTGAATTCTAAGAACCTCACACGTGGTAATTGAGGTCATGAACTTAATTTGTATTGTTGTTGCTTGAATTCTTGAACTTCACTATGGTCGTGGCAATTTGAGGTCTTTGAACCTCACATGGGAGTTAATATGATATCATATAGAGGAGTTTGAAGTCTAAGAACCCCACAAGGTATTTATTTGAGGTAATGAACTTCACAAGTCGTTTTATGGTATTTGAAGTCAAAGAACCTCACACGAAAGTTAATTTAGGTCATGAACTTCACATAGTCGTTTATGGTGCCTTGGGGTATTTAGAACATCACAAAGAAGTATGGTAGGGATGTAAGGTGTTTAAAACATTCACAAAATGTTGTTGGTGGTTTAAAACGACTAGGGGTCGAGTCGGGAGGGTCGAGAATGCCAAAACTGCACATTTGGGGTTGGCTGGTGCAGTGCTGGTCTCTGGGACGCCTGGTGTCTCTGGGATGCCTGATGGGTTCTGTTTGCTTCTGGGACGCCCCAAGTGGGACGCCCATTGGCTGAAGTTTGAGTTTTCTTCCTAGGACACTTTGGGGGGTCTTGGGACTTGTTGTATCATTACTAATGGTTATTTTATGGTGTTTCCTTGTAGATAAAGCTCCGTTATGATATCTCGGGTCAAGCTTCGCGTCGGTTGGATTCTCAACTTTTTGGATGGTTGTATATGTTTGGAGTTATGACTCATTGTCGGGAGTCACCTAACTTGTTTTGAACTATCTCTTGGATGTTAAAACTTGTTGTTATTTTGAGATGTCGGCCGGTTGTTTTTAAATAAAACCATGTCATTTTCGTTTTGTCGTAATTAACATGTGTCGTTTGTCATGGACGTTTTATGGGACCTAAATTCCGCGTATTTTGGAAGTTAAATTTGGTTGAAAATTTTTGGTTTTTACAATATTTTCATTTAAGATTTATACAAAATTTTAAACATAAACCATACATATAAGTGATGATTAGAGATATAACATAGGGTACTTTAATTTTTTACAAAAGGAATAAGTTCATTGTTTGATTTGCTTAAAAGACAAATGACATTTGGCGTATTACGGATTATGATTTTTCAAAAAAACTTGGGTTCTTTTATTAATTGTCTGAGATCTTCCATCCAAGGCTATTTGTGGTGAGTTTACCTACATACAGTCAAGGTTTAACATGATTAGTGGTAATATAAACCATAACTGAAAGCTTAAGTAACGAAAACACGAAAAATGGGGCAAAAACAACTCGAACACACTTTATGAGGTCTTACTGTCTTAGTGACCATAACACACTTGAAATGGGTCAAAACAACCTATACACACTTTATATGGTCTTAATGATCTTAACACGCTTGAAATGGGTCAAAACAACCCGAACACACTTTATGAAAGCTTAAAGACCAAAACACACTTGAAATGGGTCAAATCAACCCGAACATACTTTATGAGGTCTTAGTGACCATAACACACTTGAATGGATCAAAACAACCCATACACACTTTATAAGATCTCAATGATCTTAACATACTCGCAATGGGTCAAAACAACCTAAACACATTGTAAGGCCCCAAACCCGGGAGACCTCGCTTGATGGATTTACTCATTCACAAACAGTTCTTAAACTTAAAATATCATTAGTGTAGCGGAATAAACATCATTACATTATCAAACATTCACAATGGATGCCAGATCTCTGATGTCGGGTAACTCTTCAGAATAGCCAAGCAAGCATCCACTCTTCATCCTTCTAACATTAACCTGACATGCATACTAAAAGTCAGCTAACACTGGTGAGTTCAAGTCTTTCATTCATTTTAGGAAATGGTTTTATCATTTGTACATTCATTAGGGTTTAAATCATTTATAAGGAAACAGGGCCTTAACATTCATCATTCATTCAGTCATTTAATCATTCAATCATCGTCAAACATAGTTTAACGGAACATTCATTCGTCATTTAACATTCATTAAACCATTTGTTAAGTCATACATTATTGTCTAAATCTGTGTTACCGTTCATTCCAACATTCCGTATTGTACTGCCCCTAAGGCTTAATTGCACGAAGACCGACAGTACAATACCTTCCATCAGTTCCTTTCATATTGTCCCTAAGACTTAACTGCACAAAGGCCGATAATATCCATTTCATTCTTTCATCGCCCTTAGGACTCGTAAGTCCATAAGATTCTTCGACGGTTGTGGCATTTATGTACCCATCACCATCAGAACATTCATTTAACCTTTACGGGTCACGTTAACCTCGAGTGACCATCGTCACTACCTTCGCCAGTTGTATAACCGTAATTACCATTGATAGGCCACATAGGCACTACCCCTTGTTATACTTATGGCACTATGGCTTTCCCAAATGCTGCCATAAGGCTGAGGATGTACACCCCATACTTCTTTCGTTAATTTGTTCATTCGACAGATTACACATGTAATGACTTCTTTAAAACATTTGCCCTTTTTGTTTTCGTAAAACATTTCGTTCATTCGTAAACCCTTTCTTTCATTTGCAAACCATTCCTTTATAAGCATTCCATTTCGTAAACATTCATTTCATAAACCTTTCATTTCACTGACGTTCTTGTTTCATAAATTGTTTATTTCATAAATCGCTCGTTCATAACCGTTCCACTTCGTAAACATTCTTTTCAAAATCATTTCATTTCATACGTTCGGCATTTCATTCGAGTATGCACACTGATGTTGTGCAAAGCACACATCTTTATTCCTATTGTTTTCGTTTGTTTTGATTACTTTCATCTTCGTTTTGAGTCGTTTTAGTGTACTATTGAGTCTTTTCAAGTTTATAGGTGCTCGTGATAAATACAAGTGAAAACTAGAAGAAACCGAGCAAGAGAATAAAGCTCGAGAAGTTAAAGCAAAAAAGTTGGAAAATATATCCCTCGCGGTACGCGAAAGAGAAGCAGATAAGTATCGCGGTACGCGAGGGATACCAAAAGTGAGCCCGACTGTTTTGTCTGTTGCGATACGCGAAAGACTTAACCCGTAATTCGTGAAAAAAGCCCTAATCGACTTTTAATAGAATTCTAATGCCACAATTTGGGAGATCGATTATTATGCCGTCTGGAGAGAGTCCGAGGGCGATTTTGTGGCTGTGGAAGTCGAATTGAAGCTAAAGGTTAGATCTTTGGATTTCGGGTTCGTTGATTTAACGTTTTCGGTTTCAAGGTTTAGTCTTTGTTCTTGATTTAGTTGTTTGAACTCATGTTCTTGTTTATTTACTTCTGTTTGGATGTTTTAAGCATGATCCTAGGCTAACATTAATACTGCCTAGGTCATTAGATGAATACTTCGTAAAGTTTAGATTTTTATCGGTTTTGGTTTCAATTTAATGGACTAATGATTTTTTAATCAGTCTCTTGATGATAACTGTGATGAATATGCATGCTTTAATCTAATTTATGTTGATTTCAATTCCGTATGTCAATTGTGGATGTCTTCTAGTTTGATTTACATATCTAGATCGTAATCTGTGTGATTGTGGTCGTTTGTGTGGTTTGCTAAACGTAGTAGGCATAGGAATTGGAGTTGATAGTCATTAGATTCGAGTGTTCATCCTATCTCAATACCAGAGAAGTGAGAGGTAGTCAATTAGTCTTCGGTATTAGGATTTTGAGTGAATTGTCTGTAAGGAAATTCCACTAGGTGGTCTTAGTAGTTGTTGCTATACTGTGTCATAGTCGTTATCTTGAGATTACCCCATGCATTCTTTGAATGTATTGTGGACAGTGAGACTGAAAGGTGATCTGTCTTTTGGGTACATTATCATTGTTGGAGAGACTGAAAGGTAATCCGACTATCTAGTGAGTTTAGTACACTTTAGGTTCCTTAGTTGGTGACACCTTGAGAGCGATTAGGGATCCACTAGGTTGTCTAGAGTTGTTATCCTTAGAAACCCAGATCCATCATAGTTTCCAGAACCGATAGAAGTTGAGCTTTGCAAGTAGGATTCCAAACTAGGTGGTATTCTCCCATCTCTGATATCTTCCTTAGTACTTTGTCTTGATAGTTAGAATCGTTCTTAGTTTTCTGCATTATTAGTTTAATCAGTAGTGTAGTAAACCCCCAAACCAAATCATCTTTAGTCCGAGTCAGAGTCTAGTTTAGCTATAGTAGTGTCTCTAGGGTTTGATACTCCGGTTTACCATTAAGCTGTGCTACACTCGATAGGTACACTTTCCTGTCAGTGCGGTTTAGTTCGAAGGTACTCCATTTATTACTTAGGAGTCCAGGTTAGGTTTTGTTAGTTTTCATATAAACCGTCTGGACGACATCACACATCACCCTATAAACAAGTAAATAGGGATTGTTTACGTAAACCTGAGTTGGACGTCTAGTTAGTGCTAACGTGCTAACCGATCTGCGAATAAGTCAACACAAGTGTCGCCTAAACAATGTCGTCTGGCACCGGTCAATGTCGCCGGCACATGATCAGTGTGGCCAGAACTTGCGTTCTGGACTTAGTGTCGTGTGGCTTAGTGTCGCCCACATTAGTGTCTCCAAATGGCTTTGACGACACTCTCAGTGTCGTCTATGACACGTGTCACCAATCATTGGAAACCTTGGGCACAACGCCATATTTCATCGTCTCCCCCGATTAGTGTCGCTACACGAAGGTGGCGACACTACAATGTCGCCTGATGAACACCAACTTAAAACATGCCTGTTTTTAACCCAAGTTTGCAACTTTTTACGTCCAAAACATTTGTTTAACTTCCATGAAGCTAGATCTCGGCTTTATTCCCCATATTACACGTAAAAATCCATGTTTTGAGTTTAAAACCCTAGTTTTACCCCAAAACCCATTTATACTGAAAATCATAGGTTTTAGGTTCGGTTCCTACCTCAAAAACTGCAGATCTTCTGTGACACCCACATCTCGGCTCACCGAGATGCCGACCACTTGTCGGATTTACTCATGAACATATAGTAAACAGATATCATACACAGCGGAAGACTTTAAATTACTATATTTATTTCATAAAACTTGTCTTAATGTAAATTCTTAAAGAAAGTACAAACATTTCTATTCTAATGCCAGCCTATTCGAGAATGCCAGCCTATTCGAGAATATCAGATAGCCCACCAGATGCCTCTACTCTAGCCCCTTGCCTTTACTGCAGGAGGCTACGTCTTTACCTGATACACATGCTTAAACATATGTCAGCATACGCTGGTGAGTTCTAAGTTTTAGTCAAAATATCTTTGACCTCTGTCTCATACATAAATAGATTTATATGACACACATTTAAAACATCACCTTAACTTCTTGCCCAAACATAATACTTTAAACTTGCACACTTGTCTTTCCGAGGTCACGTTAACCTCCAAGCGGTCGTCACCACTTATACATACCCTTGTACAAGGTACCATACTGTATTCCACAAAGGAATGCAGTATATTTCTACGTCTTAAGTTGCAAGATATTATGTGGCATTTGGCCAGACGTGGCAAAACCTTTCCTTTCTTTACAGACCAATATGGTCAAAATGTTTAACATGGCAAAACATGCCAAAACTCTATTTCTTTCTCTTTACTCTTTGTCAAGACAATAATGTCAAGACCTCTACAAGTCAAGGTAAAACTCTGACTCCTCTGTCATTACTTATCTGGGCTTACCATGATAAGTTCTAGAACGTTTTACGTGTCAAAACCATTTTCTTTCTCAAAATATTTTTAATGTGAAATCATGCCAAAAGGCAAGTTTCCATTCTAACCATTCTTTTCAAAACTAGTCCTTATCCTAAATCCTCATAAAGGTTTCTCCATGGTATATCAAAGAAGACAGGGTGGTTATCCTCCAAGAGTAGTACCTCTAACAGAGATGTTCCCAGGAAAGAATGACATGTCCAGAAGGGATTTATACACCACTATTTTCTTAGACAAAACATTATGTTTGCCAGATTACTACATACTGGTCGGATGGTTACCCAACGCTTCTTTGATATCTCATGAATACTCCGTTACTTAGTTTTAAGATTTAGACATGTTTTATACATAAACTCTTGCAACATGAATGTTATTCCAAATATTTAAATCAATGTATATAGCATTTATGTAAATCTTTCTAGCATGCATACCGACCCAAAACATTTAAAGTAAAACATTAAAAAGGGCCTCATAGAACTCACCTCTATCTTCCTTTTCTTTCAAATAATCTTTACGTGCTAATGTAAACAGCACAACGACTTGGATCAAGGTCCTAAGTCATTATAACATTACTTAATCATAAGTTCCTAGTTTAGTGGGAATAACTAAATCATTAGGAACTAGTCGGAACCTTACCTCAGAACTATCTCTTGTGTATTAGGATCGAAAAGCTAGAAACCGATCTTCTTTACGCGAATCGGGGCTCGGGGCATGATTCCCTAGGTTAACTAGGTGTTTGAGAGGATGTTTTGCTGTGTGGGATGGTCTAAAACCGAGCTCATTGTCCATCTATTTATAGGGTGCTCGACGTGTCCGTGGCGGACCACTAAGACATAGGGTGGCGGTCCGCCACCCTTTGAGGCGGCTTATTCTGGATTAGGGCACACATAGCGGACCGCTATGCTTCATCGTGATGGACCGCTAAGGTTTATTATGGCTGGCGGACCGCTAAGGATCCAATGATGATCCGCTATCAGCCTTCCACGCGTCAGTTTTCAATGACTAGTCACCTGACACGTAGCATCTCCTGAGTGATCCCTTGCTCCCTACGTAGCGGACCGCTATCCCTTTGGTGGCGGTCCGCCACCTGTCTAACTATCAAAATTTTCACTTTTAGTCCCTGAACTTCGATTCAATTATATTCCAACCTCTTATACTTTAACATAATGTCTTTTCAACCCCCCCCCCCCTAGGTTTTCATCAATTGACCATTTTAGTCATTCAAATTGTATTTCTTAAAAATTGGGATGTTACATCTTCGTGGATGCTTCTTCACTATCAATGGATAAACAAATTGAGAGCAGACTTCAAGCTTTTGTGGACGATTCTTGACTTTCTCTTTCTCTCTCTTTCTCTAAACGAATTTTGAAGTGTGGATGGTAATGATTAGGGTTTAAACCCCTCCTCCATCAAGCCCATTCCATTCTAGCCCACCATCTTTTCTTATCTATTCTTCAGCTCACTTAATGTCACACCCCAACCGACGGCGGAAACGTCGGGGCGGGACATGTCGACTGTTCACAAGCTCATGGTTTGCTAAAGTTGAAGTAATTATACAACAAGTTTCATTTCATAACTCAAGTAATCATTTACAAGAATTTAAGAATACATGAATCTCCGTATTAAAATTTAAGACTAGGTCCTCAACCCTAAATGATGTAGCTTGAACCACAACTCAAACAACTGTACCTGAAACATGATAAAATGAGAGGGTCAACTATAAATAGTTGGTGAGCATACATAGGTTTTGACACCACAAGTAAAGTTCAAATATTTTGTATACAATTCATATGATGCATGGTTTATAAAGCATTTATGGAGAATCTAAGTTAAGCTAGATGCACAAATGAAACTTTGTAATTGAAGGGCATAACAACACATGTTATCCTAATATAGGGCATAACAACACATGTTATCCTGATGTAAATGTAGGGCATAACAACACATGTTATCCTAATGTAGGGCATAACAACACATGTTATCCTAATGTAGGGCCTAACAACACATGTTAGCCTGAAGTAATGTATTTGTGTTTGCACGTGTATATCATGTATGTGTAGCCTTAACAATTAGCATTCAAGCATAAAGCACAAATAAACACATATGATCATATTGTAGAATTGTACGTGTGCAATTGTAAACAGTGTTTGAATGTAATCACGTTTCACCCCAAATATGTAAATAAGAAAATGGGGGCTATGTAAACTCACCTTGATAATTAGAGGGTTGGACTTGAAATTTGTAGCAATGAGAATTAAAGATGCCCTAAGTTAAATAGGATATGTTATTTGATATAAATAAACGGTTTAAGGGAACAATAATGGAATGATTTGAGATCTTAGAGTTTTGGAACGAACGAACGATCGAGGAATCCATTAAAGTTTATAAATGATGTTTTATAAATTGTATAAAAGAAAACTAAGTGTCAAAAATAAGTATCGTTAGCAATATATTAATATATTAAATATTCTAACACAATATTTACCTTATAAAGACGATGACATTTGTGATTAAAATTTAGGTTATTAAGTAAAATAATAATCACATTGAAATAAAATAATAATACTCATATGGATATAGTTTGAAATGCGTAAATAAATCGGTTCAGAGAAATGTAACATTACTCTTTTATAAAAAAAATTCCAATTAGCGAGATTAACTACCGAAAGAAAGATTTTCATATTACTACTAACACCATTTAATTTATGAAAGTAGCAACATGGTAAATATACTAATAAAACAATTATTAGAATTTATTATATTAATACTACTAATAACAACGTATTATAGATCATGACGTTATAAAGGTTTAAGTAAATGGTATAAAAAGATTTTCGTTTAATAAAACTTATTACGTTAACGAAACACGACCACTTTTATAACTTTAAAAAGCTATATATAAAATAATAGGGTTTATGGGAATGCACTATCGTTTGTCATGTTTTTGAAATATATATAGTAATAACGAAATAATACAGGCTAACAAAATGATGAAGCTCATATACTATTTGTGATTAATAAAACTGATTTACAACAATTTGGTTATTAGTATTAATACTATATATTAGTAACAAAATCATGTTATTTTCTTTATAAATAATATTTTTAAGAATTTATCACTACCATTGTCAAGGTAAAAGAAAAATGGGATTATTAATTTGTAAATTATTATTGCCAATGATAATATTACTCATGTTAATACTTTAGTTTATAAAAATTAAGATTTTTAATCATTCTAAAGGTTTATGAAGGTACTAGTGTTTATATATGAGTGTAACAATAACAAAAATAGAAACAAGGGAATGGGGGTCTGCTGGGCTCGAACCAAAGACCTATGACCGGGGAGGGAAGAGCTTTAACCAATAGACCTGGGCACTTGCCTTGTTAAGATTTAGAAACGTTTTGTTTTTATCAAATAGGTTCGTAGAACCCTTCTTCCCCATTCAGATCAGCCGCATATCCCAGGTCCCTCCCCCATAATCCACCCGAAAATCGATTTCGATTAAAGAAAAGAAAGAGCAACATGCGATTACGATATAGGAATTTGATACCTAATAACGAGCTTGCACACAAGGCCAATCGAAGTTGTTGATGTGCTCCCAGACCGTTCGCAACATGAGAAGAAAATGGGGATCAAGAGGTCAATTTCTGTGGTTGATTCGAGTTGTTAGACGATAGGGATTATATGGGATGATGAGGAAATGCGTTACAACTGGAAATTGAATGAAAGTTGCGAGATTGAGCTTGATTTATGGGTCGTTTTCAAAGTTTCCTTTTCTAATCGGGTTTTGAGTTTTTGTGATTAATGAGTGAATGTGGACGTTTTAAAGTTGTAAAAACATAAGCGTGATTCAAGGATTCACGATTAGGTCGAATATGGTACTACTCTTGATTGAAATTTGTCGGATTTGAGAGATTGAATGTGCGATTTTGACTTTAGAAAGTCAAAATCTGATGTTGGAATGTCCAGGGTTCACAAGCCAAATAGGGAGAGGGTTCACAAAGGGTTTAAGGACATAAAAGAGGGTTCAATACTTTTGATATCTATCATTTAATTATAAAATATCTTTCATAAAACTTATAAAAACTTATATCCTAAATTTAAACTTTATAGTTTACAAGATTATAATAAATGAATCTAAACTTTTATATACATTTCTTTTACAAAAATACATTTGTTTATAAAACACTCATATATAAACATGGTAAACATAAATATTAATACTCTTTCCTAAATAGATAAACTTATGTATTTTAAGTTTATAAATTTCAAATAATTCATGATTTTAAAATAATTCATTTGAGTAAAACCTTAAATGAGTAAACTATTTATATAAAATTGACTAGTAAATAATATGTTTAAGTAAGGTTGAAACTTTAAATTGTCACATGTTATATTGATAATTAGTGACATATTTTGTCGGACAAGGTACGGGTCTAAAATAGTGTGTCATTATCGTATGAAATAATTTAAAATAATATCGGGAAATCATGGATGTTACACTTAATTTGTCGGAATTTTTTGGATGTTACACACATTTTATGAAAGCTTAAAGACCAAAGCACACTTGAAATGAGTCAAAACAACCCGACCGAACACACTTTATGAAAAGTTTAATGACCAAAACACACTTATAGTAGGTCAAAACAACCCGAACACGCTTTATGAGGTCTCAGTGACCGTAACACATTTGAAATGGGTCAAAACGACCCGAACACACTTTATGAGGTCTTAACAACCATAACACACTTGATATGGGTCAAAACAACTTGTACACACTTCAACTTGAAAAATACAATATTGCATAATAAATAATAAATAACTCTAACATAAACTCCATTTGGTAATTTGATGAAAGTACGTACCTTTATCGATTAAAGATGATGATGGTGATCCCCTCTTTTGATCTTCAATCTTAACCACTTGTGTTCCTAATCATGATCAACATATTCAGAATTCATTATCAAGAATTTCTCACAAATTGCACTTAAAAAGACATTCAAACTGGGAACAACTTTTCTTTGAGACATTTCATCAAACACTCGGTATGCATCCTATTTACTAGAACTTGCATTTTCATGTTATTGTCATTTTACTCATCCTTTTCTTCATTCTCTTTATATCATGGATTTTGTAGAATATAAGAAGTTATCAATACATAATATGAGAAGTTATCAATACAATATTTTGGAATTGTTTAAGAGGTATGTATCAATATTACATCTAGATATTATGATTTTCCAACTAAATATGAAATAATAAGATTTTAGGGTGTTACAAATGCCTCCCCCTTAAAAGGGTTTTCGTCCCCGAAACTGTTCATGAAGAGAAAAGTTGTGGGTAGTAACTTATCATCTCTTATTCCGCTTCCCATGTCATATCAGACCCTCTACGATGCTTCCATAGTATCAATACTTAACTAGTGTCCTTGTTTCGTAACCGTTTCACTTTACGATCAAGTATGTCCATCTGTGATGGTGATCTTACCGAGCGTAGACAGAAGTTCTATAGTGAAGACAAACTTTTGGTGAATATCACGGACTTTGGGTACATACGTGTGAAACGACATAATTTAAATTTGCTACTTGAACACCTTTACTTGATATGATGTTAATGTTAATTTGAATAACTTTTTTTTAATACTTTCTATCTTATTACCCTATATCTGTTCATTGAGCAATAGGCTTAAGTGTACTTTTCCTTTCCAACATTCATGTTATAAAGACTATCAAGAATGAAAAATGGAAGAGTGCTAAAGAGTTTTTGAAAAATAATGTGACGAATTAGACTTTGTATTTCTTATTAAGTTGTTAATGTTTGTAACGTTTAAAGCACTTATGGAGTTGTGTTTGTAATCCGACTTCTGTAGTAGTGACACATAAACCTTATCCGGGTTAGGGTGTTATGATAAGTCTGTGGTGGACTATAAACTTGATTTTCAAAAAAAAATTAAATGTTTTCAGTTTGTTTTTTTAAAGTCTAGCCCATATGTATTCACAACCCGTTTGATATATGTACCTTTTAGACATTGGTAACACGTCTTAATACGAGTTAATGTTTATGTTATATTATTTTTATTTAACTTGAATGTAACAGAAAGATACACGAGCCGCTTATTACATACACCTAGAAGGTCTTGTTTGTCCCCAAGCTATCACGAAAACACTTATAAAATATATAATCACCATAAAGTAAAATCAAACTTCCCAAACATATGGAAGATTAGTTCTATCAACTTCTTAACATCAAACAACATTTAATTTGAGTAAGAATCAAAAAGGCCATTCCTAGGAACTCAACTAAATTAAGATCATTAGAGCATTCGCATCCCATTTGGTATCTATATCTTTATATTTTAACTAAAAAACATCATCCCTTATACTTAAATATCATTTTTTATAAACCTCACATATCACATTCCTTATCCTTATCTTTATATTGTTTTTTTCAAGAAAATAAGGATATGAGATGAACTTTAGTCGGTATATTTAAGTTTTCATTATTGTTTCCTATATAATTTTAAAGATAAGGAAATGATTTAAAGAATGACATGTATAACCTTTATAACTCAAAACCTTTTTTTTTTCCTTAAATTTTAAGGATAAGTTACATATATCAAATGGGTTGTGAATGCTCTTATATCAGTTTATTACTACATATATACAAAAAGCAACTTGACTTCCCCATTCCATTCCCCTCCGTTAATAAAGATGCGAAATAACTTCCGTTTCCGTTCCGTATCTTCCTTTCCGTTAAAGAATGACAAATACAAAACCCACCTACGCTCTTCCGTTAAAACAATCAACTTTGACACCGTCGTGACTTTACAATCAACCGTTTTCTCCTCCAACCGCCACCACAACAACCGTCGTCTCCTCCAACCGCCACCACAACTTCCTCCGTCGTTTGTTGGCACCATTTCACACCTTATATAATCTCAGCGAAACCACAAACCTCCGTTCATTTGTCGGCACCGTACGGGGTCTTTTGACCCTCCGGTAGACATCGACAGCGAGCGGCGGCCAATATCTATCTCTTTTTATCTAATTTGACACCCAATGGTTACCATTATAGTGCAGAAAGAAGAGTGAAACAACACATCGGACTATTTTTCGGTCGACTGCGACGACAGGCGGCGAGTTGCTGTGAAATGTGAAGGGAGGACTGAAAATAACACTAATACTATTCCCCGTTGGATTGCGCCTGCGACGCAACGACGGCAATTGTAGATCTACCGTGAAAGATGAAGAGAAAATGATGAAGAAGAAACATAAAAATTAGAGGGTTATTTTTTAAGATAAGAAAAATTAAAATAATCATAGAAACTTTTTTTCAAAGTCAAACGAGAAACTTTGCAGGTTTTAGTATGGAACTTGACTAAAATTTATTAACTTTTAAATTTTAGTTTATTTTTTGATCTTTTTAATTTACTTGATTTAATTTAAATCTTTTTAGTTTTTTATCTGGTCATACATATAATTGTATGGGGTGTTTATTTATATAAATATTTTAACGAAAAATAAATTGAAACCAATCACCAGAACATTTTGACCCCCCCCCCCCTATTTTAAACAATTTATTCAAATTAAAGGGTAATTAATACTATTATATTCTTTCATCATTTGTTTATTATTGACTTTTAATATTTCATTTCATATTAAATACTTGTTTTTTTAAATAATAGGCGTGACATAGATTTACAACATTTTAAAACTTATAAATGTTTTGAAGAGTCGATTATAGTGTGGTTCGTCCAAATGTATGTTTTTAGTCTAATAGTTTAAAAGTTTCATTTTCAGTCCTTAAGATTATATTTTTATCTGAGATTCAATCAAGTGCCCTAACGCCATCCCGCTTTCTATTAAAGATGGCCCACACGTACCCGACGGGAAGAGACAATTTTGTCCTTTCAACCTCAATCTCTTATAGAAATAAAAAAGAATTTAATATCCAAAATTAACAATATTGAGTTTTTCGTGTGGAACCAAGATCCTTTTGTAATCCCCAGGAAATTCCAACATTTATTTTAACTATTTCGGAAAATTGTAATTTCATTATTTTATGATTCGCATTTATGAAAGTATCATATTTATTCATTATAATTCATGAGTGTGCATACATACTTATATGATTGTTATGAAATAAATACATATACCTTGTTATAATAATTAAAATCTAAACTTACAAGATTTGATTATGAATTGATATCTTTTATGTGTTTACTTATAAATATATATGTAACTATATATATATATACTCATTATAAATAAACCATTTAAATAATTTATTATGAAAATATAACATTGTTAATTAACATTACTGGTGTTTTAAATTACTAAAGGTAAATAAAATAAATAAGTATATAATTACATTTATCAAACATGTTAAATATGAATTATGTTAATAAAATAGAGTCATAAACATAAAATTAATGAGCACTTAAGTTGGAATATGTTATGAAATTAAAAATTATTCTTCATCTTTTGCAATCCTAGTCCCTATAACAAATTAAATTTCGTGAATAAGCATCTGATCCTACCCTATAAATAGAGCCCTTATTTCCCATGTATTATTCATACCTCAACGATCCTCTATGGTTCTCTAGCTACTAAAGGTCGTTCTTCTCATCTTTTGAAAGATTCTAGCTTAAATCCTTCAATTATAATTAAATTCTTCTTATGTTCTTGCTTGTTCATACTTTTCCTTTCAAAAAATACCTCATAACTAGCTAGATCTATGATCCCTAACATGTTTATGTTATAATCATAGACCTATTCAAGATCAAAAGCCCTATTTTAATTAAACATGTTCAAAGCTTTTATTTAAAAGCTTGGTTTGATCTTTCTTGTTCCTTTCAATTTTAAAAATCATGTTTTTACTAAAACTCCTTATTTTTAAATTAAATTATTTAATATTCAATTTCTATCTTTACTAAACTCATATTTCCACTTTAGCCCATATACTTTTCAAACACACCCTAAACTTGGTTAAGTATGCAAATAGAGTAAATTTCAAACCAGTATGTAGTTATCTGGAAAACATTAAAGTTCTGGCTAGGAAAAGATGGGGTTCTGATCCGACCAACTCTTTCCTAAGAACTTTTCTGTTGGAGGTACTACTTTCAACCATTTTCTTGTACAACAACCACTTTCAACTAATTATGATTATGATTATAAACCCATTTCTTTGCAAATATTTATACAAACTTTTATATAATTTATTTATATTATATGAGAACATTTAAAACACAATTCTATACTTTTAATTAATAACTAATTATGGTTTAGTTATTAATTAATTAGAACATTATTATTATACTTTAAATTTTGGTTTAATTACTAATTAATTAAATTATTATTTTTAACATTTGTTTTTCATAAATCAAATAAAAGGTTTTATTCATTTATTTATGTAGTAAATTATTTAATTACTCAACTAATTATTACTCATTTATTTATTTATCCATTTATTAATGTCATTGCAAATAAAAGAAAACTACTCGTTTACTTATTTGTGTATTTATTTACAAACAAAATAAACTTAATTATTGATTCATACATTTATATAATTATTACAAACAAACAAAATCCTTATTCATTCTTTCACTTATTACAATACAATTATTTATCAAATATTTATATAAAATATTATTTGCAACTCAAATAACTATTTTATTATTAAAACGAGGACACCCACATCAATCTCCTCGCACATTCGAATTCCCTATTTCATTTATACAAATCATTGATACATATATTCCATCAAACATAGGTTAACCTTGTGGTTAGCTAGAACAATTGTGCAACAAACAACATACTTGTGTGACATTCAAGCTACTCATTGCAAGGTGAGTTTACATAGCCCCTTTTTACTATTTTTACTTTTGGGGTGAAACATGTTTACAAATGCTTTACTTACACGATTCAATACCTATGTTCTTATGCTTTGATCTTTATGCTTTATGTCTTGAACTACCTGGTGACCATTACATGTGTTCATGTCAGTACATTCATTAACTTGCATCCCAAGCCTAAGGTAGTACCTAACATGATCATTTATACGAGAATCCAAAACTATTACTTAACACAAGACCTTGACGGGTTTTGTTGAGTATCATCTTACTCCTTAGGTATACTCTTGCCCCTTTTTTTAAATGGTAATCAATTGGATTGCGTATCTAGTTTTCTATTATCAGGTTTGAATTGTACGCTTGGAACCTTGTATGTTTTCACATTTATGATTTAGACACGCTTTGAACATATTGAATTGTAAAACTATACTTAACTTTGTTGGTGTCAAAACCTATGTTTCTCACCAACTACTTGTAGTTGACATTTACTCGCATGTTTCAGGTGCACCTGTTTTAGGACTACATGATCACATAGGGCTTGGACCTAGTTTCAATTTAAATTAATTATGTTTTGTTTGAACACTTTGTTTTCTTATTTCTAAGTGTAACGGTTGCTTTTAATTCGATTAATAAATATTATCATATTTAATAGATGATCATGTGCTTATGAACAACCGCGTCAGCCCCGGCGTATAATCCGCCGCTGGTCGGGGTGTGACACCTTTAACCTATGCTTCAATGGTGATTTTTTCGTGTGGTACTCTAACACCATTCCGTACCTCCCGGACATCCTTAAACCCTAGTCGTCGATTCTATTCTTGCACTTAAAGAGTAAGGTTTAATTTTGACCATTTATTTGTTTACCTAATACATGAAATTTGTTTAAACATGGTCAAATTATGGTTTTGTTGATTGGGTAGGTCCTTTTATGTGTCCAAGAGTTGTCAAATCATCATTAGGTTGTTGAGATCCATGAACAACCATGAAACATTGGCTAAGAACTGAAAATCAAACTAGGAGACTGAAAATAGTGTTACGTCTTTGTTAGTTGTTTTTTCTCCTATATTTATCACTATTTGACATGAAACTTGTAAAGGTCAATTATTTATTCTTGTACTAACTTAATTTATTGGAATGCTCTATGAGTGATTTTAGCCAAATTTGTTGAAGTATATTTTGTCTTGGATTTATTGACATGGTAACAGGCATAACACAACCATAAAAGAAGCATAAAATAACCATGATTGATGACCATAAAACAACCATTGGTCATTAACTTAAAACATGTATCAATTTAAGACTACAAACCATAACAACAAAAGGTAACATGCCATACCATGGTTTTGACAATTACACAAAAGACATCAACCCCCCCCCCCTTTTGACAATTACACAAAAGCCGAATACTATGACAACAAAAGACTATTGTGAAAAAGGTTGTGGAATGACTTGTGAAGCAGGCTTTCCCATACATGGTGTTTTATCATGATCCTTTTTATGCCATTTAGCACAAATGCTTGTGTTTCCATACCTAGCCAGTTTCCTATATTTTCCAAAGTGTTGACTAACTTCCTTGGTTTCTGTAACATCCCAAAAATCCAGCCGTAAACGGTTAAGGGTCAAAGGGACATCAAACGTAAAGCTACGAATGGTATCGGTAACGAAATGCGATACCAAAAGCTTAACGGGGGATTTGGTATTGAATAATAATAAGTTGGGATGAATTTCGGTTAAGAAACATGACCTAAGAACTTAACCGGATGCGAAACAGAAAGACTATTCGCCCGGAAATAGCCCAAAACTTCATATAGGCATATCTCGAGCTAGAAAATGAGTTACAGAAGCCATAATATATGAAACTTGGGTGCCTCGACGAGGAGAATCTGAAAATGGAGTTGTAACGGACCGTCACCATGTGTAACGGTCCGTCACAGGGGTAAAAAAATCGCGAAAACACTCTGTTTTAAGCCACGTATCACTGAACCCTAAAGCCATGACGGACCGTCATGAGACGTGACGGTCTATTACGTGGTCAGAAAGCCCTTGGAGGCCAAGAAAACGGCAACAGACCGTCACCAACGTTAACGGTCCGTTACGGGATCAAATTTTTGCCTATAAATTAATTCTTGAGGCCATTCAAACGGGAAACAACACACATAAACACCATACATCATACACACACTCTGGATAAGAATTAGGAGCTGATGTAGCGCGTTAAAGTACGAGTGTGGTACGCTGCGAGTGCGGTTCGGATTCCGGAGAGACGTTTAAGCGAGGAACGAGCGTAGGAAACGACCCGAGACTATCGTAAGTACACTGGACCCGCACCTTAGATAAATTTGTACGTGAATTATGTGATTATGTGTTATGTGCTATATGTGGAACTAAGGTACGGGGAAATAAAAGAAGGTAATGAGAATTAGTCTAAACACTAAACGGGAATAATGGAGTAACCACGACGTATCCAAGGGGTGGTGGATACGTCGTTGGTACTTCTTATATATAAACCTCTTTGATACTTCGTGGTGAAACCATTATGAACGTTTAGAGGTATAGACTAAAAGATAGTAACGAAAATATAGTAGACGAACGGGAGAACTTCCGACCGGTATGTAGTTATCTGACAAACGGAATGTTCTGTCTAAGGAAAGAGTGGTGTATAAATCTCTCCTAGACCCGTCACTCTTTCCTGGGAACATCTCTGTTGGATGTACTACTCTGGAAGGATAATCACCCAGTTTACAATATATAATAAGTATGAATAAGGGAGGACTTAATTCTAAATAAAGGAATATCTGTGATGTATTATAGAGGTGGTGGGTACGCCGCTGGTACACCTTATATATAAAACCTATTTAATGCATTGTAGAGACGCCTTTAGGAGGAATTAGAGCAAGGATTGGATAAAAGCATGAGGAAATCATGCTATCAAATAAATGATGAGAAACGCTTAATCTTAAGCAAAGAAGTATTCATGAGATGTTAAAGGGGTGGTGGATACGCCGCTGATACTTCCTATATATAAACCTCTTTAACATAACATGACGAAACCTTTGTAAGGGATTAGAGCAAGAGTTAAGATAAAAGCATAAAGAAATCATGCCACTAAACGAGAATTTGATGGGAAAGCCTAATTCTAAGTAAAGGAGTATTTATGGGACGTTAAAGGGGTGGTGGATATGCCCCTGGTACTTCCTATATATAAACCTCTTTAACGTAACATGGAGAAACCTTTATAAGGAATTAGAGCAAGGATAAGTATGAAAGTATGCCACGAGGTCATGCTATATATGCGAATATGCGATATGTGTTAAATGTGAATGTATTGATGCATGATGAATGATCATGCTATATGTGTAAATATGAATGTATGATGGGAACGAGTCTAAGTCTTAAAATGGAATAACGGAGTACTCACAAAGTGTTAAAGGGGTGGTGGATACGCCGCTGGTACTTCCTATATATAAGCCTCTTTAGTGCACCGTGGGGAAACCATTACAAAGTTTTAAGGTAAGGACTGGTTGGAAATAAATTGGGAGGCTATGAGTCTATGATACTCAAGATCCCAATGAAAAGATATGTCCAGCCTACGGGGCAGATCTCTAGAATGAATGGAAAAAGGTGCCGAGTCTACGGGACGGAAGAGCCTTAAATATGAGAATGGAAAGGTGCCTAGTCTATAGGCGGAAGGACCTGGTAAAGGTGCCCAGTCTATAAGGCAGAAGGACCTAAAATGAATGATAATAAAATATACGAATGACGTGACCGGAGGTACGTCCGGAGATGGTCACGGGGACGCCGAGAGCCCAGGAAACTTGAACAATAAGAACCTAAAGGGTTCCTAATAAAATGAAAGCTAATTCAAAAACGTTTTCCAAACACTGCAGGAAAGATGCACGTGGAATAAAGCTTCCTTAGGACGTGGCCGGTCGGAGTTGAAGAATCCCTATGTTACATAATGTAATATTTAATGTAAAGACAATATTTATAATAAAATATACCTTTATCACTTTAGTGATAAGGTTTGAAAAATCTGGGACCCGTTTTCCGCATTAAACTCTGATAAAATAAGAGTAAGATAAGTAGGGTGTTTCAGTTTCTTCCTCTTTTTCTCTAGCCTCCCTATCTGTTTGTGACGTTTTCAATGTAGAAGGGGTTCACAAATCTTTGCTATCGATTGGATTAACTATATTTTGATATACCTTGTTCCATGTGGACAACCAATAACCATATCCCAGATGACTCCCACTTCCTACATGAACATGTATTTATATTCAACATCAACAACATACTAATCAACCTGTGAATTGCATTCCAAAGAGTTATGTACTGTGATGCCTTAGGTTTGATGCCATTGAACAACTTAGTTGCATTAGGTGTCAAGGATCCACTGAACTTGGGAACTAACCCGTGCACAACACCAACCCTTTTCATCATGCACTAGCTAATGTACTTCAAACATGTGATAATAGGCTCGTCTCTTGCTCCAACAAGTTGTTTGTTAAAGATCTTACATAAGTTGTTCAAAACTACATCACACTTTGACCTTCCAACATGAAATGAATTATACAAGTGGCAACTATGATAGAATGAGGTCAAATTATGAGATCATATCACCGAAATGAGATTTAGACCAATGCCTTGGTGGAATCTATTTCAACCAATCATATAGGGTAGGATCTTGGGTTCTTACCGCATTCATTGCCATGTCAAATTGTGGAATGGTAATTGCATTTGCACACTTACACAACATGTATTTGTATAATTGCGACACCCACATCCCGGATCACCCGAGATGTTGGTCACTTGTCGGATTTACTCATGAACATATAGTAAACAGAGATAATACACAGCGGAAGACTTTAAAATACTATATTTATTTCATAAAACTTGTCTTAATGTACATTCTAAAGAAAGTACAAACATTTCTATTCTAATGCCATCCTGCCAGAGAATGCCAGATAGTCCACCACATGCCTCTACTCTAGCCCCTTGCCTTTACTGCAGGAGGCTACGTCTTTACCTAATACACATGCTTAAACATATGTCAGCTTATGCTGGTGAGTTCTAAGTTTTAGTCAAAATATCTTTGACCTTTGTCTCATACATAAATGGATTATATGATACACATTTAAAACATCACCTTAACTTCTTGCCCAAACATAATACTTTAAACTTGCACATTTGTCTTTCTGAGGTCACGTTAACCTCCAAGCGGTCGTCACCACTTATACATACCCTTGTACAAGGTGCCATACTATATTCCACAAAGGAATGCAATATATCTCTACGTCTTAAGTTACAAGATATTATGTGGCATTTGGTCAGACGTGGCAAAACCTTTCCTTTCTTTACAGACCAATATGGTCAAAATGCTTGACATGGAAAAACATGCCAAAACTCTATCTCTTTCTCTTTACTCTTTGTCAAGACAATAAATGTCAAGACCTCTACAAGTCAAGGTAAAACCCTGACTCCTCTGTCATTACTTATCTGGGCTTACCATGATAAGTTCTAAAACGTTTTACGTGTCAAAACCATTTTCTTTCTCAAAATCTTTGTAATGTGAAATCATGCCAAAAGGCAAGTTTTCATTCTAATCATTCCTTTCAAAACCAGTCCTTATCCTAAATCTTCGTAAAGGTTTCTCCATGGTATATCAAAGAATACAAGGTGGTTATCCTTCCAGAGTAGTACCTCCAACAGAGATGTTCCCAGGAAAGAATGACGAGTCCATGAGGGATTTATACACCACTCTTTCCTTAGAAAGAATATTTTGTTTGCCAGATAACTACATACCGGTCGGATGGTTACCCAACGCTTCTTTGATATCTCATGAATACTCCGTTACTTAGTTTCAAGATTTAGACATGTTTTATACATAACCTCTTGCAACATGAATGCTATTACAAATATTTAAATCAAGGTATATAACATTTATGTAATGCATACCGGCCCAAAACATTTAAAGTAAAACATTAAAAAGGGCCTCATAGAACTCACCTTAACAGCGTCTCTACTTCTATAATCAAGCAGAACCGGTGCTAGCTCTAGTAATTACACGATCCTATGGAAATCAAATACTATTTTAGTCTATATCTAAAATAATATAATCCCCCTCAGGGAGACTTCGTCATCCATGCCCTAATATTTATCTATGTTTGGCATTATTCGGGCATTTCCCCATGCCCATGCCAACCCTCCGGTATAGCCTTTACTAGTTGGCACTTCTCGGGCATTCCCCTTATGCCCGTGCCAACCCTCGAGGCTACCCATTCCTAACAAAGGAAGATGACTTACCGAAAGACTATCTACGACACGTTGATGTAGAGTTTCCACGTCCCTTGCTCCAAAAACGACTTGCTTGTAACACCCAAAGGGGTATTTCAAGCTCGGGATTCTCAAAATAGAGTGTTCCCGAAGAAGTGGAATGGATATCTCAACTCAAATCCTTGAAATTCTATTTATAGGTTGATTCTGGACCCTTAGCGGACCGTTACGGGTTCTGGTAGCGGTCCTACACCGCCTCAGCATGATTACTCAGCATGACACGTGTCAGATTCAGGGCTTTTTGCTTCCTACGCAAGTAGCGGACCGTTAAGCCGGCTTAACTTATATGATTTTCATCTTTTCCTCGCCAAGAAACGTCGTTTTCATATATTATGGTTTCCGTAACTCATTTTCTAGCCTAAGATATGATTATATGAAGTTTTGGGCTGTTTCCGGTCGAACCGTCCTTTCTTTTTGCGTCCGGTTACGTTCAAGTGTCATGTTTCTTAACCGACACTCGTCCTAACTTATGTTTAGGATCTTGGGGTGTTACAATAATTGCCCCCTTGGCTTTTGGTTCATGTCTTATTGGATATACCTCAAACAATATCTATGTTCAGCATTTGGAAAAACCTTACTCAAAGCAGGAATAACGCTCTATTAAGAAAATAAACTTGGTGAAAACATGATGCTCAATACACACGCCTTCATACTCAATAACATGATCCTCAATACATACACCTTCATCCTCAACATCATGATGCTCAATACCTACACCTTCATACACAATTGGATTTTCTTCATGCCATTCAAGGGCTAGTTGTCTTTTACATGCATTTATAATCCCTTGGGAACTTCTTATACTCTAAGATGTGGAAGGCTAGTTCCTCAATCACGACTCTGTTGCTCTTTGGTGACTGGAAATACCAATGCTCATTGTATATTTCAATAATCTTAAACTTCCTAACATATTGCAACAAAATCTAGCACATTAGTGTCATTTCCAAGAGCCCTTAAACCAAAATCTGTATTATGCTCTGGAACCTTGCACGGTATTACCTGTGTAGTGGATAATTGTTTATTAAATAATATAGATAAGTATTTATTATATAGTATAGATTATCCACAACCATCATACAAAATAAATAAATAAATACTAGTATATCTCTATATGGCAAGACCGGTAAGAAATTATCTAGTAACCGAACCATTTCAGCTTGGAATAATTAATTGAAACCGACCAATCGGTTATGGTTATAAAAGAGACCATACCCGACCAAACGATTATTATTATGAAAGAAGCCATAACCAACTTAGCACTTCCTACTCTTCTCTTCCTCTTTTTCTTCTTTGCAAATGTATCACTATTGGTAGAAACTATTATAAAAATACAACCTCAATGACGAAAAATATAACTTTAAACTAATGGACTAAACCGTAATTTCAGACAAACAACATGGACGAAAACCGTAACCAACTCTAATTACATAATAGATTAAAAGATACTCCAGTTGAATAGTAACTCTCCCCTTCAATGTGCGCCATCGATGAAAACTGTAACCAACTCTAATTACATAATAGGTTAAAAGATACTCCAGTTGAACCCTAACTCGCCCCTTCAACGTGCGCCACGTCAATTTTTTTTCATTTTCACCCCTCATACTATATATAAAATACGCTTTTAACACGTTTTATTTTCTAATAATTCCGTTTTTCTTTAATAACTTTCGTTCGTTAACTTTTTTCAAAAAACAGAGTGCGCGAATGTTTTTAGTTTTTTTTTGTCAACGTTTCGATATAAAGTTTTTTGAAAACGGAGTTGCATTGAAATTCGAGTTTTTTTTTCGTATCGAGCCCTATAGCGAGTGCCAATACCGTTGTGGTTCCGTGCCGAACCAAACATGTTATAAGCGAACAAAATCGTTGTCGGTATTTGTATTATTGGAATCGGTCTCAGTCTTCACTTTTATTGTTTTCGACAACCTGAATTTTTTTTTCTTTTTTATTATTTAGCTTTAATTTTCTTTTTTATTAACATTATTTTTAACGTTGCGTCTATATTTTCATTTAAATTTTATTAACGATCGAGTACACGATCGAAACGGAATAACCAGCTTGTTTGAATTACAATATGATAAAAGGAGATCCCGCACCATAACTATTCCTTCATTCCAAATTTTGAAAGCGGGAAACTAATCATGAGAGGCCCTGCCGGACGCCGCCCTCAAACCACTACTCCGACACCTGCAGATCCATGGCAGTTCACCGGCGGAGGATCCCGCCGAGATTCCGATGCTAGTTTCTGCAGTAGCCGTCCCTCTTCCGCCCACTCCGCCGGCGCCAATCACCACCGTACGGCCTCCGCCGTCGCCATCACCGACCGTTCCTACCAAATCCACGCCGTTTCCACCATCAACTCCTACCTCTCCGCATACTCCTACCCTATCTCCTTCAAACTCAAACCCTTGCCATCGAACAAAGACATCACCGAAACCCTAAAATTCGTTCTCGCTCGTCTCGATTATCCGCTAGGTAATAAGATCGAAGATGATTTAGCCGTGGTGTTGAAATACTTGAATTGTCCGATTAAGATGAACAAATCGGCGTTGAAAGCCCCTGGAACACCTCACTCGTTTCCTAGTGTTTTAGCTGTGCTTCATTGGCTTGTACAGATTGCAATGTTTAACGAACACCTTGCGAATTCGACTCAATCGCAGTCGATTTATGGAGATAGCATGTTCTCTTATAATCTGAATGGTTACCTGCATTACATTAGGGGAGACGATGATGCAGTAGAAAGAGTAGATGATGATTTCATGGGGAAATTACAACAGGTATATTAACAGAATGTTAGTTTATTTTAGGGGTGTCCTTCGGGTTGTTTAATCGGTAATCGGGTTATTTGGTTTTGGAAATTAAACCAAATACCGAACCAAATAAGTATGTGTAATCGGGTTGGTTTTAGTCGGTAATCGGGTTATACTAACCGACGAAAAAAATGAATGTGCTTTTTAAGTACTGGAAAAGATTATTTCAAGCCGATTACCGAACCAAAAGTAAGATTCGGGTTTGGTAAATTGGTAATCGGGTTGATTTGGTTCGGGTTTGGTTAAAAAACACACCCCTAGTTTATTTAGTGTAACTAAACAGTGATATTGTTAGGCTGATTGGAGTTCCTGAAATTTTGATGATAGGAGAAGAGTTTGTTGTTGGAGAATGTAAATGTGTTATCAGCTAATGCTAAAGATTTGGAGGCTAAATTGGAGGCTATGAAGTCCGGGCCGTCGCTGAAGGAAGCAAAGGAGGAGGAAAAGAGTATGTTGGAAAAAGATATTGAGAAGTTTAATAAATTGATCAAGGTTTTGCAGAAGGAAAATGAGGGGGCGAGAGTAGAAGTGGAAGAAAAAGAGAAGGAATTGAGAGTAAAAATGGAGGAGAGGAGTAGGATTTGTGAGGAGAATGATGAGTTGAAGAAGAAGGTGGAAGAGCAGGCTATCAGTATGAGGGATGCAGATAGGATGAAAAGGGAGTTACAGTCAGTGGAAAGAGATATAGGAGATGCTGAGATTGAGAGGAACAAGTGGGAAGAGAAGTGTTGGGATCTTAATGCTGTCATCGGGACGAAGTTTAAGGAGCTTGAGGCACTTCAGAATGAATGTAACCAGGCTATTAGAAGGTACCTTTTGTTTGTTATGTTGTATAATATTATATACCTGCAAACATGGTTTTAAAATGCGCGCATCAGGAGCGCCTAACACGTGCATCATGAGATTGCATCGCTACAGTTGATGTGATACACATGTGATGCGGTCTAATGCGATCTTATGTGTGATGCGGCCTGATGCGATGCATTATGCTGTTGACCAGTATTTGAACAAATTAGACCATCGATTGCAATGGGTCTGAGGTTTTCAAATCTGGCTGAACAAATTTGACCATCGATTGAGCAATGGGTTTGTGTATTTGAACAAATTAAAGCATCGATTGAACAAATCTGACCAGGGATGATGAGATTGAGAATATCTTATATTTTAGTGTTTAAAAGCTAACAATTGAAGATATTATCTATAAATAATTTTTTAGTATTCTTTTAATAACGAACGCCTCACATACGTGATGCGGACGCATCTCGTATTGGCTTTTGGGACAAAAACGCATCCGAGCGCCACACGCTTTTTAAAACCAAGCCTGCAAATCCAAGTATTTCTTATACTGGTTTATGATTGATTCTGTTGCATGACATAGAACATGTCTAATGTGAGGATTGTATATCACTTGACTCAATGTAATTGATGATTTTTTAGGTTAAAACTAGGAAATGACATTCAGTACGAGTTGAATGCAAAAGGTACAACACCTGCTGAGGTGCTTGGAATGGATTATAAATCAAGATTGGAGCCTGTACTCAGTTCCTCCCGTGATGAAGTAAAGAGAAGTTCAATGGAAAATCTGGAAACTCTGATGTCTCTCCAGCAACTATCCCGTGACATTGCTGCTAAGATTGATGCAAAAAGGAATCGTATTGCCATACTTCAAACACGAATTGAGGAAGTAAGTCCCAAATACTTCTATTTTCATACCTTCTACTCCGTCTTGGACGTCTTAGACTCGATCATTTACTATGGATTTTTTAAGAAGTATCTCCATTATTAGGAAAAAGAAGTGGAACGAATGCCATTATTGAATTTTTTGTCAATTTTGTCGAAGGAGGTATCGTGCTAGACCTACATGCTAAGTACCTGAAGGACAATGCTTGCGATATTATAAGCATTATTTTAGTTGTGAAAGTTATAAAAATACCTACCAAAACAGAACTTTATATGTAACAATGGATATCGGGCATAATGCATTGTTGGTTCTTGGGATTGCATTTTGTTGTTAGTATTACTAATACACATGTGGTGTGAAGTAATATACATAACCAAAGTATTTGCACAAAAGTTTCCAACCTCATTCTTATAGGAGCAGTTGATATTTAAATTTGCAGTAAAAAAAGCACAATGGTTGGCCATCTTTTGCGAGGTCAGCTGTCCCTCCCAGAACTCGAGAAACTAATAATCATGAATATCTACTCAATTATTACTACGAATCATGAATATCTAATTATTCTAAAACTGCCAATAATGAAATTTCTACTATTCTACTATAGTCCTTAAATTTAGTTTTCAACATTGTTCTATTATAGGATGAAACAGGCTCTAATCTTGTTTTTGCCTTCTTGGACTGATAGTGAGTGAGTAGGGATTTCTTTTCTTGTTCATGCCTTAAAACTCAACATGTGAAGTAAAACATGGGTTAGATACTTAGATATGATGTGAGTTGGTTCTAACTAATGGTATCTCATTGGCTTTCATTGTCGATTATCAACTTGGTATTTATCTTAATCTACTTAGGGTTGGCTTATGAACACATATGAAACCCTAGGTAGTTAAAGGCTCAAGGCACAAAGGGTGAGCTGTTGCCTAGGTGCAAAGCACTTAAAAAGAGCGCGTCCGAGGCAAGCAAGGCACACATGTATTCCCGGCCATTTTTAGCTGTTTTAGACTAGTTTAGACTGTTTTTTTTGGCTTCTTTAGACTGTTTCAGCCTAGTTTATGCTGGTTTGGACAAGGTTTTTATATTGCAGATTCAGGCCTGTTTTTTTCAAGTTTTTTGCGTCTTGCTGCACACAAGGCTGTTTTGCTTCGCCTTTGCCTCACTAGAGCGCCTAGGCACGCCGCCTTTAACTATTATGAGGAAACCGATAAATAGATTAAACGGCCTCAATGGATTACAGATTTACATTAAACACCCTTAATAAATTGCAGTTTATTGACAATTTATTTAATATGCTTTTTTGAAATCTAGATTCCCACTGTAATACATAGAGAGCTTAACAGTTAACACCATCTTTACTATCTTTTATTATTGTTGTTTAAATGAGATGCTATGCTGATTGTTTGATTTGATCAGGTGGAAAATCAGTTAGACTCGATAAAGAATGAAACACAAGATTACACCTCCAGGTGTGCAATGGAGGCTAGGCAGTTGGTTGACAACTTTGAAGTTGAGTCTCATAAAGTTGACATTGTTGAAAAAGAAGCTCGCGAATTTGTTGAGGTAACATTTTTTATAAGTACAATATTAAAGAAAATTTAATCATTATTCTTGAACCAAATGAGGCATGCAAAAATAAGTCGAGGTGGCAAAATGCGATGTTCAATCAGATTGGGTAATGGGTCAAAAGCGGATAATTCTTTTGGTACGGAATGGGCCCAAAACACTTCTTATCTGGGTAATGGGTCAAAAGCGGATAATTCTTTTGGTACGGAATGAGCCCAAAACACGTCTTATCCAAAAAACAATTTTTTTTGTAAATAATTAGTATGCCAATTATGATAAAATATTATATTATTTCAACAATTATCTAATCTTTTATTGAATAAAATGATTTACATGGTTTTATGCATTTTAAATAAAAATTAGGTTATTTTCGACCTATTTGACTCATTACCTTTTTAGCTATTTTTTATATCACGACATAACTAACTAACTAACTAACTAACTATATATGTGAAGAGCTCGAAAGCGAAGTTACAGGAGACAGTGATGCAATGCGAGGAAGAAGTTGAGACGTGTGCACATGAGTTGTTGGCATTGATTGATTCGGTCTCAAAGTACAAAGAGTTTACAGTTTCTAAAATATCAGAAATGAATAATGCGGTTTCAGAAACGGCTGCTGCTATAGCACAAGTTCACAAGGACGCGTTAACATCCTCTCTCGGGATTTAGTTCTTTTTAGGGTTTTCAATGCATGATGTATTTCAAAAATGTTTTCTGATTCTCCGGTGTGGTTAGTTTTCCTCAGAACATGGTTAAAGTTGCTCCATTGATGTCATGGTGTGTCGGGTTGTAAACAACTATTGAGGAACTCGAACTCGATTTAAGCTCAATCGAGTTGGATTACAAAAATGAAGTCAAAACATCTATCAAGTCTAGCTTTCATGAACAACCAATCTACCCTGCATCTTCCATTTGATACCAAACTTGTAACTTTTACCTATAAATTCAAATTAGAACTTTAAACTTCCTCAATTAACTTCCAAAAACCTGCAACACATCTAGTTGATACACACTTTCCGAATCAATAAAGCCTTTCTAGCTCAAAAAATTTCCAAGTGAATTTTCGGAGTACAATTCGTATATAAGAATCCAAAGGACCATGCATGAACAATTTGTATATAATTAAACAAATTTATAGCCCATGGCTTTTCTATTCCTAGGAATACTAGTAGTAATTATCTAAGTTTCATTTCTATTTAATGTTTCAACATCATTCATATCATTAATTCAATGCTAGTTTCCTTATATGTTTTTGGTTGGTTCAATACTTTTATCCAAAACACATTTTCAAATGACATACTTCTTCGGTTCCATACTTGACTTTTCATTCCACATAATCAAATCATAACCTGTTCTAGAGGTGCACATTTCGGGTTATGGGCCTGAACCGGAACCGGTTTTTTTAGACCGGTTCGGAACCGGGTTCTGGGTTGAAGAAACCTACCCTATGGAACCAGGCGGGGTAGGGTCGGGTTCGGAACCGGTTTCAATTTCTTTTTGTTTTATTTTTTAATAATTATAATAACATTAAACAACATAAAATGCATTTTTTATTTATTTTTAATAACGGCTAGAACCGGGTCCAGCCAGGTCCTGGTAGGATTGAGGAACTGATCGCGCATAGGTGAACCCAACCTGGGTAGGAACGGCCGGGTCCACCCATAGGCCCATACCGGGTAGGAACCGGAACTGGGTCCGGGTCTAGAACCGGTTTTTTTGTGCAAGTCTAACCTGTGTACACTAGAACAGTAACTATATTAGACTGAAGACCTACTTGAATCAATTTGCAGTACAACTCAAATCAACCATTTACCTATAAACAATTATATCTCTTACTGAGAGTGGCAAATATGAAATATCAGGGATAAGTTAAAACAAAACAGGTGCATTTTCATTCCAATTTTCATCTTTCATTTGTGGATGTTATCTTTATTTCTCCTCAAAATGAAACACACACATCTTCATCATGTTATGCCACCATGAAAAACTAAAGAAAACTACATCACTCTAGAAAAAAAATACAGCTATTTACAGTTGATCTTACAACATTGATCTACCTTTGACCACCTATGACTACAAAACTTACAAAAATATCAAGAAAACATGAGCCACAAATGGTAAAGAAAGGTGAGTTACCTTCATTATCATTGTCATGGGCTTATTGGAAGCGTTGAGAACGTATGCCAGCACACAGTGGAGAAACAGGACTCGAGTTCATGGAGACCGGTGTCTGCATAAATGGGTGGTTCAATAGTTGGGCAGCAGTAGGTCGGTCATTCGGGTTAACTTGTAAGCATTTAAGTATGAAATCGCGGGCCTCTTCAGACAATGTTTTAGGGATAGAAGGAAGTTCACCATTGCCAATTCTGAATAATGCTTGCATCTATGAAAGCAAAAGGCCGGTCCTCATTAGAACAACTAAGTGCTAAAATTAGTAGAGCGTAAATTTGGTAAACAAAAGATTATATTTGCTAAAAACATAGCGAGGGCGAAAAAAACTAAAACAAAGGTGCGTGTGTGTGTGTATAGGGCCGCATTCAATACAAAAACAATTTTAAGTAGAAAATTGTGAGAACCGCATAAGCAATTGTACGTAGCGATGACCATATATAGTGGGAAAGAGAGAGAGGCATTTATACAATTACATAACCGCCGGTTAAAGCAATATGTATAGGTGTTTATGTGATTCTCGCAATTCTCTACTTAAAAATTGTATAGTATTGAACGACCTTATATATATACATATACATATATACACACACAGTCACACACATATAGGAGACGGATCGTTAGAAAACCACATAGTTAAGTGAAAACCACCAAGAGCCAATCAAATAATTTATAAATTTTTTATTCTTTTAATTTATTTCTAAGGGTATCAATGTAATATTACACATTTTACCGAAAAATCATTTTACGTATTTGCAGCGTACCAAAAAATCAAAAGCGTGTGAGGAAAGCGCCTAGGCGTTGAGGCGCAGCGCATCAGTTGTGCCTCGCCTGAAAAGGCGCGCTTTTAGGCGCTGAGGCGCGTTTTCCGGCCAAAAAGTCACCTGAACTTGTTTAAAACCCCTAATCAAGCCTGGAATCAACCTAAAAAAAGCCTAAAACATGTCTAAAACCCCTAAAATTGGTATTCTTATACTATGTGCCTAGCTTAAAAAAGCCCTAGCTTTTTTGGCGCTAGTGACTAGGCTCAAGGCGAGGCCTTTGAGCCTTGAGTGCGTCTATACGCCTTGACAACTATGTATATAACACAATACGTAAAATGTTTTTTTGGTAAAATGTGTAATATTACATTAATACTCTTAGAAATAAAATAAAATAAAAAATTATTATTATTATGTGATCGGTTATAATTGGTTTTCTTGGTGGTTTTTTGTGGTTTTCGCATTAGTATGTTATTTTCTCGTGAACCCTCCCCTATATATCTATTCATTACAAAATAAAATTTAAGTAGAGAACTACAAGAACCGCATAAGCACTTGTACTAATGCTTTAAAGATATAGTGGTAGAGAGAAAGAGAAGTGATAGCAGAAATAAAACAAGAAATATTATGCATACCCCTTCCAAGTGGGAGTATGGAACTTGACCTGTTAGCATCTCCAACACAGTGCAACCAAGGCTCCATATATCAGCTGCAGGTCCATACCCCTTGTTCTTCTTATTATTAACAACCTAAGGATACATGAGATTTTTTTTAGGAAATTGAATGCATTAAAGATGAACTCGGTAATATGATAATATCAGAGAAGAGAACTAACCTCGGGTGCCATCCAATATGGAGTTCCCTTGCAAGATTTGATATCGTTTAATTTGGTTGCCTGTGGATACAAATCGACTTACTTTTTGTAGATTCTAAAAGGAAGTCATAAGACAAAGGGGAAAAGAAAAGAAACCATGTGCGGCTACCTTTGCCAACCCAAAATCTGCAAGCTTCACAGATCCACTCACATCAACCAATATATTAGCACATTTAATATCCCTGAAAGATGAATATGAATTGCCCATGTGACACTCCATAATCACACCACTAAAGCTTTGACAAAACTAAAAAGAAAGGAAAGACTAACAAAGCGGCCCATGTGTCTGACTCGTCTTCAAGTTAAAAAGATGAAGCAAATCTTTTATAGTGAGCATGGACGTATACCTATGAACCACATTTCGGTCATGCAGATAACTCAAACCACTCAAAATCTGCCTCGTGTATGTGGAGACTTGGGAATCCCGTAAGCGATACTTCTGATAGAGATTTGCTAATGAACCTTTGGGAACAAGCTCAAGGAAGATATATATTTTGCCATCATCCTGAAACATCATTTCATTATTCTTTTATCGGCTTATATGAAAATCAGTTATTGGTGTGCATACGTATATGTATATGTGTATATGTATATTGCCTCTAAAGAGGAAATAACTGAATGTGGGAGCAGGGTTCAATGAAGAGCTTGCTTTATTGCACAAAGAAAACTTTAAAAGACGGAAACAAGATTCATACCTTATCTGTCCCAAGATACCGAACTATGTTATCGTGTTGGAATTGACTTAACAAAAAGATCTCCTGAAACAATGAGCAACATGTAAATTTAACGCGAATCAAAACAGGAGTCGATAACGAGACGAGAAGAAAGCAACTTATAAATCACCTGTTCAAGTTGAAGAATGCATTGCTTTCCTTGGCTTCCTTGATCAAGCAAAGAAACCTCCTTCACTGCAAAAAAGAACCCATACCTGCAAATAAACATACAAACCCTCTAAATCAAATCAAACAACTTATACAATTTTCCATACCAAAACGAATTCGATTTAAAGTCCGTCGATTCGATCTGCATCTTTTTGCCATAAAAATTATGTTTCAGCATACTCTAGTTTATATAAATGAGTAAAGATTATATGAACATGATGGCAAAACTTGCTCTGATTCTCTTAGCTATAGTTTATGCTACCTGGATTAATATACTATACTATAATATACTGTAAAAAAATATAGAAAGACTTTTGGAGCCAGGGGTCTCAGCGGGGAATAGCCTCTCGCCCTCTCTGTCCTCTGGGATAGAATAATAAACTTAGGGGTGTTTAGATATGTGCTTTGTGATTAATGCAATTTGAAGATTCAATATTTGGATAATCAATTATGTTTTCTAAATCAGGGCTGATTATTGCAATTTGAAGATTCAACCTTTGAGCCTAAACCGTGAAACCAAACCGGAACAAAACCGTTAGTAACGGTTCGGTTTCGATTTTCAATAATAAAAAAACGTTAGTAACAGTTTGGCTCACGATTTGACCTAAAAACCGGACCGTGAACACCCCTAGATAGAAGTAAGATTTGCCCTTACCACACCCTCCCAGACCCTACCAATATCTCTACTATGAGTGGGGTGTCGGCGGGTGCAACCTCTCTATCCCTTGGGATAGAGATAATGACACCCTCCTCGGGTCCTATTGTTATGAGTGGGGCGTACGCGGGTGCAGCCTCTCTATCCCTTACGGATAGAGATAATCCACCCTCCTCGGACCCAAATGCTATAAATAGGGTCTCAACATGTGCAGCCTCTCTGTCCCCGGGATAGAGGTAAGGTTTACCCTCGTTACACCATCCCGAGACCCTACCAATAGCTCTGTTACGAGTGAGATTATACTAGTTACGTCTGTTTGTTTTGTTCGAAGACAGAACTTACTCATTGAAGCCCTCATAAACAGTTCCAAACGACCCACTTCCAAGAAAATCACCCTTCTGCCAGTTCTTAATACTGCACCGGACCGAACCGTTAGGTGAAACAAAATACTCCAGATCAGTAGATTGTGTGACAATGGTTCTTAATTTCATTGTCCCAATTGGATCTTCATCATCAACAACACTAGATCCAACAAGCCCAACCGCATCTTCAGTTGACAAACTAATCCCCGGACCAAACTCCCGAATTAAATCCCAATTGGAACAAGCGTTATCCACAATCACGCGTGACATAATCGGCGGACGCGCAAGTAACGGCGGCCGGACGCCGTTAATTCTAACCTTACCCTTACAACCGCCGTCGTGCAAAACCCTTATTGTTTCACCATTAACCAACCCCTCAATTCTGCTTTCACTCTTTCCAATTCCGCTTACGTCATCATTAACCCTAGCCGGAGATTCAAAATTCTCCGACGAATCACTTTCCGGAGTAAAACAGTCAACCCTGGGATCGCGAAATGAAACAGAGCATGCTTTATGAGCTTCCCAATCAGCCACCGGGATCGCGAAATCTTCCGGTCCGGAAAAGCCTAGCGACCGGCAAATCGATTCGACCTCGCCGTCGGCGCCTTCAATCCGGTGACTAATTCGGTCGGAGAACGGAAGTGATTGGGTCCGGTGAGCTGATTTGATATCAAACAGTGACGATGAAGAAGATGATGACGATGTAGATGCGTCGTAATCGACGTTTTTGAAGGCGTTTATTCGTTCAAGCTTCCGGCCGGATCGCTTTTGCCTGGTGAACATGTTGTTGTGTCTCCGGCGAGAGCTCACGGCGGACACATCGATGGATAACGTCTGCGCTTAATGGTTTGACTGATTTTATTGTCAAAGCGTATATATCTGAACAAAAGTTACAGGAATTGTCCCTCGAGTTTATTTTAGCACAAATAGTACCCATTTGAGATTAGTTTCATTTTAACTTACTTTTATTTAAGCTAATTCCTAGATTTTCTAAAATAAATAAACCATAATCTGCACCTTATAAAATCTGAATTCCTAACCTTTTTTATTGTGAGTCCCACCATCTAACCATCAGAATATCAATGAAAATTTAACCTACTTACATTTGAGTTTTGATTAGGTAGATGCTATGTTGTCAAAGGCGAAAGGCGCATGTAAGGCGTAAAGGGTGAGCCTTGGGACTAGGGGCAAGGCGTTTAAAAAGCAATGACTTTTTTAAGCTAAGCACATGGTATAAAGTTATCATTTTTAGGGGTTTTACTAGATTGTTAATCCTTAATAACCAAAACTTACATTAAAAAAAATACATACGAATTTATCCGTAAAAAACCTCCATGTACAACTTAAGAAGCTACAGGTACAACTCAAATCTGAATACAAAGTCTGCTAAAACAATAAAACTATATGCATAACCTAAAAATTATATCTATAACCTAAAAAGCTTAAAAATATAACTAAAAACTTAAAGATGAACTATCTATTATATAAGTAAAAGAGAGAGATCAGAGGAAAAAAAACAAATAATTTTTATTTCTTTTTTTTATGAAAACTAGGCTCTTTAGCTGTGTTGTACTGTAAGAACAGTGTTTTTTTTTTGCTTTTTAAGTTCTTTTATTCTTCCTTCTCATCACTCAAAAGTAAAAATATGCATTATCTATCTCTTTTCTTTATCTTTTTCGTTTTAAACTTCACCGGAGAAAGATATTAGCCGAGTTTTTCTTCCTGATTACAAATTCAGATATGGGTTTTTTGTTTTCCTGTTTGAACTTGACCGTTTTTGCCGGATTTTACACAAACTCATCGGAAAATAGCCGGAAATGCGCATGAACTGCCATGAGGCGGTTTTCTTGCGTTGCGCCTCGCCTCGCCTGAGCACCTAGGCGCTTGTGCGCCTTTGACAACATAGGGTAGATGTTAAAAGATAAATATGGTTATTGAACATGTATTATACTTTTTATTGTTTATATTTATTAAACTTATAAATTACATATATCCCCAACCCCTAACTTTAATTACATATTTCACCAATTAACTTAAAATTACCCAATTGCCCTCACAAATAGTTAGGAAGAGGATATATGTAAATAGTACTTTAATTGGTTTATTAAGGTTAAAATGATAACAAAATAAGTTATTTTAAATGAATTGGATAAATATGTAATATATAGATTTTAGGAAGGGAAAATATGTAATTACATTTTAGAGTTGGGTAAATATATAATAAAGGAACTTAGGAATGGGATATATGTAAATACCCATACTTTATAATATTTGATATAACATATATAATATTGTCCAATTTTTTCTAGATTTTAATATAAATTTTACTATAAATCTAGTTATATCCAACATAAATTATTATTACTAGTTTTATTCAGTTATATTTTCATTAACCCCAGATAATTTGCGACAGGGGAGGCACTTAGGGGGCGGGGAGGGCGACCGTCCAAAACCCGGTCTCCTAAGGGGCCTGTAGTTTTTAAATTTTTTTATATATTTTATATTTATATATATATTTATAAAAGACCCAACTTTTTTTATCCATTTATCCTATTAATCCATTTAGAAATTAAAGAAGACTCACTACTTGTATTATCTATTTATCATATTAACTCACTTATAAATTAAAAAAGACTTACTAGATTTTCAAGCTTATTAAAAAATAACAAAATAAGTGGCTGGAGCGGGAAGGGAACTCAAAAGACGCGGGAGGCAGGACGCAAGAACGGCAATCGGCAGCAGAAGAAGTGAATAACTGAACGGCAGTCGGCTTTGCTTTCTGATTCAAGAACGACAGCAGAAGAAGAAGGCCACTAGGCCAGAAGCCGCAGGCCAAGTATTGTGTCTGAGGTCTGAGGGACTAATCGAGAAGGCTAGAAAGGCAAAAAAGAGAAAACCAGGGAGAGACTAATCGAGTAATCTGTAATCGAGCAGGGAGGCAGGGACTATTCGAGCCTTCACGGTATGATTTATTAATCATTATTCGTTTGTTGTAGACTTGTAGTTTTTTATTATGGTTATTATATAATTGAATATTGATAGTTGATTAATGATTAATCGAGTAGGGACTAATCGAGTAATCGAGCAGGGAGCCGATTGGTAATCGTCAAATCGACTATTCGAGGTATGCATCATGATTCATTAATCGTTATGTATGATTCGTTAATCATTATTCGTTTGTTGTAGTTTTTTATTATGCCATTATGAGTTTATATTATGGGGTCCGCTTTTTTTTACATGTCCCGGACCCAAAATGTTTTAAGGATTCTCGAGACGGGCCCTGATTTACGGGCTAATAAAATTTGAATTAACATCACCTATATGATTTAAACGATACACATCGATATAATAATAATAATATAATACTAATAATAATAATAATTATAATTAAATTTAAAATAATTATATGGAACTAAAAGGATTGATGTTGCTAATTACTAAATAATCAAATGTTTTAAAAAAGGAATTATAGAAAGATACAATCTCTCATCTTACTTGCCTATAAAACTGCTCTCTCATCTTTATATTAATAAATAAAAAACCTATGGGTGCACGTGTTACTTTCTGGTATATCACTAGCATGTTTTTTCCTCTTTTTTCTCCTTTTAAGTAATGATATTAAAAATATATATTTTCAAATATTAAATATAAATTTAATTATAGATCCTTTATTTAATTATGGATAGTTGTTATACCATTGTACAAATGGATTTAATATGAATTAACATTTATCAATTACATAAAAAAAAGTAAATACCCAATTGAAAAAAAAATGTTTAAAAATTAACTTAACAGAATTTGTAACTGTTACATCAAAGTACATTTTTATAAAGACATATTTTGACGAGTGTATGTGTTAACAGATTACATTATATTTTATTCAACCCGTGTAATACACGAGATTCTATCCTATCCTAGATAGTTAATATATAATATTTTATCCCGGTTACTGAAGTTTTAAGAGGAAAGAATGTATATTATTTTTATAAATTGTTTTAAAAAGCATAGTAGTTTAAAAAAAAATCGGTAATGAAACAATGTTGTGATTTATGGAAGCATGGTTAACCTGTAGGGACTTGAATGCAAAATTGTATCCACACGAAAATCATGATGTTTTTTAAGGTAAAACAACTGGCTTGAAAACGACTAAAGTTTTTGTCTTATAAAAATCAACTAGATTAAGGAGGTGCTGCCACTTGGAGCGCTTGGGACTACGAGGTTTACAAATACCGCCAAATGCCAACAGGCAAAATGCCAAATCCAATCTCAACTTTTTACCCTTTGGGCCATGTTTTGGGCTTTGTCGGCATAGCCAGAGACCATAGGTGCACAAGGGCTATGTGCCTAAACCGGTTCAGGTTAAAACCAGGTTCAATTTGGGTCGAAGATGGTCAAATCAAGATTTTTCCAAATCGGTTCGGATTTGACCGAGAAAATGATCGAGTATTGACCGGTTCGGTTCGAGCATAAAAAGCTTTTTTGTTGTTGTCATTTAGCCATTTTATGGAACCTAGTCGTTTTTTTTTTCTAGAACGATGCGACATTTGTTAAATCACGTGTTAAAAGGTGGCATATTGGTAATTTTCTCTAAATAAAATGTTTTGTTGACTAACGTTATATTTGTTAAAAAGTATTAATGATTATTTAGGTTACTAAATTCAGTGAAATATATATATTGAACAACAAACTAATCTATTTCTAATTTTATATCACTATTTAGTACGGGACTAGAACCATCTTTAGGTAGGGCAAGCTGAAAACCAGCAATGGTAAGGGTTAGGCGGGTCCGAACACACGTGGCGTGGGTGGAGTATGAAGCGCTGAGACCACCACACTCACAATGTACTTGTCTCAACGTCTCACAATAGTAGACTATCGTTGTATCTTAACGTATAAGTCATCAAAACTGCTTAAAGGTTACACGTGATAATATTTGATCGGTTAAATTACTATTCACGTTTGCATAATTGTATATTTGTTTGTAATAGTAATATTCAATTTAAACTTGTATTCAATCTTTGTACTTTTTGTATATCTATACTATATAATAACTAAAGGCTTTTTCATGCTCCGTGTCGCCTCCATATTCATCCTCATCTCTTTTTTTCGTTTCTCTCTTATTAAATACACCTCTATCTTTTAATAATAATATATTTTTAAAGAAAATACTAATTATATTAATAAAACACATTTATTTTAAATTATCCCTTATTATAAAAAGTTTGAAATCTAATTATGTAACTTTTATTTTCAATCAAATAGTAAATGAAAGTCAAATTAAATTAAATAGTAATTAACTTATTTTTAAAACCCAATTATATATTAATTTTTACCTATTTTGATTTTGTTTTCTATCTTTAGTATATGTAATACATTTTTACACCTGTAAAATATATACATAAAAATTTTAACAATTTTATGTATTGATATTTTTCACCACGTGGTTCTAAACTAGTAGTAAATATATGTATATGAAATAATAAAACGAAAAAAAGATTAAAAAAAAGAAAAATATAAATCATTTATAAAAAGTAGTTGATTTAATTGTTAAATAATTTATTAAATGAGCCAAAAACAAAAATTCAGTGGGTGTAAATCAAGTAATTTCTTGTAAACAACTACAAATATATTTGTTTTAACGGCAAACAAAACAATTTTATAAAACTAGGTCTAACAAGAAACTATAACTCATAGAGTAGAGACCCAAGTAACATGATATATGATTAAGCACCAATACAGGAAAGATCGAAAGAAGACCATTGCTCCCAAGTTATATTGTTGCACTTTGAGCGGGTTCTCAACCATAGAAATTCCAAAACTTTTATCTCCTCAATTATCCTCTCCCGAGAGATCGACATGTGATTAAAAACCTTATTATTTCGAGCTCTCCATAAACATCAAACTGTAGTTAAAACCACCGAGTGCACCGCTTTCTTCCATTTCTTAGATCCCCATAGAAATTTATGAACTTCCAATAAGTCTTGAATGCCAAAGTGAAAGGCCCCAAACCGGGAGGCCTCACGTGTTGGATTTACTAATAAACAAACAGTTTTTAAACTTTTATATCACATAACACAACGGAACTTTCATTCAAACATAACAAAAACTTGTTCAACATTCTAAAGTCATTAACCTTGTCTTAACATAACTGTACACATAACGGGATGTCAGTCTCTGTGATCAGTCGGGTAACTCTTCTCGCTTGCCAATCATCCTTGTCTAACATCCATACATGTACTTAACCTGAATGTGCATACTAAAAGTTAGCTACGCTAATGAGTTCTAGCTTTACATAAAACTTTAACTTCAAATATTTGTCAAACATAACTTTCAACTTCATTAATAAAAGTGTATGTAAAACATGCAATAACATAATGGGAAAAACATTAGTCAACAAATTTGCGCCTTCTCGTAACCGTCAATTCCATACATTACATACTTGCGGAGAAACCTAAGGCTTGTTACCTCTAGGCCATTCAACACCTAGGTCTCCTAAGGTTCGTTACCTCTAGGAAGACCAAAACATACGAAGGGTCACATAACCCTATGAATGACTGTCGTCATTCTCGTCATGAAGAACCAGTTGTACAACAGTTAGCCAGCCACAAAGGCCTCTATAAAGGAATTGTCCATACATCACTTCGATTCCCGAAGGAACCATGGCAGATTCGTATATTTTGTGACTTTCGTAAAACATTCACTTCCTTTACATCAAACTTTAGTTAAAGCATTCGTACGTTTTATTAAATAACATTTCATTCGTAAACTTCTTCGGCAAAACATTTCGTAAACCCATTTCAAAACTTCACTTTCAAAACATCTTTCATAAACATCCATTCGTAAGAACATCGTTTCGTATGTATGCACACCAGCCCAAAAGATCGTTTAAAACATTCAAAGAGGTGCTCTAGAACTCACTAGTGACTCGTAAGAGATATGTAGCCTAGGCAAGGTCGGTTGTCTCTACGGATCACTTAACCTGTATGGATTCATTCTAAAGGGTCTTAGACTTTAATCATTATGCATTCGTATTAAAGTATCCACCTGTATCCCTTAGCGAGAACTTCCAAGTTCTCGAATGAAGTATACACTTGCCAAGTATTTTCATGATCTAATACATGTACTCTCCCAAGTTCTCGTTCAATTCAAATAGCATGAGTTTTTTAAGCCGAGATCTAGGTTCTCGTGAACTCAGTGTCGAGAACTCGTGGGCCGTGAACTTGAACCATGAATAGTATACTATACACCCCGAGTTCTTGGAGCCGTGAACTTGGCTTCACAGGTACTTGGAGCCATGAACTTGGCGTCACGAGTACTTGGAACCCTAACTTTTGCATGAATCAGATCTACGTTGTTTAACATGCCAAGATCCAAACTTTTTACATTCATTTTGTTAGATTAACGCACATGACATCAAATCTATGTGCTTTATTCCATTTTAAACGTAAAAATGTCAACTTTATGGGTTAAAACCCCATTATTTCCCATAACCCGGAACAACTAAGAAAAGTGTAGTTTTAGGGTTGTTTCTTACTTGAAATTCGTGTAGCTTTCTTTGCTTACGAACCTCCCTCAGTTGTTGATAGTTTGGTTGCACAAACGAGCTAAAAACGATCGCTTCTTTCTTCCTCCGTTTAACCCAACCGAGAACTAGTCTCCACCCCTTTTGATTTGTTGAAAACTTGAGGTTATGAATGCTAAGAAGTGTGTTTGCAAAGGAGGGGGTTTTATATGGAGTGTTTTCCTCCTTGGAAATAATTACCAAACTAGTCCCTTCTTTAATTATTTTTGACTCTTTCTTTTATTATGTTGCCTTTATTATCATTTATTAATTAATAGATCATTGACTTATTTACCCCTACGACTTAAATGGTAATTATTCGATGGACGTAATTACCCTTAGTATCCTAAATAGGGTTTCCTCTTGGATGTATATATAGAGAGCTTAATAGAGAGAATAGACTAATGATAAATCATAAACTCACCAACTAAGGTTTACAGTTCTCTCTCTCTCAATTCGTGAGTCTCATCTCACCTAAAGCCATCCTTACGGATACATCCTAAACGGGAACCCGATCATCATCGAGATCATGACGTCTTCCCTTTCCAACCTTACTGGACTACTAGGTAATTATTATGAGTAACCGTGTTTTCCATTATACTGTTAAAGAACTGATCAACATGTGGTATCAGAGCCTATGTTGATAAATCAGTTCTTTTTTCGTTCCCTAAAAACTGGAATGAATCAGAAAATCATTTTTATAAACGTTTTCGGCTCTAGACTTACGATTTCCAGATCTGTTTAACAGTTTCTAAACCCTGTTTTGATCCCTTATTTAGATCAAATAAACTATTTTTATGATGTATTAAAGTTCTCGGGTCTAAACCTAAAGTTTTCGGTTTTGACTTTTATTTTCGGATCTGAATAACCTGTTTTTTTGATCTATAAAACTTTGATATATTTCGAAATCCTTAATTGTTATGTTGTAAGGCCCCAAACCCGGGAGGCCTCACTTGTTGGAATTACTCATTCATAAACAGTTCTTAAACATGAATATCAAATAACGCAGCGGAAAATTTCATTTAAACATAACTTAATCGTTGTTCATACATGCGGAAGCGTAAACATTGATTAAAACATATTTACATCATAACTAAACATAACGGGATGCCAGTCTTCAAAGCAGTCGGGTAACTCTTCATCTCTAGCCAAGCATCACCGTCCATCCTCATAACCTGCCTTAACCTGAATGTGTACACTTAAAAACGTCAGCTACGCTGGTGAGTTCTAGTTTTCGTTCGATTTAAGAAATGGTTCATCATTCAAACATTCATTAGGGTTTAACATTCGTATAAGAAAACTGGGCCTTTCATTCGTAAACCTTCGCACATTTAAACACGATCATTTGTTTAAATCATTAACATTCATTTAAGTCATACAATATTATCTAAAATCTGTATCGTTACGCGTCTCTATGTCCCCGTAGGAACTTTTAATGTTGTGGGCAACCGTTACGTATCGCCGTCATTGCCACAACCATACACTACGTAGGGTCAACCGTTACGTATCGCCGTCATTGCTCAACCCTTCAATGCGTGGGGTCAACCGTTACGTATCGCCGTCATTGCCCAACACGCATCTTTCCTTTGGAAATTAACCGTTACGTATCGCCGTCATTAATTTCCCATTACCTCGTTCGTTAGGATGATCGTCATCACCCGAGTAACCGTCGTTACTCCCTTACCAGTTGTACAACATCAAAACCATTGACATGCCACAGAGACAATGCCCCTGTTGTTCTTGTGGTAACTATGGCTCACTGTCCATAATTTACCACAAGGCTGGGAATCACATTCCCAGACTTCATTCGTCAATTCCATTCATTCGACAGATTAGATTTGTAATGACTTCTTTAAAACATTTGCCCCTTTTTGTTTTCTTTTCATAAAGCCTTTCCTTCACTTTCAAAACCCTTTACCTTTTCATTAAACAATTTCTTTATAACATTCGTTCGTAAGCATTTCGTTCATAAACTTTCTTTCCATAAACCCTTCGTTCCAAATCATTTCCTTTCGTAAACGTAGTTTCATAAACATCATTTTATAAAACATCATTTCATAAAACATCATTTCATACGTGTACACACCAGCCCGAAAACATTATATAAAAACATTTAAAAGAGGGCTTCTAGAACTCACCTTATAAGCTAGTCTCGGTTGTCCTAAACAAAGGTCCAACAACTTCACTTGATCTGAATTGATTAGTTAAATACACATCAGACCAATCCCGACTCTAACGGTTTAACCATTCTAACATACTGACTTCACTTAATCAGTTCTGATGTCTGCGCACTTAGCAAGTGCGCAGACTCTGCTTCCTGCGCACTTAGCAAGTGCGCAGGTCCTTCCTCCTGCGCACTTAGCAAGTGCGCAGGTTCCTCTTCCTGCGCACTTAGCAAGTGCGCAGGACCTGCTCCGTGCGTACTTAGCAAGTGCGCACGACCTGTTCTTCACGAAAACCCTAACTTTCGCATTCGGGTCTGATCATGTCAAGATCCCGAACCTGTTGCATTCAAAACGTTCGTTTTCCATTAAGGAACTCAAATCCGTGATTATCTTTCAGTTCCATCCATAAAAACGTTGCCTTTTCACCCAAAACCCGAAAAACCCAAAAACGAACAAAAACTCAGATTTAGGTCGGATCGTTACCTGAATCGAGCTTCTGATCCGGAGGTTCTTCTCACGAGTTATGGAGCAACACACTTCTCAAATCTCGGGTCGATCCGACAACTTTCTCTCTCTACGGTTTCTCTCTCTAGAAGTTGCAAATGAGAGAAATGGGTTGTGACCTTGGCTATTTATAGGGGAGGCTCCCCTTCTAGCCCATCCGACCCGACCCGACATGCCTCGTTCGTTTATTCCGTTATTATATCTGTCGTTTTATTTTTGGGATGTTACAAGTCTACCCCCCTTACAATAGGTTTCGTCCCCGAAACCTATCATAAGTCAAATAGATGAGGGTACGACTCCCTCATTTCCTTCTCCGTTTCCCAAGTGGCTTCCGATCCCTTTCGATGTTTCCATTGGACTTTAACCAATTGGATAACCTTATTACGCAAACGTTTCTCCTTCCGATCAAGGATGGCCACGGGTTCTTCGATGTAATTAAGGCTGTTGTCGACCTCGATGTCAGTAAGTGGTACGTGAGCCGATTCATCCGCCAAACACTTTCGCAAGTGTGATACATGGAAAGTAGGATGAATCCCACTTAACTCATTGGGCAACTCCAACCGATAAGCGACTTCACCAACCCGTGCCATTATCCTGAATGGTCCGACAAACCTCGGACTTAACTTTCCTCTCTTCCTGAATCGTATGATTCCCTTCCAGGGCGACACTTTCAACATTACTCTGTGCCCAACATCAAACTCGATAGGCCTTAGTCGTCTATCCGCATAGGACTTCTGACGATCTTGTGCGGCCTTCATTCGCGCTTTGATCTGATCAAACCTTTCCGAGTCTCTCTTACGACTTCGAGACTTCCTAATTCTTTCTGTCCAATCTCACCCCAACAAACCGGGGTCCTACATCTTTTCCCATACAACATTTCGTAAGGCGGCATGCCTATCGTCGTGTGATGACTATTGTTGTAGGAGAATTCAGCTAACGGCAGATGGCTGTCCCAACTGCCACCGAAGTCGATAATACAAGCACGGAGCATATCCTCCAACGTCTGAATAGTCCTTTCGGACTGACCATCCGTTTGCGGGTGGTATGATATGCTGATATTAAGCCTCGTGCCCATCGCCTCATGAAATCTTTTCCAGAACCTCGATGTGAATCGTGTGTCCCGGTCAGATACGATCGTCAAAGGCATCCCATGCCGTGCTACTACTTTGTTGATAAACACTTCAGCTAACCTTTCCGACGAGAACGTCTCGCGAATAGGTAAGAAATGAGCACTCTTCGTTAATCGGTCCACAATTACCCAAATGGTGTCATGACCTTTAGCTGTGCGGGGTAGCTTGGTTATGAAGTCCATGGTAATGTGTTCCCATTTCCATTCTGGTATATCAAGTGGTTGAATCTTTCCATACGGTTTCTGGTGTTCAGCCTTTACTTGCGAGCAAGTCAAGCACTTGCTTACATACTTCGTCACATCATATTTCATTCCAGGCCACCAGTAGTCTTTCTTCAGGTCTTGGTACATTTTGTTGGTACCAGGATGGATAGAGTAACGAGACTTATGAGCCTCATCCAAGATTTTGGTTCTAAGCTCGCCACCCATAGGTATCCATACCTGTCCATAACGTGTTCTAACACCAAGGGTGTTATATTCCAACTTGTCCTGTTGGCCCACCATCCTTTCTCCCTTTATATTTTCTTCCTTCAAAGCTTCATCTTGAGCTCTTTCGATTTCTCTCATCACATCCGATGTTACCACCAACTGGTAAGCTTTCACTCTAATAGGAGTAGGCACATCCTTTCGGCTTAGAGCGTCAGCCACCACGTTTGCCTTTCCAGGGTGGTACATTATTTCACAGTCATAGTCCTTCAGGAGTTCCAACCAACTCCTCTGCCTCATATTAAGCTCCTTCTGTTCGAAGAAGTACTTCAAACTTTTGTGGTCGGAGTAAATAGTAAACTTTACCCCGTACAGGTAGTGCCTCCAGATTTTCAATGCAAATACGACAGCAGCAAGTTCCAAATCGTGAGTCGGATAGTTGACTTCGTGAACTTTCAACTGCCACGACGCATATGCAATCACTCTACCGCGTTGCATCAACACACACCCTAACCCCTGACCCGACGCGTCAGAGTATACCACCAGGTCTTCACTGCCCTCGGGAAGGGCCAAGACTGGAGCTTGTGTTAGCTTCTCTTTCAATTCCTTAAACGCCTCATCCTGGGTCGAACCCCATTCGTACTTTACTTCTTTCCGAGTCAACTTTGTCAATGGCGAAGCTATTTTCGAGAAATCCTGGATGAATCTCCGATAGTAGCCTGCCAATCCTAAGAAACTGCGGATTTCAGTTGGCGTCTTAGGAATGTCCCATTCACTTACTGTTACTATCTTTGCTGGGTCAACCATAATGCCGTTCGGGCCAATGACGTGACCTAGGAATTGGACTTCCCTAAGCCAGAACGCGCATTTGGAGAACTTAGCATACAACTTCTCCTTTTTCAGAGCTTCCAATACTTCTTTCAAGTGACACGCGTGATCACCCTCATTCTTGGAGTAGATAAGGATATCATCGATGAACACGATTACCGATCGATCCAGCATCGGTCGACACACCCTATTCATTAAATCCATGAACGTTGCGGGGGCATTCGTCAATCCAAAAGACATTACGCGGAACTCGAAATGTCCATAACGCGTGCGAAATGCAGTTTTCGGTATGTCTTCTTCCCTTACCTTCAACTGATGGTACCCGGACCGAAGGTCGATTTTCGAAAACCAACTTGCGCCTTGCAACTGGTCGAACAGGTCATCGATCCTTGGTAAAGGGTACTTGTTCTTCACCGTTCGTTTATTCAACTCGCGATAATCGATACACATTCTCATCGAACCATCTTTCTTCTTTACAAACAACACCGGAGCACCCCACGACGAGATGCTCGGTTGGATAAATCCTTTCTCAAGTAACTCGTCTAGTTGGACCATAAGTTCCTTCATTTCCACTGGTGCTAGTCGATATGGAGCCTTAGCCACGTGCTGGGCATTTGGTACTAAGTCAATTCGGAACTCAATTTCTCTATCGCGTGGTATTCCAGGCAAATCCTCTGGAAACACCTCCGGGTACTCGCGTACCACGGGTACATCGTCTAGTTCCTTCACTTCCTTACACTTGTCAATCACGTACACCAGATAAGCCTCGCATCCGCGCCTCAAGTAATCCGCTGCCTTAATCATCGAGATGACGTTTGGCATCGGGGTGTCACGATCTCCAAAAACCTCAACTTTGCTACCATCCGGAGCCTTGAGTTGGATTATTTTTCGCTTACATATGATTTGTGCTTCATTGGCAGTTAACCAATCCATACCCAACACAACATCAAACCCTCCCAAAACCATAACGAACAATCTGACAGGGAACCTATGACCTTCTATTTTCATTGTGGAGTTGTCAACTACATCGGTCACTCTCGCAGTTCTACCCTCAGCGGTCTCTACGCTAAAGGCCCTTTCTAGCTTACTCACAGCATACTTTACTCTTTTACAAAAAGTCGCAGATATAAAACTCTTACTGGCACCTGAATCAAATAACACAGAAACAAGAGTGTTGTCAAGGACGAACGTACCTGACGCCACATCGGGATCCTTCCTAGCCTGATCCTGCGTCAGTGCATACGCACGAGTCTTTGCACGAGATCCCTCTCCCTTCTTTTCCGGGCCCTTTCCTTTCCCGGTTTCCCCCATTCTGGGCTTCGTACATTCTCGGCTCATATGGCCGAAATCCCCACAGTTGTAGCATTTGTAGCCTTGCGGGCATTCACGGGAGTAGTGCCCGGTCTTGCCACACTTAAAGCACAGGCTAGATCTCAGTCTGCATTCACCTACATGTTCCCTTCCACACTTCTTACAAACAGTCGGCTCATCCACCCAAGCCCTTTTATCACGAGCCCCAAACATCTTTCCCCCAGTTCGCTTGTTTGAGAAGCTCGGTCTCTTCTTTTGTTCTTCAACGGCAACAACATTCAGTGCCAGATCGTCAAATACCACGCCGCTTAGCTCTACTGCCGAATCATAGGTAGTGGGGGTGTTTGCCTTCACGTAGGTGCGGACCTGGTCCGGCAACCCTTGAATATAACAGGCAATCTTTCTCTCTTCAGTTGTAACAAGGTGTGGCACCAGACGTGCCAGTTCATTAAATCGGGTTGTGTATTGCCGGTGCGTCATGCTTCCGGCCTTCAAACCCAAAAATTCCCTCTCTACCTTCTCAATCTCGTTCCTTGGGCAGAAATTCTTGATTACCAAGGTTTTCAAGTCAGCCCACATCATCGCATCTACAATCTCGCTCCCTTTTGCCTGTCGTACACCTTCCCACCAATGGGATGCTTCCTCCCTCAAGGAGTTAGCAGCAAACTTCACTACTTGATTAGCTCGACACTCGCTCAAACGAATGGCAGCTTCCATACGGATCACCCAATCAAAAGTAGCCACCGCGTCCTTCTTCCCAGTCAGGATCGGCGGATCACATGCCTTAAAGGACTTATAATCACATCCGCGAGCAGGCGGTGTATTGTCAGTCTCATTATTTTGGGCACCAATTGCCGCGCTAGACCCACCCGCCCCATTGACCTGCTTCAATGCTTCTGCCAACAGACCTGGCAGAGAAGCCTTCATCAGTTCTGTGAACTCTCGAGCTATAGCTGCTCTCACTTCGGGTTCAAAAGTGAAAGGTTGTTCTTCAACCTGTGTCTGCTCAGCTTCATGCACACTAACCGCCGGTTCAGTGTGAACACTTCCTTCTTCACTATACTCTTGGCGCGCAGGGATCCTGCCACGCCCACCATTTCGACCGCCGGTACGACCACCGGTACGGCCACCACGCCTTCCGTTTCCTCTCCTTGCCATTACGTTCTATAAGACAAGAAATCCAATGTCATCACGCTAGTTAACAAATAGAATTCAATAAGTACTGTAAGATGTTAATATACACTGGCCATCTGTAATTAACCATTACACTACCTTTCGATTTCTATTTGACCACCTTTGTGATTTCATCAGAACACAAGTCCTTACTTAACCCTTTCTAAGGCATACTATATACGTAAATACATCTACTACCTTCATACCTGATGCTTTGGCTCGAGTTACCCGTACTGGCATCCGCTTTCGGTCCCATTCAAAGTTTAAGTTCAGACACTGGGAGTGTCCGAATCTCTCAAACTATTGCTCTGATACCAACTTGTAAGGCCCCAAACCCGGGAGGCCTCACTTGTTGGAATTACTCATTCACAAACAGTTCTTAAACATGAATATCAAATAACGCAGCGGAAAATTTCATTTAAACATAACTTAATCGTTGTTCATACATGCGGAAGCGTAAACATTGATTAAAACATATTTACATCATAACTAAACATAACGGGATGCCAGTCTTCAAAGCAGTCGGGTAACTCTTCATCTCTAGCCAAGCATCACCGTCCATCCTCATAACCTGCCTTAACCTGAATGTGTACACTTAAAAACGTCAGCTACGCTGGTGAGTTCTAGTTTTCGTTCGATTTAAGAAATGGTTCATCATTCAAACATTCATTAGGGTTTAACATTCGTATAAGAAAACTGGTCCTTTCATTCGTAAACCTTCGCACATTTAAACACGATCATTTGTTTAAATCATTAACATTCATTTAAGTCATACAATATTATCTAAAATCTGTATCGTTACGCGTCTCTATGTCCCCGTAGGAACTTTTAATGTTGTGGGCAACCGTTACGTATCGCCGTCATTGCCACAACCATACACTACGTAGGGTCAACCGTTACGTATCGCCGTCATTGCCCAACCCTTCAATGCGTGGGGTCAACCGTTACGTATCGCCGTCATTGCCCAACACGCATCTTTCCTTTGGAAATTAACCGTTACGTATCGCCGTCATTAATTTCCCATTACCTCGTTCGTTAGGATGATCGTCATCACCCGAGTAACCGTCGTTACTCCCTTACCAGTTGTACAACATCAAAACCATTGACATGCCACAGAGACAATGCCCCTGTTGTTCTTGTGGTAACTATGGCTCACTGTCCATAATTTACCACAAGGCTGGGAATCACATTCCCAGACTTCATTCGTCAATTCCATTCATTCGACAGATTAGATTTGTAATGACTACTTTAAAACATTTGCCCCTTTTTGTTTTCTTTTCATAAAACCTTTCCTTCACTTTCTAAACCCTTTACCTTTTCATTAAACCATTTCTTTATAACATTCGTTCGTAAGCATTTCGTTTATAAACTTTCTTTCCATAAACCCTTCGTTCCAAATCATTTCCTTTCGTAAACGTAGTTTCATAAACATCATTTTATAAAACATCATTTCATAAAACATCATTTCATATGTGTACACACCAGCCCGAAAACATTATATAAAAACATTTAAAAGAGGGCTTCTAGAACTCACCTTATAAGCTAGTCTCGGTTGTCCTAAACAAAGGTCCAACAACTTCACTTGATCTGAATTGATTAGTTAAATACACATCAGACCAATCCCGACTCTAACGGTTTAACCATTCTAACATACTGACTTCACTTAATCAGTTCTGATGTCTGCGCACTTAGCAAGTGCGCAGACTCTGCTTCCTGCGCACTTAGCAAGTGCGCAGGTCCTTCCTCCTGCGCACTTAGCAAGTGCGCAGGTTCCTCTTCCTGCGCACTTAGCAAGTGCGCAGGTTCCTCTTCCTACGCACTTAGCAAGTGCGCAGGACCTGCTCCGTGCGTACTTAGCAAGTGCGCACAACCTGTTCTTCGCGAAAACCCTAACTTTCGCATTCGGGTCTGATCATGTCAAGATCCCGAACCTGTTGCATTCAAAACGTTCGTTTTCCATTAAGGAACTCAAATCCGTGATTATCTTTCAGTTCCATCCGTAAAAACGTTGCCTTTTCACCCAAAACCCGAAAAACCCAAAAACGAACAAAAACTCAGATTTAGGTCGGATCGTTACCTGAATCGAGCTTCTGATCCGGAGGTTCTTCTCACGAGTTATGGAGCAACACACTTCTCAAATCTCGGGTCGATCCGACAACTTTCTCTCTCTACGGTTTCTCTCTCTAGAAGTTGCAAATGAGAGAAATGGGTTGTGACCGTGGCTATTTATAGGGGAGGCTCCCCTTCTAGCCCATCCGACCAGACCCGACATGCCTCGTTCGTTTATTCCGTTATTATATCTGTCGTTTTATTTTTGGGATGTTACATATGTTCTATGATTTCGATTAACATGCCAAAACATGATTTTAATAAGAACAGTTATGATGTTTCATCATGAATGTTCTTGAACATTCATCCTTATTTTGGTGAAAATCACTTAATTTTGATAGGATATTTTGGATTAATTTGTTTTCGAAAATTGTTTAAGTTTATCTCCATTTTTTCGCATAAAATATTTAAATTTTAAATTATTTACGAACTGATAAATTTGAGATATATTTAAACACTTAAATTTCGAAATCAGAGATATTCCTTAAATCCCTAAGTTTTCGGTTTCCTTAAATAGTACACGGTTTTAACATGTTATCGGATTATTTTTCCCATGAACCTTATTTTTTCCCGTGAACAACAATTTTCCCGAAAACCTCAGTTTTGCCGTGAACCTCAACTTTTCCTGTGAACCTTCCCATTTCCGTGAACCTCAAGTTCTCAGCTAACCCATGAATTCTCGGCTAATAAAAGTTCACGGCTACATGAAAGGTTCTCGGCTCACCCAAGTTCACAGCTAGTTATAGTGGTTCACGACTACTCAAAAGTTCTCGGCTCATGCCTAAAGTACTCGGCTCCTTATGTTTTCGGGTCCTTAAAAGGTACTCGGGTCCACAAAATTTTCAATCCGCGCTTACAGGGAGTTTGTTATTAACTAATGCTTTTATAATTTTTTTGTGAAACTTTAAATTTTAAATGTTTTACAACTTTTAATTTACTTGAATAACACCTAACAGTTTCACTTCTGCCCAAAGGTGATGTGATACATGTATACATTTTTTCAAGTATAATTAAGCATTGTCACTTAGTGTATATCATTAAATTATTAGATATCCACATGACACCCGCCTTAAATGCATAAATGTTTCACTTCTGTCCAAAGATGATGTGTTGCATTTGTGTCCTGCAAACTTATCATGTGCAAATTAAATGTCTCACTTCTGTCCAAAGGTGATGTGTTACATTTAACTTGCATACCTTATTTGTTCCTAATGCTTAAATAATTAGTCATAGCCAAAGAGAAAGCTAATTGTTAAAGTATAACCTTAATTAGTTTATTATTTTAGTGTTATAATAGACTTTATCACAGCTTCCTTAGTATAATGGTCCTTACTTTCTGCCTGCCTTAGTCTAGTACCCCATAAGTTCACTCTAAGTTCTTATATTTAGTTATGTATCTTAATTTTCTCATCTAAATTCACTGCAGCTCCCAATATGGGAATTGAAACTCTTACCGGTTCTAACTTTCATTCTTGGAAAGGTTCGGTAATGCTTAATCTTGCAATGCTGGATTTTGATTATGCACTGAGAGAGGCTGCACCTCCTGCTCTCACTGATAAGAGTACCGATGACAACAAGATACTCCATGAGAATTGGAATAGGTTTAACCGAATGTCTCTTATGCTCATAAAGCAATCCATCAGCATCGCCATCAGTGGAGCAATTCCAGATTAAACTGATGCTGAAACTTATCTGGCTTCTGTGGAGGAACAATTCAAAGGAACTTCTAAGGCGCATACTAGCACTCTTATTATGAAGATGGTGACTACTAAGTATGACGGGATCATCGGTATTCGTGAGCACATCCTGATGATGCACAACATGGCCCCTAAGCTTAAGGGACTTGAAATGGAGATCGATGATGGTTTCCTGGTGCACTTTATTATGACTTCTCTACCTGCGTCTTTCGAAGCATTCAAGATCAACTACAACACTCAGAAAGAGAAATGGAAGATGAGTGAGTTGATTGCTATGTGTGTGCAAGAGGAAGAACGCCTAAAGCTGGAGAAACCCGATGTGGCTTACCTCATGACTGGTGATTCTAAGAAGAGGAAGGGAAATTTCCGTAAAAAGGAATCTTTAAAGGTCCAAAAGCAAGATTCAAGTGCTGCTTCTAGCTCTAAGAACTCCAAAGGGAAGTTTCACTGCAGGTTCTGCCGTAAGGCCGAACATAAGTAGAAAGAATGCCCAGACTTTAAGGAGTGGCTACCTAAGAGAGGTAATCATCTTAATATGATACTTAAGTCCTTTAACTTAAATGTTCCAACTAACACATGGTGGTTTGACTCTGGTTTTATGGTTCATGTAACTAATTCTTTCTCAGGGATTCCTTACAATCCAGAAGCTGGAAAGAAACCAACGAACACTTAAAATGGGGAATGGAAAGGAGCTAGTTGTCGCAGCTGTGGGAACCTTAGAATTAATAATGAAAAATGGTTTATGTATTAAACTTTATGATACCTTATATATTCCTGAGATTACTCGGAATCTTGTATCAGGACCAAAGTTAGACGTAGACGGTTTTGATGTTTCTCATGGTCATGGCAAACTAACTATTAGCTTTAATTCTCAAGTGTTTGGACGTGGTTTTCTGGATGGTGGTCTCTATAAATTAGAACTAGATAATGAATTTTCCAAGTCTTTGTTATCATATAATATCAATGAGAATTTAACAAAGACTAAACGGAGACGAGATTTAAAAACTTCATCCATGTTGTGGCATCAACATTTAGGCCACATTTCACGAGAACGTTTATCGAGGCTCGTGAAGGATGAAGTCTTACCCTCTCTCGATTTCAATGCTTTTGGAACATGTGTCAGATGCCTTAAAGGTAAAATGACAGCATCGATTAAGAAAGGTGCCACTAGGAGCTCTAATTTATTAGAACTCATTCACATTGACATTAGTGGCCCTTATCCCATCGCTGGAATAACTGGACATGCTTCATTTATCACTTTTATCGATAATTATTCTTGTTATATGTACTTGTATCTTATTAAAGAAAAATCTAAATCACTTGCAACTTTTAAAGATTATAAAACTGAAGTTGAAAAACAACTTGTCTTCAAATAAAAGTTGTGAGATCAGATAGAGGAGGTGAATATTATGGTAGACATACTGATGTGGGTCAGACTCCTGGTCCATTTTATGAGTTTTGCAAAGGTCAGGGGATCATGAACCAGTATACAATGCCTGGTACCCCTCAGCAGAACAGTGTTGCTGAGAGAAGAAACATGACCATAATGGACATGGTACGCAATATGTTAGCCAAATCAGGTTTACCCTTATTCCTCTATACCGAGGCCTTAAAAGCAGCTTTTCATATACTCAATAGAGTTCCTTCGAAATCTGTCCCTAAAACTCCTTATGAACTTTGGACAAGAAGGAAATCGAGTCTAAGATATATGAAAGTATGGGGTTGTCTTGCCGAAGCTAAACTCTATAATCCTTTCTTAAAGAAACTTGACATGAAAACGGTCACTTGTTACTTCATCGGATATACCGATCACTCAAAGGGTTATAGTTTCTACTGTCCTTCTCACGTAACTCGTATTGTCGAAACCAAACGTGCTGAGTTCCTTGAGGATTTTAAGGTCAGTGGGAGCAGTGAAAATACTTATCATGATTTTCAAGAAGTACAAGAAGTCAGGGGGGGATTCGTCGCTTACTTTACCTCCGATAACTCCTCTTGTACACAACGCTGCACCGCACGTCACTGCACCACCTCCTATACACACAGAACTTAATGCTACTCCGTTTATACCTGAGAATGAAGGCACATGAAATGGAAGACATGAAGACAATGTCGAACCCAATAATCTACTCAAGAGGTCGTCTAGGTCCAAAAGACCTACTAACTTTGATGATTATGTTACTTTCCTGACTGAAGCTGAAATGGATGCCAGAAAGTTTACCGATCCTACTTCTTATCATGAAGCCATTAGCAGTGATCAGTCTTCTGAATGGAATAAAGCTATGATTGACGAGCTTGACTCCATGAAGAAAAATGATGTTTGGGATTTAGTTGAATTACCCAACGGAGTTAAACCCGTAGGATGTAAATGGGTCTTCAAAACTACACTAGATCCGAATGGAAACATCGAACGCTTTAAAGCGAGATTGGTTGGAAAGGGTTTCACTCAGAAAGAAGGAATCGACTATCAAGAGACCTTTTCTCCTGTTTCTCGAAAGGATTCTTTAAGGATCGTGATGGCCCTAATAGCTATGGACGTCAAAACCGCTTTCCTCAATGGTGACTTGAATGAAGATGTGTTCATGAGACAACCTGAAGGCTTTAAACCTGAAGGTCAAGAACATTTAGTCTGTAAGTTGAAGAAATCCATATACGGGTTGAAGCAGGCATCACGTCAATGGTACCTAAAGTTTGATGAAACCACGAGGAAACAAGATTTCATTAAGAACCAAGTGGATCAATGCACCTACCTCAAGATGAGTGGGAGAAACTTTACTATACTTGTCCTTTACGCAGATGACATTCTATTGGCAAGTAATAGTTTAGACATGTTGCATGAGTTGAAGCGTTTACTATCATGTAATTTCGACATGAAAGATATTGGAGAGGATTCTTACGTTATTCGCATCGAAATACACTGAGATAGAGTCAATGGGATCTTAGGTTTATCTCAAAAGGCTTACATTGAGCGTGTCCTCACACGTTATAACATGTAACACTGCGCTCCTTCTGTGGCTCCAGTAGTTAAAGGAGATGTTTTCGGTTCATTCCAATGTCCCAAAACATAGGTTGAAAAGAAGAAAATGAGAATGATACCTTATGCATCAGTAGTTGGTAGCCTTATGTATGCTCAAGTCTGTACTTGTCCAGATATCGCTTATATTACTGGAATGCTAGGCCATTATCAGACTAATCCTGGTCTTGATCATTGGAAAGCAGCTAAGAAAGTGCTTCGATATCTGAAAGGGACGAAAGACTATAAACTGACCTATAGAAGAAGTGATAGTTTAGAAGTGGTTGGTTATTCCGATTCTGACTTTGCTAAATGCAAGGACGACAAGAAATCCACTCGGGGTATATCTTTATGTTAACTGTCGGACCTATCTCATGGAAGAGTCATAAGCAACAGTTGACTACAACATCCACTATGATGGCAGAATATATCGTTGTTTATAATGCGACCTGTCATGGCATGTTGCTAAAGAATCTTATCACTAGACTCAAAATAGTTAATTCCATCTCTAGACCATTGAAGCTTTACTTTGATAACTCAGCTGCCATTAGTTTCTCGAACAATAACAATTCGACTAGAGCTGGATTATATCTTGATATAAAGTACTTGTTCGTTCGTGATCGAGTTGAGGAAAATAATCTTTGTATTGAGTATATAAGTACTAAAGTTATGCTTGCGGATCCGATGACTAAAGGTCTCCCTCCTAAAGTATTCGAAGAACATGTTTCCAAGATTGGCTTTTCTAAATACCTTATTTAGTAGCATAATGTACTTACTTACGTTTAATGAATTTTCCTCATTTATTTGAATTTGTTTGTCTCTTAATATGTCCATGCATACCTAAAGACACATAGACAGTAATTATACAAATCAACGTTAAAGGCTTAATTGTCAATTTGATCATAAGTTCACTTAAGTTTTAAATTTGGGAATGTAGTATGATTAATGGGGGTCTTGAGTTTAATATTAATTCAATGACTATATTTCTCTGCTACGATTTCGGTTTAGAACCAAAATGAGTATTAACATCTGGCAAGACTTACTAATGCTAATCATAAATGATCACTCGGGCAAGTGAGAGAATGTAAGACTCACTATTATTATGTGACATTTATTATCATTTATTAATTAATAGATCATTGACTTATTTACCCCTATGACTTAAATGGTAATTATTCGATGGACGTAATTACCCTTACTATCCAAAATAGGGTTTCCCCTTGGTTGTATATATAGAGAACTTAATAGAGAGAATAGACTAATGATAAATCACAAACTCACTGATGTAGTGCAAAACACACATCTTTATTCCTATTTTTTTAGTTAGTTTTGATTAGTTTTGTCTTTTGTTTGAGTCGTTTTTGTATACTATTGAGTCTTTGTCTTGTCTACAGGTGCTCATGATGAATACAAGTGAATACGTGAAGAAATCGAGCACGAGAATAAAGCCGGGAGTTTAAAAGAGAAAAATGATGAAAATCAGTCCCTCGCGGTACGCGAGGGAGGAAGATCAAAGTCTCGCGGTATGCGAGAAAGTCCAGAAACGCGCGCAACTAAATTGTCCCTCGCGCTACACGAGGAACCCAAGCCAGTCTCTCGCGGTACGTGAGAGACCCGTAATCCGTGAAAAAAAACCCTAAATCGAATTTAAGTAAAATTCTAATCTCATTATTCAAGAGGTTCGTATTCCAGCCGTCTTGTGAGGTTTCTCTGGGCGATTTTGGAGTTTGGAGTCGATTGAAGAGCAAGATCAAGGCTTTTGATTTCGGGTTGGTCTAGATTAGCTTATTCGGGTTTAAAGTTTTGATCTTTGTTTGAAATCAGTTTGTTTTGGATCATGTTTTGCTTAATTACTTCTGTTCTAGTTGTTTTGAGTATGATCCTAGGCTAAAATTCGTATACTGCCTAGGTCTTTATGATTATTACTTATTAAAGTTTCGTTTTTTATTCGGTTTTGGATCTAATGATGGTTTAATGGTTTTGTAAACGATCTCTTGATATTAGTTATGATGAAATTGCATGCTTAGTTCTGATTTATGTTTGATTATGATTCCGTACGTTGATTGTGGATGTCTTCTAGTTTAATTTGCGTATCTAGGTCATAGACTTTAGGGTGTGTGATTGTTTGTGTGGTTTGCTAGACATAGTAACCACAAGAATTGTGATTGAGTATTCTTTAGACTGAGTGTGTATCATGTCTCAATACCCGAGAAGTAAGAGATAGTCGTTTAGTCTTCGTCATTAGTAATCCGAGTGTCAACTGTCTGAGAGGAAGTTGGTTTAGGTGTCTAGTGATTGTTGCTATTATGAGTCATAGTTGTTATCTTGAGATTACCCCATGCATTCTTCGAATGTATTGTGGACAGTGAGACTGAAAGGTGATCTGTCTATTCGGGTACGTTATCATTGTTGGAGCGGCTGAAAGGTAATTCACTATCTGGTGAGTTTATTCACAGGCTTTGATCAAATGTTCTTGTAGTTCCAACGTTCATAAACGTTCAAATGTATAAGTTTTTCCGATCAAATAGTATATATATATATATATATATATATATATCCAATGAATTGAACAATGCATGACCAATTGACCCCATTTGTAGACTAGCTAAGAATACAAATAATATGTAATACACGAAACCGTAACCAAACCACGACTGGTGAATGCCCCTCCCTCGCTATACCACGAGAATGGAATAAGACAATATGTGGCCATTTGACCCTTCAAGTACCGGTTAGCGCGACTAACCATGACTGGGGGCGTCACCCCCAATAGTACTATTCATAGAATCTTAGGCTAAGACCATAGCTAATGGTTACAAAATGTTAATGTTGTTCAGGGGACTTTTAGCACTCTATTGTTCCTTATGCAAACATAACGGTCTGGTCTTTGTTCGTTTCATTTATATATGAAAATAAGTACAAGTATGTTTCATCCCCAAAACATTTCAAAAACCAAAAAAAGGGGACAGTGAAACTCACCTCGACAGTAGTGTATGCTAGAAAATATTTGAATAATTGTAAGCCCCGCTTATCCGTACCCTAATCACACAAGGATATCTTATATGTTAAGACTAACCGTCTTAAACGCAAGTTGTTCACCCGACTTAACGAATCCCGTTAAGTACGTCTTTGTTTATTAAAACAATGTTTTCATGTGACGACTCGTTGATGATTATTATTCCAGTCTAGACACTTACCTATTTTCCAAGAAAATATTATGTTTCCATATTGGTGGCTTATTAAGTATCCCAAAAATAAATATAATTTTTTAACAACTTATAATATATCCATATTATAGTTCACATATAAACATATAATTATTTCTTACCAATAATTATATAAAATCACAAATATCGTTCAAGTATGTTCTACACATGTCAATTATCCTACGTGCATATAAACCACGTTAACACATCTACATGCAAATACTTGTTCCGAACGACATTTATTAATTTGTTTACGTTCGTCATACATTTATTTATACTAATATATGCATACGAGTATTCCAACATTTCTACATATGCTTAAATATGTTTCACGATAACATGTGATCATTTACTTTTAACCGAACGTCTTTAGATTTCATGCCCATATTTATTTATTTATTTTTCGTCCTCATGTAATCATATCAACGTTCCATGTTATCCACTATGAACAAGTTATAAGTTATAAACATATATATATGATTTCAACTATTTAGTCATTTCATAACTCATTCCAAGTTAGCAATTTCCCATCACTCATATATATATATATATATATATATATATATTATGACTTCTATATATATATATATATATATATATTTACATGCATATACTTAACACTTTCCAAGTTCTATAATTTATGATCACACACACACACACACATATATATATGTGTGTGTGTGTGTTTCGGTTTCTAAACATACATACATACACTTAATCATTTTCCCATTTAACAACTATAATCATGCATATTTATACCTATTTTTGATCTCTTTATATGAACACATAATCTCATTCTTAGCAATCTTCCAAGTTACCAAACTTTAAACACTCACATCCATATACATACAAACCACGATTTCTTCAAGTCTCTATGTATACATTTCACTTTTCATTAAGTGTGAATCATGCTTTTATTAATCCATAACTCATCATCATCCACATAAATATAAAATTACGATTTTTATGTATACATAAATACATTATAACTATTTCAAGTTAATACCACAATAATATACATACCCACATATACCTTTATTCATGTATACATACACTTTATCATTTCCAAGTTAACTATAAGATCAAACATGTCTATATATATATATCGGCCTACATACATACATACATATATATATATATATATCCATAAGTTTTTCTTGTTTCAAATCCTAAATCTTTCGAGTTATCACTTTGATACTCTTTATAAAAATCAATAATTTCCCCAAACCCTTTCGTTTTCAAAGATGAACAACGTGCTTAGATCAAGAATACAAGATGAAGATAAAAATTGTGTCAGTTTCGTATCACTAGACAAAGCTAGGTGAAGAATCCCGAGTAGAAAGTGATAGAAGCTCGTGTTTTTATCAAAACCGATCCTTAGACCTCAAGACTTCATTGAATCTCCCAATTTCTAGCTAGAACTCTCTAAATCTTGCTCTTGGATTTTTAAAGAATGCAAGTGTGTGTGTGTATGAATAGTGTATATATATATATAGGGAGAAAGAGAGGGTTGAGTGTTTGGTTCACCAATCATCATTGTAGGAGATGGTTGATTTGATATTAGCTTGACTCACACTTGATTGAGAATGGGAACTATGACACAAAGAATAGAGATGTGATTGGTGGTGGTTTGTGAGTGGGCCCCACCTTTCAGCCGAATGGGGTGGTTAGGGGGTTGGGACTTGTCACTTCATGTGTTATCATTCACATGTTTAGGTAGATGATATTTAGGTAGTGTATACCCGGTAAGTGATCCCGTGATTTAATACCCGGTGTAGGACTTTTCATGATCAAATAACTTGATATATTTTTGTGTTGATTGACTAGTCACAATAGTTTACTAGTTAGACCCGACATAATCATTATTTTAACTAAATCATGCATGTTTACACATAAAATAATCTTAGAGCCATGTGATAAACATTTTTATGTCACTTTTAAAGGTTTAGTCACAAATATATATGTTTTTATATTAAAAACGTGTCTCAAGGCTTTACTGGAATAAAATCTTGTTAATCACCAATGAACGTACAATGCGGGTTATAGTTGTTTATTCCCTAGTAATTCTAAAAATTACTAAAATATAATATGTGTTCCTTTGCTAGACTCCTTCACAATACTTTGTCAAAATAAAAGTTCAGGAAATATAAAGTATGAACGTGCAATTATGAATATGAATATTATCCTGAAATGATGAGTGTCACAGGTTAGGTTTTCTTAGTTTTTATATAGACCGTCTAGGCGACATCACTCACCAACTAAGGTTTACGGCTCTCTCTCTCTCTCTCAATTCGTGAGTCTCATCTCACCTAAAGCCATCCTTACGGATACATCCTAAACGGGAACCTGATCATCATCAGGATCATGACGTCTTCCCTTTCCAACCTTACTGGATTACCAGGTTGTAACATCCCGAAATTTCAAAAGCTAATGGTTCGGGTCGGTGGTGACCCGAATCTCTTCTAAATAGGTGAGTTAGCATAGGTGGCGCGCGAATTCTATATCGATGGGCTACATAAGGGCTTGGTTAGTCGTTTTAATCATAAACCGAGATCGAAACGTACGAGATGGATTAAGAGGGACCCGAATGGAAGATTATAGGGGTTTATATATCACTTGTATCACAAACCCTATGCCATTCGGCCTAGGTGGGTGTTCGACGACAGCAGAAAGCGAGAAAGAGAGGGAGGCCAACGACGGGACGACGACGGTGGTTTCAAGCGAGTTCATGCGATGGAGGCTAGCACACGATCAGGTAAACCCCGGTTTCGATTCTTTTATGTGTTTACTCTCGTTTTTGCTCAGAAAACGATTAGGGTTTCGGTGTTCTGGTTGTGATCGACGGTAGGGGGCGGGGTTGGTGTTATTGGCCGGATGTGAAGTAGTATATGGAGTGGTAGGTGACCGAATATGGTGGCAGTGATGCATAGTAGGCTCGGCGACAGAGGAATCTGCAAACGACAGCCGTGGTAGCATGTCAAAGAGCCGGCAGCAGCCAAGGCTGCCACGACAGCGCGGCGATGGCGGCTAGCATGCTAAAGACGGGGATGGGGACGGAGAGGACGTCGAGGACAAAACTCAGAGGCACGACGGCTGTGGTGGTGGATCCTGGCGATAACCATGGTAGTGATGTTTAGTAGTGATCGACTAGGGTTTCACCGAAGAAGAAGGCGGTGGTGCACGGTGGTGGCGCTGGACGACGGCCGGTTAGTAATGATCGGAGGTGACGAGTGGCATGATGGGTCAAGGGGAGAGATAGAAGCTGGGAGCGTGGCTGACTCGGGTTTTCCCGACTACGGTTGCACAAGGCACGATGTACGTGGGTGCATGGGAAGTCTGACTCGGGTTTATGAGACTTGTGGGGTTAGAGTATTGCATGGTCATGTGTACGAGCGCACATGGGAACCCGGTCGAGCATTCGGCTTCTAGAAGGGTCTATATGACACGATACGAGTTAATATTAAGAGATAAGGAGGTTAGGGTTTGCATGGCACACATGCGTGCATGCGAGGAACCTGGTTCGGGATTATTATTATCTTACGGATTATTCGACGTACGTTATAAACGTGTCCTGATCGGGTGATCATACGTTTGACAGGTTCGGGATTGAGCGAGCCCGCGTGGTGTAGAGCTAGGATTTGGACGCAGTATAACTGGTGAGTTTCTAATCCCCCTCTTTTAAACGTTTTACTGTTTTTTGGGGGCTATCGTACATACTTATCAGGGATGTTTAACGTATTAAATGTGTTAAGAGTTTTGGGTGTTAACCCGAGGTGTTTATGAACTAAAGCATTCAGTAATGAGTCGGAGGGTCTACGGGGGTGTTTATGAGATCCTGTAATCTAGGCTTAAAGGTGGGTCGTATGGTGACCTAATAGGGATGAGTCGGGATTGTATTTACAGGTCGTAAGGGTATGACTAGGAGGTGCCACTGGGGGGTGCATGTACATAGTATGTGCGTCAATAATGAGATATAATATTTGTATATGTGTTGCTATATTAGCAGTGTATTGTGTTATGAGTTAGTCGGGGTAGGTCGGTATATAAGCTAAACGCTTATGATTATGTGTAGGATACTTTGCCCTAGTGCTATGTGTGAAGTGCATGTGCAGTTAATGAATCATGTATATAGGTATAATGTTACGTGATTATACATGTGTTGTGTGCATTGTGTCGTTGTCCTTGTGACACGGCGGGTACTGTGTTTGCATTGTTGTCATTATGACACGACAAATGGGATTGTGGAGGACTATGTCCTTCGGGAGGTCTCCAAAGGTGACGATGTCTAACATGACAGTGATGAGCTCGGGGTGTGTCGAACGCCCTGACGAGGGTGCAATAATGAGGTATGTGTTTGTGTGCTTATATATTTGTGTTAAATTGCATACAAGCGTTAAGTTATATTTATTGTGCATGAGATAGTATTGATGTGGTGAGTAGAGTTAGATTGACCGATGCGTCAAGATTGTGATGTAGTGTTTATAACTGTTATGTCAGTTGATCTGTAAGAGCCTTGGTCAAGGCTGAGTAAGTTGATGTTTATGGATTTGTTGTGTTAACCAAGTGTCGAGTTAGTACGTGTACTTGAGCATGAGATATTAGTATAGTAAGTTAGACCTATGTCGAAAAGACTGCGGGATTATTTATTATTATGGGATGAGTCTTGGATAATGAGCTATTATGAGAAATCGGGTGATAACATGGGTTATCTAATGGTTAATGAATTGTGGACCTACATAATAAGGACCGTGGGTCCTGAGTAAAGTTCAAATAACTTTTGAGACGAGTTGGCTTTTAATTAAACTAAACTATTAGAACTCACTCAGCGTAGCTGACTTTGTGTGTGCGATAGATTGTTTTGTAGATAAGCGTTGCATTTATGTATCTTGGCTTGGGAGCGGTGCTACTCGGATTGGTGTTCAAGCATTCGTGAGGTAACTTAATGACATTAAATAGTAATCAATGTTTTAGAAAGACTTCCGCTGTAGTTTAATATATTTAAGATGGGTATTTTCAAGGGAATAACCCGTTATGAGAACCAACTGTAGGGTGCCTGGTTTGGGGCCTTACACAGGTAATGATTATGATTAATCGTGTTTTCCATTACACTGTTAAAGAACTGATCAACACTTGGCTTCACGGGTACTTGGAGCCGTGAACTTGGCGTCACGAGTACTTGGAACCCTAACTTTTGCCTGAATCAGATCTACGTTGTTTAACATGCGAAGATCCAAAATTTTTACGTTCATTTTGTTAGATTAACGCACATGACATCAAATCTATGTGCTTTATTCCATTTTAAACATAAAAATGTCAACTTTATGGGTTAAAACCCCATTATTTCCCATAACCCGGAACAACTAAGAAACGTGTAGTTTTAGGGTTGTTTCTTACCTGAAATTCGTGTAGCTTTCTTTGCTTACGAACCTCCCTCAGTTGTTGATAGTTTGGTTGCACAAACGAGCTAAAAACGATCGCTTCTTTCTTCCTTCGTTTAACCCAGCCGAGAACTAGTCTCCACCCCTTTTGATTTGTCGAAAACTTGAGGTTATGAATGCTAAGAAGTGTGTTTGCAAATGAGGGGGTTTTATATGGAGTGTTTTCCTCCTTGGAAATAATTACCAAACTATCCCTTCTTTAATTATTTTTGACTCTTTCTTTTATTCTTTAAACTTTTAGGATGTTACACGAAGGCAAAAGGGGGAGGAGCCTTGCACCAACTTGAATAAAGTCCTAGACATGTTGCGCCAAAATGCAAGAAACAAGGAGATGTTCAACAGACTCACAATGTTCGCCATAAAAATTATTACAAAGGGTGGATGGTATAATAACATTCCTTGCCACCAATGCATTAGAAGTTGGGAGCCGATTCAATTCAGCCCGCCAGGCAAGGAAATTAACTTTCAGAGGGACCTAATTGTTCCAAACGAATTTGAATTCAGGTTCCACTAAATTCACAGCATGAATAAGCCCTTTTAAGACTTTTCACATTAAATAATCCCGAATCATCAATCGACCAAGACCAACGATCAAAGCCCAAGTGCAGAGAAATAGACCTAAGGAGAGTAGCCACTAGCCAGGGCGTGTAGTTCGTGAATTTCCATCGGAGAAGACGTCTGTCGCACCCAAATGAGCTTCCAAATCACATTCCCATTACACAACTGTATGCGATCAGTAACGAAACAAAATTTTGAAACCTCCAAGTGGAAGAGATTAGGGAACCGTGTAGATAAAGGCTCAACCCCATTCCAACAATCTAACCAGAAATGGATGTCAAAGCCACACCCGAGAATCCCCTTGACCAACCTGTTTAGATCTATGCCAACATGTAAAAAGTCACGAGAAATTTTGAAAACTTGCTTCCAAGGTCCCGGATTTGAAACTTTGGCTGGAATGGAGCTCCAATGTTTTGAGTTGTGATGAATAGACCAAATAACCTCTCTCCAAAGTCTGTGCTTTTTTTGTTTAAATCACCACCACCACTTTGCGAGCATGACAATGTTAGTATCCCTATTTTTTTTAGTATAAAATGTTTATGAAAATATATTGTTATAACGTGCTTATTTTATGTACGTTTCGATATAACTTTTGTTTAAAATCGAGTCGTGTTGGATTTAATTTATTTATTGTTTTCCGTACACACGAAATTCTAGCCGCGATGTACGACTGATCTCCACTGGGTACTTTTTTTAAACTTAAACTAAATAAAAATAATTTTAGATAGAAAATTCAACACAAGTGGAGACTGTTCACATTTTGTCATCAAATTGTTTTTATTTTGCTCTTAAATGACCGTTTAAGTTAGTCAATTACATAAATTTAAATAAAAAATATTTTACCCAAATATTAAAAATATAGCTTTTTTTTGTAGAGTCTCTCGCCTAGTCGCCTTTTAGATGGGAAATCATGGGTTCAAAGTTCAAACCTAGGCATGAAATGATTTATTTGATATAATTTAGGAGTAGGGGCAAGGTAGATTTGTCGTTCAAAAAAATAAATTAAAAATAAAAATGTAGATACATAATCATTAAAGCCGTTCTATAAAAAACCTAATCGATAAATTAATTTGTTTGAATATAATCAATACAAGTTACTTCTGGATATACAGAAAAAGAACTTTTTGCTTGTACAAACCAAAAATATTATCACCTTATTTCTTTTTGTATCCGTCTCAAAATACATATTAAAAAAAGAAAAAAAGACCACTTAAACATTTGAATTAACCTATACATGTAAAAACACTAAAATTCAATAACATACAATTCAAGATTGTGTTAACAGTGAATTACAAGTCTTATTGCATTAGGTACAATTAATTTACGCGTCGATCAATTTTGTACATACTTTAAAGCTGGTTGTACAAGCTACCCAATAACAACAGTCATGGTCCACGTGTCTGCATATACTCTTGCCAGACTTCTCTTTTCTTTTTTTCTTTTTTTAGAAGGCATGTCGATTAGTATGTCGTTAACCACACCTAGCCAGAGTTCAAATCCTGGCCAAGTACAACTTTTCTTTCCTTTTTTCTATCCCACATAGAGATTAAAATAGAAGTTGGTTGAACATTACTAAGGCCATTCAAAATTTGACACATAATCTTTTTTTTTTTTTTTTTTTTACATTTTCAGTTTAAACCTTATATTATATATAATATACGTTTTTACCCCGTTTCATTTTCTATTAATTTCGTTTTCCTTTAATAACTTTCATTCGTTAACTTTTTTTTAAAATACGGAGTGCGCGGTTGTTTTTAGTTTTTTTTTTCAATGTTCCGATATAATTTTTTTTGAAAACGGAGTTGTAATCAAAATTGAGTTTTTTTTGGATCGTTGTCTATATTGGGTGCCATTACTGTTCTGGTACCGTGACGAGTCGAACCTATTATAAGCGAACAACATCATTGTCGGTATTGGTATTATCGGAACCTGTATTGTTATTCGTTTTTTATGGTATTCGATGACCCAAACCGGTGATTTTTTATTTTGTTTTCTTCCTTTTTTATTATTTAGTTTTATGTTTCTTTTTTATTAACATCATTTTTATCGCTGGGCCTACGTTTTCATTTAAATTTTATTAACGATGAGCCTGACACCCGCCGTGGAGCGCGGGTATAACCATCTAGTTACATATAAAATAGATAACAATCATCAACATCATATGTATGAAAACGTCTTTATCATTATCTGGACGTATCCGGTGCTTGACTTAGCTTCCGTATATGTGTATGGGCTGGGAGGGGTCGGATAGCTTCGCGATCTGATTTACGCAGCCTTACCCTACACTTTGTTTATGCGTTTCTCTTTACGCACTTCACCATGTCAATGTCACGGTCGCAACGCGTTTAAAACCCAGTCGAGGGCGTTAATTATATATATATATATACATTTTAGGAAGAGTTAAATACGATTTTAGTCCCTGTGGTTTGACAAAAATAACCATTTTAGTCCAAAAGTTTAAATTTGACTTTTTAAGTCCAATAGTTTCAATTTTGTAACAATTAAATTCCAGTCCACTAACCCCGTTAGTATTTTTCTGTTAAGTATATATAACAAGACAAAACTACCCTTATATTAAAAAAAACAAAAAAAAACACCTAACTACACCCATCACACCCCAAGACACCATTCTCTCTGCTCTCTCTCTTTACTCCACACCACCACCTGCCAAACCACCATCCCCGGGCGGATTGCCACCGTCGAACACCACCACCCACTATTTATGTTCTCTCTACCTTTTCTCTCTCAAACCATTGACCACCACCGCCATCTCAGGCCGCACCTCCGGCTATTTTGACCGGGTTCACTCAACATGTAATATCCCGGAAATTCTAAACTGGTAGTTCGGGTTGGTGGATGACCCGAACCTATAATAAATGAGATGAAATTGAAAGGATTCTTATACGAGGTGCGTTTAACTACCGAAATAAACACCGTCGGTCGTTTATGAGATAGTTCAGGATAGAAACGTACGAGACGAAGTGAGAAGGACCCGAAGCGTAACTCGCATAAGGTATTTAAACCACTAATTGCGCAAACCCTAAGCCATTTTTGGCTATGGAGTTTGCGGCAGCTAAGGGAGCCGCAAGGGGGGACGCCGGCGACGACGGTGGTCAGATGTGGAGAACGAAGACAGTGACGCGTGAGTTTTACCAGGGAACTTCCATAAAACGCTAAGGAAATGCTCATTCGTTCTTTTTACGTGTATTGTTTGAGTATTGGTTTGGAAACCCGATTAGGGTTTGGATTTTTATCTCGACCGGTGAAAAGAGGTGATGACAGTATTGGTGGCTGACTGTGGTGGTGATACGGGTGTAGCAAGCGGCCGGGTGTGGAGGTAGTGGCTGGACACGGTGGCGGTGTATGGCAAGGATGACAGGAACGATGGCGTGAGGGCTGGAGTCGGGGACACGGCTGATGCCGGCGTGAACAGTGATGGCCGGAGAATGCCAGTGCTCACTAGGGCGGGCTGTAATTAATGTGAACGGGGCTGACTCGGCGGATGAGGTGGCTGCCGTGGTGGCGCTCCGTGACGGTGAAGGCATTAGCCGGTTTACACGTAACTAGGGATGGGCTTGACGGAGAAGACAAAGGCGACGAGGAAGATGGTAGTGGTGCATGGATGGTCTCAGGCATGAGTGGGACGACTAGGGTTGCGTGAGGAAGCTGTGATGGTGGGAACGTTGCGTGGCAGACGTTCACACATGCATAAAATTTGGTTTGAGCATACGGTTCTTAACGAGCCGAGAACGATCCGTTACGAGCTAGTAATTGTGAGATGAGGGAGGCTAGGGGTTTGCATAGCAAGCATGCACGCATTCATGAGAGCTCGGGTTCGGGTACACGAGTTCTATTCGGTTCAGGAGCAACGTTATACGTAAACCCGTGTGGCTAGGGTTTCGTGAAAAGAAAGGATGAGCTGGCGAGACGACGTCGGGGTTTATATTTTATGCATTATATGACGTATGCCTAAAATGTACTCTGACCTTGTGACCATACGTTGGCAGGTTCGGGTTCGTACGAAGAGACCGTTGCAGTGCTAGAGTTGGATCTTCATATCGGTGAGTTTCTAATCCTATCTTTTAAACGTTTTACTATTTGGGGCTATCGTACATACTCACATGTTTTATTAATCGAACGTATCGAGTTATGATTTAACTTGAAGTGTTTTATGAGATCATTATGTAATAATGAAGCTAAGGGTCATCATGGGATCCTTAGGATGGGTGAACAAGAGTTGTGATGGTCTGTGTGCGTCAGGTTATGAGTTAGTCGGGGTGAGTCAGGAAATTAGTTAAACATGTGATGGTTATATAAGGAGGGTTAGCATGGGAACCCGTACGTGGTTCATTAACAAGTCAAGTAGGTGCTAGTATGCTGTCATGCGTCGTGTGCTTGATGTTGTGTGTATTGTGTCGTTGTCCTCGTGACACGACGGGTATCGTGTTGCATAAGTCTATGTGCTGGCCACAGTATGGATGGGCTAGAAGTCAGTATGGTGTTTGTGTGTCGTATAACTTCCTATTCGGAAAGAGTTGGGTAAGGTGTCTGGAAGTTATGAGGATACGTCTAAGTAAGCGTTGGATTACACATGTAAGTGATCCGTAAATGGTGGTGAGTCGTAGTACATGTCCACGCAGTGTCATGTGTATATATGTGTTGCTTTGTGTGCTTGCATTGTTGTCCGTGTATACGGCTAATAGTGATGTGGAGGACGGAGTCCTTCGGGGTCATCATTGTACGTGTGATGTGTCAATTACCGTATGGTAGATGATATAGTCACCGTGTGGTGGCTGGGTAGTCATCATAGATGACGAGTGTGTCGCTATGTTTAGCGGCGGGGCCCTGTAACAAGAGTGGAGCTGAGCTTAGGACGAGTATCCCGACGGGGATAACCCTGACGAGGGTGCAATGATGAGGTATGTATTTGTGTGCTTATATATGTGTTAAATTGCATGCAAGTGATGAGTTATATTAATTGTGTATGAGATGGTATTGATGTGATAAATAGACGGAATCAATGTGGTGTGTCAAGTTAGACTGACCGTTGTGTCAGGCTGACTACATTGTGTACAACTGTTGCATCAATTGGTTTATGAGAGTCCTGGTTAGGACTGGTAAGTCGGTTTCTAGAGGTTGGATGAGTTAACCAGTGTATGTTAATATATATGGTAAATTGTGAGTTATCAGAATAATAAGTTCGGTCTATGTCAGAGAGACTTACTTAGGTAAAGTGGTGGGTTGAGTCTAGGGTGGCGAATCCTCCGGGATATTGTAAGGTAACAGGGTTATCTATATGAGGACAATTTATAAAAAGATTTTATAAAGACCAGAGAGTCTTGAGTTGAAATAAATATTAAACGAGACGAGTTGGCTTTTTGTTAAATTAAACTATTAGAACTCACTCAGCGTAGCTGACTTTGTATGTACGTTAGATTGTTTTGCAGGTGAGTCTGCTAGACGGGGTACCTTGGCTTGGGAGCGGGCTACTCGGGTTGGTGCGCATGCATTCGTCAGGTAACGTTATGAAAATTAATGAGTTTAAAGATAATATTATTTTGAGAAAGACTTCCGCTGTTAACTTAAATGAAAGTTAGATGTTTTTAAAGAGTATAACCAGTTATGAGAACCAACTGTAGGGTGTCTGGTTTGAGGCCTTACATAACAACTTTATCAAATCCCCAATGTGTCTAGATCCCTGTTTCTCCATTTATGTTTGGTGAATCATTTTGGTTTTTGAAGAATACCAGTAGAAGATTGAAAATCGTATGGGTTTTTGAAGAACATGAAAGAACACCGGAAGAAAACGAGTTTTTGAAGCTAGACTACCACCGCCGCTACGCCGCCCAGAGACGTCACCCACCCCTCATCGTCTCCCACCCACCTTTAAACCCCACCACCACTTTTCATCTTTATCGAGCATGAAAAATGTAAATCAATCAAAATCCAACTTTGATGGTGTTCATAAGCTCATAAGGGGTTGGGGATGTAGATCTGTGTTCGATTTAGGGCTTCAATTTTAGCAAGGGTGTTATTCTCAATTTTTCGATTTAGGGTTTCAATTTTGATGTTGTTCATAAGCTTAATTTTTGGAGGTGTTATGCTCATCTGTTGCACCGTATTTCTTCTTAGTTTACTTAATTTGATGCATCGGTTTTTGGGTTTGACTATTTTAGTTTTTAGTTTACTTCTTCATGTATAACATATATGTTTTAGTTTGGTATTATGATTACATAACTTGATAAATGAAATTAACTTGATTCTAAAATAGCAAATCTATTCACAGATAGATTTTGATTTATAAAGTTCTTGTTATTTTTTTGGTGGTGGTGGTGGTGGAGGCAGGGGAGGAGGACGAAGGTGAAGGGGGCGGTGCGGGTGGTGGCCGGAGGTGAAGGGGCGGTGGAGGTGGCGGCCGGAGGTGAAGGGGGCGGTGTAGGCGGTGGCTGGTGGTGGATAGAAGATGGTAGTAGTTTTCTTGAATTAGGGGAAATGGGAATAGGATTTTGAAGTTGGGTTTTTAAAAATAATTAATAATATTTTTCTTTTTTATTAACAGAGGTATTATAGTCTTTTTATATATACTTAATAGAAAAATACTAACGAGGTTAGTGAACTGGACTTTAATTGTTACAAAAGTGAAACTATTTGACTAAAAAGTCAAATTTAAACTTTTGGACTAAAATGGTTATTTTTGTCAAGCCATAGGGACTAAAACCGTATTTAACACTTTTAGGAATGAATAACAATAAAACTAACATTTTTTTAATTTCTGTTTTCACCCCTTATACTATATATAAAATACGCTTTTAACCTATTTTATTTTCTATTATTTTGGTTTTAGTAATAAGTGTCATTGGAACCCACGTTGCTATTTGCTTTTATTGTTTTCGATCGATGTAAAGCACATGTCGTTTTTTTATTTTTAGTTTTTCTTTATCTCTTCCTTTATAGCTTTTTTTTACCGGTTTTTATTTTTTTGATTTATTTTTTCTCAACTTAAGACTTCTAAATTTGAAATGCTAGGTTTTGGTTTTGTCTTTTGGTTATTCAATATTTTCTATATTACACCGTTCTTTAAAACCGGGATTCGGTAACCTCATGCGTTTTGAGTTTCAAACTTTTATAAGCTTTCAAGGACGTTAATTTTTACGCGGTTTAACATGCCGCAACGCGCGCGGGCACCTTGTTAGTTTTAAACATTTAAAAACTTGTAGATTGACTTTAGAAAATTATATCATTCATGAAAGGATAATCTTTTGGTAGTTTGATTAAAAGTAGGAATGATGATTGCTAGAAATAAGGGTTAAAGAATTGTAACAAATTTTTCTAATTTTCATCATCACAACAAACAACCAGACCCCCTTTCTCTTCCCCAAATCAAACCTGCTTCATGCTGTTTATCTTCACACACTAAATACCCTCTATCTTTCTTCCTTTTTTCTGTTAAAAACCGGTTCAAAGTTCCTTTCTTGTTTACACACAAACCAAAATTTCATACAATTCAATCGCTGGATCGGACTGAAACCCCCTGAAAACAGAGTCGGCGAAACAGGGCTTTCTTGGGTTTTCGGTTAATTAGACTATTAATGGTGGGGTTAGTCAAATTTTAATTTTTTTGGGATCAATTTCACTAATTTAGAATACCCTTTTCTTGATTGTTCGCAATTGTTGTGTTTCTTGAATCAATGAGCAAACCCTAGTTGTAATTGGTTTAGGGATTGTGATGTTTTAAGCCCTAGGGTTTTATTTTGTAATGGGGTTGTTCATGAAGTGATGTTTTGAATTGGGGGTTTATTTTATGATTTAAGGCTGTTTTGGATTCTTGGAGGGTGTGGATTGGACTAATTTATAAGATGAGGGTCTTGTAAGTTTGTTCAATCTAGGGTTTAGGGTTTGATCAAGAATAGTTGAATGCACATTAGGTGTTTTTGATTCTTTTTGTATAATGTTCAGTAGTAATAATGGAAAGAACCGAGCCGACATTCGTGCCCGAATGGTTGAAGAATAGTGGAAGTTTAACCACTGGATCTCACCAATCTTCATTGCACTCCGGTATCCTTTATGTTTTGATTGTTATATCACAATGGTGATCTTATTTTGCTTGAATTGTTAGTTTTAATTGCTTATTGTGTATATTTTGTTATTGTAGATGATAAAAGTGCATCAAAATCTTTGATAAATAAGTCTTTAGATAACAATTTAGGACGCGCTACAACTTCTTCATACTTTCGTCGCGCTTCTAGTAGTAACGGTTCAACACATTTAAGGTCTTATAGTAGTTTTGGGCGGACCCGTGATAGTGATAGGGATAAAAATAAAGAAAAACATGAAAATTGGAACCGGGATTATTCTGATTCGTTGGCTAATATTTTGCCAAGTTGGTTTGAGAAAGATGGAGTAAGACGTTCTCGTTTAAATGTTTCTGCAAAATGCGCGAAGTCAGGGACAAGGAAGTTAGCAGCTGAAAAAACGGGTGATAATAATGGAAAAATCCCATTTGAGAGGGATTTCCCGTCTCTTGGGGCAGAAGAAAAACAAGTGGATTCTGAAGTTGGGCGGGTCCCGTCTCCTGTTTTGAGTGGTGTTATTCAGAGTTCACCTGTTGGTACTTCAGGTGTTATTGGTGGTGATGTGTGGACCTCGGCTCTAGCCGATGCGCCTGTGATGGTTGGGACCAATGGACCTACTTCAATATCAGCAACTGCAAATGTGGCAACTGGTCGAAATATGGCTGAGACGTTGGCTCAGGGTTATCCTCGTGCTCAGACTGCTCCCCAGGTACTTCAAAGGGGGTGTTTGGATTTGTGTTTGAATTATCTGATTATTGAGTCTAAATAATCAATTTTTAATGTTTATATAAACAGTTTCTGTTTATTTTATAACTAAATAGGCATATATGGTTCAAATAATTAGTTTTGGATAATGGGTTTCATCTAGGGGTGTCAATCATGTTGGGTTGGCGGGTTAATGGGCTGAATTTTCAACCCTAACACGACCCATATTTTTATCAAAAACATCAACCTTAACCCGCATACACTTAAATCGTGTAACCCGAGCACGTCCCATTTAACCCGTTTATCTTAACGTTTTAAACGGGTTGGCAGGTAATAATCAAGTTATAAACGTGTTAATCGGGTTGGTGGGTTGTAAAAAAATGGGTAAAATGGGTCGTCAGCGGGTTAGTGGGCCTACCTGTTTAACTAAACGGCTTAAACAGGTCAACTTGAACACTACCTGTTTTTTAAATGGGTTAGATACGCCAACCCAAAACCTGATTATTTTCGTGTCGTGTTTCAGGTCGTGTATGAAATTGTCACCCCTACTTTCACCTCATATGTAATAAATATTGATTATCTAAGTGTAAAATGAAATGACCAATTTACCCCTCCTGTTTTAGCTTATTAGTTCTTTAAATAATCACATTTTGCCAAACACATAAACATTAGATTATCTGATTATTACAACTTAAGACATCATCACTTATAGTTTGCTTTATTGTAGCTGATTATATGCTTCTAATTATCACAAAACTTTTTTTCTTTCGAAATGCACATCCAAACACCACTAAAGTTGTTGTATCTGCATTACACATTTACACCCTAGTGTGTGGTGATGTTTATATTTAGTCTCATTCATTGCAGTTGTCTGTTAGAACTCAAAGGCTTGAAGAGCTTGCTGTGAAGCAATCCAGACAGTTGATTCCCATGACTCCTTCTATGCCTAAAGCCTTTGTGAGAATTCATTTGATCTTTGTAGTTTTTTTATAAATTTACAAGTTTTTTTTTAATTTATTTATTTTTCCCAAAATCTTTTTGTAGGCTTTGAACTCGTCTGATAAGCCAAAGATAAAGGTCGGGGGGCAACTGCAGCTTCAGAATTCTCACATTATGAGCCCCCGACTCGTGTCTGTGAATGCTGATGTCACCAAGACATCATCACCATCCACTGTTGGAAAACTTCACGTCCTTAAGCCATCACGTGAAAGGAACAGCACCACTCCTATAAAAGAGACCTCGAGCCCAACAGGTGGTAATAAATTACCAAATAGCCCTCTTGCTGTGCCCTTGGACCGCAAGCCATCTGTATCATCTACACTCGAGAAGAGACCTTCCTCTCAAGCTAAGAGCCGAAATGACTTTTTTAACCTTATGAGGAAGAAATCCATGGCAAACAACTCCTCATCACCTGTTTCTCCTGATACCCATTCTACCGAGTCAGCCAATGATACGCCTTGTGAACGTGGGACCCAGGGTTATGGTGGGGTCCGGCGTTTTGGTGAGAATAAGGTTGTTTTGTACTCAGAGGAAGAAGAAGCCAGATTCTTGAGGTCACTAGGATGGGAGGAAACTACTGAAGAAGAAGGCCTCACTGAAGAAGAGATTAATTCTTTTTACAGGGATGTAAGCAAGGTAAAATGTCTTAAATACCCTTTGATAAAAACAAAACAAGAATGAATTTTGCCACCAAATTTGATAGTTGATCATGGATCTTATGCTTGTTTTTTGGTGCAGTATGTGAATTTAAAAACGGCTTCTAGTTTTTTCAAAGGAACACAGCCAAAGTGTTTGATGCCACTCAACTTACAGATGGGGAAAAATGGTGATATTTCACCTGACACTAAGGTGGACTCTTGAAAATTCTTTTGGCGCATCGAGATTGGGAGTGATGGATCATTATGTTTATGGATGGTCTTAAAAGACTGGTAATTTGTTTTAGGGTCTCAACCTTCTCTGAGATTTGGTTTTTCTTGGATCTTTTTTAGAGGGTTTTGAGACAAATAGAGAATAGGAATTAGTTTTTTATTTATTTATTTTAATTTTCCAGTGGAAGGTGCTCAGGAAATAGCTTTGGAAAGAAATCTGGGTTTTTGTTTGATTTATATTTTACATTTCAGTTCAAGATAGTAGCTTATGGTTTATTAGTCATTTTTAAGAAAAAAGAAAGCAGAAATTTACTTATATGTTCATCTTGCCCTTCATGATTCCTCTTTGATATTTCTTGAACATTGGCTATATGCCTATATTTAAGGAATTCTATTAGATTGCAAGTATAGAGTACTATGCATATGATACTAGGTGGGATTATGGATGAGAAATATATTTTAGATGAGCTTTGCATTTATATGCAAAAGTGCACGCATATAAGGTAATTACTTTGGCTTAGTATTGTTTAATAAAATGGTGTGGCTGAATGGAAGAAAAGATGGTCGACTCTGTGTAGACGCAAGAGGCGCAACACTTTGGCGACCTAGTATTGTTTAATAAAATCGCATGACTGAATGGAACAAAAGACAATTGAATCTCTGTGGACATTAAGGTAGACACAAGATGAGAATCTTGCTCTAGGCGTAGCTGGCGAGACCTAAAATTTTATTTAAAATTGTAAATTTTATTCTTGAGAAAATTACATTTTTGTTTCCTGTGGTTTGGGTCAAATTACGGATTTGATCTCTGGGTTATGATTTTTACAGGTTTGGTTCCTCTGGCCATTGTTTGCTTTCGTAAACAGTCCCTTGTCTTAACAAGGGTTAAAATGGCGTGTAGAGACGGTTGTTGCTAACGCTGGGAATGCTGCTAGTTTCGGCAACCCCTCTGACTTTGTTTTGTGGACAAAAATAGGTTGGGCCTCACCTTCTTTGATTTCAAAATCACGGCTTCCACATTCGGTTCCATCATTAGCAGTTGCATAGACCTACAAATTATGTTCTTTGAGGTGCACACCTCCTTTCATGGCTTACAAGACGCTCTCTTGGGGGGTTTTCCAAGGGACAACAAAGTGATTTTACTAAATTACCCCTTGTGTGCGGCTAACGTGAGGCAGTTAATGACCTAATTTAACCCTCGTTAAGCCAAGAGACCATTTACAAAAGCAAACGGTGACCAGTGGTACCAAAACTTAAGGACCAAAATCAAAGAAACGAATCTAATGAGAGGTCTTTGTTTCACAATTCAAATAGTTAAAAGGAATAAAGCTAATAAGAGGTTTTTATCATACTATTCAAATGGTCAACATGTGACCATCTTTAACCCTTAAGCCCGTGCATCAGTGCATGCCCTTAGGCTGATGTTAATGACAAAGAGAGAGAGATAGAGGAGTGGGTAGGACGTGGTGAGAAGAGAGGGGCAAAACTTTGTCTTCACATACAGGGCTAGGTAAAGAATATGAGAGGGAAGGAGGGAGGGAGGAGAGAGATCCCCTCCGTGAAGCTCAAAGATGGAGACGGTCTAAAGTTTTATGATCTTAAAAACATATAACAAGATGTCTAAAGTCTAAACCATCCTGTCTAGCTACTTAAAAAACGATTTGGACAAGATTACCTTAATACATATATTTGCTACAATTATGAATTAACAAAATGTGGACTTTTCAAATTTAGATAGTTGAATTACAAAACTAAATTGTTATAAAATAGAAAAGAAAACTTATGATGAAGGTTTAGAATCCTTCATTTTTCACTCTTATCTACATATGGTGAATATAAGTTGATATGTCCTATCTTCTATTTATCACTAAAAGCATTTCGATTAGTTATATAAAAGACAACTTTATTTTAAATCATAACAAAATTAATTTTTCTAATTAGGTAATTATACCAACTGAATAAAGGTAATTAACAATTTAACTCTCATATAGTCATTTAAACTGAAATCAACGTCTAGTGATAAACCATCTTCAACGCGGGCTTACGGGCTTGCTCCTTCTCTCATCCGGTCTGTAACTGTCCAGTCTAATCATGTATATTGTCCTTATAGACGGCGACACTCCCTCGCTCCTCCACATCTGCCTCTCTTTTTTTACATAGGATTAAAGAGACTCTCGTTAAACGTTGTGTTCCTGAGTCTCATTTAAGGAGGGAAAAGAAGGGAAAAGAAAAGAAAGAGAAATAAACCATTGTTCCTGAGTTTTTTTGAAGGGGGAAAAGAAATGAAATGAGGGGAAGAGTGTTCCCTAGTTTTGTTTAAGGAGAAGAAATAAAGGGAAAACAATACTTATTTCCATCATCCTAATTTGAAAAGATTTGAAGAGAAAGTAAAAGAAGAAAAAAGAAGGGAAAAGAAAAAGACTAAATTACAATTTTTGTCCTTTATGTTTGTCAAAATTATGGATTGGGTCCTTTAAAGTTTTGACTTTCACTTATTGTCCTTTATTTGAAAAGTTCCCTCGTTTTTTGTCCTTTAATCTAACGGAGGTTAAGTTTTTCAGTTAAGTTACCTCATGTGCATTGCACATGAGGGCATTTTAGTCTTTTTACCCTTAAAGGACAATAATCATAATAATAATAATAATATTATTATTAAAAAACTTCATCTCTCTCTTTTTATATATATATACAGTCTACACATACATATATACATACAAAATCACGCCACCCCCACAGTCCACTGCCACCGCCACCGCCATCTCCGTCCAACGCCGCCGCCGCTGCTGCTAGGGTTTCGCCCAACCCTAGGACTGCACCTTTCTGCCATCACCCACCACCACCGACAGCACCACTACACCCACCACCACCAACAGCACCACTACACCCACCGCCACCTACAGCCACCAACAGAAATACCTCCCGACCTGCTAGGCTTTCTTCGCCGTCAGAACTCCCTTAGCCACCGCTGCTAGGGTTTCGCCCTGGCAGCCGACTTCGCCGGAATTACGAGCATAGAGGAGAGGGACTTAGTTGCTGGCCATTGGCAGCTAGATCTACCACTGCCGCCGCCGATTTAGGGATAACCACCACTACCGATTTGGGGATTTACCTCTGTTCCCTCGCCATGGCTCCGCCATCAGAAGAAGAAACGGGTTTAAAGGGAACCCTAACCCCCGTCAGACCTTGTTTCCGCCAATTTCGTGATCACAAACCACCACCATTGGTGCCGGGAGTTGCCGGAGGAGAGGTTGGCCACCTCTCTCTCTACCGTTTCTCTCTTAAATGTGATGAAGATGTTGTTTACAACGCCATAGGAGAGGCTGTCGCCAGAGGAGAGCCTGATCTACATTTTGGTTTAGGGATGGAGGTGACGCAGAGGGGTTTGCAGATGTGGCGGTCTCAGATGATGGTAGTGACGGTGGTGGCGATTTTAGGCGGCGTTGGTGATGGTGGTGGTGGGGATCAGGCGATTTCAGGAGGTGGTGGGGATCAGACGATGGGGTTGGGGGGGGGGGGCTTCTTTTAAGAATTTATGTTTATATATATATATATATTAATTAATAAATAAAATAATTTAATAAATTTATAAAATTTAACTAAATTACAAGAATTGTCCTTTAGGAGTAAAAAGACTTAATTGCCCTCATGTGCAAGGCACATGGGGTGATTTAACTGAAAAACTTAACTGCTGTTAGTGTAAAGGACAAGAAACGAGGCAAGTTTCCAAATAAAGGACACAGAGTGAAAGTCAATTCTTTAAAGGACCCAATCCATAATTATGGTAAACATAAAGGACAAAAATTGTAATTTAGTCAAAGAAAAAAAAGGAAAGAAATCATTTCATTTCTTTTCTTCCCTTACTAAACTCGAGAACACAGACGGTGTTATCCTTAATATATATAAAATAGGGGGGTGAAAATTGAGTTAAACATTTTGCTGGGGTCAAAATTAAAAGAGTTAAATACGGTTTTAGTCCTTGTGGTTTGATCAAAATAACTATTTTAATCCAAAAGTTTAAATTTGACTTTTTTTAGTCCAATAGTTTCCTTTTTGTCTCGGTTAAAGTCCAGCTCATTAACCACGTTAAATAATTCTGTTAAATATTAAATAAAAAGACAAAAATACCCTTTTACCCTTATTTTATATAAAGACTATATATATATATATATATATATTTGTATGTAAAAACACTCTTTAGATATTGCTGCAACTTCTTCAGACACCCCCACCGCTGTCCAACCCCACCGCCGTCAACTTCACCTTCATCTTTCTCTCTCTTTCTCCTCTCCTCTCTCACTTCTCGCACTTCTCTTCACCCCTGTGGACTAGGGTTTTGATCGAGTAATCTCTGCACCCCCGTGAAATTGGGGGGTTTTGTAGGTGGAGGTGGAGGTGACGGAGATGGCAGAGTGTGGAGGTGGAGGTGGCGACCGGAGGTGGAAGTGGAGGTGGTGGCAGCAAGTTTGATTTACTTCTTTTTTCCTGTATCCCTCGTGTACCACCATTGACTCCCTGTATCCCTCGTGTACCACCGTTGACACCCATCGGCAACTACGTCTTCCCTCTGTCCTGATTCGCCGAAAAAAGAAACTCCGCTGTCGCCGGTAAAACAATCCTTCGCCGCCTGAACAACCCCCTTCTCCCCCTCTGTCCTGATTCGCCGGAAAAAGCAGCCTCCACCTGCCAGATCTCTCCTCCTAGGGTTTGTGAAGAAATGGATGGGTTTTTTTTATAATTTGGGGTTTCTTGCATTTCTAGGGTTTGTGAAGAAATGGATGGTTTTTCTATTTTGTTTTTATAATTTCAGTCTTTTGTATAAAGTTAAAAGGAAAAGATGGATGGTGTTAGTGGGCTGGACCGTAATCTAGACAAAAATGAAATTACTGGACTAAAAAAGTTAAATTTAAAATTTTGGATTAAAATGGTTATTTTGATCAAAGTAGAGGGACTAAAACCGTATTTAACTCAAATTAAAAAAATAGAAATCGGCCGAACTTGTTATGAATAAACACAACGAAACGAGGGTTTTTGTGACGCAAATACAAGGGTTTCTCGGAGGAAGAAGATCACAGTCACAATGGGAACCACCCAAGTCGAGAAGACAGAGCAAGAGCTTCGGAAGGAGATCGAAGAGCTCCACCGTCAACAATGGGAGGTATGCATAAAGATCGTATATCGGTTAATTTGTATTTTACATGTATGCACACCAAGTGTTTGATAATTTGCCTCTTCCACAGATTACGGAGCGGCTTCGAGATCCTAGAGGCATCCGACGGGGAGGTGTTACTGGCTCCGGTCCTCGTAATTTCACCGCCACCGGTCCAGCTCGGCAGCGTGGTTTTGTTAGACCTGTAAGGCTGTAACTTTCTCACACGCATTCTTTATCAATCTATTTGTTCATCTTGCAATTGTTTGTTTCTTATAGTAGACCTGTTTGGATTTAACTTTCTCATATGCATTCTTTATCAATCTTTGAGTAACTGCCTATTTGTTCATCTTGCAATTGTTTGTTTCGTATTGGGTTTAGGGCTTTGTTAGACCTGTAAGGCTTTAACTTTCTCATACGCATTCTTTATCAATCTTTGAGTAACTGCCTATTTGTTCATTTTGCAATTGTTTGTTTCGTATAGTGTTTAGGGTTTAGGGTTTTGTAGACCTGTAAGGCTTACTCTTTATCAATCTTTGAGTAACTGTCTATTTGTTTCTCTTGCAATTGTTGGTTCCTTATAGGCGGATAGGAACGATGAAGACCAACCTGCCCCCAAAAGGCGACTTTCTTCCACTGTTGTGAAGGTTAGAGACACACAAATGGTGTATTTGATTCGATTGAAATCCTATTTTTGGTCTTCAAAAGTTTCTGATAAATTTGTGATGTTTGTGGGTTTGAAGATTGAAGAAGGGGAAATTATTGAGGATGATGTGGATGCTTCAAAGGGTGATGATGGCAACCGAGATTTGACCGTGGATGTAACTGGATGGGGTGGTAATGCTGATAAGCAAAACAACTGGAAGGCGTCAAACTGGGCGAGGAGGGACGGCTTTCATAGAGGATCCAAGTTGGTGCGTTTTTGTTAAATTTGTTGCAAGCTTCATTAGCTTGTTGATTTGGATTTTGTGGTGTAATTAGTTTGTTAATTGTGTTTATTCTTTGTCGTGGTTTGATTAGGAATCTGAAGTTCCTCCATCTGAGAATGTTCCTAGAGTAATACCAAAAGACGAGGATCCCAGCTTGGTTAATAGGAATAAAAGAATGTTGGGACAGCTTCTTGGAACTCTTGAGGTAAGACTGATCTCACCGTCTTTTTCATGTATTTTTATTGAGTTTTGTACTTTTGTTTGTCTCCTTTTTTATATGATATCTACTTCTGGTGTGCTAAAACAATATTTTGTTTTACGGTTACAAATTGCTGTGCTGTTCGAACTCTTTATGTAACCATCTCGCTGAAAATAAGTTTTCTTTTCCTTCTGCTCTTGGCTTCTTATAAGAAATCACTTATAGGGTTCAAAACTCAAGAGCCAAGAGACCCCCCACATTTCTTTTAGGTATAATGCTGGTTCATGAATCCAATCTTGTTGCAGTTGTTTTGTATATGTTGTACACTAATGCAGACATGCTGCATTATAATTCTTAATAAAGGTTAGGATATATAAGTATCAATACATGGTCTGTTTGAGACTTGAGATAGGTTGTAAGTGTTCTTGTTCAAATGTCACTTGGAAACTATGCAAAAATGTAGATATAATAATGGAGGACATGGTGTCTGCAACAAGGGGTATCCAAAGTTTAAAAGAACGGAATCGCGCCTCGAGGCGTTTTCCCTTCGCCTCACGAGGCGTAAGCCTCGAGGCGAACCGAGGCGTAAGCCCGAGGCGGAATTAAAAATTAAATATAAAAATTATATATCTTACAAAAATAAAATACTAAACATCAAACATTGTTTGTATCTTGTTTGTTGACTACATCAACCCCTTCCAAACCTTTCCCAGGTGTGATGTGTGGGAGAAGAATGAGAAATTAGGTCAAATTAAGGAGAAGAATGAGAAAATAGGTCAAATTAAGGAGAACCAAACGCGAATTATGGACTTTTGACCCATTTGAGTTGTGTATTTCGTTAATAGAACGATATACACAGCTCAAATGGGTCAAAAGTCTAGTTAAAAGTAATTTTTTTCCATTTCTACCACTTCACCGCCTCAGCCCCGCCTCAGCCCGCCTCGACCGCCTCAGCCCCTGTGAGGCGTACGTACAAAAATACCTTGTGAGGCGTCGCCTCAGACTCGTTTTTCTACCGCCTCGCCTGAGGCGCGCCTCGAGGCGTACGCCTCGACCGTTTTTTTAAACCATGGGGGTATCAAACGTTTTCATGATACCACCATCAGTGGATCAATGCGTCTGAGATATTTCTGTTCATCATGATGATGCATGAACCACCTGTCACATTAAATATGGAGAAAAGACCAAATATATGAAAATTTTAAATATATTTTAGATCAAAGTATCAAGGTCATTCACTTAAACCAGGTATCTCTCTGAATTATCCAATGGTTTTTACCTCCAAGATTAGTTCCAAACCTACACCATTAACCAAAAAGAAAAAACCCATAAATCATTGTGTGGTGTAGTGAGTGGTATCTCAGGTTTTCACATATGGGGATAGAATGCAATGAAACATGTGTCTTCCTCTCAAGTGTTTGTTATATTTATCAATTAGAGACCAACATGCTCTTATGACACCCTAATGATTTTTTTTCACTGCCAAAGAAACTGAAATGACATACAGTTTTTTCTATCCCCTCCCTCTCAAGTGTTTGTTATATGCTGAACCATCAGTATTCAATTTGATAAAACCTTCATGAGAAGCATTCCGTTGAGTACAAGAAATTCTTACGCCTCTCAAGTGTTTGTTATATGCTGAACCATCAGTATTCAATTTGATAAAACCTTCATGAGAAGCATTCCGTTGAGTACTTGGAGTCTTTTGTGATGTCAAATAATTTTTCAATGAAATTTCCTCTTGAAATCAGCTCTACATTGTTGAATCAGTATGTATGTTAGCCAAGTAAGATTTTTGTACTTCATTCAGCATGGCTTCTGCTCCTATGTGTTTCCATCAGTAATGGGAGCGTGTAGCTTCACTTTTAGCTTCTCTACAGTCTGCTTGAATGGACTAACCATTTGTTTTATGAGTAGCAATGGCAATATCAGTATCTTGAGTTATAGTGTAGAGTTATCTTGTTTTTAGCCAGTTTGTTATCATTTTAGTTTGTTTTCTTTATCCATACATTGATGGGTAGAACTCTGTAGAAAGGGATACATCTTACCCTGTTTTCTCTTTTTATTGTTACCTAAAACCCACCAAAATAAGGGACTGAAATGTAACAAATCAAATTCTTGAAAATTAATATATACATGCATGCATATTTCTGTATATAGATAATTAGATATTAAGATAAGTTGGTTATACTTTTCTTCTAGCATGAATATTTTTACAACCTTTACATGTAATTTTTCAGAAATTTAGGAAAGAAGACGTGAAACTCTCCGGCTCAGAGGCATATATGAGGAGATCTGATTCTTTGAAAAAGGTAAGTTTCCTGTACCTTTGTTTTGTAGCATTTTGTTCCAATATAATTATATCTTAATCTGATCACTTGTTATAGGCTGAGCAAAGAGCACGTGAAGAAAGTGAAAGATTGAGGCTACAGGAGCGTGAGCAAATTGCAGAAAAAAGGAGAAGAGATTTGGTATGTTCTTCCATTTTTTGTTTTTAATTTTAAAATTTGAAGTTTTGGAACTGTCTTTTTTTGTACTTAACTAAATATGAACACGGTAAGATGGTGTGTCCGTGCAGGGTGAGTACTAACTAATAGGTTAAAATTGGTTATTTATTAGTACGGGCTGAAATGGACCTGGCTGGGTTGACCCACAACCATGTATTTGAATTATTGTCTTATAAATAACTAATGTGTTAATTATGATTACAAACTCAATATTTGTACTGTAATGATCTTAATTTTTGAATAAAATGATTTAGGAGGCTCTAATAATTTATATCTGAAACGATTAACTTATCCTTTTCCCTTTTTTACTAAACACTAGAGGTTGGTTAACAGGTTGAAAAGGGTCATTTTTTGTACAGGTCAAAATGGACCGGGTGGGGTTGACCCACAACCACATTTGAATTACTTTTTATAGATAATTAATCCATTGATTATGATTTGGCTATTACGGTTCTTCACTGATTGGTTATTCTGACAGAGTCTTAGAGCACGTGTTGCTGCTAAGGCAGAGGAGAAGAAACTGGAACTGCTGTTTCTTCGATGGAGCGAGCATCACAAAAAACTTGGCAATTTTTTAAGGTTTAATTTTATATACAATAGTGCTGGTGTTCTATTTTACATCCTAATAAAAAGGTACTAATTAATTATGTCTGATTTAATTAATTATATTGCAGGTTATTTCTAATTTTGGTCCAAAAAGTATCCATATTCACAATTTTATTGAGACAACGATAAGCTTCTTCTTATGTTTTGAAGCTGCTGGATGGACCGAGGATTCCCAACGTGCAGAATTTATAGGTTAAATATATGATTGTTGTATCATAACCGCTCATTTCATATTGTTGCTGGATTGTAATTTTTTCAGGACAAAAGCAGAGCCCCCGGTATATTACTCGTTTGCCAAACCACTTGAAGAAGATCCAACCTTACTTGAGCAAAGGAAAGAGCTGGTGAGTTTCGGGCTGCATGCCATATATTCAACATGTACATATATACATATATTATATACACAAAATATAGAACATAAAATAGCAACAGTGTTTGGGTGGGGTGTTATATACCATATGCAATTCACTACCTATACACTATTTTAAAAGGTAAAAGAATTTGTTGTCTATAAAAAGAATATGGGTTTCTAATTTTTATATTTTAAGAAAATACATACGTCATTCATTATTCCATACGTCTATTATAAGATGATATGTTCAAAGTTAAGATGTATAAGATTTTGTTTTTTTCCCCTATTTTTTCTATCTTGTTGGTATACTAAAAATAATGGGTTTCTAATTTTATACATTATGAATTTCCATCTCTATTTTTCTTGGAAAAAAACGAAAGCTGTCTTCCCAATTAAATACCCCTTTTTTATGTGATACAGCCAAAGCAGCATCTCAGGCTCACCCCCCAAACATTGTTCTCCTTTTTTTATTTATTTATTTTTCATAGTTCTATATGTGTGTGTGCATGTGCGTTTTTTTGTTGTTGTTTGTGGGTTGGGTGCGGATAATCCTGTTTTGTTGGATTTATGTTCTATCTAACGAGTCAAACGGGTCAAATGAGTAAAAATAAAGAAAGCTAACAAGGAAACATGCCAATATGGTCGAAAGTCTTCTAAAGTGTATGTGCATAAAACCTTGTAAGTTGTCTGATATGACAATAGATCATTATTTATATAAAAATTAAAATTTTGGTCAAAGAGTGTTTTGGGTTAACCTGACCTGATTCCACCCATACACAGAAGTGCCCTTTTTTACCCATAACCCAACCTGAATGATCTAGCATCAAATGAAGTTTTGTGTCTTAATTCGGGCGACTCTATTTCTACCATCAAATTAGCCTAATTTCTATTTAAAACCTCTGAGTTAATGCACATTTTCTATTTCTTAATCACATCCTCATTCTCTATACACACACACACACAAACACATCTAAAATAAAAAAAAATTATGAGTTTGGTTGTAAATTTGATTAGTTATTTTGCTACTAGGCATTTCAAGAATGGAAAGCTGCTAGGAGAGAAGAATTGTCTCAATACCAACAACATATTGGTGAACAATATGTTGTCAATGTTGAAAAAGAGCTTGAAAGGTGGCAAAATGGGCGACAAAAAAGAAACGCAAACAACGATACTTTGAACTTACAAGAAACAATGGACAAAGAGCTCGAGACCCATAGACTTGAACACGGGCCCAAGACCCGTAAAATTCCAGGTGGTGGTGATAACGAGGATGAGGATGACGTGGAAGACATCAATGTTGGGGAGGATGACATGATGGATGATGTGCTGGATGTTGATGACAGTGGCAGGAGAACTGAAGAAACTGTGAAACCTGAAGTACCTCCTGCTAACAAAGATTAATTAAGGATTTTTAAGTTTGTTTTGTGTACCAAATTCAATTGGCTTTTCTCATGTTACAATTGTGTGCAAGTTTAACTTATTTTCTGCTATTTTGTTGTAACAGGATCATATAGACTCATAGAAATATGGCATTTGAAACATGCATACCTAATCAACCACCTCATATTAGAGGTGCACAAAAGAACCGGAACCGATCCGATGGATTATCCGAAACCGGATCCGGCTAGAACCGGTCCGGATATTTTGAGAACCGCCGGTTCCGGGACCGGTTCTGGGTTTTTTGACGGACCGGATAAAAATCGGATATTTTGGAACCGGTTTTTTTCGGACATTTTGAAACCGGTTCTAGCCGTTGGGGTTAAAAAAAAAACCGGCCATATAGCCGTTTTATTCCCGTTTTTTTTGTTTTTAAGGATTGAAATTTAGTATAAATAGGTATTGGGTGTATGGGTTAGTTCACCACAACATTCTAGATCTCAAAACTCAAAAACGCTCTCAAAACGCAAAAAAACGCTCACTTTAAGCAAAAAAAAAACGCTCTCATGGCTTCCGCTTCCGCAAGCACTCAAAATTCGGTTGGTGGTTCTACTAGCGATGTTACGGTTGTGTCAATACTTCCTTGCTCCCGAAACCAAGAAATATGGGCTTATTTCGATTTATGCGAAATGTCGAACGGTTCGCAAAAGTCTCGTTGCAAACGTTGTGGTAGACTTTTGGGTGCGACGGGAAATAGCAGTTTGAGGAAACATATTGCTAGTCACGCAAGACATACTCAAGAAGGTGAAGATCAAACTCAAATTGGTAGGGATGGAGGAGTTTGGCAATACAATGTCGAGAGGGTTCGTGAGAGAATGGCACATTTCGCCATTCAAGAAGGCTTGCCTTTTGATCATTTTGATAATCCGCGCTTGACGAGGATGATACAAGAGACGCTTCAACCGAGTTACACAAATGTAAGTCGTTCTACTTTGAGAAGAGATTGTTTAAAAATGCGGAAAAGAGCTAAAAAAGAATTAATTTTAGGTTTTGAAAATTTAAATACCTGCATTAACTTAACAACGGACGTTTGGTCCGCTCCACATGGTTTACCTGAATCGTACCTTTGCGTTACCGCACATTGGGTTCAACCGGAGTCGTGGCAAATGATGAAGCGTATGATTGCGTTTGATTATTTTGGATATCCACATACCGGTGAAAACTTATTTTATATTTTAGACTCGGTAATTCAAACTTATAAAATTCAACCAAAAATATTTTCAATATCTTTTGATAACGCTTCAAATAACACAAACGCGGTCGAAAAATTAAAAATAAAATATGAACCGCCTTGTAACGGTGTTTTTTTCATAGTCGATGTGTTGCACACATCATTAACTTGGTTGTGCAAGACGGTCTAAACGTCCAAGAAATAAGAGACGTAAAAGAAAATTTTAAAGTAATTTTACGTGAAGTTTTTAGCACAAGCAAAAAAAGATATATAAACTATAGAAACTTGTGCCAACAAACGGATTCCATCTTTTTAGGTCCGAATTGGGACGTACCTACTAGATGGAACTCGACTTGGAAAATGTTTGAATCGGCCTTAAGGCAAAGAATTACTTTAAAACATTTCCATGATGAACTTGTACAAAAGAAACGTTGTTTACAAAAATTTGATAATATAAGTTGGGATATGATCGAGAAACTAACTAATTTGCTTGAGGTTTTTAGAAATGCAACTACATGTTTATCGGGAGTTATTATCCCACGTCTTCGCTAATACTTCAACAATTATACTTAATATGTAATAAATTAAAAGAGTTTGAATATCACGGCCCTATTTTTGAAAAAATGGTAAAACCTATGAAAGCTAAATTTAAAAAATATTTTTCAGAAATGCCGGCCGTTGTTACATGTTCGGCCGCCTTAAACCCAACGATTAATGTAACTGGTGTTGAAACATTAATTGGATCAATATCGGATGATTTAAATATGTTCGAGGAAGACCCAAATTTTGAATCAAATGCAATAAGGGATTTCAATTCGGCTTTTAATAATATGTTTGATTATTATTTACGCAAATATGGTGGAAGTGGTGATCCATCAAACATACGTGAATCAATGGGTTCGGGTTCAACTTCTAGTAGTTTAAGGAACCCGATGCTAAATTTATTTAACACTTTAAGAAACGAAAATACTAAACGGGCTCGTGGAACCACACCAAGTAGCGAGCTTGGGAGATATCAAGCAACCGACTTTATTTCTACTCTAAGATCCGAAGAGTTTGAAAACTTTGATATCTTGAGTTGGTGGCAAGGAAGGGAATCCCAATATCCCGTTCTAGCCGCAATGGCCCGTGACCTACTAACCGTCCAAGCTTCCACGGTAGCTTCGGAATCCGCTTTTTCTCTTAGTGGCAGGGTTTTATCTATTCGAAGAACGAGGCTTACACCGGAATCTATGGAGATGTGTATTTGCTTGAAGGACCATTTGGATGCCGTCGAACGTGTACAACATGTTGCAAAACTAGAAGGCGAGCTTGACGTTGAACAAGAAATACATGAATTCGAAGTAGAACATGGGGCGACGACTCCACTTTCGGACGAAGAACAAGCTTACGATGAAGCCCAACGTATCTCAAGCGAAGAAGAATGAAAACCGATGTTACAAAGACTACGACGAAGAATATTGAAAACATAATAAATAATTAATGCTTTGTGATTCAATTATGTTTTTTGTATTTTTTTTGTACGAACTATTGTTAAATAACTTAAAAAAATCTACAAAATAAATAAAACATGTATTTTATAGTGTATCTTTGTTAATTTTTAAATTTTTTTTTTCCGGAACCAGTGGAACCGGTTTTTTTTACCCGGTCCGGTTCTAAATATCCGATCCGGTTCCAATAGGTTCCAAGTCTCCACACCTGGAACCGGATCCGATCCGGAACCGGTTCTAATGGATCCGGTTCTTGACCAACGTTGACGAAACCGGTCCGGATCCGAACCGGATCCGGTTCCAAAAAAAAACCGGTTTGTGCAACTCTACCTCATATAAACATGCAATAACAACATTAATCCAACAATGTTTGAGCAGTTAAAACCAAGTTAATTTTTTATGTATATCTACATGAACCTATCTTGTCTAGATAGATGAGAAAGAATCAATAATCTCTTGTGATAATCTCTCGTGATAATGACTAGCCTAGTGGTATCAAGGTGTTTCTCGTCAAGTGATTGACGGTTCTAGCTCACAGTGAACGTTGGTACAGATTTAAAGTAGGTTTAGAAGGGGGTGTAATTTAGCTTTTTGTATTTACTTTAAATGTTATATATTTTTTTTGAAAGGCGACTTTCATTTTTAAGTGGCAGTCGCATCTCCGAATCGGAGACCCGTTACCCCTCAACCTGACCACTACGTTGTCTGAACCGGGACCGCGGGTTCAGAACGAGAGGCTTAGGCTTTCACCGGGAAACCATGGAGCCTGCTGCCACTTGACAGCAGTTGCGCCGCTACACGGGCCAAACCCCGCTAGCATAACGCACTTCGGACTAAAACCTGGTTCGGCTCGAATTCGAACCTGCGTGGGCAGGTTGAATCTTCATTACCTTTAACCACTGGACCAGAGCCGGTGGTTATTGTCACTATAGAGATACACATGTGATTTCTATAAATATTTAGTTTGTCATATATCAACTTATTGATAAAAAAAGGTTTAAAAAATAAATATTATAAAACATTAAAAAGCTAAGAAATTAATAAATTTTGAAGGTTAAAATTTTAGATGACACGTGTAATGTACATTTATAGTTATTTAAAATTAACATAAGACTATTTCCAACAGAGGTCGAAGACGCTCGTAGCCGATCCGAAAGAAAGCGGTAGGAAGGGAGGCGGGCAAGTCTGATTTGGCTCCGTCTACACTGGAAGGTGGCAAAGGCGAGAAGTCGAAAAATGTGAGATGGGAGGAAAATGAAAGGGCCGTCCGTGACAAGTCTGACGTGAAGAAGAGACCCTCTACCATTCGACGGTTAGCCATGAGATAGTCTAATCCTCGACGATTGGAATAAAAATATTTCTCTTTAATAAATAAATAAATGTGTTTATTTTTATAATTACTTAAATATAATATTAAAATATATATTAATACATACAAAATATTTTTGGTATTAAATATGAATAAAGTGACCTCAAATATCCTCACTCTCACTCAACTTACACTTTTTTTTTATCTTTTCTCCCCTAAAAAAGTCAAAAAAACAAGTGGGTCCTTCATCATCTCTTTCAAACCCCCTCGCCGGACCACCATGACCTCCGGCAACACCTCTTCCTCCGCCGCCTCCATCAAAGGCTGCTGCTGCTGCCTCGTCCTCCTCTTCTCCTTCCTCGCCCTCCTCTCTCTCGCCGTCATCCTCGTCATCGTCCTCGCAATTAAACCTAAAAAGCCCCAATTCGACCTCCAACAAGTCACCGTCCAATACATAAACTTCGCCACCACCAATCCTCCCACCTCCGCCTCCCTATCCTTCGTAATCCGCATGCTCTTCACCGCCAAAAACGACAACATAGCTGCGATCAAGTACAGAGACTCCACGTTTACTATCATGTACCGCGGAATTCCGGTGGGGAGGGGGGTTGTACGGGGGTTTTACCAGGCGGCGCATAGTGTGAAGAACGCGCAGACAACGGTGACGGTGGATCGGGCGAATTTGTTGCAGGCGGATGCTGCTGATTTGGTTAGAGATATTGCGGTTAATGATCGGGTCGAGCTTCGGATCATGGGGGATGTTAATGCCAAGATCCGGATTATTGGGATAACTTCGCCTAGTGTGCAGGTTAGCATTTGCCCCTCTTTATCTTCCTTCTATGATTGAAATTTTTTAGTCAAACACCCACATGCTTTTTTTGTTGCTAATCTACGCTTTTCTTGGGGTTGCATGTGGTGCTATCGTGCTCCTAGGAAAGTAACGGTGCTAAGTGCTAACTAAATGTGAAAATGAGTGTTGTTCGAAACTAGGGGCAAAACCTGTCAAATCAGGTCAGTCAGGGATGTTGAACCTATTTAGATATAAAAAAAAAAAAAAAACTCAAACGGAAACCCGTTTAACTTCGTGTTATATAAATGGGTCATGTCAAAAATTCTCAGCCCATTTGGAAACTGAAAGGTTAGCGCTCGAAACCGAAAAGTTAACGATGGAAATTGGAAAATGAAAGGTTAGGTTATCTGATATTCTAATTTAATTTTATATATTTAATCATTTAAAAATATAAAATTATGTAGTTTTGATAAATATGTTATAAACAGGTCGTGTTAACATATTAACCATTTAACGCGATTAGTTAAACGAGTCTAATCGTGTCATAAAAGGGGAGACATGATTTTAATCGTGTCGACTCGTTTATGACTCATATCTGTTTAACTCAAACCCGCTTAACTTCGTGTCGTGTCGTGTCGTGTTGGAAATTGCCAACCCTATTCAAAACGATCAATTTTAGATGAACTATATATCTTTTTTAATTTTATAAATAGTTAAAGGAAATATTTTAATAATTAAAATATTGACGCGTTCAATATAAAACTAATTTTAGATAAAGAATCGTATGACAGATTTAGTGGAAGAGAGATGTAAACGCCTTAGCCTTATGATATCATCTTTAAAACATGTATAAGTGTTTATGCGGTTATCGTAGTTCTCTGCTCAAAATTTGTTATGTACAGAACGACCCTTAATCAAAACAATCACTTAGTTTAAATAGGTTTTAGGCATTCTTTTACCCGGTTTTTTAGGTAATTTTGCTATTAGGGGTTTGAGCAAGTTATTTATTAAGTGTAACTAATAACATGTTTTTGTATAAATAAGTTGAATTTGTTATATCATTTGATGATTAAAGATGCTATTTCTTTGGAATAAAATGATGAAACATTTACCAAAATTTTGTATCGTTTAACATTTCTAACTATAACAACTTAAGTTTTAATATTGTCCTATTGTTATAAATTTTTTAATAAATAGTTAAGTCCATTGATTTAAATGAATAATTATGAAACATGATTACTATTTAATTACTTTTTGTTTTCATATGGACATGCTTACTTAGGTTAAATTTAAAAAAAAAATATTACTTAATAATGGTTAAATCTGTTGATTTAAGTGAATAATTATGAAACATGCTTACTATTTAATTACTTTTTCATATGGACATGTTTACTTAGGTTAAATTTAAAAAAAAATATTACTTAATAATGGTTAAATCCATTGATTTAAATGAATAATTATGAATATGATTACTACTTAATGACTTTTTTTCATATGGACATGTTTACTTAGGTTAAATTTTAAAAAAAAATTACCAAGTAATGGCTAAATCCATTGATTTAAATGAATAATTATGAAACATAATTACTATTTAATTACTTTTTTCATATGTGCATGTTTACTTAGGTTAAATTTCAAAAAAAAAAGTATTACTAAGTAATGGTTAAATCCATTGATTTTAATTAATAATTATGAAACATGATTACTATTTAATTACTTTTTTCATATTGACATGTTCACTTATGTTAAACTTAAAAAAAAATATTACTAAACAGTAATCAAGTTTCATAAATATTCTATTTAGGTTACTTAGTTTAATAATTTATAATTTTTTTACCAATAAAACAATATTTAACATGAATAGTCTTTATAATTAAAAAAAATGAGTGACTTCGGTCTCTTCATTTCATCATTTATTTCATCGTTTATGTTAATTAATTCAAGTAAAACTAATATAATTTATTTCATATGAGGTCGATTAATAATTAAAAAGAAAACGGAAATCCAACTTTATCTATTTTTTTCTATAATTATAAGTAATAAATATTTGATTATTTATTTTTCTTAATGCACATTTCGATTTATGGTGGAATTGTTTTTAACTTGATACGGATTTAATTTTATATCATCCCTTGTGTTTATTTGTAGGTATCGTTAGATTGTGCGATAGCGATAAGCCCGAGCAAGCAGTCTCTTGTTTCCAAACAATGTGGATTCGATGGTTTGCAGGTATGATCCGACCCGACTCAAGTGGTTTGATCAATTGTATCTTAAATCACCAAAGGGAGTTTGTACACATAGCGACTCGATTTAATACATGAATGATCGATCCAATCTTGATTTTTGATATGGTTTGTTATGTCGTAACTAGATTTGTTTTATATGTTTGATTTCTTTTAATAAAAGATACAACTGTCTTTTTTACACGGTATAGAATTATAGAATAATAATGAAGAATATTTATAATGAACTCTAAACAATAAAGTTTGACTAATATATTTTATGTAATAGCTCTTCCTTAGTTGGAGCGGGTAGATACTTACAAAGTAGAGCACAAAATAGTAAAGATGTTGGCATATGTACACACAATCTCGACATTATTCTTGATGACTATTAGAAGGATGGTGTAACGAGGTGATCAACATATGATCGGTCTAAGGATCTATGTTTTACGCATGAAATAAGTTTTTTTCTTACGACCACAAACACTCTACTAACCTTGGTTTTCATCAAAATCGACCCGAATAGAGTTTGTAATTGTTTTGGAGTCATTGGATTCGAAGTTGTGAGAAAGGTGAACATACCGGAAGTCATGACCACGATCCTAGGTTACAACCATGATCTGAAACCATAGATGATGTGCGTGTGATATATATGAAAATATATAAATATATTTTATGAGGGTTTCACGATATCAGGTTTTAAATTTATAAAATGATAAATACTCAAACTTAAAACACACAATATACAAGTGTACCTATCGTAGCGTAACATGGTAAAAACCAAGTATCGAACCAATGGACACGGTCAAGTTTCAATACTCAACTTTTGTTATCGTTTAGGCGGTTTAATTAGTGAGTGGGTTTTGTATGCTTGTGAAGCAGAAAAGTAAATGACAGAAAAATAAATGACGGTAAAGTAAATAACAGAAAAGTAAAAATGTGCGTGATATGTGTAACATGAATGTAAATAACAGAATAGCAAATAACAGGAAAGTAAATATCTCGGAAGTGATCAGGTCACGAAGAGTATTGTTTTGGGATTCGAATCCGCTTGGTACGTGATAATGTTAAGTTGACTAATCCAGTGGTATGACTAATATAGATGTGTGACCGGGGTCATCGCTAGAGCCTCGTACTCACGACATTTGGTTCACGAATTATAATCTTTAATGATAAAATGATAGGACTCACAGCTAGGGACATCGTTACCCTCAACTCTTTGGTGTTATCTTCGAGTTGGTTTAGGACATCAAACTTAAGTGCTTAAATATTATTGTTAAATATGTGATTATACTTTACTCACTGGGAGGCGGTGTAACAATGAGACCATGTATAAAGACGTACCGTTCCCAACACGAGTTCACAAATTCTTTGTCGCATAATAAGTTCGTATAAAGACGTACGACCTTATTAGTATTGACCAAGCCTTGGCTTATCAACCTCAACTTGTATAAAGACGTACAAGTTTCAAAAGAAGTTTGATTAAAAATGTTTTACGGTCTTACACTTTAAAATCAAGAACACTCACAAATATAAAGACAAATTTAGACAACAATAAAAAACCCACCAAGTTGTGGTTTTAAGAACGAATAGTTAAAAACATAAACATACCACTAGATTAATACGTCAAACATTAACATACACCAAACTTCATCTTCACCCTAGCAATACAAAGAGTTTAGCCACGAATGGCCATACTAACTAACATAACACTGAGTTTCATAGGCTCCCCTATTGCGGAACAAGGAGGAAGAGCCTCTCTACTCTCTACTACTACTCTAATACTGCTAGAAACGAACTATTCTCTCTATCTTTGGTTGTGTTGTGGTGTGTGAAACCAAGAACCCAAGCCCTCTATTTATAGGCCTCAAAATGAGCAACGAACAACCGTGTATTGGATTGCACGGGCGTGCAAACACCTCGGGAATCAAACAGTGTACAGCGGATGGTGTACTAAGTCCTTGGGGAGCAAGTTAGGGGATGCACTACCGTGCATGGCAAGGCACGACCGTGCCTTGCCCTTCCTGCTCCTTGTTTCGTCTTTTAGCTGCTTGTTGACTTGTTGTTAACCAGCTTTGACTTCTTGGGGGTCAAAGCTCGGGAATGATCCTTTTAGAAGCTTGATTTCTTGGTGATTTTGATAGGATTTATCTATGTTTATATTTTCAACTCCGAATAACCTGCAATTACAAAATATAAACGTTTTAAGTATCAATTGAAAGTTATTGATCAATTAGTACCATGATATGAGGATTATTATACATGCAAAACATGTACAAATGATGACACATCATAACACCCCACACTTAAACTTTGTTTTTCCTCAAGCAAACTTATGCATGATCATGCCTATAACTAAAAACTTTATAAAAGGTGATGGGGCTCCAAGTAGTTGGAAACTCCGGGATAGCTCTTGAGTTGCTTATTCTATTTTTGTGCTTTTCTATTTTTAGGATGATGGAATCTATAACAAGCCTACTAGAACTTTAATTATGCATAATTCCTCACTCCTCACAATGTTCACTCAACTCTAGGGTTATATGTATCGATAATGTAAGTTAAGTGGAACACTCAAGTTCGAATCAAATTATGCAATGGTCATAAGCTTGTATGCAAATCAAGTCTCCACCAACTAACTAAGTAGTATGCATGAATCAAGAGGACTTTAAAAAGAGTGGTAATGTGGCTAAAATAAAAATAAAGGGTGAAAATGAAAATCTTTTTGGGTTTTTAGGGATTTTAAAGGGTTTCAAAGGTTGCAACTATCGTGGAACACACATCTACGACTTAATGGCTTAAAATGGAAAATACAAGCAGGTCCCTCCATAGTACTCAGATCATGAGGGTATAACTAATCTGAGGGCTCGTTTATGGTCAGATTGCCAAGACCAAGATCTCTTATCTTTCTCAACTCTTCCCTCATTACGTAGTACACATTACTGTCTTTTCGTATGGTTCTTTCGGCTTGTAGCCTGACAGCTCCTACTTTGATCAGATGCGTATACTTATGTTAGGATTAAGTTTGATTCTTGCTCCATTTTCCATCGTGGCTCCAGTTGCCACACTTCACGCATTTGTCGTATCTTTTGACTTTTCTTTTGGCGGCACTTTTTGACAAGCCGCAGAATGGTGGCAGTTGTTCTTGCTTGCGCCACCGTTTTCTTACATTACTTGTTGCTTTGAAAATATTCTCTCGAAGTTCGAGTGGTAATTCAGGCTTTGCGAAATGAATATAAGAAAGCAAATTGAAATCAAAAGAATGCATATCCAGCTCTTTAAGGTCTAACCGGTAAAAGACTCACTTCTCTCTTTCTTTTTCTTTTCTCATTTTTCTATTTTTTCTTCTTTTCTTTTCATATCATCAAGACTAGTTTTTCAATATTTCTTTTCCTCAAATTTCTTGAAATAATTTTTACATATCTTCCTTGTAGATTGTTCAACTGTTTCCTCCTAATACATCAACTTTCTTGTATATTCCAATTCATTTGAGTGAAACAAATTCTTTCTAAATTGCCTCAATGGTTGTAAACTTGAAGTAACGACATAAGATAGTCTAATATTTTTTCATTTTGAAGATAGTTAGCCGATAACCGGTGTTTACGAAAAGCTGGTTTGATAACTGTGGGTAGTAGAAAAGAAAAGGCTAAGGCTCAGAGGGCTATCCAGGCGGATAATATATTTGGGGTTTAAGGATAATATATATGATGGTAATAGAGTCCTAGGTGCCTTAATCATTTTCATACTTCTACTAGTTCATGGTCTTGATATGTATAAGTCACACAAGTTCTAATTATGCATAAAATCCGATCGATTAGACACTCAAAATACCAAACGAAAGAACATGCGAAAAATAATGATAATAATTCTCGTGTAAAGGCTCAGATTATTCTCACATGAAAACGGATGGGATAGGGTTTAGTGATTTATTATGCATAATATTCATTTGTTTCTACTTGGCATGTCTTCATTTTATTTAATTAAGTGCGAACTCAAAGATGTTTAGATTTTAGGGTTTAAAATTTTTGAAAATTTTTCGGGTTTTACGAAAAGTAGGTTTTTAGTCAAATGGGTAGAAAATCATAAGTTTAGTTTTATTGCTTTGAGGTTACAAGCTTGTCCTGAATCTCTGATTCCCCACCCCACATTTAATACTGTGCATTGCCCTTAATGTACAAATGCATGTAATGGAATACTATGCAGGAATTTAAATGCATGAAGTTTTAAGGGAAAAGAAACTGTTACTCCCCCGGTCAATTTGATGTATAACCTAAGGCCAAAACTTATTGTTGCTGTCAGTTTGTGCCTATCAGCTGCTTGTTAACACTTTGCTTTAAAGACTTCATCGAATTTCTCATAAATTTGATGTGGTTTCCGACTCCTCAGGTTGTAGAGGTGGAGTGTAAATCCTCAAAGAAGTAGAGAAACTATCTGGTGATGCTATGTTATTTGACACATAAAGAAAAACATAAAAACTGAAACGGAAATAACACTGAGTTTCGTAGGCTCCCCTATTACGGAACAAGGAGGAAGAGCCCCTCTACTCTCCACTACTACTCTAATACTGCTAGAAATGAACTATTCTCTCTATCTTTGGTTGTGTTGTGGTGTGTGAAACCAAGAACCCAAACCCTCTATTTATAGGCCTCAAAATGAGCAACGCACGACCGTGTATTGGATTGCACGGGCGTGCAAACACCTCGGGAATCAAACAGTGTACAACGGACGGTGTACTAAGTCCTTGGGGAGCAAGTTAGGGGATGCACAGCCGTGCATGGCAAGGCACGGCCGTGCCTTGCCCTTCCTGCTCCCTGTTTCGTCTTTTAGCTACTTATTGACTTGTTGTTGACTAATTTTGACTTCTTGTGGGTCAAAGCTCGAGATTTTCCTTTATACTTTTATTATAAATATTTTTCTTAATAAATCGATTTTTTACGCCCATGTAAAACATCCAAAATAAAAATACCAAAAAATATAAAGTTAATTGGACCATTCAAGTTCTCTATCAAACATTTCTTTACACACAAAAGAGGACCACTTTTTTTTTCTTTCTAATATTTCGGGAACAAAAAGTTATCTTCCTTTTATCATGTTTATATTTTTATAACAAATGGATGATAAGACTCTTGTTAATTTTTTTCTTTCCGGAACATAATCCTTCTAGAAGCTTGATTTCTTGGTGTTTTTTATAGGATTTATCTATGTTTATATTTTCAATACCGAATAAACTGCAATTATAAAATTTAAACGTTTTAAGTATCAATTGCAAGGTTATTGTTCAATTAGTACCAATATATGAGGATTATTATACATGCAAAACATGTATAAATGATGACACATCAATATACGTCTTTTTTTGCTTTTGGGAGCTATACATCGACGGCCCATTCCTCTACTTATAGTATGGTCGAGTTCTTTCATTCCTCCTTCAAGAGTTGCTCATTAAAACCAACTTTAGTTATTCTAAGTAAACTATATCATGTTTAAACATCTAATGGCATGTATTAATGAGAATTTAATGGAATTGAAATTTAAATTCCATTCATTTGTATGTTTGGTTGGATAAAAGGAGTTGGAATTGTAATCGGAATTAATTCCAACCAAATCATTCAATTGATAGAATTCAGAATCCTCTCAACATTTCAAAAGAAACATCAGGAATGTTTATAATTTGTGTAATAACCCTAGCCGTTTTCTTTTTTCTAAACATTTTCTTAAAGATATTTGAGTTCGGATCTTTGTTTTATATTTGTTAGTTTTAAGGGGTAATTTATTATTTTAGATATTTTTACATTTTAATTCCATTAACGAATGTATCTACAAAATATATTATGAATTTTCACAAGAATCATTTAAATTTCGATTCGAATTACAAGAGTGTATTTGAGCCTTGACTCGACCTTGTCATTATTTTCAAAACTCACCAAACAAGTTTGAGTACGTTCCATGTGAACTTTTAATTTCAAAAGCACATAGAGAAATATAGTTGACCATTTGAAACAATGTTTAGTCAATTTGGCTAATAATTTCATCAAATTATCATTTCCAGTCAAATTTAGCCAAAATCATCATATTTGCTAAGAAGCACAAGTTTTGCAACTAAACCTTGGATCATCATCAAAATCAGTTCTAATGGTTATTATAGTCAGTGGCGGACCCATAATTTTTTTTCATGAGGGTCGAAAATTTTTGAGGTCGGTTGAGTAGCGATATATAACGCGTATATAACACTACATTTTTTTCTTGGGAGCGATCGGAGGCTATTACAAATTTTTATGTGGGCGATCGGGATTTTAACGCATGTATAACACTAAAAAAAGTTTTTTCATGGAGGGCGGCTGCCCCCCATATACCATATGTAGGCCGCCTATGATTATAGTTCATCAATTAGTGATGAACAATATCTTTCATAAAACTCCACAAACCAAAACTAGTTAAATCTTTAAGCACTTGTATAACCAATTACTTGATTAAGTTAAACACTCAAAATTAAATTTAACCAACAAGTTCAAAACATATATATGATGTTTCTAATTCATTTCAAAACCCATTTAAAACCATCTAATGTTAAGTGGGTGCAAATATGTTTATTAACATTTTGGTCCTGTAATTAATGAGTTTCGAATTGAATTCGTATCAATAACAGTTAAGCAGGAATTCCTTATTATTTTAAGAAACAAAATATTTCCAAGTTAATACATTAAAAAGTTTGAGATGTTACAGTTCACGCATAAGTAGAGTCAACGTAACGACGATGATCGACTACGTTAGTGATCCTTTACCTACTAAACGGTAACGAGCTTTCCCACATTTAGTTCTTCAATGCACATAGCACATGAAAAATCGTTGGACTATCTCTACATGGTTTAAAGTTGAGAGATTAGAATACAAGATGATCAAGTTGGAATAAGATTAAGATATGAAGACAAAAACTGATATGATGTTGCTTTACTAAACATTTTGGAAAAAAATTTAATTGATTTAATGTTTTACCTTTTTTTTTTGAACGGCAAGACCTAGAACATTCATGGCAGCCCACCACAGGAGGAACCCTCTAACTTGGTAATCCCCTTGACCTGGTCACAAACCCATTTTTTATTGTAGTTAGGATTCGAATACAAGACCTCCACTATGTTTTAGCTAATAGGTGGGTGGGGGGTTGAATCCAATGGTAAAACCATTTGGAGTTAAAGTGATGAAGCTCCCCTTGAGGTTAAGGGTTCGAGCCCCGTTTATGACAAATTGATGTTAACTATTAGAAGTAGTTGATGTGGCCCTAAAGCGGGGTATTGATGTTAGAGCATTCACAACAAGTTCTTTATCTATATCTCCATCTCTATTATTTAGAAATTTCTTTTATTTTGTACTTTTATCAGAACATTCCCATCAGTTTCTCTATCACCATCTCTATAATTACATTAAAATCACTAACTTTTCTCTCTCATTTTCAATTAAATAATACTTTTTATACCTTTATTATTACCTTTTATCTCTCCTCCACTCACAACCACTTTCAAAAAATATTAAAAAAATTAATAGAGGTGAAAAGTGTTTTCACAAATATACAGATTAACAGTAACATTTTCTCTCTCATCCACTCACAACCACTTTAAACCACTCCTTAAAATATGCATAATCCACTCACAAACATATACAGAACCTGCTGTGAATGCTCTCAGGATCTCTATATTTAAACTTTAGAGTTTAATAAATAGAGATTCATTTTCATTAATCTTTATATTTTTTGTGAGTGTCTAGAAGAGAGAAAAATAATAAAATAAATGTTTGTGAGTGATATAGAGATAGAGAATGAGACGTGGAGGTTAAAACAAATTTAAAGATAAATTTAAAAAAATGTAAATTTTAGTTAAATTATATAGATAGAGATGAATATGCTGATTAAAAAAAGAGTAAAGTACACGGATGGTTTCTGTGGTTTACCAAAATTTTGGATTTGGTCCCTAGCTTTTCAAAAGTACATGGATGGTCTCTGTGGTTTGCACTTTGTAATAAATCTAAAAGTTTTAGAAGGTCCAAGTTAGAGACTAAATGTGTTACAAAGTGCAAACCACAGGGATCATCCATGTACTTTTGGCAAAGTTTGAGGACTAAATGCGTTACAAAGTGCAAACCCCATGGACCATCCGTGTACTTTTAGAAAGTTATGGATCAAATCCAAAATTTTAGTAAACCACAGTGACCATCCATGTACTTTACTCTTAAAAAAAATGTTTTAAATCTATTCGGTGTATACTTTGCCCACAAAAATGAGAAAGACATGATGAGAATGAGGGGAGATATTGGTGCTAAAAAAAACCCAACCAATAACTTTTTAGGAATTTTGACATTACACTCTAAAATAATTTCTTATGATACTTTTGTTTTGACGAGTAACACCTGGATTAAGCTTTCAACCTTGTTGATTTTAAAGCTTTATTTGATTAGGACATTCCATTCCTGATATGTAAATAGTAATTTATGAAATCTATTTTTTTTAAACAATGTGTTCCCAGAGAAGAACGATTGGAAGAAAAAAAAAGATAAGTTGTTATACAATGGGGACGAAGGGCCAACAAGACAACTGTGGTTCGATGATAACCGCACCACAGAGTGAGGAGAGGAAGAAGAGAAAGACAAAAAATTCTAAAACTCTCGTACCATATAAAATAATAAAATCTTCGTAATCTATGCCACCTTAACAACTTAAATTACTGATAGTAAACCATATTACTATAAGTACATCATGATAAAAAAGTATGAATATTCTATATATAAGTATATAACTAAACCTGGTGGTCAGTATCTATAGTACCGACCACCAAGTGGTCCACGTGTTATGCATTGATTAGGCCACGTGGCAGTTTGAGTTTTTTTATTTTTTTTTCATTTTTCAGAAAATAAGTTTATGTTATATATTATTGATGTGGGATTAGAAACAAAAAGGCCTCCCAGCCCAATTGTCCGCGTGATTCTTGTGTTCCCAATTAACCTGGGTTTTTAGCACGATGACGTAATATTTTTTTAAATAAAAAAATTCTTTGTAACTTAAATATTTATAATTAATTTTGGATTAGAACTTATAAAATATTTTTAGCGTGTTCACTTTTAAAATACTCGAAACCGAATATACCAAAAACCGAACCTCCTTGAGAATTTTATTCAAAACCGAACCGTCATCTCCTCCTTTAGCGTTTTTTAAAGCAACGTAATATTTTTAAAAAATTAGGATATATCGTTGTAACATGATTATTTCTACCTACGCTTCAATTCAATGTTCAGAGCCGAGTCGTCGTAACGTGCGTTTAAACTTTAAACACAAAAATAAACATGTACATGGCTTTCTAAGCAATTCCGGCCCGCTCTTACTTGGGCTTTTTCCTAAATCTGGGCCATTCATTTCCCCCACTTTAAACAAGAACAGCAGCAAGAAACAGCATGATTTGCTGCAGGTCCGATGGATTTCTCTCAGCTCACAGACGCCATGGCGTCAAGATCGTACCACAAAATCGCCGATATCTGTGACCAACTCATGCTTCAGGTAACGTAGATAACCGATGATCGTTGTCTGTTTTATTTTGCTTATGCCTACGATTGATTGCGTTTTAGATCAGATTTGAAACCCTAGCTTCGTGACCGCCGGCTTCAATTCAATCTTACTGTCTCCTTTTTCATGTAGATTGCTTCACAGGGAGTTGCATTTCAAGACGAATGGCCTTATGCTGTTCATCTCCTAGGGCACATTTACCTAAATGATCTGTAAGCTCCGGCGATTTTTCTCTGTTTTTTTGTTCTTGAGCATGAGTTTTATCCATATTTACGTACGGCAGCGGCGGAAGTAGCTCCTTCCAGAATTAAGAAAAGAGTGTTACACTGTTACTGTTATTAACTTAAGATTCTTAAATAAGATCGTTTCCCCCAAATTATTACTTGAAACAAGGCGTAGAGCTTTAGAAGCAACGTTATTTGAATACTTTGTATTAAGTTACTTTTTCAGTGTCTAATTGATAGTTGGTATTTAGGCTATATTTGTTTGGTGGTTGCTTTCAGGCTGTTGTGTGATACATGTAGCCATGTATAATTGTATATGGACAGTATAATCTTGATAAATGAATATCATCAGGACCAGAAAAAACTATTTGTTTAGTGAAGTACTGACTACTGTGGTAGTTTATTTACTGATAAAAGGTTTGAGGACAGTAGAAAATTATTAGTTTGGTGAGGTTATTCATTTATTGAGGTTATAGTGTATTGTATGGGAGACCTTCCGTAGTTAATCTTAGAATAGGTCTCTTTGTTCTAGTATACGTAGGTTGTCACTATTTTGATTTTGTGGAGAATAACCCTATATGCAATTGTTTGCTTATGTTCTAAGTTCTGATGCTGTTATGCTCATCATTCTTAAAACTTGTAAGATCATGTTGCTCCTTGTAGGTGTACTGGTGCAGTTGTAAAATTTTGTCATTTGAACAAGGAAACAAGGGTTTGTTGAAGGAAACAGATATAACTGAACTAAGGACATCAGGTGATTCAATGCAATAGAGCAAATTTAATCATTGAGAGAAATAGAAAATTAGAAATATAGGTTTGATATGGTGACATTAAATGGATGTGGGATGTTTCATTCTGACATAGGAATGTCAATAGTAATACATCTTACGTGCAGTGGCCGACCAGGGTTTTTCGTTTGGTGGGGTGGGGCAAAAATATTTATAGTATATAAGAGGGTTGAGTTATGGGTCTGGTCAAAATGGCTCACACACAGTGTGGTAAAAATCGCTAGGCGCTAGTCGGGTGGTGGGGTACCGACTAGGGATTAGTAGGGATTAATAGGGATTAATCGGATTGGAATTTATAAGTAATTTTTCAAACTTGTATATATATATATATACTGTTCACGCCGGCGGCGGTACTGTAGCAGCAGATCTGAATCAACCCTCGATCAGCCTCTACCCTTTTTCCCTATCGAAAACCGTGCATACCGTGTATAAACAACGAGCCAAAGCTCTGATACCACTTGTTAGGAACAACGTGGCGCAACGGAATCAACACACACACATGCACAAATGATAATAACGCGGTACAGAAAAATAAACGACACAAGAATTTTACGTGGTTCGGTCCCAGTGGGGGACCTACGTCCACGCGCTGCAGCTAGGTTATTTCATTAAGCTCTAGGCACACAGATTACAATTACAACATAGGGTATTTATAGATTAAAACTAGGGTTCTTAACTTGTTCTCCAAGTTTCCCAAACCGTAGAGATAGGCCCATTAGGGCCGGCTAACCCTAATTAGGGCCGGCCGCCTTTAAACGAGACTCCACACCTAACAACATTAACATATTATTATATTAGTTCAAAATCTCAAATACTTCAAAGATCAAATAGTTTAAATACTTCAAAGATAAAATAGTTCAAATACTTCAAAAATCAAATATTTCTAATATTAAATACTTCAAAATACGACCACCTGTCTTGTCCGTATTAGCACGAGTGGTCGTCGATTTGAAGCAGCGGCTAGCGATTAGGTTAAAGCAGCAGCGAGAACAGGTCGGAGGTGAAGAACGGCCTTCAATTTTGCGATTAGGTTAAATAAAAACCCATGGATCCATGCATCGGGTTGTTATTTGGGCTTAATTCCGTTTAAATCCCATATTTCAATTTAGACCGATTAGGTCCGATTAGGGCCGATTAATCCGATTACCGATTAACTGTCCGACTAGCCCAAATTTACAAGGTAATCCACCGATTAATCCCGATTTTTACAACACTGCTCACACATATGACCTCAATTCATCATTCCACAATATAGCAACTAGTCAATCACACCTAATGGATTGTATATTTGTATAGTACGGTTTGTGACACAAATGAAGATACAGATTCCTACTAACTACAAACGTTGGTTGAATATCAAAGACTCCGATTCATCATTTCCCCAACATAGCAATGAAGATACCAATCCCTAATAGAAAAGTTATAACAAATAAATTATTGAAGACAACTTGAACCAAAAAAAACTTAAAGCATAATAACATAAACTTTTCAACATCCGAGAACCCTTTAATTTCAAGCATAAGTGCATAAACCTTTTAACTTCAAGTTTTCATGTGACCATAGAATGTGACTCTTATCAAATTCGGGGTATAGGAATAGGAATAATGGATTAGAAATTAGGGTTTACAATTTAACAATTTCTCAGCGATAGAAAATTATAACCAAATGCATGGTTTATAAATTTAGGAATTAGGATTTACAATTCCACTTATTTGATGGCCAAGAAGGAAATAATTAAACCCGTCCCACCTAGCAAGCACTTGTAACAAGAAACATATAAACATTTACTCTTAAATTTCTTATTGTTGGCCGAACATAAGTATAACCACATAATCCTTCTTATTAGAACGAGAAACAAATCTGCAGCGAGAAGAGAAGATGATATTTTGTACTGTTGAAATTTAAAACAAGAAACTTTAGTTTTCCATCCTTTCTTCCAAGTTACAGACTCTTGGTCTAGTGTCTCAAAGCCTTTGTCAGTCACACTTCTTTCATCTTTGTGTGGTTTTGGGTAGTAAGTTTGAGGGGCCTAGTAAGTTTTTGGGCTTGTGATAAAAACGGGCTTTAGATTAAGGGTATTGGAAATGTAGTTGGGGCCTGCTAAAATTGATAAAGGATTTCTACGGTTGGGCTAATCTTGAATCCCCCCTTCCCTAATTACATGCTGGATCAGGCCTTGTTTATGTGATTGTTAGCCTATAAGAAGACTAATTATGATACGGAGATATGACCCTACATTTTTAAATTAGATTTTGGACTTTTGTAGGGTAAAGAAGCCCACGTGTAAAAACTAATTATGATTTAAGATGACCATCGAAGTATAATATGTTCTGATGCATCATGCAGGATCAGATGAAATCATCATCATCTTATTTTTATTTATTATTTGAATTTCGTATTTTGAAGCAGTGATTATCTTTAGTTTGTTTTCTTTCATTTATCTTTATCTGATTTGTTAGTTTATCTCTAAGGTGAGACTTTTAATACCTAGAGATTTAAGGTTTTAGGATTGATTGATTTTTACTGAATTCTATTTTATCAAGAGACCTTTGAGGTTCTTTGTAAGCTTTTGAGTATCAATTGAATTTGAGCCATTTGATTGTTCCCGTTCCTGCATCATGTTCTTTACGCATCTATAAAGTATACATTTTCCTATGCTTGCATAATATGTTACTTAGAGCCATGTGGTTACCCATTTATTTATCTACAAATGACAGAAGAATTGATGATGCCCTCTGACATTATGTAGTATGTAGAGGATATTGCATTTACTATGCACTTTTTTTCTTTTTCCTGGTTAATGCAACATGAGCGTAGTTTTTTGGTTTAAGATGGAATCACATTACTTTAATCAGTAGCAGATTAGATAACAAGAAATTGTTTGTTGCTTTAGAAGTTAGTTGGGCAGTGTTAACTTTTCGTGGATGGAAAAACTGCCCCTTCCAGATATGAGAAATTTTCATTTATTTTTTTGTTTACAATTGACAGAAATAGCGCTCGGTTTCTATGGAAATCCATACCGCTTTCAATCAAAGAGAGCCGTCCAGAAGTGGCTGCCATCTGGAAAATTGGGCAACAGTTGTGGACTCGAAATTATGCAGGTGTGTATGACGCGATTCGTGGATTCAACTGGAGTGCAGAGATTCAAGATTTTGTTGCCTCATTTGCTGGTAAGTTACCATGTCTTCCCTCTTTTTAAATAGTTTACTGTTAACCTGTGATATAATAATCACTTCAGTTACAAGCTTGAAGCTGGTTTGGTGGGAAATTAATTTATGGAACTTAACCGTACATAAAACCTGGCAAATCACCATCATCAAACAAATGATAGTTGTATACATATTTACTTTTTTAGTTTGTTTCTTTCGTTTGCTGGTTCATTTTGCTCAACTTTATAAGATATTTTAATTGAATTTCTCAGAAAGATACACGAGAAGGATGTTGGAGCTACTGACATCTGCTTATTCAACTATAAGCATTCATGATACCGCTCTCTTTTTGGGAATGAACGAGAATGATGCCACAAGTTGTAAGTTCTTTGTTTGCATACTCTATTTATACCTTATTATAAGCAAGTGATTTTCAAACAAGTTGTTATCTTAAGGGAATATTCCACCCAATAGTAACAAGTTTCGTCAGTGTTCCACTTAAGTCACTCGCACTTTTTTTTCTAACAACAAAAACCACTCGAGTTTTAATATTGTTCCATTGTTTTGAAACTTCTATAAACATTAAGTTTTTTTTTTTTAATTTAAGTGACCTAAATGGAACGTATATAAAACTTGATTACTTTTTGGTGATTATTTTTTTCAAGTTTAACCTGAAGGAGGTCATTGTGAAAAAAAATCACTAGATAATAACCAAGTGTCAAAATTATTCCATTTAAGTCAACTTGGAAAAAAATAATCACTAAATAGTTATCAAGTTTCATATATATTCCATTTAAGTGACTTAGTTTTAAAACTTTTTAACATTTATAAAAAATTTCACAACAATGAAACAATAAATGAAACTTGAGTGGTTATTATAGTTAAGAAAACTATTAGTGACTTTATTGGAACAATATAAATGCTTAACCATGTATCACCGAGTACAAATAAAAAATAAAAGAAGTTACTTTGTTTGTCGTTGGTTCGAGATCCAATTACCCGCCCTAGCTCATTCACCTTTTTTTAAAAAAAATTGCAGATGTACTGCAACAAGGGTGGACTGTTGACGCTGCTTCCCAAATGCTTACCGTTAAGAAGCACGCTGTTGTTACCGAGCAGAAAATCGACCCGTCCAAATTGCAGCGTTTGACCGAATATGTTTTCCACCTCGAGCATTAGCTGCATGTAAATCTCAAATTATGGTTTCAGTCACATACCTTCAATTTGCTAGTATTTCTTGTGCTTTGAAATGTTGAGATCAGAAGGGAATGATTCCTGGAGCTTTGAAACACACCCTACTACTGGCCCAGATGGGGTTAGCGGGTTGGTTCAGAATTCAAAATATAACATTTTTTACCAAGAGTTTAACTGTTGGTGGGATAAATCATTGACCGAATCGAATTAAACAATTTATAAGTAAACTGGCCGAATTGCCACCACTTTTTTCGAATTAGTATTCAATATTCAACTAGGTTATTAAACGCAGCACACTAAACGGTGAGAAAAATCAACGTTATCGAAACTTAGCGAGAGCGTTAATAATATTCAAAACCTTATATAAAAAACGAAATGGTTAAAAAAAAGTTTAACGTATAAACGTTGATAATGATAAGCACGGCGCAACAGCGTGAGCCTCGATAACATTTGAAAGTTTATATAAAAAAAGAAACCGTTACAAACTTGCACGGCGCAATGGCATGGGCCTCGATAACGTTTGAAAGTTTATATAAAAAAAAGAAACCGTCACAAACTAAAACGTAAAAAAATTTGACATAGATGCCGATAAAAATAAGCATGTCGCGACAAGACAAAAAATGAATCTGTAAAAAAGTTTACGTCGGAATGCTGATAAAAAGACCGTAATTTACACGTCAGTGAAATTTATGGGTAAGATGCAACATAATTTGATGGTATAAACCATCTGAAGTCTATTACAATTAAAATAAAATATTCGTTTATTATAACTAGTTTTTACCCCTCGTACTTCGCGGCGGGAGTCTGGTCGTTATTCGTTTGACTCGTTTGCGTGGATAAAATTTACATCGAATCGTAGACTCGTAATAGCGTACTATACCAAAAAACAGTCGAATTTGAATACAACTCCGTCTTAAATAAAATTTAAACCAGAACGTTGACAAAAAAATTTAAGAAAGCCGCGCATTCCGTTATTTAAAAAACCCTAACGAACGAAAGTTATCATAGAAAACGGTGTCATACCCATCGTTAATAAAATTTATACAAAAACGTAGGCGGTAGGCGCAACGGTAAAAATAATGTTAATAGAAAAGAAACAAAAAACTAAATAATAAAAAAGGGAAAACAAATTAAAAAAATGACCGGTTCGGGTCGTCGAAAACATAAGGCGAATACCGATACGGGTTCCGATAATACCAATATCGAGAATGATGTTGTTCGCCCATAATAGGTTCGGCTCGTCACGGTACCACAACTGTAACGTCACTCGCTATGGGCAACGACAAAAAAACTCAATTTTGAATACAAATCTGTTTTAAAAAAAAATTACATCGAAACGTTGACAAAAAAATAAAACTACTAACAGATGCGCACTCCGTATTTTGAAAAAAGTTAACGATCAAAAGTTATTAAAGAAAAACGAAATTAATAGAAAATGAAACGGGCTAAAAACGTATATTATATATACCGTAAGGATTGAAAATAAAAATGTAAATTTTTTGTTTTTTTTAAATGAACGAATCAGAACTATTCCTCGGCACGGGCAATTAATAGTTAACTAGTTTTTACCCCTCGCACTTCGCGGCGGGAGTCTGGTCGTTATTCGTTTGACTTGTTTGCGTGGATAAAATTTATATCGAATCGTAGACTCGTAATAGCGTACTATACAAAAAAAACACTCGAATTTGAATACAACTCCGTCTTAAATAAAATTTAAACCAGAACGTTGACAAAAAAATTTAAGAAAGTCGCGCATTCCGTTATTTAAAAAAACCTAACGAACGAAAGTTATCATAAAAAACGGTGTCATACCCATCGTTAATAAAATTTATACGAAAACGTAGGTGGTAGGTGCAACGGTAAAAATAATGTTAATAGAAAAGAAACAAAAAACTAAATAATAAAAAGGGAAAACAAATTAAAAAAATGACCGGTTCGGGTCTTCGAAAAACATAAGGCGAATACCGATACGGGTTCCGATAATACCATTATCGAGAATGATGTTGTTTGCCCATAATAGGTTCGGCTCGTCACGCTACCACAACTGTAACGGCACTCGCTATAGGCAACGACAAAAAAACTCAATTTTGAATACAACTCCGTTTTAAAAAAAATTACATCGAAACGTTGACAAAAAAATAAAACTACTAACAGCTGCGCACTCTGTATTTTGAAAAAAGTTAACGATCGAAAGTTATTAAAGAAAAACGAAATTAATAGAAAATAAAACGGGCTAAAAACATATATTATATATAAGTAAGGATTAAGAATAAAAATGTAAATTTTTTATTTTTTTTTAAATGAACGAATCAGAACTATTCATCGGCACGGGCAATTAATAGTTAATAAAAGAAAAAAAAAGGCTTGTATCAATTGCTTTAAGTGTGGTACGTTACTATTCATCCACTTGATGAATGTTTGATTGTTAATAATAATAAAAACCATTTGAAGTCTATTACAATTAAAATAAAATATTCGTTTATTATAACTGATGTAATATGATATAGTGATTGATGTAGTTTTATAAACATTTAATTGATCAAGTTTTATATATATACAAGTACCTTATCTTGTCTAACACATGAAAGCGAATCAAATTAACTACTATAATACAATTAATTTCATACTCAATTTTCAAAATTACAAAATTTTCTTGTACGTCATAAATTCTATTTATTTGATCATTCTACAAAATTTAACAAAGATTAAAGTTGAAAACTAAAATTTAATCAAATGAATGATATCTAAATAATAAAGAAATTATAAATATAAGTCATAGTTTAATTAAATCAATATATAAATGGTAATCAATATATAAAATCATAACGAAAAAGACTGAAGAAAACTAAATACTAAGTTGATTAGATCGATATATAAAATTACAACGAAAGTATTAGAAGTGAGATCTTATATTAGCGGGAGAATAAGTGTTTAAGAAAAAGACCGAAGAAAAGTATCTATCGATTAACACTCACCCAAATTAATATACATCCTTGGGTGCTTCTTCTCATACCTTAATAACTTCACATATTATCTTAGGGGGTGTTTGGTACAGAGAATGGAATTGTAGAGAAATGGAATAGAGAAATGGAATTGCAGAGAAAGGGAATTGGTCTGGAGAATGAGAATTGACTGTTCTGTTTGGTAGTACAGAGATTTCAGTAGAGAAATATAGCTGAGAATCATTTCTCTTGTTTGGTACATAGGAAATAAACAGAGAATTATATCAACTTTATCATTAGCACAAGTCTTTTTTTCATAACAAATATTTATTAAAAAATAAAAAAACATATAAAAAGATGCATAAATTCCAACCAAAATATGCATTGATAAAACCAATTCACATACAAAACATAGTTTTTAAGCAAAAAACATCAACCATAGTTACTAGTAAAAGTACTTCAACCATGCTGAAACCAAAAAAGGTACTTCAACAACCACGGTGAAACAAAAAAAATTACTTCAACCATACACAACTATCCCATTGAACCATCGGTATACAACTCGACCATCTCAATTTTCTCTTCTATTGTCAACGCAAGAAAAGAACGTCCTAGATCCACATCTTTACCAATCAAATGAGCTGCTTTGAACCGTTTTTTCGTAGTGATACCTGGTAAAGCTTTCAACTCATCACTAACCTTTTCATAGATTTCACGAGCCTCCATACCTTCTTTGCTAAGTTGTTCACCCACCATCTCCCCAAATCGAAGCAAAACTTCCTTGATATCTTTGCAAGACTCTCGATATATCTCATCTGCATCCGTGCTTCTACCTCTTTTGCGCTTGCTTGTTACACTTCCTGTTTGTCCTTCAGATCTATCAACATTTGGAACGACTTCATCAACAAAATCAAAGTCTTCAATATCAACAGGTGAGCTTTTTTGCGTCTCTTGAACAACATCTTCTTCTCCAAGGTCAACTGCTTTACTACCAGTAGCTCTATCCTTACCGAATATGGTACACAATTTGTCATAGAAAGGAAATGCCTTGTCACGAAAATTCACAGCACCTTTGTGAGACTACAAGACAATTACAAATAAATTAGACTAAAATTTTAAAATCTAAAAAATATATTTTTATAACATTCCTGGCCGATGAATGTCTCATATTAAAGAACTCCTTAGCATTCGTAGGAGGACGAGACCAATCGTTAAGATGATCATACTTACATCTATGTATATTCTTTGAAAATTGTCTATCACATACCCGGAGTTATTTTAAGACCATTGGGTCTACTGATTGCATCACGCAAAACTCTACTATCAGCTGCAGAACCCTCCCATCCCGCTAAGACATACGTAAATAAAAGGTCTCTCGTACATACTCCGAGTACGTTAGTACAAATCTGCCCTTTTCTTGTCCTATAAGGTTTTCTATCAATAGCAGGGACTTTAACTTTAATGTATGTTCCATCTAATGCTCCTAAGCAACCCTGAGTTAAAAGAAAACATTACTTACTAATTTATGTTAGCAAAAAATATCTTTAATAAAAAATGTGTTAACATATCCAACACTATCTCTGAAAATTAAATAAAAGCAAACAAATCAATCAAACTTCTTAATTTGCATAAAACAGCTAAAATCAACGACCTAATCAACCAGAAGCAGAGAAAACACATTCGCAAACAGTAAACAGGTAGGTATCATAACATTGTTAACCTTGTAGAGTCTAACCTTTTTGTATAAGCTGTTGATCAATGTATTTCTGTTAAACATTGTTTAGATAGTTTATTTTCATGTAATTTCTTTTAAACGAATTTACTGCTTTTTAGTCTAAGTCTGGGCCATCGAAACTATAGTTTCGAGTGAGATTTGTTCACTCGAAACTAGTAGTTTCGATCGATAGTAGTTTCGACAGGCACTTTTTCCACTTGTAAATGTTCACTCGAAACTAGTAGTTTCGAGGAACATAGTTTCGATACCTGTGAAACTACTATAAATAGCCTAGTTAGAGAATTTCTAGGGTGTGAGTTGCGGCTGTAACCCTGAATTCTCTCTTTCAGATTTGTTTTTGAATCAATACAATTTGCATTCGTTTAATGCTTGTTCTTACACTTTCACATATTATTTGCATTGATTCTTAGTGTGTTTGGCTGTCTTCTTCACCAAGTCTGTCTCTAATCCTCTGTTACAACACCATACATACAGATTCCGCCTGTGTGTGTGGGTAATCGATCACTTTCGTGATTTCCGACTGAAATCTGGACCTACAAACCTAACGAATCTGAATGCCGATTAATTCGATTTCTAAGCCCTAAATCAGACGAACAGATGACAGGATCTTAAATAAACATCAAATCGATCAACATAGGGCAAAATTAGGGTTTGTAGATGGAAGTTTGAGGATTTTGGTTTACCTGAACAATGTATTGACGAACGCCGGAGAAGAGAGGTGACTGCGGATTGAAATCGCCGGAGAAGAGAGGTGACAGCAGGGAGAGGCGTGAGAGAAATCAGACGAACAGATGACAGGATCTTAAATAAACATCAAATCGATCAACATAGGGCAAAATTAGGGTTTGTAGATGGAAGTTTGAGGATTTTGGTTTACCTGAACAATGTATTGACGAACGCCGGAGAAGAGAGGTGACTGCGGATTGAAATCGCCGGAGAAGAGAGGTGACAGCAGGGAGAGGCGTGAGAGAATTGGTCTGGAGAAATGAAACCCTAGAAATCCAATTCTCCGCTTTTTTTAGAGAAACAAAATCAGAGAAATGGAAATGGTTTATTTCCATTTCTCACCTCTTTCTTTCATAAACAAACAAGAGAATTCTTTCCAATTCCATTTCTCACCCCTCAATTCCCTCTACCAAACACCCCCTTAGGGTACTGGGAGTGGGAGGCGGGTACTCTTGCGGGTACCATGCGGGTAAGGCGGGTACCATGCGGGTAAGGCGGGTACCACTCCCACTAAAAAGGGTAGCAGCGGGTAGTAGAGTGAAGGTTTAGCGGGTATATATACCCGCTATTCAAGGTGTGTGGGTAGTGTAAGGAATGACCGTTAAAGTGGGTAGTTTGAGGGTACTTGGAGGGTACCACTCTCATCATGGAGGGTATTTTGGGAGGGCAGTTTGACTAAGTGAGGTGGGATCTTCTAATTAGTCTAATTTGAGAGGGTACTTTGGGTTGGATATACATATAACATGATATATATTATTCAACTATTTTTATCATAACTATATTTATAATTATTTTTATTATGTAATATATAAGTACTATATTAAATAAAATTTATTATATTTGTATAGATAATAGGTTCTCGAGCTTGATATATGAAGCTCGAGCTCAGGCTCATTTATTAAACGAGCTTGAGCTCATATCGATTCTAACTTTTAGCGGGTCGATCTCGAGTAGCACACGAGCATCTCGACTCGTTTACACCACTAGGATTGACGTGTAGAAGATCCGAAGTTAGTATTAATATGATCTCTACGATTAGGGACTTGTTAAGTGTGAGCGTGCCCGAGTCTCAAGGTTTGCAAATTAAACTTTAAATTGTGAGTCTCGTAAACATTAAAATTCGACTTAGTGAATAAATTTAGCTCTTAAATTGGACTCATTTTTAGGGTTATAAATAAATGGACTTGGTTAACAAATTTGGCTCTTAAATTGTACTAGCTTGTACCATTTGACTCCTTAATTAATAGTTCGTCATTGGGCTAAGTAATTAATTTTTTGTATTTAGGCGCCGAAGGGAGAATTTCACCATGTCGTACATAACCTATACTATATAATAAATAAAAGTTTCTTAATGTTACGTGTCACCTCCATATTCATCCTCATAAAATTTTCCCGCCTCTCTCTCATAATATATACATTTCCATATTTTCAATAATAATATACTTTTAAACAAATTATTAATTATACTAATAAAACATATTTATTTTAAATTACCTCATATTATAAAAAACTTTGAAATGTAATTATTTAGCTTATGTTTTCAATCAAATTGTAAATGAAAGTCAAATTAAATTGAATAATATTTAATGTATTTTTAAACTCAGTTATATATTAATTTTTACATATTTTTTTATTTTGTTTTCTATTGTTAGTATATGTATTACATATTTTCACCTATAATATACATATATAAAGATTTAAAATTTTATGTATTAATATTTCACCTTGTGTACTACATAGGTTTTAAGCTAGTTATATAATATATGTACCTCTTTCTAAAACAAAATTAAAAAAACATCCCAAAAAGAAGACTTCACCATTCACTCCTAAACAACTTTGACTATAATTTCAAATGTTACAAGTCTTGGTCATCAATTTGGTGACGTGTGGCGCACTCCAAAAAACACACATATATTATAATACTAACCTGCGCGATGTGGTGGCGACGAAACTTTATGAGAAGGATTATATTTTGCATTTGTATACCTGCAATAATTCTTGAACAATGTCTTTGGTCTCTAATCCACTAATAATTTATAAAAAATATTCAGAACATTTTTTTACAAAAGTGTCTTCAGTCAAGATAACCCAATTGTAAGAGAAAGTTCATAGTCAGACAAATTGTATTTATGACGTGTAAGAACTCTTATATTTAAAAATTCAGATTATTAGTGGAAAAAAAGGTATAAATATTTTTAAAAAGTTGCAGATTTTTGTACAAAAGTCTATAACTTTAATAAGAACTATGAAATCTAAATAAACACAAATTCTTCAATGTTTCATGGTCAGATTTTGCTTTACTTGTCTTGATTTATCACGTACACAAAACAAAACAAAACAAAACAAAAAAATTTAGGAAACTCAAATCACTTCTTCTTTCGTCAGAATGGAGCCAAGAACGATTAGGGTTTTGTTCAGAATGCAGCCAAGAACAATATTTAGGGCTTTGTTCAGATGAACCAGGGGTTATGGCTAGAATTGAACCAGGGCTTTATCTCTTGTACCTCAAGCATTAACACATGTACAACTCTCTCTCTTTGCAACCTTTGAGCCAAAAAAGGAGAGGGGAGACAACCTCTTCCTAATCTATACTCTTTAATAACTAAATTTTTTGGTGGGACACTTATCATTCTTTCGTGCATCCTCAGTTTTTTTTCTAGCCTCTTTCTCTTATTAATTATACAACTTTCTTTAATTGTTTTTATAACCTTTTGTTTTTCGCCTCCGTCTCATATTAAATAATAAAGATTTATATAATTCTTTTTATAAAACGTTTTTTTAAATATGTTTGTTCATAAAACATTTTTATAAATTGAACATTTCTTTCATTCTTTTTAAATAAAACATTTAAAAAAAATAACTATGTAACGTTTCTAAAATTTGTATTAAAAAACTATGTAATATGTAAATTTTTATTAGTAAGTATATAATATTAGATTTATTCAATCCGTGTAATACATCGGGTTTCTAGCCTAGTCTTTTAATATAAGTGTGCTTTCTTGATTGCTTACAGTTGTGTGATCTATTACAATCTATTTATATTTTATAACTTTTATTTCAATGGACCGGTTCCATATTAACCAAGTTTTTATGTAATGAAACCAATTCTATTTCATTAAGAGTGGAAGGGGCACCCAAGCCACGAAGCCCCAGGAAGCCATAGAGGTAGGGGCACCCAAACCATGAAGCCATAAACATATTTTTTTTAATAAAAAATAAAAAATATAATTTAGTTAACTAATTCATGTAATTCATAAAAATAAAATAAAATAAACTAAAAATAAAAAAACATAAATAACCGAAAAAATTAAAATAATAAACTACTCGTCGTCGTCCGAAACAGTGATGTCCAAATTTGTTGCAACGTGTTCCACAAGATCAAATCTAAGCTTAAAATGTGAGGCATCATCGCGCAACTCTGAAATGATATTTTCGTCAACAACTGGATCGGTCGGAGGATCCGGAATGTGCATCGATGAAATGACATTTCCGTCATCTTTTATAATCATATTGTCCATTATAATGCGGACATGTTTGGGATTGCTTATTTGGAGTTCCTTATTGACTTTTGCAAAAAGTTATAAGGGGTTTTGAGAAGTAAGCCCCCCCTTACTTTTTGAAAATGGCATAAGTAGCGTAAATAAGTTAGCTCCCCCAAACACCTTATTAATTTATATAAGTTAATAAGATAATAAGTAGGGTAAATAAGTAAATCCAAACACCCCCTGCATGCGTACATCTGATTTTGCATCTTTTATTTCTTCATCGCTTTAGCAGGTTGTCCAAGTATTTCTCATTTTGATTTTAAATCACCAAAAGCTCGTTCGACATCTTTTCTTGCCGACTCTTGCACTTTTTTATTTTTTTTTTCCTTATTTCTGATGGATAAGTATAAGATTTCACAGAAGTTGACCAAGAAGGATATATCCCATCGGCGAGGTAATAACCACGTTTATATTGTCGACCGTTAAACCTGAAATGGACACCTTGGAGCGGTTCCATTCATCTCGGTAGTGAACAGTGGATATTGATTAAGAACATTGATGTCGTTGTTGGAACCGGCAACACCAAAGTACGCATGCCAAATAGGGATGTTCATCGGGTCGGGTTGTGGGTTTTTCGGGTTACTCGGTTCAGGTTATTCGGGTTGAGATTTTTTTAGTTGGAACCACAATTCGAACCGAACCATATTTGAGGAAACCTAATCCGAACCTAAAACCACATTGTAATTCGGTTTGAACCTAGTAAACCGAATTAGCAAAAAAAATAAAAAATTCTTTTGGGTAGCCATAACTTATTCGGTTAAAACAACACAACATTTTAGGAAAGTCTAAACAAAAACATAACTTCATAAAATAATGATTTATAATTTATATATGGGTATTTGTTATTGATATAAATAAATTGGGTTAACTATAAAATATGGATTAAAATAGTGGTACAACCCAATTCGGGTTTTTCGGTTTAAACCGAATTCAAAATCTTGAAACCTAAACCAAACCAAAACCAAAACCAAATTACATTTTCAGTTTGAACCAAACCGAAAACCAAATATGTAATTCGGTTTGGTTTTAAACGGTTTCGGTTTCGATTCGGTTATCGGTTTAATCAGTTTGAAACCAAATATTGAACACCCCTAATGCCAAAACCATAAATCTTGTGACGTCACCCCTTAGAGAATGACCGTTGGGTATTCATGATCACCTCGATGATATTGCCTCACAAACACGTAGGACAATTTCTCCAAGCCCAATGCGTGCAGTCGTTGCTACCGAGCATACCTGGAATGCCATGTCTATATTCATGTGTATCGTACAATAGAGCAATGTAGTGGCTAGTGGGCCTTCGTAAAAATTCTTCACTATATAAAATAACAATAGCATTGCAACAATATTCAAAGCATTCACGTGAGGTTCTAGCAGATGTATCTAAATATTCGCCGTATGCGTCGGGAGACAATCCTGTAGCGAGTTGACGAATTAATGATGTGCACATTTTTGTAGTGTCGTGAAACTTTCTTTCATCCTCCCATCAAACCTTTCTTGAAACCATTCAAAATTGTTACTATATCTTCAACAATCCTTAGAAATAAATCATGAGACATCCGAAACCTATTTCTAAAAATCTCGCTTTTGTATTTTGGGCTCTCGACAAAATAATCATTCATGAGAAACCTTTGAGCCTCTATAAGATCACGTCGCACAATCCTTTTTTGATGAACTTTCCGTATCTTCAATCTCGTTTTCGGCTTGGTAGAGGAGGGTGAAAAGTTCTAGCCCGTCAGATTTAGAACTACTTGAACATGATGAGGGAATAATGAGATTGCGTCTCATTTTTTTAAAATAAAAGTGTTTTTGAGAAAAAAGAATGAGAGTGTATTAGAGTAGAGTTTGAGAGTATAATTTTGATTGTGTGAAATTTGTTTGTTAAATGGTTGTATTTATAATGTTTTTTTTAATCCAAAAGAACCTTAAGGCTCAACGGTACATTAACGTTCCAATTTCTCACCACACCACACTACGCTGGGAAGCCGTGGAACCAAGCCCTGCACCATCGTAGTGGGGTGGCGGTGGTGTTGCCGTAGGAGCCGCACGACGCATGGGTAAACCGTGGACGCTCCCACCACCCTAATTAAACTAGCTACTAGCTAGTTGTAAAATAAATTGTAAATTGATCACGCACACACAAAAATATTAAAAATATATACATACCTTTAATTGCATGCAACATATTTACATCTTTATATATTTTTTATGAATCTATATAATATGTATAGATTTCATCTCACAAATATAAAAACACACATATTATATTTATATATATAGGGAAGAGATCTTTTAATAACCCTCTGTTATTTTGTTAATCCAATTAACATCGTCAAAATCAATCCAAATCATTATTTTTTTGGATTGAATAACATTATTACACTAATACAACGTCATCTTATTTTTTGCATTTTTGTAAATTCGCAAATGTAAGGGAGTTTACACCAGTGCAATTTTTTTCAGAAAAATATAATTTTTATGTTTTCAGCAAATTTTTACACTGGTGTAACTCCCTTACCATTGTGAATTTACAAAAAAACAAAACATGACGTTGTATTGGTGTAATAATGTTATTCAATCCAAAAAATAACGATTTGAATTGAATTTGATGGAGTTAATTGGGTTAACACAATAACAATTAGTTAATAATGGAACCTTAACCTATATCTATATATATATATATCTATATATATATATACACACAAACACATGTATTAATATATATGTCATTTAGTGTTAATTACATTAAATACTTTTAATGTACGCAATTTTAAATATTATTTGTATTTCTTAAAATACTAATAATTAGGAGGACAACACGCGTTCCGCGGCGGTGTCGTAACTTGCAGTCATGTTGATAAAACGAGATTGTTAAAATTTGTAATATAAAAATAAGAAAAAAATAAACCTAAAAATCTAGGATAAAAAATAAGCAAAACAAACTGAAAATTTTTTTTCTCGAGAAAGAAAAGTAAAAAAAAAGGTGCAGCTACAAAAGTTGTTATGAGATTCGAACCGTGTATACAAAGAAACCCCCTGTGCCTGCCTCTAACTAGCTGTGCTAGGACCTTTTAGTGTTAACTCTCCCCACCCATAATCTTAAATGAAAAAAAACTTGTTGTAGGTGCAACAAAAAAAAAAGGGTTACGAGATTCGAGGTGGAAAGAAACCCGACTACGTGCCTCTAACCAGCTGGGCTAGGCCCTTTAATGTTAACTCTCCCCACCCATAATACTAATATTATGACCGAGAGAGTTAACAGTAAGTGTCAAAATAAAATCGCTGCAGTTAAAAAATAAAAATAAACGAACCAACCAAAACTTGACACATGGCAAAACGATCAAAAGAGGCTATAGGAATTATGTAATGTTCACGCCTTCTTAAAATGTATGTAGTTATAATTATTAACATACTAGCTTAGAACCCGTGTAATACATACGGGGTGAAAAATATCAATACATAAAATTCTTAAATCTTTATGTAATATGTATATATTTTACAGGTGTAAAAATGTATTACATATACTAAGGATAGAAAACAAAACTCAAAATATGTAAAAATTAATATATAACTGAGTTTTGAAAATACGTTAATTACTATTTAATGTAATTTGACTTTTATTTACTATTTGATTGAAAATAAAAATTACATAATTAGATTTCAAAGTTTCTTACAATAAGGAATGATTTAGAATAAATGTGTTTTATTAGTATAATTAGTATTTTCTTTAAATATATTTTTATTAAAAGATAGAGGTGTATTTAATAAGAGAGAGAGTCGAGAAAAAAACGATGTGAAGGAATATGAAGGCGATACATGGTATGAAAAAACCTTTATTTATTAGATAATATAGATGAGAATTTATATTTTCAGTATCCATTATTTCATCTAAATTACAATACGTATAATGTTTGATCTCGTTGTTTACGTTTAATTCTTATTCAAACGTTTAATTATTCATGTTAATTTCTTAAAGTTTAAGGAAAAGTAATGTAAATCTATACATACTAATAGATAAAGGTTTTGGGGTGTCACATGTCATTCCAATGCTCATCCTTAATTTTTTTCCCCGTCTCTCTCTCCTATTTAATGATACAAGTTTCTATAAAAAAAATTATAATTTTCGTTTTTCGCATCTCTCACATATTAAATAATAATGATTTTTATAACTATTTTCATAAAACATTTTAGTTAAAAAATAACTTTATTCATAGAACATTTTTATAATTTGAATAAATTTTTCATTCTTTTTATTAAACATTTTAAAAAAATAACTATATAACATCTCTAAAATTTGTATTAAAAAATTATGTAATATGTAATATTAGATCTTTATTACTAAGTATATATATAACTCTATATTTATTCACCATGTATAACATATAGGGTTTCTAATCTATCTATACTAATAAATAAAGGTTTGATGTGACACGTGTCACTTTTTGATTCATTCTCATATTTATTTTATCGCCTCTCTCTCCTATTAAATACTAATTTTTTTGTTTCTCTCTCCTATTAAATAATACTTATATTATGAAACATAACAAATTTAATTACTGATCTATATCTATACTATATAATAAATAAAAGTTTTTTCATGGCACGTGTCGTCTCTATATATTAATTCTTATCATTTTTCCCGCTTCTCTCTTTTATTAAATACACATCTATCTTTTAATAATAATATATTTTTAAGAAAAATACTAATCTTTATATTAATAAAACTTTTGTCATATTTTGACGAGCGTATGTGTTAACAGATTATATTGTATTCCACGAGTTTATTCAACCGGTGTAAAACACGAGTTTTTTTAAAAATAAATTTTTTATTACTTAATATATAATATTATATTTATTCAACACGTGTAATACACATGATTTTAACCTAGTATTATAATAAATGAATAACCATATTTGCTACATGTCGACTTCTGATGAAATCTAGATTTTTATTTTTCGCCTTTCTCTCCTATTAAATAATGATGTTGTTAAATAATTAAATATCTAACATATATTCTAATATTTTATTAAAAATTACTAAATCATAAAAAAAATTCAATTATTTCTTATTTCACAGATGACTAATAACATCAAACATACAAATTTTCATAGAAAATACTGTTTTATAACAAGTTGTATTTATTCAACCCATGTAAATCATGAGGCTTAACCTAGTTAATCAATATATGATTCTTACAAGTTGCATCTTTTTATATCTTGCCATTTATAGAAATCTTCTTAACATAAGAGTTATAAACAAACTTGTCGATAGATATTTATATATAATGATAATGATAATGATGATGAGCATCAATTGGTATCAAACTCTTTTGATAGTCAAATCAGATTTGCAATCGTCAACAACGAAATCGCTCTCGAAGCATATGATTAGATCAATCGATCGATAACTTGTAACAAAAGTAGAAGAAACTTATAACATTATCACGATCGAGATCTCCAGAATACTGAACCAGATCAAAATCGAAAATAATTTACAATTTGCAAGCCCTAGGTTTTTATAAATCTAGCTAACAGTAATTAGTTACTTACTTCGTAGATCTCAACGACGGATCTATACTTCTTCCGCTTCCTTCTGTTTCCGGCGACACCGTCTCCGTCGCCGTCGTCATGATGAAACCACGGCGTTATGAATCTCGCCGTGGTGCTTTCAGCGTCATTAACGATCTCGTTTCTTCTTCTTCTTCTTCTCTTCCTGGCCGTCGTTGATGCTTCGCTGGCGGAGTTACTGAGTTCATGAGGATACAGATCGGCGTCGGACTCGCCGCTGAGTTGAATGAGCTGCAACGCCACCTCCATCTCCGGCGACGTCAAGGATGATTGTTGTTCGGCTTGTGTAGATTTAAAGTCGTTCATACTCGGAGAGCTAGGGTAACCGGAGAGAATAAGTACATTCGGTTTATATGATATTGATATGAAAACGTATATAAGATAACAAAGGATACGTCAGCAGGTGGGACTTTGTATATCTGTGACCCACACGGATTACGTGTTTTCCCTTTTGTTTCCAAACATGAATTTTAAATTTATAAAATATGAGCTTCCTAGAAGTATATTATGAATTAATTTTAATTTTGTTTATAAAAAAGCACATTTATATTTCCATACGATATCATATTCATCCAATAAAAAAGTCATAGAGTTAATTACATATATATAGTCCCTGTGATTTATAGAAATTAACTAGTATTAAGACTCTCGCATTGCGGGGGCGTAGAACCTTCAAAAAAATAACGTTGAAACGTTGTTGCAAACACACGTGTTGTCGCTTCGTGCTAAACCGCAGAACACATCGAAACGTAGATAAACATAGTAAATACACACAACGGTATATTCTGAAATAACTAAAAAGAGACGTTATAAAAAAGTTTACGACATTTAAAAAACTATCTAATGAACTCAAAAATAACCATTTAACAAAAAAGATCAAACGGTATAAAGTTTAAAATGATTTACGTAAGTAAAAAAAGGAAATAAAAAAATAAAAAAGTACTTTATACAAAAAAAAAACTAAACGGTAAAAAAACTGTTAATAAAGTTAAACCCGCAAAAAAAACTAACACTGAAACACTCATAAAAATGAGCATGTTGAAATGGTAAATTCCAAACTTTATAAACGTCAAAATTTTAAGAATGTAAAAAGTAGCTTTGTTATAATAAAAGACCTTCGAATTGTAAAATATATTTATTAGACTGTTACAGTTTCTTATATTAGACTATTACACATGATAATTATTCAATACAAAAATATAATAATAATTAGTAAAAATTTCTTACATTTATTTTTATCATTATAGCGAACTGCTATAACTTTTTTGGGAAAAACTAAAGTAAAAAGATCGGTAAAAAAATCGGCATAGGAACTTGTAAAATAAAAAAAGGTAAATATAAAAATCCAAGAATTGATTTTTCTAAAAAAATAAAATTCCTGCAAGGCATATTAGAGAGTGTGTGTGAAGACAAAGATGAGAAATATAAAAAAAAGGTGATATTTAATGGGTGTCAAAGTTTAGTCAAATTACTATTTTGCCATCAGGTTATGCTTTGAGGAGTTGTAACTAATGCCTAACATCTTAGCAATATGCCTTTTGTAGTTTTGGTAATATGTTTATGTATCAACTAACAAGTTTGAGTTTTATGTTTTTTATTTTGTAACGGGCTTAGGTATTAAGGCTAACTTTCGCTAACTTTTCTTTTAATTTGTGGTGAAATGATCAAAATACCCTGTACCCAAACCTATTATTTTTCACAAAGGGTATTTCAGTCATTTTACCCAAACTTAATAGAAAAATTAACGGAAGTTACCCTTAATACCCAAACTCGTTACACAATTGGAAGCATAAAATCCTAACCTGTTACGGTAGTAGGAATTGCAAGTGTAATTTGAGTTGGGTCGAGTGGTTGAAAAATCCACTCTTACTCATGTAAGGAACTTTTTTTATATTAATTGGTTAGCTTTGTCTAACCAATATCAGTATATATATAATCCTTTGCCGTTAAAAAAAGAACCCTCAAAACCTGTTATTTTAAACCCTAACCTGTTACGGTAGTAGGAATTACAAGTGTAATTTGGGTTGGGTCGAGTGGTTGAAAAATCCACTCTTATTCATGTAAGGACCTTTTTTTATACTGGTTAGCTTTTTCTAACCAATATCGGTATATATGTAATCCTTTGCCGTTAAAAGAAGAACCTCCCAAACCTGTTATTTTAAACTCTTAACATCCAAACCTATTATTTTCCTGTAATTAACTTTAATAATATTAAATATACACTCAATTGCAAATTTATAACTTTTGTACTCTTTTTTTTTCCTTTAAATTTAAGGATATGAGTTTGGAGTGTAAGGAGAAAGAAAATTATATAATGCTGAAATTGTATTTGATTAAATGAGTAAATTTGAAATTTTAAGTAATTTTTTGCTAACCACTAGAATCGTTTACTGAAAAACTCACTGGACCCGCTAATACATTGGTGATCAATGACAGAGTTGATGTTGGATATATGAACTTCAAGAGATTAAAGATAGAAAACGGAAACAGATTTCAAGCGCAAACAGGACCGAAATACTCGCAAATACAACCGGTATGAGTAACGGCAAACACAGAGCTAGAATCAAGTACCGTAACCGACGACCGTGCAGCCATGATGATACCACCAGAGCCATCGCTGCCGTCGGATTGTGTAATTCACCGTTGATACAATCGGATTGGTTAATTCAGCCGTGCAGAATAATAGTTGTCGCCGTTGTTGATCAACGGGGTGTTCTGATGATCGACGGTGTTGGATTTTGGGGAGGGAGGGATTAGGTTGTATAAAGGGTTACAAAAACATATACAAGGGTGTTTGGGGGCAAATGTACGATAATTCCCTTCTCTTTAACGGTTTAATGGGCGGATTTTTGACGGAGGGACGCAAAAAGTAAGAGAAACTTTACCACATGAGTGCAAATTGCATTTTGTTTAAAACAGGGTTGCAAAGCGTCAGCGGACCTAAATCACTGGGGTGCAAATTGCAGTTTACTCTTTAAGTAATTAACGTGTCTTGTTCATTAGTTATTTATAATTAAAATAAATCATTCAAATTTATCTATTTTAAACTATTTATTTCATAAAAATAGTAAGCAAAAAATAGTTTTTAAAAAATCAATATCATACACCCTCTTACACGGGTTAAACGCGTCTATATACAACTTTGGTAATGAAAAGGTCAGGTGGGAGCCACTCATCCTAAAAAGTTCCACGTGTCAACAAGGAGGTGATCCATGTAGGCTGTAGACCATGAACGGTCTGCGCCCTACTCATTCAAATACGGTGTTTCTCTAATTCAGACGCCAAAACGGCTAATTTGATTGAATCAATCTTTTTAATAACGTGATTTGTCTCAAATAACTATTTTAATAAATTAGTTTAAATTTCATACTTTTAATTCATTAGTTTAGATGTTCGTATCAATTAGAGTCATGTCTTTTTTATGAAATAACATAACTATCCCTCTTATTAAATAAATATAAAAGTTAATTATACAAATAATCTATGTGGTTTACATAAAGTAACATGTTTTGCTTTTATGTTTTCAGTTTTTGTAATAAATTTGAGTTTTAAAGCTAACTTATGTTAGTTTTTCTGTTAAGTTGGATTTAAATAATATTTTCACCCTTGACTACTAAAAAATAGAGTTAAATACGGTTTTAGTTACTGTGGTTTGAACAAAATAAACGTTTTAGTCCATTAGTTTAAATTTGACTTTGTTAGTTCAATAGTTTCATTTTCATATCAATTATAGTCCGGTCCACTAACCTCATTCAATTTTTCTGTTATTTTTTTATTAAAAGACCAGAATACCCCTGTTATTAAAAAAACAAATAAATTTATAAAATCCATTCTCTTTCTACTCTCTCTACCTACTCTATTTATCCTTAGAAAATCAAAAGCATGTTACTAGAACTATTCCTTCTAACTCTCGATTAAACCCGTATCGACACTAAGAACTCATTTTGAATCTCCTATTAGAAGTTTACAAAGAAAACCAAAATCTCTATTGCTAAAAAACGAAAGTCCCTAGAAAGCTAACATCAAAATCTAAAACCTTGCAATCAATCTTCGACTTCCCCATATACAATCAAAACCGTTCTTCGAACAAGGAATTTTTCCACCTACAAATGATACAATCAACGATGGAGAAATCGATGACGAACAAAGGGTATTACGAGGAGTTGAGATGCAGATTTAGTGGTCGAGATGTGGATTTAGAGGTGGCTGGTTCGTGAGGGGTTGAGATGCCGACGATGGTCTTGTGCTTGTGTAGAGAGAGAGTAGACAGTAGAGAGTAGAAATGGTCGCCGGTGGTTTGGTACGATTGGATGATGATGAAGACGAAGCAGGGATGTAAAATACCTTTAAAAAAAAGAATATGTCATCCTATTTAAGACACTTACATTTTACCGGAATCTTCTCGTGAAAAGTTGCCATGGGCCATTCACTTGAATGTTTTTTTTGTGAGGCTGAGGGGAGTGAGAGTGGGAGCGTGGAACAGCCGTGGGAAGTGAGGTGGCGGCGTGGGTGGCGTGGAACACCACGCTCGTCTGGTGTGGTCTACGCTCGTGGGTCTTCACTGTGGAGAAAAGCACGCTCGTTGCTTCACAAATGTTGCCGTTGGGTGGCATTGAGTCGTTGCCCAACGGTAAAAACAATAATTTTTTTTTAAAATTTAATCACCTCTATATATATACAATTCTCTCCAAACCATTTCAAGAAAACTCTCAAATGGATTCCCTCAATTCACCCTCTTCCGCATCCGTAGATGTCGCTCCACGTTTTTTCCAAACGGTTGCTGCTACTCTCGTTGAAATAATTAGAGACGATGCCGAAAGTTCAGACACACTTACGCTCACACGAAGAGCAACTGTTAACCGAGACCGTGAAGCCGCTCACGAGCGTTTAATAAAGGATTATTTTTGTGACGAGCGTTTAATAAAGGATTTTCTTTTTTTTTATTATTAATGTAATTTTTTTACTATTAATTACTTTTTAAATTATTAAAACAAATTAATATTAAATTAAACTAGAAAAATAAAATGGCATGGCAGTGTGGAAATGTGGAACCATTTCCGTCTATTGTGGAGAATGTGAAAAAACTGTAAAATCTGATGTGACGCTGACGTGGAGGGGGTGTGGAAATGTGGAACCACTCCCCTTAGCCTGATAAGGTAAGGTGGTATGTAACAACATTTGTGGAAAGTGCGAAGGCCAAGCATATTGGTTGGGTAGGACAACACACGTTTTAAAGTAGGACATCTTATAACTCGATCTTGTGAAAAGTGCGTATGCCAATCACAAGGTTGGGTCGGCATAATCCGGGATTAAACATGCCAATATTAACAAAGTATTGTTAATGAATCCTAAGGGTGTTAGAGTTGCAAGTAGAGGTGTACAAAGCGGTTTTTTGAACCGAACCAGTTCCAAACCGGCCCGAACCGGTTTGGTCAACGCAAATGCTAAACCGATTTTGACCAAAACCGGTTCAGGTTCCACCAAGCCAAAATGTCAAAGTCCTCAAAAACATCCGAACTCATAAATGATAAAAAGTTGGTTTCAATATACCTTCCGAGTTTGCTACTCGGGGTGGACCCTCGAGCCCGTTTACTAAATTTTCACCAGTGTGCAGATATTTAAACATATCAAACGCGATTGTACGCTTCATAATTTGCCACATATTGGGATCAACCCAATGAGCGGTAACGCAAATACATGAGTCAGGAATACCATGTAGAGCCGACCAAACATCGGTGGTTAAGTTCACACCGGTTTTCAATTTTTCAAAACCTAAAATTAATTCATTTTTTTGCTTTTTTCCACATTTTTAGACAATCACGTCTAAGAGCAGTACAACTTACTTTATGATAACGTGGTTGAAGGGTTTCTTGAATCATCCTCGTCACGCGCGGGTTGTCGTAGTGGTTGAACGACAAACCTTGTTGAATCACTAATTTCGCCATTCTATCTCGAACAATATTTGGATCAAAGTTCCAAATTCCTCCCTCTGTTGTCATAGATGCTTGACCCTCACCCGGAATTTTCTTCAAACTCGGGTAAGATTTTTCCATATGAGTTTTCAAAGTAGAGTTTGAATCCTTTTTAAAAAACCACCACAATTTTTGCAACGAGCAAGTTCCATCCCGTTAGACAACTCACATAGATCGTAGTTTGACCAAATTGCGGGGTTCATCGTTGTTGGTATGATTCTCACAATGGTAACTTCGGAAGAGGAAACACCAAAACTTGAATCCGCCATAACGGTTTTTGAGCGTTTTCGAGCGTTTTTTGATAATAGAGAGTGTAGAGAGTGGGTTTGAGAATTGTGATTTAACCAAAACACTCACTACCTATTTATAATGTCATTGGGGTTAAAATGGGTGAAAAAATGCCAAAAAACGGCTCCTAACGGCTATATAGACGTTTTCCCAACGGCTAGTTTGTTCCTCATCGTCAAACCGGTTCACCAAACCGATTCTCAAAAAACCGGTATTAAACCGGTTCATCCTGTGCATTTCTAAACCGGTCCTAAACTGCCGGTTCATACCAGTTTGAAACCGGTTTAGCATAAACCGGTTTGATCTCGGGTAGGGTTCCGGTTACAAACCGGTTTGGATTTCCAAACCGTTTTTTATGTGCACCTCTAGTTGCAAGTAAGCAATTGGTTTTTCAAACCTACCTATCAACTTAATTCTTGTAGTAAGTGTGTAGGCCAAGCAGAAGAAGTTAAGAGTGTTGTGAATCTTAGTTTTTAAGTAATGAATATGTTATAATAAAACAAGGGTACTTAATTATTAAAAGGATTTCATATCTAAATTACTAAAACTTAAAACTATGTTTTGTAGATGATAACTCCCGGGAACACTCAACCATCCGTCTCTTTTGGTCTACGCTCCATTTTAGACCATGAAAAACTCAATGTCACAATTTCATGGATTGGTATCGTGATCTTCGAATTGTGTTAACCAAAGATATGAAATTGTACGTCCTTGAAGGACCCGTCCCCGATGCACCGGCGACTAATGCCACAAAAGCCGTGAAAGACGCATGGTACAAGCATTTCGGTGATGCTCAAACTGTACAATGTCTTATGCTTGCTTCCATGGAACCAAATCTGCAACATGATTTGGAGAACATGAAACCCTATGACATTATTGACGAGCTCATTATTGACGAGCTCAAGTTGATGTTTGAGGAGCAAGCAAGACAAGAGATATATTACACCATGATATCTCTTGTCAATTGTCGGATGCAAGAAGGAACTTTCGTTGGCCTTCATGTAATGAAAATGAAGGGCTATGTGGAAAGGTTGGACCGTCCTTGATCTCCACTTAAGAATGACCAAGCTATCATCATGATACTAGGGTCACTTCCTAAGTCATACAACCATTTTGTAATGAACTACAATATGAATGGTTTTGAGAAATCCGTCTCGAAACTCCTTGGCATGCTAAGGGTTGCCAAGAAGAACATCCCATCCAAAGCTTAACCAATCCTCATGATAAGGGAAGGTCAAGTCAAGAAACCAAGCAACCAAGCCAAGGGCAAGGGGGAAGCTAAGAAGTCGTGGGTTACTCCAAGGGGAAGGGTGTCTGTTGTGAGGTACAAGAAAGAACCTTAGTTAATTTCATGTTTCTATTCAAATGGTTTCATTTCCCCTTTGTTTCTTGGTTTAAATGTTTATGCGTATAAGGTGTTTGCGTAAATGCCTCACACAAAAATGAGTTTGCAATACCATCATTTGGTTTTGATTGATTGATAAAGACACTGTAATGTTTTATGGAGTTCAAAGAATCATTTGCTCCTTTGTCTGATCAAGATTTTATAGGATTGAATGTAGAAATATGACGAGGTAACATATTGATAAAAGATAGAATATTGTGGGCCTTCTATAGCAAAGATTTGAAGGATGTCGTGATGTTTTGGAAGAGAAGGCGGGGTAAGGTTACTGATGGCGGTGCAACCACATACAATTATATACCCTATACAAAAACAGAATGACGTGTTTCTTTCCTATTGGCCCACATGGATTTTCTGGTTGGGTGAATCTATTTTTCTTTTTTCAGCCCTTTATTATATATAATATTACACATTTTTAACTAGATTAATTTTCTAATATAATTTCTTTATTCGTTGATAACTTTCATTCGTTATCTTTTTTTAAAAAAATGGAACGCGAGGCTTTTTTTTGTGAACATGCCGGTTTAATTTTTTTTTTAAATGAACTTGTATTCAAAATCGAGTATATTTTATTTGTGTCGTACAGTATAGCTAGCTACGTTACCATTGCGACGTCGTGACAAATGCATTCGCTTGTGAGCGAACAACATCGTTAACAGTGTTGTGGTATTATCGTATCCGGTATCGGTGTTCGCTTGTATGGTTTCGACGAGTCGAAACGATGACGACCAAACTCGTGCCACGTAATGCGGAGAAAAAAGACCGCGCTCCCGCCGCGAAGCGCGGGGTAGAAATACTAGTTATAAAACATTTTACAAAATTGCTAACGATTTAATTTTATTTTTTAATTACTTTTTTTACTTGCGACCGAACTAATTCAATTTTGTAAAACGTTGCGACTGATTTAAATATTTAATGTCGTTTTCTAGTTAATTTTCTTCAAACGTTGCGCATGTTTAAATTATTTTAGTTGATTATTTTACAAAGTTTCGACCGAAGTAATTCCATTTTTTAATAATTTTCTTTTATAAAATTTGTGATCGATTTAAATTATATATATATTTTTTATAAAGTTTGCGACCCGTATATATTTTTTTAATTATTGTTTTTAACAATAATAGTGACGGATTTGCAACGGATTGGTTTAAATACGTAACAAATTTTTCAACCAATTTTTTCGGTATCAAACTAACTTCAGTGGTTAATATTCAATTCTATGGTAGTGGCGAACACACACATTTACAGAAATTCATTTATGGCCCAAATTGTAGGGTTTTTCATCTGTTTTAGGGACTAAAGATACTTTCTTTTTTCTTAATTTTAATATGAAATATATGTTTTCTGAATGAAATAAGCAAGACAACTTAGTCCATTCTAGTAAAGATAGTATTTTTTTATAAAATTTAATGTTTTCACAATCGGGCTGCCCTTACTAGCTATCGGATGTCTAACCAGTCCGTTTATGCCTCTTTTAAATGGTTTCATTTGAACCGTTAGTTACTGGTTGGACCGGACTGGTCGGACAAGATTTTAACCTTTTTATGTTTTTCTTTAAAACTTCATTTATTTATTAATTTTTAGTACTTAAAACTTTATATTTTTCTTATTGAAGTCTTAAAATTATAAATCCATACCAAAACATAAGTATTTGAGTAATTTACAGAATTAAATCTTTATGTATATACCCACTTGCAGGTTATGTCCTTAATCTTTACTAAGTACACTAGATATCTTTTATAAGGGGTTTGTAGCAGATTTCAATGTTTAGCCTAACGGACGTTAACTTTTATGTTAAATGATTAGTTTGCTTTTACTTTAATATACCCTTTAGTATTCATAAAAGAAAAAAACCTAACAACCCCCATCCCCAAATACTTTTCATCTGCTTCACCTCCACCTTTATTTTCTCTGTTGCAAATGAATGATTTTGGTGTATTAAACTAGGTTTGATAATTTTTTTTTGAATTAATTACACAGATGGCCCCTGTGGTTTGTCCAAATTATGGTTTTGGCCCCTGGGATTGCTAAACTACAACTTTGACCCAATAGTTTGCACGAAAGTAACACATATGGCCCCTGAAGTGGATGTCAGTTAAGTTTAGCTGTTAAATTTTATAAAATGACGAGAATACCCTTAGTTTAAAAGACAAAAAAAAAAGAAATATTATAAATTCTTGGAACATATATGGGACCCACCAAACCCAAACCCAAACCCACTTTATCATCTTCTTCCCCAACATTTATCATCTTCTTCCCCAAAAGAAATATTCAATTTCTTCATCATTCTCTTCAATGGCGACGACGGAAGCAACAAAACCGACCTTATACCGATCCCACAACCACGAGATTACCACCCGGAGATCACCGTCTCGCCGGCGCATGACGGCTTGCACTTCTGGGAGTTCATGATCGCCGGCTCCATCGCCGGCATGGTCGAACACATGGCCATGTTCCCAATCGACACAATAAAAACCCGTATGCAAGTATTAGGATCCTGCCCCATTAAATCCGTGGTGCTACGACAAGCTCTTCAGTCAATCCTCAAGTCCGACGGTCCCGCCGGACTTTACCGTGGAATCGGAGCGATGGGACTGGGCGCCGGTCCGCCACACGTCGTTTATTTTTCAGTATAGGAGATGTGTAAAGAGACGTTTTCGAGACGAAACCCTAATAACCCTATGGCTCATGCGGCAGCGGGGGTTTTTGAGACGGTGGCGAGTGATGCGGTGTTTACTCCGATGGATATGGTGAAGCAGAGGTTGCAGTTAGGGAGTGGGAGTCCGTACAAAGGTGTGATTGATTATGTGAGGACTGTTTTGAGAGAAGAGGGATTTAGGGCTTTTTATGCTTCGTATCGGACTACGATTTTGATTTTCAGTTGGGATAAAAGGAACCAGTTGATATGCGTAATTTTTCTTGTGGCGGCAGCCGGAGGCGGTTGTGGTTGTCGCCGGAAATGGCGCTGGAAATGGCGCCGGAAATGGGAGGAGGAAGCTAGGGTTTGGTGGGAGAGGTGGTTTTGATTTGGAGAAGATGAAGGGTATTTTAGTCATTTCACATACACTTAACTGAAAAACTTAACTGACATCCACTTCAGGGGCCATATGTGTTACTTTCGTGCAAACTATTGGGCCAAAGTTGTAGTTTAGCAATCCCAGGGGCTAAAACCATAATTTGGGCAAACCACATGGGCCATCTGTGTAATTAATTCTTTTTTTTTCATTACTAACCTATGGTTCACTGAATTTAGTGTATTAACCTATGGTTTGAACCGTTGGCTATTTGATGCAATGGTAACACCAAGACTTTCCACAATGTAGGTCTTGAGTTCGAGTCTCACCTGGAGCAATTATTTGGGTTGAGCCATAGGGTTTTTCCAGTTGTGGATTTCTTCCTAGGTTGGGGGTTTGATCCGAATTGGTGGGTGGTTGTGCCCGATTTAAATAAAATTTATCTGTTAAGAGGATCATGGTGTCTACTTTAAAAAAAAAAAATTGTTTAAGAAAATTTTCCATTTTCGTGTAGTTTAATTAAAGAGAAATTCATCTTCTTCCGATGGCCCCATCTTCTTAAGAGATTTTCCGGCTAGCCTTAATGTCGTCGATGACTTCAGATGCTTATCTTCAACGCCGTAAATCAGTGCTACCTTGCAAAACCGGCGGAACATATCGGCAAATCAGCGGTACAGATCTACAAATCGAAGGGTTAAGAAAGATAAACAAAGACGTGGATAGCTGACGGGCTTGATGCTGATTCTAAACAAGTAGGCTCATCGCAGGACTTCAATTTCCTTTTAATGTCTTCGGCGCAACCGGCGAGCGTTCTGACGAGTCTCGCCGCTGCTATTCTCGCTTTTTCTGAAAGCATATCCCGTTAAATCAATCGGTATTTCATAAATCCGACACTGAACAAATTGTAATCCACTTCGAATTCGAATTGCTTCTGCAATTCACTGATCAAATACAATGATTTTTGTGTGATTGGGCGGAATGTGATAAAGAAGAAGATCTTGTTTTTTATATAAGTGGGTCCCACAATTTTTTTTTTTTTTTTTTTTATAATTTTAAGTAAGTTACACAATAGTACCTCAACTATAATCCTTTTTGTTATTTTTAAATAAGAATAGTTTGGTCTTTTCTAAACAGTTATAAAACATGTATATAAAAGATGTTTAACGAAATTATTAAAAATTAAGGTCTTTAAATGTAAGTATGTATAACCATAAATGTTATTTTCCATAATTTACTCCAAGAATTTTCATATTTTGTTTATTTACGACGTTATCCGTTTCTTAAATTCTTAAATCTGGTCCGACGACCGAATCTATTCCGGCTCCGAAAACATTGATAAATTTTAGTGAAATTACCTAAGGCTAGCTAGATAAACTTGAACTAATGATGCTAGTACACGAGTCTAATCCTTACTACTCGAGACCAATTCACTAAAATATCAAATTGACGCAACCTAAAATGAGCTCGAATGAGTTTGAGCCCGCCTATTGTACGTGTATTTGAAGAATACGCTAAGAACAGATGTAAGAAAATGGCCAAACTCGAAAAAAAAGTATGTTTTGCTTGATGTATGTACCATACAGGTTTTAAGTTCATATAGAATTGATCAGTCAATCAAATCGAATGATATCACTCAACGATTCAACGTCAAAACAAAACTAAAATCGAAATTAATTTACATACGCTAATAGATTGTACGTTATACGTTTCAGCTCTAAAATTACTCTAAAAACTTGAAATTACTTATCTCGTAGATCTCAAAAACGGATCGGAACTTCTTCCTCTTCCGTCTACTTCCGACGACACCGGAGTCCAAAAACGACGGCGTTCCAAAACGCATCGCCGACGTCATATCGGACGAACTACTCGTCTCGCTTTCACCTTCATCACAGATCTCTTTCCTCCTCTTCATATTCGCCGTCGCCAACACGTCGCCGGCGGAATCACTAACTTCATCACATCGAAGATGTGCACCGGACTCACCGCTGAGTTGAATCAGCTGTAACGCAGCCTCCATCTCCGGCGCCGTGAACGTTACAGGTGTGGATTTGTTCATGATCGGAATGAAATTTGGGGTTACGGAGAGAATCAAGTATCAACCGTTTGATTTTGATATATAAAGCGAGTACACGTCAGCTGCAAGTTTTGAAGCGGTGGGTCCCGCGTCACACGTGTTTCGACATATTTGGGAGAATAAAATAAATTTAAAAAATTGGTAAGTCGGTTACGCTAACCTCTTTTTGGGTGCTTAGATGCAATTAAAATATAAAGATTAGAAAGTGTTTAATAAACTTAAGCTCCAAGTATATGTGATAAAATAAACTTTCTAAAAAGTTTGTACATTTTTTATTTAATTATTTTTCGCTAATTCGTAGACGACATTCTTGGCTCTGCCACTAGGCTAGACTCGTCGAGTTAAGAAACCTAGATGAATAAATATAAACGAATGTTCACAAAAACGAACAAGACGTTTGTCCGTGTTCTTTCGTTTAATTAAATAAACAAAAATTCATGTTTCTTTCTATTCGTTTATTAAATAAACAAACTACCACCGAACGGTTAACTGAATGTTCGGTCCATTTACAGGTCTAGGATAAACAAAAATTCATGTTTCTTTCTATTCGTTTATTAAATAAACAAACTACCACCGAACGGTTAACTGAATGTTCGGTTTATTTACAGGTCTAAGATAAGGACGGGTTAGTTTCGTTTGGGTATGCGTCAAACTGAATTTCTAACTTATGTGTGGGTATTTAGATTTTCATAACATATTGGTTTGACTATAAAATGTTAAGTTAGTTTGATTGTTACCGGAAGGGAATAACTTTACACAATAGTATCCAAGTTTTTCAAGTGTTTTATTTAAGTCACTCAAAGTTTTTTTGTCTCTCTAAAGTCACTCAACTTTCAGTAGGTGTTATAATCCTATGTAATATTTTTGTAAATATTTAAATTTTTTAAAATTGATTGAGATAAATGAAACATATATGAATCTTGTTTACTATTTAGCAATTATTTTTTTTCAATTCGACTTAAATATAACGATTTTGAAACTTGTTTATTATTTGGTGAAATTTTTTTTCTTCAATATTACCTCAAATTTTAAGTTAATTGAAATAAAAATTTCATTTGTTGATAACTAATATTCATATATATTTCATTTGACTCATTCAATGTTAAAAAATTTAAACATTTATAAAAATATTGCATAGGATTGGAACACTTAGTGAAAGTTGAGTGACTTTATAGTAACAAAAAAACTTTGAATGACCTAAATAAAACACTTAGAAAACTTGGTTACTATTGGATGGAGTTTTCCCATCGGGTAATTGTCGGTTAACTTTGGTTCTGTAAGTGACTCAATTCAAGCTTTCTTAAATTGATAAATTCAATTAGATTTTTAATCACATAAATAAATTAAACAACCCATAACATAGTAGTCTAGTGGTATGATGTTTGCCTACATAAAAATGATGCGAGTTCAAATATTTAAAAGTGTAGGATTAGATAATATTTATGTGTAAAAAACGTTGTTTAAAGAAAATAATAAAAAAAAAAAACATGTTTCAGTCGCAAATTTTTAGGGAAAATAAAAAAAACTGATTTTGAAATTTGTTCCCATCAAATATAGCTCGATTCTAAAAAAAATTAGGGTTTTATATTTAATTTGATGTCAAGTAAACGAGTAAAGCATAATTTGTAGTAAGAAATTACAACTTATATGCATTTATAATATTTTAAAATATAATAGCATTTAGTTGTTACTAGAGGTGCACAAACTGGGTATTTTAAAAAAAATGGTTTCGGGTACGGTGCGATCGGGTAGAGGTGAAACCGGGTCCGGTTTCGGGTTGGGTAGTGTAAACTTAAACCCGTACCCTTGTGTACTCGGCTGGGGTCGGGTGGGAACCGGTGCAGGTTTAAAAACCAGATAGAACGGGATAGGGTTAAAGAAAAAAAATCAAATAAATAAATATAATAAACAACATAAAATTCATTTTTTCTTTATTTTCAAAAGTTTACAAACAAAAGAAAATAGATTCACTAAAAAGACACAACTAATACATTTTTAGTTTTGTTTTATTTGTCGTCTTAGTCATCGGCTCCTCACTCTTTGTTATTCTTCGCCGGAACTAGTGTTCATGTGAACTGATGCATCTTAGGCGAGCTCTTCGTCGGATAGGCCAAAAGATAATTCATCATTCACCTCTTCGTCATGTATTTGTGTTTCAACAGCTATTTCGTCTTCGAGATTTGTTCGGTCTTGTATACGATTATTTTTCTTTCATATGTGTTACCATTTCTATAAACATTTCATTTTTATTTTCAAAACTTTTTATATTGTTAGTCATTAAATATACTTCCGAAAGTACTAAACTACTCGTGGGATAATAAATCACCGATAACGAGCGTATTTTTGCGTTTTTTTCCTTTTGGTTTTGCGTTTTTAAGTGGTATAATCAACAAATTCATCCAATGCCTACTTATATTAACGTAGGAGGGTAAAATGGTCCACCAAAATGTCAAAAAAGGGTCAAAAAAGGCAAAAAAAGGAACGGCTAGAAAGTCGTTACCCAACTGCTAGAACTCGAAATCCTTTTCAAACGGTAGGAACTAGTTTGGAACCGGGTATGATCAGTTCTGGTTGGAACTGGTTTTCACGTTGGGGTGATGAACCAGCAGGTTTTTCGGGTTGGAACCGTTTCTACTACGCGACGGGTGGGAACCGGACCGGTTCCAGGTCGGGTCGTCGGGTTCGGTTCGAAAACCGTATTTTTTTGCCCACCTCTAATTGGTACTAAAAACACCACTACATATAATTATAATAACTATTTTACATAAATCGTGATTGTATCTTGTTGGTACTAACAAATCAGGATATATTGTGATAGAACTCAGGTTTAAGAAAAAACCGAACTCTATATGTAATTATTATGAAAATAGTGTCTGATTGTAATAAAACTCGCTTTTTAGGCAATCAGGTATACCAAAGGAAAAGCACGTAGTGACCCCACGTGGAGTAAAATCACGCCGTGATAGAGTACGGAACACCGCCCCCTCTCGCCGTAAAGAGGGGCGTGATTTTTATCACTGGAGTTATAATTAAGATTCCTTTAATTTGTTGCATTTGCCTATTTTTAATTGGTTTAATACTAAAGACCCATTATTTTAATATTACTTTTCCCTATTTTTAAATGAAAATTAAAAAATAAACGATTAATTATCACACCCTCACAATCACACGGGTATACCTATTGCCAAGTGATGGGTGGTGTGATAATGAGGGTAGTGACGTGGCGTCACGTGACGTGCACTTTATTATCACACCACACCACAATCATACGGGTATACCCCATGCTCTAAGGGAAAAAAAAAAAACACTATATAGATTTATAATAAATGTTTTAGATGCAATAGCGTCTGAACGTTGCTAAGAAACCGAGCTCTATTAACCTTAGCATGTAACGAAAGTAACTGAACTCTTATTGGTTTAGTTATAGTCAAACTTAATTAATATAATAGATTATGATATAACTAGAAAATAGTGAATTAAAAATACCCATAATGAAAATGTTAAAAGCTTATAGTGGTTGGTTGGATTTAAAGGACCAAGTTTCTATCAACCCTTCCTCAACCTATAAATGCGCACACTGCATCATTTCTATCATCCTTAGAGTATCTATTACACTCTTATTTGGAAGAGTCAAGTGAGAGTACATTTTCTGTCACATAGGCGCCACATCAGCGTGATAAATTCCTCACTTGGGTCTCACCTGGGAAGAGAAATACCTAAGTGAGTGAAATACCACATATTTGACCATAGTGGACCCACCTAACACCCACACCTACAATGGGGGACCCACCCAATGCCCACAATTTTCCCCTCACATGCGTGAAGCCACTCACGGAAACTTGCTCACCCTCCTTCACGCGAAAGGGGGGCGATGTTCCATCTCCCTTCATGCCGTGAGAATGCTCACATGGGGGTGCCCGTGAGGGTATACCCCATACCCTCATAAACATAGAGATGTGTTCTCTAATTTATTAAATGAAAGGAAGAGTTAAATACGGTTTTAGTTTTTATGGTTTGACACAAATAATCATTTTAGTCCAAAAGTTTAAACTCTACTTTTTAGTCCAATAGTTTCATTTTCGTAACAATTAAAGTCCAGCCCACTAAATCCGTTAAATAATTCTGTTAAATAAAAGGGCATTTTGGTCTACTAACAGAAATTTTTAAACATCACAACAAATCATCTCTCCTTCCCCATCCTCTCTCTCTAGTTTCTAATTTGTTTTATTATTATTATTACAAATCTTTAAACCAAAACAAATTAAAAGGTGGATCTTCATTCCAAATTGCAGTCCTAGTGCCATCACCACAGCAGCACTGACGCCATCTCCCTCTCCCCGTCTGTCACTCCCGTCAATCTGGAATAGGGGCTGCCAACTCCGGTGAAGCACCCCAGGTCAGATCCACCACAGGCTAAGAAACCACCGACACGCACCCATCCCGTTAACTCACAGCAGCAAACAACCACCGGTCGATTTGAGTTTGGTGGCCGGCGACGGGGTTCTGACCGGCTGATCTAGGGTTTTTGGTAGAAAGAGACTAGATAGAGAGGAGGGGGAGGGGAGAGATTAGAGTGAGAGAATTTTTTGTGATGTTTTAAAATTCCAGTTAGTAGACTAAAATGCCCTTTTATTTAACAGGGTATTTAACAGGGTTAGTGGCTGGACTTTAATTATTACGAAAATGAAACTATTGGACTAAAAAAGTCAAATTTAAACTTCTGTACTAAAATGGTTATGTGAGTCAAACCATATGGACTAAAACCGTATTTAACTATGAAAGAAAATAAGGGAAATGAAATTAGGGAGGGAAAAAAAAAGGGAAAACTTCATAGAAATGTATCCAACTTTCACAAAATGATTTAATCTTTGTAGAACTTTGTTTAAGGATTCTTCCAAAATTCGTGAATCACTATCGTATCATAACCCGGTGTAAAACACATTCGCCGATGAGTGTTGTGATCGGAAACGGAAAATCTCGAGTAGAAATCAATACCTTGGATTAATATTAGAATCTTGATAATCACAACCAGATTAAATCATTTGAGGGTACATCTCAATGTTCAATCGGATTAGACTAAGATCATATATCAAGAACCAATTTGAAGTTTCTCTCGGAGAATAAGAAAACCGTACCAGAGATAAAGATTAATTATGGTTTATTGAGTCATGTTTATCGGTTTTATTAGATAGGATTATTTAGTTGGTTTTAAATATTTATTTAAAGAGTTTGAGTTGGATTAGAATTGGAAGTTGTAGTTGGATTAGAATTGGAAGTTGTAGTTTAGTATGATTAGAATTGTTTAGTTATAAATAGGGTTATATTGTATTGATTTTAGTATGTCAAGATTTAGAAATCCGTGTTTTAGAGTTTGAAAAAAAGGAGGGGAAGGGTAAAATATAATGTAATTTCGTGTTTTAGAGTTCGAAAAAAATAAAAAGAAATTAGAACTGATTACTTTTATGTTATGCTTTCTCTTTAAATCCGTCCATTTTAAAAGGAAAGTTAGAATGAAAGATTATTAAAAGTATTAATTTCTTACTTTTCCACTTCTTCCATTGAAAAACTCAAGTTCACAAATATCTTTCGGTTTCTTTCCACTTTTTTTTTAAATAGTACTTTGGGAACACAGAGTAAAAGTTAATTAAAGGAGAATGTACATAGAACTATTATTATAGTTGTTAGAATAAACATAGGGAAAAATGGGAGAAGAGAAACTCAAGTGTATCAATCATTGAGACAACATGGTACATATGTATATACAAGAGTTGGTCAAAGTGTAACAGAAATGAGAGTGATGAGGAGTAATTATCTGTAATAAAAACACTTTTATAACACTCCCCCTCAGACATACTAATTCTCATTATATAGTGTTTAACAACATACTTCAGGATGATGTTAAATCGGTACTTCAGGACCTATTAAATAAATTGATACTACTGGATCAGTTATGCTGACTCATTAAAAACCAGACTAAGAAATCCCGGTGGGGAAAAAACTTAGTTAAGGGAAAAGAGTGCAGCGTGTATAATGCTCCCTCTCAAACTAATACACGTATTTCAATATGTAGAGTTTGATCTTCTATGATGAGTGATTGACTTGATCTTTGATTTAGCTTTCTCTAATCTGAACTATGTACATTGCATTGTCTTCATAGATAATCCCAAGATCCTTCTTGATTTGCTCTAAATACATGTGTCGTGTTTGTGTTAGACCATTGATATTAGCTTCATGCAGTCTCGTCTGGTATAATATCTTGTTGTATGTCTGCCATGATTTGATAGTGTTGATGTTGTCGTTTGCATTGTTGACTTTCAAGAAATCGTCATGCCTCGTATGTGAACATGTAACATAATTGAGATCATTCTTTATATGGGTTTGATATATATACCCAACTAGCTAGGACTTTATCATTTTTATGGTAGAGGAGACCTGGTTCACGCCCTGCAAGTATTTTAGGATGTGTCTTTTTCCCAATTCCAATGTCTATGTGTTGGGTTTGAAGTTTATCTTGATAATGTTTACATCATCATTGTAAACCACGATTATAGTGAACATAAAGAGTGAAAATTTTGATAAATACAATGGAAAAATCAATAACACATATACTCGAACCGGTGGCCGAGGAATATCAAGTCGTGTCAAAATGTTTCACTCCAGTAGTTTGACAGAGACTCTCGATGATGCTTAGATCATCACTGTAAAGTGCGATTATAATTAACTTTAAGAGCGGAATTTTGATAAATAGATATGGCTGATTTTTATTAAATATACCCCTTCCTTTTCAAAATATATACTAAGTCGATTGTACCACATGCGACCAATTTTCTTGAGATTTATAACACACATCTCGGGGTACTAATTATAATGCTTCAAACATTTCTTACCGTTTAGGGATTTTCAAGTAAATGTCACTTTAAACTTTTCATACAAATATGTGGTGGCAACATCCATAAGTTTTCTGAAGTCTTTCTAAGATTGCGAGGCCGATTGAACATCTTAAGGTTATCGCATCCACTACAGGGGAACACGTTTCCTCATAATCAACTTCTGGGATTTGGGAAAAACCTTTGTGTTACAAATCGTGCCTACATCGCATAATCTCATAATTTTCGTTTCTTTTTATTTTAAAGACACCCATCTACTCGTTTGACGTCTATGGGTGTTCGAACTACAGGTCCGAAAACGTTTTCGCTTGTCATACAAATTTAGTTCAACCTTTTTTGCATCTTGCTATTTTAGGCAGTTATATCTATGTATGTACTCATACAGAGTTATAGATACATAATATTTTTCTTCGATTACATTTGTTGCTATAGCATATGCAAATATTTTAAACACGTGTTTCATTTCAGTTCCATAATGTACAACTTTGTACATAATTTATAGAGATCTCATATTCATTTAATACCGGTGTTATATTCCTCTTTCGAGACATTATCATTTTCTTTTAGAAAGGTATTAGTCTCTTCTAGGACATTACATCTTTTGGAGTTTTATAAATAACCTTTTCTGGGTTTCATCAATAACCTCTTCTTGGGGTTTTGAATGTAACCTCTTATGGGTCTTCTAGGATTATATCAATAACCACTTCTAGGGTTAGTTTTATAACCTTTTTCCAAGGTTTTCACCAACTGCGTTATTTTGCTCCTTTTGTTTTTCGTGGGTTCTTGTCTTTCGAACCATTTTATTTCCCACGTTTTCTTTACATGGTAATCGTTATGGGATTACTTCAATTCGAGCGTGTATTTTATACTGGTGTATGTGACTTTGTCACTATGTTTGTGTTTGTGAATGAATCTTGTAATTGATTTGCTATAATTCTACAAATGTATGCTCTTTTGGACTTCAGATTCAAATTGACCACTTCGGGGATCGAATTTTGAATAGTAATGATGGTCAGCATATTGTGTTACCAGTCTTTCCTTATTCTTATCTCCCCCTAAGACTGGGAATACAGACTATTTAGTTGACAGTCAACATATTGTGCGGTAAAAGTCTCATTTTAGTATGTTATGGTGGCGATATTGGTACATAGACCGCACAACCAAATATTTTTAGTTGAGACAAACTTGGTTCTTTTTTGGAGACCAGTGGTATTAGGGAATGTTTCTGAACAGCAGTTGGTTTTAATTTGATCAGTGTAGCGATATGCAGAATGGCATACCCTTATGTAGAATATGGTAATTCATATCTCTTCAGGAGCGGTCCAACGATTAACTTTAATCATTTAATTAATGATTCAACTAAACCATTTTATATGTGAACATGATGTTCAACATTTATCCCGATAGTATATAATAGTCATTAAAAGCTTGAGATGTGAATTCTCCTGCATTATCCATCGGGATGTTTTCAATTTGGTTTCTAGGAAATTAGCTCTCTATTGTATTGTTTTGGGCTAATAGTCAAGCAAAAGTTACAATTCTAGTAACTAAAAGACTTACATGTGACCATATAAAATTGAATATTTTTAAGATTATAAAATATTGAAATAGTTCACATTGAGATTTATAGGCTTGCGCATGTCCTCTTACACATGATAAATCTATTAATAGCAAAGTTTTGAGAGGGTGCCCGTTAGCACTTTTCATTATTCATATATCATCATTATACTACGAAGATGACCTATTGGTCATGGCTAGTAACTTCTGGTTAGTTACAATATTTGATATCATGAGATTTATTTTGTGAAATATATTCTAGTTTGGTAAAAGTTTTAGTTTTGTAATATGGTCTTCTGGTCATAATTGTCATGTGTAATTTGATATATTTGTATTGCTTTCCGTCAGGTATTCAAAGTGATAACCGTTCGGTCGAATATATTTGAAATATAATAAATTTATGCATGATTTACTATAATACAAGACATTATGTGTAATAATGTTGGAACACATAGTTAAGGTGACACATGCTCTTCTAGAGCATTCAATAAAGTTACCATCACATGGAATAATATCAATAAGTGTCTCTGCTTTAGCCAACTAATAAGAGTTTTTTTTGTGTTTTAGGATAGTGTTAGTCGTGCAGCTATATGTCATTCATCGCTGATGGTTACAATAACTCTACTAGAGTATTATGACATAAATTTGGCACCTGGTAGGTAAGATAACCATGCTCTTCCGAAGCATTCGATAGGTTACAAACACTGTTATTTACTAGGTTTTCATCGGTGATGGCTAAACGATAGTGTTCAAAAGAAAAGGTGATACTAGGGAAGCTATGGTGCCCTCAATGTGGTTGGTTTCAATGATAGGCGGCATGGTTGGTCAGTTCACATTTGTAGCAGATGCTTTCTTAAATCATATAAGACCTACATCCTCGGTGGTTGCCCCGTGCTTTGTTGGCTTGAACCATTGATGTCGAGTTTTTTTTAATTAACCTTCCGTATTTATAAGTTGTTTTGTCCATGCCTGTGGCCTCTGCTAGGGCTGCAACCTCTTTTTCTCCACCATCTGACCTTAATGATAGCAACATTCGCTTCAGTGAATGGGCTAACATAGGTTGGTTGCATCCGATTGTTTTTAAGTATGAACTTTTTATTTTGCTGCATGACTAGAAGACAATTTATTATTTCCAAAAATTTCGTGAAACCACTTTCTTGCACTAGAGCAGATTAGAAGCGTGGAGCTCATGTCGTGTTTTTTAACATTAATTTAGGTATCCTATACACGCCTTGAGCGGTAGCCGGAATTTCTTCACACGACCGTTGTTAGGGTCGTGACCTCATACTCTCCTCTACGTGTAGTTTCAATTTGATGGTAGTGTGGATAAGAGATTGGTTATAATTTCTAATCAACTTAAAATCTTACAATCACATGTGTAGAAGTTCACAACGAGCTTTTAGGAGGAAGACCAACCTCTAGTAGTGAAACCTGTCTTTGAGGTCTCTCCACATGTCAAAAGAGTCATCAACTATGACGTTTTCTCTCTTTAGGCTTTCGTTAAGGTGGCGATAGAGATAGATCATGACTTTAGTTGTATATTCAAAAGAAATATTGTTCGTGACAATGTTTGTCTCGGACTATTTGCCATTAAGTGGATTTTAGCATCTATTTGGTGATGAAAGTTCTTACGGATCACGTAGTAAAGAGTGTCGTCTAATTTGAAGAGAGTTAAAGTTTTTCCTTATTATGTTTAACCTCATCTCTATACTCTACATGATAACAACAATAACTTCAAGCCTATGGTTCATCATCTATCCATGACTTGTATGTTTTTAAAGACCACTAGCTAGCTATATCACTGTCAAATAACTACATTCCATCATATTTGTCGTGGAATTACTTTTTGTGTGAATGTACCAAAAAACATCATAAATTTACCAACATCGATCGTTAAAGAAATAATTAAAAATATGAATCTTAAATCATTCAATTTTTCTTAAAACATTACTTCCTCATCATGAATTTAATTCCTGAAAAGCATTCCGTATGTACAACTAAATTATAGGGTTACTTATCAATTAACTGTAAGACACGATTTAATATGTGATTCTTATAATCATTTATCTAATTATTAAATGATCAAATATAATTATTTATTTATTTAATAACCTATGGCTAGTAATTAGTTGATGGGCCTAATTACTCTTAATGGGCCATTAATGAGTTTCTCCTTGAGTGTACATATAAATAGAGAGTTAATTAGAGGGAATAGACAAAATGAATCTATTCTATCACCATTAACCAAATCGTCTCTCTCTCCCCAGACCGTGAGCTCTCACGATCTCACCTAATACCATCCTAATCCTACACCCTAAACGGGAACCCAATCCAGATCAGAGATCATGATGTCTTCCCTATCATCGATGAACTTAGCTAGTATGATTTATATATTGTTTTCCATTACTTAGTCACAAGAACTGATCAACATGTGGTATCAGAGCAAATGTTGATAAATCAGTTCTTGTTTCTTTCCCTAAACTGGAATTAGAATCGAAGAACAAAGTTCTGTTAAAAACCATAAAGAAAATCGTTTTTATTTAGCTTCACGGTTTTCTGTTTGACTATAATATCACGTTTTTTTATCTCATAAAACCCGAGATCCTTATTATTTTCAAAATCTGTTAAATATTAATGTTCATGATTTCGATTCCAGTCCTAAATATGATATTATTGAAGAACAGTTTATCTGATGTTCATAAGTTGTTCTTCGTGTTCATCATTATTTTCGATGAAATCCCCTTAATTTGGGATGAATAACGATTTTGATTGTGTTTTTACTAAAATCTTGTAACTTTATCTCCAATATTTTGAATTAAAATATTATTTTATTATTTTAAATAAAGAAACTTGGATATACTTAATAACTTAAAAGATTTTCAAAATTTAAAAGATACAATCAAATCCCTTAAATTTAGCACTGCCTTAGCAGGTCTTAACATTCACGGTTTTGGACTCTCACGGTTGTGTTTACGAGTTTCTACTTCACGGTTTTAGAGATTCACAGGTTTTGTGCATACGGGTCTTAAACTTCATGGTTTAACTGTTCACGGTTTAACAGTTCATGATTTAACAGTTCATGGTTTACAGGTCACGGTTTATGAACGGTTTCCGTGAACCTTATAGGAGCCGTGAACCTTTGCTGAACCGTGAACCCCTTACTGAACCGGGAACCTTCCTTAGTCGTGAACCTCCTTTAGCCGTGAACCTTACTGAACCGTGAACCCTTACCTAATCCATAAACCCTTACCTGATCCATGAATCCTTAATGAGCCGTGAACTTTCACCTGAGCCGTTACCCCTTATGAGCCATGAACCCTTATCAATCCGCACTAACAGGGGGTTTGCTATTAATGAATGCTTTAGTTTTTTTGATAAACCTTAAACTTAAATGTTTTCAAAACTTTAAAACTTACTTGAATAACACCTAATAGCTTCACTTCTGCCCAAAGGTGATGTGATGCATGTGTATATTTATTCAAGCTTAAATAAGCATTATAACTTAGTGCTTGTCATGATATTAACTTAGAAAAATATGATAAACTTAAATAACACCTAAATTTTCACTTCTGTCCAAAGGTGATGTGATGCATGTGTATACTTATTCAAGCTTAAATAAGCATTATAACTTAGTGCTTGTCATGATATTAACTTAGAAAAATATGATAAACTTAAATAACACCTAAATTTTCACTTCTGCCCAAAGGTGATGTGTCACGCTTGTAAAGTTATTTAAGTCTAATTAAGCACTACCTCATCTAATATAACTAAGTGTTTCTACTTCTGCCCAAAGGTGATGTGTCACATTTAGTTTTCGCGAAGCTAATTATGTGCGTACTAAACAAATGTTTCAATTCTGCCCAAAGGTGACGTGTTACATTCTTACTGCACATACTCAATATTAAATTGTTCCTAATATTAAACAAATGTTTCACTTCTGCCCAAATAAATTAGAGCTCCTAGTGTCACCTTTCTTATTTGATGATGTCATTTTACCTTTAAGGCATTTGACACTAGGTGACACTAGGAGCTCTAATTTATTAGAACTCATTCACACTAATATTAGTAGCCCTTACCCCGTTGCTGGTATAATAGGACATACTTCATTTATCACTTTTATCGATGATTATTCTCGTTATATGTACTTGTATCTTATTAAAGAAAATTCTGAATCACTTGCGACTTTTAAAGATTATAAAACTGAAGTTGAAAAACAACTTGATCTCCAAATAAATGTCGTGAGATCAGATAAAGGAGGTGAATATTATGGTAGACATACTGATGTGGGTCAGGCTCCTGGTCCATTTTATGAGTTTTGTAAGGGCCAGGGGATCGTGAACTAGTACACCATGCCCGGTACTCCTCAGCAGAACGGTGTTGCTGAGAGAAGAAACAGGACCCTAATGAACATGGTACGCAATATGTTAGCCAACTCAGGTTTACCCTTATTCCTCTGGACCGAGGCCTTAAAAGCAGCTGTTCATATACTCAATAGAGTTCCTTCAAAGTCTGTTCCTAAAACTCCTTATGAACTATGGACAGGAAGGAAACCGAGTCTTAGATATATGCAAGTATGGGGCTGTTTTGTCGAATCTAAACTCTATAATCCTTTCTTAAAGAAACTTGACATGAAAACTGTCACTTGTTACTTCATCGGTTATCCCGATCACTCAAAGGGTTATAGATTCTATTGTCCTTCTCATGTCACTCGTATTGTAGAAACCAAGCATGTCAAATTCCTTGAGGATTTTAAGGTCAGTGGGAGCAGTGAAAATCCTTATCCAGATTTAGAAGAGGTACAAGACGCGGGGGGGGGGGGGGATTCGTCGCTTACTCTACCTCCGATTACTCCTCTTGTACACCACGCTGCACCGCACGTCACTGCACCACCTCCTCCACACTCAGATCTTAATGCTACTCCTTTTATACTAGAGAATGAAGGCACATCAAACGACCGACATGAAGACAATGCCGAACCCGATAATCAACTCAGGAGGTCGTCTAGGTCCAAAAGGCCTACTAACTTTGATGATTATGTTACCTACCTGACTGAAGCTGAAATGGATGTCGGAAAGTTTACAGATCCAACTTCTTATCATGAAGCCATTAGTAGTGATCAGTCTTCTGAAATGAATAAAGCTATGATTGATGAGCTTGACTCCATGAAGAAAAATGATGTTTGGGATTTAGTTGAATTACCCAACGGTGCTAAACCCGTAGGATGTAAATGGGTCTTCAAAACTAAGTAGATCCGCATGGAAACATTGAACGCTATAAAGCGAGATTGGTTGCAAAGAGTTTCACTCAAAAAGAAGGAATCGGCTATCAAGAGACCTTTTCTCTTGTTTCTCTAAAGGATTCATTAAGGATCGTGATGGCCCTAGTAGCTCACTTTGACTTAGAGCTGCATCTGATGGACGTCAAAACCGCTTTCCTCAACGACGACTTGAATGAAGACGTGTTCATGAAACAGCCTGAAGGTCAAGAACATCTAGTCTGTAAGTTGAAGAAATTCATATACGGGTTGAAGCAGGCATCACATCAATGGTACCTAAAGTTTGATGAAGTCATGAAGAAACAAGGTTTCCTTAAGAATCAAGTGGATCAATGGACCTAACTCAAGATGAGTGGGAGCAACTTTACTATACTTGTCCTTTACATAGATGATATTCTATTGGCAAGTAATAGTCTAGATATGTTGCATGATTCGAAGCGTTTACTCTCGCATAATTTCGACATGAAGGATATCGGAGAGGCTTCTTACGTCATAGGCATCGAAATACACCGAGATAGATCTAAGGACATTTTGGGATTATCTCAGAAAGCCAACATTGAATGGGTCCTCACACGTTATAACATGCAACACTGCTCTCCTTCTGTAGCTCCAGTAGTTAAGGGAGATGTTTTTGGTTCTTTCCATTGTCCAAAAACAGAGGTTGAGAAGGAGCAAATGAGAATGATACCTTATGCATCAGTAGTTGGGAGCGTTATGTATGCTCAAGTCTGTACTCGCCCATATATCGCTTATATTGCTGGAATGCTAGGCCGTTACCAGACTAATCCTGGCCTAGATCACTGGAAAGCAGCTAAGAACTTACTTCGATATCTGCAAAGGACGACATACTATAAACTGTTTTATAGAAGAAGTGACAATTTAGAAGTGGTTGGTTATTCTGATTCTGACTTTGCTAAGTGCAAAGATGACAAGAAATCCAGTTCAGGGTACATCTTTATGTTAGCCGGCGGACCTATCTCATGGAAGAGTCATAAGCAACATTTGACCACAACAACCACTATGATGGCAGAATACATAGCTGTGTATAACGCGACCTGTTATGGAATATTGCTAAAGAATCTTATCACTGGACTCAAAATAATTAATTCCATTTCTAGACCATTGAAGCTTTATTATGATAACTCAGCTGCAGTTAGTTTCTCGAACAGTAACAGTTCGACTAGAGCTGGATTATATCTTGATACAAAGTACTTGTTCATACGTGAGCGAGTTGAGTAAAATAACCTTTGTATTGAGTATATAAGTACTAAAATTATGCTTGCGGATTCGGTGACTAAAGGTCTCCCACCTAAAGTTTTTGAAGAACATGTTTCGAAGATGGGCTTTTCTAAAGACCTTATTTAGCAGTATAATTGTACTTACTTACGTTTATTAATGAAATTTCCTCAGTTATTGAATTTGTTTGTCTCTGAATATGTTATGCATGCCTAAAGATATATAGACACTGATTACACAAATCAACGTTAAAGGGCTTACTTGTAATTTGATCCTAAAGTTTACTTAATTTTTGAATTTGTGCTATAGTATGATTAATGGGGGTCTTGAGTTGAATACTGATTCAATGACTGTATTTCTCTGCTATAGTTACAGTTTAGAACTAAAATGAGTATTAAATCTCTGCAGACTTACTAATGCTCATAATAAATGATTACTCAGCCAAGTGGGAGAATGTAATACACGATTTAATATGTGTCTCTTATAATCATTTATCTAATTATTAAATGATCAAATATAATTATTTATTTATTTAATAACATATGGCTAGTAATTAGTTGATGGGCCTAATTACTCTTAATGGGTCATTAATAGGTTTCCTCTTGGGTGTACATATAAATAGAGAGTTAATTAGAGAGAATAGACAAAATGAATCTATTCTATCACCACTAACCAAATCGTCTCTCTCTCTCTCCAAACCGTGAGCTCTCACGATCTCACCTAATACCATCCTAATCGTACACCCTAAACGGGAACCCAATCAAGATCAGAGATCATAATGTCTTCCCTATCATCGATAAACTTATCAGGTATGATTTATATATTGTTTTCCATTACTTAGTCACAAGAACTGATCAACATTAACCCAATTGTCTAGACATATATTTTGAATTTATTCACTAAAATTCATCGAAATAACTATAAGAATTTATTTAATCTATAAGCGAAGAAAAATCAGGTTATTTCAAATATATACGATTGCATTAACAACAGTGGTGGCAATCTCATTTTACTTGGACGGAGATTTAAATAAAACAATTAGTTTAAATGTAAACTCTATTTAAAATTTATAACATCAAACAGAAAGTTTATATATAAAATATGGTAATATTTCATTTTTTTTGGTTATAAAAGATTATGAATTTTAGAATATTTACTTCAAAATACACTATAAAAAATTCATTTTATTAGTTTTACTCGAAAAAACACTACGCGGCTTAACGGCAACCTAGAACTGTGGTTTGAAACAAATAGAAAACAAACCCAATCAAAAGTGAAAGTTAATAGAAATAAAAAGAACATCATCTTCTTCGCTTATATAATTGCAGGAGGTCGGATTAAAGTTTCCGACTTATTCATTTAACCTCATCTCGTGGTGTTTAATACATCCACATAATATAACTTGAAAAGGAAACAGAAGTCTTACCTTATGGATAGATGCTAGACTGTGGTTTGAGAACGAACATCGACCAGAAAGCCGAATAGAGCCGTGCAGTAGACCAAGAAGCTTCAAACTCATCGACGGAACTGGTGTTTGGAAAATCTGCTAAAACTGTGTAGTTTCACTCACATAACCGAAATGCGGCAGGGAAGAAGAGGTGTCTGATCTGTTTTGGTGGTGCTGCGGTAAACCGGGAGAGAAATGAGGTTGTCATCTGAAATAGAAGAAAAACAATATTGACTAAATCGTTGTCAAAGATGGAAAAGCAAAATTGGGTCGATTTAGTTTTGCATTATGGACTTATTTGATGGCTTTTGAACTCGTCCGAGTACAGCTAACAATTTGCAATTTGTGATGCATCTGGATCAAAGGTGTTTTGTGAGATTAGGGTTTCAGAAAGCAACTCGTGCAGATAATGTAGAATAAACATAGGAAAAAATGGGAGAAGAGAAACTCAAGTGTATCAATCATTAAGACAACATGGTACATCTATACTATATAATAAATAATGGTTTTTTAGTGCCACGTGTCGCCTCCATATTCATTTTCATCATTTTTTTACCGCCTCTCTCTCCTTTAATGCACTTCTATCTTTTAATAAAAATATATATTTAAAGAAAATACTAATTATACTAATAAAACACATTTATTTTAAATTATCTCTTATTATAAGAAATTTTAAAATTTAATTATGTAACTTTTATTTCAATCAAATACTAAATGAAAGTCAAATTACATTAAATAGTAATTAACGTATTTTAGAAATTCAATTATATATCAATTTTTACATATTTTGGGTTTGTTTCTATCCTTAGTATATGTAATATATTTTTACACAAGTAAAATATATACATAAATATTTAAAAATATTATATATTGATATTTTTCAATTTTTCATGTCGTGTGTAGACACGAGATTTAAACTAGTATATATATATACAAGAGTTGGTCAAAGTGTAACAGAAATAAGAGTGATGAGGAGTAATTGTGTGCAATAAAAACACTTTTATAACAGTTGTTTAGTTTTTGATTCCGTGTGTTTTATACTTTTGAAATTTCTTATTTTTAAATTAGAGTTATAACAACTTTATTGTTTTTTTATCTAGATAACTAAACATTCTCTTCCCTTTACATATACTTTAGGTTTTACTTGAAAAATTAAATAAAAAAATAACAGTATTTGATATTTTCTCTAAAAACCAGGTTATATTGAGTCACAACATTAAAAAATATATATACCTAATACATAAATAACTGGTTGTGTCACTTGTCATAATTTTCTAAGCCCAATATTTATTACAAATTATTTAATATTTCGTTAGTAACTATTTAATATTTTATTTATTAATTCCTAAATCTTTATTGTTGTTTAATATTTTTTTTATAATTTTTAAATATTAATTACTAATTATTTAATATTTTTCTTTATTCAATATGTGTAAAACAAATGTTTCTAACGTAGTATACACATATACAAGTAAAAGTGGTGTATAACAACTGTATTTAGTTACTATATTAAACTAAATAAATATTTCTTTAGCATGTTCAATAAAGTTCTATTTTTTTAAACTTATGTTTAGGTACGATGATAAAAATGTAATAGTAGATAATTTATAAACTGTTATTGGGGTTAGTGGTTCAATGGTAGAGAGAAACCTTTTAAAACATCAAGATTTAAGAGTTCATGAGTTCAAGTTTTATTTCCATGTAATTAAAAAAATTCGCATTAAAAAAAGATAATTTATAAACGTTTGACTAAAAGCTGAAAGTGGTACATTATGTGTGAGTTAGTGAGAGCAATAACCGAGTGGTGGATTTATGTTTTCTTTAAAGATATATTAAAAAATATAAATCTTGTGCGCATTTTCATTAAATATTTTTTTTTTTACATTATAAAAATTAAAGAAGAAGTTCTAACGTGCATACCCTTTTCTTGTTTGGATCTGCCATAGTTGTTAACTACAGAAACCATGTTCTAATAATATTTTTTTATAAAATTAGTGTTATTCGTGTTTGCCTCCCAAATTTATTATATCCGACTTTATGTAATAGTTTTGGTTTTTGTCTTTAAAGATGGTTTTCGTATTTTAAGTAGAGGTACCGTATGATTAAAGGTATTAGACGGTTGATACGTTTATTAAAGTACCACTATATAACAACAATCATATCCAACAAAAATCTCATCAATAACAAAGCTATTAGTAGGGTCTGGGTAGGGTGAGATGTAGACAAGTTATATCTCTATCATATTGGATAGAGAGACTGCTTCCAGAGAGACCCCCAGCTCCAAAAACCTTGCCGGGACCTGAAAAAGTATATTAGTACCATATCATTCACCACATTGCATCTACACAACACACAATAAAAGCTATAATAAAAATAGTATTAATAAAGCCAAGAAAAGATGAAAAAATGTTAGTGAGAGAGATAAGATAGTACAGGTAATATCATATAGATACACAAAGCCAAGAAACGACAACATGCCACCACAAATCAAGATAGATCTAAGTCTCTACGATAAAGTTAAGGCACATCTGCTACCCTCCCCTAAATGTCCTTAACCTTAATCTTACGTCTTTACGAATTCCTATCCTCAAAAAGTACCACTATATAAATATATTAAAAATCATTAAGTTATCCTTGGATTATAAAATCATCATTATATGTAATCCATTAATCATTCATATTCATATATGTTACCTACTGATTTAGTTTATTCATATCCACCAATGATCGATTAGACTGGATAGATGTCCATTATAACCGATGATGTTTACCATCTCTAGTTACAAGTAACAAAATTCATCGACTTATATATTTTTTTAAACAGCGGAAAATTGGACTAAAAGACTATATAACGTCACCTCGAACCCGCGACATTGACTTATTCCTTTTATAGCATGTGGTATATTCAATTGAGTGAGGGTGTAGTGAGAGGAAAAGTAGTTGCCACGTGACGTCACACCATCTTTGTCAAGTCTCACACCAACCTCACTTGGCAAGGGAAATACCCAAGTGAGTGAGAGTTATGTGAGCATTAAATGCATTTTCAATTAAAAAAAAGCCTTAGACCATCTTCTCCTTCTCCTTCTCCTCTCCTTCCTTTGAAAAACCTCACGGATGATGCTCACTAACCCCCTCACGAAAACAAGGGGTGGTGTGCCCTCTCCCTCACTAGCATGAGAAAGCTCACGGAAGGTCTCTCACAAGACCATACCACATGATCTTATGAGTATGAATAATTGAAATTAAATGAGTATTGATAAAGATTTGCCTTAAGAATATGTACAAATTTTAATCAACTTTTTTTCTAAAAAAAATAGTTCAACAAGTTAAAAGTTCTCGTTCTCATTTACAGAAAGATATCGTAGAAACTGACCAGTTATAAAGTCTTTGAAGTTTCTACATTCTTCTTCGAAATCTCAAATTAGGAATAGGGATGAGCTTTTTGTGTTGAATAACCACGCCAGTCCTAACCCAATATTGATGGGTATTAGGTTTTATAATAATTCGGTTTCGGTATTTGACAGTACTGGTATCGGTAAAAAACGAGAATACCGAAATTAATACCGAGTACCAATTGTGATTGAAATTTGAACCTACTCGACATCCCTATCTACGATTATCATCATCATCGATCTTCATCTCCATCTCCATCGAACTCCATCGATCATCAATTCATTATTCATCATCCTCTCCCTTGAAAACCTGCGGGACAAAATCGATTTCTACAATTCTACCGGATAAAATCGATTTCTACAATTCTATTATCTTCTTCATTAACCGTTATCTTCATGGCATCGTCATCTTTACGATTATGAACGCATATTATGAATGCGGTACTAAAAAGGTACAGTACCATACCGAAAACTCGTTACCTACATCTAAATTTTGGTATGATAATCAGTTTGCTAAAATATGAAGGATTAATCCTAATTTGTTTGTTTCGTGAAAGGGGTTTGGATAAAGATGCTTTGAGATAAAGATTAATTATGGTTTATTGAGTCATGTTTATCGGTTTTATTAGATAGGATTACATAGTTGGTTTTAAATATTTATTTAATGAGTTTGAGTTGGATTAGAATTAGGCTTGGCAAAATGGGCCGGTTAGGCGGGTTCGGGTCACGGGTCATAACGGGTTCGGGTCAGAATGGGCTCGGGTTAATACGGGTTAGGAGCAAAATGGCTTCGGGTCAAAATGAGTTTGGAGCAAAATGAGTCCGGGTCAAAACGGGTTCGGCCAATACGGTGAGAGGTGGTGATGCAGCGTGTGGCAGTGGCGGCGGGCGGGTGGGGGCGGCGTCAGGCGGATGGCGGGCGGCGGCGGCGGTGGCGAAGGCGGGCGGGGTGGCGGCGTCTAGGCGGTGGCGAGTGGTGGCGGTGGTGGTGGCGGGCAGGTGGGGGGTGTCGGCGGTGGCGGGTGATGGTTGAGGGGCAGTGGCGGCTGGCGACGTCGTCGAGGCGGGTGGCGAGTGGTGGCAGCGGGCGGGTGGTGGTGGCGACGGTGGTGATGGCGGCGGGTGGCAGTTTAGGGGGGCGGCGGCTTCGAGGCGGTGTCGACAAGCGGGTGGGGGGCGGCGGCGGCGGGTGGCCGGAAGTGGCGGTGGTGGGTGGCGACAAGGCAGTGGCGTGTGGTTGCGGTGGGGGTGGCGGCGGGTGGTGGCGTGGCGATAGTGATAGCAAGGGTGGGGGTGGGGTGACAAAGTTTTTTTGTTTAGGGGGTAACCCATATGCACTATTTTTAAGTTAACAAGTTTTATAATACTTGATCATTTTGATCCCTTGACTAATTTAATGTTACCCAAATTAACCCTTTGAATATTTGAGGTGATCAAATTGAATCGTTGATTAATTTAAGATGACCCAAATTAACCTATTGACTAATTTGAGGTCACCCGAATTGACCCAACCCATTCTTTAAAGGATGGGTCAAGATTGCCACCTCTAATTAGAATTGAAAGTTGTAGTCTAGTATAATTAGAATTGTTTAGTTATAAATAAGGTTATATTGTATGGATTTTAGTGTGTCAAGATTTACAATAAACAAGAAGAATCGGTCTTTTGTTAAGATCAAATTATATGTTCGTGTTATTGGGCCTGATTTCCAACAAAATATACATTTTTTGTTTCAATATTTTTCGGAACGGTACCGGTTCGAAAGATACAAGTACCGATCTCATCCCTGATCAGGACTCTACATAGTTTAATCTTTGAAAACAAAAATCCGAAGTTGAAGCAAAAGAGTTCAGTTATTTTTTTTTTCGTAAACCATTCATTTTCGTTTACGTTGATTTCAGTTACGTTCGTTTTTGCTTATATGTGGGAATGTCGAATCAATTTCGATTAATTCTGTAATAGACCGCCTACACACCTTTATTTTTATCTTACATAAAATTTATTTCTAACACTTCAACAAAACTGCCCATAGGTTTAATGGTTAGAACTCTATTTCACAAAGAAACCAACCCAGGTTCGATTCTCCATAGTCATATCATTTTTATAGTTCTCTCCAATATCTTTTTTCAGTTCTTTTTTGTTAAAATTCATTTCGTTTTCTAAATTATTTTATTCTTTTTCTTCCTTTTTTTAATATTTTATTTTTATCGGTTTTGTTTTTCTTTTATAAAGATTCAACGTTATCAACGCAAATTCTAAATTTGGGTGAGGCATGATTCGTCATGTTTTTATATTTTTATTATGCGATTTTTTATATTCGTTTTTATATCGTTTTTTTGTTTCGTTCACGTGCTTATTTTTATCGGCCTCCCATGCCAATTTTTTTCACAGTTTAACACCCCCGCCGCATCGTGCGGGTTAGTGCTCACTTTGTGTTTCCTACCGCCCATTTCTACAACGACATAATTTTTCTTTGATTTATGAATGTAACTCTCATTCTTACAACGACGTTTTTTCATAAGATTCTTCTTCTTCGTAGGGTATCTGTGGCAAACAGGTAGGGCTCGTGCAACTGCAGCAAGATTTGAAAAAGGAATTGATAGTGATTTTGAACCTGTTCTTTCCATGACCCCTGTTAATTGAGACAATGTGGCGGCATGTTTTCTATTTACGTACTTAACCACGTCTAAAACCCGCCGCAACGCACGGATTAACATACTAGTTTAGTTAAAATGTGGACATATCTTTTACAAATAAATTAACTAATGCTTAAATTGTAAAAAAAAGTATAAAAAATTATCTAATATATCTATGGATTAGGTCGTTTTTATTAATTCAATTTGATTTGCAAGGCAAATCGAAACCAAAATGAAAGTGTATTAACCAAAAACCGAACTAATGGTGTTTTTTTCTTCTCTCGGTTATTTAGGTTAATTTGGTTTGCTTTTCCCTTGTTATCATGCGTCTCAAATAGGAATGATAATAGTACGGGTTTGGTATGAGTTATGATAATCTCACTTCATATCTAATTGACCGGTTGTAATACCATGTTTCATATTCGTTGGTTACCCAATTACCCATCACCTGTCTGGTACCGGTATACCCGTTAGTTTATTAAAAGTTACCTATTGGGAATCATAACATTTTACTATGTTGAACTTTTATATAATTTATTGCCCAAGGTATTAGAAATATAAAAACTAAAAAATTGATGGATTAATCAAAGGAAACAAAAGTACAACAAGATGTTTACATGTATAGCTCATGTAAACAGTGGCGGAGCTTGAAGAAAAACGCAGGGGAGCCGAGATTTTTTTTCCCTATCAGGGGGTGCCGGAACTATAAAATTTTTGGCCGAACACGTATAAATTAACATTACTGAGCGAAAAATCGGGAGGGGCCGTGCCCCCCGGGCCTCACTATCCTTCGCCCATTAATGTAAATGGATATGTACATTTCGAATAATGGGGTTGGTATGACATACTACTACCATACTCGTCATATACCAACAACCTTTTTAAAACTAATTACATACCCGATCTTAAAGCCGTGCTGATATTTCAGATTTACCGGTTGAATTTTGGTTTACATGACATCCCTATTTCCAAAACCTCATTTTTAGGATGGTGGTATCCTACATTTGCATATCTTATTATTTGGCAGATTAGTGGAGACCACATCCGCATATACTGGCTAGTATGTGTAGGTGGGGTCCCACACACATTATACTATTTAAGGGATGTCGTCAATCATCCAACCATTGCTATTCTATTATTAGCATTCAATGTTATCATCCAAGCAATGGATCCAGATAGATCACTCCATTAATGAGTCTTAGATTAACTGGTTTGGAAAAAACCACCCACATGGTCTTCTAATGTGAAGGTTATGGGTTCGAGTCTCACTTTATACAATATGTTCAGGTGGGTCAGGGGTTTTCCATTCGGGTGGTGGGTTTCCCCTGGAATGGTGGGCGGGCTGGGTCACCAGCCAGTGGTGAAGCTTGAAGAAAAATGATGGGGGCCGGGATTTTTTTTTTCCTATCGGGGGGCCGGAACTTAATACCTATAAAATTTTCGGCCGAATACGTATAGATTAACACTTCTGAGCGAAAAATGGGGGGGGGGGGATCAGGGCCCCCCCGGGCCCTCACTAAGCTTCGCCATTGTCACCAGCGTTGTCTACGTTCGTGGACGTGGGTGCCTTTCGCCAATGAGTTTATCCGGGTGGCCAGACTTATAGTTTTGTTGGTCGTTAAAAAAAAAGATAGATCACTCCACCATAATATCTTCAACCAATAAGTTTTAAAAAAAAAATTGAATTTTAATAATTCATGACTCATTAGCCATTAGCCGATATTCTAACCTTCACTTTTCTTGCTAAGGGCAATCACCCTCGCATTAAATTACGCTTAATTTCCGCTCGAGTTTGGTAGGGACATTTCATGGTGAGCAGAATCAAGCGAAAATTAGGTGTATATCTATAATGATTATGCTAGTGAGATTGCCCTTGATAATGAATGTGAAAGCTAGGAATATTATCAATTAAATTGTCAGTGTAGTTTGTTATCCGCCATTTGATTAAAGTTTGAATTTTTAAAATCAAATTTGCCAATAAAAGGGGCGGCATCGGAGGCGACGATGGCGAGGGGTCAGAGATTTCAATTCCTTTGGTTGTATTCCTTAATAATTTGAAATGAACGTTTAATTTTACATGAAGGGATTTTGTGAAAATTCGTTTCAACTCCAATTCTATTCATTCCTCAACCAAACATGTAATCTTTGAAGTTCAAATTACAATATTTACAAATTCTATGAACCAAACAGTTATCGGGTGGTGAAAACGCCGCTAATGAGGACTCTCCGGTGCTAAGCGTGGAGTTATGTGATCAAATAACAATAATAGATTCATAATTTGAAAAATTACCATAGACTTATATAATATTTTTCATTTTAAAATAATAAATTTAAAACTTTAATATAATATACATGACTTATTACACTAATTTATAATTTTTCAACCTTCAATGACACTTGTATGCATTTATATTTTAAAAATGTTTTACTTATCCTAATATACTAATAACAAAGAGTCTCTAAAGAAGTTCATACCTCATAACAAAAATCAGCCCTTATTGATGAATGCAACCTAAGGTACAACTTCTAATGCATGAATCACAATCTATCATAACATGATTAATATCACTGAATGGCATGCACTGTTAACCTCCAAAGTCCAAACTATCATACAGCCTGGTGCATGACCATTGTCCACTCAAACCACCATACTTCCAGCTATATGTAGAATGGAGGGGACCAGCAAAATATATATTGTCTATTACTATACTACTTGCATAAGCATGCTGCATGCCATTCATTTCTAACTAGAACTCATGTCAACATGTTCCCATTCAAATAATTGACTTTCTATAACCAACATTTCCTCATTATTTTGCAAGGGTTGTTATGTCTTGTCCTTTGAAAAATATCAACAAGATACAGAGCGCCTCGCGTCATTTAAAACCAAGGGACTAGTGTATAAATGTCTAGTGTTTTGTATATATAACAAGAAATGAACATGTGGAAGTAATATGATTGAGTTCAACAAGATTAAACAATGAAAGAAATAAACTAAACTATGATCACAGAAGAAACATATAGAAAGATAGATCAAATGAAAAGATAATAGGTTCTTTACATAAAAAAGTTCAAAATGTAAATTATGAAATTACCTGACCAAAGTCACCATTTTTCTGCAATCTGAAACTAACAAAAGGTATATTCTTCAAAGATTTCTTTTTAACTTTTTTTCTATTCTTCGGTTCTTCCGTGCCTTGCTTCTCATGAACAATTGATCTTCAAGATTGTGCGTTGCTCAGTGTTGCAAGACCTTCAGTCCGACAACTCATGATTTTGCGAAAAACGTCTCTCAGTTGTTTGTCCAATGCATTTAATCCATCTTTACATGAATTAGAAACCACAGATAACTCATGAATTCCCTCTTTCACTTCTTTCTGCTGGTCTTCTGTCAATGGAAACTGGTGCGCAGAATCAATCAAATCCGAGACCAAGTTGATGGATTTCTCCATTTGGTAAATCTCTCTCAATAGCCCGGGGCTGTTCTTACGTTCACGCTTCTTTGATGCTTCTAAAACACGCGTATGAATCAAGAACAATGGAGCACTCCATGGGAACTGCCTTGGAATGGAAAAATTAAACAGACCGCGATCTTGACACGGGATTGCAGCCACTACATTCCATAACACAAACATCAACACAAAACCCATGGTGAAAACACAGTTTGCAAGACCAAAATGGAGGGGCGTATCATTTGCTCGTGGGGGAACTAAGTTGTTTGACATTGACTGAAGCTGCTTGCTTGCTGACCAAGAATTAGACACACTCCAAGAAAGTGATCTCGAGTGTCCCTGCTTACGTTGATGATTTACATCTTTTCCTTTGTTAGGGAGCCCGAAAGATCTGTTTCTATGTGAAGAAACAAATCCTGAGTCCTTATGATCATCAAGCATGAGAATAGCTAAATCATTCAACGCCTTCCTCGCCCTCCTTAACTGCCATTCACTCATCACATTCCTCTGTTTAGAATCAGAAGCACATGAAACAATCTCTAAATGCTTATGCCAGAGCCGCATTTTCTCAATCCCATCACGAACAGCGTTACATATATCAAGCGCCTTAATACTCCTATCATAGAACTCCATAACCATCCTATCTAAAGCAGGGTTTGAAAGATTTTCATGATTGTTCAAGAGCACAAGTTTAAAATCTTCCAGACACGCGACAAACGCGTCTAGTACCTTAGACATCCAATCAATTGAGAGAAACTCATCAGCAGAAGAATCTGAGAGCGAATTAAACCGGCTAAAAACTTGATTTTGAAACTCCTCAAGTTGGCGATCCTGTGGAGATTTTGACTCATTGTTTACCTCCTCAGAATGAACTTGATTCTGATCACCCCCAAACCCTAAAACTGTTCGACGAAATGCCTTAAAGGACTTACCAGAACCACTACCTGTAGACGGCATTTCAACCTTACAACACTAAATCCCCAAAACCTCCATACAATTCACCCTGAAATCATCCAATCGAAACAAATTTATCACGCAAAACCCTAGGTAAACAATTCGCACAATTCAGAAACCAAAAACTACACACGATCACCAAAAATCACACAAAATGATAAAATTGTTAACAAAATCACATAAAAACAAAAAATTCAAGCACGTTCAGCAACAATTTTCCGAAAATCATCACGCAAAACCCTAGCTAAACAATTCAGAAACCAATAACTACACACGATCACTCAAAATCACATAAAATGATAAAATTGTTAACAAAATCACATAAAAACAACAAATTCAAGCATGTTGAGCAACAATTTCACACTTTTTTCGCCCTAGAAATCTTCAATGCGAACGGAACGATTTCAGAAAGGTAGTAAACGAATTATTGTTCGATTGATGAAAAGAGAAATTGAAGAGATGAAGAAGTGATTTACCTTTGAATTGGAAGATGAATTGTGAAGTAAAGAATAATAATTGAAATTGAAAGTTGGATTTATGGAGGAAGGGGCTTTGATTATGAAAGTTTTAAAAACATAAATCCCGAGAGAGTATGAAAGAAGGATGTTTTGTAGATGAGAGGATCAAAGGAATAAATATAAAAAATATATTTCTTTTTAGTTTCCCTAACAAATTTCCAAAAAAGATCCTCTAATTTTATATTTGTACATTATATTTCTTTTGACAATTTTGTTTTATATGTTTTGAATAATTTAAGTCATTTAAATGAAACTAGAGATATAACAAAAAATAATATTATGAAAATGTGAAATTAAATATATATTAAAACTAAAGTTTTACATGTGTGAAGATATTACTATTTAAAATTTACAACAGCCTAAGCAAGAGGTACAAAACTACAAACACATGATGCTTGCTTTTGTTTTCTTTTTTTAATTTTATAAGTATTTTTCAGTTTAAATACCTACAGAAGGAAATAAATAACAAAAGGTTTGGACGGAGCAGTGGTATAAGAGCTTCAATTCTTTGCACGAAACCGCAGGCTCCCCTATGTGGTTTTAAGTGCTTTAATTAATTAATTAATTTTTTTTTTTTGTGTTTTTCATGCTATTTTTTTCTTACTTTTTAATTTATAATCATAAATCTTATACGCTCTCTTCGCGCATGGTAAGTTTATCTAAAAGTTTGAGCTTCATTTTATCAGCTTTCGAGGACATTAATTTCTTCGGTGGTTTAACACGCCGCAACTCGCGTGGGTAAAAGCTAGCATTATCGCCCGAGGCCGCCACAACGCGCGGGACCTCTTTCAGTATTTCTAGTGTTTTTTAAATTGGAATTGTGAAAGAATATTTTTATACCAACATAAATAAAAATAGGATTTTACTGTGCTGATAACTCAAATCCCTATCTTGACACTCATTATACGTCTCGTATAGCTTTATAAGATTCCAAATTTTTCAAAGAAAGATATTTTACAGAAGGTACATCGTACCCTATACGTCTCGTATAGCTCTATGAGGCGTATATCTTCATTCAAAACCCCTATAAACTTCTTCAAATTCGTTCAATTGATATACTCAAAGAGCAAATTCTCCAATTTCTCCAAATTCGTTCAAAACCCCTCCCAAACCCCCATACTCAAGTATGGTTATGTCGTTTTGGGACAGTCGATATGTTTTTGGCGAATATTCTAACGAGTCATGGGAAAACAACCTGGTATAACATTTATTCACTTATTTGTTGTTTTGTTTATAAAATGCTTACCATATCGTTGTTTTAGGAGGGTTCTGGTGTTCATTCTTCTTATGAGACAGGGTTGTTAGATTTGAATCAGGAGGAGGTCGTACTCGGCGTTCATTCTTATCAAGAGACAAGGATGTTCGATTTGAACGAAGCTAAACATCTATTTATTCCATTATTAGCCGTTAGCTTTACTAAAGTCTAATCATTATGTTTTCAGGAGTTCATTCATGACAGTGAACCCTCTTATTTGGCACAACCCAATAACAAGTTCTACTTTGCGGGTCAAAATTCGTACGTGGAACAAAGCAATCCCGAATACGTACACAGGGGTCAACCTTCGTACGAGGAACAAAGCAATCTGGATAGAGGTATTAGAGGTAGATGTAGTTGTACAAGAAGTTCTGGCCGAAACTCACTTCCGGCTGAAAGTAAGTTTCAGCCGAATCAACACTTCTGGTCAAAAGTTTTTAAATCTTCACAAGAGGCAGCTTGTTGAAGGTTTTGGCTCAGGAAGCATATAAATGGCATCATAATTCATTTCTAGTGTGTGCATTGTTTTGGCTCAGGAGCTCACCTAGGGTGGATGAAATCATTTGGTTTATTGTATCATTTCTTGTACTTGTATGTTTAAATCAGTGAGAATTTATTTACAACATATTGATGTTTAAAAAAATAAAAAGATATTAAAAAATTAATTCAACGATTCGCTTGACCGAGTGTGTGTTTTCATGCAAAGGGCTTGATTTGTAAAGACTTTTGCATGGAAGTTTGCTTTCACACGATGTTGGGATATGACCCGGCACGAAGACCGGACACATCCTAAAACCCAAGTCCGGATAATCACCTACAAAGGTAAAGTAATCAGTGACCAGGCCTACGGGCCCGAGAGCCGGGCTTTAACCAACTCCCGGCACGCGGGATCAAGCCCGGACCAGACCGGAAGGAAGGGACAAATAAATGAACGATAAAGAGGAGATAAGAATCAACACGCCAGAGTACGAACCAATCAAGAAAGGAAACCAGACAATGCACAAACCATTACTAACAACCTTAACAATGGTCCATGCATTACACATCCAGGCCAATTAGCAAGGATCTGCCCCAGGCTAAAGACAAACGATCACCTGGTATAAATACTCCATTAAGCCCAAGGTAATGTTCATGTTCTCATTCATTCTCACACTCGCTTACTACTTGTTTCCTCTTTTCAAACCTTATACTTATTCTCACGCCGGATGCTGGTCACAGAGACACCCCCGGGGTCCTCACTGTGACGAGACTAACGATGTTTCCTGTTTTGCAAGGTCCAGCTCAGGGCTACCTTTCTGGAGACTCTTGGATAGCCTGACCCAGGTCCGGAGGTCTTGGAGTTTACAGTGGCGCCATCCAAATTGGATCAACCCTAAAACCAACTCAGCTAGAAAAAAAAAGTAAAACACTATTCCGCACAGTAGCGATGTCAAACCAACACCAAAGACCCTCTCCTGCACCCACCCTTGAAGTATCCTTGAGAGGAATGACGTTTGTAGATGGGGGAGAAGGCAAGGAGAAAGAAAGCCAGTCAAAGGAACCCTTGGAAAACTATGTTCTGGTGGAAGACGCGTTTATGACTCCGACCAAGAAGCATCTGGTGCAACAGCTCAAATCACCCCAGAATTCGTCCGGAGCAACCGGGATAAACTCTGGGCGGAGTTGGCAGCTCTAGACAAAGCAGATAAACTTGCCGAGGTCAAGAAAAAGTTGGTATTCGATAAAGTCGGGGAGGCAGCAGAAAAAAACAAACAGTTGGAAACTGATGCCAGGGTAGCCCGGCAAAGTAAGCAGCAAGAAGACAACGTGCACACACCGGTGGCAGATACACCCAACTTACTGAACCAGTTGCTAGAAATGCTCACACTGCACCTGACGACAAGTAAGGTAGGGGAAACGAGCAGAACAAGTGATAAGCCCAACAATAGCCCAGAAGGAAAGAAGGCAGAGGATGATATAACCAAGCCATATAGGCCGGACCACCTGGTAGAACAATCCAAATTTACCACCCGGCTGACTAGAGCCCCACTACCGGCCAATCTCAAAATGCCAACATGCATCAGCAAATATGACGACAGTCAAGACCCGGAAGACCATTTACACCTTTAACGGCGCGACCCACGTTGAGCAATGGTCCCTCCCGATTTGGTGCCACATGTTCGCCCAAACACTAACAGGCCCGACAAGGGTGTGGTTCGATTCCTTACCTCCGCAAAGCATAGACAGTTTCATTCAGCTAAAAGAAAATTTCCTCCGCAATTTTGGGTAACAAAAGAAAAGGTTCAAGAACACTAATGAGATCATGCACATCCGAATAAGAGAAAATGAATGTGTGGAGCAGTACATGGAGCGATTCATCAATGAAAGTCTGTTAATAGAAGATGTACTAGAGCAAATAAAGGTGAGCAGTTTCATCAATGGGGTATGACATATACAGCTACAAGAAAAGTTGGGAGAAGACTACCCCAAAGGTTTTGATGTACTGATGGATAGAGTACGGGCATTCATCTGGGGCAAAGATATGTCTGACAGGGCCATGGAATGGGATAACAGGACCCTCGATAGACAAGCAAGCAAACAAACAGTAGGGGAAGCAGATATGCCCCGACGAGTAACCCTGCCCACAGATCTCGACCACCGATGCCGGAAAGGCCCAGGTACTTGTCTCACCCCGATGCATCATTTAGTCCATACTCAAAGCAATCATACAATAGTGAAATGAGAAGGCATAGGGGAGAGAGGCAGGAACGACCATTTGATTTTACAACCCTTACAAAAACACCAAGCCAAGTCTTGGCCACAGAACGGGTCAGCCAAAGTTTCCAACCACCTAGACCCGTCAGACCCCCTAGACCCGTCAGACCCCGGTCGTACATGCAAGATTCAGCAAATTCTGTGAGTTCCATAAAATAGGGGCCATACCACAGATAACTGTGAACATTAAGAAGGGAGATAGAGAAGGCGGTGAAAACAGGCAAACTGTCTCATTTAATAAAAGAAATTGGTCAGCAGGGCAGCAGAGACAGAAAGCCCGAAGGAGACAGACAGAAACCACCCCCAGAAGACAGAGGAAGAGTAGAAATGGTGTACAAGGGGGAAAATTCAAAGCAAGAAGTGCCCGGCCGTAAAAGAAAACCACTGCCACTTGAATCATGGATGACACAAGCTATTTCTTTTGAATCACTAGCGGACGGGGACATCCAGGAAGGTCCACTAGTTATCTCTGCAAACGTGGAAGGTCATCGTATTGGGAGAATACATGTGGACGGAGGCAGTGGGGCGGAGATCATGTTCGAACACTGCTTCAGACGATTGGATGAAGACTTACAAGTTAGGCTGGTCCCGGATCATCTCTTTTTCTATAGTTCAAGCCAATTCCAAAAACAATATCAACCTAACTTGGGGGAAGGGGAAATGTTTCATACTGTCAACCTAACTTTTTCTATAGTTCAAGTCAATTTCAAAAACAATATCATCATGGGCAGGCCGGGAATCAAAGCCTTCAGAGGGGTAGTATCCACCAACCACGGAATCATGAAATTCCCCACACCAAAGGGTATAGCATCAGTGCATACAGCTGCCGAGATAGTAGCCGCATTGGATAGAACTAAAGAAGGTCAGAACGTAGAACACGAAGCATGGATGATCCACGACAACTTCACAGACCAAACTGTCAAGGTGGGGACACAGTTGTCCAACAATGTAAAAGCAGATCTAAAGGAACTACTCATCCGAAACATGGATGTGTTCGATTGGGAAGAGGCAGATATGGAAGGCATTCCACGGGATTTGGTGGAACACAAGTTGAACATATACCCCACAGCAGCTCCAATCAGGCAGAAGCGGCGGAGTATGGGCCCGGAGCGCCGCAAAGCTGCATGTTTGGAAACTAGAAAGCTACTACAAGCGGGAATAGTAAGGGAGGTCAAATATCCATCTTGGATAGCAAACCCGGTAATGGTGGCAAAAGGGGACGGCTCTTGGAGAATGTACATAGATTTCAAGGATCAGGTGGAAGCCATAACCAAAATGCCTTCCCCAAGAACTTTGAAGGAAGTGCAAAGGCTAAACGGATGACTGGTAGCGCTGAATAGGCTTGTGTCCCAGATGGCAGACATGTCACTCCCATTCATGGCAACATTGAAAAATTGCCTCAAACAGAACGACTTTGCATGGACAGCAGAGGCAGAGGCGGAATTCCAAGGAATGAAGACCCACCTATGTAACTTACCGACACTAACAGCACCAAAGCCGGGGGAAACATTGATTATGTACTTGGCTGCATCTGCAAACGCTGTTAGCGCAATACTTATGACAGAAAGAGAAGAAGTCCAGACCCCAATTTACTTTGTTAGCAGAATACTCAAAGACTCGGAGACCCGATACCCGGATATGGAAAAACTGGCTTTGGCACTAGTGTATGCATCACGACGTCTCCGGCGATACTTCCAAGCTCATCCGGTTAAGGTGCTGACTGATCAACCTATCCAAAGAATCTTAAAGAAACCTGAATATTCGGGAAGGTTGGCCACGTGGGCCATTGAACCGGGAGATCACCAAATTACCTACTATCCACGAACGACATTTAAAGGATAGGTGATAGCAGACTTTCTGGCAGAACTGTCAGAATCTTGAGATAACAAGATACATGCATCAGAAGAAAGGAATGAAGAGATGGCAGAGAAGGAGCCGTGGAAGCTCTTCACAGATGGAGCTGCTAATGATGAGGGGTGCGGGGCAGGCCTAATATTAATTAGCCTAGAGGAAATATAACTTATCTATGCCCTCCGGCTAGACTTCAAAAGCACAAACAACGAAGCAGAATACGAAGCTATCCTGGCAGGGCTACGTATGGCCAAAAAAATGAAGATAACACAGATTGAAGCACATGTTGACTCCATGTTGGTAGCAAACCAAGTCAACAATGTCTATGAAGTCGAAGGCGAAACAATGAAGCAATACAGAGCCAAGGTGGAAGAATTGATGGCCAATTTCAAGTATTGCAAGGTAATGCACATCCCGAGGAGCCAGAACAAGAAGACTGATGCCCTAAGAAAGTTAGCCTCAGTGGCATTCAATCATCTAGCAAAGGAAATACGGGTGGAAGTACTAGCCGAGCCGTCCACAACAGAGAAAAACGTTGAGTCGGTAGAAACAAAAGAAGAAAGAACGTGGATGTCACCCCTGCTATATTTTTTGAGTAAAGGAATCCTTCCACCAGACCAGAATGAGGCCCGGAAGATACAATGCAAAGCCCTCAATTATGCAGTGGAGGACGAGCAGTTATACCCAAAATCCTACCTGGGTCCCATGCTGAAGTGTGTGGACCTGGATGAAGCCAACTATGTAATCAGAGAATTGCACGAAGGCATCTGTGGAATGCACTCAGGACCAAAGACAGTCATTGCAAAGGCAATGAGAGCCGGATACTACTGGGCCGGAATGTACAAAACAACAATAGACGAAATCCGAAAGTGTGACAACTGCCAGAGGCATGCCCCGGTAAGCCGTCGTCCTTGCATGAACTTAATCTCAGTCACCTCCGCGTGGACCTTCTTTAAGTGGGCCATAGACATTGTAGGACCCTTCCCAGAAGCTACGAGAAGGGTAAAATTCCTCATTGTGGCAATCGATTACTTTACCTAGTGGATCGAGGCAAAACCACTGGCAACAATCACCGGTCAGCAAGTGCAACGTTTCGTATGGGAAAACATAGTCTAAAGATTTGGAATGCCAAAGGAGCTGGTAAGAGACAACGAAAGGCAGTTTGCAGAAAATCGGTTCCAGAGCTGGTGCGCAGAATTGCAGATAAAACAGGTATTCTCCTCTGTTAAACACCCTCAGTCCAACAGACAAGTGGAGCGAGCCAACAGAAGCATTGTGGAGGGGATAAAAAACCGCCTCGAACCCAGGAGCCATAGATGGGTAGAGGAAATCCCACATGTACTTTGGGCTCACCGCACCACACCAATGACCAGCCACGGAGAAACACCGTTCAGTTTAACATACGGGACTGAAGCAATGTTCCCGACAGAAATAGGGTCGCCAAGCTGGCGGACCCAGGCAAAGGAGGAAGGAAATGAAAAAGACCTAAGGCTCCACTTAAACCTACTATAAGAGCGCCGAGAAATGGCCATCGCCAAAGAAATAAGGTACAAGAAAAAGATTGAAAAGTATTACAATAGCCATGTCAAAGGAAAGAATTTCAGGCTAGGAGAGTTGGTATTGCGAGACAATGAGGCGAGCCTACAAGAAGACACTGGTAAGTTGGGACCCAAATGGGAAGGTCCCTACTAGGTAATCGAAGCTAACACTCGGGGATCATACAAGCTAGCCAAACTGGATGGCACACCTATCCCTCGTACCTGGCACGGAATGCAGCTAAGGAAGTATTTTATGTAACGTCAAGAACTACGGTTAATGTCATCTCTCACCTCATTATGAAGGCTTTAGGCCCTATCAATGCAAATTATGTTTTTCATAAACAACACTTGCCCTACGATGACTTTACGCCCTATCAAGGATAAAGGCTATCCGGCCGGACAACCCCCGGATAAGCTACTAAAACAACTTGTACCTCTTGCCAAGGGTAAAGAGTTCAATAAAAACCATAAAGGATATCCGGCTAGACAACCCCCGGATAAGCTACTAAAACAACTTATACCCCTTTCCAAGGGTATAGAGTTCAATAAAAACTATAAAGGCTACCCGGTCGGACAACCCCCGGATAAGCTACTAAAACAACTTGTACCCCTTGCCAAGGGTATAGAGTTAAATAGAAATCATAAAGGCTATTCGGCCGAACAACCCTCGGATAAGCTACTAAAACAACTTACACCCCTTGCCAAGGGTATAGAGTTCAATAAAGATCATAAAGGTTATCCGGCCATACGATCCACGGATAAGCCACTTATATCCCTTTCCAGGGGCATAGAGTTCAATAAAAATCATAAAGGTTATTCGGCTGGACAACCCCCGGATAAGCCGCAAATATAAACCTTCCACTCTTCTATAAGTAACAAAGATAAACGCACTAAAATATATGATTCAAAGCAAATACATATATGGTCCGAAACAATTACATAAACTACAGAAGTTCTACAGAGGTGCAACACTGGAAGAATGAGTGGAGGTGCTAGTAAAAAAGGTTTTCAAAACATTAAGCGAAGCTTGAGTTAGGTTGGCCAGCCAGTTCACCAGGGAATGGTTGGAAGTTTGCAAAGTTGTAGTGCTCTGACGGAGCCTTTGAAAGGCTTCCAGATCATAACCTTCCACAGACTCTAACGAAATCTGTGACACGCTCCCTGCATTTCTTGAAAACCTACAGCTTTGGCAGCCTTATTCACGGCACCCACCAACAAAAGCCACTCACGGCTACCCCTGAGATGCTCATAAAAGAGCCGGAAATCGGTACCGATAAGCCAGTCACGCTCAAAAGACAAACGATGGTTCTCTAGAACCAAAGTTTCTTTTTGGGCGGACACGATGGCCAAGCTCGCCTTCAGCTCATCTCTTTTCGCCACCAAAACGCCCTTCTCCGAAGACCAACCAACTTCTTTATCAGCCAGCAAGGTTTCCAAGTGCTGTTTGTCCTCATCTAGGCGAGCTAACTGGGCCTTTAACCCTCTCTCACTCTCCTTCAAAAGGTATAACATAAGCAGGAAATAATATATATATATATATATATATATATATATATATGTAAAAGAAGAAAGAAAATCACCTCTAAAGACCGGACGTCACCACGGACATGGTCTAAGTCCACCTGCAGAAGATTCATCTCAGCCGATGTCTTGATACACTCCGCCTCCTTATTTGCACCTGCTTAGATAAGCAAGAAATCTCACCTTGGAGGCGGGCAATCTCAGCGTCCTGCAGCTTAGAGCCCTGAATTATAGAGTCCACCTTCTGGAGCTCAACCTTGGTCCCTGCTAATTCCGACTCAACTCCTTGAAGTTGCCGACCCTTTTCCTCCAGTTCCCTCAGAAGGGTCTGTTTTTCGGCCATAACCTTCTCTAGGTAAGCACCAAAATCGTTGTGTCAATATAAAAGGGCATGGTACTGACCTTCAAAATAAAGCATCTTATGATGCATCTCTATCGTACAGGATAACTGGTTAGCCATAAAAAAGCTATGTTCTCGACTAAGCCGAGAGGTGGTGATCCCCCTATTAAAGACCCTCTCCCCATAAGGGAGGACATGCTCGAAGAAGTCATGGCTAACCTCGGCTGAGTCAAACACAGCGCCGGTAGCCAATGACCAATTAAGGAAGAAAGGGGCATCCAAGTCTTCCTCAGGTAAAGGAGGAATATCATCTCCATGACCCATCTCGTAGGGAAAATGGTCATCAAAAGGACGGGAGCTGGGAGCCTCACCTCTAGGAGTATGATGGGAGGAGGGAGAAACGTCTCTAACAGGAGACAGCAAGACATGAGCGGAAGGAAAAGGATGGATAACCGGGTCAGCAGGGAACCAGTGGGCAACTCAAGTTGCATTGGGAAAGACTGGAGGGGAAGAACGGTAGAGGGTGTAGTGGTGACAGGAGGGGGAGAAAGGGGGTTAAAAATCACTCGAATGGCAGGCCGCTTCGGAGATGAGCCACTTGAAGACTCCCCGGTTTTTCTCTTGCCCCGGCAAGTAAGCGCCACCTCCTCATTATTAACCTCCGACTCCAGGGGCTGATGATAATCCCGTGGTAAGCCTAAGCACTTTGAGCAGAGGAGGCAGCGACAGGGCTCCCCACCCTGTCGACAATAGGGACAACGTTGACCGCCTTCCAGGTCACTCCTAAATCGCCCCCCATCACAAGGTCAAGCAAATCCACCTCTGCAAAGAAAAAGAGAAACAAAGTCAGTCACAACAAAATAAGCACAGTGAAACAAAATAGCCCTCACTCACCAACTCCGTTACGAACATGAACAGGGCGAAGGAGGGGCGTATCCCAATTCTGGCTAACACCGGCCATGACTAGAGCTGGTTTGTCATAAACAACAATAGGAGACGGGCCAGAAGTCAACAAGGTGTATAACCCCCCCCCCCCCTCATAGGTACTGTAACATCTATGAATTTTCCAGCCATATTTCTTTTATTTATTTATTTATTTATTTACGTACAATAAAAGACTAATAAAGACACATATCTGTTCAAACTCATTATGTCACATTACTTATTATTTTACACATAATCAATTCAATTCTTTTAAACCTTGCATTACATATCTCCCTATAACTTATGTAAACACTTTTATAGATATACGTACTTATATATTGTTTAAACATTTTATAAGTATACATTTAAATAAAAACGTATGGATGTATATTTATATATGTTAAATACTTCTTCAAAAGAAAACTTGATAGCTTTAATGATATAATTACATTTTTATATACATAAATATATTTTTAAACATAAAATTATGTATAAGTCACAAGTACATATGCATGTTCACATCTTGTCCTAGTAATGTGTCAAGAAAATATATATATATATATATAAAACCGTTGAAATCTTAATCATATAGCTACATTTTTAGATATAAACCTACGTATATTCGAGTGTATGAAACAAACCATTCATACAATTTATAAGTATATAACGAGGGAAATTATCTAATTATAAAATAATTAAAGCCTAAATAAATAAGTTAAACTTATAAAGAAACAAAATTTAAAAAAAAAAAAAAAAAAAAGAGGGGGGATGATGTATGTTTAGAATTTTAAAGCAAGACTTATGGATAAAGTAAAGCAATTGAAACTAAAATTAGGTATTGAACCCTGAAACCCAGCTTTGACTCTTCAGAGTCAAAAGGAACCCAAATCAGTTCCAATCGCATGGATTTGAAACGGTTGGCGCTTGGTAATCCTACGAAAACGTTATCTGATCAATCGCAAACCATTATGATTAACTAATTTGATCTAAACAAGGCACCTAGATCGATTCAAGTTTCATGTTTCGGTTATAGGCATTCAAGCCGCGAATCGGACCTTAAGGGTCTGAGAAACCGTCTTTTTACTACGAACTTGAGAGTATAATCGTCCCTTAAACACTTCCTAAACCTATCATCCTCAAATCGCGCACCAAAGACCCGTTCTTACTCTCCCCGGTACGATTCAGTCGCGACCAACCGCAGGAACAAGAACCCAGTTTTCGTGAATTCGAATTTCCAAACTCAGGTAATCGTTGACACTTACTCGATTTAAATTCCTTGGACAAAAGCCCTTTGATCCGGAAGCAGAATATGATGGATTTGGGGCTAGGGTTTTCGGATTTGAGTGTTCATGGGAAGGGGATGAACTCGGGATTCTTAATAAATAATAAACCAAACCACCTCTAGTATGGCATGGTGCCCAGTCCAATTGGTTAAAGCTTTCTTCATTCACATAATAGGTCGCGGGTTCGAACCCGTCTGACCTATTTCTTTTTCTGTTTTAATTTTTATGCTTATTGAGCACACGCGTATATATGTATTAGCACCCGATTCGTTTTATAAAGAAAAAAATGGTAAAATACGTATACACCCCCTTTTTATAGCAGGTCATAAACAAAATATATATATATATGTATATGTATATATATATATATATGTATATGTATATATATATATATATATATATATTGTTCTTCGAGTTTACGAAATTTTATAAAACTCATCTCATGATAGAGTAAATTCATACATTCTTTTATAACAAAAAAAAATAAAATAAATATAAATAACTATACAAATTCAATTTATTTCACTTAACGTCTGTATGTTTTGTTAATGACTCTGTTATAAATCGTGTAAATAAAAGAGACTAATTGAATGGTTAATTAGTTGTGTTATTCACATAAAATAAATCATTTAAATTCTTTCCATTCGTAAACTATTTACGGGTCATTTTCAGGGTAACTATATGAATAAACCCCAATGTAAATTTTTAAATGAATTAAGTATATTAATTATTTAAACGAATTAATTAAATTACCTCATAAATTAATAATGTTTATTAATATAAATTAAAATCTTTTGAGATACAAAAATAATTATTTTTAACAAAATAATCGTTTAAATACTTAATTGATTATTTTAAATAAATAATTACACAAACCTCTTTTATCCTACTTAAATCCTACTTATTTTATAAACACTTGTTAAATAGAATTATCTAATTAGCTGTTTTAAAACTTATAAAGCATACTAGCTAAATCTAAATATATAGAATTGCATTATTTCAAAATCCCAAATTTTGATATGAACTACTCTTACATCCAACCCCATCCTCAACCCTAAAACCTCAAATCTTACTACCTCATGTAATCTATCTTGAACCTAGAATACAATCTATCTTGTAGGTTTGTTGTGAGAAATTCTCACAATATCCGTCCAACTTATCAAACTCTATCATCCTTAGCTCCAAATTCAGGTGAGTATTCATAGCCCCTTTTTACTGCTTTTGTTTTGGGGTGAAACATGCATTAACTAAACTATCTTATCTACACGATTCATTAACTTGATTCTATGCTATGTTCTACATGCTTTATATCTTTAGCTATTTGGTGACCATTGCATGAATGCATGCCAGTACGTTCATTAACTTGTGTTGCAAGCCTAAGGTAGTACCTAACATGATCATTTATAGGGGAAACCGAAACTAAACTAAACTTACCACATAACCTTGGCGGGTTGTTGTCGGTGTGAACCATCGTCATGGGTGTATCTCCCCATGTTGGATGTGAACTATTGTCATGGGTGTATCTCCCCATGTGAACAATCAAACTTCGGGTGTTATCTAACCCTTTTTTATCAAAACGGCAATCCGTGGGATTGTGGCAGCTATATTTCATTACCAGGGTTGAACTGTACGCTTGGAGCCTTATGTGTTATTAGATATGCTTTAGATCTGCATTAGAATCTTTTGAATCGTAAACTTTATCTAAACTTTAGTTTTGGTGTCAAAACCTATGTTGCTCACCAACTACTTGTAGTTGACTTTTACTCGCATGTTTCAGGTGCTCCTGCTTAAGGCCTTTGCTGCTCACGTAGGACTTGGACCTAGCTAATAAACTGAAATTTATGTCATGATTAACTTTTGTCGTTTCATTGTTTTGTAACGGATTATTTAATATGGAATAATAAATATCTTCGCATTAAATAGATGATCATGAGCTTTTGAACAACCGTGTCAGCCCCGGCGTTAATCCGCCGCCGGCCGGGGTGTGACAGGTACCCTTATCAGGTGGAGGATCGTCAATAGAAGCATTTATATCCCGGTAAGGTAGAGTGACGGGAAGAAAAGCGGAAGAAACATACAAAAAATGGTCCTTCCAATTCTTTAGGGAATTAGGGATTTTAACGGCCATGAACGGGCTAGGTTTTTTTCCTTTTGACAAAGGTAAATCAGTCGCCAGCAGTGCCAAGAGGATAGAAAACACGAAATAGGTTCACAGAAGGCCAGCCGCCATAGGCACGACAAGCTACCTCGAAGTGAGAAACCTTGCATAGCCCAAGAGGGTTAAGTTGATCAAAACGAATGTTGTGGTAAAGTAAAAGCTCCAACAAAAAAGAAGTAACATGATAACGACAGTTGGTAAAATCAAAATTTTTGGTATACAAAGTTATCATACCATCTGGAGCAACGGCAGTCTGGCCGGGAGCAGGCAAAACCGGGTTTAACTTAGGGGAAATATTGTACTTATCACAAAAGATACTAAACTCTTGAGGAGAAAGCACGGAAAAGACAGTGCCAAGATTATGACGGTCGCCCATGGTCTCGATAAAAAAAAAGTAATAACAAGAATAAAAGAAGGAAGGAGAGATCAGAAGGACGCACCTGGTTCCATATCGTGAATGAAAATAAAGGAAGGTAACCGGACGAAGAGGGAAAAAGATAGAACAATTTCTGAGAGAAGGAGAAGGTAAAGTAAAAAATGAAAAACTCGTAGCGGTTATAAAGGAAAAAGTAGGTCGGTTAAAGTGGAAATTTTGAATTTTAAACGTTAGAGGCATCGGATGAACAACGTGTGGCATGTTCTCTTCCCAAGACCGTTAGATGGCTGTCTCTGTAAAGGACAACTGTTTTACACCCACCCTCAACAAACGTTTCAAGTTCTTGCCAAAAATATATAGAAAATTAGTCTATCACCTGCTCCGACAAAGCCTAAAGCAATTAATAGACTAGAGGGGGACTTGTTATGACCCGGCACGAAGATCGGACACATCCCAAAACCCAAGTCCGGATAATCACCTACAAAGGTAAAGTAACCAGTGACCGGGCCCGAGAGCCGGGCTTTAACCAAGTCCCGACATGCGGGATCAAGCCCGGACCAGACATGAAGGAAGGGATAAATAAATGAACGATAAAGAGGAGAAAAAATCAACATGCCAGAGTACGAACCAATCAAGAAAGGAAACCAGATAATGCACAAACCATTACTAACAACCTTAACAATGGTCTAGGCATTACACATCCAGGCCATCTAGCAAGGATCTGCCCCAGGCTAAAGACAAACGATCACCTGGTATAAATACTCCATCAAGCCCAAGGTAATGTTCATGTTCTCATTCATTCTCACACTCTCTTACTACTTGTTTTCTCCTTTCAAACCTTATACTTATTCTCATGCCGGATGCTGGTCACAGCGACACCCCCGGGGTCCCCACTGTGATGAGACTAACGGTGTTTCCTGTTTTGCAAGGTCCAGCTCAGGGCTACCTTTCTGGAGACTCTTGGATAGCCTGGCCCAGGTCCGGAGGTCTTGGAGTTTACACACGAGAGTCTTGAGATGTAAAGAATTTTGTATGGGATTTTTACACAAGTGTGGGTTTTCGTATGAAAGGCTTGAGTTGTAAAGACTTTTGTACGAATGCTTACTTTCATACGAAAGTTTGAGATTTAAATACTTTTGTACGAACGTTTACTTTCGTACGAACGTTTACTTTCGTACGAACGTTTACTTTCGTACGAAAGTTTCAGTTGTAAAAACTTTCGCACGAAAGTTTTGCCGAAAGTTCAGGTAAATTGTTTAAATATGATGTTTCTTTGGCAATAATGGATTTGGGGCTGATTAGAATTTTTCAAAGATCTTCACAAATGTCGAAAACTTTATCTATACAACATTGATTTCACATCGTTCAGTATTTAGATCCTTCATGTAGGAGACGAGCATCCATGATGCTTCATATAAGGAGCCAAGTACTTGAAAATTTGGGATTTCATGACATGGATCAATAGATTCAGTATTTCAAACCTTCATCTAGGCTTCGAGTATCTGTGATACTTCATAATAAGGGGAGAACTACTTGAAGACATTGATGTACATAACTAAGAGTTTTGACATCTTCTAAATACCTAAGTATTTGGTGTTGATCATTGGAAGTTCTTGTACAACTCCATAAATATGAAAGATGGTGTGACACGTTCTTAATTGACAAATGGAGACATGATGTGTCATGTAGAAGATTTAGAAGATGATGTATTAGAGGTAGATGTAGTATAAGGAGAGTGGATATCACCTCATGATTGAGAGATGGTATCTAGATAGCATCGTTTATGAGTTGATGAGAATCAATATGCTTCTCCCTTCAGAATCCCAGCTTGCATATTCAATGAACATCACATCTTTCATAGTCTAAATACCTTTTAGTGATAGGATTATAGAGTTTGGATCCTTTAGTCCGAGGTAAGTAATCAATGAAGATAAATTTCTCAAATTTGTTGTCTAAGTTTCTTTCTCTCGCGCCGACGTGAGGGATGGATACCCACACCATTATGTTATTGTCATTTAATAATATTGTGTGCTAAGATGTTATATATGTATATATACAAAAACACACACACATGTTATATTATAATAAATTTTAAAAAGGACGGTATTGTCTTTTTACATTAAATTTTAAAAGTTTAATGGGGCAAAATTGTTTTTTATGAATTATATGATTAAATACAAAAAATAACTAAAATCTATATCTATACCATATAATAAATAAAGATTTTTCATGCCACGTGTCGCCTCCATATTCATTTTCATCATTTTTTTTCCCGCATCTCTCTCTTATTAAATACACCTGTATCTTTTAATAATAATATAGATTTAAAAAAAATACTAGTTATAATAATAAAACACATTTATTTTAAATTATCCCTTATTATAAGAAACTTTGAAATCTAATTATGTAACTTTTATTTTCAACCAAATAGTAAATGAAAGTTAAATTACATTAAATAGTAATTAACGTATTTACGAAACTCAATTATATATTAATTTTTAGATGCTTTGAATTTTGTTTTCTATCCTTAGTATATGTAATATATTTTTACACATATAAAATATATACATAAAGATTTAAGAATTTTACTTATTGATATTTTTCACCCGTGTGTAGACACGGGTTCTAAGCTACTCTAGTTATATAAACAATCAATTTTTTGTTTAACTAAATTCTCAAAATCGTTTTTATTTTATATGACTTCATATTTACTTTATTTTATAATTTTTTATTAAACCTTCAAATCTATATGATATTTCACCAATTAATTATTTAAGCGGTTTATCAATGTTTGTGTTAGTGTGTTATATTCCCACCGTATCGCGCGGGCACCCCTCTAGTATGTATGTGTGTGTGTATATATATATATATGTGTGTGTGTGTGTATTAATAAGCAGGTTAGAATTCTGTGTATTACACTAGTTGAATAAATATAATGTTATATAATTAGTAATATAAAAATTGTCTTTAAAAACTCATGTATTAAATATGTTGAATAAAATATAATGAAATATGTTAACACATACACTCTTCAAAAAATGTCTTTAAAAATATATTTTGACGTGACTGTTAAAAATTCTGTTAAGTTATTTTTTAAAACATTTTTTTTCAAATGATTATTAATTTTTTTTATATAATTATTAAATTTTAATTCATACTAGATTCATTGATTGATAATATAATAACTATCCATAATTAAATAATAAGTATCTATATTTAGATTTATATTAAATATTTAAAAAATATATTTTTTAATATTATTACTTAATAGGAGAGAGACGAGAAAAACATGTTAAAAATATATCAAGTATCCCGTATTACGGTAAAATTCTTATTTATTAATATAAAGATTTTTACTGTCGCACGAATTTAGATTTTATCTATAAATACTTAACTTTCGCAGCCCAACTTACATTTTTTGACCATCTTGATCCAAGAATATGGTTGTTAGTTTCACACTTTCAACAACAGTTCACTTCTTTTCATGCCATTTGTTCACTTTTTTCCTTTTTTCCTTTGCGATTTGATATATATATATATTTAAAGGTTATTGACTCGTGTACTATACGGGTTGAATATAGGAAATAAAGCCAAGTAAAAAAATAATATTGATAATACCATCTAATGTACCGGTTGAATAATGGATACAAAGTGAAGTAAAAAAAGATTATCATAATATTACATAAAATATCAAACTGTTAAGTGTGCACAGAAAATAAGCGATCATTAATAAGAAAAACCATAAAGTCCGATGAAAAAAACGCACTTGATCTTGCAGACATAGCTTCGATGTTGTATGTGACGTTACTATTCTTGTAACTTTAGACCATTGCAGACTGCAGTAGTTCGTTCAATGTAGTACAAATTATTTTACGTAAACTATCCGCAAATTAATCAAAGTGAAAAAAAAAAAGAATTATCATTAAGAATAATAATAGCATTCTCACAAGAGACCGACCAAGTCTTGCTTACCTGCACTGTTGATGATATCCTAGTAAATGAAGCAAGCTTTTTGCCCTCGAGGCTGACTGCTACAGACTAGCAAAGTTTCTCATCAATTTCTTCAACACGTGGCATACAGCACACCCCACAAGTTGAGTCTGACAAATTTTCATACGTAATCCAAAAAAATTAAAAAGAAATAAAAAAAAACCAAAAAAGAACTTAATGATGATAATGTAAACACAACATACCACATTCTTAGTCATAAGCTTGTCCTTTAGGGCCTTCAAAACTGGTTCTAGATATGCCTTCTCCAAATTTGCCTTCCCAGCAATACTGAACAGGTAAAAGAAAATGATAATTGATCTATGACAACCTTGGTTTAAAAAACACGAGGCGTCGCATCTATGAACAACCAAATAAGCTTTATTTACAACTAGAAGTTGCCTCTCTCTCATCTGTTTTACATATCAACCCATTTATTTAGTAAATTTTCATAATTTCTTCATCCGGTTGTTTTAAAATATAAACTTCATGCACACCCTAGTTTTAACCAATTTTGACCCAGAACTATAAGAGGTGTGCTTTGTTTTACCATAATGCGTTTTCCTAAGCGCCTGGCGCCTTTTTAAACCAAGATGACAACTTGGTGAGGAAATCCCTTGGTCAATATAATTTTATTAACTTATATTATTACGAAGTCATTGACCACAAAGGCGCTATTATAAAAGCAAATCACTGATTTATTCAATCACTAAAAGATTGAATTCAATCACTTCATAAAAGATTAATTCAATCACTTAATTAAATTGTCATCAAAGTTTGATCAAACAAAGGAAGTCAAAAACAAAAAAAAAGTCAAAATCACCACCATACTGCTAAAGTTTTCCTTAATTATTTGAAACCTTGAACGGTAAAAAACATGAATACTGCTACAAGAAAATAACACTAATCTTTACTACCAAAATAAATCAATACTGCTTACATAAAAATGCCATTACAATAATCAATTAAGCTTTTTGTGGGGCAAGAGTACAATTCATTTTATTAACTAAGCAACTAATCATTTAATCAACCTAAGCAATTATATATCCAAACTTGCAAAATAGCATAATGCTCAAGTTCTTATTCCCAGTATCTTTCATTTTCTTAATTTAGTATCAATTTACTTCATAGTTTCACATTCAAATATTCATCACTATTTTTTTGTTCCGACTACAATGGACAAACCAATACTCAAAAATCATAATCAGGTAAAAAAAAACAGTTATAAAAATAGATTGGGTTATCAATGAGAAGGAATACAATTCGTTCAAGTCTATTAGATACAACTTAGGTTTGGTAAATAACAATGATTCTTAAATCTAAATTTTTAAGTTCATAGATCAGAGAGCACAAACACAAAGGTTAAATTAAAGATGTAACATACCGGGATAGGCAGATTGTGAGGGCAGATCAAGTGTTGATTCCTTATGCACGCAACTGAAAACATGAAAAACTTGTTTAACATTCATTGAAAAGTTATATAAAATAGAGTCCAATGTGATTGTTTTTATGAACCTGTTTAAAACAGAAACCATAATTGTAACTTCAAACTAATGATCGCTTAAAAGAAGAGAAGATCTTAGGTGATTTGAGTATCAATCTTGTTTGGGTAAGTTGGCATATTCCATTGTTCAGAAAGATACTGAAGTGGCATACAGCTAAAGAATAAATTGCAAAACCAAAAATAAAGTAGATATTAATATGAACGTATAATCCATTCTTTAGAAAGCTTATGTAGAAAGTAGAAACCAATTAGACAAAAATATATGTTAACAAAGAAAATGTATTCAAGTATATTATTACTTACATTAACACCGAAATGCAGAAGATATCTGTACGGAATTCGTCCCGAGATCAATCTGCAGCGAAACCTTGCATAATTAAACATCTGTGCACTAAGAAAATCAAGAATCAAAGGTATTTCTAAACAACATACTTCATCTATAAAAAGTTATTGAATCTGGAAGGACTGGGGACTGCAGTCTCCCAAATGATTTGAAGGAAACGACTGAAAAGAAGTATAAATACCCTTAAAATTCCAAGTGTGCAAACGTCATCTATCAGAATACCATTTAACATGTTCAACCATCATTACACTTTAAATCATAAACATATAAATTCCATTAAAAATCCACAAAAATTACCCTTAAAACCTTATAATTTCAGATGAAGAAATCAAAATCCACAAAGAATAATTTGATTGAATATCATCTATAGATACGTGGAATGAATATGAAGTTATTGAATCTGAAATCACTCAGAAGTTATTGAATCTGAGAAGACAATGATAACCCTTAAAATTCCACAAAAATAACCATTAAAATCATATACAAATAAATACCCTTTAACGTGTGAAAACTACATCTATTAGAAGTTATTGAATCTGATAAATACCCTTTAACATGTTCCAACAAAAGTACCCTTTAAACCCTATAATTTCAAATGAAGAAATCAAGATCAACAAAAAAAAAAATCTGATTGAATAAGAAGTAGGTAATTACAGTCAATGGGGAAGCTATTAGCAAATAATCAGATAAAAAAAATTGCATCTAATAACTCCCAAAAATTGATTCTACCAAATATACAGAAAAAAATGAGATATGATAAGAGAAATAAGAAATCAATGACAACAATGAAGATTTACCTAAGAAAAGCTTGTTCAAGATGAGTATATTGATGGATCCTTAACTACTATAGAAAACGCAACTCCAAAAAGTGAGAATCAAGATGGGTGAGAAGAATATATTGTAAAAAGTAATTGATTAAGAAGATAATAAACCCAGGAAAAACAAACCTTGGAGATGAACCACAGGAGCACAACGGTGATGGTGTCGCTCAAGGAGAAGATGATTTAGGGTTTGGGATGGTAATCGCAAACAACAGATGTGATCATCTAATCAGGTCGGATCGGGTATCCGGATGACTTAAATATCCGCGTGTCTATGTTGTGGGTTACAGGAATGGCCGGGAAACCTACATCGTCTATTTGAATGCCACGTGTCCCTCAATTATTTTGCATTATTAGAGTAATAAGATTTTATAATTAACTACATGTAATACCCCAAACCGAGCATCTTACAGTTGGGTCTCATAACAGATCTTTCTCTTTAAAACACATTTATTATTAATCAAACTACAGCGGAAGTCTTTCTAAAAACATTAATTACTATCGCCATTAAATTTACCTCACGAATGTCTGCTCATCAATCCGAGTAGCATCGCTCCCAAGCCAAGATACGTCGACTCTAAGCTCACATGCACCACAATCTAACGTACATACAAAGTCAGCTACGCTGAGTGAGTTCTAATAGTTTAATTTAATTAAAAGCTGACTCCTCACGAAAGTTATTTGAACTTACTTAGTACCCTCGGTTCTTATAAAATAGTTTCACAATTCATTAACGAATAGATAACCCCTGTTATCACACGATATCCCATAACAGTTCACCACCCAAGACTCAGCCTATAATAATAATAATCATGCAGTCTCATCGACATAGATCGAACTCACTACACTAATAACTCATACTCTAGTGCACGTATTAACTCGACCCTTGGTTAACATAACAAATCTCTAGACATCGACTTACTCAGCCTTAACTAACGCTATTACAAATCAACTGACACGACAGTTGTAAACACCACATCACAATACTGACACAACGGTCAATCTAACTATGCTTACCACATTAATGTTATCTCATGCACAGTAAATATAACTCAACGCTTGTATGCAATTTAACACAAATATATAAGAACACAAACACATACCTCATCAATGCACCCTCGTCAGGGCGTTCGACACACCCCGAGCTCATCATTAACATGCTCAGAACATGCCACCTTTGGTGACCTCCCGAAGGACTTAGTCCTCCACAATCCCGTTTGTCGTGTCATAATGACAACAATGCAAACACAATACCCGCCGTGTCACCAGAACAACGACACAATAATAATTCCCGTCGCGTCACATGGACAACGACACAATACATACAACACATGTATAAGCACATAACATTATACTCTATGTACATGACTCATTAACTACACCTGCACCCCACACCTAGCACTATGATAAGGTATCCTACACGTATTCATAAGCGTTAAGCCTATATCCCGACTCACCCTCGCTAACTCATCACACAATACCCCACTGTTATGGTGACACACATTCAAGTACTATGTATCACTATCTAAGCACATACCATGTACGTGCACATCCTGTAACACCACCTAGTCGTATCCGCACGACATATAGACTCGTACCCCGACTCACCCCTATTAGGTCACTATACGACCCACAACCATATACCCACCTTTAAGCCTAGATCACCTGATCTCATTAACACCCCCGTAGACCCTCCGACTCATTATTGAATGTTTTAGTTCATAAACACATCGGGTTAAAACCCAAAACTCTTAACACGTTTAATATGTTAAACATATCTTGTAAGTATGTACGATAGCCCCAAAAACAGTAAAACGTTTAAAAGAGGGGATTAGAAACTCACTGGTTGCGAAGCTTTTCTTCCGTAAGCCGCATATCCGCAAACGCGTAGCCCAACATGAACCTGTCGTCAAATGAATTACCCAGATCAACCCTCTTACCGTAATAACACTAACCCACCTACTCTGGACCAGCGAGCTACAAGCTCGGTCTAAATCGTCCCAAACCGTACAACCGACGCGCTTGTTCGCGTACAAAAACCCTTAAATTAACGTTTCCGAAAAACATTCCCGAATGTCGTCCCCGACAATTTTCTCACATCCCAAAATGGTCCCCAACAATGAATATACAGTTCTATGGGGTCATACCTTTGCGTACAAGCCGTTCTAAGCGGTTTTGTACGAAACCGCTGAGCACTACGCGAGAAGAAAACAAGCTCCGTTTCACGCAATCCACCTATCCACGCGTTCGTCTCGACACCCCCGACCTCATAAAATTATTGGTGTCGGCCGTCGCCGCCACTGCTGCTGCCAAAACACAGATTTGTCATTCAGCACGTTCGGTTTTACGCGTCAATATTCGAGTAGCTTAAAACCGAACCGAATGAACTCCGTTTTAGGTGAATAATATGTCCACGCATCTGTATCGCCGAACCCTTTCAAAACCCCCACTCGCCATCGCCGGAAAGAGAAACAGTGGACGGATTCGTCCGTTTTCACGCGTCTGTTTTCACGTTGCTCAAAACCCTATCAAACGAACTCGAAATTGGACAAATAATAAATCCACGCGACCATGTCGCCAAGCCCTTCGACCTCCTACCATCGTCGCCGCCGAAGACGCAAACAGTGGTCGGATTTCTCGTTTTCGCTCGATTCCTTCACCAATTGTCTCCAAGTCGCCATCTAGCGGCCTTAACACTTCAATTAAGCAACCTTAACTGAAAAAACCATCCAAAACCGAATACAAGGAGTAAGAAGAATGTTACCTCATCGTGTTTCGGAGTCTCCCGATCGGAAACCACCTGACGCGCCTTGTTCCTTCGCCCGACCACCCTCTTTGTCGGCTTTCTCTTCTCTCTCGGCTCTCCCTTCATCCGTCTCACACCTCTAGACCGATTATGGTCTAGGGTTGCGCTAATGTGGGTTATATACCACTAAGTTTCATCCCGGCCCCTCTAATTCCATCCCGCACGTTTTGATCTCAAACCTCCTTTTTAAATAACTACTTGGACGCCTTTGGAATTATTAAATAGATCCATACGTGCCAAAACCCACTAACCAAACCCTATAACAAAAAACTGGGTTGTCCATTTATCTGAATTATAAATTTACGGATTTCGGGATGTTACAAGGCTACCTCACTTAAAAAGGGATTCGTACTCGAATCCTGTGTCAGCACCAACCAACACAACTCATCCTTCTATTCCAACTGGTGCATCTAAACTCCCTTGGTGCCATTCGTTCCCTTTTGTCCCCATCATCGTGGTTACGACTTTTTAAATCGGCCAACAACCATGGTGTTCAAAGAATTCTTCTCCATTTGTCGCGTTCAAGTTTGTGACTTGTAGGTTTCACCTACACATTCCCTCATTACTCGACTTTCCAGCCATTGAATCAAACGGATGTCTTCCCATCTCTCGCTACCGTGGCACTAGCTAGAAGTTGCCATCCGTGATTGCCTTGATCATTAACCCTTTCACAAAGGTTTCACTTTCATTGCACTTGGCAATACCTTTTCACTCCTAATGTTCCTAACAACGTCGTACGTAGTATTTCTAGTACTATGTAGCACAACACTGTCATGTGTCCGCTCACTTGTCACATTTCATTTTGACTTACGGGCACAATTGCCTTTTTCTCTTGCATAACCCTAATGATCTCATCATTCCGATGGTCACCTCTCCAAGTAGGATCCATATCTTTCACGAATGGATTCATTCATCACCTTTCCAAAGTAAGGTCGTCATACCTCTTGCCTCATACCTTGACCATCGTCTTGCGACGATTTCTCAAACTTAAACCCATTGCCCTACCCATAAGGGTATTACTTTTGCCCCTCTTAGATGATCCCTAGGAGCTTGTATAAGGCTGCACTGGTCTCCACCATAGTATCTTTCTTCTTCATTAACATGCGATCACCGACCGCGTCTCATTTATCATGTACGAACATGAAGTCCGCCTGCTCACAGGCCTCAGCTATTCGTTGTCTCGTTCAGGAGGAACATCCCCATTTCTCTTGTTCCTCGCATAGACTGAATCCTTGATATGGAACGGTTTCCATAAAGGTCCTTCATTGCCTCGTTAACTCCATCCTGAAATCTTCAACGTCGTCACTTGATCTCATCATAAACATTTATGGTCAAGCGTCCACGTAAACGCTTTCATTGTGTACTCTCACAGCTACGCCCTTTGGCTTCGTGCTCCGAATTCCCAAGATATAAGCATAGACATCTCATAATAGCACCTCATCGATCGTGTAGAAAGATGTCAAAACTCCTCGCATCACCTCGATGTATCAACATCGAGAAAATCGTCACGATAGAAATACTATACTTGAGCACACTAACCACCCGTCCTATGCACGACTAAGCGTGTACTACAAAGACACACACCGACACACATAACTACAGAACACACATTGTTCTACACCTGTACTAGTAACCCCAAACTCTAAACACACATCACGTGCACACACACAACTGCTAGATCTGAGTAAATCTACGTGCACACAATATGACCTCGTCATTTATAGACACACAAACTCCTGGACCTTATCTCTTACTCACTACAACGGTAGCCCCTTCCACACGTCATCATATACTCACACAGAGTTTACTCGGTCGTACCCATACGGGTCGTATCCATACTTCAAGACGACACACTACTCAGTCTAGACATAAAACGTCACCCTAAACATTCATACACACAAGATATAAAAATATCTTATTTCCCCACAGGATCTGGTCCTGAACAAGCATACCCAGACATAAGGTATGTAACTACAATTTTCCCACAGGACCTCGTCCTGAACATTTATACATACCAAAGATGTATATTTAAGATTTCCCACAAGACCTCGTCCTGAAAATGCACCCCTTACACTTCTAACACCACCTAGACGTAACACATAGGTGACACTACCTTAAGACCGTAAACACACACAAATAATCAAAACTCAGGTCTACACAGGTCTACTCATACGGTCAAATCAACCAAGCTCTAGCATCACATCAATGATTACATTTAGCATGAACTCACGTTGTTCAAAAAGGTAATCACATAATCACACACAATTAACACTGTACCACCAATGGCAAGCCATCTCACATGCAACTATCATTAGCTTCGTTTTAAACCATCCCATGGTAAGATTCATTGTCATGGTTAAAATCAAGCAATTGAAAAACCAAGAACAAACATCTCGTCACAAAAGTGTCTGACGGCCACTACTCAAAACGCTCTAGTCCTCTCGTGGTAACCACCACTGCTCTAATCACTGAACAAGTCAAAGTTATCACCCACTTGTTCCTCATCGTCACCTGATTCGGTGTTATGTCTCGAAGGCTGACTTCTGACTGCAAATGCATTTCTTCCTCTCCAACCACCTCTCCTGTAAAAGGATCTATTGAGTCCACCTATCCTAGTTGGCATGGTAGTACTGGGGGCATTAGGCGCAGGAAGCGCCAGAATCACCTCCTATGCTGGTAGCTCCTGCTCATCCTCAGCAGCCGGTGGAACCACCATCAATGGAACATGTGCTAAGATCCGTCTTCTCCCAAATATAACTGCACGAACAGCAGCCACACGTCTAGCCCGCCGTTCTGTCAACCTCCTGATGAAAGCTCCCCACCTAATCCATCTAGTCCGAATCGTCAAAGCCATCAGTACTTGCACCAGATAGAACGTTGGAGTGATTACTATGGGCATCAAATTCAGAATGTGAGAGTAATCATAGACTGCCAAATCACGGTGATCAAATGCAATTTGGTGGTCCACATTATTGCTCGGATTCTAAACCTTCCGCATCATATTCACACTAGCTTTCTATCTTTCACACACCCTAGATGCACATGCATCCTACACAACTCAGATAGCACCACACAATGATCTAGCAAGTCATCGTCTTTATCACAATTTCACACCATCCAAGGTTACACACAAAATTACTAAATCATATAAACACACCAAACTATCTCACATAGCTACAATTAATGCTACTCCGCATTACTCAACTCACATCATAGTCTCATTTAAACACACCACACAACTTCACGTATTTCTACATAATACTACAACACATAGCACACATCATGATCCCACACGGAACCATAAATCACTTACTCACACCAATTACTTCACCTAGTGTAACACTACACAAATGATAAATAATAATTACTGCTCAACTCGAAAGACGTACCTCTTAGCTCGCGGTTACTCGTGGGCATTCGTTTCACCCTCGTCCTATTTTCAGTTTAAATTAAGGCATTTTATGTGTTTAAAAACACCAATTTCTCTTAAACCACGGCTCTGATACCAACTTGTAAGAACCCAAACCGGGCATCCTACAGTTGGGTCTTATAACGGGTCATTCTCTTTAAAACACATTTATTATTAATCAAACTACAGCGGAAGTCTTTCTAAAAACATTAATTACTATTGTCATTAAATTTACCTCACGAATGACTGCTCACCAATCCGAGTAGCACTGCTTCCAAGCCAAGATACGTCGACTCTAAGATCACATGCACCCCAATTTAACGTACATACAAAGTCAGCTACGCTGAGTGAGTTCTAATAGTTTAATTTATTAAAAGTTGACTCATCACAAAAGTTATTTGAACTTACTCAGGACCCTCGGTCCTTATAAAATAGTTTCACAATTCATTAATGAATAGATAACCCCTGTTATAACACGATATCCCATAACAGTTCACCACCCAAGACTCAGCCCTTAATAATAATAATCCTACAGTCTCATCGACATAGATCGAACTCACTACACCAATAACTCATACTCTAGTGCACGTATTAACTCGACCCTTGGTTAACACAACAAATCTCTAGACATCGACTTACTCAGCCTTAACTAAGGCTCTTACAAATCAACTGACACGATAGTTGTAAACACCACATCACAATATTGACACAACGGTCAATCTAACTATGCTCACCACATTAATGCTATCTCATGCACAATAAATATAACTCAACACTTGTATGCAATTTAACGCAAATATATAAGCACACAAACACATATCTCATCACTGCACCCTCGTCAGGGCTTTCGACACACCCCGAGCTCATCGTTAAGCTGCTCAGAACTTGCCACCTTTGGTGACCTCTCGAAAGACTTAGTCCTCCACAATCCCATTTGTCGTGTCATAATAACAACAATGCAAACACAATACCCGCTGTGTCACCAGGACGACACAATAATAATTCCAGCCGTGTCACATGGACAACGACACAATACACGCAACACATATATAAACACATAACATTATACTCTATGTACATGAATCATTAGTTGCACCTGCACCCCACACCTAGCACTATGATAAGGTATCCTACACGTATTTATAAGTGTTAAGCCTATATCCCGACTCACCCTGGCTAACTCATCACACAATACATGATCGCGGTGTCAAGGTCAATCAAAAATATTTATAAAAACTACTACTTAGCTTCCTTAGACTATAGACAAGAAAGTAGGGTTGTCGAATCCATAGAAAACCAGTGGAGAATGCTATTTAAACTAAACTGATTAACGACTACTAAAGTTTAAAACTTTATCAATTAAAATAATGTAATTTGTAAAAAGCAACGAACTTTAACTTTTAGTAAACTATTAGAGAAAAACGACCACTCCGGGTTTCAGATTCAGCAACACAAACACATAATTTTAGTTTCAAATCAGATAGGAGATTATATAGACATAACCTTGTTTAACTGTTTAACACAACCACACAATAATCAATTCAATCACAAAATCAGATTATTCCCGATGCAAGAAAACCAAGAAACGATGATAGATGCGATAAATCGAAAACATGCAATTGTTCATAAACCAACTTAAGAGGTTCACAAACTTCAATACAAACTGATTATCCACTAAAATCATACGAATACATGCATAAATCGTTCATCCGGAGGGATCACGGAGAGCTTAGTTGTAGCAAACATCTCAATAATCAATCTAGAACTTACAAACATGAAGAATTAAGAACAATTAAGCTTAGCCGCTCACAATACCCCACTGTTATGGTGACACACATTCAAGTATTATGTATCACTATCTAAGCAGATATCATGTACGCGGACATCCTGTAACACCACCTAGTCGTATCCGCACGACATATAGACTCATCCCCCGACTCACCCCTATTAGGTCACTATACGACCCACGACCATATACCCACCTTTAAGCCTAGATCACCTGATCTCATAAACACCCCCGTAGACCCTCCGACTCATTACTGAATATTTTAGTTCATAAACACATCGGGTTAAAACCCAAAACTCTTCACGTTTAATATGTTAAACATCTCTTGTAAGTATGTACGATAGCCCCAAAAATAGTAAAACATTTAAAAGAGGGGATTAGAAACTCACTGGTTACGAAGCTTTTCTTCCGTAAGCCGCATATCCGCAAACGCATAGCCCAACGCGAACCTGTCGTCAAATGAATTACCCAGATCAACCCTCTTACCGCAATAACACTAACCCACCTACTCTGGACCAGCGAGCTGCAAGCTCGGTCTAAATCATCCCAAACCGTACAACCAACGCGCTCGTTCGCGCACAAAAACTCTTAAATTAACGTTACCGAAAAACGTTCCCGAATGTCGTCCCCGACAATTTTCTCACATCCCAAAATGGTCCCCAACAATGAATATAAAGTTCTATGGGGTTATACTTTTGCGTACAAGCCATTCTAAGCGGTTTTGTACGAAACTGCTGAGCACCACGCGATAAGAAAACTTGTTTTGCTCATATCTCGACCATACCAGCTCCGTTTCGCACAATCCACCTATCCACGCGTTCGTCTCGACACCCCCGACCTCATAAAATTATTGGTGTCGGCCGCCGCCACCACCGCTGCTGCCAGAACGCAGATTTGTCATTCAGCACGTTGGGTTTTACGCGCCAATATTCGAGTAACTTAAAACCAAACCAAATGAACTCTGTTTTAGGCGAATAATATGTCCACCCGTCCGTATCGCCGAACCCTTTAAAAACTCCCAGTCGTCGTCGCCGGAATCCGCCGCCTCCGTCTCCGAAACGCGAAACAATGGACGGATTCGTCCATTTTCACACGTATGTCTTCGCGTTGCTCGAAACCCTATTAAACGAACTCGGAATTTGACAAATAATATATCCACGCGACCGTGTTGCCAAGCCCTTCGACCTCCTACCATCTTCGTCGCTACCGGAAATGCAAACAGTGGCCGGATTTCTCGTTTTTGCTCGATTCCTTCACCAATTGTCTCCAAGTCGCCATCTAGCTGCCTTAACACTTAAATTAAGCAACCTTAACTGAAAAACCATCCAAAACCGAATAAAAGGAGTAAAAATAAGATTACCTCATCGTGTTTCGGAGTCTCCCGATCGGAAACCACCCGACGCCGCCTTCGTCCTTCTCCCGACCACCCTCCTCACCGGCTTTATCTTCTCTCTCGGCTCTCCCTTCAGCCGTCGCACGCCTCGAGACCGATTATGGTCTAGGGTTGCGCTAATGTGGGTTATATACCACTAAGTTTCATCCAGGTCCCTCTAATTCCATCCCGCACGTTTCGATCTCAAACCTCCTTTTTAAATAACTACTTGGACGCCTTTGGATTTATTAAATAGATCCATACGCGCCAAAACCCACTAACCAAACCCTTTAACAGAAAACCGGGTTGTCCATTTATCCGAATTATAAATTTACGGATTTCGGAATGTTACATTACAAGAAAAGGCTGGTATGATCATATTATAGGTCTGGGCTCTAGGTTTGAAAAACTAAAAGATGAACCCATTAGGTTTAAAAAATGTAACAAATAAGGCCTTTAGTTTGGATGGCCGTTAAATTTTTTGTTAAAATTTTTAAAAATAAGCAAAGTGTCCTTTCTATTTGAAAATTAAAATAATAATAATAATTTTAAATATAGAGATAAACCCTACCCACCCCCTCCCTATCAGCCGGACTTGCGAGGCGAGATCGGAGGAACGACGTCATCATCTCCGGTGGTGAAGAAATCGTCATTTCCGGTACCCTCCCAATACTCAAAGTAAGACTACCGTTATCACCTGAAAACCACCGCCACACAACGAGTTTAAAGTCGCAAAAAAAGGTGGGTTTTGCCGTGGAAGTCGTTACGCCAGTTTTGAAGTTGTTGGGAGGAGCCTACGAGGTGAAGTGGTTGGGGGTCGATATTGCCCACAAACCTCAACGAGTTGAAGGCACGCTGGAAAATGTGGGTTTTCGACACCAACCTTTACTGTGGCTTCAAGTCCTCAAATCTGACCGGAAAATGTGGTTCGACTGTTGTGAGGGAGAATGTAGGGGGATAACGACGGGAAATGGCCTTCATGTGACGGTTGTGGACCGGAACAATCGAAGTTTGCCTTTTATTTTTGGATCCGACCAAAACCACCTGCAAATCGACGAGAGCTTCAACATGGTAACGTAACACCATATTAGTGTGTATGTGTGTACGCATTTGTTCCTCTATGTAAAATTCAACACCATTTTACCGGTCATCCAAGTCCGGGTCCATATTTGTTACTTTTTTCAAACTTAGTGATTAAACCCGTAGTTTTTTAAACTTAGGGTTCAACCTGCAATATGATTATACCATAGTGTCCTACCTTGTGGTTAACTTTTTTTTTTAATTTGAAAGTGTTTACTTAGAGCATTCACACTCCGTTACTTATCCTTATAATTACACTAAAAATCACTACATTTTCTTTCTCATTTTCAATTAAATAATATTTTTTTATACTTTTATCATTATATTTTCGATCTTCTCCACTCACAACCACTTTAAAAAAACATTAAAAAATTTATACAAGTGAACAATGTTTTCACAAATATACAAAAAAATTATACCTTTTCTGTCTCCTCCACTCACAACCACTTTAAACCACTTTTTAAAATATACAGAACTCAGTCACAAACATATATCAAATCGGTTATGAATGCTCCTAAACGACTATGCTTAAAACCTGTCATGTTAAGTTATTATGAAATATGATTTTGATTCAATTCATAAGGAGAATCAATAAAAAGGAGAATTATCAACTAATTAATTTATAAAAGAGAACAATGACGCAACATGTCACTAAAACCGAACAACAAAATTTCTCAATTAGTTTTATTATTTCATTTATGATTATGATATTCGGTCTTTTTCTCATGTTCTAATATCATACACGGATAAGAATAGTTTGATTCATACTTCAACAAAACTTGACCATTTATGATTTCTTATCATTTTATGATATGTTGTTTTCGTATTTTTTTTTATCTTGCTTTAAGTATAAACATATTAATTAGATATTATTTTAATATCTAATATATTAATTGATTAAAAAAATTGATCCTTGGGTATTCTCATTTTACTAAAATACCTCTTCTTGCCATCTGGAGTTCCATTTTTGAAAATGTCAAAGTCAATAGCTATTCTTGAATTGGACCACAAGTTTGTTATGGTTATAATTGTCATCCATGTTTCATGTTTGGATTTCATATTAACATAATTATTAGAGTAAATTACCGTTTGCGTCAATGTGGTTTACACGATTTAACAAAATGCGTTTCTAACATGAATTTTTAACGCTTTGAGTAACCTGCAATATACAATCTGCAACACTCTGAGTCCTTAGATCTAACTTCGTTAAAAAATTCTGTTTAAATTCAGGTGAAATGTCCGTTGTACCCTTTTACTGTATAACAGTCTGCGTCCCTAAAAAACATGTAATATCAGTTTGCGTCCCTGTCTGAGTCCCTGGACCTAACTCACCCGAAACTACTACATTCGTCCGAAACTACTAGGGACACATTGTGTTAAATCGTGTAAACCACAGGAACGCATTGTGTTAAATCATGTAAACCATCCTAAAAACTACTATTTTGACTAATATCCTGTTAACTTTGACTTAATACTCACAATTCTAACAACCCTAGAAACTACTATTTAGATAAATACATTTTCAAATTTCTACTCAATAGTTGTTAAACTTGCATATTGTTTTTCTTAACTAGTTTTTATTTTTTTGCATATGATCCTTATTGATGAAGTCGCCTAAGTAAGCCCTATCATTTACTCAGAGATTTTTTAGAAATTTATGCATGATCCATTCTTTAATCTTCATCATCTTTTACATTTATTTTTTATAAATAATTTAACTATTATAATAAAATATTTAGCTTTTCGTTTCTTATAAATAAATATAATAAATTCTTAATCATATATCGAAAGTAAAAATAGATACAAGTTTATATATATAAATATATACAAGATCTTAAATATTATTAAAATACTTAATTTACTTATAGAAACTAATAAATTTGTTTTATTGAAGTTTAATAAGTTTATATGTTTATAATATATATAAAAAAAGATTGAAAGGGGACACACACCTTCAATGCGTCGCCACAAACTTTGGGAAAATGCTTGAAAAGTTAAAGATATATGCCTTGATTTTGCATGTGTTGTGGCTGGGTTGCCTTTCTTTCTTTATTATTATTTTTTTTTTCTAAAGTTGATTTTCACTCTATTTAAACTAATATTATTTCATGATTTAACATAATGCTTCCCTGTGATTTACACGATTTAACACAATGCGTCCCTGTGGTTTACACGATTTAACACAATGCGTCCCTAGTAGTTTCGGGTAAGTTAGGTACATGGACTCAGACAGGGACGCAAACTGATATTACATGTTTCTAGGGACGCAAACTGTTATATAGTAAAAGGGTACAACGGACATTTAACCTGAATTTAAACGGAATTTTTTAACGAAGTTAGTTCCAGGGACTTAGAGTGTTACAGATTGTATACCACAAGTATTTAAAGCGTTAAAAATTCGTGTTAGGGACACATTGTGTTAAATCGTGTAAAGCACAGGGACGCAAACAGTAATTTACTCTAATTATTAATTAACTTATTTAAAGGCCTTGTGGGGGAATAGTAGTACAGCAATATACATCTCTTTTTGCATTGAGTACAATCTTTTTTTTTTCGTGCTTTATTAGTCTCATTCCCCTTTTCACACAAACCCAGATTAGGGTTTCCCTTCACCATCGACCCTCTATATCTCAATCGCTCTGTCTCTCCTGGTTGCTTTCAACGTTGGAAGCTCATGGCTTATACGCGTGTGCACCGCAAGCACGCATTCACGGCCTTCTCTTGCTTTTCAAGACACAAAGAGAGAGAGAGGAATCAGAAAAGGGAGACGACGGTGGAGGTGAGCGTTGGTTCGATGGTGGAGAATCGGATACGACAGTGGTGGTTGCGGTGGTGTTCGACGGCGGTTCGCACAGTGAGAGAGGGTTCGACGGGGGCTGCCGGCTAGGTTTCGCTAGCTTCCCGTCGTCCTTGGTTTAGGGTTTCTTAGATTGTTCTTCTTCATCCAAACGCGCAGTTGGCACTGGGTTTCCACCTCTCTCTACATTGCTACCTCTTAGTCGGTATGTTTTGGATTTCCATTTGGTCTTTGGCTTTCTGTGTTCATTTTTGTAACCCATGTAGGCATGCCTTCGAATTTCCTAGGCCAGGGTACAGGTATGGCAGGTTTCTTCTATTATGTGTTTTTTTTATTTAGGGTTTCATATTCTGAATTTGTATCTTCAAATTGACATTAATTTTGGTGTTGAACCTGAACATGCAGCCATCAACAATAACCTTATGAATCCAAGTCAGACCTGAGCTCATGGACATCATCCTAGCAAAGGTATAATTGAACTTCAACACCTCTGTTGCGATTTAATTGAATAACTGATTTTGCATCGTAAGGTTTTTTGTTTTACAGGAAACCCATTTGCCCTAATTAGTTTTTTTTGTTTAAATTCATGTACGTCTGATTGTTTATGTTTATCTTCTTTGTAGATTGGTGCTAACGATTATTTATTTTATGATTTACAGAGGGTATATGCGTATGTAAGTTATTCTTAGCCTTCATTCTTAAGCAGTTGTGGTATGCGTTGTGTTGTTACATTTATTCCCGAAATTCATTGCATTTTTTTATAGGGTTACGGTTTTACAACACTCTCGATTTGGGGATTCATGCCAAGGAGAGGATTGATGTCGATCAAAGGCTATAATAACTATCATGAAAATCATTGCAGCCACTCGCAATCTTATGATGATGAAAAACCGCGGCATATGCCTTTGTGTAGAGATAAAGACCGGTGGCTACAAAATTCTCTAAGTATAGATGCTACGGACTCCACAATTTTGTTGCTGAATTACAATGTTACTGTTGATAAAGCAATTGCTGCGGATAGCTATGTTCTCCTACTGATAAACATTTATGCTGCGGATTGCCTTATCTGCTGAAGTCCAAAGTTGCTGCTGATAGGCTTCTTATCAGCATCAAATATTGATGCCGCTGATAGGCAAATCATCAACAGCTTTGACTTTACTACTGACACCTTTTGCTGCAACATTGGCACACCTATCAGCAGAAGGAATGTTATTGGTGCAAATGACAAAAGACACTGCTCCTATTCTGATCTGTCCTGCAATGATTACCGAGAAGACCTTAGTTTTGCTATTGTCTTTTCATTGCAGAAGTCTGCAGTTGTCTTTTAGCTACTCGTCTTTTAGTTGTCTACCAATAGTAGTGTAACTTGTAACTGTCAAAGATCAACGGCTTGTGTTTGATCTAACCCTTAGAATCAAGGGTCTATCTCGATTCTAAGTTCCTTTATATGTATTGTATGTTTTCATTTTACAAGTGTTCTTCCTTAGAGTTTTCTCGGTAAACTTGTAAACATTTGTCACACCCCCGCCAAGGCGGAAACACGAGGGAGCGACGAAATTGAATCATTACACATGATCAAAAGAAATTTCTATTAAGATGGTTGAATAGTTGATTACATTGATTACAATAAATCAAACAAACAAGTAGAACAAATAAATCTTCTTTTGTTAATATCTAGCTAAGTCCACTAAGGCATAGTCCTTGATCCTAGCATGAGCTTATCAACATCCTAGTTAGCCTCACCTGAAAAACATATTAAAATATGTCACCTAAAAAGTTGGTGAAAACATAGGTTTAAGTAGATACATAGTAATAGATAACAAGGATTTGCAAATCATAAACAAATTTCAATAACAAGTAAACCAACTTTTATACATAGATTCAACCAAACCTAATGACAAGATTGGGTTCCCATTGTATTGATATAGCATGAATAACAAGTTTTGCAGTTTCTGTATATCTAGTTTCAAGTTGATATCGTATCTCGTCAACTCAAGAACTAGATCGGCTTGTCAAGCCCATAGATCTATGACTTACTCCCGTTGGCTTATCCCAAGTTAATGGTTGTAGAGTGTGTATAAAACCGTTGAAGTTTACAAGTATAGAAAGTTGTTATTGAATTTGCAAAAGCAGTATTTGAGTTTGATATAGTTTGAACAACCTTTGATATACGAGCATGTTTTTCACCCCAAAGATAAAAGTAAAAGGGGCTATGTATCTCACCTTGCAAGTTTAGAGGGTTGAACTTGAACATGTAGTAACTTGGATTGAATGCCTTAAGGATTGCCTAAGTTAAATTTGTTACGTTAGAAACAAGTTAAGGATAGTCGAGGGGTTGACAGTGTAATTAGTTGAAAGTGGTTGTTGTACATTAGAGTGCTTATCATTTCAGAGTAGTACCTCCAACAGAAAAGTTCACAAGAAAGAGTTGGTCAGATCAGAACCCCGTCTTTTTCTAGCCAGAACTTTAATGTTTGTCAGATAACTACATATTGGTTTGAAAGTTATTCTATTTGCATACTTAACCAAGTTTAGGGTGTGTTTGGTAAGTTTAGAAAGTATAATGGTTAACGTGAAAAATATAAGTTTAGTAAAGATAGAAATGATATAAGTTGAATATTAGAGGGGTTTAATTTAATAATAATAAGTTTTAGTAAAAAACATGATTGCTGAAATTGAAAGTAACAAGAAAAATCAAAACCAAGTTTTTAAATAAAAGTTTGAAGAAGTTTAATTAAAATAGGACCTTTGATCTTGGATAGTTTTATGATTATAACATAAACATGTTAGGGAATCATAGATCTAGCTAGTTATGAGGAATTTTTGAAAGGAAAAGTATGAACAAGCAATAACATAAGAAAAACTTACTTAGAATGGAAGGATTTAAGCTAGAATCTTACAAAAGATGAGAAGAACGACCTTTAGTACATAGAGAACCCTAGAGGATCGTTGAGGTGCGAAGAATAAATGAGGAATAATGGCTATATTTATAGGGTGGGATTAGGGACTTATTCGTAAAAATTAAATAGTTATTTGGACTAAGATTGCAAATTAATTTGATACAATTTGTTATTCTATAAAATCAAAATTCGAAATTGTGGGATAGAAGGAGATTTACGGTTATAAAAAGTAAAATTAAATTGGATTAGTTTTAAGTTTGTTATTAGAATCTTATCATAAAACTTTTTATAAAAAAAATATAAAAGGGAGGAATGGAAATTCACGGCCAAAACAAAGAAATTTGGATATATTATTATTTTTTTATTTTTAAATTAATTAATTAAAAGATTAGGATTACGATGAAATTAATAATAAAAATAATGGTTTCTTAATCATTTAGATAAGTTTAGGGAATTAATTCATTTTATTAATAATACTAATAATATATATAAATTTTGAAATTTATTAAAGATAATATTAATAATAATAGTTAGATGAAAAATACAAAAATTAACCATGGTTTTATAAACGTTACAAAAGAAACCATGAATTTTACACAAGTGTAAGTTTAGTCTTTAAAGTTACACTTTAGTTTAATAATGTTACAAACTTTAATGATTTAGGTTAAGATAGAATCTAGGGCATACAAAGTTACTATAAGTAGCAAGTTCAAGAATAGATACGTGAATAAGATATAGCATCAAAATAGAAAAAAATCAAACCGCTCAAAGTGCAATAGATTACTCAATTTAGACTAGGCGTAGAAGTTTGAAATGAAAGATATCACAAGTGATATGAGACATCAAAAGGTTCATAGTATAAGAATTCAATCATAGGATCAGGCATAGAAATCAGGGATGTCACAGTCTCCCCTAGTTAAGAGAATTTCGTCCCGAAATTCCACTAGTAGAGTTTGTGTTAACATGAAATAGATGTGGGTTCGTTATATGTTATCAAGGCTAGTCTTTGGTCCAGCTTTTGGTTCCACTTCCAATGCACCATTAGTGTTTATATATAGGGTGTACCTCAGCTATCCCACCACACCTCCGGCATTTCGAAAGCGTACCGGTCACCGACCAAAACTAATCACTAACTAGGCTAATGTTGAGTGATATTGATAGTCGGGTCGTTAACTAAGGCTAGTTCTTGGCCCGCCTTCTAGTCCCACTTCCAACATACCATTAGTATTTATATATAGGGTGTACCGCAGCTAACCCACCACACCTCTGGCACCTCGTAAGCGTACTAGTCACCTACCAAAACTACTCACTAACTTGGCTTGTGTTGGTGGCATAAATTGAGTTTATAAATATGTCAAGGGTATGGGGTACTAGCTACACAACAGAATTTCAACACACTAATGCACCTGTAAATTCACGATTACGTTTCGGACGGCAATCGTCAATTTACCTTACACGGGTGTGCAATGTCCTTCCATTATGCATCTATAAAGTGATAATAGTTATATAAACGAAGGTTTTGGATGTCATAGAGTAGTCATTGATATACAATAGAAATTGATAGATCATACGCATTGAAATGCAATTGAAATTGATAAAACAAGCTAGTTTGAGATTCAAGTAGACATTAAAACAATTAAGATTCAAGCAATGAAATTTCCAATCCAGATTACAAGATAGAAACCAAACAAGTAAGCATAGAATTCAAGATAACCCCAAGTAATAAACAGGAATTAATAGAGGAAAAAAATCAAGGTAGCCACAGTCTCCCCTAGTTAAGAGGGTTTTATCCCAAAATTTAACTAGTGGAGTCTGCGTTATCCTGGATAGTTGGATCCTGACGAGCTTCAGGTGCTCTTAAGACAAAATTCGACCTTGAGCAGCTTGATTATTGGTAGGGTGTAGCTCGGGATAACGGTAAGGCCACCACATTCATAGCAGGCCCTGATATTGTTGATGGGAGCAGGGTTAGTTATCACGGTATTGCTGGTGTTGGCTGTAGTAGGAGGTGCTTTGTAGTTTTAAGCGAGGTCGCCACATTTGCCATAGTTGTTGTACTTGCGGCACTCTCTAATGTGATGCAGTGGACACTTAGGGCACTTAGGTAGTGATTCTGAATAGGGTTTAGTGGTTTGGGTGGTTGGGGCAACAATGGTTACTGGTATAGCATGGGCTACTATAGTAGGCAGGGCATCGGGTAGTTGTTGGGCGACAATGGTGGAAATCTAGTTGATTTCGGTAGTGTCACGACGAGGAGGTATTCCAGCACGTTTAGATAAGATGACGAGATTAGTTAAGGTGACAAGTGATAGTATGAAGATAAAGCAAACAAGGATAGAATTTCATTCATAATCAAATTCTTACAAATGAAGAAAGATAGAGGCACAATATATGTGTTTGTGTCTAGAGTTTGAATTTTAAGAGGAGAATAATGACAAATCAAAACTCTTGGTCTGTATGATAGATGATAGGAAGATGTGTTTTAGCCTATAAGCGACACTCACACCAAAGATTCCCAGGAAGATGTGACGGGTCCTTACTCAGGGATTTATACACCACACCTTTCCTAGACAGAATATTTAGTGTACTCTTCCAGATTACACATGTTCCTATCAACCACCAATCGGGCCCTTGGTTCTAATGGGAGTAATAATGGAATCGCCTTGGAACCGTTGCTTAGTCGTCGACTCTTTAGAAGTGGATCAGTTGCAAATGGGTCGGGTCCAACTCTTCTTTCTGCACTGCTACTGTCTCGATGGTGTAGGGCTAGCTGGTCATGCCATGATTACGTTCTTCGGACGATAAGGCTTTCTGCGTCAGACTACAATTCTAGGTCGTCTGGTTCCATGTGATGGTTCGTCAAGATGAACTTGTTTTTTTCGAGAAAAAAGAAAGAGAATGAAGATGAGGGTTAGAGAAAACAAGTAAACAAATAGAGCACATAGTTTCCTAATAAATCAAATAAACAAGTAGAACAAACAAATCTTCTTTTGTTAATATCTAGCTAAGTCCACTAAGGCATAGTCCTTGATCCTAGCATGAGCTTATCAACATCCTAGTTAGCTTCACCTGAAAAACATGCTAAAATATGTCAACTAAAAAGTTGGTGAGAACATAGGTTTAAGTAGATACATAGTAATAGATAACAAGGATTTGCAAATCATAAACAAATTTCAATAACAAGTAAACCAACTTTTATACATCGATTCAACTAAACCTAATGACAAGATTGGGTTCCTATTGTATTGATATAGCATGAATAACAAGTTTTGTAGTTTCTGTATATCTAGTTTAAAGTTGATATCGTATCTCGGCAACTCAAGAACTAGATCGGCTTGTCAGGCCCATAGATCTATAACTTACTCTCGTTGGCTTATCCCAAGTTAATGGTTGTAGAGTGTGTATAAAACCGTTTAAGTTTACAAGTATAGAAAGTTGTTATTGAATTTGCAAAAGCAGTATTTTAGTTTGATATAGTTTGAACAACCTTTGATATACGAGCATGTTTTCCACCCCAAAGATAAAAGTAAAAGAGGCTATGTATCTCACCTAGCAAGTTTAGAGGGTTGAACTTGAACTTGTAGTAACTTGGATTGAATGCCTTAAGTATTGCCTAAGTTAAGTTTGTTACGTTAGAAACAAGTTAAGGATAGTCGAGGGGTTGACAGTGTAATTAGTTGAAAGTGGTTGTTGTACATTAGAGTGCTTATCATTTTAGAGTAGTACCTCCAACAGAAAAGTTCCTAGAAAAGAGTTGGTCAGATTAGAACCCCGTTTTTTCCTAGCCAGAACTTTAATGTTTGTCAGATAACTACATATTGGTTTGAAAACTATAATGGTTAACGTGAAAATATAAGTTTAGTAAAGATAGAAATGATATAAGTTGAATATTAGAGGGGTTTAATTTAATAATAATAAGTTTTAGTAAAAACATGATTGCTGAAATTGAAAGTAACAAGAAAGATCAAAACAAAGTTTTTAAATAAAAGTTTGAAGAAGTTTAATTAAAATAGGACATTTGATCTTGGATAGGTCTATGATTATAACATAAACATGTTAGGGAATCATAGATCTAGCTAGTTATGAGGAATTTTTGAAAGGAAAAGTATGAACAAGCAATAACATAAGAAGAACTTACTTAGAATGAAAGGATTTAAGCTAGAATCTTCCAAAAGATGAGAAGAACGACCTTTAGTACATAGAGAACCCTAGAGGATCGTTGAGGTGCGAATAATAAATGAGGAATATGGGCTCTATTTATAGGGTGAGATTAGAGAATTATTCGCAAAAATTAAATAGTTATTTGGACTAAGATTGCATATTAATTGGATAAAATTTGTTATTCTAATAAAATCAAAATTTGAAATTGAGGGATAGAAGGAGATTTACGGTTATAAAAAGTAAAATGAAATTGGATTAGTTTTAAGTTTGTTATTAGAATCTTATCATAAAATTTTTTATAAAAAAAATATAAAAGGGGGGAATGGAAATTCACGGCCAAAACAAAGAAATTTGGATATATTATTATTTTTTTATTTTTAAATTAATTAATTAAAAGATTAGGATTACGATGAAATTAATAATAAAAATAATGGTTTCTTAATCATTTAGATAAGTTTAGGGAATTAATTCATTTTATTAATAATACTAATAATATATATAAATTTTGAAATTTATTAAAGATAATATTAATAATAATAGTTAGATGAAAAATACAAAAATTAACTATGGTTTTATAAACGTTACAAAAAAAAACCCTGAATTTTCACAAGTGTAAGTTTAGTTCTTAAAGTTACACTTTAGTTTAATAATGTTACAAACTTTAATGATTTAGGTTAAAATAGAATCTAGGGCATCCAAAGTTACTATAAGTAGGAAGTTCAAGAATGGATATGATAATAAGATATAGCATCAAAATAGAAAAAAACCAAACCGCTCAAAGTGCAATAGATTACTCACTTTAGACTAGGCTTAGAAGTTTGAAATGAAAGATATCACAAGTGATATGAGACATCAAAAGGTTCATAGTATAAGAATTCAATCATAGGATCAGGCATAGAAATCAGGGATGTCACAACATTGAAGATTAATACACTTTGCATTTGTTAGTATTATCTTTGTTTTGTTGTTTACATTGCATAGTTTTGATTGTTTTCGCCAATCTCAACTGAACATAACCATCTTGTAAAACACCGATCCTAAAAGTGGTATCAGAGGTTTGGCTCTCAGATTAAACACACTAACACTTGTTTAATCATTATCTGGTTATGTTATCTCTTTACTGCTAAACCATCTATCCAAACTATGGCTCAGAATACTGGATTTGATGATGTTGGAAGCCTTCACAGACCACCAAGACTGGTGTCTGGTGAAGATTATGAAATGTGGAAGAAAAGAATGGAAAGTTTCTTCTGCTACCAAGAATATGGAATGTGGAGATCCATAATTGATGGTCTGTATGTACCTATGGTGGCTTTTGCTGACTCTGTAGGTCCATCTGTTCCTAAAGAAGCCTCCAAATATTCTGAAGAAGACATCAAGAAGATGGAGGTAGACTTTAAAGCTCTGGGAGCTATACATATGTTCTTACCAAATGAAGTTTTTCATAACTTCAGAGAATACAAAACCACCGAAGAGCTATGGGAAGCTCTTGAAAAGATATTTGCTGGTTCTGAAGAAGTGAAATAAAATAGAAGAGACATTCTAAAGCAACAGTATGAAAACTTTGTTTACAAGGATGGTGAGTCTCTTACCACTCTATACAACAGGTACACCTATCTTATGAGAGAGCTGTAGTGCTCTAAAGTCAAGCTAGAGAATGAAGACATTCTCAAAAAGTTTATTAGATATCTTCCAAGTTGCTAAGCACTCTACAAAGTGTCAATCAGAAAAACTGAAAACCTGAAGTCTCTCAAAATGACTGAGCTGTTTGGAATGCTGAAGACATATGAGCTGGAAATGATTCAAGCCAAAGAAAGAAGCTCAGGTCATTCATCCTCATTAACCACCACTTCCTCTGCACTACACTTCGACCACTCACTTCCAAGTTCAAGTAACTACTATCCTCCCATTGTTACCCATCTGCAAACTCCCAACTCACAAACTAGCAACTCACCTTTTCTTCTTGAAGCCCCACCTTAAAATAACTCTGCTGCATTTGTCTCTGAAAACCCAAGCAATATGTCACTTATCAAAGAAGATCTTGAGTGTTTCCATCTAGATGACTTAGAAGAAATGGACATACAACACTCTTATGCTATGTTATCTCTTAGAGCTAAAAGGTTCTACTCTAGAACTGGAAGACCCATTCCAAGCAACAACTCTAACACTAGAGTTGGGTTGGACAAAAGCAAGCTAAGATGTTACAACTGTAACCAGCTTGGTCACTTCGCTAGAGAATACAAGGCACCAAAGGCAAACCCAGCTGCTACACAACCAAGACAAGCTCATCAAGGTCAAGCAAATCAAGGCAACACCCCAACTGCTCAAACTGCAGCATGTGCAACTCAACATGTTGGAACAGATGATTTTGACTGGAGCTTTCAGTATGAAGATCTTCCTGCCAACAACCAAGCTCTCATGGCAGACATAACAGAGATACCACCTCAGGTATATAAACACCTCTGTTCTCAAAATTGCATTGATAAGGTTCTAGGATATACAAAGCATAACCAAAATCTTATAGATCAAAATGAAGAGTTTCTTCAAATGAAATCTAAATTCATAAAGGTTGAAAACCGTTACAAAGAAAAGATTAACTGTCTAAAGAAGGAGATTTTATCATTAAAACATGAACAAACAAATCTTGAAACTCAGATTGATGATCTATTGGTTAAGTTAAAAGCTACAAGAGCTGAGTTGGCAGACCCAAAAGGTTCATGTTGACAAATATGAGTTTGCATCCAAAAAGCTGCAAAAACTTTTGGATGCTCAAATTCATGAGAAGGTAACTGCTGGTCTTGGGTTTCAAGCTAAAAAACCCTACAACTCCGTCCCTCCACCTGCTGATTATGTAACCATCCATGAACCAAACTTCAGTCTCACAAACCTTGACCATGCAAACCGAAACCTTGATCCTACCAAGGAAGAATCATATATGCAAGACTGCAACACCTCATCTGAATCTGAGTTCACATGCTCAGAATCCACTCAAACAAGTGAAGCTCCATTACTACCTACCAATGAAGTAATTCTCAAAACCACCAAATCTGGTAAAGTAATCCAAACCAATGGTCCAAGTCCTTTTATTCCCTCTATACTAGTACCTCAACTCACCATACAGATCAAAATTAGCTATCTTCCTGAAGGAAGAAAGTTAAATATTGAAAAGGGGCAATCCTCCATCTCTACAAATCATCAAGCAAACCAACCAAGGAAGGTGTTTGACACTGTCATACATCTGGAGAGAGAACTCCATATGTTTAGAAAACATTGGAGGAAGCCACCTTTGAGCATAACAAAACTCATCCCTAGAATTTCAAAGACTTGTTCAAAAGAAAGGACTATGTGTACTTTAAAAGGGATAAAATTGCTAAATCATGCTTTGTCTGTGAAAAATACAATCATACTGCCAGCACATGCTTCTATTACCTTCAGCAGCAACGAAATCTCAAACAACAAGCTTTTGAGAAGACCAATAAGAACAAGAAGGTAAGAAGCTATGAAGCCAAAACAACTACGTTCAGAAAATCTCTCTCTCCACCAAGGAAGCAGATCCCAAAAGCTCAACAATCTTGCATCATATGTGGTGAATCAGACCACTTTGCTGCATATTGTAAATTCAATCCATTCAATCAGATCTCTCAATCAGTTTCAACTGCAGTCAAGATTCTTCCTAACCTGAAGCAAGTCTATAGAAGAACTCCAATAGAAAAACCCACTTTCAACAGGAAAGTAAAGAAAGAGAAGTTGATGTTTGCTGAACAGTCAACAACAATCAAAATTGCTGCTGATCACATGAAGCCGAAAAAGATGAAAAACAAACCAAAGCCTTCAGCAGCAACCAAATCTGCTGCTGATCAGTTAAAGCCTTCAGTAGTAATCAAGTTTGCTGCTGATCAGCCAAAGCCTTCAGCAGTCAAGACTGCTGATGATCAGTTTAAACCATCAGTTGCTAACAGGGTAAAAAGATCTGGAAAACCTACTCAACAATGGAAAGCAAAATTAGCTCCCTCTCACAACATTTTCTTTGGATCCATTGAATGCCAACATATTGATGATCTTGATTTTAAAACACACTCACCCAAGTCTGCAAGCTCTTGGGTCCCTTCCTCTAACTAGATCTCTCTCATGTGTAGGGACAACCGGGTAATAATGATAACACATGGGTTGTAGATAGTGGTTGTTCCAGGCACATGACAGGCAATAGATCCATCCTCTCAGATTTTAGAAATTTTTATGGAGAATATGCTGCATTTGGAAGTGATTCAAAGGGAGGATCTATCACTGGATAAGGAACTGTGTCCAATGAAAGAATGAGTATTGAAAAGGTGAACTATGTAAAAGAACTAGAGTTCAATCTCATGAGTGTGTCTCAAATCTGTGATCAGAAGCATTTGATGCTTTTCACAGATAAAGAATGTTTTGTGCTCTCCCCTGGGCTAAGCAAACCTCCTCCATAAAAGATCTTGTTGACTACTCAAAGAAAAGATAACTTATATGTGCTTGACATGAACAAAGTCACTCCATCTGGTAATGTATCTTGTTTTCTGTCCAAGGCATCAGTTGATGAATCCGCTCTATGGCACAGGAGATTAAGCCATGTGAATGTGAAAACTATCAACAAGTTGGTGAAAGGAAATCTTGTCAGAGGTCTTCCTGACAAGGAATTCCAGCTTGAAGATCATTGCATTGCATGCTTGAAGATGAAGCAACACAAGAGTTCTCACAAGCCCAAGACATTGAATTCAAATGACACTCCACTACAGCTGCTGCATATGGATCTTTTTGGTCCTACAAACGTCATGTCAATGGGAAAGAAGTCATATTGTCTGGTGATAACTGATGACTACACCAGATTCTCATGGGTATACTTCTTGAGAACAAAAGATAAAACAAATGAAATTCTTAAATCCTACATTCTGAGGGTTGAGAATCAAAGCAATCAGAAAGTCAAAATCATAAGATGTGATCAAGGTACAGAATTTAAGAACCAGACCTTGAATTGTTTTTGTGAGAGGAAAGGCATTGAAAGACAATACAGTGCTCCAAGAACTCCTCAACAAAATGGAGTTTCTGAAAGAAGAAACAGAACTCTTATTGAGTCTGCCAGATCAATGCTGGCTGACTCAAAACTACCTCTCACATTATGGGCAGAGGCAGTTTGCTATGTGCAAAATAGAGTTCTCATTATCAAGCCTCTCAACAAAACACCTTATGAGCTGTGGTTCAAAAGAGTTCCCTACATTGGATTCTTGAAACCCTTTGGATGTCCATGTACCATTCTTATCACCAATGGAATTCTTCCAAAGTTTGGTGCAAAATCAGATGAAGGATACTTTGTGGGCTATTCCTCTCAATCCAAGGCTTACAGAGTATTCAATTCCAGAACAAGAATAGTTGAAGAATCAACAAATGTGGAATGTAGGGAACACATTCCATGCGAAAAGGTTACTGGCTTTTTGATATTGACTCCTTTTCACAAGTATTTGAACCTCTCATCTTCTCAAATATGAAATCTACCTCTTCCAAAAAGCAAGCATCTACATCATGTGATGACTACAGATTAGGCTTCAATGGTCCCTCTATAAGAATCAAAAGACCATCCATTGATCCTCCATCTGTTGTTGATGCTATTGAAGCCAGTGAAGCCAAAACAAGCAACTCAAATGTCACCAGCAACAGTCTTTCTGACAATGAAGATCAAGATGAGGGTATTGCATCTGATGCTGCTGAGACTGCTGACTTATTGGAAGATGATGCTACTGCTGAAGATTCCCTGGCAACCAACTCTCTTAAAGATATTCCAGATCAAAATCATAGTAATCTTGACCATGGAATACAATTATATGTTATTCCAGCACAAAGAATCAACAAAGAACATCCCTTAGGAAATGTCATTGGTCAAGTTCAACAAGGAGTTCAAACTAGAAATAAGACTCATGAAGCTAATATCTGTCTATACTCCTGTTTTCTGTCTCAAGTTGAACCAAAGAAGATAGATGAAGCTCTGCAACACAGCAGTTGGATTGAAGCAATGCAAGAAGAGTTGCTGCAATTCAAAAGAAAAGAGGTGTGGACTCTAGTTGATCTTCCACCTGACCAGACTGCTATAGGCACAAGGTGGGTCTTCAGGAACAAGCAAGATGAAAGAGGGATTGTAATTAAGAACAAAGCCAGACTTGTGATTCAGGGATACACTCGGGAAGAAGGAATTGACTATGATGAAGTATTTGCTCCTGTTGCCAGACTGGAGGCTATTAGAATCTTCCTAGCATATACTGTATCCAAAAGCTTTACTGTTTATCAGATGGATGTCAATAGTGCCTTTCTATATGGGAAGATTGGTGAGGAAGTATATGTCAGACAACCTCCAGGCTTTGTAGATCCCTCACAACCAAACAAAGTTTTCAAACTAGACAATGCTCTATATGGACTACACCAAGCCCCAAGAGCCTAGTATGAGACTTTGTTAGGTTATCTGCTCAGCAACAATTTCAAAAGAGGTGCCATTGATCAGACATTGTTTATCCAAGATGAAAGGGGAGAAATTCTATTGGTACAAATATATGTAGATGACATCATCTTTGGATCAACAAAGAAGAAATTATGCAAAGACTTTAAGATTCTAATGCACTCAAAGTTTGAAATGAGTTCAATGGGTGAACTAAATTTATTTTTGGGTCTCCAAGTCAAACAAGTTCCAAATGGAATCTTCATCAGCCAATCCAAATATGTCAAAAGTATCTTGGAAAGATTCAAACTGGCTGATTGCTCTGCTACAAGAACTCCAATTCAAGTGCATCATCAATTGTCTCCTGAAAAAAATGGCCAAGACACTGATCAACATCAGTACAGGGCAATGATTGGATCTCTCATGTATCTAACTGATTCAAGACCAGATATTATGTTTGCAGTATACATGTGTGCAAGATTTCAAGCAGCTCCATAAACCTCACATCTCCAAGCTGTCAAAAGAATCTTTAGATACCTGAAGGGAGCCCCAAGACTTAGGCTATGGTATTCTAAGAATGAAAAATTCAATCTATATGCATACACTGACAGTGACTATGGAGGATGCAACTTGGACAAAAAGTCTACATCAGGAGTATGCCAATTTCTGGGAGGAAGATTGATTTCCTGGCAGTGCCAGAAGCAAACATGTGTGTCAACACCTACAGCAGAAGCAGAATACATTGCAGCTTCCAGTTGTTGTGCACAAGTCATCTGGATACAAAATCAAATGCTGGACTATGGAATGACTTTCATGGCAACTCCCATTCACATTGACAACAAGAGTGCCATATCAATTACAAATAATCGTGTGCAGCACTCCAAAACAAAACACATTGACATCAGGTATCATTTTATTAGAGATCAAGCTGAGAAAAGAAGAATTATTTTAACCAAAGTTCATACAAATGAGCAGTATGCTGACTTATTCACAAAAGCCTTTGATGAAGCTAGATTCAGATATCTAGTTGAATCCATTGGCATGATGAACTTTGATTAAAATCTTTCTCTAAAATCTTTAAAATAAATGTGTCTGTCTCTCTCTTGTTGTAAATAAAGTTTTCTGAAAAATAAATGATCAGCAGCAAACATTTTTGCTGCTGATAGGTTTAGTCATCGGCAACAAAGTATTTACCATTGACTATTTTAAGTTATCAGCAGGAACAAGTTTGCTGTCGATAGCTTCAAGGCTATCAACAGCAATATATTTGCTACAGACTATTACATCCATCAGCAGGAACCAAGTTTTGCAGCTGATAGACTTAACCTTCCGCAGCAACCAAGTTTACTGTAGATGGGTGAAAATGGTTCAAATTAACTTTTACCCGCTGTAAAAAGTGATTGTCAGTCTTTACCATGACTACTACAGTGTGTTACAGCTGTAACACAGTAAAAAGTAAAGCGTCACTGTAGGTGACTGCTACAGTGTGCTACGCTTCATCTTTTTGTATGGTACAAGTCACCGTTGCCCAAACTTCTGCCGTTATAACAAAATTAAATTCCCTCCTTCACCTCTTCACATTCAATTTTGACCTAACCCTCCATCTCTCCCAAGAATTCAAAGCTTCTCCACACTTAACCAACTTTTAAAAGCTTCATCCTTCCCTCCAAAACCTAAATAGCAAACGTTGACATCAATAACCCTGATGACAAGTTCTCAACTTACCACAATTTAACGGCATATCTTGTTAAGGGTAAGAAATCAGAAGGGTTCAATGATATGATCGACTTTCTGTGTCGGTCAAAAATACACTTTGCTCTAACAGTCAACCCCACAATCTACATACCCCATATGGAAGGTTTCTGGAATTCTGTCGTCTTCTCTATCGAACAGGGGACTCCCCAAATCAAAGCCAAGGTAGACGAAAAAGACATCACCATTACAGAAGCTACACTCAGAAAACATCTCAAGCTTCAGGACGAGGGTGCAGCCAACTCATACACCAAAACAGAGTACATGAGGACCTATGTATCCATAGGGTACACTGGAAATCAAGATGAATACACAATCGAGAAGGCACTGATGGGTCCTCCATGGAAGTTCTTGTGCCACACTCTTCTATAATGTATATCTCAGAAGAGGAGTGAATGGAATCAACTGAACTCTGCTCTTGCCTCTGCTGTTCATGGTATGGTAACTGGGCAAGGATTTAACTTTTCTCATTTGATCTTCGAAGGTTTGAGATATAACCTTAAGGAAGGGGCAAGACAATCCTTCTTTATGTACCCTAGATTCTTGCAGGAAGTTTTTAACCATGAATTAAAAGATCTTTCAAAACCTACAAGAATCTACATACTATTGGGACATAAAAATAATATTTTTCAAAGCATGAGAACTGTTTCAACAAAGTTCTCAGGGGTCAATGTTCCATTGTTATGTACAATGATGAACATACAAAGTACCTAGGGTGACAGTTCAGCAGTCCCAGCTGATACGGATCCCACACCCTCCACTTCACAGCGTAAACACACAACTGCTGCCCTTGATCGAACCCCTGTGCAACCTACTGAGGGTGCACAGGTACAACAAATACTTACCCCTGTTCTTCAAACCCAACTGGAACAAAGGGCCCCAGCTGAGGTGAGCTATACCAGGAAAAGAAAGAAGAGCAAGAAAAGTCCTTTTGTTCTTAGCTCAGAGGCCCAATCCCAACCCAAAAGCCCTCATCCAGAGTCACAACACTTTAATGAGAATACCATAAGGGATAGCCACATGATTAGGGAAACTTCCTTAGAAGGATCCCTATTAGGATCAGGACCACATCCCAGGTCCATAGAAATTCCCACTGAGCCCATACATTTTTCTTATCTGAACTTAAGTGTAGAGGCTCCTTGTCAAGATGATGTACATTCTCCAAATGTCACTATCAAGGAGGTACTGATTGACTTGGCTGCTAATGTACCCAGCCCAACTTCATCACCCAAGAAGGTCCACTCTGGGAGTCATGAAAGAGTGGATATGGAAGGGGCTGTCACTACTTCTGGTCCATCAATTGACCAGGAGGACAGTGACAACATAAATAAGACCCTAACCATGGCAACTCAAGGTGAGAATGTTTCTCTGGAAACATCCTTCACTGAGAGGAATCCCATGCGCCAAGAAAACCAGCGTGATGGGGATACAGAGGCTAGGCCTAAGGCCCCATCTAGTTTCAAGGATTCCATAATTATGGATGAGGACAGACTGAAACTTCATAACATGGAATTGATGGTCAGGATATCTATGCTAGAGGCTGAAGTGACCAAATTAAGACACCAAGTCTCTATGCATGAAGCCCATCAATGCCCCACTATGACTTCTCCTTCCCTTGTATCAATGGGAACTCAAACAGATCTCTCTCTATGCACTGATGCAACCAAAAAGGGGGAGATAGTTACTACTGAAAACGACACAGATAGTCTGGAGGATTGGATACAAGAGCAGATTGCCTTTCAAAGAACACTATTTCAGCCTGCCTTTGTTCAAGTCCATGATTTGATGCCTCCCAGAGATGAAGAGGAAAAGATCTCTGAGGAATGGAAGTTAGTGACCAGGGCTGTAGATGAAGTATTCCCTGAGGAAATGGAAATTGAAGATGAAGATGAAGAAATGCCTCTCTTAGCCACTATACTTCCAGCTGCTGCTGCTATCTCAAGACAAGCCATATCCCCTCATTTCCCACTAACTACAAACAATCTGGAGTTTGATACAATCCTAGCATGGGGATATGATGGACTAATGGAAATATTTTGGATTGGATGGGAGTTTGCTGGCGTTCTAAAACTCAATTGGGATAACCTGAGTGCCTTTAACATTTTAGTCCTGTATACAGAAAAATGCATCAATACTTCAGAGAAACTCTCTGCGCAACTTGCAATTGATCGATTCTATGATCTCATGGAGGACAACATGCACTGGTTTGAATGGTTTCTTAAAGAAGCTAAGAAGGTGGCTTATCCCAGGCTTAAGAATGAAGTGGCAGAGTCCTCAAGAGCGGCAGAAGAAAGACATGAAAGGCAAAGCTAACAAATAGAGTTGATAAGAAGCAAGATTTTAACTAAAGAACAAGTCCTATGTTTAAGAAGATTCTTGTACAATAAGGTGGTTAAAGGCTTGGAAGTTCATGGATGGTCGAGCACTGAACCTTCAGGGTTTCAATTCTTTCTGTGTAATGGATCTACATTCATAATCAACAATATCCAGGAGATCCTACTGCTCAATCCAGACTTCCTTTGTAAGGTATTTGAACTCAGATCACACATCTGCAATGTCAACTCCAAGAAAAGTCAAGAAATGATCACCATTATCAAATCCTTTCTTGAGAAGGAGGGATGGATTGCAATGGATGAATCTGATTCAGACTCGTCCCTTCCCTCTTCTCCAACTGTATCCTAAACACTGAAGAAGAATCTGCAAGAAAAGAGAAACAAAAGATTACGACAGAATGGAAGGTGGTAACTGGAGAAGAGTGGGTATTAAGTGAAGATGAAGAAACTGCCCCCCCCCCCCTTTGTCCTCTCCTCAAACCGCCAATGAAGCTGAGGCTGAGGTCTTGATAGCAACTCCCACCACTGCTATTGTGATCTATGAAGCTGAAGCAAAGGTATCTAATAAAGACAAAGGGAAAGGGATCATGACAGAGGAAGAAGAAAAGAGGATATATGTGACACTTCTGATTTTCACTACTTGTACTCGTTCTAGACTTATCAATGAAAACCCGTATGACATTTCATTTTACTTGAAATCCTATTCATACATTGTTACAATACTAGTTCACATGTGAAACATTACGTTTATGCTTGATTTCAAAGACTTATACTTATCTGTGATTGATTCATGGATCGAGCGTAGACTTAATTGATCTTTATGACACAGTAAATACACATGAACCACCCCCATACATCTCAAACATGTTCTTACAACTCATTCAATGTGAATTGATGCTTAAAAGTACTAGTTAGTACTTTCGTGCGATCGTTCGCCATTTAAACCGTCGTTAACTACGTACCGTCCACAACCGAAAAATTCGTTTAACATGACATTAATTTATGTTTTAAATGTTTAAAATATTAATTTCTTTAATTAAAACAAAGTTTGTTTGCAAAAATTTTCTTAAATAAATCATGAAATTTGAAAAACGATCAAAAAGTCCGTTTTCTCGCCCACCGATCGCCAACTACCATACGCGAATAACGTAACTTTAAATTAAATGTTGTTACCTAAACATACTATTTTTGTTATGACAATCAACTTTAATGTCGAAAACATTTGCCAATTTCGCTTAGAAATGCTTAAAATCGCAATTTTCGAATGCACGCACTCAACCGGGTCAAGCTAGGACCCAACCCACCTACTCTTGGACCTAGCACAAGCAAGAAATCACAAAAAACCCAGCCCCATTGAGGAAAATTTCGCAGATTTGAGGCCCCTAAAACCCTAAATTGCTTTCCAAGACTTTCCATATTTACACCCCTTCAATCATTAGTATAAATAGAAGGCTTAGGATCTTGTTTTCTTTGCTAATTCTCTCTTAAACACTCCCAAACCCTCCTAAGTTGTGAAATCCCTTCCCAACCTTGAATATTTCAAAAATCCCTTAAAGGATTCCAAGAGTTTGAAGATCAAAAAAAGTAAGTAACCCTACGAAGTTCAATACCGTCTTTTTATTTCATTCTTTCTTTATCCCCTCAATCTTTTTCTATTTTCTATCCATGATCACTTGATCATGTGAAAACTCAGCCCTAAAAACCCTCTAATAATCTTAATCAAACTAATAAATCAAGCTAACATCACCAACTAACAAACAAAGGATCCCGTTTGCAATGGCTGCTATGCCGTCGCATTATGCGAATCCTCAAGACAACTATTGCAAAAGTGGCTCCGCCGATGCTTTAGTATGTTCTTGCTAAATTAAAACATGTTATTTATTCTATATTATCACTTATATGAACTCACACGCTAATTAAATATAGAATCCGCTTGCTCGTGTCGGCTATGCCGATTGCATTCTGTGATTCTCCAAAACGCTTATGTGAATATCATGGCTAGACCGGTGACACGGGAAGTTTTGGCTAACCTAATCTGATTATATTATGCATTATAATAACATAATAACATTCGTCTAATTTTTATTTGCACGTTCGGTAATCTTAAAACCCTAAACGGACCACTTAAGTGCAACCATTGATTTTGGACAGAAACTGTGCTGACTTTAAATGAGCGTAACTTGACCATACTTAATCAAAACTAAGCAAAATCAATTTCCACGACGTAGTTCGTTGAATTTTCTTTCCAACCATAATTGGCTCATTTTCTAATTCAAAAGTATGACTCCGTAGTAGCCAAAACGGGACAGAAACATTTTTCAGTACCTTCTGTCTTGTTGGACTGTTTTGGCTATGATCCGAGTCTCAAATGGAAAAACTTTCTAAACAAAACTTCTTCGGAACGACTTAAACTAATTCCCTGTAAAATGTCATAATTTTTGAACGTCGTTTGATATTTTTAACAAGCACGTTACTGTTCAGCTACTTTGCTGTCCAAATCTGAAAATCGACTAGAACTCTATTTTTGCATCTAATTCATAACCTAATGACCCGAACCGCCTATCTAACACTCGTAACCATCGAACCTACCCTAAAACTAGTTTATTTATTTGTTTAGGGTCTAGTCCGTGATTCATCTCGTCTATTCGTTAAAGTCTCTTATCTCGTCTAGCTTTCAAGGTGAGACTTCATAGCCCCACTTTATTCAAATCGTTTTGGGGGAAACATGTACGCGTTGGCACGCATTAAAACACGTTTTCAAACAATTCTAAAACAAGCGAATCATATATGTATGAGAGTAAATGAACACAACATGATAAACGTTAACCTTGCAAATCCTTAACTTGACGTTTTCAAGCCAACGGTAGTACAGTTATGGGCCATAGGATGGAAACCGCATCATACTTTATGGATAACTTTTGGTTAGACATCTTATTCTTTTTTAGTGCAACTTGCGAGTTGTATCACTTATTTGTTATTTATCATTTTAGGTTGGATTTGCTAATTATGTGTTTGTTTTATTTATGTGTTATATGATGATCTTGAATTATGAATTGTTACTTTTGCCAAACTTATACTTTTATTAAACCTGTGATTTCTCATCAACTATTTTTATTTGACACTTGTTTTTCGTACATGTTTCAGGTGATTAAGATCGTGATAGGTCAAGTCAAGAACACATAGGATTTGCCTAGATATCTATTGAAGAAATTCTATTTTAAATGTTTTGTCTTTTGAACCTGTTATTTGTTTATTTGAATTCTAAGACTTATGTAATTGGGTTTTTAATATTATGAAACTTTAATAGTAAATATCTTTATACCTTGGTTTATGATTAAATTAGTCACACTCGTGGTTAAGATGGATGGTTGGGGTGTAACAATAGAGGAAGAAAAGAAGGAAGTGGAAAGAAGAAAAAGAGAAAGAGAAGAGGAGAAGATGGCTGAGCTTAAAAAGACTCAAGAAAGAAAAGCTGCCATGCTCCTCAGAGAACAACAAATCCAGTTGCATGCTAGGCAACTGGATAAAACAAGAGTTCAAGTTACTGCAGCTTCACAAATAAAAGAAGATGAAGCCTTAGCTCTTCAGCTGCAGGAACATTTAAATAAAGAAGATGAAGAGAGGAAGAGAAAAGAAGAAGCCAAGTTCAGAATTACTGATTCTGAACTTGCTAAAGAGATGAGGGAGGAGTGGATGACAGTTCTAATTTCTCAAGGTGAGGATGTTGATTACCTTGAGAAATTATCCAATAAAGAAATCTACAAGACCTTCATGGGTCAATCTGGTGAACTGGCAAAGAAAAAGAGGGCTGAAGAAGAAGAAAAAAGCCCGGATGAAATCTAGGAAAGCCATTGCCTTCAATGTTAGAAACCATGAAGAAAGGAAGGTCATGATTGAATTCCTAAAGGCTATAGGAGAAAGTGGAAAGAGGCTGGGTCCCATGAGCTTCATGAACCTACAAGCCCTCTACTTAAAAGTGAAAAAGGAAGAAGAAGAGAGACTGAAGAAGATAGGTTCTAAAAGAAGGGTAGATACTCATCGAGAAGAAAGAAAACCAAAGAATCCCAAACCTACTCACTCATCCTCTCCTCTATTTTTCCAACAACCTTCCACTTTCCCTCCTAGATCACTCTCCTCCCCTCCCAAAGAGTCCAAGTCATCTCACCCAGTTCCCTCTCATCAACAGCCTCCCAAAAAGAAAACTAAACTTTCTACCACATCTGAAGAATGAAGAGAAATTGTACAATGGTTCTACAGTGATTCAGATCAGTGGTTTGAAGTGTTCAGGGGAAAGGCAGAGACGAAGAGATCAGTTTACAAATCTGTTGATGAGGTGATGCAGCTTCCAGACTCTGATCTTCAAAGAATGTTGGAACTGGGTGAAGCTCATGAGCCTGATAATGAAAGTGGGAGACATCTGTTGCTAGTGATCAAACATCACTTCAACCCTAGCAAAGATGTTGTCATTGATGCAAAACCTATCCAATCCCACTTTCCAATTATCAAATGGTCCTACAATGCTATCAAAGATGAATACACATTGATGGATGTTAGAGGACAAAAGATGAGATGTTCAAGCAAGACCATCTTCAGCTTGCCAAGCAAAGACATCATATCTCTGTCTGAAACTCCTCTTGACAATCCAAGCAAGGACCCAAGAGGCTATGAGACTGCAAGAATTGTTGCACACATGCAAAAGCTTCAGCAACAAAGGCAGTAGGAGAATTTTGGTAGCATTAGTCTAGGGGAAGTTTGTAGAGATAAAGACTGTTGGCTACAAAATTCTCTAAGTATAGATGCTACGGACTCCACAATTTTGTTGCTGAAATACAATGTTACTGCTGATAAAGCAATTGCTGCGGATAGCTATGTTATTCTGCTGATAAACATTTATGCTGCGGATTGCCTTATCTGCTGAAGTCCAAAGTTGCTGCTGATACGCTTCTCATCAGCATCAAACATTGATGATGCTGATAGGCAAATCATCTGCAGCTTTGACTTTACTACTGACACCTTTTGCTGCAACACTGACACACCTATCAACAGAAGGAATGTTATTGGTGTAGATGACAAAAGACAATGCTCCTATTTTGATCCGTCATGCAATGATTACTAAGAAGACCTTAGTTTTGCTGTTGTCTTTTCATTGCAGAAGTCTTTTCACTGCAGGTGTCTTTTATCTACTTGTCTTTTAGTTGTCTACCAATAGTAGTGTAACTTATAATTGTCTAAGATCAACGGCTTGTGTTTGATCTGACCCTTAGAATCAAGGGTCTGTCTTGATTATAAGTTCCTTTATATGTATTGTATCTTTTCATTTTACAAGTGTGCTTTCTTAGATTTTTCTCTGTAAACTTGTAAACATTGATGATTAATACACTTTGCATTTATCAGTATTATCTTTGTTTTCTTGTTTACATTGCATAGTTGTGATTGTTTCCGCTAATCTCAACTGAACAGAACCATCTTGTAAAACACTGATCCTAAAAGTGGTATCAGAGCCTTTGACTATAGTGAAAATCATTGCAGCCACACGCAATCTTACGATGATGAAAAACCGCGGCACATGCCTTTGACTTGGCGCAATTGAAGTAATGGGGACAAGACACCATCCTCAGTTTTCAAGTAATTTTCTTCTTTCTGATGGTATGTGTATATGATTATCAGTTGTCACAACCTTTTTTTTCCATTATTTGTAACTCATTTTAGCTCTATTCTTTTTATTAAATTTTATTACTTTAGGGGTTTTGATTATGAGAGCAGGTTAATAGATGAGGTTATAACTGAACATTATCCGAGTGAAGATCGGTTCAATACCTTAGATGGCAAGACATACAAAGGTTATAGTGGTTCAAAGGCTTTATGATGCATTCAAAACTGGTTTTGCTGATTGTGGTCGAGGGGTTGTTCGTATTCAACGCCTAAAAGATATATTAAGTAAGTTTTCTAATTTTGATGTTCAATTTATCTAGAATCTATTATCATAGGATGTTTCATAAGACACTTATTTGATGTCATGAACTGGAATGAGTTAATTTAGATGTATAACTTATGGTTTTAGATTGATTGTGTAAACCGTGTATCTAGATTCGTTATTTCGGGTGATCACCGGGATGATTGGACACTTGGAGCTGTTGATCCCAATAGTGGCACTGCTGCCCTGCTCAAGGTAGATCCATATCACACAAGTGTTTGGTGCCAAAATAGGCGGGTTGGGTCGGCCACAATGCGTACTTTTTTAGCATGTGTCAAACCGGGTCGTTCCAACCTGCAAACACTTTTTTCTTTAATATTTCTTGGTTTTATAAATAATTAATATGTTAAATATGATTACATGGTAATTTATTTTTTAGAAAATTTACACATTCGCATAAAATGGTTCGAAACTGACACCTCTACATACATTTTCTTCTGATTACATAAGATTCAGGTTGCTGAAAGATATTGGAAGCTGCAGAAAAAAAGGCTGGAAACCACGAAGAACAATTATCTTTTGCAATTGGGATGCATGAGAATATGGACATAAAACTCATCACAAACGGTTTACGATTCCTAAGTAAAAACCACCAGATATCCGTAGGTAATTAGTCTTGCAGAATTACTTCCTGCCTCTCAAATAGTTCACCAATGGTTAGAAAAAAAAAAGAAAACGGGCATAAAATTGACGTTGAACTTCGAAAGTCAAAGTTTGTCAAAACTAGCAAGAACTTCGATGAAAAAAGATTTGACGGTTAGGAGGTGGAGGATCAGATTATGCAGCATTTGAGCAACATATTGGTGTTTGTGCAACAAACATATCTTTTGGAAATGGTAAGTTACATTATTTTGGTATAAATAACATAATCGGATTAAGTTTGGTATAATTTTATGTTAAGTGATCACTAGATTGATGGAACTCACCTTCACAGTTTGGCTAACAGTCTGACCATAGTCTCCACCATAAAATTGAAGGTAACTCTTGATTAGACAATCTTACTTTCTTTTTGAAGTTTCTTTGTCAATAATGGGTCATTTTTGTAACAGGTGAAGGTGGTTCATGAATCAGAGAAGTAGAAGGAGATTCTAGGATATGCAGATGAGGTTCATGTTTCACCTTAATTGAATTGCAGTTCTTCTAAAGGTAAACTGCTTCTGTGACGTTTTTGCCTGAATTATGTTGGGAAAATTTTTAATCTGCATATTTCATGACTTATATAGTATTTTTCAATTTACTTATACTACTAAGTTTACCATTCGGATTTGATTGGAATTGTATCTATTCTGTAATATTTTAAGTTATTTTTCGTTAGTCCTATATTTGGTTTAATATACTGATTGATAAGAGATTTGGTTATCTCATTTTTATTGCTTCAAAACAGGTCGGATTGAGGAAATTGTTTAATTTATTTTTGGACGTGGCTAAAGAGATTTGTTGGGAAGTCAAAAATAAGTTGGGCTAATATAAATTTTTTTTAAGTTGAGGGATCAAAATGGGATGATTGGGAGGTCAAAGAGAGTCGGGTCAGATGGTCTGACCCGTTAACAATATTTTGTTCACATCCAGGCCATAATAGGTCCGGTTGAGAAAATTGTTTAAATTTTCTACAGAGGGGGCAAAATTTTTGTTCGAATGTCAAAAGCATGTTGGATTAACTGTGTCGGGTTAGTCAGATTGTTTTTAAAAACTTTTGACACAGTAAGCGGATTAGCGTTTAAATTACATTAAATACATATCATTTCAGGTACCTTTTTCTTCAAAGAAGATGAAAAGTTTAGAAGGTGGATCATCTTGGTATTGCAGGATGTGAGCGTGAGAGGATGTGCAGAGGACTTCACGAATTTATACTATTGCCAAAAGTAATAGCATATAAATACGCGGTTTTGGGTATACGTTTTCTAAGAGATTAATGTGACTTTGTAGAATCATGTTTTAGTAACTATACATTAAATTCTATGTATCGGTATACTAGGCTAGTACGCAGGAGGGTGTTCCTGCGTACTTAGCAAGTGCACCACATTATTGGTCCTGCGTACTTAGTAAGTACGCAAGGATTTTGCCTTGCATACTTGATAAGTACGCATGACCAATGACATGCGTACTTAGACCAAGTACGCAGGTAATGTTCCTGCCCCTATAAATAGAAGGTGATGTCTTCATTTGTAGGTCGAACTTCTAGGAACTAGGTCGAGAGGTGTCCGGGCGGGATGTGCTCTCCCGCCCCTGGACCGTGAGCCTAGACGAGAGATGTGTGCTTCTTCGGTATGTAATGTGAGATGACTTTGTTGTTATGGATTATGTATCGTTTTTGTGTTGATTCTCTTCTTTATGTTCGTGTTTCTCTCTGTCTCGTTCTTCTTTGTTCCCACACAAATCACTGAACAGGTCTGTGTGTCTCCGCTGCGCGACGAGGCTTCCGGGATCTACAAGTGGTATCAGAGCCTCGGTGTTCGTTGATTTGTGTTCCAGTTTTGATTTTTTAGGGTTTTGAGCAGATACGGGTTCATACTTTTTCAGACCTAAAATCCTTAAAATCGAGTTTGTTATCACTTCATTTGGTGTTTGGAAGGCTAAGGGTTTGTTAGATGATGTCTACGGGCGGTCGTCCGTCGTCGTAAAGTAGTCAAAACGAAAAGAAAGATTATAATGGTCGAAGCAAGACTTCTTGATTCCTTTCTAAGCTTTTGGAAGCATCAATTTCTCAGATCCATCACTTTTCGAGCATTTTTCTCAAGATCCGTCAAGAACGCTGTTACTTTTTTATAAGTACGCAAATTCAGCTTTTCTGCGTACTTACTAAGTACGCATGGGTTATGTCCTGCGTACTTACTAAGTACGCATGAGAAGTTTTCCTATGATTATTTTCCTCTGCGTACTTAGCATGTACGTATGGGCATTTTGGCTTTGCGAACTTATCAAATAAGCATGAGCACTTGGCTTTGCGTATTTAATAAATACGCATAAACACCCTTTATTTGCGTATTTACTAAGTACGCATGAACTAACATCTGAGATTCAAAAAAAAATGTAGGCTAGCATTGGCTTTGCGTATTTACTAAATACGCATGGACACCCTTTATGTGCGTATTTACTAAGTACGCATGAACTAGCATCTGATATGTGTGCTTCTTCGGTATGTAATGTGAGATGACTTTGTTGTTATGGATTACGTATCGTTTTTGGGTTGGTTCTCTTCTTTATGTTCGTGTTTCTCTCTGTCTCGTTCTTCTTTGTTCCTACACAAATCACGAAACAGGTCTGTGTATCTCCGCTACGCGACGAGGCTCCCGGGACCTACAAGTTTATGGGGGCAGGAACACTACCTGCGTACTTGGCTAAGTACGCAGGGCATTGGTCATGCGTACTTGCTAAGTACGCAAGGCAAAAGCCTTGCATACTTACTAAGTACGCAGGACCAACTGGTGAACAAGCAAAGTACGAAGGAAGACCCTCCTGCGTACTAGCCTAGTACACTGATACATAGAATTTAATCTATAGTTACTAAAACATGCTTCTACAGACTCCCTCTTAACTATAGCATCAAATTCTATCTATCACTAACACTGATAATCATCAGTTTACAAAGAATGTCCTAACAGACTCCCTCTAAACTAATGACATCACGTGGCTTCTGGCGAGATTTGATCTTCTGGCATTCCACTTGAGATCTTCAAACTTCAGTCTCCAGTTGCCGAGTGATGACAAACCTGACTCCCTCTTAACTGTAGCTTTCATTGTAGACCAAACCAAGTGAAAATTAAGTACCTTAACACACAAGAACATGATGCAAAGATGCTTATGGTTTCAAATCTTATAATATTGACAACTTGAACTTACTTGTTTATATTGCATATTACGTATCAATAAGTAGTAATCTATGACATGATCCCATATTCTTTGATTTTTATTGTATATCATTTTTGCTTACAATAGCCTGATATGATCATCTGCTCATGACTTTGATCCAAAAATAGCTTGTGTGTATATTCTTGTGCATATTAACTTCATTCAGAAAAGCTCAAAAAGATTTTAATTTTATGTACAGTTCAATTTTTATAAAAAATGCCAAAATTATTTGTGTTTATCTTCCTTGAATTGTTTTTGAAACCTCCTGATTGAATGTTCATATCCGGTTCGTTAATTGACTTGACTATATTCATAATTTGAGTTGAAATTGGTTTTCACAAGGGTTTCTGCGTACTTGTCCAGTGCGCAGAAATTAAACCTTGCGTACTTGTACTTGTAAGTACGCAATACTTAAACCTTGTGTATTGCTAAGTACGTAAGAGTTAAGTCTTGCGCACTTGATAAATACGCAAGACCCGAATGTGTGGGTATATATAGTGGACTTAGACAATTTCTCAGACTTTATCTCTTTTCAAACAAACCCACTGTGCTATTCCCTCCAATCCGTATTTCCTAAAAAATTTGTGTGATTCCAAACGGATTTTTCGTCCCGGTCATTGTTTCACCTTCACTTAACATTCATTCGATGAGAATCTTAGCCGATTCCATCCACAAATCATCATGTTTCGGACCGATTCTTGACCGCTCTTGAACCTAGGTTTGGATGTCAAATTTAAGACAAGTTTTGGACGTTAATTAAGACCTGAATCTTGTTTATAAGCTTAAATCGAACCCTAGAATCGTCCTTAACATCGTTTGATTTTGTCTCTGACCCTGGTTTGACCGTCGGTTGAGGTCAGGTTAGGATTAGGTCATAATTGACCTGGTTTTAGCCTGATTTTGGCGTTGGACTTGGTCCCATGAGTTCTAAATGCATTTTTCGAAGTTGTGGTGACCTTGAACAACATCAAATTCGTCCATTTGGAAAAGTCTTTTTTTTGTTCAAGTGTTAGAACTTGCGCACTTAGTAAGTGCGCAAGACATAACTCTTGCGTACTTACTAAGTACGCAAGGTATAAACCCTGCGTACTTGTTGAGTACGCAGGAAGGCAAATTGCAAATTTTTCTATGTCTGAAAATTCTTTCTTGTGAATATGCTATACCATGTCTTGTTTATTCAATTCCAGTGACTATTCTTGTTCTTATTATGTTCATTGTATGTTTTTGCAGTGATGGCTCATGCGTTTACCAGCGAATTCAATCTGCTGGCTCTAACACAACCCGAGTGGAAGGGTGCTGCACTTGAATACAGGGAGATAGTCGATTTCCTGAACCGCTCGAAGATCAGCTATGCTATCTCTGCAGAACCTATCGTATCAAGACCGTACATGGATCAATTCTGGGCAACAACAGATCATGACTGTCAAGTAACCCCGAACATCATTAGGGCTACTGTAGCAAGTCAACAGATAGCCATATCCGAAGACACCATCAGGAGAGTGTTACAGTTCCGGGATCTTGCATCTGACCAAATTACCTACCCTGATTACTTTGTCGATGGTTGTTGGAGGCAGAGAATGGGAAACGTCGGTGCAACGGATTAGGCTTCGTACAAGAAGATGTGGGTACTCGGTCAATGGCGCTACTTTGCCCACATCATGATCATGTGCACCTCTTCAAGGAAACAGGCAAGGATGCCATGGGTCATCACTTAGCAGCAGCAATGGTGGGTTTATCTCTCAACAAGGGCTATAATTTCTCTAAGTACGTATACAAGGCCATAACTGACCAGATCTATATGGCGGAGAAGTTCAGATTCATGTTGTATCCAAGATTTATCCAGCTGCTAATCAATGATGCGTTGCCAAATCTACCGACAATTGGGGAAAGATTACAAGTGAAGCGACAAGAGAGTATTTGCTCAATTCTTAAAGCCAGGCAGTGTAGAACCTACCCCTGTGCATACTCCTCTCTTCGGACACTTAATCAACGAAACATATGTGGCCCCAAATAATTTCAGATGGTATAGTCCCGAGTCGGAGCCTGGACTAAGTGAACACTCTAACGAGCAAGAAGAGGAGGAAGTTGAAGGTGATGATGAATCTGAAAATGAAGGAGACGACGAAGAAAGAAGTGTTGGTGCTGAAGAATCTGACTCCAAAGCTACAGAATCTTATTCATCTGATTCTGATGATGCACCAGGCCAATCACACCCGAGAAGAACGACAGTGGTGACCCTTCCTGATTCGTCTTCTAAGAGAAAGAGACAAGAGAGTACAAGCAGTGAGTATGAACCCGAGTCTGATTCAGATGCTGCTATACAAACACAAAGAAGAAAAAGTACGGGGGATAGGCCATTTGCAGCTATCCCTAGAGAAGTAGAAGCTAGTGTTGCACGACAACAAGTGACTGAGGGCGTGAGCACTGCTTCAACCTCTAAGTCAACTTCCACTCAGCTATATCAAAGGACGGGGAGGCGGCCACGTGTAACAAGTCAAGCAGCTGCTGCTACTATCTTAGAGAAGGTGCCTAAGATAGTACCCCTACCAATTGAGACTATCCATCAACAGATAGTGACGACTCCAATTCAGACTGAGTCGGTCACTATCACACCAACCTCCATTGAAACCACCATCCCAACCTCCATCCCCACAACCACCCTTGAACCCATCAGTCAACCCTACGACTATGGGGACTTTACCCAGGGGTTTGACTTTGATGCGATCTTCTCATCTCCACCCCATACTGCTAAAGCCTCTACATCTAGGGATCTTGATCCCTGTGATGCGAGGATAACCACTTTGGAAACACAGGTTGCTGGTCTTCTTGAAACTGTTCTAAAATCAAGGGAAGAGTCTGTGGCTCAACAGGCTCAGATAAATTCTTTGGTGGACGAAGTTACTATTCTGTGAAGCCAGAGGACTGGGGCTGAAGAAAGGATTAAGAATGTGATGGCCCAGAACGAACTCATGATCAAGACAAACAATATGATTCTGGGACACAGGGAGTCTTTGGAGCTACGGTTTGATATGCAACGAAAAGAACATGAAATGATGGTCAAGTTAGTAGTTGACCTGACCAAGTAGCTTGCTGCTCAGGGGGAGAGAGAGAAAGAAAAGGAAAAGGAGAAGCCATTTAAACCTACCGGTGAGGAGGCTTGTCATCCGGTTGATCTAACCAAGGATGATGACAAAGACAAGGATCCTGAAGCCGGTCCTAGTGGAAGTGAGAAACAAGCTTTGGCGATAGTGCCCATTTCTGCTGTTCCAATGGCTGAGGGGGAGTCGACTCACCAGGAAGGCGGTGATGCTTCTGGTAGTGGAGGTGATAAAGGAAAGTCTGCGGCTGAGGTGCTATACGACCTATCTAATGAGGTCATTCTACTGATTGAGCCAGACTATTCCAAAGACGCTCAGATCGATGCTCTCAGCAATCTGGAGGAATGAGAGATCGAGTCTGATGATGAATGGGATGTGGATGATGAAGAAGTAGTGGTGAAGTTTCCCAAAGGGGATGGTGAAGGAGTTTACGAGCTTGAGGATGGAGAGATATTTGAAGCTCCAGCCTTTGAAGCTGATTTTAACACAGGTTCAGTCGAGCCCGAAAGTACTGCTGAGGCTTCGACTGAAGCATCTCTCATCGTTCCTAAACATGTTGATCCAGAGGCGTGGAAAAGTAAATATCCGCCTGGTTGGTTTACAAAGGATCAAGCTACTGTCTAACAGAAGACATCCATCATAGACAAACATGGAGCTATAGGTATGATCTTGGCTGTCAAGTTCGACGACGACGACAGGAAGTTGTTCGCTATTAAATGGGCTGGTGGGGTTCAATACTTGAAACCTACCAGTGAAGCGTTCAGCTCCCTGCCGAAGTATGATCTGGTGAACCTTGCAAACCAAGAGCTGTTTGGTGATTCTCATCACGCGGTGGCAATGGGTTTGTGGAAGACACTACAGAGAGGGGGAAGATCAGGGAACTTTGAAGTCTTCAAGCCTCAGATGCCCAAGAAAGTCCGGGATAAAAGTATTAAACATCCTGTGACAAACCACAATCTAAAGAAACTGGTTTACAAGCCAGTGCTGTATGAAACAAGGATTCCCTTGAGCAAGTTATCTCAGGATATCCTTGGTAACATACGGTACTGGTACGTGGACCCAAAGACGAGCGAGGCAGTGGTAATTGGAAGAGTAAGGTCCGTAGGTGGAAACTTGGAACCAAAGGAACTGATCAGAGTTGTTGATGAAATCACTTTCATTAATTTCTCTGTGAAAGATCTGATGGTCCTAAAAGACAGATACTGCATCTACACGGACGAGTGGACAAAGCTTCAAGCATCTAGATACGACAAGTTGATCAAGTTTTGTCTGGACTACAAGCTGAAGATGGAAGCTAAAGCTGGTGGAGTTTGAATACCGAAGACAATCCAGAGTTGTTGTTAAGAGATATTTTGTAGAAGCATGTTTTAGTAACTATAGATTAAATTCTATGTATCGGTGTACTAGGCAAGTACGCAGGAGGGTGTTCCTGCATACTTATTAAGTGCACCACATTGGTCATGCGTACTTAGTAAGTACACAAGGATTTTGCCTTGCGTACTTGATAAGTACGCATGACCAAAGACCTGCGTACTTAGACCAAGTACGCAGGTAATGTTCCTGCCCCTATAAATAGAAGGTGTTGTCTTCATTTGTAGGTGGAACTTCTGGGAACTAGGTCGAGAGGTGTTCGGGCACCCGCCCCTGGACCGTGAGCGTAGACGAGAGATGTGTGCTTCTTCGGTATGTAATGTGAGATGACTTTGTTGTTATGGATTACGTATCGTTTTTGTGTTGATTCTATTCTTTATGTTCGTGTTTCTCTCTATCTCGTTCTTCTTTGTTCCCACACAAATCACTGAACAGGTCTGTGTATCTCCGATGCGCGACGAGGCTCCTGGGACTTACAACTTTATAGGGGCAGGAACACTACCTGCGTACTTGGCTAAGTACGCAGGGCATTGGTCATGCGTACTTGCTAAGTACGCAGGACCAACTAGTGAACAAGCTAAATACGAAGGAACACCCTCCTGCGTACTAGCCTAGTACACCGATACATAGAATTTAATCTATAGTTACTAAAACATGCTTCTACAGACTCCCTTTTAACTATAGCATCAAATTCTATCTATCACTAACACTGATAATCATCAGTTTACAAAGAATGTCCTAACAGACTCCCTCTAAACTAATGACATCACGTGTCTTCTGGCAAGACTTGATCTTCTGGCATTCCACTTGAGATCTTCAAACTTTAGTCTTCAGTTGCCGAGTGATGACAAACCCGACTCCCTCTTAACTGTAGCTTTCATTGTAGACCAAAACAAGTGCTTCAATAAGAACCAACTAAACCAACGCAACTCATTGTAGTTCATCCTCTCAGCAGTAGCTTCCTCCAACTTGACTTAGGAATCTGAGTCTTACCGCGTCTTCCTCGCAAGGTAACATCAGTAGACTAAGACATCTCCAAATCAACTGGCATATGATAGAGAGTTTGAATTTCCAATAACCTGCATCAAACTAATCAGCTCCCATAGGAATTCCAGTAAGATAAACTTTAGTCTTCACACCAGATGTGTCCAACTCTATCCTGTATCTTCACGAGTCAACCAAATTCCCGAAGATGTTCATTTCCAATTTCCCCTTTCAATGCAAGCTTCTCCTAACTAGACCAGAAACAAGCGAACGTTTCCTATCTCGTCGGCAAATGATAAAAGGTTCCATCTTCAACTAATAATCCAACGGATATCCAGTTTCATCCTGAAAACACTTGATAGAATCAAACACAAAATCATGCTCAACAATGATCACCTTATATCTAAAGTCCAACATTATTTAATTAGATCTTCATTCCTGGTTTACACCTCCTAATCTGTATACGTTCACCGCAGTGAAGTTCCATAACTAGGTTGTCTATCTGGCATTCCGCCCATATCCCAATTGAGAAATCCCATCATAATTGAATCACATCAAATCTTGAACATAGGTTTGACCAATGAGCACGAAAAATATAGTTTACACGAGAAATCACGGTTGATGATACATCCCCCCCCCCCTCATTTCTCTGTAAACTATGACCAGCTTCATCATCACTTCACTCAAATCCTCAAAAATCACAACTAGCCAACTCCAGTATTTTATTCTTTTATTTCTTTGAAAAGATCCAAAATAGCAAATCATTGGGTTCAAGTTGTTCCAGTATTCATCCCCTATTAAAAAAGTATCTCGGATACTCGTAGCCTACATATTCAGGTTTGACTACCTAAACAAAATGATTCTTTTTCCGAAAGAACCAAAGCAGCCACATCTTCACAAATAGAACGAGACATTTAGCCGATGACGACCCAATTGCTCCCATTAGTTCAGCATTCATACCCTATTAAATAAGTATCCCGGATACTCGTAGCATACATTTTCAGGTATGAACACTTAAACAATATATGACAAGTGGTATCTTCCAACAAAATCTCGTCCGTGTTTCGCCAAGCCACATCGTATACAAATTCTGGTCCGAAAAAACCAAAATTACTATCTTTTCAAAAATAAGCCGAAACACGCGTACAAATGATTCCTAAAACATTTGGCCAAGGAAAGTTTTCCCGCCAAAAAACTTTTTTTTTTTGAATCCAGATGCTAGTTCATGCGTACTTAGTAAATACGCACATAAAGGGTGTTCATGCGTATTTAGTAAATACGCAAAGCCAAGTACTCATGCGTATTTGATAAGTTCGCAAAGCCAAAATGCCCATACGTACTTGCTAAGTACGCAGAGGAAAATACTCATGCGTACTTAACAAGTACGCATGACAACTTCTCAAGTGTACTTAGTAAGTACGCAGGACAAAACCCATGCGTACTTAGTAAGTACGCAGAAAAGCTGAATTTGCGTACTTATCAAAAAGTAACAGCGTTCTTGACGGATCTTGAGGAGAATGCTCGAAAAGTGATGGATCTGAGAAATTGATGCTTCCAAAAGCTTAGAAATCATGATCTAACAAACCCTTAGCCTTCCAAACAACAAATGAAGTGATAACAAACTTGATTTTAAGGATTTTAGGTCTGAAAAAGTACGAAACCGTATCTGCTCAAAGCCCTAAAAAATTGAAACTGGAACACAAATCAACGAACACCGAGGCTCTGATACCACTTGTAGGTCCCGGGAGCCTCGTCGCGCAGCGGGGATACACAGACCTGTTCGGTGATTTGTGTGGGAACAAAGAAGAACGAGACAGAGAGAAACACGAACATAAAGAAGAGAATCAACACAAAAACGATACGTAATCCATAACAACGAAGTCATGTCACATTACATACCGAAGAAGCACACATCTCTCATCTAGGCTCACGGTCCAGGGACGGGAGAGCTCATCCCGCCCGGACACCTCTCGACCTAGTTCCCAGAAGTTCCACCTACAAATAAAGACAACACCTTCTATTTATAGGGGCGGGAACATTATCTACGTACTTGGTCTAAGTACGCAGGTCATTGGTCATGCGTACTTATCAAGTACGCAAGGCAAAATCCTTGCGTACTTAGGACCAATGTGGTGCACTTACTAAGTACGTAGGAACACCCTCCTGCGTACTAGCCTAGTACACCGATACATAGAATTTAATTTATAGTTACTAAAACATGCTTCTACAAAGTCACAATAATCACTTAGAGAACGTATATCCAAAACCGCGTATTTATATGCTATTACTTTTAGCAATAGTATAAACTCATAATCATTCATGCAGTCCTCTGCACATCCTCCCATGCTCACATCCTGCTAGTTCATGCGTACTTAGTAAATACGCACATAAAGGGTGTTCATGCGTATTTAGTAAATACGCAAAGCCAAGTGCTCATACGTATTTGATAAGTTCGCAAAGCCAAAATGCCCCAGACTTTAAAATAAAAAGCATCATGATGACTTAATAATTTTGCATCTATTCTCAATAACTAATCTTTTAACAATTACTTACAAGTGCTATTTTCCAAGTAAGTGCATGAGTATGCTAAACTCTAATACATATGCTAAATTTGAACTAACAGGTTCACATGCAATACGATTTCCGAGTTTAGCGCGTCGCATCGTGGGCGGGCATCATACTAGTTATTATTTTAAACATCAACGTCAGTGGGAATAGTTAAGCAGCCTAGCAGGCTGTTTAACCTAGCAGACAGGCTGTTAAAATTTTTATTTTTCACCCCGTACTATATATAATTTACGTTTTTTTACCCGTTTAATTATGAATTAATTTCGTTTTCCTTTAATACCTTTCGTTCTTTAAATTTTTTTTTTAAACGGAATGCACCGCTGTTTTTAATTTTTTTTCAACGTTTCGATATAATTTTTTTTTAAAACGGACTTGTATTCAAAATCGAGTATTTTTTGGTACCGTATCACATAGCGAGTGTCGTTATCGTCATGGTACCGCGATGACCCCGACCTATTATGCCGCGTCAGAAGGGAATTTGCGCGTTATGGTACGTTTCGAAGCAGCCGCAAGGCGCACCGGATAAAACTACTATTATTGATTCTGTATCATTTCTCAAACATGTATTTAGATATTTGGTATCATTAAGGACGTTCCGCCGCAATGCGCGGCTAACCCTTCTGGTTATTTTTAACTTATTTAAAAACCATGAGAATGAATAGTAGTAATAGGGGTTTACTACTTTCTTTACTTTGAGTAGAAGTCACTTTCAATGCATGATATAAGGGCTGGAAAAAAAAATAAAAAACTAAAACATGAGCTGGCAGATTTTGAGTCGATCAAGTACTATTCATTCCAATTATGTTTTTATTGTAACTAGTGGGATCAACCCCGCGCGTTGCGGCGGACGGAAACGCGTTCGGTTCCGGTGTAATCGCTATAACATACAACAATGAAAGCTTATAAAATAAAAAATATATATATTCAAATAAACACACAGTTTTTTTGAAAAGGAACTTGTTGGCCTTCGTGAGTCACCGTTTTCCAGCTGCGGCCAAACATGATTTCACCTTTCCTTAACAACTGCATCTCTTCCTTCAGGCAGAAAGGTTTTCCTATTCAAAAGAGCTTGAATTATATAACATTCGCAAAATTAAGAAAAATGAAAGAACACGTACCCTTCTGTGCATACTCAAAACTCTTCTATTTCCACCATTACACACATCCATGGTGACAGATTCTTCATTGGTCAAATAAATAAAGTATTAAATAAGTAGACAAACCTCAAATAACTACCAGATTCAGTAATGATTGCTAGGAAAGACCATTCCTTATATCATCAACAACATATTAAAACGGATCATCAAAAGAACATTGCATCCCTGGCGGTCTAATGAAATTGAGCACAAAGATTTATTTCATATTCAAGTGCAAGCGGACTCCGGAGAACATTGGCCAGAAATGCTTAGAACATTGACAAAAAAACATATAAGTAGGAAATGTTAATACTCCCGCCTTGATTTCTTTCAAACAAAAAGATTCTAAGGCTCAAACTACAGAAAGGTTAAACTTTACCACAATTCACTGCTTACGGATTTGTATTCACTCATTTTCCTGTTCTCCAAAGATGTGAAACAGTTCAAGTTTTTGTAAACATTCATGCATACCAAGTTCAAAAGGATAGTTGGAATAGTTGCACATCCATTACTTATTTAGATGCATGTCCAATATGATTGACTTACCACCTTTGTACTTGACCTTTCAGGTCAGAACCCGTTGTTATTTAAGCTTCGTCTTCGCTTCAATCTGCTTGTTCTTCGTGTTCCTGTGGATCAGAAAACCATTCAATTATTATAAAAAAAAATCAGTAAACATGTTCTATGTTATTAGAACAAACCACACTAAAAAAATCCTAGAATGACGAAACCTAATCAGGATCAACGGAACCTATCTAACACTGATATTGATCTTAAATAGTTAGTTTTTCAGCTGGAAGGATTTACTGTAAAAATCAGTTATTAAATAATTTCAAAAATAAATAATAATATTACATAAAAAAGATAAAAACAAAATGGTACCGAGAGGTGATGGCAGTGGAGACGGCATGTGGAAAGTGAGATCCTGGCGATTGTTGCGGTTATGGTAGCGACGGTCGGCGGCAGGGATTTCCATCAGTTGGAGAGGAATGTAACCTAGAAGAAGAAATGGATTTGTGGTAAAACCAAAAACTTATTGTAATGATGAAAGTGATAAATATTATGTAGCTTGTTGTAAGTTGAGGTACCTATTTGCCACCTTCTAAGACTTGAAATCAACAAAGGCAAACAGGATCCTTGGTGTTTTCATTCTCAGAAATAGGTGGAATTATGTTTATAATTCCAGTGAACGGTTTAAAAGCTGCTTGCAAGGTTAATGTACAGGATTTGATAGACCAACGGTTAGACTCACCACGGTCTATAATTGTATAACTATGATCTATAAAACATCCTCAGATAACAAATAGCAATTTCATGTGAACATAGGTTTTTTTGTCAAAAATTTGATTCTTAAACATTTAAAAAGTATCAGACCTTTGAGGAAGCCTGCTCATATCGAGGCGGGGTTTTGATGTTAGGCTCTCGGGAAATCACAACAGAGGAAAATCACAGGGTTTGGTTAATGATTTGAGTGATAATAATCAGGCGGCTCTCGTGATTCAAAACAGTCGGTGGGCTAATCTTCCACCTGAGCTTCTTTTTGATGTAATTAAAAGATTGGAAGAAAGTGAAAGCAGTTGGCCTGCTAGAAAACATGTTGTTGCTTGTGCTGCTGTTTGTAGATCATGGAGAAGTATGTGTAAGGAGATTGTTAGAAACCCTGAATCATGTGGGAAACTTACTTTTCCGGTTTCCATGAAGCAGGTATATGATCTTTTTTTTTGAACATATTTATGCAATTACAGCTTTTCTAATAGGTTACTATAATTGTTTTATAATGTTTTCAGCCGGGATCTCGTGATGGTACCATTCAATGTTACATTAAAACTATTAGAGGCCTTGTTATCATCAGAGGAAGAAGACATAGTTTCACCTTGGCCATCATCCACATCAGTAGTTCGATTTGCATCATAAACAGCATTTGTTTGACTATAGTCAGACCCAAATAAAGAGAACGGCAATTATGTTGGAGTTCGGGTCAAGTCCGTTGAATTCAAGTCGGGTCATTGGTGAATTCAAAGCGGGTTAAAGAACGGGTCGCGGAGCAAATGGGTCAACAAGAATATTAATTTAGACACATGTTTTTAGTGTTTTAATTAGAGAGTTAATGTAGTGGTTTAGTGAGGTTAGTGGTGCCTAATCTTTAGGAGCAAGGGTTTATTTTTCTTATTTAATGTATGTATTTGGTTGAATGAAATTAGCAAGAGATTTGAAGCAGTAAATTACGTTCTTTATTTTCTTGTTCATTGGCAAATCTCAAGGCTTGATCCTACAAATTAGTGATCTCAAATACATTCATTCCTTGTACAAAAAGTCAAATCTATTCATCATTCAACCTTCAATTTCATTAAAAAGAAATAGAAAACTGACCAGAAAAGTGGGTTAGATTTCAATACACCACACCTGTGATTGTACCTCAGTACCAACTACCCGAACTGAGCATACCCAGGTTTACCTCTAAGGCTGAAGAAAAAGCGGTTGTTGAAAAATTAGTGTTTGTGTTAAGCCACTGCCACTGTAAACACACAAGTATATCAAGAACACCAAGAGATGAAACAAAACACTCGTTAACTTTTATTCATGGAATCAGCTGATTAAATACACGAAAGGAAACAACGGCTACAAGCATAAATTACGGAAAAGACTTAACAACCTAACACACGACTGGTTGACACAAAATAGGAAACCCTAGACTGACTCAAACAACTAACGTAAACCTCTGCATGGGGTAGAAGCCAACATGCAGACCCAAATCCTTTTGGGCTAACAGCCCATTTATTCAACGAGTGACCCATTAGCAAACCCAACAGCCACCGCCACCTAGGGTTCCGCAAAGGCGAAAAAAATTGACCTGGCGGCGATGGTGGTGTAAATTCAAAAGAAAGAATGAGTGAAGATCTGAAAAGGAAGCGGTTGGAGGGCAGGCGATGTGGCGTACCCAAGAACTTTAACACACAATGCACAAACCAATTGTACAAAATGCTTCACCCCTTGTACCCTTACTATTTATTCCCTTCTCTTTTAAATATAGATAGATATAACTAGGTGGTTATACCCGCGCTTCGCGGCGGTGTGTCAGGTCGATCGTTAATAAAACTTAAATGAAAACGTAGACGCAACGGTAAAAATAATGTCATAAAAAAGAAACATAAAACTAAATAATAGAAAAGGAAAAAATTTAAATATTACTGGTTCGGGTCATCGAAAACTATAAAACCGAATATAGAAACGGGTTCCGAAAATACCAATACCGCCAATAATGTTATTCGCTCATAATAGGTTCGACTCGTCATGGTACCACAACGGTACCGACACTCGCTATAGGCTACGATACCAAAAGAAAAAGTCGATTTTGAATACAACTATGTTTAAAAAAAAATTATCGGAATGTTGACAAAAATAAATAAATAAAAGCAGACGCGCGCTCCGTTTTTTGAAAAAAATTAACGAACGAAAGTTATTGAACGAAAATTATTAGAAAAGAAAGGGTTTAAAACGTATATTATATATATTATAAGGGTTGAAAATGAAAATATATAAAACTTCTGTGGCGAAAATCGAAAACATGAAAAGTAAAATAAAACTATTAGAAAATAAAACGGGTTTAAAACGTATATTATATATATTATAAGGGGTAAAAATGAAAATATATAAAACTTCTGTGATGAAAATCGAAAAATGTTCATTTTCCGCCGATCCATCATCTCATTCAGATTCATCAACAGATCCACTTGTCATTCGGTCTTGTCGCGGTCTCTGAAATCACTCCATCTTCGTCTAGTCAATGCCGGTGACCATCTCCTCCACTTCCTCCAACACTGCTCTACTCCCATCGCCATGGTGGACGCATCAATCGTTGTGGTTGGAAATTTCGAAGCTGTAAACCCAAAACCCTCATCTCGAACTAATTGCACAATTTTACCCATCTTCAGCCTCAATCGATTCAAAGAGAAAGTAGGTTGAGAAATAAAGTGGTAAACGTGGTTTGGAAACGATGAAAAGAAAGGTTTAAAGAATAATAAAATTAAAAGTAATAAAATAATCAGATATGGTAAAAAAAATGGCTTGCAGAGGCAGATTCGAACCTGCGTGCTTAAGGGGAAGGGAGAATGCTAAGGTGACGCCCGCAACCACTGCGCCAAGACGCTCTATGGCTAAATGTTACATCACAAAAATATATATACACAAGTTAAATCTAGGCTAGTCGGTGTCATGTACCCACCGACGTTGCCTTTTAAAAAGGGTTCTAATTACACAAATAAAATACATAATATCATGTCATATCATTTTTACTATGGCTGAGCATTCGGTTTGAACCAAAACCGTAAACCGTTTGGATGAAAATATGTTAACCGAGGACCGGACCGTATATAAACGGTTCAGACTGTACCGAAACCGTATTAAACGAGTCGGAACTATTTAATTGCTAGACCGAACCGATTAAGATAAAGTTCCACTTTCATTATACCAAATTATGTTTCCTACAAAATAAAGTTCTAATCCAACTCCACAAAACAAAAAACAAACCCAAAATACTCCACAAACGGTTCTAACGGGTCTCCGTCGGGTTATTAACCGAACCGAAACGCGAACAGTTTAATTACCATATGAAGAACCGAGGACCGGACCTGTTTAGTATGTCGTGGGTCGATTCCGGTTCTACGATTCTAACGGTTTCGAACCGCGAAAGGCTCACCCCTAATTTTTACCATAAACTATTTGAATGGGTTGTGACAGTGTTCCCCTATACCCGGCTTTTCAACCAACTAATCACGGCTTAATCCATGCCTTTGAACCTGTTGTCCACCCATTCCGGTCTTCCACCCTAATAGTTTTATCTTAATAAATAAACCCCCTATTAAATACAAATTAGAACTTTCTCAAGCCAATGAGCCCCAAATGAATTGGTTTGGAAGAAGGTACCCCCATGACCTTCTAATGTGAAGGTCATGGGTTCAAGACTCACTTGATGTAATATGCTCAGGTGGGTCAGGGTTTTTTCCACAATAAGCCTTCTAGGGGTGGGTTTCCCACGGAATGGTAGGCGGTTTTTCCACAATGAGATCCTACCTCAACAATTTTGTAAAAAAATTACCGTTGGATCCGCCGGTGTTTATAAACATACAGACGATTTGGACACATGGCGGTTTGTAGTTAGCTGAGAATAGGGATGAGATCGGTACCGAAAATACCAATACCGAATTTTGAAAAAGTGGGTACGGAATACCGTACCGAATTTATCGGTATAGTACCGGTATTCGTTACAAAATGTTAATCTCTAGTTGGTATCGATATCAGTATCGGCCGAAAATACCGATACCGAATTTTTGGAAAAGCGGGTACCGAATCTATCGATACGGTACTGGTACTCGATACCAAATGCTCATCCCTAGCTAAGAACGTCGGTCGACCATTTTATACCGTCAGTTCCAACCGTGCGTGTGGAAAGAAACTAGTAAAGGGACATATTACAAGAAATTTTGGGGATTTTCCCATAAATTTAACCAAACACGAAAAGAAATTCAACTATTAAATATTCCCTATTTATTAACCCTAGCCGATGTATGATGGTTCTCCACCATCTCCATCACTAGTGTTACGAGATCATCTCCTCCATGACTCCCTTTAGCGCAATGTGTGACGCTTTGGGAAACGCCACCTGTGTCTCCGGGTGTCATTACGCAGCCCTAGTGATGGTAGTTAACCATTTCGCAACTCACCAAGAAAGGGCCATTTTGATGGAGTCCTTCGTATATGAAGCCCTTACAAGGCTTGATAACATGACCCGAGGCTCCGTCGGGGTGTTGGACAAGCTTTCTCAGAAACTTGCTAAACAGGAGGCGGAAATCCTGAAACTAGAGGCCCAACTTTCGACGCTCAAGGAGCAGGTGTAGGACAACCATTCACATAAAAATAAAACATAACTTTTATTACAATATAATAGGATTACAATACAATGACAAAATTACAGAAAGAAACTAAAAAGAAAAAGGAAACTGACAATGAATACATATTACACAAACAGAACAGAAATAAAAATACTGAAACAAAAGGAAACTAAAAACCGGGTAGAGGCTGAGGATTTCTGTTAAACAGAGGTCCCTTAAAACAGATTTCGGGCCACCCAGGTGAACCCGTCTGTCTCCCAGGGTACAACAGCCGAAGCAGGAAGTACTGCCGGAATTAGCCTAGCACCCAATACTATACCTGAAACAAGAGCGCGAAGCTTGGAGAACGCCGGAAATTCTTCTGGAGCAGAGTCTGTGTGCATATGCAATTTGTTTGCAGTGTCAAACCTGGAACCCAAGCCTAGTTTATATAGGCTAGAGAGTTAATTTGCAACTAATGCAATCATTAACTCTAGGAGTTAAGTTTGCAACTAATGTAGTCATAACTCTGGGAGTTAAGAATTCGATTAGTCTCTTGCAACTGGAAAGGCTTGAACCAGACCCGAACCCGCGAGCCATCAGTCAAAAATACTAAGGCGGCTCTCAAGCGTGCGAAGTGCCAAGTGCGCCATTAAAACGCCACATTACGCACATCGCTCCTCGGTCTCGTGTCCGGTCCCGGTCACGTGCCCGGGAACGGGCGCGGGCGCGTCGGGTGCTTTGCACCCTTGCTATTGCCACTGTGTGTGTCTTGGTATACAAGAATACTCTTGTGTGAACCTTCACACTTATAAGCCAAGCAATAGTTTCTCATTCCTCCGATGTGGGACAGGCTCAATTCCCAAGACATGTTCAATTCCCAATGTCTCAACATTTATACACACAACTTCGAGCATCGATATCTCATTCATCTTAGCTCTATTTTGGACATGATTTGGTTCGTCGTGATCCTCTCACGTAATAGAATACGAACGTAATAAATAATAATTATATTTGTAACAAATAAGTCCAAAAATTTCCAACAATCCCCCACATGAATAGAGATCGATCCATACACTCAGGTGTCAAGATATAGTGTCAGCGGTTGAATATTGCAGGATAGGTAGGTGTTCCCTTTGAACCTTCCTTTGTGAAGTATACTTAGTCTCCTAGCGGTTAGTAGACTCGGTGTCCTTGAACTAAACCCCTTTTTATGTAGACGGTATCACACTTCACACAATACTCTTCCTGGTCTGGCTAACCCCTCATTGTCGTGTCCGTTATGGTCATGGAACACTAGCCTAGTTCTGCGAGAGCTCTAAGAATTGCGCCCCCCACAATTCCATTTGAAGCGACCCCACTTCTCTCTCACATAGGTGATCTCACATAAATCATTAAAGGCGTATGCCTAACCTTCTTTGATATCACTAACTTGTTATAGAAATAGGACTAGGAAGTATGCAACTCCCTTTGAATGTTGGGTTACTCCCCACAGTGACCTCAGTTTGTACAGTTAGGTTGTCCTATTGAGCCTAGATCATGGGATCTCCACTCTTCTAGGATAGGTTTTCCTTTGCACTAACTTATTCCAAGGGCTTTAGTCCCATTCCTCTCGACGACTTATGTACTATCTCTTTGCTTAAGCCTTTTGTAAGCGGATCCGCAATGTTATCCTTTAACTTCACATAGTCAATAGAGATAACTCCCGTTGAGAGAAGTTGTCGTATCGTATTATGCCTCCTTCGAATGTGCATTGATTTGCCATTATACATTGCGCTTTGAGCTCTTCCAATTGCTGATTGGCAATCACAATGTATGCAAATGGCTGTCAACGGCTTTGGCCATCTTGGTATGTATTCCAAGAATTGGCGTAACCATTCCGCCTCTTCTCCAGCTTTATCCAAGGCGATAAACTCAGATTCCATCGTGGATCTAGCTTTGAGAGTTTACTTGGAAAACTTCCAAGCTATAGCAGCTCCTCCAAGGGTGAACACATAACCACTCGTGGATTTGGAATCTTTCATATCGGATATCCAGTTAGCATCACTGTATCCTTCCACAACAGCTGGATCTTGGCCATAATGCAGTCCATAATTCCTTGTGTATCTCAAATACCTTAGCAGTCTAGTCATGCTTTTCCAATGCTCAGAACTAGGATTACTAGTATATCTACTTAGCCTGCTAACAGCGTATGCTAAATCCGGTCGAGTACATGACATGAGATACATGAGACTGCCAATGATCCTTGAATACTCCAACTGAGCAACGCCCTCACCTCTATTCTTAGACAGGTGTTGGGTAGTATCAATCGGAGTTTGAGCCACACTTTTGTCCTCCGCATTGAACTTCTCAAGAATCTTGTCCACATAGTGGGATTGACTTAACACAAGACCGTTTTGGGTTCTAGTGATCTTCACTCCTAGAATCACATCAGCTAGACCCATGTCTTTCATGTCAAATCTTGCTTTCAACATGTCTTTAGTAGATCTGATCATCTTATCATCACTCCCAACAATAAGCATATCATCTACATAAAGGCATAGAATCACATAGCCTTTAGATGTATCTTTCACATAGACACACTTGTCACACTCATTTATTTTGAAACCACTGTTAAGCATAGCTTGGTCAAACTTTTGGTGCCATTGTTTTGGTGCTTGCTTCAAACCATACAACGACTTAACAAGTTTACACACCTTGCCCTCTTGACCAGGTGCAGAGAAACCCTCAGGTTGCTCCATGTAAATCTCTTCATCTAACTCCCCGTTTAGAAATGCAGTTTTTACATCCATTTGATGTATTTCAAGATTTCTCATTGCTGCAATTGCAATCACCAACCTTATGGAAGTTATTCGAGTCACGGGTGAGTATGTATCAAAATAGTCTAGACCTTCCTTTTGTCTATACCCTTTGATCACCAACCTTGCCTTGTATTTGTCAATGGAGCCATCAGCTTTCATCTTCCTTTTAAATATCCAACGATATCCAAGTGGTTTATTTCCTGGTGGAAGATCTACTAGCTCCCAAGTGTGATTCTGTAAGATAGAATCAATTTCATTTTTGATGGCTTCTTTCCATTGTGGTCCTTCTGAAGAGGAGACCGCATCTCGATAGGTCTGGGGCTCACCCTCAACCATATAAGTAAGAAAATCAGGCCCAAAAGATTTCTCAATCCTTTGCCTTTTGCTTCTTCTTGGCTCAACCTCTTCTGCCTCTGATTCTTCTTGTGTTTCATGTTGGACAATCTCGTCAACCGGTGTTGATGAACTTGCATGCGTCTTTTCCAAACATGGAAACACATCTTCAAAGAATGATGCATTCCTTGACTCCATTATAGTGTTCTTGTGTATTTCTGGATTCTTTGAATCATGTACCAGAAAACGATATGCACTACTATGATGGGCATAACCTATGAACACACAGTCCACAGTTTTGGGTCCTATTTTTTGAACCTTTGGTGGTGGCACCACCACTTTGGCTAGGCACCCCCACACTTTCAAGTATTTATAGGATGGTTTCCTCCCTGTCCACAACTCATATGGTGTTACATCCTTTTTCTTGAAAGGTCTCTTGTTCAAAAGATAATTAGCCGACAGAACGGCTTCCCCCCACATGTCTGGGGTTAACCCAGAACTTAATAACAAGGCATTCATCATTTCTTTTAAGGTACGGTTCTTTCGTTCCGAAATGCCATTTGATTGTGGAGAATATGGTAGGGTTATCTCATGTCTTATGCCACTTTGTGCACATAAGTTTGCAAATGGTGAAACATATTCACCTCCTCTATCGCTTCTCACAACCTTGATTTTCTTATTAAGTTGGTTCTCCACTTCATTTTTATATAAAATGAATTTGTCTATTGCTTCATCCTTACTTTTAAGTAAATATACATAGCAATATCTAGTACTATCATCAATGAAAGTGATAAAGTACTTATTTCCTCCTCTTGTGGGAATTGATTTAAAATCACAAACATCTGTATGAATCATATCAAGGGGTTCGGTTATTCTTTCAACCGATCTAAATGACGATCTTGTTTGTTTGGCTTCGACGCAAGTTTTACATTTTAACTTTGAATCAATGGAAGAGGATGGTATGCAATCTAATTTAATTAAACGACGAATCGAATCAAAATTTACATGACTAAGACGACCATGCCACACATTAGAAGACTCAATCAAGTAAGCAGAAGTAGAAGCATTCTTATTCATGTTCTTTTTTATAGCCATTACATTGAGTTTAAACATACCATTATGGGCATAGCCCTTTCCAACAAACATACCACGTTTAGTTAAAACAAACTTATAACTTTCTATAACCATACGAAAACCGAACTTGTTAAGCAACCATCCCGACACAAGACTCTTGCGCAAGTCGGGAACATAAAGCACGTTGCTTAAAGTGAGCTCCTTTCCCGAAGTCCACTTCAAGATCACATCACCTTCACCCTTGATATCCGCTGTAGCCGCATTTCCCATGTACAGCTTCTCTTCTCCCACAACCTCCTTAAAAGTATTAAAGAGGGTCTTGTCGGGGCAAACATGTCGAGTGGCCCCGGTGTCAATCCACCACCCTTTTGGGGGGTTAGACACAATGTTGACCTCTTCCATCATGGCGGACAGATCCGAGATCATAGCAACAAGAGGCCCGCCATCATCAATCATATGAGCCCTCTCCTGTTTAGGTTGTTTACATTGGTCAGCACGGTGACCCGATTCACCACAATTGTAGCATTTGCCTTTAAAAGAAGCCACCTTCTTTTTCACACCACCCTTCCTTGGTCCAAGGTCCACAAACTTGCCTTTGCCCTTGCCATTAGGCTTGTTGTTTTTGTACCCTTTATTCCCCCTTGAAAATTGACCATGTTCCACAAGATTGGCTTTTGCAGAACCTTCCACTTGGGTTCCCTTTAGAGCCAACCTATTGTCTTCTTCAATTCGAAGACGAACCACAAGGTCCTCAACAGTCATTTCCTTTCGCTTATGCTTAAGGTAATTCTTGAAGTCAACCCAACTAGGGGGTAATTTCTCAATCATGACAGCCACTTGAAATGTCTCACTAAGAGTCATTCCCTCGGAGAGAATATCCCCAAGTATTATTTGTAATTCTTGAACTTGGTTAATTACAGTTTTAGTGTCAACCATTTTATAGTCCAAAATCTTAGCCACTACAAATTTCTTAGTCCCGGCATCTTCAGTTTTATACTTGCGTTCCAATGAATCCCACAAGTCTTTGGCTGTTGTTATCTTGCAATATACATTGTACAATGCATCTTGAAGGCCATTCAACACATAGTTGCGGCACAGGTACTCAGAGTGCTTCCATGCATCTAATGCAGTGACAGCTTGAGCATCAGCACCCTTAGCAAGTTGAGGGGGAGACTCAGTAAAAAACCTTGCAAGGTTTAGGGTGGTCAAGTAAAAGAGCATCTTTTGTTGCCACCTTTTGAAGTTCAAACCAGAAAACTTTTCTGGTTTTTCAGCATGATTGGCAACGGTCTGGGCTGCTTGGGTACCAATTAATGGTCCCATAGAAGTAGACCCCAGAACAGTGGATGAGGCTGCTGCAATTGTGGCTGCCATTTCTGAAACAAAAGCAGAAACAGTTAGATTACAGAATAGTTTGGTTTACAAAAAACCAGAAAACCAAATTATTGGTTTACAGAAAACCAAAAAACAAACTTTACAAATAAGTTTGTTGATGTTTTAAAAATTCTGTTTTAAGCTTGTAGGACAACCATTCACATAAAAATAAAACATAACTTTTATTACAATATAACAGGATTACAATACAATGACAAAATTACAGAAATAAACTAAAAAGAAAAAAGGAAACTGACAATGAATACATATTACACAAACAGAACAGAAATAAAAATACTGAAACAAAAGGAAACTAAAAACCGGGTAGAGGCTGAGGATTTGGATTTCTGTTAAACAGAGGTCCCTTAAAACAGATTTCGGGCCACCCAGGTGAACCCGTCTGTCTCCCAGGGTACAACAGCCGAAGCAGGAAGTACTGCCGGAATTAGCCTAGCACCCGATACTATACCTGAAACAAGAGCGCGAAGCTTGGAGAACGCCGGAAATTCTTCTGGAGCAGAGTCTGTGTGCATATGCAATTTGTTTGCAGTGTCAAACCTGGAACCCAAGCCTAGTTTATATAGGCTAGAGAGTTAATTTGCAACTAATGCAATCATTAACTCTAGGAGTTAAGTTTGCAACTAATGCACTGTGTGTGTCTTGGTATACAAGAATACTCTTGTGTGAACCTTCACACTTATAAGCCAAGCAATAGTTTCTCATTCCTCCGATGTGAGACAGGCTCAATTCCCAAGACATGTTCAATTCCCAAGACATGTTCAATTCCCAATGTCTCAACATTTATACACACAACTTCGAGCATCGATATCTCATTCATCTTAGCTCTATTTTGGACATGATTTGGTTCGTCGTGATCCTCTCAAGTAATAGAATACGAACGTAATAAATAATAATTATATTTGTAACAAATAAGTCCAAAAATTTCCAACAGCAGGAACAAGCTCTTGTGACTGCTGTTGCTCAAAAAGTGGCTAAAGTTGATGTGTTGTTGAGACAAATGGCTCATAATCAAGCCAGGATTTCCGAGCTAGAGGCTGCTGTTGCTGCTCATCAGGTAATTATTAGCATTATGTAACTTTTTTTGTTGAACGGCAATTTGGATCATTGACGGGCCACTGACCCACCCGATCATCTCCACCTCCCTCAGGAGGAAACCCACAATAGGTGAGAAAACCCTCTGGCCCTTTGTCACAAGTGTCCCCATTTTGATGAAGTCTTGGGTATACACATTTACCACTAGGCTAAAATTATTAGCATTATGTAACTAATTGAGATAACATTTCATATTAGCAATGTTTTCAGAACCGGATGATGTCATACCAACCAACCATGTTCAGTAAGATATCCCATTCTCATAGTAGGGTCTGGGGAGGGTAGGATCCAGACAAACTACGCCCCTATCTAAAGGATATTACACGTAATGAGTTTTCCATACATCTCCAATTTTCAGCGGAATCAATAAAAAAAACTTAATTGTTGTAATATTATGCACAAAAAGAGTGTCAATTTGAAGTAATTCAAAATAGACATATTTAAAATTTATTGAGAAAATTTATTTTTTGTTTCAAATTTGTGAAATTAGATAAACTAGAAATAATGAAGATAAAAGTAAAAAAATGAGAGGCTGGTTCCAAAAACCTTGATGATGTTATAAATAATATAAATACTAAACTATGTATATAGAAACAAAATATAAAAATATTATATGTTTTGATATCTATTTGTAATTTTAATGAAACTAGTGTTAACACCTGCGCGCGCTGCGGCGCGTTAAACCATCAAAAAGTATTAACGTCTTTAAAACTTTATACAATAAAATAAAAATGTTACGTCCCTAGTGTCGAAATACAGCAAGTTGTGGCAGTGATCCAGATCGAACTTGTTTTACAAACTGTGAAGTTTCTGTGTTATACCTTCATTGCACTTGTCCCATGTTGAGCCTGAGTTAATATGACATTAATCTTTTATGGATATATGGTTGACTTTCTTTCCCACACAAAGACTATAAATACCTGTCCCAACATCAAATATCATTTATTTTTGCAAAAGAACACTCTTGTCTATTAATGTAAACTTTGTTGCATCTACAATCTCTTACCTGCTATGGAGAAGAACCACAAACTCTGCTTGTAGAATGATATGTGATCAAGTGAACAAAAATTAACACAAGTATGATAAAGCTGAAAGCAATAAAGAAGCCCTAAATGAAGAATTCTACCTGAATTGTTGCTAATCACATCCCTAAGTGAGCAATCCTTCCATCATCTGCACCATCTTTGTAACCACCGGCAAGAAATTTAATTATGCTGTGGATTTAAACGAACTGGATATGATCAATTAAACTAAAACACATTTCGTACAATATTTTTAGAGTTTGAGTTTATGCAGAGCAACAAATGGAAACATGCATCAACAATTTCCATTTTTAAAATGTTGCAAAGTAGATGTAATAATTACTTTTTTTTTTTGGACAAAGTTTCAACTTCAAATTACTGATATTCAAATTCTTGATATTCCTCTAACTCTAAAACTGCCTATTCTCTAGTATATTAAAAACTGCCTTCTATTGGGGGCATCTTCCCCTGTCTTGTCTATGATCTTATTGAACCGATGGGCGGAAAGGAACCTACCGCTTCTGCTTCGTGGCCCTAAGCCAGCGGATCTTGCCCCCTTGTCCGGGTCGATACCATCGTATCTTCTAACTGACAGACTTGAGCATTCATTTCTAAAGTTAATGCTCATCTATGTAAAAATGCTACTTTAAAATAGGCTGTAAACGGCTGTAAAAAAATGGACGGGTCAAGCAGCTTGCATGACAGGTCAAAACTGTATTTCAAGTAGGCATTTGGTTTTTCGCTTTCTGAATTTTATAAATTATGAATAATATAATGTTAAAAATGGATGGGTCAAGCAGTTTTATATGAACCTGTTTTGACCCGTTACCTGACCAAGGTCACCCGTTCTATTATGCTTAGTTCAACGGCTGACAAAACGGGTCGTGTTCTGCTAAATGGGGCAGCACGACACGACTAACATGTGTATTAAATCTGGAACAATATCATCTTGACTACAAAAACCAAACACCTTAAAAAATTGTTTAATCAGATAGCAATTAACTTTGAAAAAAGTATACAAATTACTAAACAGTTGTCTGTCAGCTGTTTTTTTATCAAATAGGAAACAATTTATCTGAACCAATTTTTTAAATATCGTTGTTTTCAAACTCTGCTACTGCATGTATGATAATTTCAATATGATTTATTTTGATAAATGGAACAGAAAAGTATGAGTTCAATGTTTTTATAACCTCTTTGCATGATAAATTAAGAATAAAATAACTGTTTATATAAACACAAATATGCATAATCAACTGTTTATACAAACACAAATCATATATATTATTCTGAATATGATTTATTGGTATAACAGTATCATGTAATTTATTTTTTTAAATTTGGAAGTAGACAGTATCATGTAATTCAAATCATATTATGTAATTATATATATATATATATATATATAATATGAACTTCTTAATTTGTTTTTCTCAATTGATAAATTAAGAATAAAACAAACTTAATATTTGTGTTTATATGATATGCATTACACCAGCTATAAACAAACTTAATACTACGATTTGGAACAGTATCATGTAATTCAATATGATTTATTAGATCAATGGAACAGAATAGTATCAATTCAATTAGCTGCATATAATTAATGACACAAATATTATTTAATTTAACCGAACAATATTACTTGAGGACCATGACTAAAACATTTGTGTATTTGTAATGACGATAAAGGGCAAGCAGGCAATTTTAAATAGTTATTAACCTGCAGGTGATGTTTGCAATGGCGAGCAGTTGTTTGTTTTTCAGCAACAATGCCACTAAATCCGACTGTGAGGTTCCACTTGCCAATGTAGTAACTGCAGAAATTCAAATTTCACAATTAAAAATTCAAACTTGAATCTAGTTAAAGATGAGGGATAGTTTAGTAAAAGCATACCAGTATGACTTGTCGTTCCTGAAAACCCGTAGTTAAGCCATCAAAATTGGCTGAGGTGCTGAGCCAAACCATAAACACCAATCTCTAGATTATTTGCTAGTAAATTACCTTAAAGATAAACCGATGAAGACTTCATTGAAGGTCACAACGTAGGAAACAATTGTAAGGTAACCAATTCCGATCTTTTTAGTCGTTTGTAAGGACGAAATCTTGTATGTGAGGTGCTCTTTAAAAGAGTTTATAATTTTAACTCTAGGAGCTCAAACTCTGCAAGTAATGAAAGTTAGAACATTACAAAGATTAATAACAACCTACTGAAAGTATGGAATCAGCAGCTTTAGAAACTGCATAATAGAGAAAGAACATAAAAATAGTTGCAGAAACAAAGGTTGATAGATCAAGATTCCAAGTATGCACTCAGAAAAAAAATGTCCCTTTTGTTAGTGGTAAGAAACCAAGGCTTTAAATGCAAAATTTTGTTTAATTAGTTCTGTTCTTCAAATTACATTAATCAATTTGAAAACTAATCACCCCCATTTCCGTTAATCAAGAAAGCATACCTATAAGTAAGGTCTTGGGCAAAAAGTTAAAAATTCAAATCCCTTACTTGTCAATAACATGTTAAGCAATAATCTATGTTTGAAACATTCACATTCCGTAATAGCAGAAAAACAAACATATAATTCACCAAATAAAAGCTATCATTGAAACATAGTTTGGAATTTCAAGCCACTGATATCAAAATTCGGAACCCTAGCAATCTGATTAAGCCAGAAAAATTAAATTAATCAGTCGAAACCAGTCAACTACAATTTCTTAAAAAAAAATCAGTTGTTGTAACAAACAGAACAAATGCAAGAAAATCTGAGAAATCGAAGCATAAGAAACATCACACAATCATGTATAAAATTAAACTCCATCTGTTGACAAATAAAGATTGCAAAACAACACGCGTCAACATTAAGCAACATCAATCTCGAAAAGATCAAAAAGCAAATGTAAAAATCAAGTAAACGGTAGGCAAAAACTACCTACAATAGCGAGAGACAGAACAAAGACGGCCACAACAGTTAAAAACAGGAAGAAAGGAAGCGCCGACTTACAGAGATTTGATTTACAACCACGTCCCACCTCGATTTAAGGGGTACCTCCTTTCGCTCTGTTTCGCGTACAAATACAGTCGACACAAACCCTAGAAGAGAAACCGTGTTCAGAGAGGAGGATATCGGTCGTCGGAATGGCTGAACTCAACGAGTGATTGTCACTATCCAGCGTATCTCCCCTTTCCCCCTCCATATTGGCTTAATATCAGTGGTTTTGACGATGGAAGAAAAGGTGTAGATGAAAACCCTAAAACGTGGCATGCTTCACATTTGTACACCATGCTTGAAAACATATACTTCACTGTAGTTACTAATCATCCCCATAGGATTTAAATGAGTTTACAATATTAAGAATTAAATAAATAAAATATATAACTTGAAATAGTAAATTAATTAAAATAAGAGTTTGAAAGAAAAAAAGTTGAAAATCCGGTCCGACCACCTGGTCCGGTCGGTTCAAATAGGCGTAATCGGACGGGTTCTGAAAACACTGCATATTAGATGAATTTTAATTACTTTGGGTGAGACTGATAGTTATTAATCCTGAAAGGGGTCGTTTTGAAATAAATCGTTTATCAACATATTTCTGCTTTGGTTATGAAATTTGGAATGCAGTTTTGAAATCAGCATCTAGGAAATTCAAATGCATATATGATTTTTTTAATGTGTTTTGATTGCAACTTTGATGACATTTAGCAGTAGATTAAAAGGGCTAATTAGGATCCTTATTGCAACGAAATGATGACATTTTCAATAACAAAAAACATCAATCAACAGGTAGATTATTTTGACTTCTTTTTTTATTCTCTGTATGGGTGGTTTTGTAAGACCTTTGATAAAAATCTACTTGAGAGTCTTAAATTGTGAATAAGTTTCATATATGTTTAGCTTAGGTCATTTGATTTTAAAAAATTTAATGAGAAAATGATAATATTTACTTTTAACTTTGTAAAATGGAATTTCAACCTTTTCATGTTTCTAAAGTTCATGTTTACCCCCTATAATATATATAATCTTTCCTCAATAACTTTTGTTCGTTAATTAGTTTTTTTCTTTACGTCCCAGTATAAATTTCATTAAAAACGGAGTCGTATTCAATGTAGGGTATTTTTTTAGGTGTCGTGGGTTATATCGATTAATCGTAACATGTTGGTACCGTGAAGAATAAGACCGACACCGACTGAGAAACATCGGTGTCTTTTATCTATGTTTAGATCTTCACAACCGAGTCGCCGTAACTTCATACGTTTCTTCTATATACTTAACCACATTACTTTTTGTGTTTAGTCATGTTAATGTTACCGCCTCTCGCCGCCACGGAGCGTGGGGCTAATTTTCTAGTTCCTTATTAAATATTAAAAACCCTCAAGGGTTAACTAGATAGATTCAAGAATTTGATAAATGAGTCCAATAGGCTAGAATCATGAATATAACCCAGAAAATGAGACTTATAAAAGGGCAACCATAGTTTCAAGATTTGGGTAACAAACAACAACAGCTAAACTTCAGAGTTCACATACTCATGTCTAAGACAACGGTTATAATTTCAAAGAAAATCTTTTTCTTTCTTTTATTCACAGGCTAATTTGGTATCAAAGCTGCTTAAACAGATTGCAAAAGCTTGAAATGCCGATAACGGATACCGATAATCCATGGTGAACATGTCTTTACCGACTTTGCCAAACTGCAAGATGACTTTGTCATGCTCCGGTTGGGCGGGCTGAGACGTTCCTGCCGCTGCAGGCGGTGGTGGTGCCGATGGCGGTTGTTGGGCGGCGATCAGCTGGAAGTTCTTCACAGATGCGATTGTCACCCGTCCCCGGAAATTCAAACACCAGCATTGCAACTGCTCATGCCACCTAGGCGCCTTGTTTTTTAAGACCAAGGGCATTTTCGACTTTTCACTGTCCGGGACGTTGGTTGACGTGGCGGCCCCTATGATTTCAGAAAATCTAGAGCTGCTGAACTCGGTTGACCGGTCAAGGGACTTTGAGAAGGAAATGCTCCTGAAAGAGTCTTCTAAGGCGTGGGAAGGGAGGAGAAGCTCTGGTTGACCGGGGACTGAGCCGCCTGGCTCGAGTGATGAGGCGGGGATTGACTGCATGATGCAGTGCATCCTACGTGGGCCCCGTGTACCGAGGACGTTAAGCTCGTAGGTGATGTGGGCAATGTTGTAGCTGCCACTTGGCATTTTTGGTGAGACTTTCTTGGAGTTGAATCTTCGGCTTGATCGGCCTGGTGGTGGTATATGAGCATTGAAATGTGAAGGCTGTGTGTCGTATATTATAAATTTTGTCCCGAGAAAATTCGATCTGAAACACATGCAATGAAATAGTTATGTTACTAGTTTCAAGTTTGGTTTTAAAATGAGCGAATCAGGAGCACATAATGCACGATGCGCATGATGGTGATGAGATCACATCGGTGCAGTTAATGCGATCCGATTCCATCCAGGGGTGTTCAAAGTCGGATATCCGAAAATTCGGATATCCGAATTTCGGATATCCGAAATTTTCGGATAGTGGATTTCACTATCCGAATCCGTATCCAAAATTTCGGATATCCGAATTTCGGATATCCGAAATTTCGGATACGGATTCGGATAGTGAAACGGATATCCGAAAATATAAAAAAAATATAAAAATATATAAAAATAATATTTTTAAATTACAAAAACAATTAAAAACCTTAAAAAACATTAAAAAATATACATATAAAAATATATAAATATAATATATAGGGTTTTGATTCAAATTTTCTTATTTTTAAATAATAAAAACAATTAAAAAATATATATAAATATAATATTTCGGATATTCGGATATCCGAACTATCCGAAATATCCGAAAATCACTATCCGAATCCGAATCCAAAAATTCGGATATCCGAATTTTCGGATAATTCGGATTCGGATTTTCGGATACTTGGGTTCGGTTTCGGATTCGGATTTTTTTGAACACCCCTAATTCCATCAGCATCATGTGATGCGACGCATTATACAGTTGACCAACATTTGAACAAATTAGACCATCGATTGCAATGGGTCAGAGTTTTTCAAGTTTGATTGAACATATTTGACCATCAATTGAGCAACGTGTTTCATTGATTGAACAAATATGATCAGGGATGATGAGAATAACTTATATTTTAGTGTTTAAAAGTAAACAATTTAAAATATTATCTATAAATATTTTTTTAGTATTTTTTTAATAACGAACGTCTCACATACGTGATGCGCGAGCATAGTGTATTGTGCTTAGCGCATCGGCTTTTGGGATCATATAAGTTAACACTCATTGATATTATGGTCAAGAAAAAAATGAAAAAAGATTATGAATCTAAAATTGTTAGAAACTTAAAGCGGGTTGGGAAGAGATGAATGCATAATTGGAAAAAAAAAAAAAATTCTTTAATAGGATACCTTAGTTTTCCAATGTAAGTGCTGCTTGATCTGGAAATGTTATCAGGATCCATGGATATGACATACTCGGTGCACGTGGTTCTGCGAGTTCTTTTTGCAGAGAGCAAAAACTTTCCATTTTCTACAAGCAAAGCCGCTGCATAACCAAATTTCAACATAAGGACAGCTGCTGTATAATATTCACACTACATAAGCAAACATCCATTTTTTTATATTTAAACCAAGTTTGGGAAACGGGTCAAGATGGGTTAGTCGTAATAGGGGTCAAAATGGGTCGGGTCGAGTTCACCTGCCAACACTTTTTCATCCATCTTTAAAAAAGCTTATAAAAAACAAGATTACAATTACCAAAGTAAACCATCAAAAGGATAATCTATTTTTTTAATAGAACAACTTAAAGCAGTAAGCATTCCATTTTTAGGTAAGATTTTAAACTTTACCCATTTGACATATGCCGGTTACATATAACCCATATCAACCCATTTTAGGTAAATGGGTCAAAATTTCCAGTACTTCACATTAGTAATAATCAAAAAAATTTGCCTCGCATTATCTTTCACAAACATAAACAGTTCCACTCTAGATTGTTTCTTGAATTGTACATTCAAACCCGTCTTAGGTCAACAAGTCAAGAATATTGTCAAATCCGGATCCCGATCCTAAATGTACATGCCCAAAACACTTGATACCAGGATCCAAATCAAGTATAGAGCAGCAGCGCATGTTGGGTCCTAGATTATATCTGAAGTTGCATAAATGCAGGTCCAAATTCCAATTTATTGTTTTGAATATATTAAAACAATTTGATTTATCAACTTTTTATACCTTCATTCATAATTTACCAATTTATTATATTAACCCTATGAATAAACTAATATTTTATATAACAGTGACTTATTCAACTACTCCGATCCCATGGATGTGCTATGACTATGAAATGCTTATTAAAATAATTGGTGAATGTCACATCAAAAACGAGTTCGAGTACCTAACTGGCTAACTTAATCAAAAGTCAAAGCAGAAAAGATGAATGTTACTAAGTTGACTTTCCAAAGAGAAATGAAAGAAGCACCCGTCTGAATGGTAACTGGGCCTTGACCTCTCCTTGATTTAACTGGCCGTGAAGACAACCGAACCCGATAAGACCTTTCGGGCTGGTTACGGGCCAGCCCATGAAACATATGTGCATCTCTAAACTTAGATCCCTCCCATCCTTTATTCGTTTTTGAATCATAATTATTGACACAGGTGCATAGAATAACATATACTCGACTAATCGTAATTTCAGAAACTTTATATTAATTTCCTAATTAGCAAAAATAAGGCTAAAACAGAAAAATTAAATTAATGCTCACCTGGATTAAGACAAAGGAATAGATGGTATGTAAAGTTGGATTTATCCCTCTTAATGTAACATTGAATGGTACCATCACGAGATCCCGGCTGAAAACATTATAAAACAATTATAGTAACCTATTAAAAAAGCTGTAATTGCATAAATATGTTCAAAAAAAAAAGATCATATACCTGCTTCATGGAAACCGGAAAAGTAAGTTTCCCACATGATTCAGGGTTTCTAACAATCTCCTTACACATACTTCTCCATGATCTACAAACAGCAGCACAAGCAACAACATGTTTTCTAGCAGGCCAACTGCTTTCACTTTCTTCCAATCTTTTAATTACATCAAAAAGAAGCTCAGGTGGAAGATTAGCCCACCGACTGTTTTGAATCACGAGAGCCGCCTGATTATTATCACTCAAATCATTAACCGAACCCTGTGATTTTCCTCTGTTGTGATTTCCCGAGAGCCTAACGTCAAAACCCCGCCTCGATAGGCTCCCGAATCCATCCCTCACATCACGAACTATGCTACGGAAAGACATCAACTACAAAAAACAAAACAAGACTTCTTTCTTCTCACTGAACACAGCTGAAAAAGAAAAAAAAATAAAAATAAAAATTGTTAATAATTGTAGAAAAAGAGAAAAAAGCATCCTCACATGGGCCCTAAAAGAGGTTAAATTGCATATCTTTATCAAGAACTAACTTTTTTGATATTTTTAGGAACACTTTCAAGTTTTAACCTAAAGTTGGGTCAATTACAGAATCAAACCGCCAAATCTGGTCTGCCGGTCCCAAATAACAATACAAACAAACGTATCCAGTAAAATCTCACTCATAGCAAGCTATTGTTAGGATCTTGGGAAGGAGAGATGAGGGCAAAACTTTCCTCTATCCAAGTGGATAGAGAGGCTGCTCCCGGTGAGACTCCCGACCCAAAAAAAACTTTTTTTTTTAAATATAAAGTATAATAATACAAATAATAGCAATATTAAAGGTAATTAATTAAAGATACCTGAAAGTTTCTTCTAATCACATGGCTAATATGACTTAATTTGCTATGCCAGGAACGCAAATCTTGAAGGGAATGAAGTATATTCAAGCAAACATTGACTAAAGCAAGTTGTGTGGCAATTAAAAAGTCCAAATGTTCTAGAAAGTGGCTGAGGGAAACCCATCTTTTTCCCTTTTAATCTTGTTTTAGAAAATGAGCATCTATGATAAGCATGTTCTTTATACCCACCTCAATCATATCTACAATAGATACCTCATGTTCCTAAGTGAATATAAATTAAGATTACTATAAAAAAGATATTGCATAGTACAATCTAAATTACTTTATAAAAAGTTAAAAACTAAAAAAAACCAACCTGTTGGTTAAAAGCCAAGATTCCATCAAATCTGCACCACAAAGAACTGCAACCAAGATCTGCAAAACCCATGTCAAAATTCAAGTAAGTCAAGAAAATCAAACACTAGATCCTTGAAAATATTCTAACAGCAGTTAAAAAGGCAAAGGATTTTAGTTCAAAATTAGGAAATTAGGGCACATAAATTACAGTAGATGTAACAAATTATGATGCAAAATTAGAGATCCATACCTTTAATTGAAAAATAGAATCTTGAAAACCCTTGAAGATTAGATGTGGCTCTGTAATTTTGACAAATTTTCTTTGAGGACTTTCGTCGAACAGGTGGTGGCCAAGAATTAGATCAGAAAGAGAGAACCAAAAAGGAAATGGAATTTGGGTCAAACCTGGAAACAAATATATATCACACTCTCTCTCTCTCTCTCTCTCTTCGGACTCGAAGCCAACATTAAATTTAGCGGAAAGAATGGAGAAACTTCATGTATATTTTAATACCCAGATCATTTACAAGAGGTTTTGTATATGTTTGTTAGTGTGTTTTGTATATTTTAAGGAGAGCAGAAGAGAGAAAATGTTACTGTTTATCTGTATATTTATAAAAACACTATTTATTTTTATTAATTTTTTAATATTTTTTAAAGCGGTTGTGAGTGAAGTAGAGAGAAAATGTAATGATAAATGTATAAAAAAGTATATTTAATTGAAAAGAATAGAGAAAATATAATGATTTTTAGTGTAATTATAGAGATGGGGATAGAGAAGCTGATGGGAATGCTCTTATACTTTTTTAACGTCAAACTTACACACTCACTAAGATCATTGGTATGGGGCGTGGAGAGGGGGCGCAGAAGCTGTGAGGGGCGTGAAACACCACCCCCTTTATCGTGAAAGGGGCGTGAGAAGTATTTTCAGAACTTCATTGGAATGATATTAGGATGATCCACTTTGAAACGAAGGCTGATGATTTTCAGGGTTGGTCCACTAGACCATCCTTCTATATCAAGAAACTAATATGTGATCGCTTTCTAACGGCGTATGCTATGTTTCACCATCGATACTTGCCGATATCGACAATATTTGCATCGTAAGGTTTTAAAATTTAGATAAATCTATCAAAATATGCGTGATTTTTGTAATTGCATGTTGCCATGTCGGAGAAGATGAGCAAAGACGTAATTCGACCTACCTCAAACACTCCAGGTGTTAGATCTGAAACGTCATCATGAAGGAGGACTTCTAAATTAGATCAGTCTCCACGCGGACCGTCCTTGCATGTCGGAGAAGATGAGCAAAGTCGTAATTTCAATCAGTTGATGATTTTCAGGGTTGAAAAGACCAAATTACCCCTCACGTGATGGGCTCGTGGGCGGTAACTAATGGACTTGGTAACTGGCGTTAGGACCAGGGACGCATAGCTTTAAAACATCAAACGTCGACGATCAATACTGTTAAAGGTGGACGAAACCTGATATTTTGTGCAAACCTCAGGAATGAAAACTGTAGTTTAATCGGGTTGAAAAGACCAAATTACCCCTCATGTGATCGGCACGTGGGGGGTAACTGACGTTAGGACCAGGGACGCATAGTGTTAAAACATCAAACTTTATAGATCAATAGTGTTAAAGGTGGATGAAACCTGATGTTTTGTGCAAACCACATGGACGAAAACTGCAGTTTACTCTTTAATTTTTTATTAAGTTAATCTGTTGAGTAAACTGCAGTTTTCGTCCCTGAGGTTTGTTGGTATTAACAGGTTTAGTACACCCTTAACAGTCCGAGTCCCTGATGTTACATTTCTTAAAAGTTACTATCCCTGGCCCTAACGTCCGTCCAATCTGCCGTTATTTTCCCCTCACGTGAGGGGTATTTTCATCATTTCGCATCGTTTATTATACTACCTTCTTCTTAAAACCCCCAAATTCACCCTGATCAACCCTAACTATTATCCTGCCTTCGTCATTTCGCATCGTTCCTAAATCCCTAACTTCGGGTAAGTTGTTTTCAGGGATGTCGAGTTCTAGGATGTCCAATTCCAGCAACAATAGGCCTCAAGAAACTAATTTCTTTTCAAACGGTATCGATGAGACTCCAATTTGTTCTTGTGGGTCTTTTACATTGATTCGAACTTCATGGACTGAAGCAAACCCTGGCCGTCGCTTCCATTGTTGTGTAAGAAAACTTAAACCTAAGTCTTTCACTTTTTCTTATTTTCTGATGTGTGGTTTGGTGAATTGTCAGAGATCAAGGTGTGGTTTTGTGAAATGGTCAAATCCTCCTATTTGTGCAAGGTAAGAAAAGATGATACCTGGACTGCTAAAAAGAATGAACGAACATCAGAAATTAGCTATTGCAAAAGCTAATGAAGCAAGAAAGCTGAAGATTATCATAGGTTTTAGTTGGTGTTTCTTTGTAATGTACTTAATGCACAGTAGATGAGTTTAGTTGTAAGATTATCATGTTGTTTGATTTTGTAATCTGTTTATTATCAATCAAAGTCCAGTTTAAGATTGCATACCAAACTGACCAAATTACAAGATTATTTCCATGTTCAGAGATTGCTACTTGTCCAAATTACAAGATTATTTCCAATTACAGTCATCATTTGACGAGTTTGGTTCTGAATCATGCTCGTCCGTGGTACTCTGGATCCACATCCTCTTCGGGTCTGTAATCCCAAGCCTTTTTCAATACTTCAGGGTCATAATGTTCGTATGGATCACAGTACTCGAGCTCCACTTGTGTTTGCTCTTATTCAACACTTTTCTTAGGAGAGTCCACAACCTCATCAACCTAATGCACCTTATCAACCTGCAGACAGTTAGAATCCACACTTTTGGCCATTTCTTTTTGAGTATACTGTTTGTTAAACTCTACAACCTCATCAACATATATAGTAGTAAAAAAAATGACCGTTAGAGGCATTTGTGACCGTTAGAGGCTGCAGATGTCAAAGTAGCAGACTAGTATAATTGTTCAAAAACAGATATCAAAACAAAAATTACCAACATTACAAACAGAAATTACCAACATTACGAACTACATAAATTGTTAATAAAGAAATTACCAACATTACAAACTAGCATAATTGTTCAGAAATTGCATAATTGTTTAGAAATTACCAACATTACAACCCATTGTTCATAAAGAAACGACATACCAACATTACATAACATTGTTCATAAACAAAAGCACAATTCAACCCTGATAGTGAAAAAGCCCAATTCAACCCTGAGATGGTTTGGGAGCAGACTGTGATGCAGACTGTGACCCTCCTTGTGCCTGGCTCTGACCTTTACAGCTTTTAGAGTTATGACCAGGGTTTTTGCATTTCCCACATTTGACAGTACATCCTTTCCTACTCAACTTCCCTTGGCTTGAAACAAGTTCTTGCAACTCAAAAGCTAACTTTTTCCTCCTCTTCTTAGGTCTACCAGTCTGAGTATGATGTTTGGGTGCAATTAGTGTGGTTAGACAAGCAGATGAGATCCATAATTCTTTACCATTAATTGGCTCAAGTGTGTTCATGTATACATCCTTCCATGTTTTCATCCAATAAACCTCATAAACCCATTTTTCTGGAATTTCTACATTAAAACCATGCTGAGCCATGTCCCAAATGCATGCCATTACATGTTTGCAGGGCATGCCAGTCAATTCCCATTTCCTACAGCTGCATGTCTTCTGGTCCATATTCACCACACATTGATCAAACCCACGCATACTCACCTAAGACATTATACTATATTTCAGAACATAATAGTACAAATATTATTATGAAACAAACAAGATTGTTACCTCATATTTGTGGAAACCTGCCATAAGAACATTTTCCTATTTAATGGCATTCAACATTTTAGTTATATAGGGTGTCAATGGCCCTTCATTTTTTGCAATCACCCTATTCACCACAATGATTCTTTTGGTCATGTATTGTCTTATGAAATCTAAACAAGTTATGACATGCTTGTCTCTTGCTCCAATTAACTGCTTGTTAAAAACTTCACACAAATTGTTAAGTAGCACATCACACTTTGACCTTCCTGTTTAAGCTAGCAAACATGAATTAATTGTTCATTAATAATTAATTAAATATAACAAACAAGATAATTACTACTGAAATGTGCCCTGGACCAACTGCCTGGTGGAATTTGCTTCAGCCAATCATAAAAATTGGAATCAAATTGTCTTATTTCCCCCATCTTTCTGTCAAATATAGGAACAGTGGTAGAACTAGCGCAGCTCCAAAGCATGTTTTGGAATACTCCTCCTCTCCACTTTGACTTCATATTGTCATGAATGTGTCTAAGGCAGTACCTATGCTCAACACTAGGGAACATCTGGGTTAATGCAGGTATAAGCCCCTTACATCGAAAACAGGAATTGCAAATTAAAACAGATGTACACTTATGAATATAACAGGTTCATAATTAAAACAGATGTACCTTTTGCCTGTCACTTATGAATGTGAAATTAGATATGGAACTTAAATCAAGATCATCTCCAAAACATGTTAAGAACCATGTCCAAGAGTCTTTAGTTTCAGCTTCAACTAATGCATATGCAATTGGATAAATACCATTATTGACATCAACACCTACATCAGTTAATATTTGTCCAAGGTATGGACCTTTCATGAAACATCCATCCAACCCGAGAATCTCACCCCCACACTTCCTAAAACCTACTTTCAAAGCATTAAAACAGATGTACACCCTCCTGAACCGCCTAGTTGGACTACTTGGATTAGGTTCAGTTTCAACATCAATCTTAACAGTAGATCTTAGTCTCTTAATAACCCATACTGGTCTTGGTAACCACCAAACATTTTCCTTGTGGCAATGGCTTTAGCCCTGGACACTTTCATTAGTGAGATTTGGATTTGATGTTTCTTTTGAAGTTGATCCTGCAAAGCTACCAATGGTACTGTGGGGTTACCATCAATTAAAGGTGCAATCTCTCTTGCTATAAATCTCATGGTGTAAAGATTTATTTCTCGGGTTTGTAAACATTGGTGTTGTCTGTTTAAAGTTTTCACACTATGGATCTGAAGTATCAATTAAAGGTGCAATCTCTCTTGCTATAAATGATCACGACATCAAGTTTCTCGTGCAAGATGAGTTTCGCACGGAAGTTCTAGTTTCGTGCGAAAGACGAAGTTGGGCACAAAAGAAAATGTTTCGCACGAAAGACGAAGTTGGGCACGAAAGAAAATGTTTCGCAAGATTGTAACATCCTGGAAATTCGTAAAGCTAATGACACGGGTAATAGGCGACCCGAATCCGTATTAAAGTGTAGCAAAGGGCATGGATTGCCACTAAAGGTGCGTTTAACTCCTATATGATAACCAGTTAACCGTTTAAAAACACTGTTTGGGATTAAAACATACAAAAAGGGAACACAGGGACCCGGATGTTAAATTGTAACATTTAAAGATCAAAGTTAGGAGAAACCCTAGACCATTCGGCCTAGGGGTTGCACGACGCCAAGGGAGCCATCGGAGAGGAGGGGAAGACCGGAAGAAGGAGGCCCCACGTCGTTATCGAGAAAGGAACTCCACGTCTCATCCAAGTAATACCCGTTTAACCTCCACGCGTATGTTTTTTTCGTGTTTTGTTGTGGGTGTTGTTTGAGAACCCGATTAAGGGTTTGTTTGGAGGGTTCGTGGGGAATGGCAGCGTAGGAGGGGACAAGGTGGAGGCCGAAGGTGTTGGTGTTAGTGGCGTGTTGTGGTAGTAACCGGAGCAGGGGGAGGCCGATGGCCGAGAGAGAAAGAGTGAGGGAGTGAGAGAGAGAGAGGATTGGACGGAGTTGGTGGTGGCTTCGGAGGTTTCCGAAATCATAGGCAGCAGCATGGGTGGTGCCGGTGGACACGGGAGCCGGCCATGGTGTTGCTTCACGGCGGCGGAACACGAGGTGAAGGTGGTAATGGTGCTCTCACGTGAAGGAGAACCCGATTAGGGTTTTGATGGCTAGAAAGGTGATAGAGACGTGTGGATGATATGGGGTGACAGAACACTGTGGTGGTTCTTGGTGGTGATGTACGGTGATGGTGGTTCACGGCGATGGACGAGGATGAGGATGGGATCGGGTAACACCCGATTAGGGCTTAGCGAGCATAGGGTTTGCATGGCGGATTTTGAACGTGAACGGGGAGCTCGGCTCTTGTACGAGTGAACCGTGAGGTTATGATATTTTCATGGCACATGTACGTGCATGCATGCGAGTTCCAAATGGGTCCAGGGTAACCCGGTTTGGGCGGTTACATGAATTTGAGTTATTGCATGAAAGAAATGATGTGCGGATGAGACGAGTATCATGAATAATTATACTCATACATAATTGACGCATGTCTAGGGCATACTCTGACTATGTGATCTTACATTGACAGGTTCGGGTTTCGTGTGAGGAGACCGTTGCAGTGCAGGGGTCAGATCTTCATAACGGTGAGTTTCTAATCCCCTATTTTAAACTTTTTACTGTTTTTGGGGCTATCGTACATACTTACAAGAGATGTTTAACTTATTAAATGTGTTAAGAGTTTGGGGTTTTAACCCAATGTGTTTGTGATCTAAAACATTCAGTAATGAGTCGGAGGGTCTAAGGGGGTGTTTATGAGATCATGTGAGCTAGGCTTAAACGTGGGGTATATGGTCGTGAGTCGTATAGTGACCTAATAGGGGTGAGTCGAGGGACGAGTCTATATGTCATGTGGATACGACTAGGTGGTGTTAAAGGATGTGCACGTACATGGTATGTGCTTAGATAGTGATACATAGTACCTGAATGTGTGTCACCATAACAGTGGGGTATTGTGTGATGAGTTAGCCAGGGTGAGTCGGGATAAAAGCTTAACGCTTATGAATACATGTATGTTATCCTAGTGATATGTGTGGGGTGCAGGTGCAGTTAATGAGTCATGTAAATAGAGTATGATGTTATGTGTTTTATACATGTGTTGTGTGTATTGTGTCGTTGTCCTTGTGACACGACAGGTATTGTGTTTGCATCTTTGTCTTTATGACACGACAAATGGGATTGTGAAGGACGAAGTCCTTTGGGAGGTCACCAAAGGTGATAATATTGAGCAGGTTAACGATGAGCTCGAAGTGTGTCGAACGCCCTTACGAGGGTAACCCTGACCAGGGTACAGTGATGAGGTATATGTTTGTGTGCATATATATGTGTGTTAAATTGCATACAAGTGTTGAGTTATATTTATTGTGCATGAGATAGTATTAATGTGGTGAGTAGAGTTAGATTTACCGTCGTGTCAGGATTGTGATGTGGTGTATACAACTGTTATGCCAGTTGGTTTGTGAGAGTCTTGGTTAGGGCTAGTTAAGTCGGTGTTTAGAGGGTGGTTGAGATAACTAGTGTGTGGTTAATATGTGCGTTAAACTTTAAGTTGTCAAAGTGGTAAGTTCGATCCATGTTGGTGAAGCTTACTGGGTTAAATGGTGAGATGAGTCTTGGGTGGTGAATCCTTTGGGATAACGTAAGATAACTGGGGTTATCTATCTATTAACAAATGACAAATCTTCTTTGTAAAGACCATAGGGTCTTAAGTGGAAGTAAATATTAAATGAGACGAGTTGGCTTTTGTTGAAATTAAACTATTAGAACTCACTCAACGTAGCTGACTTTGTGTGTACGTTAGATTGTGTTGTAGGTGAGCTTTGGATTCAACGTATATTGGCTTCGGAGCGGTGCTACTCGGATTGGTGTGCTAGCATTCGTGAGGTAAATTTAATGATGATAACGAGCTTATATAAAAATTAAGGTTTTAGAAATACTTCCGCTGTAGTTTGATAAATCATACAAGTAGTTTTAAGTGAATAACCAGTTATGAGAACCAACTGTAGGGTGCCCGGTTTGGGGGCCTTACAAGTTGGTATCAGAGCCGTGGTTTAAGAGAAAATTAGTGTTTTTATAACAAATAAAATGCCTTAGCTTAAACTGAAAATGGGACGAGGGTGAAACGATTGCCACCACGAGTAACCGCGAGCCAAGAGGTACGTCTTTCGAGTTGAGCAGTAATTATTATTTGCCATTTGTGTAGTGTCACACTAGGTAAAGTGATTGGTGTGAGTAAGTGATTTATGGTTCCGTGTGGGATCATGTGGTGTGCTATGTGCTGTAGTAGTATGTTGAACTACGTGAAATTGTGTAATGTGATTAAACGAGACCATGACGTGAGTTGAGTAATGTAAAGTAGCATTAATTGTAGCTACGTGAGATAATTTGGTGTGTCGATATGATTTAGTAGTTTTGTGTGTAACCATGGATGGTGTGAAATTGTGATAAAGATGATGACGTGCTAGAATATTATGTGGGGCTATGTGAGTTGTGTAGGATGCATGTGCATCTGGGGTGTGTGAAAGATAGAAAGCTAGTGTGAATATAATGGGGAGGTATAGAATCTGAGCAGTAATGTGGACCTCCAAATTGCATTTGATCACCGTGATTTGACAGTCTATGATTACTCTCATATTATGAATTTGATGCTTATAGTAATCACTCCAACGTTCTATCTTGTGCAGGTACTGATGGCCATGATGATTCGAACTAGATGGATTAGGCGGGGAGCTCTTGTCAGGAGGATGAAAGAACTGAGGGCTAGACGTGCGGCTGCTGTCCGCACGGCTGTCTTTGGGAGGAGACTGATCTTAGCACCAATTCCGTTGAAGGTGATTCCACCGGCGACTGAGGATGAGCAGGAGCTACCGGCACAAGAGGTTATTCTAGCGCTTCCGGTGCCAAATGCCCCTAGTACTACCAGGGCAACTATGAGGGGCGGGCTCAGTAGTTCCTTTTACAGGAGAGGAAGAAATGCATTTGCAGTCAGAAGTCAACCCTCGAGGCACAACGCAGAATCAGGAAATGGATGGTTGGAGGAATCCGATGACGAGGAGCAAGTGGGGGATAACTTTGACTTGTTCAATGATTAAAGCAGTGGTGGTTACCACGAGAGGACTAGAGTATTTTGAGTTTTATCCGTCAGGCACTTTTTTGAAGAAATATTTGTTCTTGGATTCTCAATTGCTTGATTTTAACCTTGACAACGAATCTTACCATGGGATGGTTTAAAACATGTTTAATGATAGTTGCATCTGTGATAACTTGCTATTGGTGGTGCAGTGTTAATTATGTGTGATTATGAGATTACATATTGAACGACGTGAGTTCATACTAAATGTAACCTTTGATGTGATGCTAGAACTTGGTTTATTAGACTGTATGAGTAGACCTGTGTAGACCTGAGTTTTGATTATTTGTGTGTGTCTACGGTCTTAAGATAGTGTCACCTATGTGTTATGTTTAGGTGATGTTTGAAGTGTGAGGGGTGTGTTGCACCTTGTGTAGTTGTTCAGGACGAGGTCCTGTGGAAAATCTTCAATATACATCTTTAGTATGTATAAATGTTCAGGACGAGGTCCTGTGGGAAATTGTAGTTACATACCTCATGTTTAGGTATGCTTGTTAAGGACCAGATCCTGTGGGAAAATAATATATTTTATATCTTGTGTGTATAAATGTTTAGGGTGACGTTTTGTGCCTAGACTGAGTAGTGTGTCCCCTTGAAATATGGGTACGACCGGGTAAACTCTGTATGAGTATATGATGACGTGTGACAGGGGCTACCGCTGTGGTGAGTAAGAGATACAGTCCAGGGGTTTGTGTGTCCATAAATGAAGAGGTCATATTGTATACACGTAGCCTAACCCAGATCTAGCAGTTTGTGTGTGCACGTGATGTGTGTTTAAAGTTTGGGGTTACTAGTACATGTGTAGAACATTGTGTGTTATGTAGATATGTGTGTCAATGTGTGTCCTTGTAGTACACGCTTAGTTTTGCATAGTACGGATGGTCGGAGTGCTCAAGCATAGTATTTCTATCTTGACGATTTTCTCGACGTTGATACATAAAGGTGGTGCGAGGAGTTTTGACGTCTTCTAGGCGACCAATAAGGTGCTCTTATGAGATGCCTATGCTTATATCTCGGGAATTCGGAGCACGAAGCCAATGGCGGAGCTGTGAGAGTAGATGATGAAAGCGTTTACGTGGACGCTTGACTAGAAATGTTTATGATGAGATCAAGGTGATGACACTGAAGATTTCAGCATGGAGTTAACAATGTGACGAAGGACCTTCATGGAACACATTCCATATGAAGGATTTGGTCAAGGTGAGACGCCAGAGGAACGAGGATGTTTTCCCTTGACGAGACGACGGATAGCTGAGGCTTGTGAGCAGACGGACTTCGTGTTCGTAAATTATAAATGAGACACGGTCGGTGATTGCGTGGTAATGAAGTAAAAGGATACTATGGTAGAGGAATTTTGTGGAGACAGCGTAGCTTTGTACAAGCTCCTGGAGATCATTAGAGAAGGGCAGAGGTAATACCCTTATGGGTAAGCAGTGGGCTCGAGTTTGAGGAATCATCGCAAGATGGCAATTTGAGCATAAAGAGAGGGGCGTGATGGACACATGATAGTAAAGCAACTATTACTCTTGGCTGTGAAGGACAAGGACCCACTTGGGAGGTGGCTGACGGGATGACGAGATCATTAGGGATATACAGGAGACAAAGGCAATTGTGCCCGTCAGTCAAACGAAATGTAACAAGTGGGCGGACAATCGACAGTGTTGTGTTACATAGACCCAGGAATGGTACATGAGATGTTGTTAAGAACGATGAGGATAACGAAGTAGTGTCATGGTGAATATTGGCACCAAATGAATTGGGTGCACAAGGATATGTTGAGTTGGGTTGTACCGACGCAGGATTCGAGGACGAATCCTCTTTTAAGGAGGGTAGACTTGTAACATCCCGGAAATTCGTAAAGCTAATGAAACAGGTAATGGGCGACCCGAATCCGTATTAAAGTGTAGCAAAGGGCATGGATTGCCACTAAAGGTGCGTTTAACTCCTATATGAGAACCAGTTAACCTTTAAAAACGCTGTTTGGGATTAAAACGTATGAAAAGGGAACACAGGGACCCGGATGTTAAATTGTAACATTTAAAAAGCAAGGTTGGGAGAAACCCTAGACCATTCGGCCTAGGGGGTTGCACGACGGCAAAGGGAGCCATCGCAGAGGAGGGGACGACCGGAAGAAGGAGGTCCCACGTCGTTATCGAGCAAGGAACTCCACGTCTCATCCCGGTAATACCCGTTTAACCTCCACGCGTATGTTTTTTCATGTTTTTTTTGCGGGTGTTGTTTGAGAACCCGATTAAGGGTTTGTTTGGAGGGTTCGGCGGGTAATGGCAGTGTAGGCGGGGACAAGGTGGAGGCCGACGGTGTTGGTGTTAGTGGCGTGTTGTGGTAGTAATCGGAGCAGGGGGAGTCCGATGGCTGAGAGAGAAATATTGAGGGAGTGTGTGTGAGAGAGAGAGAGAGGATTGGACAGAGTTGGTGATGGCTTCGGAGGTTGCCGGAAACATAGGAGGCAACATGGGTGGTGACGGTGGCCACGGGAGCCGGCCATGGTGTCGGCGGCGGACGACGAGGTGAAGGTGGTAATGGTGCTCTCACGTGAATGAGAACCCGATTAGGGTTTTGATGGCTAGAAAGGTGACAGAGACGTGAGGATGATACGGGATAACGGAACACTGTGGTGGTTCATGGTGGTGATGTACGGTGATGGTGGTTCACGGCGATGGATGAGGAAAAGGATGGGATCGGGTAACACCCACGTGCACGGGGAGCTCGGCTCATGTACGAGTGACCCATGCGGCTATGCTATTTGCATGGCACATGTACGTGCATGCATGCGGGTTCCAAACGGGTCCAGGGTAACCCGGTTTAGGCGGTTACGTGAATTTGAGTTCTTGCATGAAAGAAAGGATGTGCGGATGAGACAAGTATCGGGAATAATTATACTCATACGTAATTTACGCGTGTCTAGGGCATACTCTGACTATGTGATCTTACGTTGACAGGTTCGGGTTTCTTGTGAGGAGACCGTTGCAGTGCAGGGGTCAGATCTTCATAACGGTGAGTTTCTAATCCCCTATTTTAAACTTTTTACTGTTTTTGGGGCTATCGTACATACTTACAAGAGATGTTTAACTTATTAAATGTGTTAAGAGTTTTGGGTTTTAACCCGATGTTATTGTGATCTAAAACATTCAGTAATGAGTCGGAGGGTATACGGGGGTGTTTATGAGATCATGTGAGCTAGGCTTAAAAGTGGGGTATATATGGTTGTGAGTCGTATAGTGACCTAATAGGGGTGAGTCGGGGGACGAGTCTATATGTCATGCGGATACGACTAGGTGGTGTTACAGGATGTGCACGTACATGGTATGTGCTTAGATAGTGATACATAGTATCTGAATGTGTGTCACCATAACAGTGGGGTATTGTGTGATGAGTTAGCCAAGGTGAGTCGACATAAAAGCTTAAGGCTTATGAATACGTGTAGGATATGTTATCCTAGTGCTATGTGTGGGGTGCAGGTGCAGTTAATGAGTCGTGTAAATAGAGTATGAAGTTATGTGTTTTATACATGTGTTGTGTGTATTGTGTCGTTGTCCTTGTGACACAGCGGGTATTGTGTTTGCATCGTTGTCTTTATGAAACGACAAATGGGATTATGAAAGACGAAGTCCTTTAGGTGGTCACCAAAGGTGATAATATTGAGCTGGTTAACGATGAGCTCGGAGTGTGTCAAACGCCCTTACGAGGGTAACCCTGACGAGGGTACAGTGATGAGGTATGTGTTTGTGTGCATATATATGTGTGTTAAATTTCATACAAGTGTTGAGTTATATTTATTGTGCATGAGATAGTATTAATGTGGTGAGTAGAGTTAGATTGACTGTTGTGTCAGTATTGTGATGTGGTGTTTTCAACTGTTATGCCAGTAGGTTTGTGAGAGTCTTGGTGAGGGCTGGTTAAATCGGTGTTAAGAGGGTGGTTGAGATAACCAGTGTGTGATTAATATGTGTGGTAAACTTTGAGTTGTCAGAGTGGTAAGTTTGATCCATGTCGGTGAAACTTACTGGGTTAAATGGTGGGGTGAGTCTTGGGTGGTGAATCCTTTGGGATAACGTAAGATAACGGGGGTTATCTATCTATTAACAAATGACAAATCTTCTTTCTAAAGACCATAGGGTCTTGCGTGCAAGTAAATATTAAATAAGACGAGTTGGCTTTTTTTGAAATTAAACTATTAGAACTCACTCAGCGTAGCTGACTTTGTGTGTACGTTAGGTTGTGTTGCAGGTGAGCTTTGGAGTCAACGTATCTTGGCTTGGGAACGGTGCTACTCGGATTGGTGTGCTGGCAATCGTGAGGTAAATTTAATGACGATAATGAGCTTATATAAAAATTAAGGTTTTAGAAAGACTTCCGCTGTAGTTTGATAAATCACACAAGTATTTTTAAGTTAATAACCAGTTATGAGAACCAACTGTAGGGTGCCCGGTTTGGGGGCCTTACAACGAAAGACAAAGTTGTGTGCGGAACTTTTTGGCGAAAGAATTGACTTTATGGGCTAAATTGTAAATTTCCTATTTGTTGTGTTAGGGACTATAAATAGGAGAGAAGAGCTTGTAATTCATTAAGTTTGAGAAATTAGGGTTTGCATGTAAAAACACACACATTCAAGCTTCAATCAATACAAGAAAGGGATTGATATTTGGATCTTTGTGTTCTTGTTGATTCATTCAACGAATTGATAGATTCCGCATCTCAATTAGTGTTCGAACAAATTTGTATTGTCAAGATCGATCCTAACGCATAACACATGTGAAAACAAAAACAATAAATATAATCCCCTTTAAAGTCATTTAATTACCTACACATATTCAAAATATTACGAAACATAATAAATTTAAGTACACATTTCGCTTGAAATTCGTATATAACACACCATTCCTACACATAAATATATCTCCTACACACATCACTTTTACGTACAACAATTCCTCATAAATCAATACATATAAATGTATCCTGCACATTTATCTAGAATCCTTACATAGTATACCAAAAGGCATAGGTTGAAGCTTCTCTCAACAATTGGTCTAATGAAGAGGGAGGGGAGGGGGAAGGGGGAGGGTTAGGGTGAGGGAGAAGGAGAGGGGGAGGGGGAGAGGGAGAGAGAGAGAGATGGACCGTTTCTTGGAAATGAGTTTGGTGAATTGCCACCGGGTGCATTTGACACACCAATAGGTACTTGCTACTTGCTACATTTAATTGCATGTTAATAACAAGTAATGTCAATAAAGATGCCTTTTTGTACTTGAAATCAAGTCGGTTAGCAAAAAAAAAAAAAGACTTACAAAAGCTTAAAATCTATTGCTAGACAATTTAATCATTTGATGATGCAGATTATGATGGTGCTCCTGTGGTTTTGATGGATGATCGATGCACGCCCGCACCAAATGAAACACGAATCAAGAATCAATTTCTGATTTGGAAGGTTTGCGATGAGTTGTGCTGCGCCGGAGGTAAACAGAGGTTCACACGGGTCTTTAGACCTTTTGATCTCTTTTGTTTTGTATTTTTTGTTTTTAACCATTTGGCTCGTTAGTCAAGACTTGTAGTTTTATGCTGTTTAAATGAAAAGCCTTGTAAAATATGTTGAGTTCTATGCACAATAGTTAAATGTTTATAAATTAATGTTGTCTCGGTTATACTATTGTTGTATTTTTTACAGGTTAATTGGATTGAAGAATATATTTGCAAGGCAACTTCCTAACATGCCTAAGGAATACATTGTTCGTCTTGTGATGGATAGGTATGTTGTCAGCTACATATTGCGTTTTCTTTATAGGAATAGGAAATGATTTCAACAACTTGTGTCATATACTCCATCTATCTGAAAATAAATGCAGGGTTTGACTTAAGTCGGATATTTAAAATGCAGGTGAACACACTTAGGACGGTGACAGAAGCTATTGAGGTAGTGAAGATGGCAAAAGATGCTAAATGGGGTGTGGTAGTTTTTTTTTTGAAAAGTAGGCGGATATATAAATACTAAAATAGAAACTCCCCTCGAGCCAGCAGCTATGGGGAGCCGCAAATACATCGTAGCCGACCTGGCGGATAATACAAAATTACAACATTAATGAACTCTAAACTGAAAAGCATTCCAATCTTCCCAAGTAATGTTGTTTTTTGATCTATTTGATACCCATAAAAACGCCAATTCCTTGATCTGCATCACGCAATTGTAGTCCTTTGTAGCTTTGTCTTCAAAAATTCTTTTATTCCGGGATAACCACTCGTGCCATAATGTTGTAAGCAAAATTGCATGAATTAATTTATTCCGGTCTTCTGATACTAGTAAATTCTCCGCGAAATATAACACTTCCTTTATTCAACCAAAAGTAGGATGATAAGGAGTTTTGCACCAAACCCAAATTTGCCACCAAATTGTTCTTGCAAAAATGAGAGTGACCAATAAATGATTTGCTCCTTCCTGGTGTATTCCACAATTGGGACAAATTGAATTGGTTACCATTACCCCTATGTCTTCCAATGCATCCATTGTGGCTATTCTTCCTTCCAAAGCCCTCCATGTAAATAAACGAACTTAGGGGGGGTCCATGAGTTCCATCTGAAGCCTGATGATGCGTTTGCTGCAGTCCTAGAACCCTCCAATTCCTTTCTGACTAAACAGAATGATGTTACCTCCTCATCGCTGCTATTCCACCTCCATTCATCCCTTCTTTGTGAAACGTCAACCATCGATAACAAATTCAGCAAAGTATTAAGTTGAGTATGTGATGTTCCTTGCGTTGGAGTTGTCTTCCACTCCCACTCCCAGCTCTTCGAAACTCCCCTAAAATAATCTGCAATAAAGACTTTTTTTGTTAGTTGTTAGTGTAAAAAGGTCAAGAAAAACCGATCTTAAACACCCAATTTCATGCCAGTTATCTATCCAGAATCTGGTGTTCCTCCCATTGCTGACTTTACTTCTTATTTTTTTGATGAATGTCAATGTTTGATTTCAAGAATTCCTTTTCGTTTGCCATGATATTCTTCCGAACTCCCGTTATGCGTTTCTTACATGGAAATGCTTTTGTGTTTCTTGATCCCCCGTGTATCACTTAAATAACACTTTCCCATATCTGTGTACTGTCGTTTTTAGCCTCCACCACCATTTTGCTAGTAATGCCAAATTTAGATCTTTGATACTTCCCACTCCGACGCCCCTTTTTATTTTTGAAGCCATTACCCTTTCCCAAGCAACCCATCTAATTTTCTTGTTTTGTAAGGCCCCAAACCCGGGATGCCTCACTCGTTGGATTTATTCATTCACAAACAGTTCTTAAACATGAATATCAAATAACGCAGCGGAAAATTTCATTTAAACATAACTTAATCGTTGTTCATACATGCGGAAGCGTAAACATTGATTAAAACATATTTACATCATAACTAAACATAACGGGATGCCAGTCTTCAAAAGCAGTCGGGTAACTCTTCATCTCTAGCCAAGCATCACCGTCCATCCTCATAACCTGCCTTAACCTGAATGTGCACACTAAAAAGGTCAGCTACGCTGGTGAGTTCTAGCATTTCATAAAAACTTTAACATCAACATTTGCCAAAAACATATCATTCATTCATTTAGTAAAACCTTTCACAAAAGCATGTAATAATAACATCTTTAAAAAGGTTTCGTACCCATATCATCATCAACATCATAATCATAAACACCGTTAAACGGATCGTTCATTAAAACTTTTAACATTCATTTAAGTCATACATTATTATCTAAATCTGTGTCTTTCTTTACGCGTCACAGTGTCCCCGAAGGAACCTTTGGTGTTGTGGGCAACCGTTACGTATCGCCGTCATTGCCACAACCATACACTACGTGGGGTCAACCGTTACGTATCGCCGTCATTGCCCAACACGCATCTTTCCCTTGGGAATCAACCGTTACGTATCGCCGTCATTGATTTCCCATACCTTATTCACTTAGGATGATCGTCATCACCCGAGTAACCGTCGTTACTCCCTTACCAGTTGTACAACATCAAAACCATCGACAGGCCACCAAGACACTGCCATGTTGTTCTTATGGTAACTATGGCTCGCTGTCCATAATCTACCACAAGGCTGGGAATCACATTCCCAGACTTCGTTCGTCAATTCCATTCATTCGACAGATTAGATTTGTAATGACTTCTTTAAACCTTTACCTCTTTCCCTTTTCATTAAACATTTCCTCATTTAAACCGTTCATAAACATTCGTAAACCTTTTTGGCAAAAACACTTAATAACCTTTCTTTTCGTAAACATCGTTTCGTTAAAACATCATTTCGTTAAAACATCATTTCGTTAAAACATCATTTCGTTAAAACATCATTTCGTAAGTATGCACACCAGCCCAAAAAATTAATCAAAACATTTAAAAGAGGGCTCTAGAACTCACCTGATACGCTAATATGGGTTGTCCTAAACGAAGGTCCAACAACGTCACTTCTGATCTGAATTGATTAGTTAAATACACATCAGACCAATCCCGACTCTAACGGTTTAACCATTCTAACATACTGACTTCACTTATTCATTTCTGATGTCTGCGCACTTAGCAAGTGCGCAGACCCTGCTTCCTGTGCACTTAGCAAGTGCGCAGACTCTGCTGCCTGCGCACTTAGCAAGTGCGCAGACCCCTCTTCCTGCGCACTTAGCAAGTGCGCAGGTCCCTCCTCCTGCGCACTTAGCAAGTGCGCAGGTCCCTCCTCCTGCGCACTTAGCAAGTGCGCAGGACCTGTTCTTCGTGAAAAACCCTAACTTTCGCATTCGGGTCTGAACATGTCAAGATCCCGAACCTGTTGCATTCAAAACGTTCGTTTTCCATTAAGGAACTCAAATCCATGATTATCTTTCAGTTTCATCCGTTCAAACCTTACCTTTTCACCCAAAACCCAAAAACGAACTAAAACTCAGATTTAGGTCGGATTGTTACCTGAATCGAGCTTCTGATCCGGAGGTTCTTCTCACGAGTGCAAGAGACACGAGCGGGTGCAATCTTGTGCGATTCCGACACTTTCTCTCTCTACGGTTTTTCTCTCTCTAGAATTGCAAATGAGAGAAACATGTGGTGATCTTGGCTATTTATAGGGGAGACCTCCCCAAGCCCGGTTCGCGACTGACACGGCCAGACTTCGGCCCGCTTGAACTCGTTAACTTTATTTCTCGACATTTTGGGATGTTACATGTCTACCCCCCTTATAATAGGTTTCGTCCCCGAAACCTATCACAAGTCAAATAATTGAGGGTACAACTCCCTCATTTCCGCCTCCGTTTCCCATGTAGCCTCTGATCCCTTTCGGTGCCTCCATTGGACTTTAACCAATGGAATAACTTTATTACGCAAACGCTTCTCCTTTCGGTCTAAGATAGCCACGGGTTCTTCGATGTAATTAAGGCTGTTGTCGACCTCGATGTCTGTAAGTGGTACGTGAGCCGATTCATCCGCCAAACACTTTCGCAAGTGTGATACATGGAAGGTGGGATGGATCTCACTTAACTCATCAGGCAACTCCAACCGATAAGCGACTTCCCCAACCCGTGCCATTATCCTGAACGGTCCGACAAACCTCGGACTTAACTTTCCTCTCTTCCTGAATCGTATGATTCCCTTCCAGGGCGACACTTTCAACATTACTCTGTCCCCAACATCAAACTCGATAGGCCTTCGTCGTCTATCCGCATAGGATTTCTGGCGATCTTGTGCGGCCTTCATTTGGGCTTTGATTTGATCAAACCTTTCCGACGTTTCTTTTATGACTTCCAGACTTCCTAACTCCTTCTGTCCAATCTCACCCCAACAAACCGGGGTCCTGCATCTTCTACCTTACAACATTTCGTAAGGCGGCATGCCTATAGTCGTGTGATGACTATTGTTGTAGGAGAATTCGGCTAACGGCAGATGACTGTCCCAACTGCCACCGAAGTCGATAATACAAGCACGGAGCATATCTTCCAATGTCTGAATGGTCCTTTCGGACTGACCATCCGTTTGCGGGTGGTATGCCGTGCTGATATTAAGCCTTGTGCCCATCGCCTCATGAAATCTTTTCCAGAACCTCGATGTGAATCGTGTGTCCCGGTCAGATACAATCGTCAAAGGCATCCCATGCCGTGCTACTACTTCGTTAATAAATACTTCCGCTAACCTTTCCGACGAGAACGTCTCGCGAATAGGTAGGAAATGAGCACTCTTCGTTAAACGGTCCACAATTACCCAAATGGTGTCATGACCTTTAGCTGTGCGAGGTAGCTTAGTTATGAAGTCCATGGTAATGTGTTCCCACTTCCATTCCGGTATATCAAGTGGTTGAATCTTTCCATACGGTTTCTGGTGCTCGGCCTTTACTTGCGAGCAAGTCAAGCACTTGCTTACATACTTCGTCACATCACGTTTCATTCCAGGCCACCAGTATTCCTTCCTCAGATCTTGATACATTTTATTGGTACCGGGATGGATAGAGTAACGAGACTTATGAGCCTCATCCAAGATCTTGGTTCTAAGCTCGCCACCCATAGGTATCCATACCCGTCCAAAACGTGTCCTAACACCAAGGGTGTTATATTCCAACTTGTCCTGTTGGCCAACCATCCTTTCCTTCTTTATGTTTTCCTCCTTAAGTGCCTCGTCTTGAGCCTTTTCAATTTCTCTCATCACGTCTGATGTTACCACCAACTGGCAAACTTTCACTCTAATAGGAGTAGGCACATCCTTTCGGCTTAGAGCGTCAGCCACCACGTTTGCCTTTCCATGATGGTATATGATTTCACAGTCATAATCTTTTAGGAGTTCTAACCATCGTCTCTGCCTCATATTAAGCTCTCTTTGTTCGAAGAAGTACTTCAAACTTTTGTGGTCAGAGTAAATAGTAAACTTCACCCCGTACAGGTAGTGCCTCCAGATTTTTAATGCGAATACGACAGCAGCAAGTTCCAAATCGTGGGTTGGATAATTAGCTTCGTGAATCTTCAACTGTCGTGACGCATACGCGATCACTCTCCCGCGTTGCATCAACACGCATCCCAATCCCTGACCCGAAGCGTCAGAGTACACCACTAGGTCTTCATTGCCCTCGGGAAGGGCCAAGACTGGAGCTTGAGTTAGCTTTTCCTTCAATTCCTTAAACGCCTCATCCTGGTTCGAACCCCATTCGTACTTTACCTCCTTCCGAGTCAACTTCGTCAACGGCGAAGCTATTTTCGAGAAATCCTAGATGAATCTCCGATAGTAGCCTGCCAATCCCAAGAAGCTACGGATTTCAGTTGGCGTCTTAGGAATATCCCATTCCTTCACCGTCATTATCTTTGCTGGGTCAACCATAATGCCGTTCGGGTTAATGACGTGACCTAGGAATTGGACTTCCCTAAGCCAGAACGCGCATTTGGAGAACTTAGCATACAACTTTTCCTTCTTCAGAGCTTCCAATACTTCCTTCAAGTGACACGCGTGATCACCCTCATTTTTGGAGTAGATGAGGATATCATCGATGAACACGATTACCGACCGATCCAGCATCGGTCGACAAACTCTATTCATCAAATCCATAAACGCTGCGGGGGCGTTCGTCAATCCAAAAGACATCACGCTGAACTCGAAATGTCCATAACGTGTGCGAAATGCAGTTTTCGGTATGTCTTCTTCCCTCACCTTCAACTGATGATACCCAGACCAAAGGTCGATTTTTGAGAACTAACTTGCACCTTGCAATTGATCGAACATGTCGTCGATCCTTGGTAACGGATACTTGTTCTTTACGGTACACTTGTTCAACTCACGATAATCAATACACATTCTCATCGAACCGTCTTTCTTCTTTACGAACAACACCGGAGCACCCCAAGGTGAGATGCTTGGTTGGATAAATCCTTTCTCAAGTAGCTCGTCTAGTTGTACCATAAGTTCTTTCATTTCCACTGGTGCTAGTCGATATGGAGCCTTAGCCATGGGCTGGGCATCTGGTACTAAGTCAATTCGGAACTCAATTTCTCTATCGGGTGGTATCCCAGGCAAATCCTCTGGAAACACCTCCGGGTACTCACGTACCACGGGTACATCATCTAATTCCTTCACTTCCTTACACTTGTCAATCACGTACACCGGATAAGCCTCGCATCCGCGCCTCAAGTAATCTGTTGCCTTAATCATCGAGATGACGTTTGGCATCGGGACGTCACGATCTCCAAAAACCTCGACTTTGCTACCATCCGGAGCCTTGAGTCGGATTATCTTTCGTTTACATATGATTTGTGCTTCGTTGGCAGTTAGCCAATCCATACCCAGCACGACATCAAACCCTCCCAAAACCATAACAAACAATCTGACAGGGAACCTATGACCTTCTATTTTTATCGTAGAGGTGTCAACCACCTCGGTCACTCTCGCAGTTCTACCCTCAGCGGTTTCTACGCTAAAGGCCCTTTCTAGTATACTGATAGCGTACTTCACCCTCTTACAAAAAGTCGCAGATATAAAACTCTTACTGGCACCCGAATCAAATAACACAGAAATAAGAGTGTTGTCAAGGACGAACGTACCTGACGCCACGTTGGGGTTCATTCTGGCCTGGTCTTGCGTCAGCGCGTACGCACGAGTCTTCGCTAGGGGCCTCTCTTCTTTCCTTTCCGGGTCTTTCCCTTTCCCGGCTTCACCCATTCTCGGTTTCGGACATTCCCTACTCAGATGACCGGCATCCCCACAATTATAGCACTTGAAGTGTCGTGGGCATTCACGGGAGTAGTGCCCGGTCTTGCCACACTTAAAGCACAAGTTAGACCCCAGTCTGCATTCACCTACATGCTCTCTTTCACATTTCTTACAAACAGTCGGCTCGTTCACCCGAGCTCTCTTATCACGAGCCCCAAACATCCTTCCCCCAGTTCGCTTGTTTGAGATGCTCGGTCTCTTCTTTTGCTCTTCAACGGCAACAACATTCAGTGCCAGATCGTCAAATACCACGCCACTTAACTCTACTGCCGAATCATAGGTAGTAGGGGCGTTTGCCTTAACATAGGTGCAGACCTGGTCCGGCAACCCTTGAATATAGCAGGCAATCTTTCTTTCCTTCGTCGTAACAAGATGTGGCACCAGACGTGCCAGTTCATTGAATCGGGTTGTATACTGCCGGTGCGTCATGCTCCCGGCCTTCAAACTCAGAAATTCCCTCTCTACCTTCTCAATCTCGTTCCTTGGGCAGAAATTCTTGATCACCAAAGTTTTCAAGTCAGCCCACATCATCGAGTCAACAATCTCGCTCCCTTTTGCCTGACGTATACCCTCCCACCAATGAGATGCTTCCTCCCTCAAGGAGTTAGCAGCAAATTTTACAACTTGATCCGTTCGACACTCGCTCAGACGAATGGCAGCTTCCATACGGATCACCCAATCAAACGTAGCCACCACGTCTTTCTTTCCAGTAAGGACCGGTGGGTCACATGCTTTAAATGACTTATAATCACATCCGCGAGCAGGCGGTGCATTGTCAGTCTCATTGTTCTGAGCACCAATCGCCGCGCTAGACCCACCCACCGCATTGACCTGCTTCAATGCTTCTGCCAACAGACCTGGCAGGGAAGTCTTCATCAACTCTGTAAATTCTCTAGCTATGGCTGCTCTCACTTCTGGTTCAAAAGTGAAAGGTTGTTCTTCAACCAGTGTCTGTTCGGTTCCATGCACACTAACCGCCGGTTCAGTGTGAACACTTCCTTCTTCACTATTTTCTTGGCGTGCAGGGATCCTGCCACGCCCACCATTTCGACCGCCGGTACGACCACCGGTACGGCCACCACGCCTTCCGTTTCCTCTCCTCGCCATTTCGTTCTATAAGACAAGAAATCCGATGTCATCACGCTAGTTAACAAATAAAATTCAATAAGTACTGTAAGATGTTAATATACACTGGCCATCTGCAATTAACCATTACACTACCTTTCGATTTCTATTTGACCACCTTTGTGATTCCATCAGAACACAAGTCCTTTCCTAACCCTTCCTAAGGCACATTACATACACATACTCTACTTTTCATACCTGATGCTGTGGCTCGAGTTACTCGTACTGGCATCTGCTTTCGGTCCCATTCAAAGTTTAAGTCCAGACACTGGGAGTGTCCGAATCTCTCAAACTATTGCTCTGATACCAACTTGTAAGGCCCCAAACCCGGGAGGCCTCACTCGTTGGATTTATTCATTCACAAACAGTTCTTAAACATGAATATCAAATAACGCAGCGGAAAATTTCATTTAAACATAACTTAATCGTTGTTCATACATGCGGAAGCGTAAACATTGATTAAAACATATTTACATCATAACTAAACATAACGGGATGCCAGTCTTCAAAAGCAGTCGGGTAACTCTTCATCTCTAGCCAAGCATCACCGTCCATCCTCATAACCTGCCTTAACCTGAATGTGCACACTAAAAAGGTCAGCTACGCTGGTGAGTTCTAGCATTTCATAAAAACTTTAACATCAACATTTGCCAAAAACATATCATTCATTCATTTAGTAAAACCTTTCACAAAAGCATGTAATAATAACATCTTTAAAAAGGTTTCGTACCCATATCATCATCAACATCATAATCATAAACACCGTTAAACGGATCGTTCATTAAAACTTTTAACATTCATTTAAGTCATACATTATTATCTAAATCTGTGTCTTTCTTTACGCGTCACAGTGTCCCCGAAGGAACCTTTGGTGTTGTGGGCAACCGTTACGTATCGTCGTCATTGCCACAACCATACACTACGTGGGGTCAACCGTTACGTATCGCCGTCATTGCCCAACACGCATCTTTCCCTTGGGAATCAACCGTTACGTATCGCCGTCATTGATTTCCCATACCTTATTCACTTAGGATGATCGTCATCACCCGAGTAACCGTCGTTACTCCCTTACCAGTTGTACAACATCAAAACCATCGACAGGCCACCAAGACACTGCCATGTTGTTCTTATGGTAACTATGGCTCGCTGTCCATAATCTACCACAAGGCTGGGAATCACATTCCCAGACTTCGTTCGTCAATTCCATTCATTCGACAGATTAGATTTGTAATGACTTCTTTAAACCTTTACCTCTTTCCCTTTTCATTAAACATTTCCTCATTTAGACCGTTCATAAACATTCGTAAACCTTTTTGGCAAAAACACTTCATAACCTTTCTTTTCGTAAACATCGTTTCGTTAAAACATCATTTCGTTAAAACATCATTTCGTTAAAACATCATTTCGTTAAAACATCATTTCGTAAGTATGCACACCAGCCCAAAACATTAATCAAAACATTTAAAAGAGGGCTCTAGAACTCACCTGATACGCTAATATGGGTTGTCCTAAACGAAGGTCCAACAACGTCACTTCCGATCTGAATTGATTAGTTAAATACACATCAGACCAATCCCGACTCTAACGGTTTAACCATTCTAACATACTGACTTCACTTATTCATTTCTGATGTCTGCGCACTTAGCAAGTGCGCAGACCCTGCTTCCTGCGCACTTACCAAGTGCGCAGACTCGGCTGCCTACGCACTTAGCAAGTGCGCAGACCCCTCTTCCTTCGCACTTAGCAAGTGCGCAGGTCCCTCCTCCTGCGCACTTAGCAAGTGCGCAGGTCCCTCCTCCTGCGCACTTAGCAAGTGCGCAGGACCTGCTCCGTGCGCACTTAGCAAGTACGCACGACCTGTTCTTCGCGAAAAACCCTAACTTTCGCATTCGGGTCTGATCATGTCAAGATCCCGAACCTGTTGCATTCAAAACGTTCGTTTTCCATTAAGGAACTCAAATCCATGATTATCTTTCAGTTTCATCCGTTCAAACCTTACCTTTTCACCCAAAACCCGAAAAACCCAAAAACGAACTAAAACTCAGATTTAGGTCGGATTGTTACCTGAATCGAGCTTCTGATCCGGAGGTTCTTCTCACGAGTGCAAGAGACACGAGCGGGTGCAATCTTGTGCGATTCCGACACTTTCTCTCTCTACGGTTTTTCTCTCTCTAGAATTGCAAATGAGAGAAACATGTGGTGATCTTGGCTATTTATAGGGGAGACCTCCCCAAGCCCGGTTCGCGGCTGACCCGGCCAGACTTCGGCCCGCTTGAACTCGTTAACTTTATTTCTCGACATTTTGGGATGTTACATGTTTGAGCCTCCACCTCCCCATAGGAAATTCCTCCTAACGCCTTCAAGGGTATTTATAACACCCGACGGCGCTTGGAATAATGACAGATAATAATTTGGAAGACTACTAAAGACTGCTTTGACTAGTGTAATTCTGCCAGCAAGAGATAGAGTTCTTGATTTCCAGTTTGAAAGTTTTTTATTGAATTTATCTATCACCGGTTTCCAATTTTTAATCCTATTCATATTATCTCCCACCGGCAGCCCTAAATATATGAATGGCAGTTATGTAATCCCCAGTAATTTTCGGCCTTTATGTTAACTTTTCCGGCACTTGTAACTTCATTATTATATGACTTGCATCTTTCCATTTCAATAAAAGTTATCCTATTTATCCATTTTATTACTTGAGTATATACATACATATATTGGATACAATTGCTTCATTTCAAAAGTAACAAATATTTATATAAGGAATTATGTAAATAATTGTTCAACGATCACAGAAATAAAAATATACATATATATATATATATATTAGGTTATTACCAAGTCTATATATACATATGTACAAACTTATAAAAACTAAAACATAAATTCTATAAAAATTAAGGTTTATAAAGAATATATCAATTAAGTTCAAAGAAAATGATTTTTAATTGAAATAAAAGTATTTCTATATTATAAATTATATTTTTAAATTCATAACATCTAAATATAATATAAAGATTTGCTAGATTTTATAAAAAATTGTAAAACTTAATAAATCTATGTTTTATAAAAGTTCAGGGTATAAACTGCAAATAATGAAACTTGAAATAAACAAAAATCCTAGTTTATGCATAAAATGATAAAACCTTGAAACTACGAGGGTCTGTTTGCAATATCCGGATAAAACCCTTTCCCCCTTTCGATCGCGAGTTCGAGTCCCGTACAAACCGGTTCTTCGGACCAATTTTCACGAATTCATTCATGAGATATTTTCATGCGTAATCAGCAACATCTTTATGTTCAGGACATCCAAACGATCCGTCCTTTGTGTTTAATCGGATTTTTATGATCATTATAATGCTTAACTCGTAACTGAAACACCCTTAACACTCACTTAATTGATCGACTAACTTCGGTGAAATTGGGTATAAATATGCACTCCCAATCATGGACGACACCCATTGCAAGCTTCTCAGACCCTCAATTGCATCAAATTTCACCGTGGTAGCACCAAATCCAGTCGATGAACACGACTCTGTTTCGCTCAGTCGTACTCCCCCTTTACTCGACCATTTCAGGTAATTTTGGTGTCGAAGAACTCGTTTCAATCTCACGAACGAAAGCCCCAATGTTCGGGTTCCAATCATCTGAGTAATCGGGCCAATTGGGAACCTAGGGTTTGCACGTTTCAATTTGGGGACGATGGTGTTTGGGCTTGCGTGTTAAAACTTAATTGCATCAGTCTAAGACCAAGGCATAAGCCCTGGTCTGATGGGTAGTGCGCGTGTGTATGTGTGACCCGGTCCCGGCACGGGTTCGAGGTCGGTTAGGGCTAGTTTTTTTGGAATTTATTTCTTTTTAATCTTTTTAATACATTATTTGATGTTTAAAATTCCAATTTAATTTTGATAAATCAATAAATACATTCTATAATTTTTTTTATAAAAACAGAAAATATAAATTAATATTTTAACTATTTTATTTTATTAAAAACACATTAAAACACTTGTAAATTCTTAAATAAATAACGTAAATAATTTGTTTAGACAAATTAATTATGTTATTTTATTTATAAATTAATAATGTTTATTAAACAAATTATAATTAAATGTTTAAGCATTATTAAATTCTTTTAAACATATAAATAATTATGGTGGCAAGGATAATTATTTAAAAATTTTAAACTTATAAAAATACTTAAATAATTATTTTAAATAAATAATTATACAAGTTCAATTTATTTCATTTAAAGTCTATTTATTTAATAACTCTTTTATAATTCATAAAAGAGATTATTTAATAGTTTAATTAATTATTTAATTTACATAAAATAAACTAATTAAACCTTTTCCATTTCATAACTTTATTTATTAATTATGTTTAGAATAATTATATAAATAAATTCAAACCTAATTACTATATAATTAACTAGAAATCTTAATTAATTCTAATTAATTTTATAAACTACTTTTATTAATATTTCAATACTAGTCATGAACTTCTATTTTTCCTATAAAATATTTATGCAATCCCATATCCAATCCCAAACCATATGAAACCCTAAATCTTAGAATTTCCTTTTTTCCATTAAACGTACATTGATTTGGAATACAACTATCCATGTAGGTTGATTGTGAGAAACCCTCACGAGGCCTATCCATCATTTACAATCCCTATCATCTCTAGCTTCCTTACATGTGAGTTTCATAGCTCCTTTTTACCTTACTTTGTTTACAAATACTCGGGGTGAAACATGTCTACAATTACATTACATACACAATTCAATACCTATGTTCTTATGCTAAGGTCTTTATGCTTTATGTATTAAACTGCTTGATGACCATAAGTGTGTACATGGAAGTACAATCATTAACTTGTGTGGCAAGCCTCAGGTAGTACCTTTTATGATCATTTATATGGGAATCCGATACATTACTTAACACAAAACCTTGGCGGTTTTGTGTATAAACTTTGGTACCTTTCATAACACAATCAGATGGATTGTGTATACATTTTTTCCTATTACATGGCTTGATTGTACGCTTTGAAACCTTGTATGTTTTCATATTTATGCTTTAGACATGCTTTGAACATATTGAATTGTAAACTTTACTTAACTTTGTTTGGTGTCAAAACCTATGTTTCTCACCAACTACTTGTAGTTGACATTTACTTAAATGTTTCAGGTGCACATGTTTGAGGACATTGCTTGATCATATAGGACCATGAACCTAGCATTAATAAGACTTCATTTCAATTACTTTATGTTTTCTATTTTGTTTGTAACAGATATTTTAATTTGATGAATAAATATTACAACACATTTAATAGATGATCATGTGCTTTTGAACAACCGCGTCAGCCCCGACGTATAATCTGTCGCCGACCGGGGTGTGACAAGTGACCCACCTTTGCAAGATATTATTGATGCCATTTGATTGACTGCATTCCGTTCTGGACCAATCTCGAACAGTCTGCTTTTGGACATAAATTGAAAACCCTCAATATTATGTTTAGATTTTTTAAGTTTGAGGTGTTTCAATTACCTTTGAAAACCACGTCATCTAAGTAAAACAGGTGTGATAAAACCAACTCCGAATCTGTAAACGTTATACCTTCATACACCCCAATCCTTATAGCTTTCTTCATCATTACATTTAGAGCTTCCATCACCAATAAAAAGAGGAAAGGGGAGATTGGATCCCCTGGTCGGAGACTTCTCTTCAGACTAAACTCCTGTGATGGAGAACCGTTGATGAGAATTGAGGGCCGAACCGACATTAGAACAGCCAGAATCCAATTCCTCCATTTAGACGGGAAACCCATATGGGACATGACTTACATAAGAAATTTCCAATTTACTGTGTCGTAAGCTTTCTTGAAATCGACCTTTACTATCATGATCTCCTTTTTAATCTTTTTAGCCTAAGATATAGTCTCGTTTAGAATCATAGGCCCATCTATAATTGCCCTGCCTTCTAAGAATGCAGATTGTTCCGGCTGCACTATGTCCTTTATGACATTTTTCATCCTATTTGCGAGAACTTTTGTGATCATTTTGTGTATTACTCCAATGAGTGTGATTGGCCTAAATTCCTCTATGAATTGTGGGTCTGCACCCTTGGGTGGCAATGAACGATGAACCACAAGGTACTGGCAAGGTACCATGAATGTAAAAATCGTTCATCATGCTGCAGACAAAAGGTTGGAATTGTGTCCAGAATTTTTTGATAAGTGCAAAAGTGATCCCGTCTGGGCCTGGTGCTTTATCTCCCCCACATTCCCATACCGCCGACTAATTTTCCTCTATTGAAAAACTTCTAGTTAAAATCTCTCCCTGATTATCTATAAGTCTGTGAAATCCTTATGCCCCCATTCTTGGTCTCCTTTTCATTGGTTCGTCGAATTTATTCATGTAATAATTTCTTACCTTCTCTTTGATGCTTTTCGGGTCTGCTATCCACACACCATTAAAACTAAGTCCGTTGATCTGATTATGCATTTTCCGGCAATTTACTATACCATGAAAATAGGCCGTATTTTCATCCCCGTTGTGGTAGTGGGGAGACTGATGATTCTTTTCTAGCTTTTAACTAGGGCTTCGATTTGGTAAATGATATAAATAAAAGATTAAAATCCACTCTTCGATTTGGTAAATGATTTATTTCCTTAGATCTGAATTTGTATGATTTGTTTCTTGTAAACCTGGAATTGGTGACAAAATTAAAATCATATATGTATTACCGATCATCGGAATCCGCAAGAACGAGATGTATAAGACACTCATCTGTGATTCGTAAAATCTTCATGAATGGCTTTAAAATTTGAGATTGATGATTGAAACAATTATTTTCTTAGATCTGATGTCGGTTGGGTTCGTCTTCACCGGGCAGTCTCGCCGGAATTTGATATGGGTTATGGGTTGGCCTAAAAAAGTCAAATTAGAACTTTTGTACTAAAATGATTATTTTGAGAAAACCACAGCAACTAAAACCGTATTTAACTCTTAATTTTATTATTAAGTGATTTATACTCTGACTCCACTTATATTTAATTTTATTATTTTGTAAAACCAGGAGTGATAAACCAAAACGAGTACTGTGTTGTAAATTGTTGCCGCCGCGACCGTATATTGCGGGTTTCCTACTAGTATAAATAATGGTTATATAAATATATGTGTATATTTCTATAAAATGTGTAGGTGAATATTTTTTATAAAAATATCACAAGTATAAAATGTTTGATAATTATATATCATGTTTGAATCTATATATAGGGGAGATATATTCTACAAAGGCAAAAAACTCTACAAAGTGTAGGAAGACACCATAGAGTGTCATGTGTCAAAGAAGGATTCCAAAGAAAAAAAGGCAAAAACGTAAACCCATCATCCACATGCTACTCACATGACAAGAAAAATGCACATGCAAGTGACATGCATATTCCCCCCCATTATTTTTAAGGGTTCATAACTTTTTTATGCGTTATTAATTTTTTTTTAAAAATGCACCATAATAACGAGCGTTTTTTTTATCTTTCTAACGAGTATGATATTGATATATATAAATAAAAAAAAATCATCGTTTTATGGTGTTTTTGAACCGGGGGTTTTATCTTGTTTCGGAACTGGACATTTTATGGTGTTTTAGAACAGCGCGTTTTACACATGGCGTTTTACACATGGATTTTTAGATTGGGCGTGTAAAAATCATTTTTTTTAACATGAACCGGGCGTTTTTACATGGTGTTTTAGATTGGTCATGGTGTTTTACACATGACGTTTTAGATTCTGGTCATGGTGTTTTACAACTAGTTATGGTGTTTTACACCTGGGCATGGTGTTCTACACATGGCGTTTTATGTCGTCGGTATAGAGTCCAACCCTGTCGTCGGTACAGGTTGACCATTTTCCGACGACATGTCGTCGGTATAGGGTTTTTTGTTTTTTTTAATAATTTTTGAAAAATGCCTATAGCGACGACATGTCGTCGGTATAGGTCTTTTCTGTTTTTTTTATTTTTTATTTTTTAATATTTTATCCAGAAATATTAAATTTCAAAAAACAAAAACCTGCAAATCATTAAATATAAACCATTCAGACATTCAAATCAGATAAAAACTAATATCCGAAACATAAACCAAACATCCAAATTGTTTGACACACAAACTTGTCCGACAAATCAAACATTCAAAACATAAACTTGTTCGACACACAAATATGCAAATTGTTCAAGACAAATACCAACCTAACCAAAATAAACAGACAAAACTTCAAAATCTTGAAAAGGTAGCTAACATATGAAACCCGGATGTTACCTCACCTTAAATCCCGATTTTTGTGAAAGTTGCTCCCAATAAATACCATCTTATATACCTACACATCACAATTACATACATAAATAAAAGCCCAATTACATAATTACAAACATATACATACAAACATACATACATAAATAAATGTCCAATTACATAATTACAAACATATACATACAAACATACATACATATTAACTAATCATCATAAACAAAAATTACACACATACATACAAACTAATCATCCAAACTAATCATCCAAACTAATCATCATAAACACAAATTGCACACATACATACACATACATACAAACTAATCATTATAAACACAAATTACACACATACATACATATACATTCAAACACTAATTTACATAAACTAAATTATATAAAATAAGCACACATCTAAACCAAATGACCTAAACTAATCATAATTTAATAATTCCATCATACATACAAATATACATACCCATACATACAAACATACATACATACACATACATAACACATACATAAAAAATCATAAAAATCTTAGATCTAAACCAAATTTCATCACAAATTAGTAATTAAAACGAGTATTTACCTTCACAGAGCTAGAAATCCAAGAAATGATGAAATTCCTCTAAAACCTAACCAAAATAAACAAACAAAACTTCAAAATCTTGAAAAAGAAGCTAAAATATGAAACCCGGATGTTATCTCACCTTAAATCCCGAGAGATTTTGTGAAAGTTGCTCACAAAAAGCCCAAAAACCGTGAAATCTCCAGAGAGAACAATTTGGGGGAGTTTTGGAGGATTCTGGATGGAAATGAAGGTCTGCCGTCTGTTTTCCCTATTTGTTCGTGCTACACCCTATGGCGACGACATGTCGTCGGCACAGGCCCACATGTCGTCGGCACAGGTAGCCTATGCCGACGACATGTCGTCGGTATAGGGTTCGTAGGATGTTGACAATCAATAAAGGTAAAAACCCTATCCCGACGACATGTCATCGCCATAGGGATTTCCAGAATATTTTTTAATTTAAAAAAAAAATTGACCGACTGAAATTGATTAAATAAAAAAAAACAAAAAGAAAATCAAAATTAAGCCAACTTTCCCTCCAATCCGCCTCAACCCTATAGCGACGACATGTCGTCGCTATAGGGTGTCCCAATCAAATTTTGGTTTTCATCTATACCGACGACATGTCGTCGGTATAGGGTTCGTAGGATATTGACCAGTCAATAAAGGTAAAAACCCTATCCCGACGACATGTCGTTGCCATAGGGTTTTCCAGAATTTTTTTTAATTTAAAAAAAAAATATTTGACTGACGGAAATTGATTAAATTAAAAAAAAACAAAAAGAAAATTAAAATTAACCTATAGCAACGACATGTCATCGCTATAGGTTTTCCCCAAAAATTTATTGGGAACAGCTTTCTCTCCAATCTGCCTCAACCCTATAGCGACGACATGTCGTCGCTATAGGGTGTCCCATTCAAAATTTTGGTTTTCACCTATACCGACGACATGTCATCGGTATAGGGTTCGTAGGGTGTTGACCAGTAAATAAAGGTAAAAACCCTATCTCGACGACATGTCTTCGCCATAGGGTTTTCCAGAATTTTTTTTAATTTAAAAAAAAAAATTTGACCGACGGAAATTGATTAAATAAAAAAAACAAAAAGAAAATCAAAATTAACCTATAGCGACGACATGTCGTCGCTATAGGTTTTCCCCAAAAATTCATTGGGCGCCAGCTTTCCCTCCAATCTGCCTCATGTCGTCGCTATAGGGTGTCCTATTCAAAATTTTGGTTTTCACCTATACCGACGACATGTCGTCGGTATAGGGTGACCTATGCCGACGACAAGTGTCGTCGGTATAGGCGACGTCGGCACAGGGTCATTTCCTCGTAGTCTGTTAAGATTTAATTTTTAATAAATGATGTCATTTACAAAGTATAAAAGAGAATCCTTTTTAATGGTGTATTTGGTTTCTTACCTTCCCACATACAACTTTTTATCAAGAACTACAAAGCTCGCTATCGCCACGAAAACAAGCATCACCGGGTTGAAAATTGACGCGAACAATGGACCTTGAAAATGTATAGCTGCCATGGTAAAAAAGACAGCTAGCAAGGAACATATTCCCTGTGATACATGTAACTAGATCATGTGTTTGAGTATGATATCATACTATCAAGTTACACGATGATATAACGGATAACTTATTACCTGAAAAATAGCCGAGAATAGCCGAATGTTCGAACTGAGCTTCCATTGACTCCAATCTCTCTCCGATAGAACAACATACACGAAAGATTGTATGAACGCAAACGCGCTATACAAAAATGTGTTCGAGTAATGACATGGATACTTCACACTCAATTTACTCTGTGTATTGAAAATTCACATCATCATAATATAATCAACATTTTATATAGTATTCTGTAAGGGTTCCAATAACCTTTAAACTTTTGAAGATGAGTAATGAGAGTTGACCTGAAAGATGTAATAAAGAGCAATAGAATAAGTCATTGCCAATATAGAGCCAAGGATATGATCATGAGTAGAAGTCTTATGGGCTGCTGCCACGTGTCCATCCATGCGTTGACCACCATGCATAAGGATGAAATGGGTTGACATGATGTTGAGTTGATGACCTCGGTAGAAAGTTAGAATCATCGCCCCTCCAAACCCTACAAGGGTTCCAATTTGCTCTTCCTTTAATTTGACCTATTTCAACCTTCTCCGACCTTTAATTCCAAATTTATCAGTAAATCATTTATGATTAAAAATATTATAATAATAAACTGAAAATATATAAGCTACCATTGTATAAATTTTTTGAAGAATGGAGGGGGAGTGGCAAGAAGAAAGAAGACGAAAGCAAAACAACTTCACAGGGCAGAAGAAATGGAGGAAGACGAGGAGTGGAAGGGGGGAAACGTCATTTTTCGTCTCTAACTTGCCAGAAGGTATCAAGGCGAAGGAGTTGGAGGATTGTTTTTGCAGCTTCGGAAGGGTGGTGGACGTGTATGTGGCATCAAAGAAAGATAAAGCGGGGAGTTACTTTGGCTTCGTAAGGTTCACCGGCGTTTCCAACAGATGGGACCTGGAGAGATCAATGAGGGACGTCAAAATGAATAACCTAAGTCTATCGGTTAATCTGGCAAAATTTGACAGGGATGGGAAGCCAGCTAATTCAGGAGAAGATAAGGAACTTCCTCATTCCCATTCCGGAGGCAGCTCTTTCCATCAAAAGGGTAACGTTCGGTGGGAAGGAGTTGTAGGTGATAAACCTTATTTGCGGGCACTTATCGGAAAACAAAACAACTCAGTTTCGGTCGGGGAGATTAAGGTACCGGAGGATGCCGACTCAGTGGTGCTGCAATGGTATGACCTATCGGTGGTAGGGATAACCAGAGATTTCACCCACCTAAGTAACCTCCAAGAACTGATGGATTTTGAGGAGGACAAAGACATGACAATAAGATACCTGGGTGGGCTTCAGGTGCTGATCACATTCAAAAAGGAAACACACGCAAAAGAATTTGCAAACAACAAGAACTCTTGGTCTAAATGGTTCTCTGAAGTTCAAGTGTGGACGGGGCAATCCTTAGTCTCAGAAAGAATAGTGTGGTTGAAAATATTCGGAGTTCCAGCTCACCTGTGGGATGCTAATGTTTTCGACGTTATAGCAGCAAAGTCCGGGAAAGTATTGGCTCCATCACAAGCAAGCTTCTCTGACGGGGACCTTACACAAGACACGGTGGGTATTCTGGTCGGGGAAGGATGGAGGTTACCGGAGGTGGGGGTTCTAAAATGGCGGGATAAATCCTATCGGGTCTGGTTCAAAGAAGATGAGGGTAACTGGACTCCGAGATGGATAACTACCACAAACAGCAACAAACAAGCTACTATCATCGGGCAAATGGCGTCCGGCAAGGAACCTCAGGAGGAAAACAGTCAGGCGGAAACAGGTCGGACCGGACTTTGGAAGGCCGACAGTTGCACGCGCATGGGGATGTCCAACAGTCGTGCATGGAAACTGGTGCATTAAATGCTAGTATCACAGACCCCATGGGTGCTTTAATGATATCTTCTTTTTTGAATCTACTAGGCCAATTAATTCCCCTGCCCAAGAAAAACATCCCAGCAAGCAGCCCAACGCAATTTTGGATCCAGTGGCCCAAAGAATTACCCAGCCAAGGAAACGTCGAAGAACGGAGCAGGCGGACAGCGATCCCTTCTGTTTAGATGAAATAATTAGGGGCGAGAATAATGAAATAGGGGGTTCAGGTCTTCCCTCTGGGCAGATGCTGATTCCGGACCTTAACTCGTCCATGGCCAGCCTCTCTCCGGCACCGGAGGATGTCAGCAGCGGAACCCAACGTGTTCAGGTACCTAACCATACTCTTGTAAGTCAGTCGGAAAACGGGAAAGAATCACATTTAGATCAGGAGATAAAGGCCACGATTTCTTATGGAAGGGAGGTAGGGGTGGACCTGCAAAATAAGGAAGAATTGGTTAGCTCTGTAATACTTGGTGAGGGAGAATCACATGGGTATCAATGAATTGTTTAACCATCAATTGTAGGGGGATAGGGGGTTTTAACAAAGCCAATTGGATAAAGGAAATCAAGATGAAATGGGGGATTCAATTCATAAGTATTCAAGAAACTCAATTTGAAAACATTGATATGATCCCATACGAAAGAATATGGGGCGATAGCGAATATGCTTCTTTTGGGATTCGATCTGAAGGAAGATCCGGGGGTTTATGTTGCTGTTGGAACAAGGCATTATTCAAGGCATCCAATATCACATCCTCTCCTAATTACATCTGGATAGTAGGAAATTGGAAAGGTATTGACAGCCAGGTGAACTTGGTAAACGTTTATGGTCCTAGGGGAAATGGGAGTAAAACTGAATTCTGGAACGAACTAGGCAATTTAAAGTCAGCCTCAAATGGTATGTGTATTTTTATGGGGGATTTCAACGCCATCCGTGATAGTGGTGAAAGATCATCGCTACCCCAGGTAGATGCTAGTATGACGGAATTCAATAATTTTATCTTTGAAGCTTGTCTTTGGGAATACCAAATGGGGGGGGGGGGGGGCAAGATACACTTGGATGCGAGACGATGGTACGGTTTCGAGCAAATTAGACAGATTTCTCGTATGCAGCTCCTTTCACAACTCTTGGCCTCTTGCCTCGGTTACTGCCCTCGATAGTAAGTGGTCGGATCACAGACCTGTGGTATTATCATGCCAAAACTTTGATTACGGTCCGTGTCCCTTTAGACTTTACAACTCGTGGTTATCCCACATTGAACTACCCTTGATTGTCCATAATTCTTGGACATCTAAGGTGGTAAGGGGTAGGCAGTATTACATTCTGTCTAAGAAGCTTATAATGCTAAAGAAGGATATAAAGAACTGGTGTAGCAGAAAAAAGTTGGAAAGAGATGAAAAAAAAAATGGAACTAGAAAACTATGTTGCTAACATTGAACTAAAGGCGGAAAGTTCCGGACTTCTAGAAGAAGAAAGGGTATTGAGGCTAAAGTATAAAAAGGAATTGTTAGAAATACAAAATCTGCTGATCATGGACTTGAAGCAAAAATCAAGAATTAAATGGATCGTTGAGGGTGACGAAAACATGTCTTTCTTCCATGGGGTTATAAATGGAAAAAAACGGAGGAATAGAATTAACGGGCTGTCTATAAACGGTGAGTGGGTGATAGACCCAGCGGTGGTAAAACAGGAAATTTTTTCCTTCTTTAAAGCCAAGTTCTCTGAGCATGTACATTCCCGTCCGTCCTTCTACAATTCTAACCTGGGGCGCCTATCAGACTCTGAAAATACATTGATAAGTGCTGATTTTTCAGAAGAAGAAATTCGTGGAGCTGTTTGGGAGTGTGCAGGAGGTAAAGCCCCAGGCCCAGACGGGCTAACATTTGATTTTATTCGGAAATTTTGGAACATCCTCCGGAAAGAGATAATTGGTTTCTTCAAACACTTTGAATCTAGGAAGTCGATAGCTAAAGGGTGTAATGCCTCATTCATTACCTTAGCTCCTAAAGGGAGGGTACAGGAATCGCTAAACGAATTTAGGCCCATCTCTCTTATGGGGGCAATCCCTAAATCCTTGGGTAAGCTACTGGCTCTACGTATCCAGAAAGTAATTCGCTCGGTGGTGGGACACGAACAAACAGCCTTCCTAAAGGGCCAAAACATTTTTGATGGACATATATTGGTCAACACCATTCAGGCTTGGGCCAAAAAATCCCATGTGAAGGTTATGTTATTCAAAGTTGACTTCGCCAAAGCATTCGACTCGCTGAATTGGGGTTTTCTTGACTCAGTGATGGCCCAAATGAATTTCAGTCCTAAATGGAGACAATGGATCAGGGGGTATCTCAAGTCCGGGTGGGCTTCGGTCCTTGTGAATGGCTCTCCTACGAACGATTTTCGGGTGGAGAAGGGGGTTAGACAAGGCGATCCTATATCCCCCTTTCTATTCATTATTGCTATGGAAGGTTTAACGGCTATGATGAAATCTGCATCCCAAAAGGGTTTATTCACAAGTACCACTCTCCCAAACAATGGCCCTACTATCACCCATTCCATGTATGCGGATGATGTATTTTTTTTAGGGGAATGGAACATGGAGAACATTCTTAGTCTTAAACGGTTATTAAGATGCTTCCATTTAGCTTCGGGCCTTAAGATTAATTTCCACAAAAGTAAGCTTATTGGTGTGGGTGTATCGTCGCAAGAGTGTTCGGCCTTTGCCTCTGGTATGGGATGCTCGACGGAATCACTACCTATCGTTCACCTCGGAATGCCTATTGGGGCGAATATGAAGCTTGCAAAAAATTGGGTATCGGTGGTAAACAGGTTCAAGGAAAAACTCAACCACTGGAAGGCTAAAAATCTTACTTTTGGGGGAAGACTCACACTTGTTAAGTCGGTAATGGGCAGCCTTCCGTTGTATTTTCTCTCTATGTTTAAAGCCCCCCAAAAAATTATCAAAGAACTAGAAGCTATTCGAAGACGGTTTTTGTGGGGCGGTTATGCCTTAAAACGGAAAATTCATTGGGTGGCTTGGGACAAAGTTGTCAAGCCTAGACGTATGGGTAGGCTTGGGGTCGGGAGCCTCCACATCATGAATCAAGCGCTACTCTCAAAGTGGAAATGGAAAGCCCTTAATGATCCGAATAGTCTTTGGGCACGTTGTATTAAAGCCATTCACAAATCCTCCTTAAAATCGATGGAAGACCTGCACAAAAAGAATATTTCTGATTACTGGGCTGCCATTGTCTTGGCCTCTATAGACCTGGGGCCGATGGGTTCTGCCCTAAACAACTTATACAGGAAACACATAGGAGATGGCATTGAGTCATCTTTTTGGAAGCTAACGTGGTTCGGTATGGCCCCTTTTAAATCCATTTTCCCTTCACTATATAAGATCGAAAAAAACAAGGACTGTTCCATCGCAGAAAGAATTGTACTTAATGGAAGATCCCCTGTTGCATTCAAGTGGGAATGGATTAACAAAAAGGAAGCTGAAAAAAGGGCGGAGGAAATAAAGGACTTGGAGGAAATGATAAAGTCATATAAATTCAGGGAAGGGGGGGACAAATGGGTTTGGGAAGGTGATCTCTCTGGATGCTTTTCAACGGAAGCGTGTAGGCGTTGGTTGGATGATAAAACAGTGGTGGTTACAAGACGGGAAGTTATGTGGCTAAAATGGGTTCCGTTAACAGTTAGATGTTTCGTTTGGAGATTATTACAATACCGTCTACCGACGGCCAAGTCCTTAATATCCCGAGGTATCCCAATTCCTTCTCCAGTTTGTTCCCTTTGCACGCTGGAAGAAGAAACTGAGGACCACATTTTTCTCCTATGCCCGGTCGCTAAAGAATTATGGTGCAAAATCGGTGGCTGGCTGGACTGCGACTTCTCGGCCCTCAGCTCAGTTACGAATTTGGCAACTCAACTAAAAAACGAGGTGGGTACGGTACAACAGAAAAAACTGTGTTGCTTAATTGGGTATTATACTTGTTGGCTACTATGGAAATCAAGGAATAGGTGGATATTTTCAAAGGCAAGAAGATCAGTGGATAATTTGGTGGATGATATAAAAGCTCTAAGCTATAAATGGATTGAAAATAGGGGAAACAAGCTCCACCAAAGTTGGGAAGATTGGATCGTCAACCCGTTAACGGGTATTGGTTAAACCGGATGGTATTTGTAATAAGGTTTGGTTTCTTTCATTTAGTTGATTGGTGTAATGACCTTCGGGCTGTTTGGTGTAATTGGGGTGTTGCTAGTGCCCCGCTAGCTTTTTTATGAGTACTCTCATTGTTGATGTTAAAAAAAAAAGCTACCATTGTATATATTCACATTTTTTATATGACATGTATAGTTTCACAATCATATTCATATCAACTACGTACATTGTTTTATTCAAGTTTTCGTGAAATGATCGAAATAACATATTACGCATATGATCATTGGGGACTAGACAATTATAGGAAGTAAAACTAAAATAACTTTAATATTTTATTAAAATATAAAAGTGATTTTTCTAAATTTGGGTGCATATAAATCAGTGGCGGATCCAAGAATTTACTTGAATGGGGGCACACAATGGGTAGGGTAAAAAATGGGTCCGGTTAAAATAGATCTGGCGAGAATGGTTGGGTCAAAACAGGTCGGCCCATTAGAAAATAGAAAAGTTACAAGGGATAATAATAGAATATTGGCTAAGGCATGCTAAGGGTATATAATTATACATAGTGAATTTTGATAACTTTGTTGAAGAACACAATAGATGAACGATTGGACAACTCTTTTGAAAACTGGATTGGATATCGAACCTGACTCAACACCGGTTAACTGGTTAAACGTAGGACCAGTTCAAGCAGTCTTATTAACCAAACCATTTTATATATACATGTATGTATATATGTATTTTTTATAACTATATATGTGTGTAAATAACTAAATATATATTTGTATGTTTTTCTTATGACTTAGTCAAACATCTTTAAGTTAATACTAATAAATCAAAATACCAAAGAAGTTGTAGAGGAGCTGGCAATTAGCATTACAATAAACGTGTTTGGAGGTCTTTTTCTTTGTTTATTAACCTAAGGTTTGTCTCACATTGATACTTAGCTTAAAAGAGGCTTCAAGTTCCTCTAATTATAGTTGAAAACTCATTCCACATCGGCTCAAATTAAGAATTCACAGTTTCCTGCCATCTATAAATCCATAAGCTTGGGTGCCTGTTTAGAAATAAAGTGGGTGCCAACCTTTAAAATTAATATATTTCACACAAGGGGGCTAGATCTGAGTGGGGGCCTATGCTCCCCCTAAATGTATACTGAATTCGCATACGTAAGTGCATTTAAACATGTAATCGATCGAATTGAAAACAAATGTGAATAACCACTTAAAATATAATCTGTGTATGTCATCTCATATTTTATAAAGCACTTACAAAATGTTACGCAATCACTAGATCTTAATTAAAAGAAAATGCTAGAAAATTATTTCATCGATAGTAAAATGACCCAACACATATACAAGTTTAGTTGTCCTATAAATACGAAGTATAAATAAATCATTAATAGTTGTTCTTTTTATTTTAGGCACATAGCTAGGATGTGGAGTTGTGAGAGAGTACATATTGAATAGTTTTGATTAAGCCCTGACTTAACTCAATGAAGTAACCACTAACGAGTCATAAATGCTCGAGTCAGTTTGCTATATCTTATGACAACACAAGAAATAGGTCATTTAAACACACTTTTTTCTACATGCTTTTGAAAAATGCATAAGAAAACTTTTAACTTTTTGTCACTTACAAAAAATGTACATGATGATTAAATTTATAAATGCGAAAAAAAATATAAAATCATAACAACTTTAGAATTGTAGGAAAACATTAACTCTGATAAGAGCGTAGTACAAACATAAAAATTAAAAATGTTGGCACTTACAATTAAGTCTATAGATATATTTGTTACAATCAAATCTACATACTCCTTCATATGCATTTGAAATGTAGACAAGTTATACATTTGTACACACCAAACTACTTGTAGCCTTACGCCATCAAGGTGTGTAGTAAAGTGTTACCCCAAGTGATTGAGGGTTCTAGTCTCATGGTGGACAATGATGTAAAGTTAAGAGTAGATTTAGAGAGTGTGGTAAGTTAGCAGTTCTAAAACAAATATATTCATAGACATTCATTGAATAAACAATTACGTTTAGGAAGTATACCTGAATAAAATGGCTATGATGAAGGTGAGTGGAGGGATAAGATTGGTGAAAGCTACAGTGAACGTTGCGGATGTTAGAACCAAGCTTTTAGCATACATATTATGCGCCATTGGCCCCCTACATTATTTAAACTGCGAAAGATAAGTATAGAATTAATTTTATCCAATAAATAATTATGTATATTTACATTTTGTTTTACGACATACCCGAAAATGGCACAAATAAAAGCTTGAAAGAGTATCGTCCATGTTAGCTTCGGCCTTTTGTTTCTGCGATATTTACAGTGGGCAGTGGCAGTTAAAAGAAATCACATCCACAGGTAAACTAAGCATTTGTAGTTTTACACATTGTTGGTAGTTTATGTTGGGATAATTCTAACAGATGAAGCATAGGATAATCTAAATCGTTTAAGGATTGTGATGCAACAAATAAGTTTATCAAAGTATTAAATATTTCTCGTATTTTGTTTTTCTCTTATTTGTTTAGGTTATCAATTTATCTTCATTGTATTAGTATTTAAATTCCCTGTATGCGATTTTGTTTTCAAGAGAGTTTAATAAAAACACAAAAGAGCCGACAACAAGTTTGGTCCAAATCCTTCCTTCTGTTTGATATATATCATTGATCTCCTTCAATTCGTGTCAGAGTTTCTATCATTTTATGATCAAATAACCCAGATTTAATAGAATATCGATCCCCACTACCCTTGTTTCTATAAAAGAAACGGACGGGATGCCATTCCAATGCCAAATGTTGACGTCATGCGACATCACGACATGGGGAATCAAGATGGAAGACATATTGGATGCCTAGGGAGTCTGGGAAGTAGTTGTTCTTGCAGCCGGAGTGGTTGTGGATGAGAAGAAGAACAAGATGAAGAAGAACAAGACGACGAGAGCTTTTATCTTTCAAGCAGTTCGAGAAGAAATATTGTTACAGATCACGAAGAACAAGAACACTAAGGATGTTTAGGACTCTTTGAAAGTTCGGTATCTTGGTAATTAGTGGAAACGAAATACATTTGTGGATTATCTTTTTCCACATGATCCTTGATGAAATGATATCTTATATCAATGTGTATTGTTCTTAATTGGTGAACCGGATTGTATGTGATTGCAATGGCACTCTTGGAATCATATAATATTGAAGGTTTTCGAGACATAGATGCCATAGTCTCTGAGTTGTGTTTGCATCCAAATAACTTGAGAACAACAACCACATGTTTTGCTTTATCAGTCGATGTTAATACATAATCTTCCTTTGAGATATCTAAAGATTCCCTTCATGAGTGACACTCTTTGGATTCCTTTGAAATCATACTAGGAGACATGTAGAGAACATAATGTCGGGTCCACTTGCAGTTAGTACATGATTCCTCTGTAGGTTCTTTCATCCACATATAGTCCTTCATGATTGTTGTCCAATTTGGTTCCTGTGGCAATTAGAGTTTTCATTGCAGAAGATTCATTCAGATAGTATTTCTTCAGAAGGTTCTTGACATATTATCCTTGATTTATAAAGATCCCTTCTCAAGTTTGTTTCACTTGAATCCTAAGGAAGAAGTTCATCTCCCCATCATACTCATCTCGAATTTTGAATGCATCAATGTTGCAAATTTCTTAATAACTCCGGATTTATAGAACAAAAAATGATGTCATCTACATATACTTAGCTTGTACATTTATAATGTGACTCTTGTGATACCTCAAGAATAGTGTGGTATCAATATTCCCCTTTTGAAACCCGAAATATACAAAATATGTGGCCATAGTATCGTGCCTTGCCCTGGAAGCTTGTCTTAGACCATACAATGCCTTGTCTAAGACACAGACATGATTCGGGAACTTTGAACTATCAAAGCCGGGTGGCTGCTTGACATATGATTCTTTTTATAAATTTTCATTCAGAAACTTGACATTCATTTAATAAACTTTGAAAGCAATAAATCCAAGGATTATTCTGACATCTCTCAACCTGGCCACCGGTGTCAATGTTTCATCAAAGTCAATTCCTTCTTGTTGGCAAGATTCTTTGAAGTATTTTTTTTTTCAATACTTGACCTAATACTTAGGGGTTTATAAATGATAATTCCTAAAATATTCCCATTTTTATAAAATTAAAAGAAAATGATGTTGAAACAATGGATAAAATGAATGATTGAAGAGGTGCTCCTATTAACTAGAAATATGAAAAAAAGAAGTTAATGAAACAAAATCACGATATAGAAAATCGATGTATGACATTGGTACAATAAAGGTAAAATCGCGATGAATGCTCTCCCTATCCCTCTCCTCCTCTAATCTTTGCTCCGTTTGTGTTTGGTAGTTAGGTTGGCCGGGTTCTGGGTTAGAGTTTGAGTTTGGATATTTAATTTGATTTCTAATTAGGGTTTAAGTTTTGACTGTGCTTATGTGATTTCAGATTTGCATTACAATTTGGGATGTTTATATTTATGGTTCGATTCATGTTCAATCTAACTTTAGCTTCGTTGTCCTATACTTGAGAATTCAGTTTGTAGTGTGTGAATGTGTTTCTTTTTTAAATGGTGGTAGATTAAGTCATTCTAGCTCTACCCATACCAATAAATGTAGAGATAAACTAAAATCCAAAATAAGACAAATTATTATTATTATTATTATTTTAAATCCCAACCCAAAGAATAACCGAAAACTATTAACATCTTGGGCTTATTGATAACCCTTAAATATAGTCATTAAGGCTATTTTTCAAATCCATTAAAATAATTTAAAAAATTGATTTTTAAGGGTTTTAGAAAAAGTTTTAAGTTACAGAAGGTTTATTAGAAAATCATATTTCAAATACATGATAATTAAAAAGTTTATATAGATTAATTTATTTCTAAAACTTAAAAACAATTTAAATGACAAAACTGAATTATAAATTCTTTATAAAAATGATAAAAAAGGAAACTATAAGACTACATAAATATTTAATTAAGGTTTTATTTTTTAATTTTAAATTGTTATATATGTGCCACATACATGTATGTGTTCTTGATAGTTCATGTGAACCTCTGAGTTTTCAGACGATACTACCTATAAAAAAATTATTGAAGAGTAAAATCAAAGCTGATATATTAACCATATTAAAAAGAAAAGAAATTACTTAATTAGATGATTTAATTTGAATGTTTAAGCGTTAGTTTTGATTGCATTTTATTTTATTAGGTGACCGGATCTTACTCGAAAATTATTTAAGCCTACATTTTTTTTAATCTACTATTTTCTCAATTTAATCAAAATTAAAAGTAGGTTAACTTAAAAGAAAGAAAAAAATAGATAAAAATCAAGATATAGAATTAATCAATCACCTTTCAAGGAAGAGAGCTAGAGAAAAAATGAGAATTGCAGCAAATAAGTAACGATAAGTGATCAAAACTCTCATACGCATGTCATCAGCTGCGGCTAACTTATAGCAAACAGTGAAAGCTGATACAGAAAACTCAGCTGCCACCATCATCAATGCCGCCTTCAACCTTTGCATGATCACCGATTTCAAAGATTGGTTTTAAGAATGTTAAGGCACAATAGTATTTTGTATTTATAGGCTAGAAAGGAATAAAGAAGACTTAGGTGGCACGCATGCAGATCAAACCAGAGTATGTGAATTTATAAGAGGGAGAGAGAGACACAAATATAGATAGAGAGATGAATATTTATTACGTGAATTTAGTACGTTCAAGAATATGAATTATAGTCAATGTTTTAAAAATCGGTTTTTAAATTGTATCAGGTTAGGATTAAAAATGGTTCAACCAGTTGTATTAGGTTGACTAGTTAACCCTATAATTACATAAAAATACAAATTCAACTCAAAAAATAATCCCAAAGTTAATCCATAATAAAAAAATAATCTAAAAGCACTAAATTTTTCAACAAAGTTTTTTTAAATAAAACCGTATAATTGCTTTATGCCATTAGAGTGTCGAATGCATCAAGTTCACGATCGCTTAAAAAACGAAATTCACTATCATTGTCATCCTTATCAAGAAGAGTATAAATATTTTCGTTTACTACAATATTAAATAAAAAGTTTTAGAAACCAATAATTATAATATACTAAAATTCCGTAAGATAAGTAACATAAGTAACCTTGTGTTTGAGAAATTAGTTCATGCTCTTCCTCACCAAACATGCTATCTATATCATCATTATGAAGTTCTCCTTACGGCTCTTCTTCAACCACCCAAAATTCGTATGTATTTTCATAATCAACCGGGTCATAGGATCTCTTATCATATTTGAGTCTAGAAAAACATTTACCCAAATGTTAACACTTAAAAAGTAAATTTAAATTATGATGTAAACAGTGGCGGACCCATAATATTTTTGTGGGGGATCGAAAAATTTTGGGGTCGGTTGACTAGCGATATATAACGCTTATATACCACCAAATTTTTTTCTTTGGGGACGATCAGGGGGCGATTGCAAAATTTTATGGGGGCGATCGGGATTTTGAGATGTATATCACATAAAAAAATATTTCATGGAGGGCGGCTGCCCCCATTCCCTTAGTGTAGGTACGCCTATGGATGTAAAAAATGCACTTAATTTTTTGGTTTAAACCTAAAATTTTACTTTGTCCCAAAACCGGTACAACGGTCTAACTCGGTATTATAGGTAATACCGGCGGTTCAAGTTACAAACCGTTCTTCCAATTTACCGGGCTCAAACTTACTGTGCTAGTGACCGAGATCCGATTCAACCGGTATTACCAACCGGTAATTTGAACCGGTTTTTAAAAGATTGATTATAACATAAATGTATTCTATTTACTAACCAAACTTATTATATTTAAATAATTATTATAAGTAAAAATGTCAATGAAAACATTTAATAATTAATTAAAATATATTTTAAAATGGTGTGCTATGATCGATTGATCGACCTTGTTAATGCAAATGCAAAGTGTGATATGATCGATTACCATCAAAATTATCCATTTATTATTACAAATAAAATTTAAATGTGTAACTATAAAAAAATTAAATATTCTTTTTATCTCTAATTAATTAATTTTCCTACTTTCTAATCTCACATATATATTTATATGAATATACATAAATTTACAGATATATGCATATATTAATCCAAATATATTTACATAACCATAATTTATTTTAATAATCAAGGTAGAATATTATATAAATACATTAATAAATGAATCAGTTGCTTGGTTCTTGCACTTCTCACAATATAATAAATGCTAAAATATTCAATATTTTATCATCTTTTATTAATTTCAATTTGACTTTTGATGATCATTGTGGATATAAATAGTACATTATATTCGTTCATCATCATACCAAATACATATGATTGTATCCTCTTAACAAAAAATCTGACTCACTTATCACTTCATACGATTTCAGAAATTAGTTGAGAATTATTTTCAAACCACCTCAAAACACAATGGACATGTCGAACGACGACATAGGCACATTGTCGAAACAGGGCTCACACTTTTATCTCATGCAAAACTTCACACCTTTCTTTGGCCCTTCGTTTTTACCACTCCTGCATATTTCATAAATCGTCTTCCAACACCCCTCCACGTCTATTCTTTCTTCTATTGTTTCGGGCACACCAAATAAACCATATTGCCGCCGAGAATTTGGCCGGCATCCGTTTCTCCCCAATTAATGTCTTTGGCAGCCTCTTCGGTTTTTCCAGTACCTCCTCGACCGCGTTACAACAAATTGTTCGGATTTTGCTCCATTCCGCAATAGCAGCCCATAGTCTCCTCGCAAATCTACATGATACCAACAGATGATTTGCGGACTCCATTGCAGATCCACTCATCATGCAATTGGTGCCGTTCATTTGGATCCCTCTCCTGACTCCTCGATAACTCGCCCATGGTCGGAATTCTAGATTAAGCCGCCCTCCACTCAAAATTTTTAATCTTTAACGGGACCCATTTTACCCAATTATGGATATAACCCCCCTGAAAATTTCCCAGATTCATCCCCAATCCATAACCACTTACCTTTTACTACCGTTGGCCATTTGGTACAGTGGTAGCCCCAAGGCTTCCCATAGTCTTGGGTTCGATTCCTGACAACAACAAAAAAGGGGCCTAGTTGGGGGGTTCCTCCTGTGGTGGGCTGCCCTGGATGTTCTAGATGTTGCCCCGAGGAAACCCAATTATCCTAGAATATCTAAGTGTTGCCGTTCAAAAAAAAAAAAACTTATCTTTTCCTTCTTTAATTAACTCGATGCCATTTATACAACTGTTGCATTCTTTAGACTCGATGCCTTCTTTTAAATTCCCCCGGTTTTAACTACACACGTCTTACTAATCCGAATACATGTAATTATTATTTTTGGTTATAAAGTCAATCATGATAGTCTGTACCTATCAACAATAATTGTTAAACCCAGAAAATAAATCTCAAACACAAAGTTAAGTTACAAGCATAATTTATTATATTGTATAGTCTATAGGCTATTACAAAACCCCAAACATTTCAACATCTTTTGAGCCCTCAAACTTCCTCAACAACTTTTTTCTCCCTATATGTGTTTTCCGCATGGAGAATTTGCAGGCAACTCATCTCCTTCAACATTAACCAAGAAGGAAGTACAAGCCATCGACACACCTCTCGAGATTCGTGGTGGCTATATGGCATTTGAGGTAGCAATCACATCTTTTGAGCTGCGAGAAGGCGTTGGCTTCAACAATCTCTTAGTCTCTTTACCTTTGCCCCATAGCACCAAGTACAAACCCGCTATAACTATTATAGATCCTAAAAGACTGCATACAATATCATGTTGTAGTTTAGTAATAAATGACATCATTTACAAAGTATAAAAGAGTCTTTTATTAATGGTGTATTTGGTTTACTTACCTTCCCAGATACAACTTTTCATCAACAACAAGAAGGCCAGCTATCGCCACGAAAACAAGTACCAACGGGTTGAAAATTGACGCGAACAATGGACCTTGCAGATGTACAGCTGCCATGATCAAAACAATAACTAGGACCGAACATATTCCCTGTGATAGAAACAATCGAATCAAAATTTAGTGTATTCGAGCAAAATTTAGTGTATTCGAATTTTATCATATGATGAAGTTAAGCCAATGAGATAAAGGATAACTAATTACCTGGAAAACAGCTGAGAATAGCCTCATCTTGGAACCGAGCTTCCATTCACTCCAAGATCTCTCGGTTATAACAGCATACACAAGAGATTGTATGAACCCAATCACACTATACAAAAATGTGTTTGAGTAATGACATGGATATTTCATACCTAATTTACTCTGTATATTAAAAGTTCACTTCATCAAAATATGATCAAGATAAATGTTTTATGATACCTAATTGAAAATTTAAACATAATGAATTTATTATTGAATATTCCATAAAACAATAATGGAGCCTAAAACAAAATCAATGTAGACAGGGGGAAAAGTTCAAATAATAACCAATTTTTTATGTGATAACGGTGATAACCACTCACAAACAATCACATAATTTATAAATTATTTTTCTTTTAATTGTTAAAAGAGTATTTAAGTATCTTGAATATATAACTTGAACATAAATATGAAAATGAGGAGTCTTAAATATACGTACCACATAATGTTACATATACGTGACACACAGTGTTACGTATATGTAACATTAACAGAATGATAATTGTTACATATACATAACACCATGTTTGATCAGAGTGTTTATCACATAAATATTGGTTATCATTTAAACCGCACCCTGTAGACTGGTTTGTTCTTAAACTATACCATGAAGCTAGCTGATAAATGTGTTTTCGCATTTATACATCATAAAAAGATGTCATACTTAATTAATTAGGGGTTCAAGTCTAGGGATAAGGACGAAGAGTGTGTGAGTTTATAGTTAGAAAAGACTAAAATAACATATTTCTTGTGTTTTCGATTTGATCGAACCAAAATTATCGAAAACCAAACAACAAACGGAACATAACATAACTTAACCAATTCTAGTCATGCTATGGTTCTTCAGTTTTAAGTTTTGAAGACAATCGTATGAGTGATGAGAGTTGACCTGGAAAATGTAATAAAGGGCAAGCGAAAGAGAATAAGCCAGTGCCAATATAGAGCCAAAGAGATGATTATAAGTAGAAGTCTTGTGGGTTGCTCCCACATGTTCATGCATGTGTTGATTACCATGCAAAATATTGAAATGGGTTGATCTGATGTTTAGTTAATGACCTTTGTAGAAAGTGACGGGTCTAAGAGAAGTGTATGACAAGATTAGTGGGGTGATTATTGGGCTAATCTTGTCAAGTGTAATAGTCTACGGGATGCAAGGAGAAAGTTGCAAGTTTTTAGTCTTAGTAGGAGTCTAATACTTGTTTATTTTATTATTTGTTTATTATTTGGTATTATCTTTAAGTATTTGAATAGATTTAGATTACTTGGTTAACAAGGTTTATTTTAGTATAAATAGATGGGTTAGGGATCATTGTAAAGGGTGGTTTTTTTGTTTAATAAAATTCCTTGTTCGTATTCTTGGTCCTGATTTCCAACAATTGGTATCAGAGCCAGGTTAAAGTGAAGGCCGTTTTGAGAGTCGTTTTTTTAGGAAGGGGAGCAGCCCCTGTAACTGCGGGGCTGGGGAGAAAAGACTGAGAAGGGGCGATTTTAGTGTTCGTGGTTGGTGATCTGATCTAGTTATGATAAGACAACTTCAATACTTGATCAATCGACCCGGTCCTTCCCGACAAGAATAAAAACGGAGTAACCGGGGTAGGTTGATATTTTGGCAGAAGATATCCAATTAGATTTGTGGGTAGCCGGACGGGAAAAGATTCGTTAAAGCAGAAGACTTTGAAACTAGTCTTGCCTAGCAGGTAAAGAAGAAAAACGGAAGCAGCAGCAGGGTAGCGAGCTTGTTTTTTTTCTTTGATCGGTGGTTAAGAACGGGGTTGTTCTGGTGACCTGGGAAGAGGGAGATCGATATTGGTCAAGTGAGATTGAAGTCGTGAAGAAGAGGAGACAACAATGGTATATGCAAAGGAGAAAAAGCATGTGTGTGAACATTGTGGTTGTGAAAGTTCATGTTGGGATGATCTAGGACGAGCCCAAGAGAATGGTCGGTGGTCTATGAACGGTCAAAACGGTGAACGGGTTCAAGAGAAGTGCATGACAAGATTAGTGGGGTGATTATTGGGCTAATCTTGTCAAGTGTAATAGTCTCCGGGGTGCAAGAAGAAAGTTGTAAGTTTTTAGTCCTAGTAGGAGTCTAACACTTGTTTATTTTATTATTTCTTTATTATTTGGTATTTTCTTTAAGTATTTGAATATAATTAGATTACTTGGTTAACAAGGTTTATTTTAGTATAAATAGATGGGTTAGGAATCATTGTAAAAAGAGTGATTTTTTTGTTTAATAAAATTTCTTGTTCGTATTCTTTGACCTGATTTTCAACAAGAATAATCGCCCCTCCAACCGCTACAAGGGTTCCAATAACCTTCGCTTTTCCTGTAATTTTACCTATTTCCACCTTCTCCAACCTTTAATTCAAAACTTATCAATTAATTATTTATAATTAAAAATATAATTTTCTAAATTAATGAAGTGATGCTAGATAAAATTAGTAACTTTCTTTAAACATGTAATCGAATTGATAACAAATGTAAATAACCAATTTCAAAATAATTTGTGTATATGCCATTCTCATATTTATGAAACACATGACCAATGATCACCTGGGAAGGTAATTTGTTACAAAATATTGCGCAATCACTAGATCAAGAAACTTAATAAAATTTGCTTGAAAATTATTTTCATGTATAATAAAAATACCTAATACATATATAAGTTATGATTGTCTTATAAATAGTACGTGTAAATAAATCATTAATAGTTATCTTTTATTTTTAGGCATGTAGAGTAGTTCACATTAAGCTCTGAGTCGACTCAATGAATTAACGAGTCGTAAAAGCTCGAGTCAGTTCGTTAGATGTTTTAACACTACAACAAATAAGCATTTGAACACACTTTTTTCTACATTCTTTTGAAAAAAACCTAAGAAAACTTCAACTTTTTCACACTTACAAATATGTACATGCAAATATAACCATCTTATTGAATAATCATTTGCGTTTAGAAAATATACCTGAATAAAACGGCTACAATGAAAGTAAATGGAGGGATAAGATTAGTAAAAGCTGCAGTAAATGTTGCAGATGTTAGAACCAAGCTTTCAGCATACAAATTTTGTGACATCGGGCCCCTGCAATATTTAAACTAAGAAAATTAAGTATTGAATTAGTTTTATATAATAAAGACTAATGTATATTTATATTTACTTGACGACATACCCAAAAGTGGCACAAATAAAAGCTTGAAAGAGTATCGTCCATGTTAGCTTTGGCCTTTTGTTTCTGCAACATTTACATCGACAATTATAAAAATTTACATCAATGAGTAAATTAAACATTTATAGTTTTACACATTGTTGGTAATTTATTGTTGGCCCAGATGCAATTGAGGAACAAAAAATAGGAAATATGAAAAAAAAAAACATTGTTCGACTCTTTATTGTTGAATTTAGTAAATTACACACAAACAACTTGATTTACTCCATACTTATACTAGATTAATCCTAGTCATACTAGACTTGCTATCAGTAATCGATTCAAACTCAAACAAACTTTCATGACTCAAATACCTAAAATAGATAAACATGAGACTGATAATAGATAAACATACTGACTCGATAATTATTAAAACTAAACTTTCATATTTCTTTCGATTTAGCCCCTCCACTGTCTTAATTCATTCACATTAATTAGGATTAAAAGCCTTCAATCTCCCCCTTAATACTAATGAGAACTTGCCTCTCGTTTAGAGTAAGGTTAGCCCATCTTCGTTTTGCTCTTGAACAAAAATTGCTTATTCAATCTTGTCCTTCCACTTGCTACACTCATATGCAAAGTTCCCGAATATTCCACATTCATAACATCTGAACTCACTCTTGTCTCTACTTCCATGACCTGAACCTCTCCCACGTCTTCTTTCTTCTCTACCAAAGCCTCTTCCTCGACCCTTACCTCGACCTTGATTGTCTTAGCCACGTCCTCTTCCATATTGCTTATCCTCACATCACCATCCCTTTTCTCATTGATGCTAGTTATTAAGAATTTACTTTGATCTTCTTCCGTTTTATCATGACTTTTGAGTCGTTCTTCATATGCATTCAGTCTTCTCATAACTTCCTCAAATACATGTTCTCAATTTCTAAATATTGCTTAATAGAAGCCATGATTGGTAGGTACTTCTTTGGAATTGAATTGAGAAACTTTTTGACAATTACTTCATCCTCCAAACTCGAACCAACACTCTTGAACTTGGCTAGTATGCCATATAGCTTACCTGAAAAGTCGTTGCTCGTCTCATTCTCCTTCATCTTTAGCATCTCCAACTCGATCCTCAGGGTTTGCAAATTTGCTTTCTGGACTTAATTGGCTCCTAGATACCGAACTCGAATTCATTCCATATATCTTTCGTGTTCTTGTATTTTTGCACCTTGTAACGGAATATCTTCCTGCATGGTTTTTGCCAGGCCTCAATCCCATATGAATCTTCTTTGAAGAAACCATTGTATAAACACAATTGAAAGATAGAATCGAAATAAGAAGTTAGAAATTGATTTGCATTCAAAACAAGAATTACAAATCGACACTTGTTCTTTGACAACATCGACTTCCTTATATACAGACATGAACCATTGTATAAACACAATTAGAAATTGATTTCTTTCGATTTAGCCTCTTTACTTTCTTAATTCTTTCACATTAGGATTAAAAGCCTTCATTTATTTGGTGAACGTAATGATCATATTAAAATGTATTCAGGCTCATTCCCTCTTTGTTGCCAAGAGAGTGTTCTAAAATATTGACTGAACCAAATGAAGCACAACTAAAAACCATTATGCTTTCAAAGGAATTAAGCAATTAAATACAAACAAAAAAACATACCCATTAAATGCACATGCATATTTAGGTTAGATGCCGTACATCCAACCACCCGAAATTGTCCAGATTGAGCCTAGAGATGAGTTGTTTTTTCGTGTTCTACGTCATGGGAGTTTTATAGGACTCCATTTGGTCATATGAAAAAGTCAAATACCACATCAAAGGATAGGGTATTCTGTAAGTATAACATAGAATGTTGAAGGTCGCAAATATAAAAGAAGTTTTCATGAATACTTACATGAGATATCACACAATCTGACATTTTCTACTAATGCTTCTAGAGGTTGGATTTACGCTTTGTTCGTGAGTCCTTTTTAAAGGAGAGAAGTGAAAGGAAGTAGAAATAAACTGAAAAAAAATTTATGTTCTGAAATTTTTTAATGGAAGGGAGTGGAAATAAACTGAAAAATATTTGTGGTCATGAATCTTTTAATGGAAGGAAGTGGAAAGAAAAGCCTCCTAACTTTCCTCCCAAAATGGATGGATTTGAAGAGAAAGAAAGAATTTTAATAATGTTCCCTCCTAACCTTGCTCCTAAAATGTTCCTTTCCTTCGAACTTTGAACACGAAATTAAACTATATCTTTCATTTTCTCTTATTTTCTCTCTTTAATCCTCTCTCTTCTTTTTTCTCCTTAATTCTTTTTTTTTTTCTATTTTTCTTTCTTTTATTAAACTCGGTAACAAAGCGTTAATCGAAGAGACTAGAGAGGGCAAATTGGTGGTGGACACAAATCTTCTATGACTAGTGGATGATATAAAATAAAGACACATATTTCTCCACGCGCTTGATACTTATGAGATTTACTTGCAAACAAGTTGCATTATGCATTGTTGACTATTTTAGTGTAATTAGATTGACTTTGTTGACTAAAGTAAATCATAATATACATCAAACAAGCAGGAGGTGCGGAGTGCACACTTGTTTGAGTTTATTATGATTTTAAGTATTTAACAACCTGATTGCTACTTATGGGCGAAGGCCCTAAACAATATTGAGGGTTCCAAGGGGGCAAAGCCCCCTTTGTGGGGTCCGGGGGCAGTGCCCCTAGAAACATGGTCTAAGGGGTGGCAGCCCTTGGAGGGGTCCAAGGGGTAGAGTCCCTTGCTGGGGTCGAGCTGAATTTTTGTTTTTGAAATTCATTATTTTGACGAAATATTGTTTCATTTGAAATTCATCAGAAATTTAATTTCTGGTTTTTGAATTGAATTTTCGTTGTTTAAAGTGGCGCAATATTTATTCAAAATCGAATTTCGAAAATAACTACTTGAGAGTAGTTACTAGATTTTCCCCCCAATTTTGAATACAAAATTGTCTTTTTGGTTAACTTCTCTGGTTCATGAAATCATGCAATACACATATATTCATCTTCTTCAAATTATGAGTTTTTATCCAATTGGAAAATTCGAGGGAACCATCTAATTGTTCAATCTGAAAGTATTATTCACGACTCTCAGAATATCCGGTTATTGATACCTGATTTCTATAAAGATTGAAACAATCTGAAGATGATGAAAGGAGAACATGTGAAGAAGATGACTAACAATTTCTATAAACTCGAGAATTTTGAAGGACAAGATTTCCGCAGATGGCAAAAGAAGATGCACTTCTTGTTGACTACCCTGAAAGTCATCTATGTTTTAAGCACTCCCATGCCAGGGAAGCGGTCCAAAAGGGAGTCTGACTCTCCATTTGATGTTTATCAGAATGTCGAATCTACAAAAGAAATATGGGATTCCCTAGAATCTAAGTACATGGCTGAAGATGCTTCTTGTAAGAAGTTTCTAGTTAGTAATTTCAATAATTACAAGTTGGTTGATTCAAGGCCAGTCACGGAACAATATAACAAATTATTAAGGAATCTGGGGTAATTTGCTCAACATAATTTGAAGATGGATGAATCCATCTCAGTTTGTAATATTGTTGATAAACTGCCACCTTCTTGGAAAGATTTCAAAATACTTTGAAACATAAGAAGGAGAAATTGAATCTGATCCAACTTGGAAGTCACTTCACAATTGAAAAAGACTCGAGGGCACAAGAAAGTGACAAAGTTAAGGACAAAAACATGGTTGGACCTTCTTCTGTGAATATGGCAGAAGAAGGTGAATCATCTAGGAAGTTCAACAAGTTTAAAGGAAATAAACGAAAGTTCAAAGGTAACAACAACAAAACTCCCAACAAGAAGCCTAAGATGGCGTGTTGGAAGTGTGGCAAACCTAGTCATTTGAAGAGGGATTATCATGTTGGTAAAAACAAGAATGATGCTAGTCCTAGTAGGTCTAAGGACCCAGGCACGCATCAAGGTCAGCTTTTGCTTAAAATTTTAATTTGGTTCAGAATTACGTGTCACTAATTTCTAAGGCATGGTAGGTTGATTCAGGAGCAACTAGTAACGTATGTAAGGATCTTCGTTGGTTCAAAGACTGTCAACCAATTAAAGATGGATCTGTTATCAAGATGGCCAATGTTGCAACTGAACTAATCATAGGACTAGGGAATGCTAAGCTTACTTTTACTTCTGGGATATGTTTATGTTTAGACAATGTTTTGTATGTATACAGGATTCAAAAGAATCTGTTGCCTGATATTGTATTGATTAATTGTGGTTATAAACAAGTGTTGGAAAGTGATAAGTATATCTTGTCAAGACATGGGTCTTTTATAGGATTTGGTTTTCTTTGTAGTGACATGTTTAAGCTGAATCTTAATGTTTCTTTTGATAATGAATTTATTTACATGGGTATCACTAGTACAAGTAATAATTTAAATAAATCAGAATTGTGGCATGCTAGATTAGGACATGTACATTATAAGAGATTAAAAGATATGTCTAAAATGAGTTTGATATCGGGTTTTGATATGAATAATAAAAGTAATAAAACTTGCATGTTAACTAAGATAACTAGAAAACCTATCAAGAATGTTAAGAGGGAAACTAAGACATTACATCTGACACATAGTGATTTATGTGATTTTCATGCTACACCTTCACTTGGAAATAAAAAAATGTGTCATTAATTTTATCGATGATACATCCGGATATTGCTATGTATATTTGTTACATTCTAAGGATGAAGCTCTCGATAAATTTAAAATTTATAAACAATAGAAACCGGTGGTAATACGTCAGACCATGGCTCCTTATACACCACAACAAAATGGTGTTTCAGAAAGGAAGAATAGGACCTTAAAGGAAATGGTTAATTCTATGATATCCTATTTAGGCTTGAGTGAAGGATTTTGGGGTGAGGCTATGTTAACAGCTTGCTATATATTGAATATGATTCCTAATAAAAGGAATAAAACAACTTCGTATGAATTTTGGTATAAAAAACCACCAAACTTGAGTTTTCTTAAAGTTTAGGGTTGTAGAACAGTTGTAAGGCTTACTGAACCCACGAGGAAAAATGTGGGTGAAAGAGGAATTGATTGTATCTTCATTGGGTATGCTCAATATTCCAAGTCTTATAGGTTCTATGTGTTAGAACCTAATGACTCTGTGTCTATAAACACTGTTATAGAGTCAAGAGATGTAATCTTTGTTAAAGAAAGGTTTACATCTATACCTACACCAAAGGATATGATCCGGAATTCCTTTAGTAGGAACTCTATTGATACTGATAATGTATCTGCTGCTACTAATAATGTGCCTATTCCTTCTGAACCTAGAAAGTGTACAAGAGCAAGAAAAGCTAGTCTTTTGGTTATGATTTTCAACTTTATTTAGTTTAATGGTCAAGGAATGAGATTGAATCTGGAGGAGGATCCAAGGACTTATAGTGAATCTATGGCATCTAGGGATGTTGTTTTCTGGAAATAAGCAATCCAAAATGACTTGGATTCTATTATGAAAAACAATACTTGGAAATTAGTTGATCTACCTCTAGATGTAAGCCGTTAGGCTGTAAACGGATCTTCAAAAGAAATATGAAGGTGGATGGTAGCATAGATAATGGTAAAGCCGGACTGGTTATCCAAGGCTTTAGACAAAAGGAAGGCATTGATTTCTTTGATACATGTGCTCCTTTTGCTAGGATTTCCATCATTAGGTTGTTGTTAGCATTTGCAGCTATACACAACCTTATGATTCACCAAATGGATGTGAAAACTACATTCTTGAATGGTGACTTGGATGAAGAGATTTATATGAAACAGCCTAAAGGTTTTGTCTTGCCTGGTAATGAAAACAAGGTGTGTAAGTTGATAAAATCTCTGTATGGTCTGAAGCAAGCACCAAAACAATGGCATAAAACATTTGATGATGTTGTGTTGTCTAATGGTTTTGTATTAAACCAAGCAGACAAGTGTATAGCAGGTTTGATCCTTTTGGTAAAGGAGTTATAATTTGCTTATATGTAGATGACATGTTTATCTTTGGTACTAACCAAGATCAAGTTGATAAAACCAATAAATTTTTGTCATCTTGCTTTGATATGAAAGACATGGGGGAGGCTGAGGTGATCCTTAGTATAAGGATCAAGCATGGGAACAATGGAATTTAAATTTCTCAATCTCATTATATTGAGACTATTTTGAAGAAGTTTAATTTTAAAGATTGTTCTCCAGTTAACACTCCTATAGAAGCTAGTCTTAAGCTCTTACCTAATAAAGGTGCTGCAGTATGTTAACTTGAATACTTTAGAGCTATTGGATTTCTCATGTATGCCATGATAAGCACTAGGCCAGATATAGCTTATGCTGTTGGAAAACTTAGCAGGTATACTAGCATTCCTACTTCATATCATTGGCAAGCTATGAATCGAGAATTTAAGTAATTGAAAGGAACCATGAATTATGGTTTGACTTATACGAGATTTCCTTCGGTTATAGAAGGTTATTCAGATGCAAGCTGGATTAACAATATGGAAGATCATTCTTCCATAAGTAGATGAGCATTCCTACTTGGGGGAGGCGCTATCTTTTAGGCATCTAAGAAACAGACTTGCATTACTGACTTTACAATGGAATCTAAGTTTGTAGCATTAGCAGCAACTGGTAAAGAAGCTGAATGGCTAAGAAACTTGATTTATGAAATTCCATTATGGCCTAAACCGATATCACTTATATCTACCAGATATGATAGTGCTGCTACCTTGGCTAAGGCTTATAGTCCAGTGTATAATGGGAAGTCTAGACACTTAGGGGTTAGACATAGCATGATTCATGAGCTCATCATGCATGGTATGATATAAGTGGAGTTTCTGAGAACTCAACATAATTTAGCCGATCATCTAACCAAAGGGCTAGGTAGAGATCTCGTGCACAAGTCGGATGTGGGGATGGGATTAAAGTTCATCTGAAATCTCTCGTGTTAAGATACCTAATTCCCACCTAGTATGACATTAGGTGCTGACTTAAACGTGGAAAGCTTAACATCTAGAGATTAGAACGCATTAGTAATATCAACCCAAGGTATGTGTTCTGACCTACAAGTTGAGAAGGTTGAAGTTTAACTTCTTAATAGTTCTTTTGAAAAATTGCATATGCAGGTGCAAGAGTAGAAGAACTACCTATATGTGCATGAAGTTTAGCCGCTTCAAGAAGTTAGGACTTGGTTTTGATATGCTTATTGAATGATTAAGACACAAGTCTAGAAAAATATAGTGTCAAGTAAGAACATATCTATATGTAAACTTTTGTATGTATTATTTTCATGTATTCACTATGAATAACAAGTGTTGAATCTATAGAGACACTCTGATATTCGAATATTTGAAATGTCTAATATACTAAGATGAAAATTCAATCGTCACAACATTTTCATTTATGCATAAGTTTGTTGTCTGTTTATGATTTTGTTTTAAGTTAATCAAGGATTACACTAAAATGGGGGATAAATGTTGGCTATTTTAATATAATTGGATTGACTTTATTGACCAAAGTAAATCATAATATACATCAACCAAGTCAGGACGTGCGGAGTGCACACTTGTTTGAGTTTATTATGATTTTAAGTATTTAGGAACCTAATTGGTACTTAGGGGTGAAGCCCCTAAACAATGGAGGTTCCAAGGTGGCAATGCCCCCTTGGTGGGGGTCCGGGTCAGCTTTAAATAATTTTTTTTGATGAATATTGCTTCATTAGAAATTCACCAGAAATTTAATTTCTAGTTTTTGAATTGAATTTTCGTTTTCTAAAATGACGCAATACCTATTCAAAATCGAATTTCGAAAATAACTGCTTGAGAGCAGTTACTGGATCCCCCCCCCCATTTTGAATACGAAACTATCGTTTTGGTTAACTTCTCTGGTTCATGAAATCATACGTACACACATATTCATCTTCTTCAAGTTTTGAGTTTTTATCGGGTTGAAAAATCCGAGAGAACCATCGAATTGTTTTAATCGGAAAATGTTAATCACGACTCTCAGAATATCCAGTTATTGATACCCGATTTCTACATGCATTGTGAAAAATACACGTGCTAACTAGAAGAAATCAATTGTGGATAAGAAAAAAATCATTGAACAATAACTTAAAATTACATTTAAAATCATAGGTTATGACTAACTGAATTGAATTACAATTCATTATAATAAAACTTATGATATGTCATTCATTATGACAACCGACTTCTCACATCAATCACATACTCAAGAAATTGTTGAGAACTAACTTCAACTTAAAGAGTTTGATCATTTGGCCGACACGACTTATAAGAAATATGTGAAAACACGTACAACGCCAACACGAATGAAGTCAGTTAAAGTCGAAGGATTTGTTAGGGAGGTACGGTTGTCTCGAAGGGGTGGTTTAGATGACACTATAATATAAGGGACTAAATTTGTCAATTACGTGTCAAGTTTAGTTAGAGTTGTCTATGATTTGAATTTCATATTAGTTTTGGATTAGGAGTAGTAGCCTTGCATGGATGGTTAAAATTTGTATAAGTAGGAGTCAAGTTTTCTTTGCTTTCATTCAGAAAATTGTAATTCAGTTTTACATTCAATAAAGAGTCGAACGCGTTTGGTTCCTTGGTTGAGTTACGAGTCAGTTCTTGATCACCAAGTTAACAACCGTTATCAGAGCATCACGATCCAAGGGACGGGTTTGGGTGAACCAATCGAAGTCTGCAGAGAACCGGCTGAATGTGCCAACACTGAATTGATTGAAGGTTGCAAGAATCCAATCAAATACTAAGAGAGCTCTGGTCGAAGGTGTCGGCCCAGAGTTTGGAAGATCCCCGGAAGAAAAGTAGCCGCAATCAACAACAGAAAATAATTAGAACGACGAATCGAACAAATCTCCACGGTGGAATTTCAAATTATAGGCAGAATCAAGAAACTAAACAATACCAACTTCAACACAAGGGCGACGTGCATAAAATCTTACCTTCAAGGGCGAGATCTATGGAGCGTCGTCAATGGAAACGAGACTTGGGTACCCACGAACGACATAAATGGAGCAATCCGTAAGTGGCAAATAAAGGCAGGGAGAGCCATGCTCATCATCGAAACAACAGTTAAAGAAGAAATTCTTGATCACATTCAAGAACATGAATACCCAAAAGAGGCGTGGGACACCCTTGCACAATTGTTTTCCAAAAAGAATGATGCACGTCTGTAGATGCATGAAAGTGAATTAATGACTATTTCACAAGGTGAGTTGAGGATCCACAATACTTCTGAAAGGTAAAGAACTCGTGCCGAGAAATCGGTGATCTAGACCAACAATCCAAAGACGGTGAGGCAAGGATGAAATGCATCATCATCCACTGATTAAAAATGGAGCATAGAAGCTTTATCACAACCATCAATGGGTGGCCGGTCAACCAACATTAACAGAATTCAAAAAACCTATTGGCAGGTCAAGAAGCTTTGGCAAAGCAACTTGCCGGGGTGTCTGTCAAGAACGACACGGAAGCTTTGTATGCTGAAAAGGCTAAGGGAAAACCATGGCTAGGACGTAAACAGAACCGTGACAGAAAAAGTACGGGTATGGGTCTAGAAAGAAAAAGGACAACGATAAAGATGATCGGTCAAGTGAGAAAAAGTCAAACAAGAACACTAAACGCTTCCTATTTAAGAATTTCAATTGTGGCCGCAGACGCCACATGGCGAAGGATTGCATATCAAAGAAACAAGAACATGGAAATAGTGTAGAAGTGGAAGACGCACCAGCATGGGACGCTGAAGCACATATTGCCCAAGGGAACGATATCCAAGCTCTCACGGTTATCGTTGAAACGCGATCCAATAAACTCGACGAAAGGATCGTTGACTCCGGATGCTCTAACCATCTAATAGGTGACAAGGATAGATTATCAAACTCCAAGAAGTACGAAGGCAGCCGTGTAGTTGTCATCGCGGATAACTCGAGACATCAAATCTCAAGTATTGGCGAGGTTAAATTCCCAAGCCATGATGGTAGTCAAGAGCTGAAGTTTTAAAGCGTATACAACGTACCCTGTATGAAGAAGAACTTAATATTGGTTCCCTAGATGATCGAAACCGGAACATACATGCTGTTTGTACCTAAAGATGTTCGTGTATTTGACGAGTTTGAACAAAGTCAATTCCGATCCTTCTAGGCCGCAAGAAAGAAGCTATCTATGTCCTATCTATCGACTCTGCATATGTGGAGAAAAGGAGAAACCAAAGTAGCACGGACCTGTGGCACCTCCGGCTAGGTCATGTAGTATATGATAAGCTGGACCTAATATCATGAAAACAGGTAGTAAGTGGTCTACCAAAGCTTGAAGTTACTAATGATTTGGTGTGTGCAGGCTGTCAGTTTGGAAAAGAACATCAGCAGCCCTATGAAAGATCAAAACATAAGAGTAAAGGACCTCTTGAACTCGTGTATACCGATGTGTTCGGCCCAGTAAAACAAAATTCTCTTAGAGGAATTATATATATTATTACTTTCATCGACGACAACTCTCGGTATGTTTGGGTAGAGTTTATGAAAGAAAAGAAAGAGGCAGTAGCTAAGTTTAAAGATGTCAAGTTTGAAGCCGAGACGATGACTGGTTTTGAGATTAATACGCTCCGGTCAGATAACGACGGAGAATATACTTCACGCAAGTTCAGTGAGTATTTGAAAGAATGTAAGATCAGCCAAAAACTTACGTGTCCAAACACACCACAACAAAAAGTGTGGCGGAACGTAAAACTCGACACCTAGCTGAAGTATGTGGAAGCATGTCACATGAAAAGAATGTTCCGGGCGGACTTTGGGTCGCGTCAATGGCTACCGCAATGTATGTAATAAACGACTACCTCAACAAAGTCTTGGTTTCACCACCCCACACGAGCTTCTGTTAAATATCAAACCAAATGTGAGCTATTTCAAGGTGTGTCGGTTGTGTGTGTTATGTATTTGTTCCGAGCCATCTACGACACAAGTTGGATAAGAAAGCGATTCCTTTCATTTTTGTTAGGTATGATCAAGAGAGAAAATGATGAAGTGTTGTGACCCGAATACCGGAAGATGCTATGTATCTCGTGACGTTGTGTTTGATGAAAACTCACACTACAAGAAAAAGACCCTATGCCGACGGAACCTATCCCGACGACATTTGTCGTCGGCATAGGTCACCCTGTGCCGACGACATGTCGTCGGTATAGGTTAATCACAAATTTTGAGAAGTGAGACCCTATACCGACGACATGTCGTCGGCACAGGGTTGAGCCGTATGGAGGGAAAATTGGCGCCCGGTGAAAAATTGGGGAAAACCCTATACCGACGACATGTCGTCGGTATAGGTTAAATTCTATTTTTTTTTTGTTTTTTCTTTTATTAAAACGTTTTCGTCGGTGGGTTTTTTTTTTTTAAATTAAAAACAATTTTGGGAAAACCCTATACCGACGACATGTCGTCGGTATAGGGCATTTACTTTATTGACCGGTCAAAACTCTAAGAAGACCTATACCGACGACATGTCGTCGGCACAGGTTCCTATGGCGCCGATTATCTAGGCTATACCGACGACATGTCGTCGGTATAGGTCTCAGCGTCCCCTAACCCAGCAGCCAGGTTTCTGCTTCCTATTTTCACCCAAAAACGAAACAAAACTCTCTCATCTCTCTCTTTGGCGATTTCGCGTTTTTGAAGTGTTTTGTGGTGCAATTTTCACTAATCTCTCGGTTTTTAAGGTTAGTTAACATATATGTTTCAATTTTGACAATAAAATCAAAATTTTTGGGTATTTCTTTGTTTTTGGTTAGGTTTTTTGAAGATTTGACAAGTGTTTGAGGATTTCAAGCTATTTTAAGATATTTGCAAACTTGGTTAGTAATTTTTTTATAAATTATGTTTAGATTATGTTTGTATGTATATTGTTATGTTTATTTTGTATGTATGTATATATGATTTGGATGTATGATTTTATAAATATTTATGAAATTTTATTATGAAATTAGGTTTAGATGTGAATTAGTTTTAGATGAAATTTGGGTATTTGGATGCATGTTTGTATGTATATTGTTGTGTTTATTTGTATGTATGTATATATGATTTAGATGTATGATTTTATAAATATTTATGATTAAATTAGGTTTAGATGAAAATTTGTATGGAATTGTATGGAATTGTGTTTATATATGTAATTTGGGAAATTTGGAAAATTTGGGCATTTATGTATGGAATTGTGTTTATATATGTAATTTGGGAATTTGACAATTGTTTATGTATGTTTGTAAAGGATATGTACGTATATTATGTTTATAAATATTTATTTGGCCATTTTTTATGTATGTATGTAATTGTGTTTGTGTATATAATTTTAGAATTTAGGCATTATTTAGGATAACTATTTAGAATATACCCGTCCGAAATTTGGGCATTATGTAATTATGAGTGTATGTATATATCTTTGTATGTATATGTAACTTTATTTAATTTTGTTGCAAGTTCGAAACTCATTGCGGTTGGAGAGGTGTGAATGATATCTTATTTGTGTTTCATTGAATTTTTTTAAGGTACGCATCCCGACTTTTTTACCTTTATGTACGTATCATGTTGTGTACACTAGTATGTTTATTTAGGATAACTATTTAGAATATACCCGTCCGAAATTTATCTGATAGAGATAAATTTTGGATTGTCCCCTTTGGGACTGCTTTTTGAATATTCTATCTTATTTAGGATATGTATACATTTTAACGGGTTGACATTTAAGAAAAAAATTGGTAGTTATTTCTCTTTACTCCTTCGAGGTTGCGGTTTATCTGCATACTTGGGGAGTTAAGGGGAAATGCTGCTGATTTGTTCTTAAATAGTCAACTCGTTAAAATGTATACATATAAGATAGAATATTCAAAAAGTGGGTTAGGATCCACCGCCTTAGAGTACCGATCAAATCACATACATTATAACATGCATGTATATGTGTATGCTTATAACACAATAGATATGACACTATATATGGCAATTGATAAAAGTTGGGTTACACTAGGAAATCGGAATTCTCCGGCTTTCTTAAGCGGTCTTCGCAACTTTATAGAGACGGCCAAGAACCATGTCGACGGTCGAGGTAGAGCGTTTTGCCCGTGTAGACGTTGTTGTAATGCGTGTCGACAGGATTTGAAGACGATATATGGCCACATACATGACCGTGGGTTTCTACAATCATATCAGAATTGGATTTATCATGGTGAACAACATCCTCGTATGGCGGAGATAGCATCATTTTTTGCCCCAAGAACAACACCAACTCCTCCAATAACTATAACAACAAATAATGAGATGTTTGATGCCATAGATGATGTGATGGCAGAGCAAAATACAAACGAAGATAATATAGATGAAGATGGAACTGGTTTAGACCCAGAGTTTGATGCGTTGTTTGAGGAGCTAAATAAGGAGTTATACCCCGGTTGTAGTAAAATGTCTTCCCTAAACTTCATAGCCAAATTGATGCATATCAAAGTTATCAACAAATGGACGAATTGTTTGTTTGACCAACTGTTAGAGCTTCTACAAACTGCATTGCCAAAGGAAAATCACGTTCCAGCATCACACTATGAAGCTAAGAAGAAACTGAGTAAGATTGGGTTAGGATATCAGTCTATCCATGCTTGTATTAATGATTGTGCACTGTTTTGGAAGGAGAATGAATCAATGCAAAACTGTCCGGTTTGTAATGAGAGCAGATGGGTTGACAAAAACACAAAGGGGAAGAAAGTACCACAGAAAGTGTTGCGCTACTTTCCTTTAACTTCACGGCTTCGACGAAGGTATAGTTCAAGATTAACGGCAAAAGATATGATATGGCATAATACTGGACGCTCAACGGATGGTATGATGTGACATCCGGTTGATGGGAAGGAATGGCAAGAATTTGATGAAAGATATCCGGATTTTGCTAAAGAACCAAGGAATGTCCGCTTAGGTTTGGCTGCTGATGGTTTTAATCCGTTCGGTAACATGAGTCAGACTTACAGTATGTGGCCGGTAGTGTTAACAACATATAATACACCACCATGGTTATGTATGAAAGAGTCTTCTTTCATGTTAACCTTGCTAATTCCCGGGCCTAAATCACCTAGTAAGGACATTGATATATTTTTAAGGCCTTTGGTTGATGAGTTGAAAATGTTGTGGGCTGAAGGAGTACAGGTGAGAGATGCATCAACCAAAACTGTATTTAGGATGCATGCGGCACTGTTATGGACTATCAACGATTATCCTGCTCGTAGTAGCTTTTCTGGATGGAGTGGTCAAGGTTATAAAGCATGCCCTACGTGTAACATTGACACACCTTCGTGCGCTATAACGAATAAGATAGCTTTTGTTGGACACAGAAGATTCTTGCCTAGAAAGCATAAATGGAGGAACGATCTGTCGTTTGATGGCAAGAAAGAGACAAAACATCCTCCCCGACGATTGACTAATGCTCAAATATTAGAACAACTAAAAAATCTCCCAGATCGTGTCCCGGGGAAACATCCAATGCATGGAGGGATTAAAAGAAAGCGCCTTACATCAGAGTTGAATTGGACTAAACGAAGTATCTTCTTTGAGCTGGATTATTGGTCTTCTCTGCTTTTAAAACACAATCTTGATGTTATGCACGTGGAGAAAAATGTGTGTGAGAGTTTATTGGGTACTTTGTTGATGAACGATAAATCAAAAGACACACACAAAGCCCGCAAAGACTTGGAAAATATGGGTATTCGACATAACCTATGGCTAACACAAAAAAACAACAAGTTGTACCAACCACAAGTGTCACACCCCGACCGATGGCGGAATCATCGAGGCGGACAATGTGATGATTGTTCAAAAGCTCATGATAACTAAAGGTTGCATATTTCATTAATTTAATTTAAAGACAACAAGTTCCAAACACAATACATTTCAAATAACCTAGTCTAGTCCAAAACATTAATTTATTTAACTAGGTCCATAGTTCCTAAGTGGAGAGATCCTCGGCAAGCAGTCACATATCCAAACCTGAAACATTATTTAAATCAAGTGTCAACTAAAAAGTTGGTGAGTACATAGGTTTAGTAAATCCAGTAAATAGTAGTGTAAATCGTTTTGCAACTCATTGTTTATCTTGTTAAACATAGCATAGGATGTAACATTTATTTAATCACAATTCAAACCGAGTTTGACGCGCTTGAACAGAGCACAACAGCTAAGTCCGGTATGCTTGAATATAGTTACCCACTATATCCGGTATGATTGAATATAACACGCGGTTATATCCGAGTATGCAGTAATAAACACCCTAACCGGGTGGGCTGGTCAGGCACAATAGATCTATCAATATTACAGTTGGTTGTCTTGTGTTTAAATGTATGTACATCCAAAGAATAAACATATAGTCTCATGTATAACACGTACAAACAATGTGAGTAGCATGCATAATGTTTCACCCCAAAACGTATAAAAATGTAAAAATAGGGGCTATGTAACTCACCTTGCAAGCGGGTATTTTTCCACACGTGTAGGTGATAAGTATGTGGAAGCCTAAGCACGTTGATACCCTATGTAGACAAATGGGTATTATTGTATGTTTATATGTATGTGCGTATTCGTATTTAAATGAGTATAGGTTTTATAATAATATCCGTAATATAAAATGTGGTAGAAAATGAATATGATTTTGTAAAACTTTGACTTATAAAATTTTACATTTTTAAATAATTAATCATTATGTATTTAAACAATAATAATAAATAAAAAGATAAGTCTTTATTTGATTAATTATGTTGATGTTTTATATATTAAAATTTATTTTAACAAGTTTATTAAAATTATTGCTAGGTTCATATAAAAATAATGAGACATTTTATATATTACATGTATTTTAATAAGTTTATAAAATGTTACAAGATTTATAAAAAAATATAGAATATTTTATATTTAAAAATGTAATTAAGTGAGTTTATAAAGATATTACAAGATTTAAAAAAAAATATAGGACATTTTATAACTAAAATGTAATTAAATAAGTTTATAAAGATATTACAAGATTTATATAAATATGGACATTTTATATCTAAAAATGTAATTAAGTAAGTTTATAAAAAATATTACAAGATTTATAAAAATATAGGATATTTTATGTCTAAAAATGTAATTAATTAAGTTTATATAAATATTGCAAGATTTATAAAAGTATGTGATATTTTATATATATTATAATGTATTTTAATAAGTTTATATATATATAAAATAAATGGGATGGTTTATAAAAATATAGTTTAATTGATTTTAAAATAAACGAACGAGTAAACCGACTCGTTTTAGTATTTATTGCATAAAAAGAGTATTAGGATAATTAAATAAAATAAATAAATGAAAACAGAATTAAAAATAAATAAAAAAAATTTGGCCGTAGGCTAACCGGGATCGAACCCGCGACCTGAGACACAAACACACACACGCATAACCAGCCGGGCCACTGCCCATCGCTGGTTATGTGTGTGTTGATTAATTGATATACACGACTTAGAAGTTGGTCGCTGGTCCTCGGCAATCCGGCAATCGCGCCCGAGGACTCGGGTTTGCTCGGCAATCCTCGAGCGAATGCCGTGATTTTGTTTGGAATAGATTACCTGATGATAACAGAAGCTAATGGAATCGATTCGAGGCTCGAACCGAGTTGTAACGGGTCTGGTCGGCAGGCCTTTTTGTCGAAAATACCAAGATCGTGATTTCAGGCTTCGGGATGGAGTCAGGCCTTGATATCCTGGTCACAGCTTCGTCTGAGGATGGCGAAGGTGATGGCAGTCTCAATTTGGAGTGAGAGTGGGTGGAAGGGGGTGGGCGAGCTCGAACAGGTCTGGTAAGGGCCATTTATAGCCGAGCCCAATCCTTATAATAAAACATGTAATTGAGTGTGTCTGGACATTCGTCTGGACGAGACGAAGCTAACGAGATCACTTGCAGGCGTGGAGGTTGACTGTCGGGGCCGTATTAGAGGTGTGAACTTTCGGCTATGAACACAATCAGACGATTGGGATGATGGGGAGACAAATTGGTCGAGGGGTATTGGTCGCGTGGGGGAGACGAAGTCGGGGATGCTTTTGTCGGGTGTTGAGGTGCAGGGAAACATCCTTGTCGCGGGGGTCGCCGGAGAAAAGCTCGGACCGCCGGACAATGGGGGAAGGGGGCGACCGGGAATACGAATTGGGTATTGGCAAAACTGGTCCCTGAAGTTTGATCTTGTTTTAATTTAGTCCTTGAATTAATTACGGATGAGTCCCTGAGGTTTGGTTTGTCCAGAAACAGTCCCTCAAACGATTTTAGTTTTAAAACCTTCTAGTTTGGTTAATCACAAAACGAACCCTAAACTTTTTATTAAATAAATTAATTTAATTTTTTTAAATCAAATAAAAACAAAAATATTTTTATAAACTTATTTTATTATAAAAGTTATTAATCTTATTAAAATATGTTATTTTATTAAATATGCAACTTTTTAAATGTAGATTTTTATATAAAATTTTATATAAGTTTAAAACTTATAAAATTTTAATTATTTTAAATTCATAAAATAAAATATATATATATATATATATTTTGTACAAAATTAAATAGAAACATTTGCATTTCATTAAATAGAACAACGATTACATATTATGTATTACAAAAGCGTAATTTAAAAATCCGGAATGTCACAACAAGCTCCTTACTCTTTCACACCTAGTGATCGAGAACGCTTTTGTCAGTTTATTCGAGGAGTGAGACTGCCTGATGGATTTGGATCAAATTTCAAAAATAAGGTACTTCACAATGATTCAAATATAATTGGGTTAAAGTCCCATGATTATCACATCCTCATGCAAAGATTGCTGCCAATAGGGGTACGATCGGGTCTGAACAAAAATGTGTCATCAACAATCAATGACGTTTGCACATTCTTTCAAAAAATTTGTGCACGATCAGTAGATGTGAAAGACATGTATGAAGCAAATGAGGAAGTGGTTAAGATATTATGCAATTTGGAAATGATATATCCTCCAGCATTTTTTGACATAATGGTTCATCTCATTCTTCATTTACCTGAAGAAGCTATTCTTGGTGGCCCTGTGTATATGAGATGGATGTATCCTTTTGAAAGATACATGAAAAAGCTTAAAGCATATGTTAGAAACAAAGCCAAACCTGAAGGCTCAATTGCAGAATGTTATGTTGCAGATGAAGCCTTGACATTCTGCTCTATGTATCTGGACGGTATGCAAACCAAATTTAACTGACCAGATAGAAATGCAGATGCTGGCATCCCTAAAAGGCAGTTTCAAGTGTTTTCTTCACAATGTCGACCAATATCGAAAAAGAAAATCAAGACGCTCTCTGAACATGCCAACAAATCATTACAATGGTTTGTGTTGAACAACTGCGATGAAATCAAAGACTACAAATCGTAAGTTTTTTTGTCCATCTACAAGTGAAACTATTATTATATTTTAATTTAATTCCACTAATTTGATTTTTATTTTGTCCATCTACCAGTGAATTTGTATCTAAATTTCCTGAACGCAATATGCAAACCGATTTTTCTTCATGGTTAAAATATGAAGCAAATGTATTTTCATCTTCATCTTCTACACCCGATAATAAAGAATTAAGGGCATTGGCACATGGTCCCTTGTACGCATATTCTTACACTGCTTGCATAGTAAATGGTGTTAGATTTGTGGTAAAAAATCGTGATTCCAGACGCACTACTCAGAACAGTGGTGTGGTTACAATAGGAGAAGACGATACTCCATTTTATGGTCAACTAGAGGAGATCATAGAGTTGAACTACATTGATGGTTACTCGGTTGTACTATTCCGTTGTAAATGGTTCGACACCAGAGGTAAAAGATTAATTAAGCAAAACAATACTATCATAATTGACATCGGCCGTGAATGGTATGTTGGCAAAGAATGGTATGATGATGTCCAATATATATTAGCCACACAGGCTAAACAAGTGTTCTATCTTCGAGACCCTTCTCGAACCACCGGTCAATGGAGGGTTGTTGAGGACGTTCACCATCGGAAGCTTTGGGATTATCCTAGTGTTGTTAATGATATAGATATATTGCACAACACTCAATCAAATGATTATACTTTGGTTGTCGACACCGGATGCGAAGGTGGTGAATCAAGTCCTGGTGCACCGATTCCCCATGCAAATAGTCAATCTATTACACGGGAAACTCAATCATTTTTTGGTAACTTGGTTGTCGACTTAGGCTACTTGCCAATGCGTACAACTTTAAATGAGGGTGGTGAATCAAGTCATGTTGCCCCGATTGATCTTGATGAAAGTTTTATTAACGATGATGTAGAAGATGAAGAAGATGCATACAATTCAGATGAGGAAGATTAAATAAATGATGAAGAAGAAGAAGATGATGATGTTGACACACGTTATTGTAGTGATGATTCTGATTGAATGTATGTTAATAGATGTCTTTATATTTGTCTATGTTAAAAATGTAGTATTAGTGTTTAATAGATGTCTTTATATTTGTCTATGTTAATTATTAATTATTTATGCTCACTAATTATTTTTGGTGTAGAAATTATGGCAACGATGGCGCAATCACACGGTGGTGATGGTGGAGACGATGGATATGAGGGTTCGTACAACTTAGAATCGGGTTGTGCGAGTGGTAAGTTACTTGTTAGTGTTTAATAGATGTCTTTATAATTGCCTAACTTTCATGTGTCAATATAGGTAGTGCCTCACAAAAGAGGCGTTCTAAAGGAAAAAACCTCAAATTATATAAGAAATTTGAGGAAAATGGGAGGAAGCCTCTTGACATTGATGTTGAACTTCATGGCGGTGGCTACAAGTTCGTGGGTCCTAATGCAACTGATTTTATACGTGCTATCTCTTTGGAGGTTGAGAAGGTTGTCCCGCCATATTATCCTAACTGGGCCAAGGTTCCAAATGAGAAGAAACAGGTAGTATATCCCACTCTATTAGTAAGTATAGATGTTTTATAATTACTTACAATTTCATAACTATTAGATTTTTTCTAATTACTTTCCACTTGTAGGAATATTTTAACCTGGACGCCTGGAGAAACACTGAAAAGTGGCAAGGCGTTCAACTCGGAATCACCGCCGAGTGTCAAGGGGCTTATAAAGACCGCAAGGGAGAGATGAAAGTTCATTTCGACGAGAATGGGGGATACGATGATGTGGAGGCGGCGAGGAGTAATCCACCACAAGATGTTGATAAAGAAACTTGGGATATTTTGATTAATCAGCTGTTTTTAAGTGCGGGCTATAAAAACCGCTCGGAGAAGAACAAACAAAACCGAGCAAAACAACGCTACCCAAGTTTCCATGGCAGCAAATCATACGCCCAACGCCGACACATGGAGGTATGAAATACAGTTGTTATTATTATACAAAATGCTTATTAATTCTTAGTGATATTATTTTTGTTTTTCACAGGGGACCGGCCCTATTGACGTGTTCAGATCGACCCATTATAAAGAAGGGACGGGCTGGGCCAATGATTTTGCATCAACAGATTATGTAAGTGAAATTATCTTTTTGTTAAAACATCCAAGTTTGACTTTAACGGGTCAAAATGACCCAAACACAATTTAATAGACTTAAAACAAAATACTTTAACTTAAACGGGTCAAAATGACCCAAACACACTTTAATGTACTTAGAACATCCAACTGTAACTTTAAACGGGTCAAAATGACCCAAACACACTTTAATAGACTTAATACATCCAACTCGAGGCCAATTGTTGAATATGTTTGCTAGTATTATTAGTATTTGTTGTTATTAGTGTTGGTTGATTGGAATTTGTGAATTTGGGTCGTCTATTACTTATAGTTTAAAAGGTTGGTTATCCATTTTACAGCAGTTATGCTGTCGAATTTTAGTAAAATAGTCAACTGATTGTTTATTACATTGTTTAATGCAGGACCGAATACAAGAGGAGTATACAATATCATCTGCTGAGTCTGGTGGTGACACATCCACTATTGATGAGTTTGCATGCATGGAGCGTGCCTTAGGTCATCGGCGTGGCCATATCCGGGGTGTTGTTCGTGTGGTGAGTAATCCCACACCGGATGTGTTCGGTACTCCCCCTCCACAACCACATTGGCAAGACGTTGATCAACGTGTAGCTAGTCTTCAACAACAATTCCAAGAACAACAACAACGCGAAGCCCAACGAGAGGAAGAACAACGATTGCAAAATCAACAACTAGAGGAAGAACGTCGTGTGCATAATCAACAAATGCTTGAAATGCAACGACAAATGGATCAAATGCGTCAAATGTGGGAGCGCCGAACTAGTAGTGATGATAACTAGCTTGGAGTTGTTGAGCCTTTGTAGTCGGTGTGGTGTTGTCTTGAACAATTTGCATATTTTTGTGTTTTGAATGTTTGATTTGTCGGACAAGTTTGTGGGTCGAACAATTTGTATGCTTGTTTTACGTTTCGGATATTAGTTTTTATTGGATTTGAATGTTTGAATGATTTATATATAATTATTTGCAGGTTTTTGTTTTTAGAAATTTAATATTTATGGAAAAATATTAAAAATTAAAAAAAAAAAAAAAACAGAAAGACCTATACCGACGACATGTCGTCGGGATAGGTCTTTTTTAAAAATTATTAAAAAAAATGAAAAAAACCCTATACCGACGACATGTTGTCGGTATAGAATTTCTTTTTGAATTATTTAATTAGACCCTATACCGACGACATGTCGTCGGTATAGAATTTCTTTTTGAATTATTTAATTAGACCCTATACCGACGACATGTCGTCGGTATAAGCTGACCTATACCGACGACACCTATACCGACGACAATCTTGGGCTATTGGGACGAAGCAATCCCGACGACACCTATCCCGACGACTATGCCGACGACAAGTCGTCGCTACAGGGTCAAAAAAAGTCGTCGGTATAGGGTGAAATTGTTGTAGTGTCATCCTGATGATCTACAACAAAAGAACCGTTCCCCGAATCCAAAGAGTTACAAAACCACTTAGAAACCTCAAGGGTAAAGTTGAACTTGTTTGAGCTAAGTGAGGAATCTAAAACGATGAATGCCAATGAACATGTCGATAATGGTGAGTCCAGTAGGGTAAAAGAACTAGAACCTATGAGAAGATCAAGTCGTGAAAGACGACCAAACAAACGGTATGCCAATGTTGTGACTATCGAGGAAGTAGCTAAAGAAACTAAAGATTTCCTGAAGTAAGTAAGAAACAGGAATGGGTTGAAGCCATGAAACAGGAAGTCGAAGCATTAAAAGACAATGAGACATGGGAATTAGTTCCAAGCTTGAAGGTGTAAAACCAGTAACGTGTAAACGGGTGTTTAAGTTGAAGAAAAAGGCTGACTGAACTATAGACCAATACATGGCCATGTTAGTAGCTCGAGGCTTCACACAAGAACAAGGTCTCGATTTTGACGAGACTTTTAGTCATGTTGCAAAGCTAAGAAGAGTGCGAGTATTGATAGCCGTGGCAACAAGCTTGAGTTGGAGCCTGGAACAAATGGATGTAAACAACACATTTTTATATGGTGATTTGGATCATATTATTTACATGGAGCAACCGTTGGGTCTCTGATGCAAGTCTGTTCGTCAAACAGAATCGACTTAAGACGGTGGTGGTTCTCATCTATGTTTACGACTTAATACTATCAGAGAATTAGAAGGAAGAAACATACATGCTAAGAAACAACTTAAATACTTGATTTAAGATTACAGATCTGGGCCGATTAGGCCATTTCTTGGGCTTAGATATCAAATGCACAAGTGACGGGCTAATGTTGCACCAAACAAAATACGCAGGTGATCTTCTACAAAAGTTTAGCATGATGGACTCGAAATCGGCAACAACACCAATTGATTCTAATGTGAAGCTGCACACAGAAGAAGGAACTGAAGTTGATGACCCGACTGAGTATAGAAAAATTACCGGTAGCCTAATTTATTTAACGTTAACGAGACCTGACCTTGCTTTCTTAGTTGGAGTGCTAATAAAGTTTATGCAACAGCCTCGAAGACCACATCTTTATGCAACTTGGCGAGTCATGAGGTACGTCAAAGGAACAAAATATCTTTGTGTAAAGTTTAAGAGGGAGTCAAAGATTGAACTCCAAGGTTTTTGTGAAGTCGATTAACTCCAAGAAGAAGATCAACGACTGGATATGTGTTTTTTTATCGGTGACAACCCTGTGTCATGGAGTAGCAAACGTCGACCTACCGTTTCCTTGTCAGCAACAGAAGCTGAGTATAGGGCCTCGGCAACGATTGCACAAGAACTGGTATTGTTAGTAAGGTTGATGAAGGAATTGAATCAGAAAATAGAATATAAACTGAAGTTATGGTGTGACAACAAGTCGGTGATCTAACTAGCAGAAAATCCTACGTTTCATAATTAAACCAAGCACATAGAAGTGCAATACCACTTTATCCGGGTGAAAGTCTTAAGTGGTGAAATCGACCTAGTTTATATCAACAGAAACATGCAGGTGGCCGATGTTCTAACTAAGGGGCTATCAAAGGTGAAGATGTCAGAGTTTTGTTCTAGTCTTGGACTTAAGCAGTGGCGAATCTTGAAGAAAAACGCATGGGACCGGGATTTGTTTTCCTATCATTGGGGGCTGAAATATAAAATTTTCGGCCGAATACGTATAAATTAACACGATTGAGCGAAAAATCAGGGGGGACGGCGGCCCCCCCGGGCCCTCACTAAGATTCGCCCATGGACTGAAGAGTGTTGGTATTGAGATGGAGTGTGAAAACATATACAACACCAACACGAATGAAGTCGGTTAAAGTCGAAGGACTTGTTAGGGAGGTACGGTTGTCTCGAAGTGGTGGTTTTGAAGAGACTATAATATCAGGGACTAAATTTGTCAATTACGAGTCAAGTTTAGTTAGAGTTGTTTACGATTTGAATTTCGTATCAGTTTTGGATTAGGAGTAGTAGCGTTGCATGGCAAGTTAAAATTAGTACAAGTAGGAGTCAAGTTTTCTTTGTTTTCTTTCAGAAAATTGTAGTTCCGTTTTACATTAAAGAGTCGAACTTGTTTGGTTCCTTCGTTGAGTTACAGGTCAGTTCTTGATCACCAAGTTAACACAATAATGGCTGAGATGGTATCTAAAATATACATTTATCACGATGATGGTTTAAATAATCAACAAGTGGACAAAGTCCATGTCGTTTATTCATAAATAGTGGTTAAACGTGAATATATATTTGGATTAAACATGCAAATTGTATTAAAACAATTAGCAACACATTTTCTCTCTAATTGCAACACTAGCCCAACTTTGTCTTAAAAATATAGCCCTTCGGTAACGTATAAAGGTGTACTAATGACATGTCGTCGATATAGGCTATTTCCAATTTAATAAAAAAATTTGAAAAAGACCTACACCGACGACATGTCGTCGGTATAGGCTTTTTCCAATTTTTTTAATTAAATTTGAAAAATACCTATGCCGACAACATGTCGTCGGTATAGGTTTTTCTGCATTTTTTTAAAATTTTCAAAATTTTCCAGAAATATTTAATTTCTAATTATCAAAACCTACAAATCAGATAATTCAAACCATTCAAAAATTGAAATCCGAAACATATTGTTTGATACAAAAACCTGTTCGACACACAAATCAAATATTCAAACATAAAGTTGTCCGACACACAAACATAAAAATTGTTCAAACATTCAACAATAACACCGACAACAAAGACAAAGGCGCAACAACTTCAAGCTAATTATCGTCGCTGCTAGTTTGGCGTTCCCACATTCGACGCATTTCATCCATTTTTCGTTGCATCTCAAGCATTTGTTGATTATGCACACGACGTTCTTCATCTCGTTGGGCTTCGCGTTGTTGTTGATCTTGGACTTTTTGTTGAAGTTGAGTTACACGTTCATCCACTTCTTGTCAATGTGGTTGTGGATGGGGGTACTGAACAAATCCGGTGTGGGATTACTCACCACACGACCGACACCCCTGATATGGCCACGCCGATGACCCAATGCACGCTCCATGCATGCAAACTCATCGACAGCAAACGAGTCACCACCAGACTCAGCAGAGGATCTTGCAGACTCCTCTTGGATTTGGTCCTGCATTAAACAATGTAATAAACAATCACTTAACTATTTTACTAAAATTCGACAGCATAACTGCTGTAAAATGGATAACCAACCTATTAAACTATAAGTTAAAAATGACCCAAATTCGCAAATTTCAATCAACCAACGCTAATAACAACAAATACTAATAATACTAGCAAAAATATTCAACAATTGGGCTCAAGTTAGATGTTCTAAGTCTATTAAAGTGTGTTTGAGTCATTTTGACCCATTTAAAGTTACAATTGGATGTTCTAAGTTTATCAAAGTGTGTTTGGGTCATTTTGACCCGTTTTAATTTAAAGCTAGATATTTTAAGTCTCTTAAAGTGTGTTTGGGTCATTTTGACCCGTTTTAAGTTACAGTTGGATGTTCTAAGTCTAGTAAGTCTAACAACAAAATCATTTGACTTACATAATCTAATGATGCATTCGTGTTGGCCCAACCGGTCCCTTCTTTATAATAGGTCGATTTGAACACATCAATTGGGTCGGTACCCTGTGAAAAACAAAAATAATATCACTAAGAATTAATAAGCATGTTTATATAATACTAACAATTGTATTTTCATACCTCCATGTGTCGGCGCTGGGCGTATGATTTGCTGTCATGGTAACTTGGGTAACGTTGTTGTGATCGGTTTTGTTTGTTCTTCGTCGAGCGGTTTTTATAGCTCGCATCTAAAAACAGCTCATTAATCAAAGTCTCCCAAGTTTCTTGATCAACATCTTCTGGTGGATTATTCATCACCGCCTCCACATCATCGTATCTCCCATTCTCCTCGAAGTGAACTTTCAACACTCTCTTGTGATCTTTATACGCCCTCTGACACTCGGCGGTGATTCCGAGTTCAACGCCTCGCCACTTATCAGTGTTTCTCCAGGAGTCCAGATCAAAATAATCCTACAAATGGAAAGTAATTATAAATGTAATAGTTATGAAATTGTAAGTAATTATAAAACATCTATACTTACTATAAGAGTGGGATATACGGCCCGTTTCTTCTAATTTGGAACCTTAGTCCAATTTGGATAATATGGCGGAACAACCTTTTCAACCTCCAACGAGATAGCACGGATAAAATCCGAAGCGTTGGGACCCACAAACTTGTACCCCTCGCCATGAAGTTCTACATCAATGGGAAGAGGCTTCCTCCCATTTTGCTCAAATTTCTTATACAATTTTAGGTTTTTGCCTTTAGATCGTCTTTTTTGGGAGGAACTATCTACATTGACACATGACATTCAAAAGTTAGGCAATTATAAAGACATCTATTAAACAATAACAAGTAACTTACCACCAGATCCAGTCGCACAACCCGAGTCGAAGTGATACGGACCCCCGTCTCCACCGTCTCCACCATCTCCACCGTGTGATTGCGCCATTTTTGCCATTTTTCTTACAACAAAATTTATTAGTAAGCACAAATATATATTAATTAACAAAGACAAATAGTACATTTTTAACATACATTCAATCAGAATCATCACTAAAATAACGTGTGTCAACAGCATCATCATCTTCTTCATCGTCGTCATTTAGTTCGTCTTCATTATCTGAATTGTATGCATCTTCTTCATCTTCTTCATCATCATTAATAAAACTTTCATCGAGATCAACCGAGGCAACATGACTATCAAGTAGCCTAAGTCGACAACCAAGTTACCAAAAAATGATTGAGTATCCCGTTTAATAGATTGACTATCAACATGGGGAATTAGAGTTTGGTCACCACTTACGTGACTTGATTCACCACCTTCGCATCCGGTGTCGACAACCAAAGTATAATCATTTGATTGAGTGTTGTGCAATATATCTATCTCATTAACAACAGTAGGATGATCCCAAAGCTTCCGATGGTGAACGTCCTCAACAACCCTCCATTGGCCAGTGGTTCGAGAAGGATCTCGAAGATAGAACACTTGTTTAACCTGTGTGGCTAATATATATTGGACATCATCATACCATTCTTTGCCAACATACCAATCACGGCCAATGTCAATTATAGTAGTATTGTTTTGCTTAATTAATCTTTTACCTCTCGTGTCGAACCATTTACAACGGAATAGTACAACCGAGTAACCATCTATGTAGTTCAACTCTATGATCTCTTCTAGTTGACCATAAAATGGAGTATCGTCTTCTCCTATTGTAACCACACCACTGTTCTGAGTAGTGCGTCGGGAATCACGATTCTGTACCATAAATCTAACACCATTGACTATGCAAGCAGTGTACGAAGATGCGTATAAGGGACGATGTGCCAATGCCCTTAATTCTTTGTTATCGGGTGTAGAAGATGAAGATGAAGATGAAAATACATTTGCTTCATATTTTAACCATGAAGAAAAATCGGTTTGCATATTGCGTTCAGGAAATTTAGATTCAAATTTACTGGTAAATGGACAAAACAAAACTTAAATTAGTAGAATTAAATAAAAATATAATAATAGTTTATCATGGGTAGATGGACAAAAACACTTACGATTTGTAGGCTTTGATTTCATCGCAGTTGTTCAACACAAACCATTGTAATGATTTGTTGGCATGTTCAGAGAACGCCTTGATTTTCTTTTTCGATATTGGTCGACATTGTGAAGAAAACACTTGAAACTGCCTTTTGGGAATGCCAACATCTGCATTTCTATCTGGTCGGTTAAATTTGGTCTGCATACCGTCCAGATACATAGAGCAGAATGTCAAGGCTTCATCTGCAACATAACCCTCCGTAATTGAGCCTTCAGGTTTGGCTTTGTTTCTAACATATGCTTTGAGCTTTTTCATGTATATTTCAAAAGGATACATCCATCTCATATACACAGGGCCACCAAGAATAGCTTCTTCAGGTAAATGAATAATGAGATGAACCATTATGTCAAAAAAGGTTGGAGTATATATCATTTCCAAATTGCATAATATCTTAACAACTTCTTATTTGCTTCATACATGTCTTTCACATCTACTGATCGTGCACAAATTTTTTGAAAGAATGTGCAAACGTCATTGATTGTTGTTGAAACATTTTTGTGCAGACCCGATCGTACCCGTATTGGCAGCAATCGTTGCATGAGGATGTGATAATCATGGGACTTTAACCCAATTATATTTGAATTATTAGGAAGTACCTTATTTTTGAAATTCGATCCAAATCCATCAGGCAGTCTCACTCCTCGAATAAACTGACAAAAGCGTTCTCGATCACTGGGTGTGAAAGAGTAAGGAGCTTGTGGTTGGTACAACTTCTTGTTTTTTTTGTGTTAGCCATAGGTTATGTCGAATACCCATATTTTCCAAGTCTTTACGGGCTTTGTGTGTGTCTTTTGATTTATTGTTCATCAACAAAGTACCCAATAAACTCTCACACACATTTTTCTCCACGTGCATAACATCAAGATTGTGTTTTAAAAGCAGAGAAGACCAATAATCCAGCTCAAAGAAGATACTTCGTTTAGTCCAATTCAACTATGATGTTAGGCGCTTTCTTTTTACCCTTCCATACATTGGATGTTTCCACGGAACACGATCTGTGAGATTTTTTAGTTGTTATAATATTTGAGCATTAGTAAATTGTCAGGGAGGATGTTTTGTCTCTTTCTTGCCATCAAACGACAGATCGTTCCTCCATTTATGCTTTCTAGGCAAGAATCTTCCGTGTCCAACAAAAGCTATCTTATTCGTTATAGCGCACGAATGTGTGTCAACGTTACACGTAGGGCATGCTTTATAACCTTGACCACTCCATCCAGACAAGCTACTACGAGCAGGATAATCGTTGATAGTATATAACAGTGCAACATGCATCCTAAATACAGTTTTGATTGATACATCTCTCACATGGACTCCTTCAGCCCACAACATTTTCAACTCATCAACCAACGGCCTTAAGAATACATCAATGTCCTTACTAGGTGATTTAGGCTCGGGAATTAGCAAGGTTAACATGAAAGAAGACTCTTTCATACATAACCACGGTGGTGTATTATATGTTGTTAACACTACCGGCCACATACTGTAAGTCTGACTCATGTTACCGAACGGATTAAAACCATCGGCAGCCAAACCTAAGTGGACATTCCTTGGTTCTTTAGCAAAATCCGGATATCTCTCAACAAAATCTTGCCATGCCTTCCCATCAACCGGATGTCGCATTATACCATCCGTTGAGCGTCCAGTATTATGCCAGATCATTTCTTTTGCCGTTAATCTTGAACTATACCTTCGTCGAAGCCGTGAAGTTAAAGGAAAGTAGCGCAACACTTTATGTGGTACTTTCTTCCCCTTTGTGTTTTTATCAACCCATCTACTCTCATTACAAACCAGACAGTTTTGCATTGATTTATTCTCCTTCCAAAACAGTGCACAATCATTAATGCAAGCATGGATAGACTGATATCCTAACCCAATCTTACGCAGTTTCTTTTTAGCTTCATAGTGTGACGATGTAACGTGATTTTCCTTCGGCATTGTAATTTGTAGAAGCTCTAACAGTTGGTTAAACGAACTATTCGTCCTTTTGTTGATAACTTTGATATGCATCAATTTGGCTATGAAGTTTAGGGAAGACATTTGACTATAACCGGGGTATAACTCCTTATTTAGCTCCTCAAACAACGCATCAAACTCTGGGTCTAAACCAGTTCCATCTTCATTTATATCATCCTCGTTTGTATTTTGCTCAGCCATCACATCATCTATGGCATCAAACATCTCATTATTTGTTGTTGTAGTTATTGGAGGAGTTGGTGTTGTTCTTGGGGCAAAAAATGATGCTATCTCCGCCACACGAGGATGTTGTTCACCATGATAAATCCAATTCTGATATGATTGTAGAAACCCACGGTCATGTATGTGGCCATATATCGTGTTCAAATCCTGTCGACACGCATTACAACAACGTCTACATGAGCAAAACGCTCTACCTCGACCGTCGACATGGTTCTTGGCCGTCTCTATAAAGTTGCGAAGACCGCTTAAGAAAGCCGGAGAATTCCGATTTCCTAGTGTAACCCAGCTTTTATCAATTGCCATATCTAGTGTCATATCTATTGTGTTATAAGCATACACATATACTTGCATGTAATAAATGATATAAATGAATGTATGTGATTTGATCGGTAATCTAAGGCGGTGGATCCTAACCCACTTTTTGAATATTCTATCTCATATGTATACATTTTAACGAGTTGACTATTTAAGAAAAAATCAGCAGCATTTCACCTTAACTCCCCAAGTATGCAGATAAACCGCAAACTCGAAGGAGTAAGGAGAAATATCTACCAATTTTTTCTTAAATGTCAACCCGTTAAAATATATACATATCCTTAATAAGATAGAATATTGAAAAAGCAGTTCCAAAGAGGACAATCCAAAATTTATCTCTATCAGATAAATTTCGGACGTGTATATTGTAAAGAGTTATCCTAAATAAACATACTAGTGTACACAACATGAGACGTACATAAAGGTATAACATTCGGGATGCGTACCTTAAAAAAATTCAATGAAACACAAATAAGATGTTATTCACACCTCTCCAACCGCAATGAGTTCCGAACTTGCAACAAAATTAAATAAAGTTACATATACATACAAAGATATATACATACATTCACAATTACATAAATACATACACAATTATATACATACAAATCATACAATTACATAACCATACATACGAACATACATACAAATATACATACATATTATATACAAACACACATAAATAAATGCCCAAATTTTAAAATTACATACACAAACACAATTACATACATAAAAATACATACATACACGTATATACATACATAGCCTTTACAAACATACATAAACAAATACCCAAATTCCCAAATTACATACATAAACACAATTCCATACATAAACATAAACAAAATACAAATATATACAAACACACATACATGTATATATATACATAGCCTTTACAAACATACATAAACAAATACTCAAATTCCCAAATTACATACATAAACACAATTCCATACATAAACATAATACAAATACATACAAACACACATACACATATATACATACATATTATATACAAACATACATATATAAATGCCCAAATTTCAAAATTTCATCTAAACCTAATTTCATCATAAAATTTTAAAAATATTTATAAAATCATACATCTAAACCATATATACATACATACAAATAAATACAACAATGCCCAAATTCTAAAATTACATACACAAACACAATTACATACATAAAAATACATACACATATATACATACATATATACATACATATTATATACAAACATACATATATAAATGCCCAAATTCCCAAGTTTCATCTAAACCTAATTTCATCATTAAATTTTAAAAAATATTTATAAAATCATACATCTAAACCATATATATACATACATACAAATAAACACAAACATATACATACAAACATATATCTAAACCTAATTTTTAGAAAAATTACTAACCAAGTTTGCAAATTAGCTTCCTCTCAGCTTAAAATCCTTAAAAAATGGTCAAAGCTTTAAACACCTAACAAAAATCAAATAAATTAAGCAAAAAAAAAAACCAAAATGTTGATTTTCTTGTTAAGGTTAAACAATAGATGTTAACTCACATCAAAACCGAAGAGATTGGTGAAGATTGCTCCACAAAATACCCAAAAATCGTGAAATCGCCGGAGAGAGAGATGGAGTGATTTGAGATTTTTTGGGCGGAAATGAGAAGCAGAAAGCTGTTTCCTAGTTTAATTCGCGCTGAGACCTATAACGACGATATGTCGTCGGTATAGGCTAGAAAGTCGGCGCAATAGGTCACCTGTACCGACGACATGTCATCGGTATAGGCTTTGTAGGGTTTTGACCAGTCAATAAAGTAAAAAACCCTATGCCGACGACATGTCGTCGGTATAGGGCAGTCAAGAATTTTTTTAGTTTAAAAAAAAAATTTGACCGTATAAAAATTATTATATTAAAAAAAACAAAAAAAAATTCAAAATTACCCTATACCGACGACATGTCGTTGGTATAGGCTAAAAAGTCGGCGCAATAGGTCCCCTGTACCGACGACATGTCGTCGGTATAGGCTTCGTAGGGTTTTGACCAGTCAATAAAGTAAAAACACTATGCCGACGACATGTCGTCGGTATAGGGCATTCAAGAATTTTTTAATTTAAAATTTTTTTTTTGACCGTATAAAAATTATTATATTAAAAAAAACAAAAAGAAAATCAAAACTACCCTATACCGACGACATGTCGTGGCTATAGGGTTGGGGAAAAAATTCATTGGGCGCCAACTTTCCCTACAATCTGCCTCAACCCTATAGCAACGACATGTCGTCGGTATAGGGTGTGCCATTCAGAATTTTGGTTTTCATCTATAGCGACGACTATGCCGACGACTAATGTCGTCGGTATAGACGACGTCGGCACATGGTCATTTCCTTGCGGTGAACGTATAAAGGTGTACTAATGACTATTAGGTTTTCTAGTTGTGGTCTTTGGAGCTGGTGTTGGAAATGGGTTAGGCATTGACCTTGGAACTTTAGAAAACTTTTTTATATTCCAAATCCACAACATCATTCTCTTATCCATCATTTGATTTAAGTAACCACTACAAGATGAGTCAGATTTGCATAGTGTTTATAATCATTTTATGATTAAAAAAAATCAGTAAAGTCATCTTATGAATCAAAACAACCTGTTAAGCTTTCAGAGACACATGCTCCTTCATATGTAGTTTGATAACTCAGAGCATGATGATATGCATGGAGTTTCATATCAGAAACATGCTCACGTGTGTACTCACAAACACGCGGATATGTACAAACAAACAAGCTGAAGAATAGGTGGTTCGTGGTTTGAAGATCTATTTGTTGGGTTTGATACCAGTAGTTTTGATGGTTGTAATGTTCGCATAATTTTGAAACTTTGGAGCGCAAGTCAAATCAGGAAGCCTTGGAGAAGTAGGACATAATTGTTAAGTTGGTTTGGATTGTGTTTCCTAGTTTTCATTTAGGAAAAACTTCATAGAATAATAACCAAGTTTTCAATTTGTTACATTTTAATCACTCAAACTTTTTCTGTATCATTAATGTTACTCAGCTATCACCTATTGTTTCAATCTTGCACAATTATCAGGTTAACATGTTACGTTATTTTGTGTTTCATTATATGAATATGGTAAAAATGTTGGTTTACTCTTTCTGGATTTCATTTTCACCGTATGAAATCCAAAAAAAGTACCATGCAACTATGTAATTACGTAAGATTTGAATAACATGTTAAAATTGAGTGATTTCAATAAGACAAAAGAAATTTAAGTTATTAACATGGAACGGATGAAAACTTTGGATGACACAAATCTTTCTGGCAAGAATAATATTTTGGCCGTTTCTTGTTTGGCAGAGTGTAAAGTATTCGTATATGAAATGGAAATGACTGTCGTAAACGAGCGTTTTTGGTGAGGAGAGTGCCATTCGTGGTGGTGGTGGTGGTGGTGTGGCGGGATGTGTGGTCTCGAATAGGAGATATTGGGGGTGGGGGTTGAATGTTATTTAATGTTTTTTATTTTTTTTTTAAATAAAAGGGGTAGTTTAGTATATTTATGAAAATATTAACAAAATTAATGGATGGTGTTTGAAACGTGGACTTAACAAGAAACTGAAACCATTCGTACCGAAAAAAGTAAAATTTAAAGTAATAGACTAAGAGTTATCTTGGTGTTGACAAAGGATTAAAACCATAATTTACTCTATAATATAATACTCTAAGTTAGCATTTAATATAGTCATTATGATTATTTTGAGCAAAATCCATTATAATACTCTAATATTGATTATAAAAAGTTAAATGTTGCAACATATTTTCTAAAAAATCACATTTCAATTAAATGATAATTAAAAATTTTCCATGATTAATTTGTTTTTAAAACTTAAAGAAATTTAAAAAATAAAAATTAATTATAGAAATCATAATTATAAACATAAATTGTTATGGAACATAGTACTTTTTTATTTTTGAAAATCTACTATATTTTTCTCAATTAATCAAAACTAAAAGCAGAAAGAAAAAAAATAAATAAAATGGGATTAGGAAATAAGTTCAATCACCTTTCAAGGAAGAGAGCCAGAGGAAACACGAGGATGGAAGCAAATAAGAAACGATAGGTGATCAAAACTTTCAGATTCATGCCATCATAAGCGGCCAATTTATAGGAAATAGTGACCGCTGCTACTACAATCTTAACTGCCACCAGCATCAACGCCGCCTTCAACCGCTGCATGTTCACCTCTTTCGATCGTCTCTATCGATCTCAATCCCAAGATCAGTTCAGAACTAAACCTCAAAAAACAATCAGGATTCTCCTTTGTACTACTTTAAGATTGTTAAGTCATTGAAGTATTTTGCATTTATAAGCTTAAAACAATATGGAGACTTAGGTGTAACGCATGCATATCAAATTACCAGAATATGTGAATTTATAGTATGCAGGACCGCCCCGGAGATTTTGGATGCCTTGTGCCACTAGTAAAAATAGGGCCCTAAAATATCTATATCTATATCTATACTATATAATAAATAAAAATAATTTATGCCACGTGTCACGTCCACATCTTTTCTCACCATTTTTTTTCGCTTCTCTCTATTATTAAATACAAATTTCTTTTTTTAATAATGATTTATATTTAAAGAAAAATATTAATTATACTAATAAAATACATTTATTTTAAATTATCTCTTATTTTAAGAAAATTGGAAATTTAATTATGTTTTTTTAACTAAATAGTGATGTAAGTCAAATTATATTAAATAGAAATTAATATATTCAAACCGTGTAATATACGGGTTTTTAAAGATATAAACTTTTTATTACTAAGTATATAACATTACATTTTATCAACTCGTGTAATACACGAGTTTTTAAAATACAAATTTTTTATTACTAAGTATATAATATTATATTTTATCAACCCGTGTAATACACGGGATTTTAACCTAGTGACCTTATATATATATATATATTAATATGACGATAAGTGATTTAAATAGGGTTGTTCATGAACCGAATCAATGCTAGTTCGGGTTCGACTCGAATTTTAAATCGAGCTGAATCTTTGAGTTTGAGCTCGACTCATTTATAGTTTATTAAATAAAATAAATTATATGGATTATTAACCTAAAAGTAAGCAAAATTTTAAATTTAAACTTTATTTTATTGATTATTACATATAACAAATATTTATTCAAATTAATAAACTTTAAATAAAAAAAAATTATAAGTAATATAATAACTAATCAATTAATCAAGTAATATAACAATATAAAATTAAAATTTAAAACCTACGTATTCAATTATTTGATAAAAATAATAATTGATAAAAAAAAAACTAAAACTTAAGTCTAAAAGTAAAGAAATTTAAGTATGGAGTTGGGTATAGCAAATGGGATGAGAAAGGTTTTAAATAGTTGTAAATTTTGGGTTCAAGGTTTTTTCTTTGATACTATGTTTTTTTCATTAATTTTTTTACACCACTTAGATTTTGGAAGGCATGTTTTATAGATATCTGTTAACAATATTTTTATTAGGGTTCGTAATTCCTAACTTGTTTAAAACACGATTAAACATGTTTAATAAAAAGTAATACACTATATAATTTTATACTTTTTAAAAAATAAGTAAAATTAGGATGCTAGGGTCCATCATTTCTTCTTCTTAGTACATAAAAGATACAACTGTTTTATATACATGAGATATAAAGTAATTAAATGAGTCGTATTCTTGTTTGATACTTGTATTATTTGCGTCGTCTCTGACCTATTTAACACGATTTAACCTGTTTTGCCAGCCCTAATTTTCATTTAGTGCAAATTTGGGATGTAATTGTTAGTCCATGAGAAATTGAAATTTATTAGAAGAAACTGGTTTACAAAAAATTTTTAGAATAAATTTCATCTATTTTTTATGAAAAATAACACAACAAAATCCCGTGGTGAAGGTAGGATCCACGGGTGAAGGAATATGGGGAAACCCACAAATTAGTGACGGATCATCGATGGATTTTGTACTATCCGTTCGGTGATTGCTGTTTTTTTTATTATTAAATAAGTAGATACCATTGAGAAAAGCTAAAAAAAGTAGCTTCAAGAAATATAAAATTTGAAGTTGTCTTAAGTTCTTGAAACACAATGTAGAAAACAATCTAGACAAACAACCGACAATTCTGGAGTTCTTAACTTGTGAGGACTGTTTGGGGGTTCAAACTCCACCAAATCAAGTGAAATCAGTTAGGTTTGTTAGATAAGAGGTAAAGGTTGATTCTAGAAAAAAGAATCACTCAATTTGGTTAAGTATTGAGTGAGTTATGAACCAATGAAGTTGGATGAAAAAATATGACAGATTCATACGAAAATAACATTAACATTTCACTTAGTTTTGGTTCTTTCTCTTATGTTTAAACCATGAATCCTTAAAGATCCATGAACCATAAGTTTATTAAAAACACTAGAATCATTAATCAAGGGTAGATGAAATCAAAAGTTCAATCAACCAAAATGCAAACCAATAGATGTGTGTAGTATGTACATATGATCACAAATCAAGTTCTAGATTATAAAAACACCAAGGGATTATGGAAGCTTACCCTAATCAGCCTTTTAATGTTCTTGAGGGTGTGAAGAACACCAAGAACACACCTTGAAGATTCAAGGCCGGTGTGTGTGAGAGAGAGGTTGAGTGTGAGTTTGATGAAGTGTGGTTGGGGGTGGGGTGGGGTGGTTTCGGCCGAATGTATAAGGGGGTGGGTTGGGTGGTGGATGATTGTGTGTTGTCTTACAAGACTAAGTGTGACATTGGAGGTGGGTTAAGTGTACAATATGGTGCAAATGAAGAGTGAGTGGGTTATTAGCAACTTCAAGGAGGATTAGTTCTTAATTAGGTGATTAATTTGAAGATAGTGGGTGTTTAATTGTTAAGTTTTGTGAATTTTGGTATAAAACTTGTTAAATGGTTAAAAGGTGGAATAAAACTAAACACGAAAAATATTCGTATTGAAAGTTTTTGGTTTGAAAAATTAAAATGTATAAAACCGAGTACATAAAACGACTAGTGGTAGTGTTTGTGTATGAAACGAATAAAAATGTTACTTGTTTTTAGGCTTGATCCAAGCCGGCCCTTAGAGGGGGCGGGGAGGGTGATCATCCAGGACCCGGTCTTCTAAATGGCCTGAATTTTTTTTTTGTATTATATATATATATATATATATATATATATATATATATATAAATTCTATATATTTTTAGTTTTAAACCCAATCCCATTAGTGCATTACTTTCACACGTGGCCCGAATTATTTAAAAAAAGGCTCAAGTTGTAGTTAAACCTACATAAATATTAAAAGTCCCAAACATATTTTTAAACTCAAGAAAAAATATGGATTGTATTATGGTTTTTTTATATAAGATTATTGAGTTTATATTATAGGAGCCCGTTTTTTTTTACACGCCCCGAGCCTAAAACATTTGAAAGATTCTCGGGACCGGCCCTAGGCCTTGATCAATAGATATACATATTCCTTTGCTAAAAATAATAATCATAATATCCAAGTGGTTTTTGATATATAAATAATAAATATTAATAATTATTAGTTTATCATCCATTCATTTGAAACGTAACTTGTCATGAAAAATAATATTTTCATATATATTGTGCAAGATGTCTAAGATGCGTATTTGAAACAAGTTCTAAACATTTTATAAGTTTATTAGACCTAAATGAATTTCCTTAAATAATGAAAGTGCAAATTAGAGAAAGACCTCAAAAGTCGTGAATGTCACAGTGATGCAAGTGATCTAGGATTTATACTAAAGTTCTAGCAGATCACAACTTAGTTCGTATGTAGACTCAGTCTAATAATGCACCATGTGTAAGATCTGAGGAATTCCAGTTCCAAAGGAATTGTCATATTGTAGACCAATATCTTATTTTAACAATATAGTTCCTAAAAATGTGTTCACAAGCAGTTATAAAATAGATTAGGGAGGTGAGAGTGGTACCCTCACAACTAAACTATCATCCAAAATTACACCAATTAGAAGATTTCATCTCAATTAGTCAAAGTAACATCTCAAAGTGCCCTCTATGATAGGAGTTGTACCCTCCAACCATCTTATTTTTATTTTAAATTAAAACAAATAAATAAACAAATTAAAAAACTAAAAATTAAACTAATTAATTAAAAATACATAACAATAAATAGAAAAAAGTAATTAATAAATAAAAATTCATCTAGTCTTCGTCTTCATCCAAATCCAGGGTGTTTCTCGCAATATGTTCCACGAGATCAAATCGAATTCTAATATGTGTAGCTATCTCGTGCAACTCCGAAAGGACGTTATCGTCAATAACTGGTTCGACTGAAGGATCCCTTATGTAGACAGGTGATATTGCGTTCCCGTCATCTTTTAAGATCATATTGTGCAATATCATGCACGTATATAATTCGTTCCTAATCTTCGCCAATTTTAAATGCCGGTCTGGTCGACGAAGTATACCCCATTTCCCTTTTAACACACTGAAAGCTCTCTCTACATCCTTTCTTGCCGACTCTTGCACCTTCTTGAATGCCTTTTCCTTACAGATTGTTGGATATGGGAACGATTTAACAAACGTAGACCAAGTAGGGTATATCCTGTCCGTAAGATAGTATCCACGTTTGTATAGTCGACCATTAACTTCGAATGGACACTTAGGTGCGGTTCCAAGCTCCTCGTTGGTAAAATGTGACGATTGTTGGAGAACATTAATGTCGTTATTAGAGCCGGGTGTACCACAAAACACATTCCAAAACCACAAATCATTTGAAGCCATCGCTTCTAACATGATCGTCGGGTATTGGTGATCGTCTCTCATATATTGTCCGCGCAAACTGGTCGGACAATTTTGGCAAACAAAATGTGTACAATCAATGCTACCTACCATACCCGGAATGCCATGTTTTTCTTCATGCGGGTTGTAAAAAAGTGCAACGTCGTGGCTTGTCGGTCTGCATAAGAACTCTTTGCCGTATAGTTGAACTATGGCATTACAAAAATACTATAGGTATTCACTTGAGGTTCTCCTAGCCATACTTAAATAGTCGTCGAATTCGTCGGGAGGATTACCGGTTGCGAGTTGTTTAATTGCTGATGTGCATTTTTGTAACGCCGTGAAACTCTTCTTCTTCCTAGCGTTTTCACCCTCTTGAAAATATTCAAACCTAGCTTCTACGTCACCAACTATTTCTAAAAATAACCTCTTCGACATCCGAAATCTCTCTCGAAACGTCGCTTCTCCGTGTGTTGGGTTTTCGTCTAAATAATCTCATTTTAGATTCTGTAGAGCCTATTCACGATCACGACGTACATACGTCCCTGATGATATATAGTTGTGTCTTCCTCTTCGGCTTGGGCGGCAATATCACATAGAAATTGCATATTATCGCCGCCGAACACGAAGTCGAGCGCATATTCCGAAGAATCGGGTGGGAAGTATAACGTACGATTCATATTTTGGGTGGGGTGGATACAAAAAGATATGGTTTATATTTAGAAAGAATGTATTTTTCTAGTGAGTAAAATGATTGTGTATGTATTTATGGGGTAAATTAAATTTATTTTATTTTTTTTATTTTAACGGCTATATAGCCGTTCAACGGTATAGTCAAACACCTCATTTTACCACGCCGTACAAATTTCGACGGGTTCTACAGGCCGCTAACCCAACCCGCCAACCCTTACCCGCTGAACCCGCTTTGGATGCGGCGGTGTACACTCCAAGTCGCTGGGTACCCGCACTCCACTCCCACCTCTCTTAGGCTTGGAAAAGTCGCGGTTGTCACACGCGATCGGAGACCACCGATGTATATAAATATACCATCACCCTCCACTTACCTCATTTGCAGAAAAATCAGAGAGGGAGAGAGAGCTGAGCTCTGGGTGGACCGTTGGCTGTCCGACAGCGGCTCACGGTGGTCTGGAGGTGTGGTGTTTCACCCGGAACCATTTCTTGACACTACGAACGCAATGGTAAGCACCGAATCCTTTAAATATTTGTTTAAAGTCGTCAAATGTGTCAAGAACATTCTGCCCAAAATGTTACTCACATTCATGGTTGCAAAGAATCGGTTGATCCGCAAAATCCAACCGTTGGATTGATTTAGAACTTAGATGGTGACACGATTTTAGACTCGATTTATGACATCACGGTTAGTCCATAAATCTCATTTAGTTTGTACTTATATCGTAGGACTCGAGTAGGACTTGTACCATTGCTATCACAGACTGCTGACTGAGTTCCTGCCTTATCATTATCAAATGAGTTTTGCGGCCCCATTTTTACTTATTTTTAGGGGAAAAACATGTTTGTTTATATCCACAATTTATGAACTGTTAAATAAGTTTGTATGCCATCACTTAAGTCCCCGTTTAACATAATCATTTAACTCTTGGTGAAGAGTCGTTAGTTCGTATGAGTAGTACTACTTGGGTTGGCCCCACTCATGTAACATCCAGAATTTTATCATATCGGGTGCGGGTTTTTAGCTTCAGAGAATGGTGGGACTAGATAAGCCCTCGTGGGTCGAGATCGGGCCTGGTGGGCCTGAGGTGGAGGAGGAGCCTTCAAGGCTCCAACCCTCCTCACCACACCTCATTATTCACTCCATCTTCTTTCGCCATCTTAGAGAGAGAAACACCTAGAGAGAAAGTGTCAGTTTTGCCCCAAGATCAACCCATTCTTTTTCTCCAGTGATTACACGAAGCTTTGCTGAAGAAACGAGCCGATTAAAGGTAAGAAACTTGTCCAGATCTGAGATTTTGATGACAATGGGTTTTTTTTATGGTTTTCATGGAGTTTTTAGCTTAAAGGTCGGATTTTTATGTATAAGAAGAGGTTTTAAACTTGGATCTAGCTTCATGGTTAAGATTAGAACGTTTTGGAACGTAAGAGTTATGATTTTAGAAAGAAAACGGGCCTGCATGGAATTCATGTTCATCAGGAGACACTCGAGTGTCGCCACCTGCAAGTAGCGACACTCGGCGAGGGACGATGACATTAAAAGTTTCGACCCTCAAATACAACGACGCAAAGTCCTGAACGAAAGTTCTTCCGACACTCTAGTGTGCTTAGCGACACTCTTAGCCGACACTCTAGTGTGCCCGGAGACACTATCAGCCGACACTAGAAACGTTTAACCGATTTCATGTATTGTATTCGTACAGATCTGTAACATCCCAAAGATAAAACGACAGTTAAAATGACGAAATAAACGAACGAGGCATGTCGTCGGGCCGGCGGGCTGGAAGGGGAGCCTCCCCTATAAATAGCCTAGACCTCCATCATTTCTCTCATATGCAAGTTCTTGAGAGAGAAACCGTAGAGAGAGAAAGTTGGCGGATCGACCCGAGATTTCAGCAAAGTGTTGCTCCATAGCTCATGAGAAGAACCTCCGGATCAGAAACTCGATTCAAGTAACGATCGGGCCTAAATCTGAGTTTTTGTTCGTTTTTGGGTGAAAAGGTAACGTTTTCACGGATAAAACAGAAAGATAAACATAGATTTGAGTTCCTTAATGGAAAACAAACGTTTTGAATGTAAACAGGTTCGGGATCTTGACGTGATCAGACCTGAATGCGAAAGTTAGGGTTTTTGCGAAGAAACAGATCGTGCGTACTTATCAAGTACGCACGGAGCAGGTCCTGCGTACTTATCAAGTGCGCAGGAAGAGGGCACTGCGTACTTATCAAGTATGCAGGAAGAGGATCCTGCATACTTATCAAGTACGCAGGAAGCAGGGTCTGCGCACTTGCTAAGTGCGCAGGCATCAGGTTGCTTAAGTAAAGTTAGTATGTTTAGAATGGTTAAACCGTTAGAGTCAGGATTGGGTTTCATGTGTATTTAACTATCAAATTCAGATCGTACATGACGTTGTTGGGCCCATGTTTAGGACAACCAAGACTAGCTTATCAGGTGAGTTCTAGAAGCCCTCTTTTAAATGTTTTATATAATGTTTTCGGGCTGGTGTGCATACATATGAAATGATGTTTTTACGAAACGATGTTTATGAAACTATGTTTATAAAATGATGCTTATAAAACTATGTTTGCGAAATGAAATGATTTGGAATGAACGGTTTATGGAAAGAAAGTTTTATGAATGGAATGTTTACGAACGAAATGTTTATAAAGAAATGGTTTAAACTAAAGGTAAAGGGTTTCGAAAATGAATGAAAGGTTTTATGAAAAGAAAAGAAAAAGGGCAAAGGTTTTAAAGAAGTCATTACAAATCTAATCTGTCGAATGAATGGAATTGACGAATGAAGTCTGGGAATTGTGGTAGATTATGGACAGCGAGCCATATTTGCCATAAGAGCAACAGGGGCAGTGTCTTGGTGGCCTGCCAATGGTTTTGATGTTGTACAACTGGTAGGGAGTAACGACGGTTACTCAGGGGTTAACGTGGCCCTATGTAAGGTTAAATTATGATCCGACGGTGTTATGGACGTGAGCCATAGCCGTCGATGGAAGTTGTCGGTCTATGGACATGAGAGCCATAGGGGAAACTGAATGGGTATTGTCGTTCCTCGTGTAGTTAAGCCTTGGGGGCAATACCAAAGGGAATTGACGGAAATGACGGTACGAATGGTAACACAGATTTAGATAGTAATGTATGACTTAAATTAATGTTAAATGTTTTAAACAAATGATCCGTTCAATGTGTTTATGATGAGGAAAAATGTTTGAAGGTTTTCAATGATGAACGAAAGGCCATGTTTTCTTATACGTGATGTTAAACCCTAATGAATGTTTTGAATGATGAACCATTTCTTAAATCGAACAAAATCTAGAACTCACCAGCATAGCTGACTTTTTAGTATGCACATTCAGGTTAAGGCATGTATGGATGATGGACGGTGATGCTTGGCAAGCGAGAAGAGTTACCCGGTTGATCATGAAGACTGGCATCCCGTTAAGATTAGATTATGTTTTGTTTATGTAATAGACTATGTCACGCTTCCGTTTGTTAAACAATGTAATGGTTATGTTTTATTGGAGTATTTTCCGCTGCGTTATGTGATATTCAAGTTAAGAACTGTTTGTGAATGAGTAAATCCAACAAGTGAGGCCTCCCGGGTTTGGGGCCTTACAAGATCACGTAGCACTTATGTATCCCAAACGTTTTAGTTTCCGAAGTAGACCGTATACCAGGTGAGTTCTAATCCCCTTTTTGCCTGCTTTAGGGGTGGTGTGCATACTTATTGAAAAGTGTTTATTGCATATTTTATATTAGTAAAAGAAAGCTAAAGTTATGTTTTAGAGGAATGTTTAAAAGAGGCAAAAGTACGATTTATGTAAAGTATAGATATATTTATGGCAAGCGTTTATTATATTTTCTTATTAATAAACAAAGGCATGATACATATGCAAAGTATGTTTAAGTAAATCAAAGATATTTTATGGCAAGCGTTTACTATACTTTATATACATAAAGAAACACATATCATGTGTTAAGTTATGAACAAGTTAAAGAAAGTTTTATGAAAAGAAAGTGAACAGTTTTCCTACGAGAATGTGTACTAGCTCGTTAAGGTCCTTCCGGGACAGATGTTACTTGTACAAGATGCAGTTATGGGTTATGCCCATTAGTAAGAGCCTTTATGGTTCATTAACGGTTGTACAATTGGGATGAGTGACGGCGGTTACTCGGGGGGGGGGGGGGGTATATGAAACCTCCATGTACCTGTTAAGCGGTATTGATCACGAGGACAATACCATGTTAAGCGGTATTGATCACGAGGACAATACCATGTTAAGCGGTGTTGATCACGAGGACAACACCATGTTAAGCGGTGTTGATCACGAGGACAATACCAGATGTGCAAGGGAATTGACGGTTAAGCGGTATTGATCACGAGGACAATACCAATAGTGGCAAGTGTCACACCCCAAAAAATCCACCTGCGGCAATCCGCAGCGGGGGCCGTGACAAACCAGGATTCCAGTCATTAGTCATATCAAACGACACTATATGAATTTATTAAAAACCATTCAATGCTCAAGGTAAATGCGAAAGCGTAAAGTAAAATATTTAATGCGCAAAACAGACGTGCCCAAAAACCAAGTTGCTTAAAAGCAAGTAAATAGTTTAAATGTTTGCTATAATAAAGGACTCCCATGCATGTCCTAATCGTGTGTTTGTGCCTTAGCGACCTGATAAAACATGTTAACAAATGTGTCAACGCTAGGTTTGTGAATTTACAGGTTTCAGTTATAAATAATGTTGGCTAGACAATGTACATTCTAAATATATCAATAGGTAGCTAACCTATGTTCAAGTTACTAAAGCGCTCGCAACCGAAGCTGACTGTTTTGTGTTTGACGCCTTCCACCATGTCTATCAACATTGGTGATGTGTTAGGTCAATTTTACACCCGTTCGACCTCCATTCGAGTTAGCGCGACTAACGCGTTTGGGGTTTGTCAAACCGAGTAGTACTATTCAAGATTATCTCGCTAATTCCATATTAAACGGTTCAATGTGTAAGGACTTTCATGATAGAATATTACGCTTAGTTTAACAGGTGATATATATAAGAACTACAAAAATCGTATGTTTCTGTCATGTTTTCTCCCCCAAGTTTAAAATAGAAGAGGGGCCGTGAAACTCACCTGAGATGTGCAAAATGTAGCAAATAGCACCACAATAAGAAATGCAACAAAACCACAAATAGATTGCAAGTGAACTGCCTACGGATGCCTTATAATATGATTGTCATAGTTAGGCATACGTAAGGATATGTGACAACAATACGGGAAGATCGGGCGTCCTTAAGTACACTTATGATTAATGAAAAGGAACCTTGACATCACAATTAGCAAATCCCTAGTTGGGTAGTAAGGACGTGCTACACGTGAAACACAACTAGATACGAGGTGGGCAATTTACTACATAGTAAAAAAATACGTTTTCGTGAAACAAATAATTGTTAAAACTATAACATAGATAAATATATTATTTTCATAAATAAAATGATAGTTAATTTAATTAGGAAATTAATCCCGAGCACACAATTGTTTTCTGGTAACAAATCGTGCTAATATAACATTAAAATAATATAGGGATTAGTTTTGTATAAACTAATTGCTCTAAAAAAATAAAGCAGTGAGTGGGTTTCGAACCCGCGTCTCACCCACAACAACACAACACACTAACCACTCCCGCCCGCTAGGGTATCGCATCAATTGACCGGTTCTAATTTTTTTTAACATCTAAACCCATCGAGTTTCCCCCATCTATAGAACCCATCGAGTTTCCCCCATCTATAGAACCTGATCCAAACCTCTCCGATTTCGATCGCGATTGAATGCAAAGGCTTGGGGGTTTTGTTAATCAATGTTTTGCGAGTCTAATGGTGTGGTTAATTGCAAAATCATTGAGTTTAAGTCGATTAATTCTTGTTCAAAACATCTGAAACCCTAGGTTTTGAACACGTAATCGAATTGGATTAATTCGATAGAATTAAAAGTTTAATTCATGGGGCTTTCAATGATTGGAGGGTTGCGAAAATACCTGTGTAGTTTAATTGGATTGAAAAAGAGTCTAAGTTATAGTTCGATTACCCAGTTCATACGATGAACCCTAGAATATGTGCGTGTTCAATTCGATGTTGTAAGCCCTGAATAGGTTAGGGCTTTTGTTCTAGATGTTGAAACGAGTATAGGGGTGTGTTTGATTACCTGTATTGGGTTCGAATTGATGGAAATCGACTAGGCAACAGCTCCGACTCCGACGGGTTAAACCCTGGTGGCTTCCGTTGCTTTTCTGGTGAAATTGGTGTGGGGAAAAGATTCAGAGAGGGCCGATTTAGGTGCGTGAGTGTTTGATTGCGAAATAATGAATGGATTTGATCTAATTCGATGGTATTAGCCATGGTTTTTCGGTTACGGTTTTGCATGAGGTTAATATGATTAATTCGTAATCATTATCAATTAAAAACATATGGAAACGATTGGAATGTGGTCGAGATCATCAATGACATTCACCACAGTCACGACTTCAAACAGTTTGGAGTTACGAGTCTTGAATTTGGATCAAGAGCCTCATTGTTTGACTTTTAAAAGTCAACAAATTAGGTTTTGGGTATTGACGGAATTAGTCCTTGCAGTTTATGTGTATATGTTTGAGATATGGCAGATTATGTGTATATGTTTGAGATATGGCAGATTTAGTCCTTGTGGTTTTTAACTGAGTTAACTGAGTTTGTGAGATAACGGAGTTTAGGTTAACGGAGTTAATTTGAAATTGTCGGGTGCCAAATCATCCCCTTGTTGAAAGAATTTTCATCCCGAAAATTAAGTAATGTTGCTAGTTGTCTAATAAATATAATTTTTTTTTCTGGATGTCATATCATCCCCTAGTTGAAAGAAATTTCATCCTGAAATTTAAATAGTACCTTCTGTGTTTGTCGTTGACTTCTTGAAAAGCTAAGGATATTTGTGCATCATCTGACCCTCGCGTTCCCATGTGAATTCCGATCCGCATTTCGAGTTCCAATGAACTCTGACAATAGGGATTTTACAATGCTTGAGCATCTTAACTTCTGTATCCATGATTTCGACCGGTTCTTCAATGAAACATAACTGTTCGTCGATTTCTAACTCTTCAAGTGGAACCACGAGTGTCTCGTCTGATAGACATTTCTTTAAGTTTGAGACATGAAAGGCGTTATGTACACCACTAAGTCCTTCACGTAGGTACAGTTGGTACGCTACTAGACCAATTCTCTTCACTATTTTGAACGGCCCAACATAACGCGGGTTTAACTTGCCGTGTTTCCCAAAATGGATTACACCTTTCCAAGGTGAAACCTTTAATAGAACGTTGTCGCCCACTTGAAATTCCAACGGTTTTCGACGCTTATCAGCATAACTCTTTTGACGGTCACGAGCTGCCGCCATACGGTTTTGGATTTGCATGATTTTCTCTGAAGTTTCATGCACAAGTTCAGGACCCGTAAGTTGGCTATCTCCAACTTCCACCTAACAAATAGGTGATCGACATTTTCATCCGTACAATGCCTCGAATGGTGCTGCTTTGATGCTAGTATGATAGCCGTTGTTGTAGGAGAACTCTACTAAAGGCAAATGAGACTCCCAACTGTTACTAAAACACCCTACTTATTCCTTATTTTATCAGAGTTTTATATTGCGGAAAACGGTCCCAGTTTAACAAAAACCTTGCCATAAATGGCTAAGGTATATTTTTCATTTATAATTATTGTTTTACATACAATATTCTATTACATGAGAGCTAGGGATTCTTCATTTCCGTTCGGCCTCATCCATAGGAAGCTATATTCCATGTGCCTCTTTCATGTAGTATTTGGAAAATATTTTTGAATTAGCTTACGCTAAGTAAGTACACTTCATATTTTCATTTCATTATGAACCCTTTAGGTTTTTATTATTGTTAACATTTTCTCGGGCTCAGGGTGCCCCGTGACCATCTTCGGACGTACCTCCGATTACGGTATTCGTATATTTTATGGGTGTTCTAACCCCCTTGCAACCATCTTAGGCCGTACCTCCGGTCCTAGTATTAGAAAGGTTCTTATACTCGTCAGTATAGACCCCTTGCATTTGTCACCAAGACTCATTCATTCCTCAACCCCGTAGGCTTGGAATCTTTTTCTCCTTCAGCCCCGTAGGCCTGGAGTTTACCTTTCTTTTCTTTTTCTTCTTTATTTATTGAGATCCACCTTACAGGCCAGGTATCTCATTTCATTTGGGACCTTGAGTATCTTTAACTCCAGCTATGGGAGGGCCAAATCATGTGGAGAACATTGCACCGCCTGCTCGCGGGTGCGAGTACAAAGCATTTCAAGGTTGTGATGCACCCGTACTAACTGGATAGAAAGAGGCAACATGTACCTTGGATTGGATCAACGAGATGGAGTCCACCATTCGCCTTAGTGAATGCCGACCGGATCAAGCGGTCTTGTTCGCTGCTAAATCGTTAAAGGGAGAAGCGACACATTGGTGTGAGACTGTGAAACAGGCAAAAGGTGACCAACAGTCGAACTGATGAGGTGGAATGACCTGAAAACATTGGTGGTTGAAAAGTTTTGCCCTAAGAACAAGGTCCACAAGGTGGAGAGGGAATTTCTGACTCTGCAAGCTGGACTCATGACACATCGACAATACATCTCCAAGTACAACGAGTTGGCACGTCTAGTGCCCCATCTTGTGACAACCGAGGAGAAGAGGATTCACTACTATGTCCAAGGGTTGCCTCCGAAGGTCCGTACTTGTGTCAAGACCAACACACCGATTACCTTTGAGTAACTAGTTATACTAAGTGGATTTGTGTACGATGACACGCCTCTGCTGAAGTCATTTCTGAGGTGCCTAAGAAACAGACAGCTAAGCGAACTGGAGAGGATCTCCAGGGTCCTAACGAGAGGAGATCAAGGGTAGAAGCGGAGGGTTTGTGTGATAAATGTGGGAAAAGGCACGGAGGAGAGTGAAGAGCCTGGCAGGTGGGATGTTTTAGGTGTGGCAAAATTGGACAAAAATCATGTGACTGCCCGGAGAAGCCTAGATGCCACAACTGTGGGGAGCTGGGACATTTGAGCCAAGATTGTAAAGAGCCAAAGGAGTCGGAAGCGGGAGGATCTGGAAAAGGAAAGGGTACAGAGAAAGTACCTTACATCAACAAGGCTAAAGCTAGAGCCTACCAGATGACTCAGTATGGTACGTTACAAGCGCTCACTTATGTTATGGCATGTTTAAGTTATTGTTCCATACCTAGTAGTTAGCCCCATTAGCTTAGATGCCTTAGAATTAGAGATTTCCCCGGTTAGACTCTCAATGGTAGTTAATCACAATGGCCTTCATGACCAAGCTGCCACACATAGCTATGGTTTATGCCACCCATTTTGTGATTGCTATCAGTATATCGTATGGCAGGTTTCGAGGACGAAACCTGTTGTAAGGAGGGTAGACTTGTAACATCCAGAATTTTATCATATCAGGTGCGGGTTTTTAGTTTTAGAGAATGGTAGGACTAGATAAGCCCTTGTGGTCTGAGATCGGGTCTAGCGGGCCTTGGGCGGAGGAGAAGCCTTCAAGGCTCCAACCCTCCTTACCACACCTCATTATTCACTCCATCTTCTACCCCCATCTCAGAGAGAGAAACACCTAGAGAGAGAAAGTGTCGGTTTTGTCTCAAGATCGATCCATTCTTCTTCTCTAGTGATTACACGAAGCTTTGCTGAAGAAACGAGCCGATTAGAGGTAAGAAACTGCATGGAATTCATGTTCATCAGGCGACACTCGAGTGTCGCCACCTGCAAGTATCGACACTCGGCGAGGGACGATGACACTAAAAGTGTCAACCCTCCTATACCACGACACAAAGTCCTGAATGCAAGTTCAGCCGACACTCTAGTGTGCCTGGCGACACTCTCAGGCGACACTCAAGTGTGCACTTGCGATACTCTCAGATGACACTCTAGTGTGCCAGGCGACACTCTCAACCGACACTCTTGTGTGCCCGGTGATAATATCAGCCGACACTAATAGGCGACACTTGCAAAGTTTAACCGATTTCATGTATTGTATTTGTACAGATCAGGTAGAACTTGTGTAGCCTAAGCTTTTTAGTTTCCGAAGTAGACCGTATACAGGTGAGTTCTAATCTCCTTTTTGCCTACTTTAGGGGTGATGTGCATACTTAGTGAAAAGTATTTATTACATATTTTATATTAGTAAATGAAAGCAAAAGTTATGTTTTAGAGGAATGTTTAAAAGAGGCAAAAGTACGATTTATGTAAAGTATAAATATATTTATGGCAAACGTTTATTATATTTTCATATATATAAATAAAGGCATGATACATGTGCAACGTATGTTTAAGTAAAGCAAAGATATTTTATGGCAAGCGTTTACTATACTTTATATACATAAACAAAGGCATATCATGTGTTAAGTTAAGAACAAGTTAAAGAAAGTTTTATGAAAAGAAAGTGAACAGTTTTCCTACGGGAATGTGTACTAGCTCGTTAAGGTCCTTCAGGGACAGATGTTACTTGTACAAGATGCTAGTTATGGGTTATGCCCATTAGTAAGAGCCTTTGTGGTTCATTAACGGTTGTACAACTGGGATGAGTGACGGCGGTTAATCGGGGGGGGGGGGGTATAAGCAACCTCCCTGTAACTGTTAAGTGGTATTGATCACGAGGACAATACCATGTTAAGCGGTATTAATCACGAGGACAATACCATGTTAAGCGGTGTTGATCACGAGGACAACACCATGTTAAGCGGTGTTGATCACGAGGACAGTATCAGGTATTGATCACGAGGACAATACCAGATGTGACAATGGAAATGACGGTTAAGCGGTATTGATCACGAGGACAATACCAACAGTGACAAGGAATTGACGGCTATCTTATCTGTTAAATTGTTTTAAAAGAAAAGTATGTAAAGTTTTGTCTTAATGACAGTATGTATGTATTATTAAAATCTTTTGTGTGATTGATTAAAGTAAACGTTAGAACTCACTCAGCGTTGCTGATTTTTAGTATGCATATTAGTTAAGTGTAGGTTGCTTTAGATGGTTGTGGATGCTTGACTTGGTGAGAAGAGTTACCCAAAGATGAGTGCTTGGCATCCCGTTTATGTTTAGGATTACGTTGTTTAAGACAAGTTTGGTTTGTAACAGACTAGTTATGTTAGGCGTGTTATGCTTCAGCTGTTTATGTTAAGGATTAAATCGTTTCCGCTGCGATGTGTTGAATGTCTTATGATCATGTGCTCTGTGTTGATGAGTAAATCCAATAAGTGAGTCCTCCCGGGTTTGGGGGCTTACAACTCACAAGTTGGTAGCGCCAACTATGACCTACGTGTTATGTGTGCATATTGGCTAATTGCCCATGTTTTGTGTAGGGATGGCAAAATATACCGAGCCCGGCTGGTATACCCGAAACCAGACAAGTATGGAACCGTGTATGAGATTAAATTTTGAAATTTTCGCGAGTATGAGACGGGTATGGGATTAGGTGATACCCGACCCGATTACCCGAAATCACATACCCTTTTACCCTAATCATATACCTGAACTATATACGCGAAATTTTTTTAATTTTAATTCTTATTTTCCCTTAACCCATGCCTATTAATGCTTTATTTTAGTAGATACATTATGTGAAAATTAATTTTTATTTTGAAATATGTATTTGATAATATTAATGTATGTAATTTATTTATATTTAATAAGTTATAATAAATATAAAAATAGAGTTAGAAAAAAGTACCCGACGGGTATTGGCCGATACCCACTAGTATGTCTGATACCTGATACTAACGGGTTTACTAGATACCCACGGGTATGACCGATACCCAGGGGTAGAGGTGCACAAATCGGTTTTTTCTAACCGAACCGGTTTGAACCGACACGAACCGGGTTGGTCAACAATTAGTCAAAACCACTTTGGCCCTAAACCGGTTCGGGTTAAACCGGTTTTCAAACGAGAAAACCCCAACCCTATCAAACCGGTTAGGGTAAGGTTTGAACCGGTTTGAATGGTAAACCGGTTTTTTAATTAAAAATTTGATTTAATTAAATATAATTAAATCGGGGGTATTTATAATTACTATGTTTTTTAAAATTCATTTTAAGTTTTTTAATTAAATCCTTTCCAATTTTAGATATATATACGTTTGTAAACCCCTAATAAGGAATGTAAAATTACTTAATTCTTAATTTATGTATTATTTTAAGAATGCTATTTAATCCTTTTCAATTCTTAATTTAATTAAATACTTTCCAATTTTTAATTATATCCTTTCCAATTTTGTATATATCCGTAGATGAAAATAAACCCAAATAGATGAAAATAAACCCAAATAAGGTATGTCATAATATTAAATTATTTAATTAATTTTATATTATTTTAATAAATGCTATTTAATCCTTTCTAATTCTTAATTTAATTAAATCCTTTCCAATTTTAGATATATCCGTAGATGGAAATGAACCCAAATAAGGTATGTCATAATATTTAATTTTTTAATTAATTATGTATTATTTTAGTAAATGTTAGTTAATCCTTTCTAATTTTATAATATACGTTTAAATTCAACCCCAAAATTGTAAACTGGTTAAAAACCGGTTTGGATAAACCAGTTATAAACTGACGGTTTATACGTAACCCGAACCGGTTTGCCTTGAACCGGTTAGCTCTTAACCAGTTTGCCGGTTTAAAAAACCAAACCGGTTTTTTTGTGCACCACTACCCAGGTGCGGCTCTTGTACTGTGGAAAAAAATCCACCGATTAGGGCCTCCAAGAGAGTGAGCCTCCAATTTCCAAATAGTCTTGTACATAGAGGTGCAAAAAAAAAAACCGGTTTTTTTTCTACCCGGTCCAAACCGGTAAACCGGTTAGGGACAAACCGGTTTGGGGCAAACCGGTTCGGGTTACGCTAAAACCGCCGGTTATGAACAGGTTTAAAGCATTCAGGAGTCGACCGGGTTGAGGACCGGTTTGTGTGAACCGGTTCGGAAAACCGGTTTAAACCGGTTTTGTCGCTGAACCAAAAACTAGCCGTTATTCAACGGCTTTATAGCCGTTAGGGTCGAATTTGACCGTTTTTTTTTGGCCTTTTTCACCTATAATTCACTATAAATAGGTGGGGGTGTTTAGGTTTAATCACACATTTTTTTACACTCTCTAATCTCTAAAATCGCTCTTTAAACGCTCAAAAACGCTCTCAAAGAAAATAACCATGTCAAGTGTTGGTGGTTCCTCAAACGAAATTATCGTTGTGGAAATTCGACCAACAACGAGAAATCCGGCAATTTGGTGCAATTACGATTTATGTTTGTTTTCAAACGGGAAGGAACGTGTTCGGTGCAAGATGTGTGGTGCGTTTTTGGGGAAATATTCTAACACTAGTTTGAAAACGCATATGGAAAAATCTTGTCCGTCCTTGAAGAGAATTCCAAGTGAATGTCAAGCCTCGATGACAAGCGAAGAAGGAATTTGGAACTTTGATCCAAATATTGTTCGAGATCGAATGGCGAGGTTAGTGATTCAAGAAGGATTGCGGTTCAACCACTTTGGCAATCCGCGCTTAATAAGGATGATTCAAGAGACACTCCAACCACGTTATCATCAAGTAAGTCGCATCACCCTTAGACGATATTGTATAAAAATGTGGAAAAAAGAAAAAAAAGAATTAATTTTGGGTTTTGAAAATTTCGAATTTATTTGAATTTATTCGATTTTTTTAATTAAAACCGGTTTAACACACAAACCGGTTTCAACCCAACCCTAACCGGTTTAATAGGTTAGGGATTTCCTTGCCTCCAAACCGGGTTAACCCGAACCGGTTTAGGGCCAAACCGGTTTTGACTTTCCGTTAACCAAACCGGTTCGGGTCGGGTTCGAACCGGTTCGGGTTAAAAAACCGTTTTGTGGACCTCTACTTGTAATTTGTATTGGGCTTCATGGCTTGTAAAATGACGCAATTCAGTCCACTGTTAATCTTTTCTTTGAGTTAAATTTCATTGAGAGTCTCTTTTCTAATTATATTATTCCTTCCATTATTTTTAGTTTTCAAATAACCAAATTAAAATCAAATCTCCAGATTAGTGCCGAACAAATCGTAGTCTATTTCCAATTTCCCAAAAATTGGAGACTCTGATTGTTCCAACCGGCTTTATCACAATGGTTCAAAATTATTTAAAAAACAATCGCTACATAAAATCGCTATTCAATATCGTTCTTCAAAATTGATGCGTTAAAACCGTTGTTCAATATCGTTCTTCAAAACGTTGCATTGCACATTCGCACCAGTCACCACAATCGCTACATCGTTGTTCAATAATTGGCTCCAATCTTTTGCGTGTATTTTGAACCAAATTTCTCGACTATTCGTCTGTTCTTATTCATGATCTTATTCATGATTTCACGAGCTATGTATACTTTTTAGTATAAAAAATTACAAAAAAAAAGTTTTTTAACTCCCCCAACTATAAACCTTTTAAGTTTATTATTGTTGGTCGCAAGCCCGGATATAAGAGTAGGGTTTAATAACTGAATATTTAGAAAGGGGCCTCGGATTTTTAGTTCGCTTAGGCTCCCACAACAGTTGAGCCGCCACTGCCGATACCCGACAGGTAATTACCCCGCACAAACTTGACGGGTAATGAGCCGGGTATGGGACACGATTTTACAACTGGGTATGGGTCTGGGATTACTAATATCCGCCCCGAACCCAACTCATTGCCATCCCTAGTCTTTGATAGGACATTTGGGTTGTGGCAATTGTTACATAAACATGTTTGGTTATGCACTTATTCAACTGTATCATCTAAAGTGCATGAAATACATTATTATGTTTATAAACCTGCGAACCTATCAACTATTTTTAGTTGACGTTTTTAAAACATGCTTTTAAGGTACCGGACTATAAGCTTAAAATTGGACTGCATGGTTAGGAAATTTTGGATGTACTTTGAATAATCTTGTTATCTTGTTTTGAACATTAACATGTGTCATATTTAGAACCTTGTATCATCCCGTCTAAAAACTTTGTACCATGTAAAAACCGTAAGCTTAATGTCATTAATGTTTTCTTTTAGTATTCTCATTTTTTTTAAACGGCAAATTTTTTTACTTAGTGGTACTTGAACCCATGACCTTGAGATCTTTAAGTGTTTAAAAGGCTTTGCGTCTACCATTGGACCAACACCCTAATGACAAACAATGTTGTTTTGAGACCATATTCAATACACTGTTGTTGTAAAAACATACGTGACGACAATATATTTATAAATCACGAAAAAGTCATGTCGTTGTAAAAACAAATGTTATGAAAAATGAAAGTGAATTTTAAAACTTGTTTAACGAAAAGATAAAATCGTGTAAAACGGTCCCCCACATAGATATATCATTTAAAAACTTATGTCGAGACGTAGAAAAAAAGAAGAACAGGCGAATAGATCTTGAATAAAGTTATATGGAAGTGTAGATAGAAATAAGAAATACCGCAAGCCGCAAGGGTATGTTCGAAATTTAAAAAAAAGTAAGAAAATAAAAAAGGAAATTAAACAAAAGCCAAAAAACAATCAAAGAATTATAATTTAATGAAACTTAAGATAACAAAAACTCTAAAAAATAGGTGGCACGTAAAGAAACAAAAACCCAGGAAAGTAAAAAGAACAGGGAAAAAAAACCAAAAACCGCCGGGTGCCGAAACTCGAACCCGGATCTCTTAGAAGAAAAACTTGTGTGCACCGGTAGACTGCGAAACCTTTTGTGTTATAATATCCATCCGCCCCTATTGAACATAAATCTACGAAGTGGGGAACCAAGAAAACAAAAAAAGGCAAACAGAACATGTCACGTGACACACACTCATTGGTTGCGCGATTAGTGTTAAATGTACATTACGTTTGTGCGTATAATATTTGGTGGGATAACCAATCAAAGCAATATATATAGGTAAAAGCTACATATTAAAATCCGGCATATAATTATTATATTCCGTTATAGAATCATGATAGTCTAAATCTATCAACAATAACTTTTAAACCAAAAACCCAAGCATTTCAACATCTTTTGAGCATTCAAACTTCCTCAACAACTTCTTTTTCTCTATGTTTTCCGCTTGTAGAACTTGTAGGCAACTCATCTTCTTCATCAGCAGCATTTCACATCTTCTGAGTTGTCGGAAGGCTTTGGCTTTGACAATCTCTTAAACTCTTTACCTTTGCCCCATAACACCAAGTACAAACCCGTTATAATTGTTACAGATCCTAAGAGACTGCATATAGTAACATGTTGTAGTTTATTGTTTGATCACAATTTAACAAAGTTGCATACTAAAAAAAAATTAAGAAATTACTTACCTTCCCACATACAATTTTTCATCAAGAACAAGAAAGCCAGCTATCGCCACGAAAACAAGTACCAATGGGTTGAAATTTGACACGAACAATGGACCTTGCAGATGTACAGATGCCATGATCAAAACAAGTGCTAGGATCGAAGAAACTCCCTGTGATACAAAAATCGAATCGAAGTTTTATGTATTCGAGTTTTATCATATGATCAAGTTAAGCCACTGAGATAAGGGATAAGTAATTACTTGAAAAACAGCTGAGAATAGCCTCATCTTGGAATCGAGCTTCCATTCAGTCCAAGATCTCTCGGTTATAACACCGTACAAAAGAGATTGTATGAACCCAATCACACTATACAAAAATGTGTTTGAATAATGGCATGGATAATTCACACTCAACTTACTCTGTGTATTGAAAATTCACTTCATCAAAATATAATAAACATTATATGTTGTTTGATACCTAATTGAATAAACAATTGTACGAGTGATGAGAGTTTGACCTGAAAAATGTAATAGAGGGCAATAGAAAGAGAATAAGCAAATGCCAATATAGAGCCAAAGATATGATCATAAGTAGAAGTCTTTTGGGTTGCTGCCATGAGTCGATCACCATGCAAAAGGTTGAAATGGGTTGACATGATATTGAATTGATGACCTTTGTAGAAAGTTAGAATCATCGCCCCTCCAACCCCTACAAGGGTTCCAATAACCTTTGCTTTTCCTGTAATTTTACGTATTTCGACGTTCTCCAACCTTTAATTCCAAAATTATCGGTTAATTATTTATAATTAAAATAAAAATAATAATAATTAAGTTAAAATTTATACTATAATTCACATTTTTTATATCACATGTATAATTTCACAATCATAGATTCATATCAACTACAATGTGTTGTACAAGTTTATTAAAATATACAAAATGTGATTTTCTAAATTAATGAAAAAACTTCCAATTCTTTTTTACTTAATATGAATGAAATTGAAAAAAAATATATATAAAGATATGATTAGTAGCTTTCTTTAAACGTGTAATCGAATTGATAACAAATCTAACTAACCAATTTCAAAATAATTTGTGTGTGCGCCTTTCTCATATTTATGAAGCACATGACCTATTATCATTCGGGAAGTAAGGTAATTGTTACAAAATGTTGCGCAATCACTAGATCAAGAAAACATAATAAAAATTGCTTTGAAAATTATTTTCACCAATGATAAAATTACCTAAGGCATATATGAGTTATGATTGTATTATAAGTACTACTAAGTGTAAAATAAATCATTAATAGTTATCTTTTATTTTTAGGCATACAGAGTAGTTTACATTAAGCCCTGGTCGATCAATGAATTAACTAGTCACAAAACCTCGAGTTAGTTCATTTTATGTTATAACACTACAACAAATAAGTCATCAAAACACACTTTTTTCTACATTCTTTTACAAGATACATAAGAAAACGTTAACTTTTTCACACTTACAAACGTGTATGTGATGATTAAATGTCTATCTTATTGAATAAAAAATTGTGTTTAGAAAGTATACCTGAATAGAACGGCTATGATGAAGGTAAGTGGAGGGATAAGATTGGTAAAAGCTGCAGTAAACGTTGCAGATGTTAGAACCAAGCTTTTAGCATACATATTTTGTGCCATCGGGCCCCTGCATTATTTAAACTATGAAATGTAAGTATCGAATTAGTTTTACATAATAAAGACTAATGTATATTTACATTTAGCTTGACGACATACCCAAAAGTGGCACTAATAAAAGTTTGATAGAGTATCGTCCATGTTAGCTTCGGCCTTTTGTTTCTGCAACGTTTACATCGGCGGTTATAAAAATTTACGTCAATAAGTAAATTAAGCATTTGTAGTTTTACACATTTTTGGTAATTTACATCCATAAATAAATTAAGCATTCAGTTTTACACATCCATGAGTTTTACACACTGTTGGTAGTTCAAAAATTACAAGAATCAGGTCGAGTTTTAGCCTCCTTTTGAACTTCATTTCTATTGAGGAACATTGGGAGAAGTAGGAACTCGAGTTCTACGCGTTTTTGAGGTAAGAAA